>OY284496.1:10721473-12134948 GCA_958336395.1 Ctenicera cuprea | reverse complement strand
TTTTGTAACGTGGCAGGAGTGAACTCATCGATTTCTTTATTTCTATTGCAATATAAATATTTTCTTAGACAAAAAGTTTTCTCTCGTTTCCATGATGTAAAACTTTCATACTATTACATGACAACAGTTTCAAAAAAATGTGAAAAAACGGACGGAAGTAATCAGACCACTGACTTAAACAAAAACACTGTAAATGCTAAAATACTTTTACAATAAACAAAAAATAAAGTTAATCTAATAAACGTTCAAAATTGGCTTTATTGGTATGAATGATAATAAAGATACTATACGTATACAGTGCTATTTTGACAATAAGATCTTGAACTGATAGAAGTTTGCGAGCCTTAACTAGAACATGACTAAACAAATAAACAAACATTTGTAAGTGTTTTTGCTTAATTGAATAAGTTTTTACATTCTTCTTGAAATTTTATAATGTAATATAATGAATGTTTCATATCACTGAAACGAAAAAAAATATCTAAGTGCCAACGAAAACATCTAATTTATATCGCCATTTAAGAAAATTGCCGATGACGTCACTGCTAGGTTGCAGAATTTTTAGAAACATTGGCATAAAGTAGCTTATTAGGCAACAAACAGTTTTCATTAGCACAAAAATTTCTTATTTTTAGTAGTTTAGGTATTGAAAGTGTCCCATTTCAAACGTTCTACATTAGAGTTTCTGTTTTGTTTTCAAACCACACTTATTTTAATTTGAAATTAATAAAAAATTAATCAAAAAACACGAAAAACTATAGATATTTTAATATTTGGTAGGCAAAACCTATATTATATTAAAAGAAAATTTAATTTTGCGTTTAATGGTATTAAAAATACCGGATGTTCCATTTAAAACACAAAAGTTATTGGCAATCAAAATTTTGCAATATCGACTTTAAATTATGAACACTCTATGAATAGTTTGTAATGTCGAAAATCTATACCAACGTCGCGTCGCTAGAAGACGTTAAAGGCAAAATTTGTTGCAATTTCTTCGAAAGCATTAATCGCATTCTTTTACCAATAATCTATGAGTTAACAGATTTAGAAATATTTTTGGAAAACAGATTTTTGCTTGATAATATTATTCCTAAATGAGATGACACGTTTTGCTTAGAATTTTCTGTGCCTTAAAAAATTTGTTTTGTTTTCTTTAAATTGAATGAAGTACAAGCAAATAAATATCAAGCAATGTAGTTCCATATTCGCCATATTCGTTACAAAACGATTTGAAAAAAATTATTTATCTCTTATCTGAATTCAACAAATGGTGTCATAAAAGCATAATTCGCAATGTTAATTAACAAAGTATTCCAAATATCCGGCATTTACGTCAATGCACTTTCTGCAACGTTTGCTATGGAAAGAGCGAACGGAAACAAAAACATCTGGATTTGTCAGTTCTTGTTCATCTTGAACGGAGCCTAACAGACAATTCGTTTAACATTGCCTCATTGGAAAAAGGCAAGCGGTGTTAGATTAGGTGATCTTGGTGGCCATATTCTAGCCCAACGATCTATTAGCATATTAACAAACGATTAGGATAAAATCTGTCGGTGCATCATCGTGCATCAATAATATGTTTTGGCGTATAATCAGAGGTACGTACGTCGTACATCTTGTATTTGTAATTGTAAATTGTATCCCTTTATTACTGATCAGAAATTAAGTTGAAAACTGAAATTCACATCTGCATTAACTTCTTTAAAGCCAGTTGCAGTACCTAACTTGATGTTGCTAGCTAGTGATGTTTTTTCAACAGAGTAAAATACGCCCGTATGCAAAGCAGTTCTGTTGGTTGTTAAAAGGATTCCTTTCCCAATTATCTTTACAACGTTTTTTTCAATATCTGCAGGTAGTCGAGAAATTTTTGTCCTGCCGATTCATATTTTTTGAGAAACGTCATCGTGTTTCGCGCATTCAACGAACACCGGACACGTTCACCACATTCGCCAAAATAAGTTGTGTGTCAGCAACTCTTGAAACGTAATGTTTGTATTAACAATTTATCAAAGAAAAGTTAAAGAACGTGTTAACGCACACGTGCTGTTAAACTTATAACATTATTAATTTTAACTGAAACCTGTGTCAAACTAAACAGTTACCATAGTAACCACAAATGCTAAAGAAATGCCACATAGATAACAGCTACGTTGGTAATAATTGATAGCAAATGCAATTCATTTAACCACAGTTGATTATGGAATAATATTAAACAGTTGTGCGATATTTTATATCACTTTTTTTTCGAAAACGTCTTATTGTACCAATATGAAACTTCATTATTACTTTCGTACTGGACACGATTAATAAAATTCACTTACTTGAAATCAGTGATGCAAATCACAATTTATATAAAATGATTTAAAAAAATTATGATTTAGATCAATAACTTAAAAAGAGAATTGCACAAAATTGCAATGTAAAAAAAAATCTAAAAACAATTTTTTTGAAAAACTAAAAAACCACAAAAAAGCTGCCAGGCATCCGCCACGGGACCTTCCTTGGATCTATTAAAATTTTAGAATAATTTTAAAAATATTTCCAAACTTTTGATGATTTTATGGAAATTTAGAAACTAAAATTCTCGAAATATTTCATATTTTGTAAATTTAAAATTTTTTTGGACAGTTAAAAAATTGTGAAATTTAAAAAATGTTAAATTTTTAAAAATTTTGAAAATATTTGAAATTTTGTAAATTTATAAAAATTTATTATTATTATAGTTTAGAAGGGTGTGGCAACTAAACCGCCACAAGCTGATATGCTTGTAACAGTTTAGTTGCCGCACCCTGTATATGAATTCCTCTCGTTGCATTGACAAAAAAATAATACCTAAGTCCAACACCTAAAAATCACAGCAATCAGAAAACAAATATAATTTAAACTAACCATACCGTCTAAATCACAAATATCTGAAATAACTTAATCCCCTTTGGGAAAATAAATGCGATTTTTGTATTTTAGATCTTTCTAGGACTCTAAATGGACAATCCTGTCTAACATCTTCTTTGGGTTAAGTGCGAAAGGCGAATACTACAAGACGCATTCAACTGTGTAAGTCGTTGGTTGGAGTCGATACTTGAGAGAGTGTAGTGGTTTCGGCTACATTATCTAAGAGCGAAAAGTAAGGAAACATTTTACAAATTTTGCCTGGCATCGATTGCTGCCTATTAAATTTTTCCACCAACCTTGTGCAATAAGTTGAAAATAGAAATCTTTTAACAAGAAAAAATGTGCTCCAAATATAGGTTACAGTATATATCATGATTTTAGTTAAAAAATGTAATTTTTTGAGATTTTGACGGTTAGGGTCCGAGAATCCTTAACCGGGTTTTCGCAGGATATCTGTAGCCTAGATACAGGAAACCCAATTTATATTAAAAAAATTAGGAACTACACTGGGAAAAAATTGCAAAGTGGCGAGGTTGGTTTGTCTCAAATAGGAGAGGGGGCGCAACAGTTTATTGAAGTGGAACAACTTCAATAAACATGCAATAAAAGAAATACGCAGATTTGGTATTCTCCGCATACCTACTAGCCCATCTGCGCAAGTGCGATACTCTTATGATCCCCCGGTCACTCCTATCATTGATTTTTGTTTTTATTTAAATTAGGAATTTCTACTTTCCACTCAGTATGAACATGTTAGGAACAACTTTTGATTGAGATAAAACTTCTAGAAGGTTTTTTTGGTCGCTTATTGCCAAAAAACTAGTAATTGCCGGAGGTAAAAATTGGTTTTGAGATTTCAAAGGATAAACATTGTTTGCAATTAGAAAATGCTAGATATCATAAAACCAGATTTTTCTATAAAAATTAGGAAATGGAGGAGAGACGCATTAGAAAAAGAAGCTAGGATGTGTACTCTACGCATACCTAAAAGCTCACCGCCCTAACATTCCTTCGTAACCGAGTTTTTCATTTTTTTTATTTAGGAATTTCGACTCCCAACTCGGTATGAAGGGGTCCAATGACTGATTGAAAAGGAACCTCTGTAGACCTATCTTTTGTTCGGAAAAAGAAAAATTGCTAGTTCTGTTTCCGTGAAAGGGCGAGGCGGTATACGGGTTTTTCGAACTCCGCACCGGAGTGCTAAGCCCTGTTCGACCGAGAAAGCATGCTAAAAATAGGTTAGAAAAAGAAATTTGAATAAGGGTGTATGTTTATAGATACTACTGTGCCAGTATTCGTCTTGTAGCCCAGGATAACTACGTAAAAACCTGAGCCAGGATAGCCGTTTCTGGGAATCGAATCCGAAATTAATAGCGAACGCGTGCAGTCACCATCACCTCTTTCAGTTTTTGGTTGATTATCCGAACAATTTAAATTTATTTTGAAGGCAAATCGAAGCAAATGCGATGAACGTTTTGTGGCGTTTGTTCAACTGCAGTTTTTTTGGCTTTCTTTTGGTTAGTGACCAAAGTTCCAATTACCGATGCCATTTATTCGCAACTAATGTTAATTAAATTAGAGACTTAAACAACAACAAGTTTCGTTTCACAAAATACATTTTTTCGTTACAAAAATTTTAGATATTGATGTTTGATTCTATTTATTTGTGTTGGTTCTTGAGAATATAGCCCATTTCAGCAACTAAAGCTATAATTTTTGGAATTCCAGTACAAGTTTCCCACCATTCGGTGCTTTAAAAAGTTTTGGTCGTAAATAAAAGGGGACTGTGGTCTGCCTGTCAAAAAGGTCTGACCAAAACGTCTCGGCAGATTGCCGGGAAAATTTTTAATACGCCATTAGGGTTCTGCATGGCACTAGGGTTCGAAAGGAAGTATTAAAATGTTAGAAGGGATAAATCTGAAAAGCCTTACAAAATGCGCGAAGGGTGTTTTTGAAACACGCGGGATAATCTTGCACCAGAAAAGCACCGTCAATAAGTGGGAGTTAACCGAGTGTAAGATATGAGTGATAATAACGATTGTGGATAATGACTGTATGAAGTTCCTCTATGAAGTTAGTTAAAAGTGGCATTACCGGTAGCGTGCTAAGCTAAGTGGGTCGGGGAACATGTTTAAGTAAAGTATAATTCCAGGCCTTGCCGAACAGTAATAATAACTTAGCTCATTAGCCCTTTAAAGCGTTACCTAAAGAGGGAATAGGAAGCGTGCACGAAAGTAAAAGCTATAGCTTCATTTAATTCATGTGCCGTGGGATGGTGGGGAAATGCAGACTTGTTTACTCAACCGGCTACTTTCACCCTTCGTGTTCAAACCCCAACATACGAGACATACTGCATTCAGAACTTTTCAATTTTTAAGGTGTAAACATCTATTCTAAATTTATGGGCACGGAAACCCACACCAATTCATCGTTTTAAATTACTAGACTTATTTGCGAAATTGCATCGCTCCTTACATTATTTACTGAAAATTCATCATACATACTTAAAGGACGCAGTATAAAATTTTCATATCAAATTTAATTCTGCCGCCACTTTTATTGTCAATAAAATATTAGACTATTTCAGGTGTAACTAACTAATCGTAAATTGCAACCATTTGATATATGGCTTTTGCGAATCTAATTAGTATGAAATTAATGGTTAATGTTCAAGCGCAAAGGTTTTCTTTCTGATATCACTATTTTGTATGAGAACAATTTTATGATTATTATTATTATTAACTTCCGGATAAAACGCTAGAAATGAGTAATCCATTAAAAATATTTGCAGCAGTTTTACAAATTATTAAAAAAATACATTTTTCAGGTTGAGTTTCAAAAGCACAGTTTAAATCGTATCGTTGTATGCTGCCAAATACGGGTTTTCTGCCACATTTAAGTTAGCATTGCGTTACGAAAATGCTGACAGTTACGTTAAAAAACTGACACTTTAATAAAAAAAAACACAAACCGTTATATCAAACAAAATATATATTTGCTAAAATCCATATTTTATTAAAAGCTTAAAGCAACCTTTTTTAAAATTAACGAAATTTAGAATTATTTCATACTAAAGATATGTAATTTAAATGTAACCGACGCACGAAAGACAAAATAAATTAATTGTGCAAGTGATTTTTAAGATTCTTCTTTGTTAGTATTAAAAAATTACGATAAATTGCTTCGCATTTACACGATGAAAATTGGGAAAATACAGCAACTAAGAATTTTCTGTATTACTGAAATAATTGACATAGAAGAACCAATAGGGACTGCTTCCCCTCCCGAATGCTATATTTACGTAAGGAAGCGCTTCCAGATCCATGTCCATAAAAACTTGTTTTATTGTTTTGATTTCTAGAATTTATACTAAAAGTCTGTACAAACTATTTCCGCATCTTAAGAAAATACTCAGACTATCCTGGCTTAGTCATTTGTTACAGAAATTAATTTTATCTCAAAAACCGTTGAATATGAAGACTTTTAACAGGTGTACTTTTTATGTGTATTTGTGTATGGAGATTTTCAAGTCAGAAGTTATAAAAGTTGAGTGCGTAAAAAATAAAAGATACGTGAAGCGGGGCTTCCCATCTATGATCTTAGGTAGTAGATTACACCAAAATTAGTCAATACGTTATTCATCAATAGTAAAATAAGCAAACAAAAATTGAATCAAATATCTCAATTTATGGCGGTGATAATAATTAAAGTTTGAGTAGACTGTTTCATCTTCGGGAGTCTGTAACTCGGCAAGGAAGCTTTTCCCAACCAATGCTTACAGGATCTGATCTACCATCCGTCTTCAAAATGTTTATTTTCGAAACATCCTGTACACAAAAATTGTTTGACTAAAAAATTTAATCGTATTTGACTAACATAAGTTTTGCATATTATAGATCTATAAAATATTAATGGCAAACTTTAAAAAATAAAGAGTACTTAATGAAAAAAGTTTGATAAACATTGCTTAAAAAAAGTTGTAACTTATTATATGTATTATAAAATATGTTTGTATGTATAAAATGTTTTACGTACCAACAGAGACTATAACATGGCACCGTTGCTACCGCTTTACCATTACATACTACATGAAACATGATATTAAAATAGTGTAAAAATAATATAACAGGTTTTCCGTAAAAATGGTATCATACAGTTTTTAAAAATTCTTCATTTGCTACAATTGAAAAAAAAAATTTGGAATTGAAGAATCCCCGAAACTAAAAAGAAAAATTCGTAGGCCAAAACATTAGTGGGATGTATCCCCCCTTCCAGATATTGCTGCAATTAAAAATTAAGTTATAAGTCATATTTAACTATCACTCATGAGCAATTTAGCTGTAACAGAAACGGCGTCACAATGAAATTATCGGACAAGGACACGAACCCCATCCAAGTTAATTCCTAGCTCTATGAGCTTACAATGTTTAACAAAAATCACGGGGACAGTTTTTATGCGTTTTCTTTTATTTCCAAAATTTTTTAAATATTTTACAGTTCACCGTTTTTATTCTTTGAAGCAGTAAAATTGTGTTCCCCTAGAGCTAAAATAATAAATAAAGTTTGCAGTTTTGGCGCTAAGGTGGTCCATCAGATTCTGATTATATAATTTCACAAAATTTAGGATTAAAAAAATATGTTACCAAAACAATATTTCTAACTTCCCCTTCCGGTGACAGAATTTTAAAACCCTATATCGTCGATTAAGTTTTAATATACTCTTTTTTTAAATTTCATCAATCAAAATTGTACATTTCGCTCGGAACATATAAGGTGCACATACCCAGCCATAGCCAGATATCTTTTAAATACGACATTTTTCAATTCCCGTAGAATTCCGTCAAAATCTCGAAATCGATTTTTTTGTGATATCAATACCTTCCTATACTGAAAGTATAGGAAAGCAAAAATTAATAGATTTTAACGTTTTATTAAATTTTTACCGATTTTATCAAGCAGCGGTGCTTGTTGCAAGCTAGTAGGTGGTACACGCTATTTTTTTGTGGAAAATATTAGTGTGTACAACACAAGCGAGATTTTAATTTCAAATGAATGACGTATTAATGAACTTTGCTTTCATATCATCATGCACTAAAACATCCACTAATTCAATTACTAATATTATATATTCTATGTATAAAAATTTGAATATGAAAATAAATTAATTATAATAAAACAACAAACTTCGTAAAAAACATCACTTTTAAAATGCAGTATCACCAAGTAAAGGCTGAAACTATTAATTACATGAAAATAAATTTTAATATTTTTTTAGTGGTTATAATAAGGCAACCTAAAATATCATATTACGAAGTCGTAATTATTTTTTGGTAACGCCTTGTTACGTGTTTATTCCGTCCCACCCGAATTACTTTATAATACCTACTGTTAAAAACGCTGTTCAGGACAAGGTAGGTGTTAATTAAAGGGAATAAAATTATCATCCTGATTTATTATTTTCAAAATAAGCACTTTCTTATGAAGATCCCACCATATATTAAAATATGGAAATATGTTCTAGTTTTTCTTGAAATTTAATATTAAGAGACTACAAAGCAAATCTCTTTTTAGCTTTCCTGTAAAATATATTAAATAAGTCTAGGAAAATCCAAATTTTATTAACTCGGCTTTCCTTATGCGAACATAGCTTTGACTATGTGTACATATACTAATATAAAATACTCTCAAATATATATGACAGGAAAATTGCGCTGATGCTCTCTTGTTCCTGGCGTAAACCTGAAAATTTTGCTGTTTACTGGCAAAATGCGAAACTTACCTTACTTAAAATTTGGAATTATAACGATAAAGTGTCCGTCCAGAACAAAGGTAAATTTTAAACTTTATTTTATGAACATTATCAGGTTTCAATACCTACGTTTACTAGTTCGGCTTGGGAGGTGAATTAAAATGTATGAATCTATTTTAGTGCATATTCGGTATACAGCTTTCAGCTATCTATTATTGGTAGGTATAGAAACTCTGAATAATGCAATATGTGCACTAGGAATCTTAACAACTAACCAATGGAATCACAAAAGCAAACATAAAGGCAGGGTTGATTTCATGACAATAGTTGGTGTGTATGTGAAATTTCAAGCTTTAGTTCCATACATACGTACGGATTCGGCTAATTTGAAATTTATGGAATAATTTCTCTTAACTGATATGTGTCACACTATATGGGGAAGAAACGGTTTGAGAGAAGCAAACAGCCAACGGTCACATTTAGAGCCACGATCCATGCAACACAGTAAACATACAGTGAAAGTAGAGGAGGATTCCGGAGACCAGCACGAACACCACTACCAATAACACTAGTACAAGTAGTAGGATGGTAGGTCGACACCAAGGTATCCAGCAGGATTCTCCCGTAGAGGTGGTAGGTGACTGGGACTGTGGGGAGACGCACCAACCACACGAACTTGTTTCTGCAGGTACCAAGTCTCCGGCTCGCACCACACTGCTGCCCCCGGAGGCATTCACTACAACACCCCGATAAGCACTGTTACGGGGAACGAAACCGTCTTCTTCATCCCCGGAACGTAGCCCGGCATCATGATAAACCCCGTATGAAGCCACCATGCTCGCCGCAGAGTGAGGTCCGTTGTTGCACCTCATCGTCGGCTGCTGCGCTTTGGGTTCGTTATTTGGCCAGCACCCGCACGAGCATACAGGCTCTTCTTTGGGGCTACTTGATGGTTCAGAGCCATGTGTGGTTGTCTCCCGCACGTACCAAGAATCGTTATACGTCTGGGGTGACTGGGTGGAATAGCGGTAGTCGGGGTCTTTGCTGTAGGTGGTGCTGTTGAATCCTGGTCCCGCTTTATAGCTGCAGTTATTGGTATTTATAACCATACCCCGGTCTCGCTGCATTCGAAATTTGGTTACTATAGGGATCGTTTGCTTTTGAATAACATTTTCAATAAAAATTCGCACGCGATTTCCTTATGCAATAGATCTATAAATGATGGATATCATCGCTGTAATGTGATTTACAAGCATAATTGTCGGTGCAACATTGCTGCTCGTCGACATAGCTATTCACCGCTTATTCCACAAATTCCCGAACGAAATTATTCAAATTCATCGATTCAAATGTATCGGCGGACATGTTTAAACTATTGGTGAAAATAGAAGCTCGCGGAAACGTCGTTCTGACTGAATGCGTTCACGTTTACCTGCAAAAAAAACAGCTGTTAATAACGAATGAGGTAAAACTATTCAGACCATTCCAACTCTTATGATGCACATTTCCCTACTAAAGCTTGATCTAAATTTTCATCGGCCAATTTAATACAGTAAAATTATATTGGAGCTTATAACTCATACACTAGCTGCCGGTGAAGCAATTCGCTTTGGTATTTAATTTAACGCAATTTGTGTTGAGCGTTTCATTTGAACTTTGCAACATACTTTTTAGTTAGTTCCAAGTTGTCTCGTGTTTCGTTAAACATACACATACGTGTATTATTTTACCTTTGCTTACTAACTAAATCATGCTAATTTTAGATAGTTTAAATAAATGCCAGCAAATAAAGACATACAATCTAAAACGTTCAGGAAAACGGTATATTCTATACTTTTATCGCATTTGTAATACTCAATAATAATAACAGTAAGCCATTTTATCGTGAGTATTGCCAGTCTTAAATCTACTAAAGTACTGACTATTATAAACAACGATGATATTACAGCTACACAGTAGGGCACGTACGTTAAATAGTTGACATAACTTAATATTTGTCTTAAGAATTTAAAATAAGAACAGTTTAATTTTACTAAAATATTGTGCTTTGGTACCGTTACAAATTAAGTAATATGGTTCAGTATTTATGCAAATTAGATAAAATCTTTAAAAAAACTTATAAATTAAATAAACCTTACACCGGAACTTAATTCCGCGTTCACAAACTGTCATATGACTGCCTGAATTAAGTTCTGACGTAAGTTGTATTTTATATGGCTAACTTTATGACTGTGTTGATCATTGAACAATCAGTAGGTATCATAACAAGAATCGACAGATAACTCAATGTAAAGAGAGCATAGTTCTTTGTAAATAATTAAATTGTTTAGGTAATCGCGCAGTTTGAAGTTGTTTTGATAAAAAAAATTATTGTTTTGACAGTTTTAAAATTATTTATGTCTTAGGGAGTAATTCGGTTAAAGAAAATATTAAACAAAATACCAAACCAAACTGCTTACAATGTAAAATCAATAGCCGCAGATAAAAGATTAGAAGAATTAGAACAAGAGCTAAAAACAAACACATGGGACATAATCAGAATCTCAGAATTCAGAAGAACATAAGAAGGTGTATTTAGGATACAGAACGGACATACACAAGGTGCATGCATTGGTGGAGTAGTAATAGTATTTCCAGAACAAAAGCAGCTATATCTATTGTATGAACACATTTCATCCAAAATCAAAACAGAAACTGGACGTGGGTAAGTCCAGATGGGCGAACCAAGAACGAAATCGATTTTATATTGACACATAGTAAAAGATTTATTGGGGAAGCGATTACCGATTGGTAAGACCGAAACTAGAGAGCATTAACAAAAGGCAAAAGAGAAACCAAACAGGTAGACATCACAAAACTGAAACAAAATTCTAATACGACAAAAACATAGAAAATAAAGTAGACAAAAACATGGAGAGAGAAAACGATCATATAAATTAACTAAATCAGAGAATTGTGACAGGAGCAAAAGAGGCTGTAGGATCCAAAAAAACGAAAATAATCCGGCCACAACAGATATAGACAAGCTCCTCGATAGAACGAAAAAATCTACCAAAAACTATACAATTCAAAAAAGGAACATGAAAACAACATCAAATTGTAAAAAGAACATAGACGTAAAAGAAATGAAAAATGCACCGAAGCAAACAAAAAATGGAAAAGCTGGAGAAAAAGATGAGGTCGATGCTGTTCAATAGGTGCATAGAGAAAGGAGTGGGAGAATGCAATAGCAGTACCAATACATTAGAAGAAGAACAACGAAGACCTATAGAACTATTCTCATAAGCATGTTAGAGCAGGTCTAGTATATTATGTATCAGAATATTAATGAATAGAACGGAGACGAAACTAAACTTCTATTAGCCAGTGCAGCAAGCAAGTTTCAGAAAGGGCTTCAGCGCTATTAACAATCTGCAGACAATTCAAGTAGTAATCGATAAAGTAACGAAATATAATATTTTCCTTTGTAGCTCAGTTTAATGATTTTTAATAAAACTCTCGACATCATAGAGATGTAGGCTGTAATAAAATCCTTTAAAACGCAAGGATTGGCCAAAATTATATTAACATCATAGAGCAAATCCACGGAATAGCAACATTTCATATTAAAACGCACATAACGACGAAAAAAAGGAACATAAAGAGACGTGTTAAGCGGGGAGCTGCATTATATCCGACGATCTTTAAACGAGCTCTTAAAGACATGTTTAAAAATAAACGAAGCACTTTACCTGGACTTTTCAATACTTTCGATATTGCTACTTATTATATTTCCAAAAATATCTTATTGTTAATGTGTTACGCTCCAACATTGACTACAATATCGTCTCTCTACTCTTACCACTGTGACGAGAGCGTATCTGTATAACAGTATAATATAAGAACATACTACATGATACTAACACTTTCATATAAAAATTAAAGTATAAATTTTGTGAGAATTTTTTCATTTATTTAAGTACTGGCTACAAAGAGAGAATAGTGAAAGGTCGACAGGTAACCGTGTGTGTGTGTGTACTTTGGAGTCAGATAGAAAAAGAGCGCGTCATATTGTAAAGTAAATTGATAGTACGCTGAATGATTTCTAAGCTCTTCCTGAAGAAAATCGATTTTTTAGATTTTTTGGAAAAAAAATTCCTAAGAATTAAAGAAACTCAAAACCAGAAGGACCCCCCCCCCCCTATATTGCCTTATGTAAAAAATTTAAAAACTTTATTCTACTATTGCTCATGAGCAATATAGCTTAAACAAAAATTGTATCGGCCATCGTTTGTTTAATAAGAGGGAAGGAATTTTCAATTGTCAAATATTCATATTAGGTGTCACAAAAAAGTTAAGGGACTAGAATATTAACCAAATTGTTGCTGATCTATAGCTCTATGAGTCTACAAGTTTTTCTAAGGTATGTTTTTGAAAAAGTCAAAATTTTGATATTTTTTCCATTTCACAGTTTTAGTAGTTCCAAAAGCTCTAGCCGCTTGTAACATTGTGTACTTTTAGTGGCTTTTTATTATCAAGTTTCATCTCAATCTGATAACTCGTTTTTGAGTAAATAAGCGGTAAATCTCTAATTTTTAAAAACTCGGAGAAAGCCTCAGAGAAAAGTTTACGAGCTGGGACACAACGAAAATTGTAGCTCTACAAGTATACAAAATTTAAAAGTAATCGTGTGGCCAGTTTTTGAGCAATATTTTTTTGATAATTTCCAACATTTTGGAAATTTTTTAACTTTATAGCTTTTACTTTTTTAAAACTTTTAGTGCACATTAACATCGTGGTTTAAAAAAAATATTACAATAAAACATTTGAACGCGATCTGTAGACTGGTTTTTGAGTAATAAAGCGTTAAAGTCAAAAGTTTCAAAAACTCGTAGCGGCCGCCCATATAAGCTAAAAAGTTTAAGAAAAAAAAGTTGGGTTTGCCCTAAAGTCTTGTAACAGATTCTGTTTTCAAATATATAAAATTTTGTTTAGAAAAAAACGCTACCAATTAAACCTGTCTGAGTTCCGCTTCCGGTTTAAGTTTTTTTTAAAGCTTATTTTGTCGATGAATTTTTGATATACCCCCAGAATCCAACGCTCATCCAAACTCGACCATCCGTTTGCGAGTTATGATGCATGACACACCCACCCACCCACAGATAGACATTTTTTAAAAATCACTTTTTGTGTTCCTGGAGGTCCGAAACATGTTTTTCCATCATAATTTCGATTTCGAAAATTTTTGTGTCATCAATGCTTCTCTATACTGAAAGTATAGGAAAGCTTCACTATAAAAATAAAGAAATATTGGTAGCGGGGGAACAAAACAATAATTTAAGATTCGAATTGGGCATAATTGTAATAGCACAGAGTGTAACATAACTACAATCAATGTTTAAGCTGCACATAGCGGCGGAAAGTAAATTAATCTGTGAAAATGAAGATAAAATAAATCGTGGAAATCAACGCAAAAGTACGGGCTTATGACAATACCATTGAAGAATCTCGGCCGGGTAACCAATATTAGCAAAGAGAATCAAACAGCAGAAATATAGAGAAGGCCGAGGATGGGATGGGCGGCATACGGAGATTAAAGGACGTGATGGAAATGAAAATTTTATCAGCCATTAACCTAAGGTGCAGAAACTCAGACATTCACCAAAAGCATCATCAACAAGATTTATGTAAATATATCGAAGGAGGAATGTTAGGCATAAGTCTTGGCTAACCTACTAGAGCAGATAGTCCGCTATAAGTGGAGTTGGGTTCGTCACGCAGTTGGAAAGAAAATAGGGTGGTGCAGCAAAATAATCGAATGGAGACCATATGGAGACCACCGAAACAGAGGAAGACCTATAATGAAGTGGTCTGATGAGCTGGAAAAATCCAGCTGTTTTCAACTGATGTGAAGAAGCAGAAAATAGAGAAAAGTCGAAAAGTATCGAGGAGGCCATTTTTTTAAAGACGGTGGACACCAGGGGTTGATTTGAAGGCGATTTTTATAAAACTATACGAACTCGTACAGAAATTTACTACCCTTAATTTTGACGAATTCGTAATTTACATATTTAGTATTTTCATAATTTTTTTGCAATATCTGACATACAACACAAACACATAAAAGTTTTTTATAGGTGTGACTAAAAAAAGGTAAGATAGACAGCATATAAAGCAAATATAATTGGATATTGTAAGGTTGAAAAGAAAAATTGACAAATTGCATCAAAACAGGCGAACCATTCTAGATAATCCTGTTATTACTAGAAATGTTGTGATTTGTTGTATCTATCATCAATATTTTCACTTTATCTTGCACATTGGTTACAAATATAATCCCAAACTTAAATATAAAATTTGCCCCTTTAATGTTAAAAATTATTTAACCAGTTGACAGCAATAATTAATTATCTGAAACCATTTAGGCGACACTAAATACAACTCCACTGGGGTTTAAATTGAACCACCATTTCATGGTGCAACAAAAGCGTTTTTCCTACTAATGAAGGTTGTTTCGTGTGCGTTTTCAAATACTAAAAGCTTTCACAATGTAATATTTACTTCTAATTCGCTTTCTACTGAATTATTTCTGTGTCTATTTATGGAATAAGTTCATTTGTTACTCATTAACGAGAAACCCTTTCATGAGAAGCATTTGACCGTGCGAGAGCAAGCACAAATTGCGCCGCCACGTGTCGACAATTTTTGAAAAGCATATCTGGAAATATTTTTTTTAATACGGAGTTAAATTATTTACAACTAATTGATAAAATAACGTTGTAGTTTGACCTTTTTAGCAAACAAAACTGATACAATCCTAACATGCAAAAGGTATAAAACTAATGGATCCTTTCTAGTTGACAAAATATCGAGCAAAAGTTAAATGTTTGTTTCTAGTTGTTACTAGGGATTATTTGTAGAGATGTTAGAGAAACTTTAAACTGCATTAAATTTAAGCGAAAACTACAAACTTTCTAGTCACAAGGGGAGTAATTTAACTTCTCATTGGTGATCTTTTTTATTGTACGCGCGGTCTAAAGCAACTTTCCCTAAAGCACCCGGACAGTATATTTTAATCAAGTCGTCATGAACTCTCCCTTGGTTTGGCGCAATGGAAATGTTTTATAAAACATATTTCTCGTTATAATTACGTGTTGTATATTAATAAAACAGCAGAAAACATATACCACGAGCTTAGGCAAGAACAATGGGTTAATAGGTGATAGCTTACATTTTACAGGAAATTACAACACATTTTATTTATAAGTTCTAGCTTTACTTTGTTGAAGGTCATTTTTAGTATAAATAAAGTACTTTATTACTTCAACAATATTTATTTATTTTAACCTTTTACGTACTTCGACATGTTTACATGCCAGTATCAAAGGTAGCATTAAAAAGTAAACAGTTAGTGTTGTTATAGGTACAACAGAAACTCACAAGCATTAAAAAAACTGTACCATTAATGAACGAGCAAATTGATCTCCTTAAATTCATCTCTATTGGACATTTTGGAATAATAAATCAAGTCATCTGCAGACGATTACCAAGATCAAGTCACCAAGTTCTCTTGTTGGTATAACAACACTACCTGTTTACTTTTTGATATAACCTCTGACAATGGCATGTAAACAAGTCGAAATACGTATAAGGTTAAAGTAAATAAATACTGTTAGAAGTAATAAAGTATTTCATTTATACTAAGTTTTATTTTCTTTTTCATAATTACAGTAGGACTGTCTAATGTAGAAAAAAAGTCAGTAGAGTTCTTCGTTAGAGAATCTATCGCGTGGCCACCTAAGTCACCTGACCCAAAACCACTTAATTTGAACTATAAGCAGTGACATTTTGTTTTAAATATCTCTTCAGCAGTTTTATTCCACAATATTAGAATATTGTGTATATTAACATCTACAGAAAATGAAAATTGACAAATAAGTCGATGCGAAAAGAGCCACATACTAACATTTATTTTATTCACAATTTGAGAACTGCACTTGTACGGTATGACATTGCCTCAATACGAAAGTTTTCTGACCTTGGGTTTCTGTGTAGAATTTTCTTTGCCTTAAACTAATCTCGCTGTAAAGAAACTTGATACGCCTATTCTTAGATGTCTTTTTTATAGATTTAATTCTCAAAAGGGAGATACAAGTCTAAAGCATAACTAAGAACGTTTTTTCACCAATCTACTAACACTACAGTTTTCTGCTTTTAACAAGCAACCACAGAACTACAAATGTATTTAAGGCTTTTATTATAAGTTAATCGCCCTTAATGAAAGCTGATAGCTGGGGAAAAAGTTGTCAGTTGATGGTGGGTCAACCATATACCTTTATTAATTAAAAATTGTATTTAATAAAGTACCTTAATAAATCCCTGAATTAAGTTTTTTTTAATTACAATCCACTCTTGAAACGTGAAATTAAAACAGAAAAAGTATGAAAAAAATTTAGGCCCTAATCACCAATACCTTTTTACACTATATCAGAGGTAATAAACATAAAATAGCTATGCATGCCTCATGCCCTTTTTGTGTGATTTTTTATAGAAACGTAAATTAGAAACCGTGAGCAAATTTCAAAATTGGTTTTATTATCATGTGTGTAATCATTTAGGGAGCGTTTTCCCCCGTAATATGTTAAAAAGTGGAAGAGCAGCATAATGCAAAGGGCAAGGAGCTCTCGAAGGGAACATATCGACGTCATCT
The DNA here is from genome assembly GCA_958336395.1 of Ctenicera cuprea. Taxonomy (NCBI): domain Eukaryota; kingdom Metazoa; phylum Arthropoda; class Insecta; order Coleoptera; family Elateridae; genus Ctenicera; species Ctenicera cuprea. The sequence goes on along the minus strand of OY284496.1, from coordinate 12,117,612 downwards.
TAGATGTAACCTTGTCCGGCGGTTATCGCGAAAGCACCGGCGGGTGGCGAACAGCAATATGCAAACATCAACGGCACGCGTGCACGCGACACATGTCAACCCTTGACGGGTTTGGGTGAGGGTACAGAGGGATCAGAGTAATCGAAGAACTAAAATAAGTACAGGTCTCGTGATCTTAGTTCAAGTATTAAATATGGCCAAGGACTTTAGCAAAAGTGACAGGATGGTGCTAGTAATTAATTTGCTCGCTTATCGCGCATTTTCTTAACTCTCGGGTCAACTGTCTCCGGTGATGTATTTCGTTTATTCGTGACGACTAACGACGCTACATTAAGCCTGACACGTAAACGCAACTTGGAGACATTGATATCAAGTGCCAAGAATACTCAGGTACCTACGTTCCACAATTTAAGTAGAGCACGTGCCTTGATGATGTAATGTATCTTCTGATACAAGGCAAAGTAGTTGTGACGTTGGTTAACTGAAAACAGCCATCAGTTTCCGAAAGAAATACTCTAATTCACGAATGGAACTTGTTGTGACGTAACTGGCGTACAAGGTACATTGTTTAACTTCAAATTATGTAGGGCTTGTTAACGCTTAAAATTATACCAGCTTTCTGCCAACATTGTTTGAGTTTGATCTTTATCTTAAACGAAAATTGTCTCCGAACGTCATCCGTTTTTCGCTCAACTATTGTAGAACTGTTTAAAATTGTAAGCAGTTTTTTTTAATAAAACAATAGCGTACAAACATTTTCCTTAAAAATCATTGTGTTTCCTCCAATACGTTTGTATATAATTGAAGTTTGAAATACACGCAACATCCCTCGGGGAAAAAAGCAAACTTGGGCTAATAGAGAAATTTAATTTTATTCTATAAAATACATTATTTTCAACAATTCTTCGTTCTTTCAACGTCAAAGGTTTAACAAAGCAGCGGTAACAGGAACAACGCAGTAACTTACTCTCCAAAAATATTAGCAAAGTTGAAAAATATTCTACGTTGCAATTAGTGGAAAATAAACAATCAAATTTTTTGTTGCCTCTACCCCACTTCAATATTTTGTTAATTGAAATTATTTTGTATTGAACTTAAATATTCAAAATTAAGGAAAATAAATGAAACTAGCGGAATTCGTGAGCAATGCCTCTCGATGTTTTTGTTACTGTCCTTTTCAAATAATAAATAAGCTAATACAGTCGTTAGTGTAGCGGATTTGACGAATTATACAGGGTGTCCGGTAAATACTTAAAAAAAGCTTAGGTAGTAATTTCTTTAAGAAAATTAAGGAGTTTCGCTAAAATTGCTGTTATCTGAAAATGCACCCCTGAAAAGTTACAACCCCTTAAACAAAACAGTTTAAGTTACAGCGATCAAATTTGATAACAAGTTTAGGACATATTTCAAGATAATATGGTGAAATATGAAGAAATGTGCAAAACGAGAAAGGTACACTTAAAATTTTGTTGTTTTTAGTAATATTTAAATACTAGTTATACCATTAAAAAATATATTTTAAAATAAACATTATGTGTCTTTTTCTTTTTCTTCGTAAGAGTAGTCATTTTAGAGAAAAATGGAAGAAATGCTACGTGCTTTTATAAGATAAATTATGAAAATAGAGATATAGTTGTAGTGCCGTAAAATAAAACAATTGATATTTTTCAATTTTCAAGCTTGACGATTGGCGATTGTGTAATGTCTTGCTGATACCAAAGAATCGTAACTGCACCCACCATAAAATAAATTAAAATTAGCTAACTTATTAAAATTTGATTTATTGTAAGAAATTGTACAAATCAATGCAAAAATACAAGAGCAGGAGGAAAAATTAAAACGATCAATTGTTTTCATTTTACGACAATTATCTTATAAAGCACTTACCCACTGCAATTTTCCATTTTTCTCTAAAATGGCTATTCTTAAGAAAAAAAAGGAGACACAAAATGCTTATTTTGAAATATACTTTTTATTGGTGTAGCTATTATTTAAATTTTAACAAAAACAAACAATAATTGGGCGTGGTAAGGAGTGCACCACCCCTAAACCACCCTTTTCGTTTCGCAATTTTTTTCATGTTTTACTAAACTTCTACGAAATATGTCCTAAAATTGTTTACTACGTTTGATTGCTGAAACTCAAACATTTTTTGGTAGTTACCATTATACTATTTTTCTTTTGCAACTTTGAAAAGCTTTTTAAGCGTGTATTTTCAAATAACAACGTTTTGGGCCAATCGTTTTAATTTTCATAGAGGAATTACCACCTAATTTTGTTTAAAGTACTGAACAGCGGGTTTATAGCGATTGCTGTTATTCTTTCTATATATTAAATCCGGATCCCTTCAACCTGTCTTAACTTTGGGTATTATTTTTTTGTAATTACCAAAAACCTAGCGAAATACTTCTGGATTTTCCATAAAAACAATCTTAAACAAAATTCCAAAGATAAAAAGATTGTATGTTATTCTAATGGGAGATCTGTCGAAGAGCCTCTCCAGGTAGCCAACTGTTTTGGTGAATATTTTTCTACATTAGCTGAGAGTAAATTGAAAAAACATTTTCAAAGTTTGTCCAGTTGTTGCACATACTCGCTAAGTAGTCCTGTAAACTCTCTACAAATTATTCCATTTACATCTGATGAAATTAAAGCAGCAGCATCCGCAATTCGTAACAAACGACGCTGTGGTCTTGATGAGATCACCTTGAATGTTTTTCTGAAAATCATTGATATTGTTTTATTACCTTTTACTACATTAATTAACAACTCCCTAAAGAAAGGGATTTCCCTAGTGTATTGAAAATAGCTAAACAAGCCTCTATTAAAGAAAACTAATAGTGCTGTCAATGACTTGGATGGTTATAGGCCAATATCTGTTTTGCCTGTTGTATCAAAAATATTAGAAGTCCTTATGTCAAAGCGAATCACGCAGTTTCTTTATAGTAATGAGCTATTGTCCGACGTTCAGCACGCCTACCTAATAGGTAAATCAGTAGAAACTGCTTGTTTCGATTTTGTTGAATATGTAACAAAAGCGTTGGATAGGGGTATGATCGTCGCAGGTATATTCTTCGATTTATCATGCGCTTTCGATTCAATAAGCCATGATTTTCTTGGAGAGAAATTAAATAGATTGGGTATAAGAGGAGTACTTAATGACTGGACATTGTCGTATGTAAAAGATATATGTGTTCAGATGGCAGGTGTTACATCTAAAAAATTTAATATACAGCGTGGTGTGCCTCAGGGGTTTGTGTTGGGACCGCTACTGTTTGTGTTGTTTGTTAATGATTTAAAGCTGCATTTGAAGAGTGAATGTTTGATAAGTTATGCCGATGACACAACAGTGGGGGTCTCGGCACATGATTCTGAGGAATTAATTTCGAAGGCTGAGTCAATTATGAAACAATTTAAAATTTGGTGCAGCAAAAATAATCTAATTGTGAATAGTAATAAAACTGTAGTCTTAGTTTTTCATAAGCGTAAGCATGTTTTTCCTTTAACTGTTAATATTGATGGCTGTAAAATAGTCACTGATGAATCAACCAAACTTCTAGGGCTAACAATTGATCACAAATTGACTTGGACCTCTCATGTTGATGTGGTGTGTAAAAAATTGAATAGAGCATATTTTGCATTGAGAACTTTGAAAACTAGCTTATCTGCTAATGGACTTCTTAGTGTTTACTATTCTTTAGCATATACACACATGGCTCTCAATGTTATTATTTGGGGTAACTCTGTAGATAATTTACGTGTATTAATTAATCAAAAAAGAATCATTAGACTGATATTTAATCTTGGTTATCTTGAGTCATGTCGGCCAGCATTTGTTAAACATGGAATATTAACATTTGTGTCTTTATATATTTATAAGTATTGCGTATATGTTTACAATAACCAATTTAAATTTACTCAGCACTGTAATATTCACTTGTATAACATTAGGAATAAGAATAATGTAATTCTGGCTAAACATAGCTTGACCTTATATGAGAAAGGCCTATTTATTCGTGCACTAAAATATTTAACCATCTTTCCGGCGAAGTAAAGATGTGTAATACTGTCGTATCTTTTAAAAGTAAACTTAGAAAGTTTCTGGTAAATAAATGTTTTTACTTCTAGCTGAATATTTTGACAGTCGTTTATAACTTAAATATTCTGTGTTATGACTATGCCTGTAACATGTACGTATGTACTTATTTGTTGTTATGGCTGTGAAATAAATAATAAAAATAATAATAGTACATAAAAATAATAGTATAAACTTTTCGGAAATCTAATTTTTTTTGGAAAAAAATTTGGTGGAGTTAAATAAGACTAAAAATTTGAGAACAAATTCGTATAAATTGGCAGGGAGGGAGAAAATTTACTCCGTTTATTTTAGCGACACCTAGCAATTAAGTTGTGAACCCTATAATACTATTACTCATGAGCAATACATTCTCATACATGAGTTTTCCATTTTTTTACACAATAACGTACAGTCAAACTAGCTAAGCCATAACCACCACCTCACTGATTACCACGGTTTCTTCAGCATAATGTGGTTGGTTCAAGTTTGCATTACTTAAAATTACCTGCTCGCTTAGGTAACCGAATACTTTTCATGCGAAAAAAATCGATTTTTTGATATTTTGGGAGAAGATTTTTTGGGACCAAAGAAAATAAAAAACGGAAGATTAAAATCGTCCGCCAAATTTTAGGAAAAAATGGAAAAAAAATTTACTGTTCTAAATATCGCTGTTCTAAAATAACGTAGCTTAAACAAAAAAATTACAGTCACCCGTTTATTAAATGAAAATGCATAATTTTTCGATTTTAAAAGAATCATAGAACGCGTCACAGTTTTTAAGCAATATTTAAAAAAAACTTTTTTTTTAATAGAATAATTTTAGATATAGTGACATTGTGCTTCCCTGGGGCTGTCAACTCGTTTTTGAGTAGCAAGGCGTTAAATTCAAAACTTTCAAAAACTAGTAGCAACCGCTATGTGAATGCTAGTACCTTCGAAAAAAAAATATTCGCTTTGCCCTAAAATCTTCTATCAGATTTTGTCAGTTCTAAGAATTCCGTTGCTGAAAACAATGCTACTAAAAAACATGTTTAACTTCCGCTTACGGTTTCGATTTTTTAAAAAGCTTATTTTGTCCGTAATTTTTTGAAATACCTCTAGATTCTGAAGCTCATCGAAATCTAACTATTCGTTCGGGAGTTATGAGGGCTCACACACAAACTCACACACTCACACATACCCACCCACAGACAGACAGTTTTACAAAACACTTTTTTGGGTTTGTGGATATACAAAACATGTATTTCTGTCAAAATCTAAAATTCTAAACTTTTCATGATATTAATGCTATAAGTATAGGAACGCAAAAAAGAGTAGAGCGTAGAGTTCCGCTAGTTATGCTAATACATTTTCTCGAGATAAAAGAATTTGTAGTCGTGTTGTGGTGAGACAGTTAGGTATTTTGTATATACATAAATATTGTTCAAGAAGCTTATGATATAATCTTTTTAATTTGTTTTCAAACAATTAATCTAAACTAAATATAAAGCTACCTAGTAACAATATAGTAATAAACAAGGAAGAAATTCTGAATTATATTTTTCTAAGAAATTCACGACAGGAAGAAAATAAGTTAAACCACAAGTATGCATCATTAGAGCTCGATGATCGTCGTACAAACTACAAGATATCATTATACGCTTCGTAAGTAAAACCGAGCTAAGAGTAAAAACATACTTGTACTTGTACTTGTATTAAACAAAAAACTTAAAACGTTTCTTTGAGAAAAAAATTCATATTGTTTTTATATTCTAAAAATGATGTGTAAGAACAATTTGGAAAGAGCGGAAAACTACTCTTCATAAATATTAAATTATCTAAAAATTACATTATATTTTGGTTCAACTGTTAATAATGAGTAATAATAGTTTAAACAAAATTTTTTATCGTTCCGCTTAGAGAGCTGAGTAATTCAGTAACGCGTCAACTGTATGCATCGGTCTAGGCCGTAAAAGTAATGTCGCTCAACAGTTTCAGAGAGAAATTTAAATGAAATTGGTAGTGCCTATTGCGCTGTATTTGTTTTGTAAGATAAATATCTAATTTCTGATTTGTTTGAAAAAAAATTTCTTGGGATTAAAAGAAACGAAATACGTAAGGACAAATTCGTCCGCCAAAATTTGGGGAAAGAAGGGGAAAATTAACCTCTCTAAATATTGTTGCAACCTAAAATGAAGTTGTGAACCTTATTTTACTAACACGCATGAGCAATTTAACTTAATCGCAAATCTATTCTTGTTCAAAGTGTGATAGATAAGCCGGATAAATTTTCGATTTTCAAAAATTTATAGGAGGTGTTATATGAAAATTAACGAACTGGAACACCAACCAAATAGTAGCTCATCTGTAGCTCCATAACTTTGCGGAATTAAAGAAAAATCACACCAGTTTTTGAACTTTATTGTTTTAAAAATGTCACAATTTTAAAATATTTTCACATCAAATTTTTCGTAGTTTCCAAAATGTTCCTGTTTTGCAATATTTTGGGCCACCAGGTGTTAAAACCAAAATGTTTTGCAAAATTCATAAAAGGTGTCACAAAGACATTATTGGGCTAACATTCACATGGTTCAGATTTTTTTAAACGCTTATTTTCGCGGTGAGTACAATCCCTGATTCTGAAGCTCATGCGGACCGTTCAGTTGGAGATTATGGGGCGCACACACCTACCCATTCACACACCCACAAGCAAACAGTTACCAAAAACCAGTTTTTTTGAGTTGCTGGAGCTCCAAACCATGTATTTCCCTCAAAATTTAGGTTTCGAAAATTTTTATGAAATTAATAATTCCCTACACTACAAGTATAAAAATGTTAAAAAACAGACTTTTAATTATTACAAAAACGTTGTATTTTTCGTCTACTAAGTAGCCATCTTCAGTATGGCATTCTGTTGTCACCTATCACGCAGTTTACACACCACAGCATTCTTACTCAAGTTCTGTATTTTCGTGTTTGATTTGTCTTGCTGAAGATGGCTGCTTGCAGGCAAATAAGGCAATTAAATATAAATTAAAGAGTTTCTTCCGTTTTTACTTTAGCAGTTTATAAAATACACAAAAACTAATGTTGTTTAAGACAGCATGTTAAACTTTCATCTTGCTATATTAATTCATAGAATTTTCAGTCTTCATACTCAGAAAGAATGCAATTCATATCTCAGTCACAACCACGGTTTATACGTCAAAAATTAATTTAATGTAACTGGCCAGCGCCGGATATATAAAAACAACTGCTTAAAATCCTTTCCTCTTTAGATAACTGATTGGTCTTTGACTAATCATTAAAATACGTCGAGAGACTAATCTTTTTCATGATTGGTTGGTAGTAATTAAACTATTTTTAAAATTTTATAATTGGACTCGTTTTCCTTAAAGCTCTGATTGACGAAATAGATTAATATCTTTAAAATTTTGCTGTGGTTTATAGAAACAAAATTCTGCGCATAGTTAGTTTCTATGTTGTTTATATCTACAGATACCACAAAAACATTTTTCTTTTAATTTATCACCAGAAAAGTTATACGGTCATGATTAATGATCTCTTAGATATCTTACAAGATTTTCGGAATTTTTTGTTGAATTACATATAGCTATTCTGCGAAAACGCTGGTAGTAATAAGTAAAGCGCCACTATTTAGATACAGCTTTCATTTGAAAAGCATAAATAATGAAAATCACCTTTATTAAAAGTGATTTAATATTTAACACTTGATTTGGTTGTGTGAAAATCGGTAAATAATAGAAACCAGAATAAAATTTTCACATGCGAGGCCAGGTCAAACACTGCAATGTCTTCATTAAATTAGGCAACAACAAATATGCAAAACAGCAATTTAATGTTCTTTAGCAGTCCATTAGATGAAATTATTCATCAAAACTGTCCTGACAATTAAAGTATACTTTGAATGTATAGCACAAGTTTTGCATAATGTAATGTACCTTGTACGTGTTTACTACCGATTAAGACAACACACCATAGGTTTTGGTCAGCTCCTTTGTTATTGAGTGGGTAACGAACACCATCAGACTCATTATAACAAAATTACATTTTACATCAAACGTGTTGAATGTTAAAGAGACCTTCCAAATTTTTTTTAGCAAAACAATGACAACAGAGATTTTTTTATTTATTTGAAGGCAGGATTTCTTCTTTTCCGGCCTCACACCTTTAAGCCCAACATTAGGTGTTCCATATACAATAGATATAATTTCCGTTGGGCATAAATTTATATTAAATCCCTAACTGTCTCACCATAACAACACAACTAAATCTTGCATCTCAGAAAAATTTATTACTATAAAACAACGGCGAGCCCTCGCATGTTGGTTCAGTTTATTGATTGTTTTTCTGCCGCTGTTACTTCTGTTGGTATAATTTAGTTATTTATGGCTCCCCCAATTTTAGCAGGTCCGAAATCTGTATTTATCGCACTGTCAACGAGCAAATACAAACGAGACGAATTCATTAACTTACAAACTGCGGGCTCGACTAAGTGTCGCTTATTATTAAAATTTGTTTACTGTAAAGCTGTTTACTAGAAATAATAAATGCTTTTCTAGAAACTCAAGTTTTAATGACGCATTCTTTAACGCATCCTACGTCTCCAGACAGCTTAGATATTTGTTATATTTGCGAATTTCCATATTTACGTTTAAATCACGTATAGAATTTTGGAATTATATGCAAATGTCTAAGAAGATGTTTTAGTGCGTATTAATCATTTTCAAAAACATTTTGAAAAACTCCGTTAAGGTAGTTCGCTGGAAATGAGGACAAGTGATAAGTTTAACTTATTTTGTTCCAGCTTCTGGTTAAGGAATTTTATACTGGAGCTATGATAAGATTTTCTTTGTGGAGGATTTTTTCCTGAAGATTTTACGAGTTTGCATATTTCGGGCTGTTTTCCGGTTGTGTTTTTGGGTTTTTCACGGTTCCGGAAGCAACTCTTGTTCAAACCGACTTAGTGGATGGGTTCGGGCCTACGGGTTCTGCTACTTTTGTATATCGTGTGAGGTTAATAAACTGTATAAAAATCGGTGTTAAGTACCACTATTTAAATATGTCTAAGCCAAACGAACTGCGAATCAACGGCGCCGAAATGGCTTCGCACTGAAACAGCCTCGTACTCCAACGGCTGACGTTGAAACGGCGGCGCGCCAAAGCCCTGCCGCTGAAATTTCCTGGCGACGAATCGGTCGCATCGAAACGTCGTATTCAGGCTATGCCCTGTTTCTTGGCAAATCTTTTAATGGCTAAACAATACAGGCTATTGCTGATGTGTCTTACATAAAAGTCCAAACTTTGAAATTGGTCTAACTTGCCGCTTAGTCGGATTTTTCATTGCAACTGCTCTTTGCCGTCCAATCCCTAAATGTTCAAAGATAAAGTGAAAAATTTGAAAGTAGTCCGACTTGCCGTTTGCTCGGAATTTTAATTATAAGCTCAAAATATAGATTTTCTTAAATTTGGGGAGGGGGAACAAATATCGTTTCCTTTCCGTATCTTTTAATACCACGCTTAATACTGCAGATTCTAGCTAGTTTGTCTAGTACAATCATATTAAATTTGAAACTGATCAGACACCGTTTAGCCGTAATTTTTATAGAAGTAGGAGGCAGTACACTCCATTGCGGAGTTTGGCCAGCAACGCGATGGGTCAGGGCCAGCGATCATCGTTTTCGAGATCCAGTCGTCTCGCACTCCTTTTCAAGTACAGGGTGGTGTGGTAAGCACCACGCCAAAGATTTTATTTCTCAATTTTTAAAAAGCGACTGTGGCCGCCCACCAGACATCGATTCTCGGATTCGAACTCGAGACCTTCCGCGTAGCAGCTAAGTGCCCTAACCATTCTGCTACTTTCGCGCCCTGTAGTTTTTATAAAATACTCAAAAAATGCTGTATTTACAACCGTATTTTATTATTAAATAATGGCTAAACAATACAACAGCTCGATGATATGCCAAAAGTGTTTAATATTTGATATTGGTCCGATGTAGGATCGACAATTGCCTTCACATACAATTTTTTTTACATATTACAATCGATTTGTCATCAATTCATCATCGATGTCGTTAATGAATCTACAAGAATTTTTGCACACAGGGACAGAGGTGATAAAAGTATAACAAAGACATCCTATTGAAAAACAGTGGTATAGTTTTACCATAAATAAATTTTAAAACAGTTTGTTAGAGAAATTCCAGATTAAAAAACAACAAAAGAATAACCCACAAAAAACGGTTCGTGCTTATGGAAAATTTAAAAATGATTTTATAACAAATCCTGTTTTATGACTTTTTTAGAGCAATCTGAAAAATTTATGATTACTTACGAATTTATGACACTGGGGGCCTTATAGATGCGCAATTGCACCATTCTCGATTTTTACGAGTATCTTTGATTCATTACGTGTAAAAGTGTAACTTGTCGATACGAAGTACCGATTTAGAAAAAAAATTTAAACCCAAAAATGTTATACCGCTTATTAAACTTTTTAGTTTTATGTTGTAAAAAATTGTATTGCTACAAATAGAAATAAAATAGCAGTTTGATATTTAACCTAAACCTTTCCGCTTATTGGAGAGGAAACTGAAAACCGATTGCATGAAGATAACCGAAAATGAGAATGTTCCATTTGAATTTTTTGGGTAGAAATGTACCTGCTGGGTATGACCATTCAAATAATGTAGGTAATATTTTTGTACGGCCGTGTAGCATACCCCATGGTAAACAAAGAGATGAGGGTAGGTTGGCGAATGTCGACTCATTCAGCGTGTCAAAGTGGAGCGAGTAGTAACCTAGAGGAGAAAGACAAGACCCGGAGCCCGTGGCTATGCTAACGACATGTAAATCGGGAGAGACAGAAGCGCAGGAAGCTCTTGTAATTGTACGAGTAGGTCGGGCGCGTTATTGAAGTAATATAGAGGAGACAGGAGGAAATGTTAAGCCAAGATAGATGCTTCACCTCATTAAGAGCAGGGCGGCTCATTAAGTCGTCTCTGTACTACATTAGATTATACGATCCCGAGTGGCGTGTCGGCTCATTCCACCATTGATCACCGTTTATAGCTATGCATTACTGGTGACGTTCTGTCAGGGAGTGATCTTCATCGCATATCTGAAGACCAAGGGACGCCGTGGGGCTAAATGAGTAGCATTCCGGTCTCCAATGGACGCGATAAGTATTGGATTCCACGTCCGTGTACTTCCGCATCGACACATGTATCTTCCGAGTCGGCGCCCAGCAGTCCCAGCCGCTATATGCCGCGGCTTCCATCAATCTTGCTCTGTCATGGACCATTTATCTCCGTATTTTTCGCCTGTCCTTGCTTTACCTTGCAGTCGACTGTTTTCCACTACCCTTCGAATTTTCCACCACTATCTATTTTCCTTTGTTTCTGCGTGTACTGATTTGCTTATGCGTGTACCACTCAAACCCGCCTCCGAGTCAAAAAAGCTAAAGACGTAATACCGGTGATAAATGTGGAAATTGGAATCGAGCATTACGCGTGAAATTATGTTGTTCTAAAACGATGCAAACACATTTGTTTCGACACATCTAATTACAATCGACAGATGTTACGTTCGCATTTCTCCTCCTGCATTCGTCACGAATGGGGAGAGATGTGTCGATAATATTGCAATTACATTACATTAAATATTCGAGCTTGCTTCAATTGCGCAAGCATTAGGAGAACTATATTTCCAACTTCCAAATTCGTAATTCCGGAGTACATAACCACTTGCAAACTTAATTAAAGAAAATTTTCAAACGCGAGAGAGGATTTTCATAGCTGGGCTTTCCAGTAACGAAGTGCCATTCTCTTGTTGTTTATCTCTATTGTTAGTGAAAACAGTTTATACAAATTGCAGAGCAATAAACAACCTTTATCATTTAATCACGTACAACATATGCAAATACGGTAACATTACATTAAATTGCGAATAGCGGTGCCGGATAATATACGTTCGCATAAACCCAAACGGTCAAAATTCATGATGAACTTCTACTACAAGGCTTTTAATCCGTTTAGTGAACGAATGGACTCTACTTTGATCCGATCGATATTTAGTTTCCACGATTTATGAAAGCTCGAACAATTACTTATTCTTGTCAATAGCGAGAATGCAAACAGTTTTATCTCGAAACAAGAAGAAGCAATATCCGTAGAGACACAAAGCCAAATTTCTTATTAATACGCTTATCTGTGTTTTACGATCGAACTGGTGAATTATAAATGAACCGGTCCTGAAGCGGTGTAAGTTGTTTTATCAATGTATGATAACCTCATAATATTCGCTACGGTTTACTTAGTGTAAATTGAGTTCCAGTTAACACACAAATTTTCAAGCGTCTACGTTCGTCGATTTTGAAAATAAACAATCCGATTTCCCTACTATCCACAAATTGTAATGAAACTGGATATTTTAACGAATTATGTCAATGCATCACCATTTACAGATATAAAATTTGATATCCGCTGAGACTACCCGAAACAAATAAAATTTCCGCAGGGGTCATTCGTTTTAGACCGGGCAGCCATTCGATTTTGTTGAATTTACTATCAAACCTTCGAAATAGTTATATTTATTGTGATTACTAAAATGTGCACATAATAAAATATTTAAAAATTGTTCTATGCATTTCGTGTTAGCACAATTTGAATTACTTATTAAATAAATGTTACATTAACGAAATATAAGAAAATTCGCTGCTTTTATTTTCTAAATAATTCACTTGAAAACAAAATAAACGAGAAACACAATATTCTAGAATTTCTTCAATGCAGACAATGCTGCCTTCTTTTCCTATAAACTGTAATGATCATTAGGTACTTATAGCTACAATACAGGTTTTGTTGTTACCAACCGTAAACATCGTTAAACTGCTATTTATTTGAAGAGACGGGAGGCAATCAATATTTCTATATTTTTAGAACTGGACTTTTCCAAATTAAATTGTAGAAAACATGTCAAGTAAGTTTATATCTTAGGTAAACACCTAAATCACTTAACGGAAAACCTTTTGTGTTTTATGTTATTTATGACTTAAATAATAATAACAGTTTTTACAACAAAAAATACCTCACGGTATTAACTAAATTTTTAGCACACAGTGGAAGCTTAATTTTCTAAAATATTCAAAACTAATTTTAAATTATGTTATTATTTCGGCGATAAATCAATTTTGATAAATTTGTTCCTCAAAAGTAGAAAGGAGGGAGAAAGATAACCCCCTTAAATATTCCTGCACCAAAAAATTAAGTTTTGAACCTTATTCTAATATTACTCGTGAGTATTTTAGCTAAAACAAACATGTTTTATCGTCTTCCGTTCATTAAAGTGGAGCATGAATCTACGTATTTCAAAAATTCATAGAAAGCGTCACAAAGAATATATTGAACTGGGACACGAAACAGATTGTAGGCCATCCTTAGCTTACAAACTTTAAAAAATCTTGAGTATGTCCAAAATGTTGAAAATATTTTTACTTCGCAGTTTTCTTTTGTACAAAAATTCTCTTAGAAAGTAACATTGTGTTTTTATACGGCTATTGTAATACTAAATTGTAATTGCGAAATGTCAATTTGTTTTTGAATAAATATGCGTTAAACCCGAAAATTTACAAAAATCGTAGTTTAAAACATTTGATTTGTTCTAACGCCCCTATCTTCTTCTGTTCTAAAATTTATGAAATTCTGTTTGTGAAACAAATACTACCAAAAAACATGTCTAACGTATGAATATATCAAAAATTAATATATAAAAGAAGAACTTGGAGAAAACAAAGAACAAATTACGAAAAGTCTCATAAAAATAAAAATAAAATTTGTATTTATTATCTAATCTAACTTCACAAGCGAAAGTTGAAGACAGAATAAAGAAAACGCGAGAAAATTTTACCATTAATACCTCAAATAAAATACAACAATATAACATATGACATGACTTCATTTTGATCTTTTCCACATGACTTAATTTGTTTTAAATTATCACGCCTATATTTTGAAAAGTCAAAATAACTGTATGCACCTCTTCAAAATTGTAATTGTGTTTGTTCATGGATTCCATATTGTTTATTATTTATACCATTAACTCAGTAGCAACAATCAAGCCCAAAAGACATCAACCTAGTTCACCAATTTTTTTAAATATTTTCAAAAGATATTAGTTAGTATCTAATAAATATTGAAACACACCGGAAACAACGTTGAAAAAAATATATATATAACTAAAGATATTGCTCAGAAAAGCAGCAGCGTTAAAAAAAATTCAGGAAAAACATCCCCCGAAAAGAAAATCCTCATAGCCAATTTCTTAAAAAAACTCTGGAAAAAAATTAGATAAAGTTATTACACCTCTTCATTTTCAGGAAAGTGTCTTAACTGAGAATTTTACAATGTTTTTGGAACTAATTAATACGCACTAAAAAATCTTGTAGACATTTGCATATAATTCCTAAATAAAACTAGCCCTTATTCATATAAGTCAGAGATTTAACGATATAATTATTACATACGTGATTTAAACATAAATATCCAAACCTACAAACGTAATAAATATCTAAGTTGTTTAGAGATGTAGGACAATGTTAAAAATGCGTCACTAAAAGTTTAGTTTGTTTGTGTGTCTTTGTTTGTTGTCAGCGCAAAAATACACATTTTCGAGCCGCTAGAATTAAAAGAAGCTGTAAATAACTAAATTATAGCAACAAAAGTGACAGCAACTGAAAAACAATTAATAAGCTAAGCCGAGATGCTATTATAGTGATAAGTCTTTACGAGATGCAAGATTTAGTCGTGTTGCTATGGTGAGACAGTAAGGCATTTACCATAGTTTTAATATACAGATCCTATCAGATAGATACTTGCGATTGTTTTGTTTTAATTTTTACTTTGACATACTTATAGTTTGAGAATATATTGTGGTAAAAATATTGAGTGAAAAAGTCGTTGTAGTTTTCAGAAATACAAGTTTTGCACGTTTAAGTAATTAAAAAAATTAAAGACGCACTTTGCCTCGACTTTTCAAAACTAATAACACATTTATTTTCATATTTTTAGAGGTATTTTTGAACAACGTTCTAGCCTCAACAAAAGTATCACGTTTGAGCGTAAACGCACTAGGCGCCAATAGTTAAAAAACCCAAAAAGTAAAAACTTTTTCACACTATTAGAAAATATTATGAATACATCCTTTGCTGCCAGGCAACGGCCACAAAACCTTTCTCGCATCGACTTGCTGCTTTCTTTCCTATTCTTTTATTCAATTTATTACTGCTAAAATGAAATGTAATCCATTGTAGAAGTCATGTTAACCCATTCTTGTCATTTTTATAAATTTTTAATTTTCAGTGGTTGGCGGTGTACTGGAGAGTGGCTTGAAAATGTAATTTTAATAAAGGTCGTTTCTATACATTATTAAATATTATTAGAAGTTGAGGTGCACTTGAGGGTAGATTAGATGATTTGCTTTAATAAATACAAACATTCTTTTCATTTCTACAAATTTTCAGTTTTAAGATGTTGCTGTAAAACAAGGGTGATTCTCGTCCTTGTTATATATTTTTAATTGTTAGAGGTTTGTTGTGCACGTGGGATAAATTGGCTTTGATTTAATATAAAATGGATAATTTACTTTAATAAAGGCAATGATTCTCGCCATGTTTATAAATTTTCAATTTTTAGGGGTTGGGGGTGTGCATAATATATAAAATTGAAAATATAAAATATGATAAAACGAAACTTGTGCTTAACAAATGAGGGGAGGCGAGGAGATTAGTCTAGTCTTTTACGGAAAACATATGGCCGATTTGAGCAAAAGCTGAGAGTTATTGCTTTCGCTCAAAAAAAACATTGCCTGCGATAAGAAAATATCAAATGTAATTAAACGAAATTTGTGCTTAAAAAATGAAGGAGGGTGTTCAAGGTACTGAGCCGCGCGTCTTTAATATAAAATTATTAAATCATTTTTCACTAAAACAAGAACATTAATCTTATTAGCGAAGATTAATTGATTTGCCCAATATTTTGTAACACAGAAGAACGCTTAATCCTCTCAAGGTCCTAGGCTGTTGCAGTTTAAGATGTCACGTCGGCGACGGCACTAGATAGACCAAACATTACAATCTCCGAAATGCGATCACATGCAACCTAAAAAGAAGCTGTTGCTTGTGAGGGCCATTTACAATTTATAGCGAAAACATTCCTGTAAACACTCCGGCAACTAATTCGCTGGGAAAAAGTTGATAGAAAAAACACCCGCCGACAAACACCGTCTGATGAAAGGTTCTCTAAAGACATACTTCGATAAAAAGATTTCCTGTAACAAACACGTGTATTTTATAGCTGCTGGAGCACTGCATAATTAAGAAAGAGTTTTCACTGAAAAAGATACGAGTTCTTCTTCTGGGTGATTGATTTATACAAATACGAGCGCTGTTTGTTAGTTCCAAAAACAGTTGGAAAATTTTAGTTAATGCACTTTCCCGAGAAATGAGGAAACGTGCCTAGTTTAACAATTTAACTAACTTTTTTATCGCTTTTTTAAGTAATTGTTCCTGGGGCTATAACAGGCATTTTTTCAACAATGTTTTTTCTGAAGATTAACTTTTTTCCGGGACTGTTTATTCCGTTATTTTTTGGTTGTTTTTTGGACTGTCTTCCGCTTGTCACGAAATTTTGTTTTCGGGAGCAATTCTCATTCTCAAGACCGACTAGGCAGAGCGGCGAACTCCAAGTATGAAATTATCAAAACCATTCGTAGCCTACGGCTTCTGCTAGTAACAGTATACGATTATAAGCTATTTTTTTTAGAAATAGTAACTTTTAAATGGCTATTCCTCTTCCCCCTTTATATATTATGATCCGTTTCTGGTGGTTTTTAAGCCTAATCTCTCTTTTTCCGCAAAAATCAAAACATCGTTTTTTGCCAGAATCAACGTATACACAAGGGTGTTTTTGTATTATAAACAATAAATGTATTTCTATAAGCTTCTATGCGATGGTGACTATTCGAAGCATACAAATTTTATAGTCAGCGTTGGGATTAGAGCCTTATGTTCTAAATCACAAAAAATGTTGAAGCATGGGAAAGTTCAGTAGAAGGGTTTCGTCTAGTCTTTTTAGATGTAGGCGTTTCGTATTAACTAAAGTTGTGTATTTTACGATGAACGTACTAAATTTTGCTCAAAGGCTCTTTAAATATGCAACATTAATTAAGGTTATGGAAATACCCACCCTAACGTTCTATCCTAGGAGATGACAGTGATTGCTAATTATTACATTTTGGATCGAAAAGGTAAAACTGAAATTACAAAATCTGTTACGTAGGAAGTTTAATGAAGTGTAATCTTAATTATAATTAAAAATGAATATTTGATTTACTTTTTATAGTCTGCTAAAGCATCGAAAAATCTTTTAATATAAAAAAATAATTTTGAAGTGCGTGAACTTACATAACAATAAAATATTTTTTTTGTTTTGATATCTCGGAAAGTTTGAACATTTCAAAAATTTTGGTCACGGAAGATAAATTTTATATTCAACACGCCGGGGGTGCAGCTTATTCAATTGTTTTGGCTAGATTCGCATTTTCCACAAATTATTAATTGAATGCTTTGAACTAGTACACTGGCCTGGCAGATCACCAGACTGATGTCGCAATATGATTTTAGATGTAATAAGATATACTGAACAGCTTTTATAACAAATTTACTTTGTTTACACTAATTTTGATTAAAAAGAGTCTTACTTGTAGTTACTCCTGTTTATGGAGACAGTTATCTTTATAAAATTAAAATTGTTTAAGCCGTTGTTTATGAAAAAATGCTGAATGCGGATTAAAATATATAAAAGCTTACCAGGTGTAATATCAAAGAAATGATTACACAACATGAATGCGAATACCGCGATGGCTTAACGTACAGCATACTCGGCTTAATTTTTAATAACAATAAATTGAATACTCTTCTAAACAAACAAACATTCTTCTAAATTTTTGATTTCATACATATCCTTCGAATTAACAACAATTACTTCCAACAATATTATAAATGTTTTCATATTTTCATAATTTCAATTAAAGAGCAAGATTATAAATCGGCTATTAAAAATTGTATTCAAATAATTATATAATTAAATACGCTTCAATTCCATATTTTTGCGATAAATTGGAGAAAATTGATAAAATTATAGACAAAACAAATATTTCTAAATAAAATTTCTTTAAATGACTAATAACATTGTGAACACTTTGTCTGATGCAAACAAAAAGACCGATGATTTACTAAAATCAGGAATTTAAAAATTAAATTGCTTCTACTGTAATTCAGTTTATATAGGACAAACAATAGGAAATATTAATACGAGGTACGATGTTACATATATAAACACCCACATAAATCCAGTTACGCTAAACACTTATGAGAACTTAATCATTTAATGATATCTAAAAAACAAAATGTTTACATTTTTGTGATGATAAACGTACATTTGTAATATAAGAAGGATTTAAATTGCACAAACATTTAAAAACGGCACCTTTAATGAATGAGCAAAGTGATTTATCAAATTAGCCATTATTAGTAGTTTTGGAATAGAAACATATTAGCTAACCAGATCAAGTTACCAAGTTCTATTGTTCCTATAGCAATAGTTGTGTACTTTTAATTTTGCTTTTCATAATGACGTAAAAATTCGTTGTAATAGGTATAAGGTATAATAAATATATATTTATTTATAAGTTCGGGCTGTACTTCGTTTAAGTTCATTTCAATCTTGCCTTTGTTAATGACGCGTAAACACGTTGAAATACGTATAAGGCTAAAATACAAAACCTGTTGAAGTTAAAAATTGTTCCATATACAATAAAATAAATATTTGTTGAAGGTATTAATTATTTTGTTTATACTATTATTAATTAATTTGTTTACCATAAACTTAGCTGTCAAGTCGTCTATAAATCCTAACAATTTATTTATTTATTTTAAAAGATACATGTCCATTGCAATGATTTGTTGTCCAAATTGGAAATTGAATTGTGTGGAATTTGTTCGGGAAAATTACATGTTAATCAAACGCAACGTTATTGCAAGGCATAAATAACAAATCGACGTAATAACAAAACACTATAATTTATTAAGTAAAAGTATCGGTAAGTATAATGTATCCCGAAGAACAAAATTTTGAATGCACTATATTCTATAAATACACATTTATTAAAAGACAATATTTCAAAACAATTTTAATCTAACAACAGTTTGATAAAGATAAAAACTGCAACGGCTAGAAATTCACAAAATAATCGAAAAAATCTATGATTGATGATTAAGGTGCTTTGCTGAAATTCAATCTCAATCTTCCAGGTGCAGAATTATAATAAAAAATAAATATTATAAATCAACATATGTGTAGGAAGAACAAATGGAATTATTTATGAATTCAATGCTGATATATCTTTAACTACTATTTTTAGTGTAACATTAGAAACTTAGCTGTAGTATATAAATAAGGATGAGGAAGTAACATCAATTCCAGACATTTTTAGTCCACCTTTAAAACCTCCTAGAAATATAACTGCGTATAGGCGGAAAAAGCACAAATGAAACGGATTTCCATTTCCATATTTCTTGGAAAATTTTAAAGTATCGGTTTGAAATTTTACGTATACGAGTAGAAAACGTAAAATCCAGAACCGCATTTGACACCTGTTCGTGTATATCTTTCAAACGGGTGATGTCTGTTGTGTCATTTCAAAATTTCATACTTACACCTGGGATATAAAAAGTAATAACTGTGAGTAGAATCCATCCACCAAAAAAGGTTCTCCTCTGTGTGCATTAAAAACGGATGTATCTACTCCAAGTACAAAAAGTTTGATAAATATAATTTCATTTATTACATAAAGTAACAATTTTTCAATTTAGAAAAATAAAGTATGGATACTGTGACAATAAACGATTCTGGCAAGACCTAACAAGACCCGCTGGGAATTAGTACTATAATAGCCCTAGGAAAGCAAAACGTCCCTTATGCCTTTTCATTTAATAAACAGGGGCTCATAAAACATTTTGAAATAGTAGCATAAAGTTTACAACATAATTGATAGGTGTCACAAAAATAAGAGAAATTGTTCTCTTCCCACCCAATTTTTGGCGGACAAATTTGTCCCCTCATTTTTATTTTTTTTAATTCTAGCAATCTTGTTCCAAAAATTTCAGATTTTCAAAAACTTTATACTATTATTTTTATATGAATGCTTCAGTATTATGTAGTGTGTTCTTATATTATGGCTACTATACAGCTATGCTCTTGGTACAGTAGGAAGAATGGTAGGATGTTATTGTAATCAATGTTGGGTCGTAAAACGTTAATATTAAAATATTTTTGAATATATGATAAGTAACAACATCTAAAGTATTGGAAAGTCCAGGAGAAAAACTGTACTTAGTTTTTGGTAACTTTAAGAAAAATAATAACCATCGCGCGCCGCTTGGATTGCATAGTCTCAGCTGCAGCCGTATTCCTCTGGAATTGAGACAGGTTAAAAAGATCCGAATTTAATGTTTAGAAAAAATTAGAGCAATCGCTATGTAATTCATAAAACTAGGATTTCGATCCTCGCTTCGCTACCTACTTAATTAGCTTATTTATTATTAAACACAGAAACAAAAATATGGTAAGGCATAACCCACGGTTTCTATAGTAAGAAATACATTATTCTGGCAAAAGCAGTGCTAAAACGAAACCTGTTCGGTACGTTTCCCAGTTATAAATATATCTATAGACTACTTATAAATAATTTTATATTAATTTAATTTTTAATATTTCGAATACCGCACTAGTAAAGTAAACCATGAATAAATAATTCTCGCAAAACTAGTGTTAAACCAAAGCCTGCTGAAATCGTTTAAATGTAATTAATTTGCATTGTTTCAAAAATAAACTACGTGGTAAATACAGTTCTGTATTTCTTTTTATAAATAACGTAATGAATAATAAATAAATAATTCGGACAAGAGCAGTGCCGAAACAAGACATACCTGAAACGTTTTTAAGCAATGGATTTTAATAAGTTTATCTATAGCCTACCTATACGTAACCAAGGCCTGTGGAAACGTTTAGAAATAATTAATTTGCATCTTTTGATAAAGTCAACTAAAAAAGTATTGGTATTTTGAATATCGCACTACTGAAATAAATAAAAAATTAATAATTCTTGCAAGAATGATGTTAAATCAAGGCCTCCTAAAAATGTTTCTTTTTATAAATAGCATAATTAATGATTCTGGCAAGAGCAGTGCTAATAACGTTTCTAAGCAAGGCTTGTAATAAATTTGTCTATAGACAACCTATATAGAATTTTATAATATATTTTATTATTTTAAATCATAATTAAATAATTCGCACAAGAGTAGTGTTAAACCAAGGGCTGTTATAACTGTTTAATAAATATTTAATTTGCACAATTTAGTAAAGTCTACTACACAGTAGACACAATGTTAATTTTTTTTATTTAAATGATTCTGGCAAGAAAAGTGCTAAATCAAGGCCTTCTTGGAATGTTTCTAAGCAATTAATTTTAATTTTCTATTAATTTTTATCCATGTAACAGTAATAATAAAAATTGGTAATGTTTCTAAAGAATCTTTAATGCTAAGGAAATGTATACGACTTCTTAAATTCAAAGATTTCACCAGAAACTTTACTTTTAATTAATTATTGTTGAAAGCTTGCTAATTATGCTGTAGTTTTTGTTAGAGTAAAGCTACAGGTGACTACTTTATTTGAATTAGACCTCTGTTAATCTTTAAGAAGATGGATTTCCTTCATCATTTAAGCATAAAGCATTAATATTGCATCTAGCTGCCGGGTTTATTTAGAAACAGTATCCGATCAGGCGAATGGTAGATCATCTTTGTTCAATTTCTGGATTCTAAGGGTCACGTAAGGCTCTGTATTTTTTTCGTTGTGCTTAGAAATTCGCTAAGTTAGCAAGTTGCGAACTAAAGTCGATATTTCTAAAACGACATATACAAGCCGCCTCTGCTTCTGCAAAATTCCGTTTCAGTACATAGCACGCAGAACTTTGCATTTGTTTTGCACAACAAGCGTAATCAGAAATATCGAGTTTGAGTAAATATACAAACAGTGATGCTGATGAAGCATAGAATTCTCGTAGACATGGAAACGAAATGCGGGAGAAAGTCGCTGTAATTCCAAAGGGACGCAATAAAACAGGCCTAAGCCTGAAATAGTAGGCCAAACCTAAAAACTATAGTCATTCATTTACTTAAAGCTATCAGGAAGCCGCCAAACAAGGGGTTAGAATAAATCAATTGAAGGCGATCATTCTTTACGAAATTCGTACGTAGAACAGCCATAATAATACCACACCAAACACGGTTCTCTCGACAATTAAACAATAGACACCATCCAGAATGGAAAAGGGGACGGCATAATTAAATAGGGTTGGTGGGGGTTTTACAAGAATCCTGTTATCAGTAAGCAGAATTTCGAGCCCTCAGGCGGCTGATTAACAAAATGTTTGGAATGTTGAGGTTTTATCCACCCAAGGAGCCTCCCCAACTTCGAAGCTCTTTATTTTTATAGCCGCGAAATGACTTGGCGTTAACTGCAATGTTAACATGTTAATGTTTCATTACTTCAAATTCAGTTTAACGGTACTTCTGCAGTGGAAAAGTAGATGGATAATGTTTACATGTCTGTTTAATTTAAAGAAAATTAAGTGCTCGCTGAGACATTTTACAACTTCGTGAAGTTTTTTTTACTACAAAAATTTAATTTTAATGAAATAAAATACGGTATAAAAGCGCTACACTGAATCATTTCTACCATAAAAAGAATACTTGCAACGAACATTTGGATAATTTTAAATTTCATTACCTGTAAAACTAAATTAAAAATTTTATACCTGTTTCGATATTACCCAATGACGAACGCCGCACTTAAAATTAATCCGCCGACACTTTTAACGTTCTAAATGTAGATAAATTAAATAGATATTGTAGCAATTACTGTTTCTGATTTAGCTTTCGCACGGATTGTACGCTAATTGACCTTTATACACAAGCGCTGCGAATCCTTTGTTCAATCATTAACCCTAACAGTAATCAAGTCGATTACAGCAGAATACCGTATTTACTCATACGATTTCAGCTACAACGATCAACTTTTTAAATATTCTCTGTTTACTACTGTGTTTACTGTCTTTACTATTATTGTACAGAGTCGTGCGTCACCCTGTAATAGAGAAAAGCAGATAAATTTAGAATAGTTAGATAGATTAAAATCGCAATATAATAAAATGCTAGTGCTATTAAACACAAAAACCTTATAGATCTAAATAGCCAGAAAGTTCACCTGACTTAAACGATGTATAGCAACAGAAGTAAAATTTGTAGTCTGAGAGACGAACACGTCTTGGAATTGGTGTTTTCTGTATGAAACTCAATAGTCATAAAATTCACCTGATTTAAATGTTCGCCTTATTTTAATGCCACATTGCTAAATAGGATATATAACAAAAGTTAAATTAGAATATATAATTAGAAGACCATGGGTTAAAACCATTCGAGAATGGATTTTTTCTGGAATTCAATTTCCAGGATATTCAAACGACCATAATGCTCCATATTGTTAGATAAATATGGCTGAGAACGATCCTGGAATTGATGTTTTTTTATAGAACTCAATGTCCAGGCACGTTCGCCTGATTTTAGTGCTGCGGTACAATGCAGATAAATGTGAATCTATAATATTAGCAGAACGTAGGTTAAGACGATTTTGTAATAGGTTTTCTAAGAACGTAATGTCCAGGAAATTCACCTGACTTAAACGTTTGCCTGATTTTAACGCTCCATTACTATGCAGGAATCAAGGTAAGAGATGACATCAAATCTATATTGTGTCAGAAGAATATGGCCCAGGACGTATCTTGTATTGATGTTTTTTTTATGAATCTCACATGAGCCAAGACAATTCTAAAATTTAGTTTTTATAGATCTCAATGGCCAGGAAATTCACCTGATTTAAATGTTTGCTTGATTTTAATGCTGCATTGGTATGCAAAATCCATAGTAAAAAAATTAATTTAATAATTTTTGAACACGAGCAAAGACGATTCTGGAATTTTGTATGAGTTTCTAGGAACTCATGTTGTTAAGAACAGCTTTAGATAATTAACCAACATTCACTATATCCAGCAAGATCTATTTGGTAAATTAGAATTAGTTTTGGTTTTGAAAAACTGCAGGTGTTTTGGATACCAAACAAACCTATTAGTAAACCTTAAACGTCTTTGCAAGAACAAATTTGAAACATTGTTTAGAAAATTAAGGCAAGTGTTCCGAAAGAGCTTTAGGTTGAGTGTTGGAGCTTCGCACACACAGGGGTGTGAATAAACAAGTCGCGACAAACAAACCCGCCAGCAATGTATTACAAAGGTTAACAGACGTGATTAGGAGGCAGTCCTGTGTTCTATAATACGAAAGGTTAATAACAAAGTGGTTGCGGAGCAACCTTTCTATGACCTCTTGCGATAAGGTCTGTGCTTTGTAAGCTGTACTCGCGCCCCACCGAGAAGCACCCCCTACATGAGCTTATTCCCGTACTAATATAGCTTACGCTTATCTTAACATTAGCTTTCTACATGCCACAACATGCAAGCTTGTAGTTTTAAATTTTGTTCGTCTTTGTCTTTTGTTCTTCGCATTACCAACCAGCACGTGTACCCGTGTATATACATGAAAATAACTAGAATTCGTTTCTAAAAATCCATATTGCTACAACGAACAGCGATACAAAGGGACGCGTATAATAATTTATTTAGCTAATATACATAGCAGTCTAACTACTGAAACATTTAAGTCTACAATACAGGAAAATTTTTCAGTTATCAATACTTGAAGTATTCGGCTTTTCAACGCTGATGAAAAATATGCGCCTACAGGAATTTAAAAAAATATTTACAGTTATGTATTTAATAAACTGAAAATTTGAAAATAACGTCGCACACGTGGAAAATTTGTTTCAT
Organism: Ctenicera cuprea; assembly: GCA_958336395.1. Classification (NCBI taxonomy): domain Eukaryota; kingdom Metazoa; phylum Arthropoda; class Insecta; order Coleoptera; family Elateridae; genus Ctenicera; species Ctenicera cuprea. The sequence continues at coordinate 12,092,477 of OY284496.1, read as the reverse complement.
TTGAATGTTGCTTGATCTCGAACTTCAAAGAACGCTTATCAAGTTCTCGCAATTGTTCGGAATGAAAACCAAACTCTTCAAGATCAAGAAATGTTTCATGTTTACTTAAAAATGGGTTGACAAATCGATACAAATCTCAGATTACTTAACGCTTCTTGAGAAACAATTTACAACAATTTTAATCCAAATAATGTTAAATCTGTGATAATTATCGCCATGAAAATAAAAAAATAACATATTTATCAAAAATTGTTTTTTAAAAGGAAGTTAAATAACGTAATATCTGAATAAGCCACTGTGACGATCAAAAATATGATGTTTTCGTTTTGCTAAAGTATTGTTGCATTAATTTAGCGATAATTATTAAACGTTTTATATTTTTAAGAACTCTATAGTTATTACGCACGGTTTCGTTCCGTTTGTAAAATATTGAATTATAGCGAGACACCATAGGCGCGAGCGGTGCCAACAACTAGTAACTCTGGCGCACACGGTCAGCGCATGCTATACAGTAGGTAACAAAATTTTGTTTTGTTTTTGAGCAATATTGTTTTGTAAATGATACAATTTTGAAATTATTGTCATCTCACTGTTTCAGCAGCTACAAACATTTTTATAGTTCGTAACATTATGTACTCCTAGATTTTCAATATCAAATTTCATCCCGATCTGATAACTCGTCTTTGAATAAATAGGCGTTAAATTCAAAATTTTCAAAATATTATAGAAGGTGTTATAGAGAAAATAGTGGGCTGAGACCCAAATCAAATTGTAGTTTAACTCTAAATCTATAAGCTGCCAAAACTTAAAAAAAATAGTGTAGCCGGTGTTGGAATAATACTTCTTTTCTAACTTACCAAATTTTGAAATAATTTTTAATCCGCAGCTGTGGTGTTTTTAACAATTCACGTATAGTAACCTTGTGTCCTCCTAGAGCTATCACAATACCAAATTTAATCGCGATCTGCCAACTTTTGAGTAATAAGACGTTAAAATCAAAATTTTCAAAAAATTGTAGCTTACGCTATTTGGAAGTTAAAATGTAGTAGAAAAACACATTAAATTTGATCTAAAAATTTAGAAAATATGGTTTCAGATTTGAATTTTTTTAAAACTTTATTTTGAGATACTAAATTCCCTAATCTCTAAAGCATCAAAACACGGCACGAGATGAGCCATACACATACTCGCCCTCCTAGTCACTTATAGCAGACGTTTTTTAGAAACCCCTTTTTAGGTTCCTAAGGTCCAAAACATGTATTTCCGTCAAAATATCGAATTTGAAAATTTTCATAAAATCAAAAATTCCGTATACTAAGAGTATGGCAAAAGTAAAAATGTTTATCTATATACTATTATATGTATGTGTGTAACGTTGTAAATCTCAATAACTTCTAAACCGGTGTTATGAAATTTGGAATATCAGGATATAACAAAATGTACCAAAAAAACAAAACAATTGTATTTCACAAATTGGCGTAGTATTTTAAAATTTTGCAGCAGATAGAGGTATGGACGGGCTATGACTAGATTTTTCCAGGGGTCTAAAATAATCTTCCTTCGCCTATTCTGAAAGAAAAATGTTGTTATGTAGTCTCTTCTGTTTTATCACGTATTAACGCATTCGTGACTTTCTAAACTAGTGCCAAGAACCCTTGCAACTTGTGAGCTGAACGTGTTCGGTGCACTATAGTTCAATAGCTACTGATAGGGCTAGAACATTTTGATTTTTTATTTTAAAAAAAGTAAATAACAAAAATTGATAAATTATTTAAAAAAGTTAGAACAGTGGTCGAGAGCACACATGTACAGCAACGCTGTACAGTTTTAAAAGTACAAGTGTTTTTCGTTGTTTAAAAGACAAATTTAATGTAAAGCTCTCTCAGAGCGATTATTAAAAGTAGAGGTAGAGAATAAGCAGCCTTGACTTAATATATCAGGCGCTTTTAATAATTCCTTGCGTAGCTAGACCAAATCAGGTGCATACCCAAAAACATTCGCACAACAGTTAAGTGCTACACATCTGCAATCGATACGCAAGACGAGCGAGAGCTAAGTAGTAGATAGTAAACTAAGTCAGTTGAGGAACAGATGGTCTTAGATATTAAACTATCAGAGAATAATAGTAAATAATTAAAGAGTATGATATTACATGTTCGTGGTCGTTACTTTATCAAATTTCAAGACACTGAATAGTGGAAATAAAAACGTTATAAAATTTCAATGGATTTGCTTTTTGTCTTTACGACTATGGTTTTGCCTTTCACGGAATTTGCGATGAACTATAAAATACATGTTATTGCCAAAGGCAATTTTAATTTTTAAAGGTAGGAAAACAGAATTTACGTAATTTGACTTAAAAAAAGAAAATACTGTTTAATTGAATTTATTTTAGCAGTTAGAATTTAAAGTATAATGTTGAATGTAAAACCGTCGTAAAAGATTGAAAATTATTTACGATTAGTGTTATGATTTGTTGCCCTGTAACAAAAGTTTAAACTTAAATATAGAAAAAAATTTTCAATTCAATTATTTTTTTAGCCCAAACAAAGAATTAAAAAATAGGTAAGAAGCAAAACAGAGTTACCGAAAGAAACAAAAAGAATCAACGCATAAATCGAAGAATCCAACCAAGAACCACCAGAAAAGGAACAAGAAGCAGATAGTGAAAAGTAAGTAAAAGATAAAGCAATAAAGCAGGAGAACAAGCAAGCAGTAAGCTATCTGGAAAAGAAGGATGTCAAAAATGAAAAGGAAGCATAGCCGCAAATATACAACCACTGATGCGTTGCCTACTAACTACCTGGTGTTGCAGCAGTGGTGTCTGGTGGTATACATCGTGTTGACGCTCTGCATCGCCCCACGCGATTACTGAAATTCTTGCTCACTTGGGAAGTTGATTAATATTGAAATGTATCATATTGATTGCTCTAGCTCCATTGTGATACCGTTTTTTGTTATATCCTAGTTATAACGGGTTTATTGAACGGTGCTTAAATGGTGAAATGCCGAAATAAAAATACATAAACTTTTCAAAATTGAACGCCAATGTCCGGCTTATAATTTCATAAATTCTTTTAAATTTGCTGCCGATTTTAATAATCAAGCCGTCAAATATTAGGCGGAAGGTTGTAGTATACAAATCATTCTTCATAAATATGAGAGGTATATTTCCCTCACTACTTACTTTTGATATTCCTGTGCTTTACGTGATCGATTGCTGACGTGTCTAAATAGGTTTGGAAGCTGTCAAATGAGTTTAGGTGCACAAAATAGATAACTTCGTATTTGCATACACTGCAAAAAATTATATTTTCGTAAATTTCTCCCTACTATTTGTTTACAAAATTGCGTTTCTCGTTTCTTTTTTGAAAACAAATGCAATATTTATTAGTCTAATCTAAACTTCAATCTCTAAAGGTATCAGTTAATTTTAAAAAGTATGTAATTTGTAGCACTACTGATTAATGTTCTAAAAATGTTTGAAAAGTTACTTGGTATTTAATTAACGTTTGGAATAAAAGTACATAATTTTCATGTTTATTATGAATTCTTAAATTGTAACTTTATGGACTAATAAAATACAAGAAAGCCTCGGCCGGAGCTAAAACGTATTTTAGTTGATTAAAAATTTGTTTTTATTATCGGTTGGTATTGATAATGGAATCAAAAGGTAAAAAGTAAACGACTTTTTTAAAGTTACGCTAATTAATAGAGTAATCAATACTTGCATAAATAGGGAAAAGAAACCATGAAAGTAATTTATGTCAGCCATTAAAAAGTCAGACCATTTTTGTTTAGAAACAGACTTTTAGTGCAGTTTTATTAATGAAGTAACTTTATGTGTTTTGGCTTTGATCAATACAACAGTACTGCTTTTTTTAACCCAAACGAATATAATCCATTCGTAGCTCATTACTGCTCTTAAATAAAACGATAATTTAACCTAAAGAATAATATTCTTCGTAGATATATTTTTACTAGAAAATTTTGTGCCGTTTTTCGTATACACGGCCCAATAAAACACCATTAATCATAACTTATTAGTATCGATTGCGGACGAGAAACCTAACAAATATATAAAAAATATAATGTTAAGTTACAAGAATTGACAGCGGGTTTTATTATATATAGGTATTCTCTACCTTTACTAAATATTATATTTTGACCCTCTACACTTAAAGGACCGACCACGCAGTCTTCTTGTTAAAATTACTTTTAGTACAGGCTTTCTCCCACCTCAACACTATTAATTTTTGAAAAAACTAAATATTCAAACCATAACGCCCATAACATGTGAACTATAAATGCAGGTCGCAAGTCTTGGCAGCACTCAATTAAACTTGAAACGCCAATGAGATTTGATAAATATTTTTATGAAAATTTTCCAAAATTATAATGTTTTCGTTTTGATTGTTAATACAGTTCGAAAATACTATCATAACATCTATCCTTCTACTACGATAAAAACTAGCGCTATTGTACGACACTTATATTTTATACAATCCAACAAGCGTTAAAACCAAACATTTTAAAAATCCCACCGAACGGCCATCGAAGCTAGAGAATTAAAAAAAAAACATTCCACTTTTCTCGATGCGCGTTGTCACTAAAGGACGGTATATGTATTTACACATTTTTATGATGGCAAATCTCTTTGTATTTTCTATGCTTTTCACTTTCATTTTGCATATGAATGCATATTTTAACAGCCGTGTCTATATTTCACAATAAATGCAAATATTTTACTGCACATTTATTCACTTTTACTTTTCTATTCTTTCGATATAGGGAAGTATTAATTTTGTGGAAATTTTTGACATCGAGATTTTGACGGAAATACATGTTTTAGACATCCAGGAACCAAAAAAAAATTTTAATGTCTATAGGTGTGTGTGTGTACGTGTGGTGTATCATAACTATCAAACAAATGTCGGATTTCGATGAGCTTTGGTATATCAAAAATTCACCGACAGACAAAGCTTAAAAAAAATGGAAACCGGAAGCGAAAGCTAGACGTGTTTTTTTGGTAGCATTTATTTTCCTAAGCCAAGTTTTATGAATTTAAAAACGGAAGTTTCTTGGGCAAATATAACACCTTTCTTTCTAACTTTCTGGATTTAAAATGGCTGCCGCTACAAAATTTAAAAATGTTTGAATTTAGCGCCTTATTGCTAAAAAAACAGGTCAACACATCGAGTACAAATAGTTTATAGTAACAGTTCTATATAGACACAACGTTACTGTTCACAAAATGTTCAACAAAATGAAAAATATGAAGTGAAAACATTTTTTTGAAACTTTTGAATATTTTTAAAACAGTATTACTGAAAAAAGCAACACGATTTTTTTAATTTTTAAACTTATAGAGCTAAAAATAAGCTACATTTGGATTTGTATCCCAGTTCGGAAATTTCTCTCTGACGCCATCTATGAATTTTTGAAAGGTTAAACGCCTATTTACTCAAAAACGAGTTATCAGATCAAAACAAAGTTTGCTAATAGAAATGCTTTAACGGTAGACAATGTTACAAGCTCTGGAACTTTTAGAACTACAAAAACTGTGAAATGAAGAAACCAAATTTTTCAAAACATATTGCTCAAAAACTGGCCAAACAACGTCCCAGTCTGCTCACGTCTTTGAGACACTTGCTATGAATTTTTGAAAACTGAAACTTTCTACCCCCTTATTTAACAAACGGAAGCCGATAAAAAAATTCAGTTTAAGTTGAATTGCTCAACAGTGATAGTAGAATAAAGTTCTCAAGTTAATTTTTACAAATGGCAATATTTGGGAAATGTAATTTTTCAAAAAAATTAAACAGCGTTTTAACAAAATAAAAGCGCGGAGTTTTCTATGAAAATAGCACAATAAGCAGAAGTTTATGTAGTTTTGCAAGTATCTGTAAAATAATATAAAAGTAGAAGAGTTGCCAAAGTATGAGTGGCAACGTGGTTCAAATACAAACGCATTACAAATTCAGGCCGACAAAAGACCACATTTTTCACCAGTTACATTAACCGAGTATAATTTCATATAATTTAATTTACATCGCATTTTATTTAATAATCTATCCGATAATAGGTGACCGTGACCCACTGCATTGCAGGCCAAGTCATCATTGGTGTGTAGTGCCTCCGCCTTTACTTTTATCTAATTCTATTTATTTTACAATATTAAATTTTTTAGTTAGTATTTACACACTTTAATTTTTAAGTGCATGTGTAATAGGGCATATAAATCCGGCCTTTATTTGTCACTATCTAATTTTACTTTTACAAAATTCTATGTGCAAGAAAAATTATACAATTAAAAACTGCCCGTTTCCGTACCATTTTTACTTTCCTGTATTTTCAGAATAGAAAACATGTTCGCAATCGAGATTTCGAAACACTATAAGAACGAAAATGTGTTTTGTACGTGGGTAGGTGTGCGCGCCCCATAACTTCCAAATCAATAAGCTTCGAAATATGGAAGTATAATAAAAAAAAAGGTGAAGTGTTAACTTGTTAAAGTGTAATTTTTTTTATAATTATAACATCGTACAGTTCACCAGCTATTAGATTTATATTCTCTCATTTTACTGTATGCTAAATTTCTAAGAAAACAATTTATACAGGCAACCCTACGATACGCATACCCTACGCATACCGCATAAGAATAGTAAGAACGGAACCTCCCGCCTTAAAGCGAATCAGATGCGGACTTCGAACTGAAAATCGATATAAATGGTTTATTTAAAGAGTTATCGAAAATATGTAAAGAATAAAAAATAAGTTTTTTTTAACTAGAACTAATTGATAGGGGTAGTTAAAATCATGTAACTGCCGGAAAACGCGTTGTTGATATTAAAAAGTATCGGTTTTTTTTTCTTAGTTTTTAAAAAATTTGAAAATTTTTGCTTATCCCAATAAAGTACTTCAAATAGTCTATCGCACTGATAAAAGTTTATAACGATCGGCGTTTGCGTTTAGGAATAAATAATAATCAATCCATTTCAAATTTTTCGAAAATTCCTGAAAGGCGTCAGAGTAAAATTTGGGAGATTAATGAAAACTAAATTTTGACTTTACCCGAAGCTCTATTGGTTCAAAAAGTTTTAAAAAACTCTTTCGGCAGTTTTTGAAAAATATTATTTTGAACATCTTCAAAACTTTGAAGCAGCGCCAATTGCCATCGTTTTCGGTTTTTTTTTTGGAAAGCTTAGCTGAACTACAACTTTTAATTCAAAATTTCGTCAAAATCGGTCTAGTACCTTCTCCTTTAGAGGCGTCACACACCCACAGACAGACATTTTCTGAAAACACTATTGTGGGTTCCTTGAGCCCTATAACGTGTATTTCCGTTAAAATCTAGATTTCAAAATTTTTCATGAAATCAATACTTCTCCATACCGAAGGTTTGGAAAAATAAAAATTATTGCAAATATAAGGTTTTAAAAAATTCGATGCCGGAAGCGGAACTTTGAAATGTTTTTTGTAGCAATGTTCTCAGAAAAAAAATTTTTAAATCTGAAAACGGAATATGGTAAAAGACCTTAGGGCAAAGTAGCTGCTCTTTCTCCAAACGTGTTAGTTTTAAAATGGCGGCTGCTACGATTTTTTTTAATTGACTTGACCACCTTATTACTATAAAGCAAGTTTACAGAACAGGATCAAATTTGGTATTGTACTAGTTCTAGAAAAAATCAATTTTATCATTTGTATAAATTATTGAAATAAAAAATTTTTGCTCAAAAATTGACTATATAATTTTTTTTTAGATTATTTTAAGTTCATAGAACTAGATATGAGCTACAATTTGGTTTGTGTTCCATCTTTATAGTTTTCCTGTGACGCCTTCTATGCATTTTTGAAAGTTTTGGTATTAACGCCTATAATTAACAAAAAATAATTATCAAATCGGGATAAAAATTGGTATTCTGCATGTTTTAAGGATACATAACGTTACAAACTACGAAAATTTTTGGAATAACAACGTAAAACTGTGAGGTGAAAAAAATTATAAAATTTAAACATTTTCACAAACACATTGCTCAAAAACTTGCAACACGATCTTTCTAAATTCTATATGCTAATAGAGCTAGGGATGACCTATAATTTGGTTGGTGTCCCAGTCCGATAATTTCTCTGTGCCACTTCCTACGAGTTTTTTCAAATCCAAAATCTGTGCCTTTTTATTTAAAAAACCAAGGGACGATAAAAATTTATGTACGCTAAATTAATTTAGAACCCAATTTTTAGACAAAGCAATATTTAACGGAGTATATTTTCCCCTTTCTTTCTCCTTAACTTTGGCGAACAAATTGTTTTTGCGCTTGTAGTTTTCCTTAATCCCAAGAAATGTTCTTCCAAAAACAAAAAATCGTATTTTTTCTCATAAGAAGCTTTCGGTTTCTAAATCCAATGAGACATGCCGGCAGACAGCTGCGCTAGCTAAGCCGGTAAGTTTAAGTAATGTCAAACCAGACCAATCACGTTGTGCTAAAGAGCCCGTGGTACCAGTGAGGTGGTGGTAATAGCTTAGCTCGTTTTAACTGTATGTCATAATTTCGAAAAAAATTTTTGTAAACCTTGTTATGGTAGAACGGTGGGTTTATACAAGGTATATTTCTGTATATTTTATACACTGAACTGATTTCTATTGAATTTGGTATGGGGGTAATGTAAAATTATAATTCTCTTAACTAACTCGTTTCTATAGAAACTATCTATTCACACAAATTACTTACACTAGATTACAATATAATTGTAAATTGCACGTCGTGTAGAAAAAATAATTTTTAGAATTTTGTATTGTATTAACCAGAGCTGGATGAAAGAATATTCGTATATACTTTACGTAGTGTTTTAAAAATCTACTTTCAGTGCAAACGTTGTAAGCTTTTGAATACATTTAAGATTTTTCGTCGACAAGGAATACGGAAAGTGCCAAAAAATAAACTTTTATCTAGCATCGGTATCGAATTTACAACAAAGAACCTTTTAAAGTAGAAAGGTGAGAATTCGCGACTCCAACGTGTGGTTTTTTATTTAAAAAGAAAGCAAGCAAATAGTTGCCCAGGAATTATAATTTAATTCAATTACAGTTGTATAAATAAAAGCTTATTATTTGAAAATGGGAATTTAAAGCTCTGCAATTGAAGCTAATCCACGTTGACGGCAAGCTCGGTTCGCATATTGTTACTGCGTAAATTTTGAAATTTAAATAACGAGTAGCTTCTTCGTATGCCTCAACTTTCAATGTAATTAGACCGTTGTGAAATCGGGGAGCATTTCACGATTTTATGCTCATTCGTGCGCATGTGTTGGTATTATGTTTTAATTAATAATAATGTGTATATAGGAAGCACGAAACGGAGCTCGGAGCTAAGCTCACATTTCATTGTCAAACGTTGTGATCTGTTTGCGTACAATTTATCAAAATATTGTTGTGTACATAATGCATCAGCTCAGAGCGTTCCTTAGCGGCGTCGACGACATCTCACTTAGCTCAGGATAAGTGGAATTATATCACAACATCTCTGCAAACATTTTTAAAACGCCTTATCGTGTTCAATTAATCTCTTCATTTATTTAACAAAATTGTTTTCCCGGCGTCAGCGCGAATAGCTAGGCGAGCGGGATCTTGCAGTTTATCATCTCCAATCGAATATCCAGCTTTCATCCTCTTACTTACACTCCACTGATAGAGTATAAAGAGGTTTTAAAGGGTCCATTAAAGTAGTGGCTGCAGAACGTAGGTGGCGAAACACCCGCTGAACACGTGTACAAAAGCGCAGGCATTCGGCGTCGCGACGCCGGTGTCACCCGCGTCTTGGACCGGCAACGGCGGTGTAACTGCTCACGCCCTAATTGATTACTTCCCCTCAGTTATACATATTTATAAAAATATATTAACGTTACTGACTGCCTTGGGCACTTCCAGACTGAAAATTACACCGCTTGGCAATTAAATTTCAAGCAGAATGGAACGAGAACAATAAAATCTAACAAACTTCTCGTAGCCTATACGCGGGGGTCGTCGGGCTAATTCCGCATCGGCAAGGTGATCTTTTCACCAGAAAGTAGTTTAACAAAGCACTCTCGGTGCCACCTAAGACTCATTATAATAATTTACAGCATCTTCAACAGTGGCTCGGTTTTTTTCAGGAAAGTTTTCCTCGGCGGCTTTTTGTTCACTTCACTTTAGTTTTTCGCAGTAATGGATTAACGTTATTGTGTGACCGCGACGCGTCTCGTTCCCGCCAGTGGTGGCGAAATAAACACTGTAAAAGGAGCATTGTGGCGGGCTTTTTTTGTTCTTCGTGTTGAAGAATAATTAGTCAACGCACGACGCTCATAAATGCCAGCGCATATGGGCTGATGCATCGCATTTTTAACCCAATCGATATTACTTAATCAAAGAGCGAGCTTCTAATTGCGTGAGTGTTTAGTATAACACGAGTGGGGAATTTCGAGCAAGTGAGCCGCTAATTAACATAGATTCGCTAAAATAGACCCTAGAATAAATACTTCACATGTTGTTCACGTGACTAACTGGCGAACGCGGGGTGAAAGATCTTTTGCAGTTAACGAGTACCTAGTCGTTTGTTTGTGCGACGGTTAAGCAGATACTGCGAATAATGCGCGAGGGCGATGGAGTGAAATATATCGTGCGGGATCTAAACTATGAAGTGGTTTCTACACAAGAGCCGAACGACACCCGCTCTAGGAAAGGGAAGATAGGAATTATGAAGTCACAGAGATAAGGACACCTAACGCATTAGAATCTGCTGCTGGGTGTCGAGGAAGATGCGGCAAACTGCCAAGATCAATTACACGAATTGGTCGACGAAATAAGATTGTTTATGTCATGCTCGCGATAAACATAACTAAGCCGCGCGACGAAAGGGTGTTGCGAAAATTTGTAAAGGCTGTCTCAATTTATAAACCTCCGCCAATAAGGAAATGCTTCGTCAACTTCTCGCGGATAAGCTGCAAAGTAAAAGCTTTGGAGATGATGGTAATGAAGTGTCACGAGAGGGGAGCGTTTGGGGTACGCGTGACACACTCTACCTGGCGGTACCTCTGGGGACGAGCCCAGAGATTGCTGGTTGCCAAGCTATTCTTTTAAACTAACGCCTGAATTTAGTTTCGCTTGCCAAAGAAGAAAAAACGGAAAGAATGGGAGAAGGATATTCGGTATTGCCGCTGTTTGCATTTTGGGAGAAGCTCGCTTTATTCTGTTCCGATTACCCACATGCTATCTCCGATTCGACACCTCGCCTAACAATGTTGTTTAAACTCCTTTCGTTTATTTCGTCCCGACGTTTGACAACGACGTCGGTTATGAAGCGTCTACGGAATTGTCTTCATCCCGTGTTAGTGAGACGTATATATGCAATGAGCCCTTTCCGGAACGCTTTCCATGGTAACGCTTTCAATTTATACAGCTGTTATGTAACACCTCAAAGATGCTAATAAAGGCCTCGAAATAATAAGCAAATGTTGTTTCGACAAAAGCTCCTGCAGCAACCGAAAAGCTCGACAGCTTTCTGCGCCGTGTTGAAGCAAAAGTAAATGCCAGGTAAACATTTCGAACAAGTCTTACAAACGCTATAGAGTTAATTAACGCAATTATATCATAATTTAATAGTCTGTTTAACATCTAACTGTAAAACAAGCGAAACAAATCAACATTGTTGTGTTCGTTAAGCAAAAAACGTAATGTAGAAACGTTGTTTCTGTAATTCGACTGAACGCTCGCTCGCCCCTAATACAATTACCTCCGCAGGACGAGCGGGGTGCGGCAGGATTCTGGGGCGCAGCAGGACGAACAGAACCGCACATACGTATGTGCGCGTATGTGTATGTGTGTATGTCACAGAACACATTACACAAACCCCGACACTCGCTTTACTTTCCATCATAAATAAGCGTGCTGTTTCATCCAGGTGCTGCCCGCAAGATTGATTTAAGATCCACCGTCTTCCCCCCGACGGTTTTCTGCCAACCTAATACGACCCCTATATGGTAGTATAATCTTTGATATCCTCATTTCGAAAATTATATCCCTTCTCGAAACTCATATTGGAAAACTAATCCGCTCCAAGGATAACAAACAGGCCGAAACTCCCGAACTATCTATAACTAATCCCCATTTGATAAACTCGTCGAGGGCCTTCTAACACCTTCGTACGAGCACAAAGTAATATCCGAGTCAGCAAACATATTTAAGTTGGCGGTATACAAGATGCCGTAAGCTAAGACATGAAGTGAATACGAAATAAGAAGTTGAAGACTTTAGCCTTAAACGTCAGCAACCTGTCAACGGCATGACCCGTTTGTCCTCGGTTGCTCCACCCGAATGGGAACATGGGAATTTTAAATTCTAAACACCGACTTGCAAAAAATTATAATTGAATATTTCGCCAACGTTGTCTTTTCGACACCGAAATACTAAAAAGCAGCCCCTTGACGGACACGAGCTTTTTCAACAACTCTTCGACTGTATCCGTTGCGTCAATAACAAACAAACCGCGCGAATTACAGGAGTATAAAGATTTGTTTAGGCTACCGCGACCTATCCGTCTGAAACCTGCGGAAACCCTCGGTCAGAAATGAGTAATGATTTCGCTTTCGCAATATCTTATTACATTTCGCCCTTCGTTTCGCATTTGTGTCCGACACGATATTTTCCAAACATATTTTCCTTAAAACATTGTTGCTCCGGAATATCGTATCGAATTTGAAACTGTCAGAAGTAGTTACTTTTTCACGTTCAATATCGGCCTACTACAACCAACTTAGTCATTGCAAAGCGTATATTTTTACTCGACAACTTGGCATCCAAGTTTACCCAAAGTTCGAATGATTTCAAGAATACATTTAACTCAATTCCAATAAACAAACTTTCTTGGGTATCTTGTGTTATATATTCGATACGAATCAATCAAATAAGAGCTTTCATGTGATTTATAAATACGCACCAAAAGGAATGGTAAGAATACTTTTCGGAATTTATGCAAGGAGGTTTCGATTAATTGCATTAACCCTCTTCTGAAAGTTTTCTGAGTGGCACAACTTAATTTTTACTTTTCTTATTTTAGGTGCATAAATCTGGTGAAAAAGGAAACGGAATTGTCCTCGTCTATTTTAAACTCGCTCTTTCTTTGAAACAATAAAAAAGTATTTGAGGCTGGAGGTTTCTAACAAGCGCATGTACGCGAGTTCATAAATAATCTAATACAAAAACATTCGCATCGTGACAGATTTTCTTTGCGCAATAGTAGGAAAGCATGCACCTTCAAGAACTATCAACTTTAATTTGCTCGACATCGGTGACAGCAAGGCAAAACTGCAACACCAATAAAGCAGGAGCACCGATATAAAATATCCCCTTCTCTAAGCAGAATTTATTACCAGCATACAAATGGGTATGTACGGATTTGAGCAATGCTAAATTTTTGTTCTTATGCGGGGAATTCTTAGATTCACAACAACTTTTGTTTTCACGAGACAACTTTTAAACAGTTTGGAAAAGTTTGAAAAGTGAATTTGTCACTTATTTCGAAAATCTGAGTTAACTTAGAACTAATTCGGTAAAATCTAACCGCAATGATAAAATAACAGAAAGATAAAAAAAAAGTAAAACTTAGGGGTAGGTAAAATTTTCTATACCTGCAGAACGTTTTCAGAAAAAAATTTATTAAGTTTTTTTCTAGGTGAGCTTTTGGCTGTTGACAGAAACATAAGCACTGTCGTGTGATTCGCCAAAAACGTCCATGGCGAAAACACGTGCTTCACGGACACGCGTCGTGTTTTCCGGGTTGCGTGCTATCACAGGGGTGGCTCGCGATAAACTGGTTGTGTCGTCGAAGGGCGTCGGTGCAGAAGCGCCACCTGTGCGCCGGGAGCCCGGCGGTCACTATGACACGTCGTAAATGCGAAAACATCTCTTTGTCTATTTTGTCACTTACAAATTGTTGCCATTAATCCGATTATAATTTCAGAAACGCGTTTATGTCCAATCAGTACTTTACACCGACAGGATGTCGTAATTTTTACGGGGACCTAGCAAAAAGCCGTTTTCCCAAAGAGGCCCTTTACTCCGAAGTTCCTTCGGGTTTACATGTGGTCTGCAAAGGGATATTGCCTTTTTCGATTAGCCGTAATCTACCAAATAGCCGCAGAAAAACACTGGCAGACTTGTCACTCTTTTTGTTGTGGCGTAATTGCATTACTGACCCTTCTTACTTGTCGCTTTTTGTGTAAAATTTCGGGAAAGCTTCTCTACAATTTAGAACTTTCTTGCGGTCTTTACAAACGGGAAATTACGAAGGAATTTTTCATAATAACCGCAATAAAACTTAAGCGTTGCTCTTTGAACGTGTTCTGGTTAAAATAATACCACTACTCGATTCGTTAAAAATTAAATTTTATGCGGAAGTTTTCATTCAAAGGGGCTCTCGAAAATTTCGTCGAAAAACGGAAATTGTTTATTAAAATTTAATAAATAGAGGAAATTCGAAAAGTTACTAAATGTTTCTACTAAAATGAATACCTTAAATAATATTTTAATGTCAAATTCTAAAAGTAATTCAAAATAACGTAGCAACCAAACATTAGCACGAAAAAAACCGTTTATACGAAATATGATGATAAACACTGCTCGCGGAAGTTCTCTCTGTATTTCTTACAAATTATACGATTCGCTTATCTAAATTTAAGTGCAGAGATATTGAGCTAAAATTGCCCAAGATTAAATTAAAAACCCAAAAGATCATTTTAATATCAAAGTTCTAAGTCCACGTTTCTTAAAATTACAATCTGCAATTATGTTTAAAATTTACTTTCGTGCTTGTTTCTTTTTCACCGAGATAGAAAAGTGAATTTTGGATATTCATATATTTTAGACGAGTTAAATTTAGAATATAACACGTTATTCGAATATGCTCGTTCTGCTGACGGTTTTATACTTGCTCGTTAACAATGCTACGTTTTAGTCTCCATCAAGATTTCTAATTACAGCACTATGTAATTAAATTGACTCGGAAGTGTTAATTAAACAGAAACGAGAAAAGATAATTTACTTTGTATACTGTTGTAATCACACAGTGCATTCAGAAATTCCGTACTTTCTTCAAATTAAACAGTTTCGATGAAAAAACGACAATGAGATTTATGTTTTCTTAATCAACTTGTCTGCTAGGTAATTAATCAGCAAAAACCGAGTAGTTATTAAGTAATAACCACTCAATCTGTAAGTTTCTCAATATATCAGCTATATATAATCTAACTTGTTTAAGTTTCTCGCCTCTCCCGACCTACAGGTAACTTTAGTTCCCACGACTGCTTCGCAGATATCCCAACTTAACAAACTTCAAATCTACCCTCCCTTTGATTGGCGATGACTATTCAATTGATTTGGAAATGTGACCCATAAAACAATGAAAATTCTCTTCGAATGACGTTTGAACATGACAGGGGACATGTCCTACAAATAGGCAATACGATCAAAGTTAATTTCTTATTCGGTTTTCTTTTTCGGCATTAGAAACTCTTAACAAAAACCTAGTTTTTGATTTAAAAACATTTAATTAGTACAAAAAACATCCTTATTTCGCGAGTGAGTTAGATTCCGTTTACAATTAAAAAAATTCAATAAATATGGGTTCGGAAACGCTTCCTTACGACGTTGCAGTCTTCAAAAAGGGAACAGTGGCAACAGTCCAAACTGGTCCCTCTATCGGCGACTCTAACTTCGTAAGAGATGCCATGTTGAGCCCGCGCTTATAGAAATTTTTGTTGGTGTTTTGATTTGCAGAATTTACTCTCAAACTTTGTACACACCATTTCCACATCGTAACGAAACACGAACTCTTCGAGGCAACTTGATTTTTCACAAAAATTAAGTTTAAACCGTTAGATTTACGTCTTTTAACATGAGTACGTTTGCAGTGTAGTTTGATATGTAGGATAACATTTTTAGGTCAGAAGTTAAAAAATCGCAAATTGCTAGAAAATACATGAAGAAATACGTTGAACACTCTCCACATCTATGACCCTGGCTCATAGATGTAAATGTAAATCAGTAATAGTAAAGTATCCATACGAAATCTTAATATCAAATTTGTAACACGACGACGAGATTTTACAACGCAGCAACATTTATTTATTGTTTTGAGCGAATGTTTATGCAACAGTCACATAGGACGGCGTTTTTTAGTAGCGGCTTTATAATTTGTTTATCACGAATTGTATGGGGTCGGCCGTGTTTCGGTAATAAATTTTATAAACTTCGAGATCCAACCAAGCTTTAAACCAGGGAATTGTTACACAAAAACAGAATATTAATTTTTACTATGTAGTAACGTCTGTTTGTTTGTTTGATTCTTAAGAAAGACGGGGTCTTACATTATTATTAATTAATACATTTAAAAAAATTCAGTTAACATTATTTGTTTGTATAATTGCTACATAATCTAGTGCTTGCTGTCAAATACATCACCGAGCAGCACTACAGCAACGCGCAATGCCGTTGTTTGTTTGAAAACGATTATTATTCATTCATATTTAAAAAGCGATAATGTGAACCCACCCATTTTGCGTGAAATGAAGAGTTTTGTACAGTATCACATGGTATATACTAATTAATTCATAACATTAAATCCAGAATCATGTGCAAGTAAAAGCAGCAAATTTTTAAAATAAATACGGCTAACTCAGTTTCACATATGAAATGGAATGAACAGATTTGATTTTGTTTGTTGAGAGTAGACGATGGGCTAAAAATTAATAAACAGAAACGAAACTTGGCCTAAATATGAAGACCAAAAGTTCCAATAACAAACGCGCTGGTAACAAACTCTTGCATTTACACCAACAGTTCGCGTTAAGGAGAAGCTAACTGTAGCCGTAGGCTACGCTCTACAATTGTTTTGGTGATATTGAAGAAATAAAACCCTTCGTGCGCCGCTTGAATTGTACAATTTCAGCTGCAGCCACATTCCTTTCAAGTTGAGACAACTCGAAGGGATCCTGATGTACTAGTTACAGTTACAGCAATCGCCACATAATTCATAAAGTTAGGACGTTCATCTGCGGTTAGCTAAACTACCTATTTTTCTAGCTTATTTATTATTTGAAAAACAAACACCGTAAGGCATAGCCCACGGGTTCTGCTATCTATACCTTAATTTCAGATCTCTTTCACCTGTTCTCATTTATTATTTAAAAAAAAATTTACAGGACAGCGTGGGGCATAGACTACGGGTTCTGCTAGTTTGAATTAAACATCTTAATTTACGGCCAAGATATTAATTAAAACCGGGAAAAGAAAACGATGTTTTTGGACATATTGTTATATGGACTTTTTTTATTTTCTACCAAGAAATCTAATCTCTAATTGTAAAACCACGCTGTACAAACATTTACGGCGATTTTATGTAAGCTACCCTTTTAAGAGCAAAACGTAAAATCGCAATACCACTAAAAACTATTTTAAGAAACAGCTAAGTGTTTAGAGATACTTAATCACATGATAATATTACAATGTTGGGTATACCCAAGAGGTTGTTAATTAACAGTAGAGAGTTATGTGAGTAGATTTCTGACAGACTAACTGCCAGTTATCCTGGTAGTGTCAAACGCTACTCACGTTCAAGCGCAATTATACCCTTCTGTCGTAGCCATCTTTCAAGGGCACGTGCTGTACATATAACCGACCTGTCCTGCTGCCACCTAATATTGCCAATGCAATTCTCCGACAGGATAATAATGTACTTTGTCCCGTTCTAAAAGCATAAGGTCCACAAATCATACAAACATAAATAAACGTTACTGCTTGTGGACATTTCATTGACTATTGATATATTATTCAGGAATGTCAGAACGCCAGTTAATATAACCCTTGAAGTTGGTCCCAACTTCTACGGAAATTGATTTGCTTCATTTCGATTAAGGTTCGATGTGAACTTTAAGGTAGTTAATTAATATTTCAATATTCTATTTCTTCTTTTGCTTATATCAAATCCAAAAGTAACCGTCAAAAGTTCAATACTATTTGTGACGTAACACGAAATCTTATCGATTTGATGTTGGGTATCCTTAAATTTGAATACTGAAAGGAACCGCATGAGAATAAATATTTGCCACCAATAAGTATTTACAACATCTCGCACTTATTTATTCTACTCGCAGGCGGATATAACTCCGCAGAGTATAAAGAATTACAGGATTGGGTGTAATAAAGATACGCACAGTTGATACCCAGCAGGAAAGTTTGTATTTTCGAGGTATATCTAGACCGGTCCGGATTCGATCCAGTCTAATTCCATTTAGTAATTATTTAGGAAATGGAGAATGCGCGCCTGGTGGCAATTGTCCCTTCGGATGACCGTTTTACCTACCACGTTTGCGAGTGCATATAACGATCCCATCAAGCCCGAGTTCTCGGGCGCATTGCGACGTTGTTTGTTCTATGAACGGGCGTGTACACCAAAGTTAATTAATCTATACCGTCCTTTCCACAGTACTCTATCGTTTACAATTAGATACAACATTGATTGTTCCGAAGCTGGGTAACTGCTTATTTAATGAAGATTACCCAATTATTAGCGCATTGATCAAATTGTTCATATAACTTAATTGAACTTAGACCGTCCGACTTCATTGAACGCCTGCTCTATTCCTAATTAAATGCAGTTACTCGGATACGTCGCACTAGCTGAAATTTCTCGTTTACTACAACCTTCCTTCGTTCCTCTTTCTCGCCCCTTCGGAATGCTTCAGGACCGAAGGAAGATACATGCACCGTATCATAAAGTAGTCATAAAAACCGTAGTAAACAAAGCAGTGGCATTAGTCGAACGATACAGATAAATTGTCGAAATATAGGTACTAACTAGCATGCTGCAATTCTGATTTAAAGCTTCCTAGAAATCTCATCTAATAGCTTTATACTGTTTTAATATAAACCATTATCAAAATTTAACAGAGCATACAATTTAACTTACTTTAACGCAAGTACTAAAATAATAATATAATCAAATTTCATCCACTTTCATTAATAATGTTCTTCCACCACACAACGCCACCCTTATCAAACTCTTACTAGCAAAATCTCGCCAACATGAACTCACCAGAATGTTCGTATTATTTGTTTTTCGTTAAAACTCTCCCTTTTAATGCTAATCGATTTGCTACACTTGATGTTTATGTTTGTCTGGTGCTCTCAGCAAACGACATTAAGTTGGCAGAGTTTGAGCTTTTTCAAATAAGCAAATTCATGAAAGCTCATAAAATATAATATATAATGCTTACTAGAAGGCCCTCCCCTTAAATGATAAATGATTCTATCTACGATTTATTGAAGGTAAATAAATTATTTCATTTTATGCAATGGTAAACTAACTTGGCAAAATCTATTATTTACGGTGCGTTGTTTATTTAAAAAATGGGCGAAGCACTTTGCCTGAACTTTTCAATATTTTAAATAGTGTTACCTGCCATCATCTTAAAAGTACTTTTGTATAAACGTTTTAGCGCCAATTCTGACTATAACACTGTATTTTCGCCTCCGCTAGGAAAAGTAAACGAACAAAATGAGTGACTAGTACCGAGGCAACACGTGTCTTTTGTAGTAAAAACTCAAAAATTTGCTTTAAAAAAAAATAATCAATTTTTTACTTTTATGGAAAATGTGTGCAATAAAAGAAATTTATTAATTCGTTAGCCATACAATTTTAAGAAGGGCCGTAAATATTAAATTATAAAAAATTTGAAATTAGATTTTAGTTTTACTATCGATGAGGCGCAATATAGTTTAAAGAAAAATGTTTTATTGTCCTTGGTTTATTAAATAAAACAGTACTTCTATTTAATCTTTAAAAATTTACACAAGATACCGCATAGAAATTTAAGAATTTTGATTAAAACTAGATTGTAGCCCATCTCTAGCTCTATAAGAAAACAAAGATTAGGCAAAATAGAGTAGTCAGTTTTAAACATTTTTCAGAATTTTGAACTTTTCTTTCATTTAACTGTTTTCATGTATTCAAAACTTCTTATATATAGTAACAGTATGTGCCTGTAAAACTATTACAGTATCTAAAAACAATGCAACAATAGAAATTTGTTTTTGTGTAATAAGGCAATGAAATCAAAATTTTCAAAAGTACGTAGCTTAAGCAATTTTAAAGTAACTTGTCTAATATCCTGTTCTGGGTTCAGATTATTATTGTCATTGAATTAGTGATATACTCCGAAACTACAAGTTTCATCAAAAGCCGACCATCCGTTTGGGAGTTATGAGCGAACAAATGAACGAACGAACAAACGCGGCTTGAAATCAACTGCTAGCTAATTCCAAATTCGTTTGCCAAAATTTGGGTAAGAAGATGAAAATTACGTTCGCTTAAATATTGCTGCGCCTGCAAATTATTCTACTATCACTCACGAGCAATTTAGCTTAAACAGAAGTTTTATACGTCAGCAAATATTAGCTTATCCCTAGCCGTATGACCCTGCAAAATTAAAAACAAAGACGTGTTGTCAATTTTTGAGTACTATTTTTTGGAAAATGTCAAAATTTTGAACATTTTTTCGATTCACAGTTTTAGTAGTTCTAAAAGCGTTACAGAAAAACTAGCAAATTGGCACACAAATTGAATTGTAGCTCATTTGCAGTTTTAAGAGCCTACAAAATAGAAAAAGAATTCTAATGCCACTTCAGAGCAATATATTTTTTTAAATTTTCAAAAGTTTGAAATAATTCCTATTTCACACTTTTCGTGCGTTTAGAACGTATTGTGTCTCTTGAGAGCTAGTACAATATCAAATATTATCCAGATTTATTAACCCGTTTTCGAGTAATAATCAACTTTCAGATTTAAAAAATTCTGTAACAAAAAATGCTACAAAAAACATATCAGACTTTCGCTTTCGGTTTCCGACTTTTTTTAAAGAATTGTATCAATCATCAATTTCTTACTGAAAAGTTAATAAAATTAACAATATTTCTTATTACTGAATTATTATTAAACATCAAATAAACTTGTTATTGATATTTTTATTTATAAGTTCTAGCTTCACTTTCATATTTATTGAAATTATGTACAAAATACTTTTCACTTCAACGATATTATTGAAGTAAAATGTATTTTATTCATATTCAATGGTTATCGATATGCTTAATTGAAGATCTTACTAATGACGTCAATATTTCCGTTTACAGTCTGTAAGACATCTACAATGTTTGGAGAAACATGGGTTGTTATGCATATGACACTCATCTGGGGTAGAGAAACTTGCAATTCGCTGAGTAGACTACTATTGTAACTCATTTCAAGTTTCTAAGGCACCAATTATTAGATCTATTCATAGAAACAACACGTAATGCACATCGTTAAGATCATAGAAACCTAGTCCGAAATGTAGTTAAATTGTTTGTTTCACCTGCAGCTGCCCGGTATCTGAAAACGCTTTTAAATATTAGAATATTAGATTGAATTACCTTAATACACAGAAAACTGCTTTAAAGCACTTGCAATTAATGCATAGCATTTGAAATCATATGCACATATTTGAAACTGCCAGGAACCTATTGTTATGCAGGTTCATATAGCATAAAATGGAAGTCAATAACAGAAGCTAAAAGCTGTTTTTGTCCAAATGCAAGATACGTTGAAATTATTTAAATACAACTGAAAAAAACCTTAAAATTGAATCGCCTCAAATCCGAAGAAACGCTTTAATATAGTTTGAAATCATAAGTAAAATTTC
The DNA here is from genome assembly GCA_958336395.1 of Ctenicera cuprea. Classification (NCBI taxonomy): domain Eukaryota; kingdom Metazoa; phylum Arthropoda; class Insecta; order Coleoptera; family Elateridae; genus Ctenicera; species Ctenicera cuprea. Next base: position 12,070,712 of record OY284496.1, on the reverse strand, counting down.
GTGAAATTAATCGAATTTTTTTAAACACAGATATTATTATCAACTAAAATTGGCCGCAATGTCCTAAAATCATTTGAATTGGTTGAAATCGTAAAGCGAATTCAAATGATAGAAAATATATCAGTAATTGGGCAAGACTAACGGGACGCAAGGAATAACTAATCTTAAGTTCTCCCAAATATATTCTAACGAATACGCTATACAATGCACTATAAGGGTTCGGAATAAAATAATTTCTATATAAGTAAATACAAAAAACTTGCGTTAGAAAATGTGACTCAAAGGAGTTTTTCTTAAAGGTAGGTAATGCTTCGCGCCGTCAAACTGAATTTTAGAATATGTAGCCTACAAAATTGGTAAAGCACTTCTTGCGTCATTTTAAAAAATAAAAGTCTAGGTGTAAATAAATAACCACTCAACAAAGTACAAAGTGAATATTTAGTTTTTATTTTCTTGAAAAATGACAAAAATAGTCAAAAGTTAAAAAGTTCACTAGTTAGGTCAACTGTACAGCGTGTCCCAAAATTTAATGCCCAAATTTATATGACCCATTTTAAGTCCCAAAATAACAAAACAAATTTCATTCGGCACGGGTTGAGAGGCTGCAGCCTTCTAAAGGAGGAATATGGTAGGCACTTTAAGTTTTTTAAATTTTGTATTCTGGAACAGTTTTATTTTTTAAATTATTATCACTTATCCAGGCCAACTCGGCGCACACAGGCGAAATATTCCAGAAAATACCATCAAAACATCTATTTCAGTTGTTTAAGCAAATTGTTAGTGCAAATTATCACAAAATGGTTGTGAAATTATAATTCAGGGTAAATTAAGCGCAATGAATACCATTCAGAGCCTCTTTCGATTTTTCAGTAATGTATGAAAAATTACAGTAGCATACAATTAGGACAAATATCTAATTACTGACTTAGCTTACTTGCGAAAATCGAAAAAAAACGGCTGTCGAGCAACCGCCACGGAACTTTCCTCGCATGTTTTGAAATTTTATTTAGTGTGAAATTGCTAATGTTTCGTTTACGGTTAGATGGTCGTATAATAAGATTCCGTTACTTGTTTGCACTCTAGTATTTCATATGACAGTTTTCCCCACTCCTCTACTTTTGGTCGGACCGAGCTCACTTTTCTTACATGTTTTCGTTCAAGCTTCATGTTGTTACAGTATTCCAGATAGCACCGGATATTTCATGGACATCCATTTTAGGTCCAACATCCGCACTTGCATGGGATATCCATAAAACATTCCACAAGAACGTCCTGTAGGGTTCCATTTCACCTTCGGTGGTTTCAACGACAGTAAAAAAATAAACCTAAACTAAAGTTACAAATACAATTTAGCGGAAAGGTGTAAGACATATGTATACAAAAATGATTAATTTTGTGATTTTGCCAACATTCGTGGTAAAATGTTTTGTTTACGCACGACCACCTATGTAGTGTATGCGCAGTAAACAAATTTCTACTGCTCGGAAATCTCCGTGACGGAAGTTTGCAGGTTGTGCGCTGCGCGCACTGACTCGTCTATTTATCTGAGCATACAGCGTCAGTGTCGTTTGGTGTTTGGTAATTGTAATTTTGGTTGGTGCTTGTGGTCGTTTGAAGTGTTTAGACACGATTATTCATAATTTATTTTCTTTGTTTTTCTTGAAGTTATTGTGGGTAATTCGTTACAGTTGATATTGTCATAGCTTTAACCAATTAAGTACTAGTTAAAGATTAAGTAGATTTACATGTGGAAACAAAATTTTACATTTAATGTAAATTATAAAAAAGTAGGTACTTTCTTTTGTTACCGTTTCTGGTAAACGTATATTTGTTAATAAATTAAAAATCACTGTACAAGCATAATAAAATTTACCTACTTATGTGAATAATATCGGTTACAATTAAAAAAATATTGTTTTTCAGCTAGATAAAACGTATGATATATATTGTATTAATCAAGTTTATTTCTTAATAAATATCAAATATGATAAATATCTATTGTGTTGTTATTATTAATATTTCTTGTAAAAAAAGTTAAATCTGGTTGATATCTATTCGGGATTCCTATGGCCGGTCGATGACCAACGGACTATGTATGGACGTCCGTATGATATCCCTGGTGTCTTAAATGGCTGACATCTTTGTGCTATATGGGTTAGTAGTCACATGCAAACGGACATACCGTAATAAACACACAAACAGTATAAAACTAAATGTTTTTTATCAATATTACAAACTGAAGACATTTTCCCAAAAATATTTTTTGTTTTTGTAAAATATAATATTTTGCGGGTATTTTGCTTTTTTTTAGAAATAAACGCTTAAGACATTAGTAAATGAGCACCCTGTATTAAAGTTAAAGTTATTAAATTTAGGTAGATAGGAAGGGCTAACGGGCCATCGTGAGACGTCCCTTAGTATACGTATATAACATTACACGTATTTGTGGGGCAATAATATAACTTACAGTGTATTAAAATCGTGGATGGCAGCAACATTGTAAGACTGCGAAATCTCCCAGGTACCTTATGTAAGCACCTTGTGTGCTATAAGGCGTATACACTATACAGCTGAAGTACGGTAAAGCGCCCTCGGGAATTATATATACACCTACATCATACATTCATCCTCTGAAAATTAAGGCCATTTATGTGCGACAGATACTGCAGATAATAACAGGAATAAATGCAGCTCTGTCGCACTTGTGACGACAGACATAACATCCTAATTTAAATGTTCCTTTTTATTTGTTGGCACGCGATATGTGCCATGTGTCGGCCACTGCATAAACAAGAATGGAGGAATCTGTGCAAATTGCGGCGCTTTCCCCTGAATTTCATTTTCGAGATGAATTAGTAGCCCTAAGTGGAATTTTTAAGTGGTCGTCATGGACGCTTTGAAACCCATTTGTTTAAATATCGGCCACTTCATTTTAGTTAGCTGAATAATAAATTTCAAACGTGCAAGCTGAACAAAATAAACGTTTGTGTTTCAGTTTTCATTTCTATTTTTAAGCTTTTCATAAAGGATTATCAATTGTCAATAAACAGCTTTTGTGCGCTCCTATCACTACAGGCTACATATTGTATTTGCATTAAATATTAAATGTAATTATAGATTAACATTTATGAACAAAACACTTTTATGGATGGAGGTAACTTCCTTCTCTGAAGTTTTAAAAGAATTTCTTATTTTTGGTTTACAAGACCAGTATTTTATAATTGTGATTTTGGCTCTAAAATATGTACATATTGCCACAAATAAACATGAATAATAGCCACAGTATAAAATTTACTATTTCTCGCTCGAACAAATCTCCAAAAGAACTTCTATCAGATTGAAATTGTAAAGAATAGACTAAGGATTTCGATGACGAGAAACTGCTGCTGACTGTGAATTATTAGTCTAGAGGGTGACGATTGGAACCCTGCTAAAGGTAGTGAATCAAAACGAAAGCAGCAACAGAAGAGTAATCTAGAACCGCATACTCGTCAAAATCTCTAAATTTCCACAATCACAACATCCACTTCTACGTTATTAACGCACGAATTTACAACAAGCACATGTTCTAAATTAGAGGTATGTTAACGAGATTTTCTGCACAAAAGGAGGAGTTGGAAACGTAATTGCTCTTGTTGGCTAGGATCTAGCATCGGTTGGCCCTGAAAACGCTTCGTGTATTATTTTATGTTTTTGCCAGTTTTTAATCCCAATTAATTGCTCTAATTTTCATTAATATATCAATTTATTTCTGCAATATTAAATTGAATAACTTGCAATTAGCGATATGTTCGTAAACAACCATTAGTAAGAAAACGGCGTAGAAATTTCATTTGAAATTTTAATACTCCGACTTTACAAAGATACGGCATTCATGGCAGTTTAGTTGCTATGCAAAATGTTCGCTTGTGAAGTATTAGATCATTGAGTTCCCTTGTCGACATCAATTGCCCTAAAAGTCCAAGTTAATTGCATGAAAAACATTCGAATGATGTAAAATCTTGGAAATAACCGTTCCATTTGACTGTGATAAATAATGTTCTTTTAAAGCTGTGCGTTTGAAAGAAACTGTATATAAATTAATAAACATACAGAATTTATTCATTTTCAGTAATGCGTCATTTTCAGTCATAAATCATGCCGAAAGAGTATCTGACTATACTCTTAAATATTTAATAAAAAAACATAGTTTTCAAATTCATGTAAACAACATGAAATTATTAAAAGGTTACCTAGTTTCGAGATATAATTATTCGTTATTTAGATTATCCGCTAGATTTCTTATATGCAGATATAAAAAAATAAATCCGCTAATCGAATGCATCTGATAATTCCAATGCCCATGTTTATGCAACAAAAGCGTAATCTCGATTTATATGAGTACAATTATCTGAATATTCGATAAATTGTTAACCGGATACATTCGAAAACATAATTTCCCGGATTTGTCTATCAAATCTGTCATCAAAATTTAATTAAAAAATTGATAACAGAACAGACCCAAAAAATAATTTTACAGAAAAACTTCATACACGAAATGTGAGATTATTTGTTGTTAAACCTGTAATCCGGATAAATGTTTTTCAAAATTGCGCTATCCGTAGGTATTTATCCGACAGACTCCGTTTTAAGAAAATTAAATTGAGCCGGTATTCTAAAACCTATTTTTCAAAATTCGAATTTACCAAGTACAAAAATTTGTTCTTAAAAAACATTACGAATTGATTATCCACATAATAAGGTATTATGGTTTAAATAACTCTGAAATAAAACATTCCTCGCATAACCTAAAATTTTTGATTAACACAAAATCCCTTAGTCGAATTAAGATATACAAGGAGTTTCACAATTTTTACCATGTTGTGATTTGGCTAGAATTAGCGATGTAACGGATAGTATCCGACTATTCGGTTATCCCGCTATCCGGAAAGTTTGAGTAGATATTCGGCCGGGCCGAATAATGATATGTATCCTGCCAAATATTAGTTTGTATTAAAAAACCAACAAAAAGTTGTGTAAGTGCATAAGCTCATAAAATAAATATTTTTTTCAATATCAATATGCCATTTGTTAACGGTTATTAAAACTATTAACTAATTTTAATTGTCTTACCGTTGAGGTTTTAAAAGAAAAAAACTTGTTCGTTTGTTTTATTTTGTTGGTGCAGAAGTTGTTCATGTTCCGCTGCATGTACGAGTATATATTTGATTGAAGAGCTGAGATTTAGAAGCCCTTTTTACATTTCATCTCTCCATATGATTCCTTTGCAAAGTAGGAAAATAAGAAGCTTTGCTTTCATTAGTGGAAATGATTTCAAAATATTTCCAGCCTCAGCTTTTATTCATTTTGTTCAATTGTTATGGTCTATTGTTCGCTTTGCATATGGATTCGCTAGACAAAAACGCAAAATTCAGCACGACTGCACCTTTTTTACTTCCTTTACAATCATTTCTTGCAGTTATAAACAAATTCAACGATGTTCTATACTCGGTCTTTAATTCGGTCGTACAATCTGGCCACATTATCCAGCCATATGCTATGCGCTACCGAATATCCCTTATTTGACAATTTATTTGGGTCAGATATCTGTTATCCGGCTTTCTTAAAAAATCACCATCCGTTACATTTTTAGCTAGAATCAAATTTGGTTATATCTATAGTTCAATTGTTTCGTGGGAGGTAGAACATTCGCTTTCCAATGCGAGGGTACCGAGTTCAATTTTCATAAAATTATTTTGGTCTTTAAATTATTTTTTATGTTATCTTTTTGCTTTGCACAATAACGTTGATAAAAAACTCTTTATTGTCTATTGTGAATATCTCTATTGGTGGTGACCAATACGTAATAAAGGTTTCGAATTTTACGCGAACAATTTCAAATAATTAAAATAAAAATCGTTTTAATACCTTTGTATTTAATAAAAAATTCGTAAGAACATGAAAAAAATTAGCGAAGCACTTACCTGAACTTCATCAGATGTTGTTTGTTACTTGCCGTAAGTGCAAAAGTATATTTGGATAATGTTGTCCCGTACACCATACATCTGTTACGGGCGCACTGCAGAGTGAGTGCATTATCCGCCTGGTCAGTATACCTGACTAGGTTAGAACGGAAATTTTTCTTTTTTTGCAAAAATATCAATTTATTGATATTTTCAAAAACGATTTTTTGGTATAAAAAAAACCAGAGACAATACAGCAAATTCATCGTCAAAAATTGGGCGGGAGAAGAAAAACAAATGTTGCTGAATCTAGAAATTAAGTTCTAAATCGTATTCTATTATCACTCATGCGCAATTTAATGTAATCATAAATGTATTACTGCCCAGGTGTATTACATAAAAAATCATAAATTTTTGATTTTCAAGTTAGCGAACTGGGATACCAACCAAATAGTAGCTTATCACTAGCGCTATAAGCGTGTAATATTGTAATAAAAAAAATTTTGTAGTTCATTTTTGATTAAATATTTGTTTGAAAATGAGCAATTTTTTTAAATTTCGCTATTTTAGTAATTTCAAAAATTCTCGTAGCTAAAAACATTGGGTACACTAGGGGAATTTACAATACCAAATTTCATCTCTATCTAATAACTCATTTATGACTAAATAGGCGTTAAAACTAAAATGTTCAAAAATTTATAGAAGATGTCACAGAGAAATTCGCAAACTCTCACGCCAATCAAATTGTACCCTATTTCTAGTTCTGTTAGCCCATGAAAAAAGAATTGTTGTGACATTTTTTGAACAATGTTTTCTGAAAATTTTAAGAACGTTTTTCACTTTAAAGCTACAATTGTTCCAAAAAATTGCGAACATAGTAGCGTTGTGGTCCTCTAGTACAATTATAACTCTCAACAATTATGCCAATCAAATTGGTTTGTGGATAATTAAGCGGTTAAATTAAAATTTTAAATAAAAATTGTAGCTCTTGCCAATCCGAAGCTAGAAAATTGAAAAAAAAAAGCTCGGAAAAAAACTTAAAATGTTTTATACGATTTTTGCATTTTCAAAAATTCGTCGACAAAAAGCCGGATTTGACTGAAGGCACTAAGGAAATAAAAGCATGAATATTTGTTCGCAAGATTATAATGTCCTTGTCAGACAAATTTTGTATTGTTTTGCTCATTTAATTAATCTGAAAATTTGTATAATATTGTTTTTATAAGCTACGCTTTGTTCTAATAGTTTTCGTTAAAGGAAATAATGAAATTGTTGTCTAATTAAATTTTCCAGTTATTAGATGAAATCTGATGGACACTGCAAAATTTGAATGCACCAAGCATGTACTGTACACAGCATAATGAAGTATGCATTGGCAAAAGGGGTGCATAAGCTTTGTGCGCGTGACTGAGACAGATAAGAGAACGCTGCTTCAGGAATTCCTATTATCTGTAACAGACAGACAGCGTCCGCCTCCGTCACATGTACTCCAAGATGTCCAGTAGAGCTTAATAATTTCACTGTATCCATGCAACAATTCGGAACATATGCGTCGAAACAAAGGGAAGCTATAAAAACGCCATTCGTGTCCCAGTTAACAATACACGGTCGAAGAGATACTATCCCGTGTGTAGGACTCGATTATAGCTACCATGAAATTAACATTCCACGCAGAATGGATTAACTACGTGTCACAAAAAATAACTTCCTATTTAGTTATCCATCCTCGGGGGTGAATAAAATTCTTTAAGAAATCTAAAGCGGAGTTGGTAGCGCAAAGTGTCGACGCTCTGATCTATTCATGTAAGCAAAGAGATATGATAGTTTCACACGAAGTGATATAAGCTTGTGGTATGGACGTCGAGATAGCGCATCTTCCGGTTTTATATCTGCAGCGTCGAACGGAATCGAATCTGGATCGTACATGTATATGTCCTGCTGAAGATTTTAAGAGGATGTGCCGCGCGATTAGAAAGAACGCTCATGCATAAAGTTCCAACCGCAAAAGTTAGGAATAAAAGACGTCCGCTACAGATACGAGGAAAAAATTTGATACAAATCTAATTTCTCTATAAAAATGCGGATACATGTTTTACTTTGTGTTGAAAACGGGGCTATAAATTATGCCGTAGGGTAAAACAACAGGTTACAAGGGCTAAACCAAGCATGGAAGGTGTACTGAACCATGTAACGTAAAACATAAACACGAACAGGGTTTGCTTTTACAAGACAACAGTTGGTAGATTAAAAGTAAAATGTAAGTGATAAACTAGCTAGAAAATTAATGTCCAGTTGCAGTTGCACGCTATTTTTACGGCACGGGATCGCTTGCAAAGGCCTGAAAATTAGGTTATTCCTCCTCCCGGCTAGATAATTCAATCAAAGCTTCAAACAATCCAACACGCAATGTCTTTTCGACTTATGTCCTTAACGGACCGGATATTATGACCGATGTTCGTTAGCTGGACGAGGTGGAGTTGTTTTGATCCTATAATCCTCAGAAACTAAGATTTCGCCTCTTTATTCGGAGACCATACATCACTGTGACAAAAATTCTTCCATTTATTCAAGCCGGTATATTGCATGTTATACATTTCCGTGTATTTCTTTCAGCACGTCATCAGTCCGGATATCTTCCAACCGACCGCCATTTATATCATGAATTATTTTGAAGGAATCGTTTTTTATTCATTCTTGTCTCACTACTTAAACATTGAACCTGCCATGACAATTGAATTTTTAAATTTTATCTCAGTTCAACATTCCTATTTGTATGATTTAATATCTTTAAAACGAGATAAAATATACTAACAAATGAAGAAAAAGAAAACGTAAAAAGGGTCAGTTTTTACAATGATCTTGTCGGATATACCATTGCAGTAACTGTGTTGGGTGACGACGGTAGCTGCCAATTTTTCACGTGCTCTGCATACGATAGTTTACACATACTGTTCGGGTTGCTTCTCAATTCCCAGAGTTACACTTCCCCTTTAATCGGACATTATCTCGATACTTGCTTCTTGAATTTTTCAGAACCTTGTAGAACAGTTCGAACATTACAAACAAAATACTGCATATACAATATATGTCTAGCCCTGTATTTTGCACCTCTACCAGCTTTTTGCTTTTATCTTATTTAGTAAAAAAAAGATTCAAACGTATAGCTTGAAATTCCTTCATAAACTGTTATAATTATAGTTATATTTTAGGGCTATCAAGCCATAACTTAAAAGGGTCTTGGTAATCTTTTTTTCTGGTAGCGACATTTTCTCTAGTAAGCCTGCATTAATTAACAATGAAATACAAAGCAGATCAAAAAGAACATGTTCTAGAAATACAAGACAGGAAAGATGGGTTGACCGGTTGATCTCCAACTAGGACGTTGTTAATTCAACTGAATTGCTTACATTGACGCATGCTTAAATATATTTGATCGTTTTAGGTAGAGTTGCCATTACCATTAAGTGGTATTTCTTATAATTACCATAAATGGTTAGATTTCTCTCATTAACTTAAAGAACGCGCAGTTAAATCTGATTTTATGATTCAGAACTATCGAATTTTTTACATACACAGCGCATCATTAGACGTCCAAATTAAAGCCCAATACAGCTTTTCTAAATTAGTTATTGAAATGTCTAAGTGTATATTTTTCGTTTAATAAACGTATTAAATTTTCCTGGTTTAACTGAAATAGTAAAACAGAATAATCCGATGTTTTACGCGTGCTGATTACTAATATGGAGCAATATCGTTTTCTTAGCGTAGATACCCTTAGGGAGTTTGTACTGTCACCACATTCAATTACTCCGGTAATAAATATCCTTCAAGGGGCCGTGAACCGGTTAATCTGCAGCGGAGACGTATTTTGCCGGCCAGCATCGTTTTGAACGGAGCGGAACGGCTTCACCAGTACCTTGGGGAGCCGACGTTATGGTGGTTGCGACATTTCGCGCATTATACGACCAGCTCCTGACCCTTTGTAGTAGCCAGCTTAGCAGAAGGGTTGTACTGAGCGTTTATACCATGTACTTACTTCATGACGGTAGTGACACACATAATAATAATATTTTCTTCTAATGTAACATGCCCAGAAAAAAGGTTCCAACAGTGCATTTAAAAGCATATTTCTTTAAATTTTAGAATAATCAAATTTTTGCAATCAAATGATAGAATTTTAAAATTTCTACACTACCTTAAACGTGTTTGTATTTTTTCAAATAATTGTAAAGGAATTATTGTTCGTAATTATTCTTAATATGCATTTCCTCTTGCTCCAAATAAAACAGGGTGAAAAATGGTTCAGAACTTTTAATTGCATATGCCTGACAAGCTTGACAATTCCATTCCTTCAATTAGTTGAAGTGTGCAGGAATATGCCACCACTGTTGGGGTTACGTGAACAGTGTTAAAATCGTCCTCTACATATATCCTTCCGCCACAGTTTCCAGAATTAATTTAATTTTTCTTCTTCTAAAATTAGCAATACGATACCCACTGCTAAATATTTAATAAATTGATGTTTTGTTTGTTCCATATCTTCTTGTACTTTCAGTATTGATTGCATGAAAAATATTTGGTTTTTAAAAAGTGTCACTCTGAGGGTGGGTGTATCATAACTACCGAACAGCTGGCCTAAATTTAATAAGTATTGAAAGGTAGGAGCGTATAAAAAATCACCTATAAAAAACGCTTTTTAATAATCCGAAATAGGAGGTCAAAGTTATATATGTTTTGTGTTAATATTTTTGCGAAAACCAGATTTTTAAGTCTGAAAACAGAGACCTTAAGGTAAATCAAATGCGGTTTTCCCAACTTTCATCTATGATTTTTTGAAAACTTTGATTTTAACGCCTCATTACTAAAAAATGAGTTAGCAGATCGAAATAAAACTTGTTATGTAGTAGCTCTAGAAGAACACAATATTACTATGTGCGAGAATTGTTAAACGTAAAAATTATTCGAACATTTTAAAGAATTTTTAAAAAATATTGCTTAAAAATTGGCAACGCGATTGTTTTTAAAACTACAATTTGGTTCGTGTCCCACCTCATCAATTTCTACAAGATAAATTTTTGAAAACCGAAAATTCAAGCCCTGACAATAAAAAAAATTCTGTGTAAGCTAAATTATTTATGAGCGATAGGAGAATAAGATTGACAACGTAATTTGTAGGTGCATCAAAAATTAGGATACTTAATTGTGCCCCTCTAACCCAAATTTTGAAGAACGACTTTGCTTTTCCGTTTTTGATTTTTTGTAATCCCAAAAAATCTCTTTCCTAAATTTGACTTTATTCTCACAAAAAATTTCGGTTTCTATATAAAATACGACATTGCTGTAGATAAAGTGTATAAAATTAAGTAAGTTGACGTTTCATGCTTGGCGTGTTAGCAGTGGTAAATAGTTTGGTTCGCTCGTGATAGGTGCGGGGTAGTATTTTTCTCCGGTGTCCAAAGAGAGTTAGGGTACAAAGTCAGCCAATGCATGTCACAGACATTTGATGACGTTACAACTCTATTGCGTTTATCCTGCAATGTTTACGTACTATTCTGTATCATAATCCTAGAGTAAATACTATTCCCGTTCCTCCTTAAAGATCCAACTTGGATGAGCTTAAAATGTAAAAAATAAACTCAAAAACTTTCTAAATGTGCATTGGCTTATTCCGTGCCTCAACTTATAATTTCCTTAGCTTGTAGTGCACCGTTAAATTATTAACTGTATTTAATTATTACTTTAATTGTTTGTACGCGCATGGTTATGTATTTTATAAGTTAAAAATAAAGTGTAGTGGCGGTATACCTTCATACAAACACATTTTGAAATAAAATAAGACAGCAAACTCTTAAAGTACTTATATGGATGTCCAGGCAAAGTGCTTCGTTTATTTTTATTATTCCATACTGCTAATATGAGAATAAATTGTGATAGGTAAAAAAATATTTTTACAGAAATACACGTTTTGGGTTTCAACGAATTCAAAACATCGTTTTTGGAATAAGTCTGTTTTTATCAGCATGTTCATGTGTGAGAGTGCGGGCGCGCGTGTTTCTGCGGATGTGTGCGTATGCGTGCGTGTATGCGTGCACATGTATGTATAAAAACTATAAATATTTTTATTTTAAAAACTTTTTTTAATTTGTCAACTAATAATAGAACATTAGAACAAGCTTCTAAACTTAATTTTTAGATACAGCAACATCTACGCTAGTTGATGCCTCCAGCTTTTGATATGACCAATTTTATGCTCTGGTTTGTGGTGGTCTTTATTGCCAACCTATATTTCGTACCAGAAATTAAATAAAAAATGATATTTTCCCTTTATTTCCCACATATCTTATTAATATTAATATTATAGATATGAATTTCTAAATTTTTATTTTTTTAGATTTGTCGCATTTGGGGGGCCCTCGCCCCCATACATTATTTGCATACTTAAAAATATACCCTTAAGACCTGTAATTTTCATACTTATTAAAATAACTCCAGAACTGAACTTTTGACTTCTTTATACAATAGTCATCACTATTGCAAAGGTGTATTTAACCCCCCAACCGCTATATCTGTAATTTGCATACTTTCCTTTACGGCAAAGATTTCCGAAGGAGAACTTCTGGTTTCCCTACATACGGGGAGGGGGAGGCTACACAATTCATGACTGACGCAACGGTGTATTAAGGGAGCCCCCAATATCGGTAATTTGCCTACATGTCAATTTTCGCAGAAGGACTTCGGTCACTGTATTCACAGGCGACGGGATTGGGAGAGTATTACGCAGTTTATCATCATCACAAGACTATATCAATATCTCTTCAACATCTGCAAATTTTCATACTTAACATTATTTAAAATCTGCGGACTTTTAGTCTTCTTATACACAATTCATGGCTACTGCAATTGTGTATTAAACCCCTCAACCCCACCCCACCCAATTCAACTCATATATGTGCGTATTTTGCTTCAGTTTTTTTAATTTCCAGTAGAAAAACACCGGGCTGCCATAACACGGGAGAAGGGAGCACTCGACTTTGAACTCGTCCAAGAAATCATTGTAGGTTTTAGCCTCCTCCCGTTAAAAAAATTATGACGGCGCTACTGAGTGAGGTCTTCTGTAATCCTCCTTGTAACTAATTACGTCGACGGCTATTTTAGTTCTGTTGTGAATTCCAAATTATAGTTGCGAGTTATTGTTTGAATTAATGTCGCCATTCCTTGATTCAGAGAAGTTGTAAGCAGCGCAGCAACGTGAGAAGAGACCTCGTAAGTTCTGAAATGTTTGTCTGGCGTACGAGAAATTTTACCTTCATGCATATTTTCTCGTAATTTCATGCTCTAAACTGTTTCAGCACCGTTTGTAATTTATACCATAGATTATTGACGTTTGACTGTCTGTGTTATATTTGAAATTATCGAGTGGCATGTCACGCATATGCATAAGTGCTAATGGATACGTTACACAAAATATTGCTCAGTGATTAAACTGTCATCAGTGCAATCGAGAGCTGACATGTATATAGGGACGAATTGATACATTCGGCACAACGCACGTCTTGCGTTTGCGTATCAACTTATTCAATTAATGTCACTCAAATTAATCCCGCGTTTCAATTAAAATGGAAATGTACCAGCTTGTAAAAATACAGGCGCTACCGTTACATATATAACGTTACTTTCGATAATTGGAACTTAACGCAATTATCAGAATACTTTGCCTAATCAATCGTAGATTAAAACAGAAATTATCTAAAACGTTTTCAGAGAGATAGGAAATGGTATTACATTATACCTTCGGCTATGTCACGTGAAATGTTTGGAAAACAGGAAGCTGTGGATAGAGAAACGGACGCAGACTTGTTGGGAAGGCAGCTGGAGTAAGTTAAATTGTTCAGCTTCAATTTGTAATTGATTTCCTTGCAAGTAATTACTGTCCTTCCTCATTAAAACGCCTTTATTAAAATAGGTAGACACGTTAATTAATTCTCCAAATAACTTATGCGCAAAATAGGTCCTGTAGACATCGTGAGAATGTCGGGGAGATCGGTGGTCGGTTTAGATAAGACGTGAGTAACCGCCGTTCCTTGGATACGCGCCCTGTTTCGCACCTCGGGGTACGAATATCCAATTAGGATTATCCCTTGCCGTTTGATGTTATCGACTAGTCGTCGATTGCTACGTATCACCCGGCCTAGTTCCCGTCGTTAATCGGAGTGCACTCCACGTGATGAATAACTATGGACAACGTGGAAAACTTTTCGGAACAGTTAAACGCCCTTTTTAAACTTCTGTTTCAATTTAATGTATAAAGGAGTGCAGACTGATGTCGAGCCGGAGAAAGGAAGATAGGAGGCCGGGTTAATCCCGAGTCTTATCCCGGAATAACTACGTCAACTACCTGGAACCAGCCGTGTAAACCTAAGCTAGCCAAGATATTAATGAATCCTGGTCCGGATATTGCCATGCTGGTAGGATAATGTTACTCGCCCAAGTTTGCATCCAGGTTTTCGCGATTAATCGACAATTATTATTAAGTGACAGAAAACGAGCTCTTTAAGAAAATATCTCGTGTGAGAGCGCAGCATTGATCGATGCGGACGTATTATGCGTTCACTTTATCCAGAGTACGATAGAAACCGGAAGAAAAAGTTAATAAAACTCCTACTTGCGATATTAAATTATAATTTTTAATACCTGTGGGACAACCAGGCGGATTGCGAAACTGATAAGAAAGTAGAGCCGGTTGAATGAATCCCTACACTCTTAATAGGATTTGTAAAAGTTACAATGCTTCAAGTTTTTTTAACCGAGAGTCTTTTCATTTAATCCTGCAGTCTCGTATTTGTTGTTTTGGAATTGTATTTTTATTCTTGTTCGAAACCTACAAATTGTCCCAAACATAAACTTTTATAATCCACAAATAATTTCCGTCTAGCACCGACGCTATTCAAAAGTACAAATTCTAGTGAAAATGGTATTAATAAAAAGTAGGTACGTATTAAAATAATGCCTGAATCGCTGCAGAATACGCTTAAAGGCTTCTCTAATTTTGCGGGAGCCATTTTCTCTAATGAAGACACAAAATACAATTTTTCTCTATGGCTTCAGAGTCATGAATACTCATGTAGCACTAATTTGAATTATATTTCGTCCTAACATAATTTTTAACAAACATAAAAAATTGCACCACAAAGGTTTACTTTGAGGTTTCAAAAATTACTAAACATGGCAAAATTGCTACTAATATAAAATTTATTAGGCAGTATCACCTGAAACCACTCGAAGATTGCTTTCAACTCTACGAGGAGATAGTATTCTCTAGATTTATTTCCTATTTTCATCATTGTTGTGGTTTAAATTGTAAACTTCTCGCGAAAGCAGTTAAGGCTTACTTTACCCTGCTTTGCATTCTCCGCAGCCTCGTAATTTTTTATGTTAGGAAGTTATACGAACTGTAGATTATCAGTAGTTCAAACTTAGAGGTTTTCAAATAGCACATTAATTTTGCTTGTTTTTTACTACAAGTACCAAAAAACGTAATTATATTTATATTAGCGATACCCGTGGGCTATGCTCCACAATGTTTTTGTTGCTGTTTTTTCCTAATAAATAAGCTAATGACTAATGAGGAAGGTGGTGTAGCAAACCAAGGATCGAAGTTCTCGATTTATGAATTATATAGCAATTGCTGTAATTCTTTCTGTATATTAAAATCCGGATCTTTTCGGCCTGTCTCAACTCGAGAGGAATACGGTGCAACTGAAATTATGCAATACAAGCGACGCGCCATAAGTATTATTTTCTTAAAGTGGAGCAAAACCTGAGCGAAGTACTTCTCTTACAGATTCTTTAGGTGTTGTTACTTATAATATATTCAAAAGTATTTTAGTATTAACACGTTTCACTCCCCAACGTTAACTGCAATAACATCCTATCATTCGTACTACTGTACCGAGAGCATAACTGTATAATAGTCATAATATAAAACATACTACATGATATTGAAGCTTACACATAAAACTATTACTAAAAACTTTTTAAAAATCTAACGTTTTTTTTGGAAAAGATTCGTTGGAATTAAGCAAAGCGTAAAAATGAGGAGACAAATTTGTCCGCCTAGAATTCGGTGGGAGGGGGGAGAAATTCCCCTTATTTTTGCGACACCTAACAATTAGGTTGTAAACTTCATGCTACTATTCTTTAGTAGCAGTTGAACTTCAAAAAAATATTTCATCGTCCCTCGTTTATTAAATGAATGAGCATGAATTTTCTACTTACAAAAATTTATAGAAGGCGTAATAGGAAAATTAGCGAACTGGGACCCAAACCAAATTGTACCCTATCCCTATCCGCCTGAGCATACAAAAGTTAAAAGAAATCGTAGCCAGTTATTGGGCAATATTATTTTGAAAATGTTCACGCTAAATTTTTTTTTATTTATAAAAAAAATGTTTTTCATAGTGACGTTTTGCTACCCTAGGACTATTATAGTACCAAATTGCATCCCTATCTGCCAACTCGTTTTTGAGTAAAAAAAGCGACGAAATAAAAAATTCGTAGCAGCGGCCATGTTAATGTTAGTACGTTACAAAAAAAAAGCATTCGCTGTACTCTAAAGTCTTCTATCAGATTCCGTTATTCAATTTCAAAAATTCCGTTAATGAGAAAAATGCTACGAAAACTCATGCAACTCCCGCCTTGGTTCGGTTTTTTAATTGCTTATTTTTTCGATACATTTTTTAACTACCTCCACATTCTCTTATTGTCATTAATTTTTAGTCTTTATTGAAACATGAGCGCAAATCGTCAATCTGCGATAAACAGAATCAACCCCCTTTATTTCACCTCATAGCAGCACCGAAAACTTGAGATGCCGTATTTATTTTAAAATTTATAAGATCGCTTGTAATTTATTCGTAATGCAGTTGCATTAAGGCAATATTATTTCTTACCTATAATAATAAACAAACGAAAATGTATCAATCTTTTAAATTATGTTGCAATAAATTAATTTAGAACATGCAGTCTAAACCACTACAAAACAGTTCCGTCTTGTCAGAAAACAAGTTTTATTACAACTTAGAGTATATTGTGAGTAAACCATAAATAACCAAATTCTAGCAAGAGCTGTGACAGCAAGGTACATAATTGCCAAAAACAATCAATAAACTGAGTCGAATTGTAAGAGGCCGTCGTCGTATTATGTTGATAAATTTTGTCAGAAAGCAAGAGCCCGGCGCGGCGTGTTGTTGTGGTGAAACAGATATTAATATATAGATTATTTGCTGAACAACACATGAAAAATTAATCTTTATTAAAATAACTATTTCCGGAAGTTTATTTTGAGATAAGTTTTGTAAATTGATTTTCAAGGTTTTACCATGAGAACTCCAAGATTACCGTTTGGTTTACGGCTTTAATTTAAAAATGTTCTGGATCTAAAATCCGAAAGGCATCAGTCGGGTCACACAACGGGCACTATACACAACGGTTATCTAGATACAACGTCCGATTTTGTATTTCGTGTGTTCATATTAGTCACGTTGGTCTAGTAGACACAAAGGTCAACGATGTCTAATTGACACAACGGCGACGCAACAAATAGGGCTTTCTAGCAAAGTTGAACTGTACGTAAAATGCATGGAAAATTATATTTTTCAGATTTTATGTTCTCAAGCTACTTTGGCTAACTGGCATCGCACTTCACTAACCTCGAGAGCCGAACCCGACCCCTTCAAACCAAAGACATATACCGTACCGACAGTGACCTCTATTATTAAATTTTACAATTAAACGTTGCAACTGCCAAATGTAATTAACCGTTTTATAAATGATAAACATTTTGTTTTACCTAATCCAGTGGGTGCTTATTAATAAACTGTTCGAATTAATACAAAATTGTTGGGAAAAACATGAAAATAGATTTTTGTTATTTACTAATGCATAATTATTTCACCTTCGAAGTTAAACTTTTTTTCGTGAATGTGCTATTCTGAAACGTTATTTAAAGAGGAAACCTTAAATGCTCGTTACGTCACAGCATTCTTGCTGAAATTTTATGTACAGGGATAAAAAGAAATGAAGATGTTAGGGGGACAAAATCTTCAGAGATATAACGTTCAGGGGCGAAGTTTTCATATAGCAAATGTTTATTTACAAGTTGTCGTACAGTCAAGCATGAATGATGATTAGAATTTTAACAAAATTCGTTAAACACAATTATTCCTGGAAATTTGTACCTTTTGTTACTCATACAACTTGCTGGTTTCTTTCCTCTCTCCTTGAATAATAAATTACAATGCCTAAAGGTAATTTTGTTTTACTGTCATTTTCCACTTCCTGACACACTCCCCAGTTCTTTCGATATCGCGTATTTTATCTTGAAAACGCCCTGCAGTCTAAAAGAACATATTTTTTGGAATTTCCAATTAAGGCTTTATTCATATTCCAGATATTTCGTTTGTGGGCAGTGCCGTAAGAGTATGATAGCAAACATCTTACATCGTGATAGCATATGTCGAAGATGAATTAGTAAATAGAACAGAACGATAAAGTGTAGTGCAAAGGCAAACGCTTTATTAGGATGTCACGGTTGCAGGCTATAGAATAGGAGTATTTCTGTCGCCGAAGCAGGTTGTTTTGTTGTGCCGTAAGCCGCCCAGGGCAAAGCTAATCCCATAGGGAGCTCGAGTGACGTCAGGACAATTAGGAATTGTGGTCGCAATCCTTTGCCGAGCGTTCACAATAAGACCCAACATTGCGAACCAAGTGCAGAGAATGCATACTTCTTAGGCGTGTAATATACAGCTTGCGACAAATTGAATTGTCGGAAGTAAACATCTTGTTTGTAACACTAAGGGATGATCAGCGCAATTTAATTTAATTTAAACCAATTAGCACATGCAGCAACCCTAACCGCGCTGATCTTCCACATTCAGATTTCCTAGCAATTCACAATTAATTAGTGCTGAATGGTGTCTAATTTTTATGCAAAAATGGCTGCATCCGTTTTAGTCTAGCCTCCAACTGTGGCAGTTAATTTCGTTACGGTTTTTCCAGAGACTTCTCTTTTTTCTTTGTGCCCTACTCGATCGTATTTCTGGCTTTTCTATTTTTTCCCGCAGAAGGGTGTGAGGTAGAAACTGTACTCGTTCTGAGGTCTACTCTCGCCTCGCGCCCTTTCCTTTGATGTAGAGGTTATTGTATGTCGAGAATATTCTGGGTAGGTTAACTTAGCGTATTTATATGTTACGTTACGTCTACTATTTTTAGGTATATGAAAGCGAAGTTTTAATACTATTCGCCGGTAATATAAATTTTTATAGCTACACCGCGCCGTGTATTTTTTACTTCGCATTTATGCCTTGTAAGGGCATAAAGAATTAAAATTATGGCCTATAATTTTTTAATTATTAATTCGGCTATAAGCCGAGTATCATTTAGAAATTACCTAAGTAGAGGGAAATGAGAAAATTGCGGCTAATGACAATATTTTACGTATTTGTTTAATGAGGGTGCGTGTAATCGATAAAGAAAATTTTTTGGTATCGTTGACATTAGTACAGGGTAATTAGTATTAATTCCAAGCAAGCCTGATATTAAAAGCCTTCTTTCTAACAAATTATGGCTTTAAAATTTAGAGCGTTGTACGCATTAAGCACATTTTCGAAATGAAATCGCTTTCCCAAACTTGCAACTTGTAATTTTCTAAACTTCGTTCCTGTCAATCACAGATAAGTATTAATTCTATTTTGCACATTTGTCATTGAGAAATGTTTTAGTGCTTCCAGAAACCAGGTACATGCATATTAACAGTGTAAGTTAAGCAGGTTTCGCGTCAAACGCACGAGCACTCAATTAACAAGTTTCGCAGTTACATTTCAAGGTGCTATTTACGAACTTCATTACATCAATCTAAAGTTTGTACATGGTGGTGCCATAGAACCCACATCCTACAAAGCGTAGTGGCTAAACGTGGGGGTCAGCGCATCATGTGAACCACATATCTTTGATTCGATTAATTTTGCTGCACGTCCTCCGTCGAACTCCCTCTAAACCGCCCCAGTGAAGCAAAACATTCTGGTTTTTCACTAATGGCTGCAATAATTAACAGCACAGCTTGAAACTACATACTAAAAAATCCCGGAATAATGCCACGGTTCGAACTTTTTAAATAACAAACTGTAGAAAATGGGGACGGGGTTGTTCGACGTAAAGACAACAATAAAGTTTCGTTACAACGACGTGCAATATATTTCAGGAATCGTACAAATGAATACTAAACATGTGTAATGAACGATTTGTATAAACGTAATTAAATATGTTTTAATTTGTCCCATCCATTTCCTCATTTAATCGCGTAATTAAGCGGAAATTTTCGCACCCCGATATTTGTTTTGCACCCTGTTAGTTTTCACCGAGCAACGCACACCGTTACAAAAGCAATCACTTCTTTATTGATAAATACACCTGTTTGTTGCGAAACTTTCCTCTTCGTCAGAATAGCAAAACATTATAATTATGAGATTTATATTAGAAAATTACATTCAATTTGATTAATTGGATTACAGCTAGCGAGATGTCCAAAAATGTTTTAACAAAAGTGGTATTTAATTTCAAGTACAGTAAATATTATTACAGCTAACTTGATTTTATAAAGATTTTGATGGATTGTTTTTTTTATGAAAATGTGATAACGGCGAAGAAGTAAAAAATTAAAAAAAAAAATAACTGTGAATTTTAGTGGAGACGCCGAAGTAAAAATGTATTTGTTTAAAAAATTTTGGTGGAGGCGAATGAGTAAGACTCGAAATATGTGAAGTTATTATAAATTTTGGGCTACGCCCCCGATGTTTTTTTTGGTAACTTCATACGAGCGCTTGCTGTTCTGAATGTTTTCCCCGCTGAATCTGAGCCGATCCGAATAAGACTTGCTCTTGAAAATAAAATACGTTACAAAACTACGATAAGAAGCCCGGCAAGACAACCCCGTAAAAAAATTCAAGAAAGAAAGACCCCCAGTAAAATAATCTCCCAAAAGAATCTTATGGTAGCCCCATAAAAGTTTCTTAAAAAAAGCAGAACAAACTTATTCTTATTAAACTTCATTTCCAGGTAAATGCCTTAACAGAAAATTTCAAAATGTTTTTGGAACTACTATTATTACTTATTCATATAAATCAGAGATGTAATGATGTAATTAATACATTCCACCGATATCGTAGCTTCATTGCTCCAACCACCCTACGTGATCTTAACGTAAACTGCAAACATAACAACTATCTAAGCTGTCTCGAGATGTAAGATATGTTACTGAATGCATCGTCACTAAAAGTGGAGTTTTCACATTGAAACATTTAGAATTTGTGGTAAACATTTTTGAGCTGATGTAAAATTCACTTTCTATTTTGGTAGAGAGGACTAAATTGAAATTAATCGAAATATACAATGAAAAGTACTATAAATTTTGGTGGAGGCGCCGAATTAAAAAATTTACTTCGTTTTACAAATTTTTGGTGAGCAGGTAAGCCAAAATTGCTCGAATTAAACAATGTATTTAAAATTTTTTTATAAATTTTTTAAATTCATTTGTTTCTATAAAATATGTTAAAAGCTTATAATTAAAAGTTTTTCTAATTATACACAAGAAAAATTACTATAAATTTGAGTGAAAACGCCAAAATAAAAATGTGCACGTGTTCATAAAATTTTAATAGAGGCGAGTAAGTACAACTTTTTTTACTACACTGCAAAAAAAGTATGAAAAAAAAATGAATATAAAAATCAGCGTCAAGACTTCGTTATAAAACACGCGAAGAATTTAAAAAAAATTGCAATTTTTTGAATCAGTAAACCGTAAATGGCGACTAGCTTGAATTACCATTTGAATCTATGTTTAATGAAGCTAGAACAATAGCTAAATTGACGTTTATTAATGCAGGGATGGCGTCCAGGCTCCAGGGTAGTGGGCTTGGCTTCGAGGAAACCCGAGTAAGCTTTCGAATATTTGCTCAACAAAAAAACTTTATGGGTATATAGTGTCATTGCTTGACATTGGAGTATTTTTTGTACCTCTATTTAAGTCTTACGGCGAAAGTGCGGGTGTTAAAAAGCATCCAGTTTAGTATGCGAATTATTACAATACAAGTTCATAGAGCATAAAATTACGAAATATTATAAAATTTCACATTTTCCATTTATTTATCTTAACGTCAGAATTACTTCATCAATGTTTGATTATTAAATTCTACTAATAATAATGGGGTAAATATTGATAATTGCCAATAAAACGACTTCGCTTTATATTATCTATGAAATACCAATACAAACAAAAACAAAAAGACTTAAAAAAACTGTAGTGGTATCGCCGGTGTATTTTAAGGATAATGAATCTGGGATGTAGTTAGCGAGTAGAAGTTTTTTGCTTTAAGATATGGGTAAAATAATTTACGCACAGGATTAGTTAGGAAGTTTTAAGTAGCTTAAATACTTTATAAGAGCTTGATTCAGTATTTCGTTACTTATATACCACCAGATGGACAACTTTATTAAACGTTTAAAACAGAACCTCCCGCATTAAAACTTTCAATAAAAAAGAATTTTAAAATAAAGCGATAAACCGTAATTGCTTCTTCTGGATTTTATACTTCTAATAACAATTTTGCATTTAATTAAGAAGTGGGTAAAACATAAAAGGACTAAAACGAATTCTAATATGCATTTTCAACTCTAGCTTAGTCGTGATTTCAGCTGGGTGTTAATTTAAATTGTTAATTATCCTCTTTAATTTGAATTGTGAAAGAAAAATCTTCGATTTCAAACTGTAGTTTTAATTTTAATTTCAATTAGTGAACTTTGAATACACAAAAAGGTTTTAACAAGTTATAGTAAAATTTAAGTTTCTGAAACAATATTTAAACGAAATTATCCTCGGAAATGGCGTACAAAATTCTGATAAAAGCAACGCATAAAAATTACACCTAACGCATAAATACAATCAATTTAGGGGAGCATTACGGTATATCCTGATTTCCGCAATCACAATCCTGCGTTTTCATTATACCGCTGATATCCCGTGATCCTAAAGGAAAGCCGGCTTAAGGAAAGTTAATCCATAGGGTACAAACACAAAACGCACGGATGAATCTATTGTATTGCGCTACAGAGAGAACACCTACCACAGGAAATTGCTCAAAGGCACAGAAATATGAGCCTGTAGTACAAGCGGCGGCATGAGAAATAGAAACACAAAGGTGACAAAACAATGTAACTACAACAGCATAAATTTCGATAGTTGGTTGTTGACATCGCAGAAGTACACAGGTAAATGTTTTTTAGAGCAAATCAAAAGTCTTCCAGAAATATCCCTACATATGTGATAAATCAAAAAATACAGAAATTTTTAGAGTGTAATAAACAATTTGTTTGAGTATCGAATCTTTTATATAGAAAATATAAAAATTAATTATAACATGTTTATATTTACCTACATCTCATACAGCCTACGATGTTCGTTTTTGTTAAACTAAAATAAACAACGGGTGTTTCTGATAATAGATTTCTTTTCAGATAAACATGTACATACACAAGGGAAATATTTTATTTATTAAAAGATAAAATCAATACCGCAATTAATAATAAACGACGACCCCAAAGCATGCGTGGAAATTAGAATTTGTTTTATTCACAGCTCAACGTTCCCGTTGGACATTTCACAAGTTGTAATTAAATACAGGAATTATTCATCACAGAACGAAAGCTACCAATAAAGTAATTAATTTTTTTTTTCAAACTTTTTTCACTCTTCATTACACCTTACTCTCCGGACTGCACCCATTAGCCCTACATTTTTAAACGCGGTCAGAAAAAAGCGTACTTTTCTATCAAATTTATGATTTAATTTTTTTTTATTATATTACATTTAGACAAATTATAGATCAGATGTGATTGCTTTGCAGAACCGAATAAAACTCTTTCCACTTTAATATGTTTATCGTCAATAACTAGGCATCCCACATTACAGCCGCAGTATGTTGGTGCTGCACCTTCCTCGCGAAGCTCAAGAAGACTAACTTAACAGAAAATTAAAATTGACATCTTTTTACCTTTATTACTCCTCACTAGGGCGTTGACAAAAAATAAAACAATGTAAATAATGCAATTACACAATGAGATACAAAAATTGCTTTATTTTCATGATATAATTACCAACCGAACAAAACCGTGTTGTAGAAAATTTAACAAAAGAAATATTTTACAAGTTTAGTTTAAAAATCTGCTTACCTAAGTTGCAAACTCAGTAAACAAAGGTATTCACTCCGCGTATTTAATTAACTATTGCAAGAATAGTTATCGCAGGAGCTTTTTCTATTTTTCTGCTTCAGAGAAATCACCGGAGGATAATGATTTTGTACTATCTGTTCCTACAACGTTAGAAATTTTTAATAACCAAGCAGGATCATATTCAGAAAGCTTTTTTAAGTTCCTATCGCTGATTTCTGAAGGATTTCAGTATTAAATTAAATACACCTTTAGTATAGCTAAAATTGGGTTAAAATTTAGTATTCATTTTTATTTTTCATTTACAAATATGTCATAAATTTAAAATTAGTTTCTAGGCACTAAATCATAGTGATCCAAAATTTAATTGTTGATTTCGAGACAATATCAGATTAAGCATAACCACTTCACTTTGGTATATTTTAATCAAACTGCATGGACTTAAAGCTCATAATCATTAAAGTACTTGCACCAAATTTCACCATTTTGTCTGAATTTTTCTAATATTTAATTAAGTACATTAAAAACGATTTTTCTTCGTCAATTCAAAGAACTGTAACCTCGTAACGACGCACTTTTAGATATGAGTAAGATACACTCAATCGTTGTAACTTGGTCCCTAGAATATACTGTTACATTTGTGACCAGCCTGTATATTCAACGACAAATGCACATACAGGATGATTTATAACGAGAGACTCACTTTCAGAATCTAAAAATAGTGAAAAAGTATCTATAAAAATGGGTTTGGAAGCGCTTGATTACGGAGTTAAAGCCTCCAGAAGATGGATCAGTCTATTCACTTTTTGTCGATAACTTTTGAAGTAGTTGCACTAAAGTTTTGAAATTGTACATGGAAACAGTACTCACTTAGTGTTTGCATTTCTACTAATTTTTTTTTGTATGCCTGCATCAGACTTGTCTCATATATAGGGAACTTTTAATATTTTGTTCTGAATATTTTGAATGTTTTGTATCTTTACACTTTTAGTGGTAAATTCGTATTCTCCACACAAAAATACACAAATAAAAGCACCTTTACTGAAAGTCGCCGGTTTGTGAAATAACTCAATTTTTTTATAACAATAAGTTGTCTTAAGTGGTTTTGTAGGATGCTAAAATAATTTTCACAAAATTTTAAACTAAATTTTATTCGTCACAGCAATACAAAAAGTTCCTCTGGAAAGAGGGTAACTCCGTAACAAAGTGTTTCCGGCTCCATGTTTGTTTATGTTTTTATGTGTAAAACCTACTTTCAAAATATATAGAAACTGCTAGAGCATCTTAAGAAGTCACTTAGATCTTCATGATAACTTAATTTTACAAAAACATTAAATTATCTCGAAAACTGTTACATTTGGCGACTTTCAACAACAGCACTTTTTTGTGTGTTTTTTGTGTAGAGAATACGATTTTATAATCAAAACTTCAAAAAGCACAAATATTTAAAAATAATACCACTTAATCCTCCATATGAGACACCTTTGTTGTAGTTCACACAAAAATTAATATAAATTTAGTATACTAAGCAAAGTGAGTAATGTTCACATTTATAAATTTCAAAATTTAAGTGTAATATAATTCTGCGAAAGCTATTGACAAAAATGTGATTAAACTGGTCTATCTTCAGAAGGCGGTAACTCCGTAATAAAGCGTTTCCGGACGCATGTTTACCAGAACCTTTTTGGTTGTTTTTAGATTCTGAATCTATTCTGAAAGTGCACATGTATAAATCACCCTATATAGAAAATATCGAAATCCAAAAAAAAACTCTGAGTAACAAAATTACAGATTGAAAATGAGCTTAAAATTTCGGAAAAATTATGAAACTTGTCGGTGACAGAAGACTTTGGCGAAAACAGGATGATGCTACGACAATAGCTAGTGTGCCCAAACAGATAGATCGGAATGGGAAGGCATACTGAGGGGCCAGGCAGATCACCCGACGTCAACCTTCGAAAGCTAGGCCTAGGCTTTGCCAAGATAGAAAATCTATAATTCAGTTAAAAGACGAAATGGAATTAAAGTCAATTAATGTTAGCAAAATGTTTTTAGAAATTCTTCTAAAAATGTACTGCATCACATTGTGTAATGTGAATTTTGTTACGGTCGAGCAGTTTGAACATTCAATTTAAATTTATTTAACATCTGCCAATAAGTTATGTTATCTGAAATTATATTTAAGTTTATCTTCAAAATTTTCGCCACTGAAATAAAAAATTTAACAAAATATTAAAAGAAAGACGCAGAAAAAATTCCAGTGACGTCATCAAACAAATGTAGTATAAAAGATTTAATTAGACTAATAGCGCCAAAATGCAGCCTGGTTGCAATAAAATTAATAATAACGTCAGTTGAACCACCTATTATTTCATATTATCTTGGAGCCGCTCTGTGTAGTGTGATTAGTCGTTAGGATTATTGTGTTAGTGTTTGAAGTGATTTTTTTTCAACTTTTCCTTCTTTGCGTTTTCATGCAGACGCACACTTTCTGGCGGTTCAGTATTGAACTACCTCGCTGTCTTAAAGTGTATCTCATCTTTAAACTGCTGCCACCTGCACAACAATTTGTGTGGGCGGTTTGGAACTTTAGTGAAGTTCTCCTGCTGAAAACGTATCTTACCCTAATTTTCGAAATTTGGATGTCTTACCTCCGTCTCACAAGTTTCATTGAATACAATTCTTCTGGACCATACAAGTTTTTCCCAAAACAAACAACCTTTAACATGTGGAAGTCCGAAACACAACAGTGTTGCAGATCTTATAATTGTTATTCTACCTACGAGATCCAATCATTTAAAGCACGACAAAAGCAGTAAATGAAAGTGCAGTCAACAGCCGTAGAGAGGCAATATATAACGTGGGTCGTGGATGCGGGGGTGGTCTGGTGCGGCAAAGGGGGTTCCAGGACTCTGGCGGAAGGGCACCCCAGTTATTTACGACACGCTACAAATCCCCAATCAGTAACGAATGGCCGTGATCTATGCACTCGTACCTGCTCCATGCCAGGACAATCCTCAGTTACATCCTATTATCAAACATGAGCTTTAAAAGACGCAGAGGTAATAAATTGTAGCACCCTGCCTACTTTACATTCAATTTTCACCAAATATTTTAGAGGCATTTAACAGGTGAATTAAATTTCACCCAAAATGGTGATTAATTTGTGCGAGTCTGGGCTTAAAAAACTCTTGGCGACGTTTACTGATATTTGCCGGCCTTTCACGATATTTACAGGAGCGTGGAATAGTATAAACTTAAATTTAAAGACATTTTTTGTTTCTTGCTTTCTTGTTTTGAAGGGGGGAAGAAGTTACATTAATTTAGAAAAAAATATGGACATCTTGAACACTTTTAAAAAAATCTTGTATAAACCTACACAGTTGTAACTGCCCGGATGCATTTCAAAATATAAGTTTTAAGTTTCATTTTCTAGCTTTAAACATTTGACTTTTAAAATTTAAAAAAACATTAAAAAAATTCTGAATGTGACGTATTAAAATTTTATATAACTAAATAGTCAGTAACAATTCTCGTTTCATCTTAAAATTTCGATTTTTTTAACTTTAAAACATTCGGAATTCGAGCTAGTTATTTTGAGATCAGGTCTTCAGCAATATACAGAGCAATCAAATAAAAACTTAATGGCAGTCGCCTTGGAAACAAACACGTCATGTTGATGATTAGTTAACAAATTTTGGTGTTAATATCATAGTTGCCCGGTTTATTATTTTAACGCAATGGCTCATATTTAACATTTTGAAACAGTTAACAAGTAATCATTCTAAATTATTTTTATTTTCTAACGTGCATCATTAATGTCACTTGGCATATTTGGCACATTTACCTCACATAATGGAAATAAACAGCAATTTGGTTTAGGGGAAAGGCGTGGGATGGTAATGTGGCGGCCGCAGTTCAAATTCCGTAATAAACTTTCTTTTTCTTAGTTTTCAAATTTATTTTGTGACTTCTTTTATTGCTATTTTATCTTGCCTTTTTTATATAATTTATTTCAATTTTTATCTCTGTTTTATTTAAAAAAAGATGTAACTTAAAATACGTTTCTATCTATATTACGGTTAAATAAAAAAAATGTTATTACAATATGCAATTGGTGTAGGTTGCAAAGAAATGTTTCCATAATTTTTGACATTAATGTATAAAACATAAAAAAACGAGTTATTTTATTCCTAGAAACAAGTGGACAACGTTTTCAACTTTAAATTCATTGTATTTTTTATTTGTTTTGTTACTTATGTCGGTTATCTTTATTGTTCATGTTTTCTTTTTAAATTGTAATAGCAATAATTAAATAAACAACTTATCTAAAGTTACGTTTCCCTTAAATAAAATAGAACAAAAATTAAAATAAATTATAAACATAGAGCAAGATAAAATAATAGTAGAAAATATCAAAGGAATATATTGCGAAAAAAAATGCTACGGGATTTGAATTGCGGCTGCCAAATTACAAGTCCACACCTTTGCCCTACATCAAACCACTGCTTAAAAATGATTTCCATGTGTGTTGAATGTGTCAAGTTTGCCACCTGCAATATTCACGTTTATAAAATAAAAATTTTAAAAATAATTTTCGAGTACTTACGTGTTAATTGTTTAAAAATTGTTAAATAATATAAGCAATTACAGTAAACGCCTTGCAACTACGATAACAGCTCCACAATTTAGCATACTAATCATCGACGTGCCGATTTTGTTTCATAGCCGACTGCAATTAAGTTTTTTTTGTTGATCACTCTGTACTACTTTCAAAAACAGAAATTACTCGGTACGTCTCGAAAATGCGAGGCGAGAATAACCAACTTTTTTGGTATAAAATTTTTGAGACGAGACTCTTAGCGATTATTCCAGGAGCATGGAATATTATGGATTTACTCTTTCCATTTTTTTTTAAATAATCTATACTGTAAACAAAGTAATAACTTTGAAATTCCGTTCCTTAATTTGACTACTCAGTTCTCCAAAACAGGAAAAGGTATTTTAAAAGTCTTTATGCTACATAAAAATAATTCATATAAATAAATAATGGGTGGTATGTCGAGACGAAAAGCACCACAATTTTGTCTCGACAGTTCCAGTTGAAAGTACACGTCTTACAAAAACCTCGATACGAGACCTACGATCTCATCCGACTCGTCTCACAAATTCAATATTAGAAAAAATAAATTTCTCGGATCCGGAAGTTTCGCAATGTGACAAAATGAGATTGAAAGATTTTTTCTCCTCAGCCAGTCTCGTCTTGTAAAGATTAACTATCGTCGTATTTCCAAAATTAAATTGCTCGCGCCCCGTACTGTCGCCTCGAACGTTCCAAACTGGAGTTAGTCATTTAAAAACGAGGTCTACAGCAATACTATTGTCGAAAACAGAAATTCCTCGACTCGTCTCAAAAATTCGAGACGAGAGCCACCAATTTTTCGCGTATCGAGTTTTCGTGACGAGACGAGATTTTGTCATTTCACAAGAAGATTTGCGGCAACACGCATGCAATTTCTCGAAATAGTTTCGTCTTGCAAATTTAATCACATTTTCTATAATGAAAAAAAAGCTGCCGAGAAATTGTAGTTGTAACGTAGAAATTGATGGTCCATTTTAATCAATTTTTGAATTCATTGGACTGTTGAGAATATGTTTAGGATAAACCACTGCGAAAGGTTTATATCACACCCGAACTATTTCACAAATTCTTTACTAACTGAAATACGGGGTTTTCGGCAAGAAGATCCCGACAAAGTCGTGATATGGTAAATCAAACGCATTCATCCGCTACTAAAATAAAAATAGGATTTATGTAAAAGCCCCGATATAAATATCGACGTAAAGAGCTTTCGGCCGAAGAGTCTCAGACGTCTGTATTTGATTTGTATTAGCGTTATAAACGCTATAAATAAATTTGCGCCAAGTTATCTGATAAAACTCGGCTATTATCACGTCTCTTGCCTTAAGCTGTACTTCACCGAGCCATTTGAGTTTGAAGATGGAAACTATTAATGATGCTTGGCATGTATAAACAGACTTTTCTCGAAATGCCGCTCTGGAATTCCTTGAGGGAGTTTTTGGACAAGTTTTTGGCAACTTTTTCGCGCCGGCGGGGTTTTGCGGCCGGACTCATAAAAACTTTTAAAGTGAACTTCTGTGTCAATATGGCGATAAATATCCGCAGATGTGGTATAATCAGGATCATAAGGAACTTGTGGTGGCTTGGCCAAAACCGCAACCGCCAGTTAAAGGTTGGCGGTAAATCAAAGCTTCTCAACCTTTTAACAGGCGCGGAAATACGGCAGGAATGCCAACAAGGGCGGGTGCTGCTTGAACGATTAGTAATCATAAATAGCAGGCCAGCTGGGAGCTTGTCATCAGTATAAGCAATTAGGCTATTAGAAATTTCTCGCTGCTTGCCTCCTATATCGCACGATTGGCTGCACTGTTTCGTCATTGAATATGTTAATTTAAATGTGGATTTCAGCTATTTGTCTGGGAATGTTGAATATAATGTTCACAGCTTGGAATAAGTATAATGTTCCCTTTTTAATTATTTGTGTAATAACGTTGAAGTACACTACGGTAAAACATTTTTTTATCGTAATTGTTCGATTTTCTACTGAGTTACGAGCTGAATATACAGACGTAGTCCACAATTTAAATAATGTTTACATAAATCCTAATAAATTTGGTGATGTACATTTACGTTAAACGTTATCTGAGTGCTTTATGGTCACATATAAAACAAATACCAAATTTCAATGGTTTACAGATAGCAAACACCTATCATGAATAATCTCGTTTTCTAGTTCCCATTTTTACCCTATCACCGTATTAGTCTAAAATTTTACGCCATGTTTTATATACGTGAGCTAGTCTAAAATCTTAACAGAATTGGAATATTTAATTTTATATACTTATAGTAATTAAGATGGTCTACAAGAAGGTTTCACATTTTTCTAGCACGGAGCCTACAAAATGAACAGTTAAATAGAGTTTTTTTGTAGAGTCTTGGGGTCATCTACCCCACTTCTTTTCATATCAGAATTAATATTTATTAGTTTTACATGTATTAAACTTGGAAGTTGAAATAATTCCTTAAAACAAAAAATAAGTGTATGGTTGTTAATTAATTTATAATCCCATGTCTTCTGGCTTATAATTATGTTTATCTTTTTACCTATCAGTCTGTCTTTCCTGTTTTGTCATTTAAACTAGAATTTGAAATATTGACTACACGAAAAATAACAAATAGTCACTTCGTGTGAATTAAGAATACGAAAGTTAAGTACGTGCACCATTTCAAAAGAAAAGAAATGAATTGTTAGTGCAACATTTTCAATAGCTGCTTGTTTGGGAGACATTTAACATGACGTGTAATTTAGCAGGTGGGTGAAACGTGATGTCCGATAACACCACCGTTCGGCTATTCTTTATAGCTACATGTCTGCCCCCAACACGCAACATTTCACAAACATCCAATAATATTATTATTATTATTAATTTTAAGCACGTTCTATCACATTTTGATTTATGGATAAAAATGAAACTTTACTTTTTCTATTCTTTCAATAAAAAATGTACTGTGATTATGCAAAAAAAACGATTTGATAGAAATACACGTTTTGTATCTGTATTGAAAAAGGTCAGCCCGTATGGGTATGGTTGTGTGATATAGCGAAATCTTATCGATTTTAATGAAATTTAGAATGTCTAGGTATGGTGAAACCTCATCAGTAAAACATTTTTTTTGGAATGGTTCTAAACCAAAAGCGGAAAAAATTTATATTTCTAATTTTCTATGCGTTCCCCAGCAGTGTAGAAAATACACGTTCAAAATGCATTAAGAGTACGCCGCGCATTTCCCCACATTTTTCCACCTGCTTAATGAATTTGAACAAAAACAAGAAAAAATGTAAATTATCATTAGTACAACGTTCATACAAAATTTGAATTAAATATCTCAATTTACGGCGGAGATATTAATTAGAGCATCCAGAGCTTCCAGCTCCATACTAATAGAACATTTTTTACTTAAAACGACATCAGCAATGCACTCTCTAAGTTGGTACACAAAGTCATGCAAGGTATAAGGGCATCTAAAGTATTGCAAGTTGATATCTCCAAAACTATAAAAGAATGAGCAAAAAAATTGTTATGGTTTTATAGGACAGAAAACGCCGTTCATTAGACTAATAATAAATTTTGAAAAACCCCTATTTTAAGCAAGGGGGTAATTTAATAATTTTAAATGTCATGAAGATGATATACAATTTCTTATATCTAAATAAGTACAGCCTATGTTTTTAAATTTTTTGAATAACGTGTAGGACTCCTAATAACTAGGGGTATAAAATTCTATAAACATTTAAAAAGTGGAACTAATTTTTTTTTAAACAAGTAACTATAATTACAAGCCCAGAACCATATATAAGAGCATAATCAATTATTTTAATATTTTTGAAAAACAAACCTCTCTAGAGACGTTATCTTTTTTTACAATATTTGTTATTTAAATAATAAACAATGTACTTTTTTTTATAGAAGAGAAAGATAGTATATAAAATGGAAAGAAGAGGTTTATAGCAGAAGAAAAATTCGAAAAACAAGATTAGGCCCTAGTATGTAATTTTGGGCTCGTACATCAAGCAAAATTTGATTAGAATAAGAAAAGTACAACATTTCAGCCCCCCATCTAATAAGGGTTGTAAACGTACATTTTTCGTTTTTGTGAAATTTTGTTTGATCTAATTCTACTAGCTTATTTCGGCTAATGTTTAGACACAATGTAAAAAAATTCTTACCGGTTTTTAATGTTTACAGAATTTTATTCCCCCATTGTTTGCGGGTACTAAATATTTTTCAAAACATAAGCTAGATCTATAATATTACAAGTTAATATTATATTGATATTATTACTTTTGGTGATTTAACATAAAAACATTTTAAGAAAAGCGCTATTTTTTATTTATTAATATTTTTGTTATAAACATTTCATATGGCATTAGAATTGGATTTTAAACATTTTTTTATAACTTTTTTCAATTTTCTCAAATAAGGCGATTTCTCACCAATTTATTTAATTCTTTTAGATTTCCTCCAAACCTGAAGTCACGTGACCTATGTTTAAATCAATTGTTAGGTTTTCTGAGATGCAACCTAAAAAAGTTTTGGAAAATTCTAATTCTAAATATTTTGCCCATATGTTGCAAACATTTTGCCGGTCACTGTATAAATTTTTATATTTCAATTATATACGCGTCAAAAGACAATTTTTTTTTAATGTTTAATACTCCTAATAAATAGGGGAATAAAATTCTATAAATATTAAAAACTGGAACGAGATTTTTTTTTCATATTGAATGCGCCAATTAAAAATAAGCATGGAGAATATTTAATAAGAATAAAAAAGTATAACATTTTAGCCCCCTATTATTAACGGTTGTAAACGTACATTTTTCACTTTTATTAAATTTTGCTTATGTAATTCTAGATACACTAAAAAAATATTATCTCGTACCGGTTTCCAATACTTACAGATCTTCATCCCCCAATTTTTAAGAAATGCTAAGGGCCTTTTAAAAAAGTTGAAATAAATGGGCTGGATCTATTTTGACGCAGATATTTAAAAAAAATATAAAAAATTATGCATCACCATATTCTAAATTTTTGGGTTAATCCGGATTTCCTAAAACAGGGGGGCTTGTCAAAGCTTACGGTTAACCTAATATAAGTCACCACCTTCCGTCCCATACTATTAAAACAAATTTGGTGTTGAATTTTTTATAGTTTCTGAGATATCCGCGTTTAACGCTTTAGTTCCCGCATCCTGTATAATAAACTGATTTTATGGTAAGTATTGAGATTACTACGATATGATGCAGAATATTTTTTTAAATATGAAAAATAAATGTTTTGGAAATATGATAAAGACCAGACAAACTGCTTTTCCAATTTTTCTATATTAGTAATGTAAAATTTCTACGCGGTTTCGTTTGTACAATTCTTTAATTTTTTTAAACGTTTGGCCCGTTTAAATACTTGCGGTGTTTTAGTGTATTTTCTTAAAACTGTAAGTTGAGTCTGCGTCAAGCGGTATATTGAATTATGCCACGCCATTTCAGCGTACAGTTGAAATGTACTTTGTAAATGTTGAATAATAAGTGAAAAAACGTGAGTTGAAGTTACTAACTTCTATGGAATGGGGTTTCGTATTTTAAATAGCGTTTATATTTTTTTTATTTCAAATTTGCATTATCAGCGCTCAAATGGGGCTAAATGTACACATTATAATATTTTACGATTATTAGGAGGTTTTCCAGTTGAGTCGGTATTTAAAACAACAATTATTTGTAAATTTAAATTTCAATCATCAGCGCTCGAGCACAACTAAATGTGAAATTTTAATATGCAGTTTTGTAATTTTCAGCAATAGCAATTCTGTAAATAGGAGGAATTAAAACATTTCTACGAAACCTTTCTGTGTTACTTCAAAAAAGTGTCAGAGTAATCAATAAACCCAACCGAATTATTCATACAAATAAAAATTACAGCAGGTGGTTTTTTAAAATAGATTTATCGTAAGTTGCCAACCAGATCAGTCGAATTGAACGTATTGTGGGATTTGGTAAAGCAGCTTATTTGCTTTTGGCTTGCGCAGCTTAAGCAGATCACCCTCAAGTTAGGAATTCGAAGTCATTGTCCCGTTTATAAAGAGAAAGATTGGAACGTTAGAGTACAGCTGGTTATGATTGAATTCTGTTCCAATATGTTCCCGAAATTACAGTAAATGCAAT
The DNA here is from genome assembly GCA_958336395.1 of Ctenicera cuprea. Taxonomy (NCBI): domain Eukaryota; kingdom Metazoa; phylum Arthropoda; class Insecta; order Coleoptera; family Elateridae; genus Ctenicera; species Ctenicera cuprea. The sequence goes on along the minus strand of OY284496.1, from coordinate 12,035,692 downwards.
TTGTTGCGAAGGACAATGGAAATTTAGGCTCGTGTTATTTTTCCGTTGTAATTTTAATAAGCTTTTCGTCGTTCGTTTCCACGTTCCAATTATAAGACGGAACGATTTTCCGAGCAGCTCAAGGGTGAAGTTTATGGATCCTGCCAATATTTTAATTGTTGGTGGTACAATTTCACTGCGGGCACAGTTTTGTAATGAATTCTGCTATGAGAAATGTAGAAGGGATATTGAATGAAGTTCGGTTTTAAATGGACATCGAAAGGGATGGCCACCAATATTTTAATTACAACTCCTGTATGAGGATACACTTTATGGGGGTGATTTTACCTCATGGAAATTCTGCTATCGTTGTATATAGTGAATAATTTTAAAAATATTAAACAGTAAAATACATTTTATTTTTGGAAACTGTTAATATATACCCTTTTATAATTAGAGAAAAGTAGCGTCGGTGATAAGCCTCAGCAACACACATAGGCCGACGCTAAATAAACATATCTAAAAATATATATTTTTTTGGGAAATAATCAAACATATGCACCTATTAATAAATATTAATATAAACACCTAAAAGGCGCCGCATATTTTGAACATAATGAAGCGTATAATCGAACATGTGATAAACTCTGTGAACACAGGTTTCACAGCCATGTTATTACCAGTTTAAGTCACAATTTTAAGGCAGGAGGCCACTAAAAACCAACATTTGTTTTATGTTGCGGTTAACTTAAGATTTTTAATGGTACTCTCACCGAGATTAAGTTATCATTCTTCCATTTAAGTTTTCTGTATGTAATATAACATTAGAAAACATTCCTTAGCGCATTTTCCGAAAAATAATTATGAGTTATTATGGTTCGGTAATAGTCATCCCTAAAATTATGTTGGTCCATTTTAGTCACCCAAACAATACACAATAAACACTAAAGCACGTCACTAGACAGGCTCGGTCCAACACCAGTTTTATTTTGTAAAGCCGGGTGGTCCCCTGTAAATTAGACTTATTTTAATAATCAGACGAAGACAGGACAATACCGTCACGTTTAAGTATGTTGCAAGTACCAAATTGGGGTGGAACAACGAATTTTGACCTCTTTATGATGGAGTCGTTGAAATGTCCGGCACACCCGCTTAACCCTCAAATTTATGCACGCACACTTAGATGATTATAATCTTGAGTGGGTTCAACTTTACGTCAAATTACTTTAGTAGATTACATTTGTCTGTCACGTTTAAAGATATTTTGCGATTTCACTACTACTTCTACTCAAATTTACGTAACTTATGTTTACAATTCTTTGTAAAGAGGTAAGCTTTTAGGAAAATTACTAAAAGAATCGGCATTTCTCATCCTTCACAGGAAAATATCGTATCCATTGTAAAGTGTTCAATTTTGAACCTTGAACGTGTGTGGCCGAATTTACAAGTGGGCTCAAAAGGAAATTTAGTATAATTTACATGGTCCCGCGTTACAACCTGCTATTATGTAGGTGGAAGGGCGAAACTATTTTATATACATAAAATTATATTAAAATACCGTTTGGTACACGTTTTGTGACAATACATCGTTTAAATACAAAATTGAAGACATTCACGTCCCGTTCCGAGTTATATTTCCCTTGGCCGGACTTCTGGTGCAGTTTTATGACCATTTCTTACATAGCGTGTGATATACAAGCAATTACTACGTAGAATGAATCTAATACCCTTTTTTATTTTTTACTGTCAGGCACATACCGGCACACCTAACGTAATAAACGGTTTCCATCTTTTATTGTCAGTATCTTCTCGGTTTTGTATTATATTACACCCTTATTGGGCTAAAAGACAATTTTAGTATGACACCATTGTTTTCTTTACACCCATACTAGAATCTGAGAATATTTACCATAGACAAGAGCTGCATGTGGTAAAATATTAAGAATTAAGAAATGTATGGTTGTTACAAAACTATTTTTTCCGTAAATATGGACTTACATTCTTTCTCGCAAGCCACAATACAGTGCTAGTTTAAGGAAAGCCTATTTAAGATATCAGTTTTTTAAAACACTCCGAACAACCAGAATCGAATTCGCTTACCCAGACACGGGAAATTGTTTAGTGATCGCAAACTGAACTTTTCCATATTTCCAGTATGCGAAAGACGAAAATATCAGATTTTCAGGTTTTAAAGAAAACACAGTTTCAGGCTAAAAACTAAATAATCTATCTATGGGTAGACGTGCGTCTGTGTGAGAGAAAGGGAGATAGTTCATCGAGAAAATATAAACTTTCAAAAAACTTTAAAATTCCATCTGCACTTCTGAAAGTTAAGCCTGGTTCATACAGAAACGAATTTGTCCTTTGTAACCGAATAAAAATCGTAAGTGCGATTTTCGCAGAAAGTTTGGCAATTGGAACATTTAGCGAATTTTGTTCAAAATATTAGTAGTAGGGTTGGGAAATTTTTATAATGCAATAACTATAACTACGTTTAAATAATTAATAAAACATCTATGAAAATTATTAAAAATGAACCAACTAAATTATTACAAACAGATTTTCAAATTGTGTAAAATGTATCTATTACTAAAAGTAAGTACAAACGTCAGTGTATAATGTGTTAGAAAAATTATCAAGATCAGGCGGACTTAAGGAAATTACAATAGTCTTGTCGTCGGAATGCGTTTTTAATTATCTCCCTTTCGACATAAACTATAAAATCAACAATTTAAAACAATTTTCGGCAGGTAACCACGTCACGTGGGCGCGCAGAACGTTTGCGTTTATAGTTATAAGCAACCCGCAATTCACTGGCGTCATCTGGTGCAAGTATGAAATTTTCTTTAAAGTTTCCGATAATTTTCGTTCTTGTGTCAACTGAAATTTTTTAGACAAATTTTTATTCTTTGAATTCGCAAAAAAACTTCATATTCGTATTTAGATGTACCAGGCCTTAGACAAAGCTGTTGTATTGTATATAAACCCCAATATTTTCCTACATTTTTTTATGAGAAAAAATTCATTTTCGATTTTTTCGAAGAAAATACGCTTGCGATTAAAAAAGCACAAATTTCTTCGCCAAAAATTTGAATAAGAAGGGAAAAATTAACCTCTTTAAATATTGCTGTAAACCTTATTCTACTATCCCTCAAGAACAATTTAACTTAATCAAAATACTATCGTTCCAAGTGTAATAAATTAGTTAAATTTCTAATTTCAATTAAATAAAGGGGAATAAATTCTCTATTTTAAAAATTATCAAAAATTCATTTTACAAGAGAATTAACAATCTAGAACACTAATCAAATACTAACTCATGCAGAATTGAAAAAAAAACCTTTCAAACAATACTTTTTTTAAATATCAAGTTTTTAAACGTTTTTTTTACTACACGGTTTTAGTAGTTCCAAACATTCTCGTATATTGTGTACCCTTAGAGCATTTCCAATATCAAATTTCATCCCAATCTGAAAACTCGTTTCCGAAGACATACGCGTTAAAACCAAAGCTTTAAATATTCATAGGTGTCACAGAAAACAGCGGACTGAGACGCGAACCAAATTGCCATCCCAGCCGTATGACAACAAAACTACAAAATTAATTTAAAAAATCGTAAGGTTATTTTATAAACATTATTTTTTTTTAATTATCACTATTTTAAAATAATTTTTCGAAGTTTTTATGCTGTTAAAAATTCTGGTACATTGTAATATTGTATTCCTCTAGACCTACTACAACACCAAACATGATTCCGATCTGTCAAATCGGTTTTAGTGATAAGGCGTTAGGGTTTAAATTTTTAATACATCGTAGCGGCACCATTTTGAAGCTAGCAAGTTTCCAAAAAAGTGTTGGATTTATCCTAAGGTCTTCTATCAAATTCTAGTTTTAAATCTATATTAATAAGTGTTAATATTCATAATCTCACAAAACGCGACCCATCCGTTCGGGAAATATAAGGCGCACATACACACAGACACGAATTTTTTTAAAAACAATTTTTTAGTTGCTACAAGTCAATAACATGTATTTGCGTTAAAATGACGAATTCGAAAATTTTTATAAAGCAGTACTTCCCTATACTAAAAATACAGCACAGTGAGTATGAGGCCTAGGTTTCAAAAATTTGCAAAACATTATTATTTAAATAACTGACCATATGACATTATTTAAATTTTGTGGGCTTAAGGAACTAAGGACGCGCTGTAATGCAAATTGTTCAAAATATCACAATTTCTTTGTGACGTTTTCTATGAATTTTTATAATTAATTACCAACTAATCCTAATTTTGAGGGACCAGTCGTATCTGAGCAGTTTTGTACGACGCATTTCATAGTCATGTAACAGTTTTTTCTCTGTTTGTGTTTGTTCTACGTGGTTACCATAACAACGTATCTCCTACCGCCCCAACCTACTCCTAGCGTCATGTAGATCATGACTCGCTATGTACAGAGCTTTACTTTTCGCTTCGAGTTTTTTATGAGTATTTCTCAGTGTCGGCGTTTCATAGAGTTCGCTGTAAGCAGCTAGATAGTTTAAAAAAAAAATGCATGTGCGTCATCGATAGCCGCCAGATCTCTGGCAGAGGTAAACTTTTTTTGCACTGCTTTTTACTTTCTTATGCTGTCAGTACAGGAAAGCACTGATTTCACGACAATTTTTAAAATTTAGATTTTGACAAAAATACATGCTTTGAGGCTCAAGAAACCTAAAAAAATTTTAAAAAATGCCTGTCTGTGGGTGGGTAGGTGGGTGGGTATGTGCGCTCCATAACTCCTAAACGTAAGGTCTGATTTTGATGAGCTTTGGAATGTGGGAGTATATGAAAAATTCATTAGGGAAATAAGCTTTTAAAAAATTAGAAACCGGAAGCAGTTAGACATGTTTTTTCGTCGCTTTTCTTTAGTAAAACGAATTTTCTAAATCTGAAACTAAAATCTTATAAAAGAATTTAGGGCAAATTTAACGCTTTTTCTCGAACTTTCTAGCTTTAAAATGGCCGCTACGATTTTTTTTAGGATTTTGAGTTTAGCGCCTTATTACTTACTGTGCCCAAACAGTTTTGAAAAGTTAAGAGCTATACAGTTCCAAATTTTAGTAATTTTCAAAAACACTTTGCTCAAAAACTGGCAACACGTTTTTTTTAGTTTTTTAAGCTCCCAGAGCTTAAAATGAGTTATAATTTGGTTTGTGTCTCAGACAGCTAATTTTTCCGTGACGCCGTCTATGGATTTTTGAAAATTGAAATTTCGCGCCCTTGATTTAAATAAACGGGAGACAATAACAAAATTCTGTTTAAGTTAAATTGCTCATGATTAATAGTAGAATAAGATTAAGAAGTTTATTTTTAGGTTCCTTGATATTTAAAGGGGTTGATTTTCCACCCCCCTCTCTAATGTTAGCGAAAAAGTTTTAGAGTACGAGTAATAATCTTCTTAAAAAAAAATCAATTAAAAAAAACTTTATCAGCATAAGAACATTGATGACAGAGGACAGAAGCTTACGGCACCACCATTAAATTGCTACTCACGTAGTTTATGAGTTATGGGTAATGTTATTTGCCCATCTTGCAATGACAGATCAGCAGGGGTTGATATTTAAATACCCCAAAACTTTAAACAGCTCTTAGTTAGATGTGTTGTAATTGTTGTGATTAAATATATAAAAGTAATTGTTTTGTATAAGTATAGAAAACTCCAGGCGAAATGCTGCGCTCATTTTTTTAAAAGTGTATCGTAATCGTTTCTTTATTTTTTTTTATTGTGCAGATGGTTGCAAGATACTGTTTATGCTCCCTGGGATGTTTTTATGGATAACGGTTGGAATTTTCGTAGCTTTACCAAAGCGGTTAGTACCCCGGCTGTCGTAGAACCAAAAGTATTACGTATGGTAATATACAGGATGTCACACATAGTGCAATTAGAAATAAAATGATGTAAGTCACCTACGTCTTCTAAAAATTAAAATATCGTCGTTTAAATTTTTACCAAAATGTATTGCGTTTAAAATGAACTAAAATATAAGTTTTTTGATTTAATTTTTTACACTAACCGGTAGCAATTGAAAACTGTCTAATTTTCCTATTAAAAAAGCCAATTCTACTGCATAAAGGTGTTTACATTAAACTAAAAATAAATTGAAATTTACCCGGCAGTCAGTAGCACAGAAGCATAAATCTCTAGTCGCTAGGAACGATTTTCTAGACGCCTTGACAATTCAACGCTTGTGGTTCTCCAACATAAATGATCGTTTTCCATAAAAACAGAGAAATCCGCAAATTATTAACAATCATTCCAATATAATAACAGTAATAAATTGCACTTTATAAAGCAGTAAATAATAAAGTTTGAAGTTTAAACGTGCGAGATGTTGAATAATAAGAATAATAATAACCCGATTACAAGTACGAACAGGTGAATTACAAGACATAAACGATCGATCGACATTGAACTAAAGCAAGGGAACGTACGATCATAGCAGACAAACATGCGGTGATCAATCGCGATATTTAAAAAAGCACTTCACGACTTCAATGACGCCGCATAATTCTCTTTTATGTATGAACGCATATCCATCACACGCCCCGATACCGACAACTGCCCAGCGCATTATATCAAATAAGCCTAAAAAGGTAGTCGAAATTAAATTCAGAATGGAAGTATTTGAGTGGGAATTTGGTTCAGTTAATTCCTGAGTGTGACTTTTCTTGTTAACTCGAACTTTAATGCCACATACTGCCCTAAAATTTGCATATGCAGTTACTCATGATCTTAAATTCAACTGCATAATCATGAAATATCGTTCGCTCAAGAAATTATGTTTCACTCCTAAGTAGTACTTACATATACCCTCTCAAGTTTAAAAGATTACGGTATCAAATGCAGGCCGCAAGTAAAGGACCCTATTATTTTACTATAATTACGTTTATCAAATAATAAAACATTTCTTGATGTGATTACATATAAATGTTTTACCAACTTCACACAGTTCTATTTAAGAGGAACGTTAGAAGAAAATGTTTCCACGGGAAACCAACATTAGCACCACTTGAAAAACCATACACGACCGGGTTCGATTTATAAAATCGTTTGGAAAAATCCGTTTTACGTTTAATCTTTCATTTAAAAACACCACATAAATGACGTATGCCAGCACGTGATATTCTATGTGATGTAATGAATCAGTCATCTTGAACATTGCTTTCACAAGCCGGAAATGGAGCATACATTCGTCGGAACGTACTATTTTGACACAGCAGTTAATGACAATAATTGGATTCGCATGTCTGCCTGTGTTTAATTTACAATTCGTTGACAAACCATATCCCCCATTCTGAATTTGCATTGGAAAACGTTCTGATCAATATATGTTATGCTGAGGCACAATAGAATTGAACTTGTACTCACTACAATTTTTTATCTAAGCGGCAAGAAAAACTTTTTGATTACTTTTTATTTAGATACGGACAAAAGGACATTCAAGCAACTCCCTTGCATCTTCACAGACTATTTTTTCAAAAACTATTGCATTTTGAAATCAGATACTATTAAAATGAGCAAATCCGTTAAAATTTCTATATCAACTTTTTTTAAAAATCAGACCGAGATATATTTTTATAAACAAAAACAAAATATAACGCTATTTTTTTCAGGCTATTTGGCAGAAACATGTGCAGCGGTAGCTTTTGCAGTATTTAATCAAACGGGCTCGGGTTCGATTCCTGGGCATTGTAACCTTGAAAACTTTGTAACCCGTGTGTAAATCAAAGGAAAAGTACTGCAATGTTATACTAACTAACTATCAACAATGACACTGAGTAAAATGTTAGGTGAAATTTTTTTAAATTTTTCACTGAAACAACGTTTACTTAAAAACTATTTGTCACTTGCATTTCACCGAAGAGCTTTGATTGGCTTTGATATTGCTCAGACGCCAAAATCTAGTGTAGTTTCATACCGAAAATTTGATATGAAAGTTACAACTTTTCTTGTTTTGACAATTCGAGAAAAAACTGTTAGAAAAAATATTTCCAGATCTCTTTTTAAAACTTCGAGACAATAGTGGCAACGTTTCTAGCACAGATAATTCAATCTGAGATAGGAAGTGATTATTTCCCGTACAAAAGAGAACCTTAGATTCGTATTCTACACATGTCCAACAGTCGATCTGCGCAAGCGCGATATTCTTACCACCCTCCCAGTGTCCCTCTTCAATTATTTTTCGATATTTCAAAAATGTACAAAATTCGGCTTTAAAATCAGTATGAACACGTTAAATGACAATAGGAACGATCTTCCATTGAGAAAACAGCCGTGAGACATTTTCGTTTGGTCGTTCACCTGAACAGTTTATTTGAACAAACGATTATCACTAAATTATAAAATCGATTTTATATTTCAACGTTTGTAATTAAAAATACTAAAATTCAAAAATTTTCGAGATTTTAAAAACATTCAAAAACATTTTGAAAATCTTCAAAACTTACAAAAACTTGAAGAATATCTAAGAACTTTTAAAAATCCTGAAAATTTGCAATACTTTGAAATATTTCAAAACTTCTATAAATTTCAAAAGTATGTAATGTTACTAAACGTTACAAAATTACCAAAAAAGTTTCAGCATTTACAAAAATTTTGAAAATATTCAAACATTTTCGAAGCTTCTAAAATTGCCAAATATTCAAAATTGTACAAAACTTTCCAACTTTTCAAAATTTTCAAAAATTTTTAATATTTTCATGATTTCCAAAAATTTCAATAATTTCAATAGATGCAAGAAAGATCCCGATAACTTTTTTTAATTTTGTTGGCTCTTAGACTAGGAGTGAGATGGGTTGGTGTTCCAATCCGCTTTTTATTTCTGCGTGGGATAAAGAGAGCTAAGGATGAACTACTATTTGGTTGGTGTCCCGAAGTCTCTTAATTTTCCTGTGAGGAATTCGATGAATTTTTGAAAATCTACTAATTTAATTAATACACTGAGGAAAATAACATATTTCTCATTTAGCTACATGCTCATGAGTGATAGTAGAATAAGATTTACAACAATATTTGGAATTTATTTTCCCACCCTCAGCCAAATTTTGGTAAACAAATTTGATTTTTTTGATCTCAAGCAGCTTTTATTCAAACAATCAATAATCTATTTTTTGCTCATTAAATTTTTTGGGTTTTAAATATGATAAAATATGACCGCGGGCAACGCGCGCTATCAAACCGGTGATTTTAGGTAATTATGCTGAAGCGGCCGTCATTGTCAGTGAGGTGGTAGTTTGGTTATGGCTTAGCTCGTTTTGAATACACGTTAATTATTTTGTCTTTTCCGTTGGCTTATCAATGTTTGTTTGTTTTACACTGCCAGTGCTGCAGAGCTGCAACGTTGTGTATATAAATATTTTTAAACATAGGAAAAGTACGTGATTCATAAGTATAGGAATGTCCAGGTGAAGTACTTCGCTCGTTTTTAAAATCCTATTTATCTTGCAGCTTGAGTTTATAAAGTACAGCCCTGTTTCTATAAATACCCATACCAGAGAACAAAATCAATAGAAGCGAATTTATATGAAACGCTTATGTTTTATTCTGGTTATAATTATTCGTGTTAAATGTACAGTAAATTAACTGTTTCGAATTTTGGGTCTTGTTTAAGAGCTCTGCTTTTTAACATAATTTTTAATTAAAACGTGTAGAAATTTACCAACACCTGTGTAGGATAATATAGAGTTACTCCACCATATATTGAATTTGCCCTGCAGGTTATAAAGGTTATATGCATTAGGTTGAATATAGTATAGCAGGTAATTAATTTATTTTCACCTTACTCAATACAGCTTTTAACTGCATGATTGCTGTTTTTTCTGAAACTCCTTTTGTTTTGAATATGTGAATTTATATTTTAAGTGAAGTATCAACGCAGCCTTATCCAAATTTTTCTACCTACAACCTACGCAGTATTTCATGCATTAATTAATCGGTGATGTTTACGAACCAATTATTATTAAAGTGGCTAGTGAGCAATTTTCCGCACCAAACTGCAACTATGAGCAATTGCTGATGTTCGCAGCGCCGAAAAATTAATTTAAAATGCCTCTGTGAAACTTAATTTTGAATTTTCCAGTCCTTTTTATTTTTTTTATTAAATCATGCATGCATTCTTTAATCGTAATAATAACACTATTAAATATTCAGAGGTTACAACCTTTAGTATGGAGCAGTCTATGTTCCTGCACGCAAGTAGTTATCCATACAAAGCTAATATTGATGGAAAATGAAATATTTAAATCATACTCCACAAATCTGCCTTAGGTTTGTTTGTGTTATATATAATTACTTCTAAAATTTGGGAAACAGCTGAAAATGTATAAATAGGTAGTTGAAGATGTTACTTATCTAACTTATGGGTTATCACATACTTCCACCTGAAGCTAGTATATATAGAATAACCAAACATGACCCAAAACCACCCAGAAATGTATTCAAAAATTTTAATTGATCCTAAGTAGGATGTGGGCAGCGCAGGTGCCGTGAATCGGACCCCAATTTATTATGGTAAGGACTAAAGTGGCTCCAGGGACCACTAACATAAATCCTTCAATATGATTAAACAAAGGTTAGAGCTTTGTTTTTGTGAAAAATATAAATCACAATTACTAAGCTCGAAGATGTCCAAATCATACCCTCTGGTTATTAACGTAAAAAATATTGTAACAGAATCGAATTTCATTGTATACACAAGAGTTCGTCTTATCTAAACTTATGTAAGTTTACCTCAAATAAGCGAGCTTGAGGAAAATACAATCAGGCCAGAGTATCCAACCTTAGAGGCAGAACGAATCAATCAAATCTACATACATCGTGACAGGCTTAAGATAAAAATATTGACAGTAGCACAATAGGATGAGACCGTGATCAATGTTTAATCTTGCCTTGATCAGATGTGTATTTTATTTATACTTCAGCTACGTAGCACAAGTACTAAAGTCAAATTAAAACTTAAAAGTGCTTTCAAAGTGTGTAAACACTCCATACTCCAGCAAAATCATTCGCCAATAACAATAAAAATAACTTTGTAACAAATTTATTTTTTTAATACTATGTAACCAAAAACAGTAAATATTCATGTAAAAAAATCTGAAAGGTGATAATTTTCTTAATCTGTAACATAATGTAAAGGCACATGTATCGGCAACATAAATCTCTCACCGTTCTTATTAGCAATTACAAAAATGTTATGAGGCGCGTTCCTATGCAGGTCTGCAGTTTAATAAAAACTGGCATACATTGCTGCAGGGTCTTGTAGAACAAGGTGTCAGAATATTTTACCAAACTGCACTTACTATAAACATAGCAATGCTGTGAAATATTCAAGCGAACGTCATATCAAATTTAATAACTCTTATTGCTGATTTTAACTTTTATTGTGTACTTTTGGACCAAATTGGGCACATCAAATTTCTTTTTTTATTCAATATAAATGAATTGAACCATTTCTTCATATTTATGTAAAAAATTGAAGCTTTCAAACTTAAGTTTTAGTTAACCTACCTAACTCACTAACGTCACAACAATATTTAACGCTTATTTTATTAAACATTATTTGGAATGAAAAGCTTTTTTGACGCCACAAAATAAATTTGCGACGTCACAAAACGGGGTTATGATATCTTAAAATTAATTTTTGACATGAAACATCTGAGATTAGCGTCAAAATTTAATTTTGTGACGTCAGAATTTGAATTTGTAACGACAAAATATAATTTTTGACATTTGAAAGTCATTTTTATTGTAGGAATCTAAAAAAAAACTATTTAATCGGTAATAAATAACACGAATTGTTTGACGCCAATAAATAAATTTTAACGTCAATAAATAAATTTTGACGTCAAAAAATTAATTTCATAAGTCTTAAACCCCGTTTTTGACGTCAGAAATTATTTATCAACTTCAAGAAAATGTTATTTTGTGTTCCCTAATAGAGTTTAAAAAGTAACACGGCACTTTTACAAGATCTTTCTGGTTTTGTTGTCCGAAATACCTATTTTGTCATTATCTGTATTTTGGCAAACGCTCGCTTAACCTTTTCGGGTAATCCTTATAAATTAAAGCTTTCCCATAATAAAGGTTATTTCTGACATTCAAACCACACATTGATGGTAAGTTTAAAGCTTATAAAAAAAAGGTTTTCTTGCTGGCCCCTATTTGGTAACCGCAGAGTACGAATGTGAACTTCTTTAAATAGGAAAACTTTTCCTCGGCCTCTTTGGCAGACCAACCTTGCTTCTCCGCGATTTTGTTAGAATGCGATTACGAACATTTACTTGCCCATATTCTACTCAACTATGAAAAGTTGTGATTTCATGCAAATCTTCGAATTTCACATTTTGTACGGAAATACGCGTTTTGAGATCCAAGGAACAAAAAAATAGTTTAAAAAAAATGTTTATCAGCATTCTTTCCCCTATATCTCCGAAACCCCTTATGAGATTTTTATTAAATTAGGTATGTGAACATATTTTAGTTGCAGGTAATGCGCTGTATGGTTTTTAACAGGAGCCGGGAAGGAAAATTAGACATGTCTTTTGGTAGATTTTTTTGTCAACACATTTGGAAAATTAAAAAAAATAGCGTTTTAGTAAATTTAAAGGCGAATCAAATGTTTGTTTTCGAATGCCGTATTTTCATAATTAAGGCCGCTACTGATTTTGGTAAATTTTAACTTTAATGCCCGATTACTCACAAACGAAATATTGAATCAATACAAATTGTCATATTATATAATATTTGTTAATAAGTATAATTAAGTGATGTAAAAATATTTTTGGAAATATGAAAATTGTAAAAATTGTAGCTGCTCAAAATTTTCGACATTTCCAAAAATTTATTACTCAAAAACTACAATTACCATTTATTTAAAACTTTCTGAGCCGACAGAGCTTGCAATAAATTTAAAATTTGCTTTTTACTAATCTCCCTAATTTTATTCATACGCCCTCCAAAAATTTTTGAAAAATTTTAAATAGATCAATTATTTATTAAAAAACGCATATACTAATCGTTAAAAACTTTAAGCAGTTCAACAGATTATTTAAAGTAGTTTATTAGTATTAGTAAGAATTTTTAACCATATTAAAATTTGAGGAAAATCCTATACTTTTTTGTTAAAACAATGTTATCAGTCATTTATTGGCGCAAAAATATTTAAAATGTAAAAAGTATGGAGGAGTGCCAGCGACCTGTTCCGCCCTGTGCACACGTACACGCACATAAACGCACACACACATGAATCCAATTTTTCGGCATCTTCGAGCTCTAAAACGTCCTTATCCGTAAAAAATACGACATTTACTTTTGAACCGACTGTAATACCGTTACTGACCGTTACTTATACGATCGTAGAAGGTAATAACACGTGTAAAATATTAATTATTATTATTTTTTTGTCATCCATTTATTTTATATACCTCTACATCCTAACTAGCAAAAAACCTGATTATTGAATTTTCGCAACGCCGCGCTCTGAGGAAAGTTTTACACATCTGTAATAAACACTAATAAGAGGTATTTTCCTATAGGGCTTAACAATTTTTAACCGAATGTAAGTGCAGGTAATGGTGGCAAAACATAACTCTAATGTGCCGACAGGTACTTAGCTATCTTCAAGTCGTTGTTAATGAGTCTATACTCTTGAAACAGCGGGTAGTAATTGACTTAGACATGCGTCAAGTTAAAATCAGCGCGCGAAGATAAGCAAGGCTTCAAGTAAGCCTCCAGATTCTCGCAGCTAATACTTTATGTGGAAATGTTCTTAACGGACCTAGACAATTCAAGGTCTAACAAAGAACATGTTTTCAAACTTTAGGAATTTGTGCATTTTATACGCACGCCAACAGGAGATAACTTGAAATTTTGCAATTACTTAAAATTCGTTATTAAAAAATCAAGATTTGTTAACTTTTTATCAGTAAAAATGTATTAATGATACCTTTAAATGGTTAACTGTTCTAACATCTGAAAATGGACAATAAATCTTGCGGCCGGCGGTTCAATACATCAATAGGTTAGAAAAATGGTTCTGTAGCTCAAAGGCATCGTAAATATATTACAACGATATTACCGTGACGAAGATCAAATGAAAGTAAAAGGAAAATGGTAGCTAGCAAGGAAGTAAAAAGTTTCTATTATGGTTTAAAAATAAGATACTTCATGATGCTATTTGAAGCTACCGTTTCTATTTTTTATATTCATCTTTATTACATAAAATAGTTGATGTGTTATTTACGTAGCTATCAAGCGCATTATTTTCTCCAGCGTAAGTTTACGCCAACGGAATGTTGATATTCTGCATAACATCCTACGCTTAGACAGCGACATAAATTTTACCATAAATGGTGCAAAGTAATTGTAAAATAATTGAGAAAAAGAACTCGGAGCCAGTAACAAACAAGGTTAATATCAAAAAAGCTAATTGATATTGGCAAACTAGAAGTTTATTGCCAATAAAATGGGCATATATGGAGTATAAATGCTTAAGATACACACGCTTGGCTTGGCGCAAACCTTGCATAATGAAACGTCCTGTTTATCTAACAAACATGAAACAGTATTGTGACAATATTGACGACTTCTTGCGGTATTTCTACTTTAATCACCAATCAAAGATTGAAGAATTATCGTATAAAACGAACTGTGAAGCCAAAGCGGCATCCATAAAATGACGATGTGTTAATAATAGGTTTTAGCTGTCAAAGTGACGTCAATAGAACAGAATCGAGAGCCGGACTCTTGTCAGCTTCAGCAGAGAGGGTCCACACTCCTGTTGTCAGCATCACATTCAAGTCAGACACACCTGCTCTGATTGAGATATTTGTCAGATATAAAAGATCAATATCGAGTATATGCCACTCAGAATTAAAATATTCTATATACTTAATCACAGGGATGGGTCAGAACCCGCGTTTAAGTTCATTGTTATTAAATGAGTGTTCATAAACAAAATCGTTTTCTTAAATACGTAATTTCAAGTTGAATTACACAATAGATGTCGCAGACAATTTACTTGTCATGGTCCATACATAAATAATTTGACAACGTCTATCTGATACATTCGTCTTTCTTTACGATATGCGATATGCGTTGTTTAATTGACACATGCATTATAATTATTTCTTCAAGCATTATAATTAAATGTCTTTACTTACTTCGGCTTTTTTATTTTTTTGCCAAGATGATTAACGTTGTTTATTCCTCTTACATATCCAATTCGCTAAATCATCGATCTTTTATTAAACTTTCTTCTAACACTTTCATTTGTCTTTTCATTCGTTTCACACTGTGATATTAATAAATCTTTTGGTTCTTAATTGTTAACATTATAGGTCAAATTATTTTAACTAATTAACTCGATGATACTGTTTACCGAATTGTTCGTATTCAGTTTTATGACAATTCGCAACAAACTATCTTTGCCTGAATATAAACAAATGTCAGCTTTATCTAATGTCCTGCCAATATCCACGGGACCCTGTAGGAACGTTGTGCAGTTTATCTTAGGATAGCACTTTTGCACATGTCCCGCTTTTACTCGCTGTTATAAAAACGTGTTTCATTTTGTTGTTTAGGTTAGAACTGGGCTAATTGAAACTAACTTCGTGCTACTAACGATCTCAACAAAATTTGTTTTCTTGGTGTTTCAAAGTTATAACATTTTTAAACATTAGAAATAGAAAAAAAATACTTAAACGTAACAATGCTGCCAGGGTAGTGCTCCGTTGCTGTCCCTGTACCAACCACCACTGCACCTATATCCAAAAACTTTTACGTTAACAACAATTCTTTCAAACCACGAAAGTTTTTTCGTGGTACGTTTTGCTAAGATAATCAGATTTTAAACTTAGTCATCAACGGTTAATGATCGTCAATTTGTTAAAGTTTACAAAGCAAAATGTGATTTTTTGTGATCATCAAGTTAGTCCTGAGGGATTGTTTCAGTTCTCACCCAGCTAATGGTGTGTATCAAATTCAATCATCTTCCCTTGATCCATTGTGGTCGCACACAAAAAATTCTTTATCATTCTGGTAGGCAAGGTAAATTGAACTCGGGGGTCAACTTATCAACTTAAATTCTGTCACCGGTTATAAAAGTTATGCTATAATTATTTATTAGAGACACTCTTTATATTTAACTAACTTGGAATTTTAATTCAACCCCTTGGTGTTGTGGAAAACCCGCGTTTTGACTAAGTTACATAATTATTCAAGAAGGAGCTCGTTAGAGTCAAACTAAGTGCTAATAATGTAGAGCGACCTACATTTTACTTGCAACTAAGCACCTGCAATTAATTAATATCATTTCACTTCCCTAAAGACATTAAAGTAAAGTAGAATAAAGTGGTAAGTTGACTATCTAACTACTATTAACAGGTAGTCCCAGCTTCAAATTTGCTATTAATGACTCTAGAACTGGACAGGCTAATTTTTAACGAATTTATTACTAACGATTTGCATGTTACGAAAGTACTTACTAATAAAGAACTGTTCTAAGTAAAAAACAATGTTTTCTGTACAGTAATGCTCACAATTTTTTATCTGGTCAAATGTATGTCTCGGGAATAATTTAAATCAGACAAGAAACTAATGTTAAATCCAGAAATGATTAATACGTTTCCAATAGTGCTGTCATGTTCAATAGATAGACAACAAGAACTCTGAGAATTTTATCGGTAGGTTAGTGCCCAAAAGCTTCGTAATGGGACCATGTTTTAAATAAAGTAGCTGGTAAAGAATAACCATTAACTAACTTACATTTTTACTTTACCATACCTTCGTTTTAGGGAAGTATTGATTTCATGAAAATAATTGAAACCTAGATTTTAAATAGAAATACGCTCACGGAACGCAAAAAGGAGTGCTTTTTAAAAAATGTCTGTGAGTGGAGTGTGTGTGTGTGTGTGTACCGTCTGTCTATAAAGTACCCCCCCCCCCTCTAACTAACTTTTGAACGACTTGATGTTTTACCGCAATATTTGGTATTCTTTAATGGGAAATTAAATACTATTTTTTAGCCAAAAATTAAATTTTATATCATTAAAAATGGCGACTGGGCGCCATTTTGAATTTTTTTTTAATTGAATACGTTATGTTGCAGCAAGACGGTGCGCCGCCTCATTATTATAGGCCCGTTTCTGACTTTCTCAACGGACATTTTCTTGGAAGATGGATTGGTAGATTGGGGCCTGTAGAATAGCCGGCTCACTCCCCAGATTTAACTTTCTTAGATTTTTTTCTATGGGAATATCCGAAATCGAAAGTGTACGGAACCCGTCCAGAAACAATTGAAGAACTGGAGCAACGCATTACAGAAGTTTGCAGAATTATCACTCCAGAAACTTATGAAAATGTAAGGCAGGAATTTCATAACCGACTTTTTATGTGCCAAGAAGTGAATGGTAAACATTTCACACTTAATTTAATTAATTTCAGCTTTAATTCTTAGTTTCTTTAAATAGACTTCTTTATCTTCAAACATTGTCATTTTGTTATGGTTGAATATTTTTCTTTGAAACTCTAGGATCAGACGCAGAACTGAAAGACCTTTCAAATGAGGTGTCACTCGACCCCCCTTTCTATTTAAAAAAAATTTAAATGGCGCCCTGTCGCCATTTTGGATGGTACAAAATTTTAATACGGTCTAAAAGATATTATTTAATTTCCCAATATAGCACACCAAATTTTGTGAAAAAATATCAAGTCATTCAAAAGTTAGTTGGGGAAGGGGGGGTTACTTTATAGACACAGTGTATAACGCTTCTAAAGGCGAAAGTACTAGATCGATGTTGATAAAATTTTAAATAAAGAACTGTGTCGAAAGATGTAGTACTAGTTAAGCTTTTCAGAAAAATTCGAAGACGAAAACGGAAGTTTTTTCCAAAACTAAATTGTGAATTTGAGCAACCAATCGTGAGAGAAGAGCTTAAGGCGAATCGAAAAAGTTTTTCTCGAGCTCTCTGTATTCACAATAGCGCCCTTTACGACTTTTTAAAAAGATCGACTATAACGCCCATTTATTCAGAAAGTAGTTGTATAATCGGGATTTAGAGAATGTTTAAAACAATATTTATACCACTTTTTTAATGCTAAAGGAAAAACCGACAATTTACTAAAATCAGGCATTTACAAATTTAATTGCTCCCACTGCAATTCGGTTTATATAGGACAAACAATTAGAAATTTTGATATTAGGTACAAGGAACACGTACGTTGTTTGATACAAATATAAATACCCACATAAATCAATTTACGCTAAACACTTGTTAGAACACAATCATTCAACGACATCCAATAACACTATAAAATGTTTACACTTTTGTAATCATAAACGTAAGTTGGATATACTAAAAGCATTTTAAATTCATAAACGTTTAAAAGCTGCACCTTTAATGAATAAGCAAATTGATCTCTTAAATTCGCCATTATTGAACGTTTTGGAATGAGAAATCAAGTCATCTGGACGCAGGTATAGAAAACCAAGATCAAGTTATAAAGAGTTATTGTTCCTATGGCAACATAACTGTTTACTTTTAATTTTGACTCTAAAAATGACATGGCAACATCACGAAAGACATGCCACCATGTCGAAATACGTATAAGGCTAAAATAAAGACTTGTTGAAATTAAGATTTGTTTTATTTAGAATAAATTAAAATGTACTTCAACGAAGTTAAGCTCGTTTTTATTGAATACCATAATTCCACTGTGGCACTATCTATGTATTTTTGAAAATCAAATAATAGTATCCCTTTATTTATTAAACGGAAAATAATAAATAACTTCTGCTCATCTTGACTAATAGAACCAAAAATCTAATGTTAGCGTTTAGAAAAAAAGAATAAAACAGAACTAAAATTTAAAAAACCACAACCATAACTCACATTATGACTCCCTTACCATCTGCTTCAACTTATTAGTTTCTAGCCGTATTATTATTTTTAATATTATGCAATAAGGTGGAACCTGAATTCTATTCTATTATTTATATACCAAAATATGTTTTAGAATATATACAGATTTGTTATTTAAATTAAAATACAATGAATTCTAACATAGCGTGTGTTTTATTACCCTATTGATTATCCTAGAATAGAAAACTCGAAACAGCGAGCGAAACTTATAAGAATATATAATGCAAAAAGTAACCAAAAGCTTATAACTAATGGGAGAGTAATAAGTTAAAAACAAAAAGCAACTTGTCTTTTCAAATAGCATTCACGCTCATATTTCTTTTTCTGTATCTCGATTTCTATTCATAAATATTAATCGGGACAAAACAGTTTAATTATTTAGATTTTATTATAACTATGCATAAATTCGCGTTCAATAACAATTAATGGCTTTCATCTGCATTAATTTTAAATAATAGTTTAGATACCGTTAATATAGACGTAAAACAAATGACAAACGACAATAATAAAATTATCTGCATTATTCATTAAAAAATGTAAATGTGAAAAGGAAATTTTCTGCATTTTGATAAGTAAAAATTAATTCACAATGCGCCAATTTATTGCAAATAGTAGCTATAATTTTGAAAGTATCAAAGTGTATGATATATCACAATCTAACCACAGCATTAAATATGCCCATACTTCTAATGTAGGAAAGTATTGATCGTGAGAACTATGGAGTTAGCAATTTTATCAAAAAATTCAGAATGAGTTTTTGTCGTTTTTAAAAACCGTGTGCCTGTGCACTCATTTGTTTCTTCACATGGAGCCGATTTTAATGAATGTAAAGATATATCAAATATATTTTTTTCAAGCTCCCTAACTTCACAATCGCAATCATATCTGATTGCAATTACAACATTAATATTTTTCTTTAACCTTCTCGAAAACAAAAAACGTCTTTCTGTGGTGACACGCCGACCAGTATTACAATGATGAGCTAGCAATTATAATTTTTAAGTTTTGCTATAATTAATGGTCTGTTCCTAACTTAACCTTCGCCTATGAGGTATCTACCAGAGAGTTTAAAATACTGAATCTAAGTTTTAGGCTTCTTGGGCTATTGTCAGTAGCAAACGTTGGCGATCTTGGCTTACGGCTTACAGCCGAGTAATCGGTAGTGCTGCTGCCGACGTCTCGTCCGGTATTGCGTGGAACATCTTCAGGGCTGTGGACTATTGCTGTGAAGCGTGCTGCTACTACCTACGTGTCGTCGGAGGTTGCGCGGAACAGTTGTGTTCCAGACTAGCGTCTAGCCCCTTGGACTTACAGCCGATCCTGAATTGCGCAATATCATCTAATATTGACTCGCATATGTGCGAGTGTGATATTTACATCAAGATTTGCATTGTTAAAGCCGATTTTTCATTGTTAATAAATTGCGTTCAATAGAAAACAACAAATCCTTTTTTTTAATTTATTACCAGACTTGCGTGTTAGTATGCCGTCAATCAGTGAGTGAATGCAAATTTGTCTTCGTATTATTTCTGTAAAAACATAACTGCTCTTTACAAATAACCTCGCGTAAACAGCAAAACGCAACAACAGTGTTTAAATAAAAACTATAAAATAAAAAGAAATGTTGGTCCCAACCGAGATTCGACCTCACAACTACTTATGCAGTAAAAAAGTAGTACACCCGAACACACCCGCATATCCATCTGTGCCACTACGAACTTGTGGTTTACACATGTGAGGTAGGATCGGCTGTGGGTCCAAGGGGCTAGACGCTAGTAATAGTGTGTTCCAGCAGCAGCAGAGTCTGCAATCCTGAAAATGTCACGTGCAACAGTGAACGATACGTCACAGCACCGATGACGCGGCAACAATCCGGAAGGCAAGATGCCGTTAATATACTGAAAATTTTTTATGAGGAACGCAATTTTTCATAAAATTTTTTTTTTTTAGAAAAAAAATTGGTGTTTATCAAATCTTGAGGGCGTAAATACCCCCTTACATCTCCCTGGATCCGCCCTTACCTATGAGGATATAACGCCACTATGAAATGCTATTCCGGAAACTGTAAAAGCTTTCAAACGGTTGTTAGCTACCATTTGGTTTTTTGCCAAATACGCTTTTTCTCTATGAAGTCTTCTACGGGTTTTTGAAATTTGAATATTAATAGGTTTTCCTTTAATGAACGGGAGAGGATAAAAGAAACCCTTGTTAAAGCTAACTTATTCATTAGCAACAATAAAAACGGTTCTGAACCCTAATTTAACATCAGTAGGATTTAGAGGATTATTACTACTCTTACTACTCCCCCACTTCTTGGATGGCGAATTGTTTGCTTTTTTGAATCGCAATTCATATTTTTCCACAAACATAACAAAATAGAATGCTTTGTTTTCACTAACGTTACAATTTTTAACTAAATAACCTGTGTTTTTATGGCCGTTCCGAGTTTAAGCGAATGCAGAACAAAACAAAGCCGACCGTTATGATAACGTAACAAAAGTGTGGAAAAGTCTAGGCGAAGCGTTTTACCCAGTTTTTATGAATCACAAAATAACCTGCTTAGTATTAGAAGTAAAACGTCGAGTAATAAAAGTACGACCTTTAAAAAGTTTGGTTCCAAAAGAAATGATGAGCAACTTTTATGCGTACCTTTAAATTGTACTTAAATCAAATTAGTTGCTTTAAAATAATAGAGCACCAGTTCGTAAACCAACTGTTTAGGTTCCTAGGATACTGCTGTAAAAGTCTAAGAATGGATTTTTCATGATTACTGAAGTAAAAGAAAGTAATAAAAAAGTTTAGAAGTGAGAAGCGCTACGATAAGGCATATATAAGCTGGTTACTCAGCTGAAAATTAATTTTACGGGACAGTGGGAGTGTGGGCTTCCGAAGTCTTTTCTTTGGGTTAACTTTCTTACCACTCCAGCAGAGTTAAACCTTGGTTTAAATAAGGAATGGTTTTATTGTAAACTTGAATAAAAATCCAGTTTTTCCAAGTAAGGTAAATTTCGTGGGTTGAACGACGATAGCATGGTAGATATGTGAATTCTTTCTGTGATCTATTGGTTTCTGTGACTTAGTTTACACCCATATTGGATTAGCTTATCGGGCGCAAGTAATCTTTATGGCAGCTACACACTAAAACTATTTCAATCTTATTCATTTGTTTATCGAGATTACCATATGGAAGGTGCATTGACGAAATTGAAGGAATCGCTTTGTCGTCTCATACAGCGAAGGAAGACGACCACTCCCTATTGTCCGACATGTCTTAACATATTGTACACGTTTAGTGCATGCACTGCGTTGGCCACACAACACCTGTACTCAAACAAAATTGTCACGTTCTGGATTATTTAACAATAACATTAGTTGACTGCTTGCTCTTGTACACATCCAAGTGGGTCGGAAAGATAACGCCGCTTAAGCGTGACATTTCCTAATAGGGAAAATCAGTCTCATTTCTAGCCTACTAAGAAAGATTTATACCAAATTGGCGCTGAATAACGCTTCCTTCGTAATTTAAAATTGTAATTTTTTAAAAAAGAATGTCGAAGAATATTCAGGCTGCAATCACACTAAATCTACTACGAAATAGTCAGTTGCACAAGGTAGATAATTCTCACTAAGTCTAAAACAAGACTTCTTTTTAATTTAATCAAATTTATGCGACTTATCCAGTACGTAGATTCTTTTTATTTTTATTTTTAATCAGACCGGGTGGAATTTACCTGATGATTCATTAGAGGCTAGAAAAAACCGTTTCTTTCTTTTCCGCAGTTAAAGCAAATACGTGCATGATCGTTGGAACGCGTGCGAACGACTTCCTAGCAAATATCCTTACAAATATCCAGGCATTATTGCTCTTTACTTTGCTATTTAACTGCAAACGTTTGGCCAAAGCACACAGAGACGTTTAATTACGTATGTTTAAAGAGGATGTTTTTCGGATCTACCCAACCACAACTTGTCAACTTGCGCTTTTTCCACACTCCTTTTTGTGAAATGTTAATTTAGAAAGTTAAATGAGTTACCCAGAACATCAAATATTAACAAACAGTAAATAGACATATATAAATGTGACGGAAAATTCACGGTCCTATTTCTGCGTTTAGAGATTCTTCGATTTCATTTTTTAAAGCACCAATATTTCATAATAATCGAGCGTATAAAAGTCAAAGCGTAGAAGGTCCGTTTCCTAGAAATCCCAGATCCCAAAGTCAGTCTGGAAAATTAATCATCGGTGTGGTAAATTTGGGAATGCACGTTAAGATTTACTATCTATCTTTCTCGGGATCACAACATCGAAGAGGAGAAATTTTCTTTCCAAATGAGATGGTGTTTGACAGTGGCGCTGCCTCTAGAGCCTGAAGAATGCGGAGCGACGCCCACGGAAATGTCTCATCCCAAACAGAACGATGCGAGTTCGGAATGCTGAGGTCTTCTCAAGGTAGAAATCAAAACACAAAAATTAAAAGATTAGAGACAGCTATTTTTTAAATAAAATCGTTTCGGTGACGGCTCGTGTGTTCGCGGATGTGTAATTTAAGTCGAGAGTGTAGTCAAACTAGAACCATATGGTATACTTTGGTTAAATTTTATCTGACATTTACAGTAAGTGGTTCTATTTTACGAGGTGGTTTCCGTAATAATTACTGAACACTACGACTGGCCACGCCACTTTCATTAAAATAAAAGCTGCTTACCCGTAGGTACATATGAGAATAATAAATCGAGCAGGAATTCATTTGTTATGCATATGGAGCACATAAACTACCGAAACTTGGATTTTATTTACCATTAATATAGCAAAATGCTACCTTAATTTAAGATTAATAATTTCGACGAAATTTCATCTTAAAATTGATGGACTGCCGTACTGAAATAATAATCTGCTGACAAATTTGCATACCAGCATTTTAATCTGTGCCAATCTGGTTCTTTATTAGGTTAATTAATTTTAAAATGGATCGACTATATTTGACAGTGACAGAATGGCAAGGTAAAGCGATAACTTGGCACGTTGTTCTCATAATGGGGCGGAATACATTTATTCACTTATTGCAATTAATACGCTTCACAAAAATATTAAACTTCATGTTTGTATTAGTCACAACAATGTGTGGGATAAACTTGTTCTAATGTCATCATGAACATGTCATTGCAAAATTGCGAGGTATTACTTCATCTATTTGCGCAGTAGGAGAGCTTCATTTTCATTTCGATGAACACGATTATTTTAAATGCAACTGTTAATTTAAACTGAAGCGCATTTATCTGCACGAACGAGCATTTAACTGGTTTTATGTACAAATGATCGGCAACGCTGAAAGGCATGTTTTACAAAATTTCCAAACAAATCTGATAACAAAAATCGACCAAATCCTATTAAAAGTTCCAATTTCGGTTCTTCCTGAAACAAATTAAGGCGGATAATCGAAGCGTAATCTCACGAGCACAGACTTTCAAATTTGGTTACCGGACTCTTCTGAAGAGGCGCCTTTGTAAAATTAAGATAAGCTCCGGACTGCTGTGTTGATGCAATCGACGTGCACTTGGAAGAACATGCTGCAGTCGTCGGCCAGGCGTCAAATCAAACCTACGCCGACAGCAAGAGTAGGCTTATTAGCGTTCGTACTAGCTTAGCCTTTGCACACCTACTTTTGCTCTTGGCCAAACCGGAATATTATGGATGAAGGTTGGCCTCTTCACAACACTACAAATATTTATTGTTTTCACACAAACTAACGGAGTTACACTGACCTAAAAAGCGAAGTACTTCTCAAAATTCTAAATTAATGCTTGACAATAAATATTTACAAATTTTGCAATCCCTTCAGAGATAGCCGAGCAGCAGAAAACACTTAAAAATGTTTTGTTGGGCTTATACAGCCAATCTTACTAACCAAGCAAATGGTTGAAATGCGAAATATTAAAATAGAAAACTAAGCCTTACGTATGAAAATGTACATTTCAATAGCGAAACATCGTTATGGAGGAAGTTTGAGTTTTACAAAGTTGTCTGAAAAGGTTTTCTTTGTCTACGTGTTTAGATGCAAGAATCATTTATTAATAAGTTCCAGCTTTAGTTCGTTAAAATGAAAGAAATAGAATAAGAGAAATCAAACACTAATAACCAAGATGAAGTCCCCAAGTTATATTTTTCCTATAGCAACACTGTTTACGTTTTCCTATTACCTTTGATAATGGCATGTAAACATGTCAAAGTTCGTGTTAGGTTAAACTAAATGAATATTGCTACAGTAGAATTAAGTATTTTATTTAATATAAAATTAATTTAGTTACTCAAATGAGTTATTTATAAATTTTCAAGTCCAAAATTTTAATATTCTGGAAAAACTGTCGATCAGTTTATGTAGCCAATCTTACCAAACATGTAATCGGCTACAATTCCGATAAATTAAATTAAGAAATAGTCCAACTCGAAAATTACATCCCGCATCAAAAAAAAACTGTAACTTTGAATTGTGATACAACACCGAAGCGAAAGTTGCTAATTTCATAAAATCTTCCATTTAGACTTTATCTGTTGCCACGTATTTTAAGACCAAACAATAGACGGAGTACTTCGTCTGGACTTTCCTATACTTTAGCAATTGTAACTTGGTAGAACGCACCAGTGCTGCCACTATTAGCGAAAGCGCACGCCAGTAGCCTGCGGGCATGTCTAATTGTATTTAGAAACAGAAAGCTAGGTTATTTGTCTTTATTCTGCAAAACGTCCATCGCCGCGATCACACAATTTGTACAACTCTAGCAGGACATCACAAGCGCGAGCGGTGCAAACAACTGGCAACTTTGGCGCAAACGGTCATGTCGTTGTTGTTTTTTTTTTAAAGTGTATTTTTTATTATTTAAAAATAATATTTCTTGAGATTTAAATTAAACAAAAAACGGAAAAGCAACAATTTGGTAAATAATAGAAAATTATCCCCCTAAATAATGCTACACCTAAAACTGGTTGCAATATAGAAATTTATCGTCCCGCCACATTTAAAAAAGTTTACAAAATTTAAAGAATTCTTATTGATTTCGCGAAAATTTTTGGAAAACTTTCAATTTTTGAGTTTAGAAAAGTTTTGAAGATTTTGAAAACGTTGAGAAATTTTGAAAATTTTAGAAACTTGAAAATTTTTATTTATTTAAAAGTTTACGGTATTTGAACATTTTTAAAATTTTTGAATATACTAATTAGTTTTGGAAATTTAAAACTATAAAATTTTTAAGATTTTAAAAAATTTTGAACAAGTAAAAAATTTAACGAAATTTTGAGAATTTTGAAATATTGGTGTTTGAAATTGTGAAAATTATTGAAGATTTTGAGATATTTTGATATGTTCACAATTTTGGGAATTTTTTAAGTTTTCAAAACCTGAAAATTTTGAGAATACAAAAATATTGAAAACTCTTGAAAAATTTTGGGAAATTGGGAAAATTTTTGAATACTTCCAAGTTTTGAGTTTAATAAATTTTTAAAAATTTTGAAAATCTTTAAAAATTTTTAAAAATTGTAATAGTTTTTGTCATAGAAATAAAATGCATTTTAAAAAATTTTTAGAAATATTGATAATTTGTGATAGAAAATTTGAAAATATAAAGAACAAACATTTTAAAATATGAAAATTTCGGGCGAACTCGTATTAAATATCTTAATTTATGTTTCAAGCATAACAATCAATAGTTTCACTTTCGTTTAACAAAAACTATAAGATTTTTTTACTTATTATTGCGGGTGCCGCAAGATTTGAAATTCCATTTAAGTTGCTATCTCGTGTTTGAAACCACTTTGACTCTGTAACGCAGGCAGGGATATAATTTTGGCCTTTCTATAAAGCTTAAATTGGAGATCCATTTGGGTTTGTAACATTCGCAACCTATTAAGTACTAATAGGGTTATTATTTATGAATCCCTAAACAATAATAGCTAGCTCCCTCCCTAGTTAGTTTTCTTCTAATCACGATGGTCTCGGGAACAAAACTGTTTTGTATGCCATCTCATGCATAAATATATTACACCGTTATAAAGAATTTTAGATGATTTTAAATTACGACAAGCTTTTAGTAAATTTTAAATTTTCTTTGGTTTTCCTGTTTTAACTAAAATCACCAGAGTTGGACGTTATCTTACATTACATGCCTCATTCAACCGTGAACGAGTTTCAGTTGTATCAAAGCGTATTGTTGCAAACTTTACAATTTGCCCCCGTTTGTTGTTGTATACATAGATTATGATATTTAGAAGTTGTACTACTACTTGTTAGTGATGTGTTCAGATTACACATTGCTGATTATTTTTGCAGGTTGTGTATGAAAACACCAACACTCAGTACAATAGTTTTGTTTCTACCTTCCTTTGTCACATTACGTTCTTGTTCCATTTTGCGAGTTTTGACAATGTACTCGGATTTTTCGTGAGTAAAAGCCATTATACAATGAAAATGTGATTGCAACCTTTGCGCTTAGTTTGGTTTAGATTAAAGACAAGGGTGTATAGTGCGTATTTGTGAAATGAAATATCACACGGTGCTACTTAAGATGTCTTATCGTGAATAAAACACAGTTATTCAAGTCGCGAGGTGCGTGGATACAAGGCGTAAGACAAATCGTTGTATGTAAATTGGAATGGGTCATATTTTACTCGAATAGCCTGCAATGTGCATGTAAAATTAAGATTTCCATTTAAGAACGACGATTTACCAGGAAATATATGCTTCGATAGTAGGAAAGTGCATGCAGTTGTACTTATTTTTCCAACGGGACATTCTAGTGGTTTGTTAATTGTTCATTGTGCAATTACATGGTTGTTACAGCAAAAGGATTATTTAAATTACAACCAATCTGTAAAATCTTCCTCGGGAATTTTAATACGACAAAAATGAAAAAAAATAAAGGCAGTTTAGATAATAGAAGCAATGTGGAAAGTACGAACACAAAAACGGTGACGCTAAAATGATTATTATCACAGTATTTAATTAAAAGTATGAATAGATAAAACATAACATCAAGAAAAAAAGCGTATCAGGAAATTTCTTCCGTGAAAGCGTGTACGTACTGATTATGAAATTTTGGAGGAAACAACGAAGCGATGGAGTACTGAGAATTTAATTTTGGTATTTTAATTGATTAATGGAGCCTAATCTCTTATAGTCTGGGGAGAGTTTAGTGTGCCTTTCGCTAATACGGTTTATTAATTAATTTCCATTTAATGAATCCCTAGATTTCTGATGTTGTATAACATCAATTTGGTTATTTTCGAACTTCGCACTACAACAAAAATTAAAAACTCATTAGAAAATTAAATGGGTTATTTATTGCATTGCTTCTAATTAAAAATATCTTAATTTTTTTTAAACAGGAAACGAAAAAGTATTTTCAGGGAGTACACTTTCGCATAGCCGTTTGAAATTACATATTATCCATAAAATTTTACTTTCCAACGGTATAGGGAAGTATTGATTTTATGCAAATTTCGAAATCTACATTTTTACGGAAATACACGTTTTGGGCCTCAAGGAACCCACGAAAAGTGTTAATAAAAAATTTCTGTCTGTCTGTTGGTGGGTGTGTAACGCTTCTAAAGGCAAAAATACTGCACCGATTTTGATGAAATTTTAAACAAAGAGGTATATCGAAAATTTTAGTTCTAGCTTAATCAGAAACCGGAAGCGAAAGTTAGACATGTTTTTTTGGTAGCGTTTTTGTGCTAAAACAAAATTATGGAAGTTTGAGTATAGGATCTAAGAGGAGAATGACAACAAATCGATAGCTTTTTCACCGGACTTGTTTCATTGGGATCAACTACAACTTGTTTGAGAGCTCTTTGTAAGCAGTATACAACGAAACAAAATTAATATAAAAATCTGAATACGATCGCAATGCGCTCGCTCGGCCAAAATTTACAAATGTTTAAAATTTATATTCACAAACTGCCTACGCGATTTTTTTTAACTTTGTATGCTACTAGAACCGAAAATCGACTACAAAATTTAATTTTTTGCTAAAAGCTGTAATTTTATTGTAGCGCCTTTTATGAAGTTTCAAAAATTTATTTATTAAACGGAGTCCAATAAAATTTTTTTTTAAGTAGAATTGCTCATCGTGACTAGTAAACCAAAATCTATAATTAGCTTTTAGATACTTTTGTACTTGTGAGGGCTACTGTAAAAAATGTAAATTCAAAATACTTTAAATTTTCAAAATAATATTGCTCAAAAACTGGCGATACGTTTTCTTTCTTATAAAGTCGAACATGAGCTACAATTTGGTTTTCTACTGAATACAATAATTTCACTGTGGAACCTTCTATGAATTTTTGAAAATCAGGACCACTATATTTATTAAACAGTAAACAATAAATAACTTTTGCTTTAGAAGAATTACTCCTCTTGACTTTGATGGGGCTACAGTCCCCCCCCCCCCCCCTCTTAGATTTTTTTGCTAACAAATTGAGGTTTTCGTTGGCTACTGTGGAAAACGTAAACTCCAAGCATGATTACTAAATCAGCAGCATTATTGATGATGTCACGAACTGACAGAGAAGTATAAATGAAATAGAGGGTTTTCTATGTAGCTTGTTCTCTTAGAAATCTAACGGACGGTGAAATGAACAACGTTATAATTATATACGCACATATAAATTTGGGGGCCAACGGGTGGTCTAGTGGTTAGAGTATCAAACTCTAGAACTAGATTCCCAACGACATGCAGCAGGAATTTTTTTTAATAAGCTAAGCCCGGCGTGTTCATGGACGTTGTATGTGGTGTGTATGTTGGGTTGCATGTCTTTTAGGGTTGGGGCATGTTATACCGGTAAACAGCGCTAACTGCGCTAAGCCTGGGCGAGGGGAGGGACCGGAGTCGTGGAGTTGTGCTTACGCACAGCCCCAGCATTCTTTAAGAAAACATAAATTTGATCATCAAATAAAAAGCGTTTAGAAATTATACGCAAGTAATTTATAGACCTTGTACACATTTCAGCATTCCGGCGTAACGTAACGTTACAGTTACATTACAAGTTACATTACGAAGCTTGCGATTCATGTGTATCAACTAAAATACTAAAAAATAAATTTTTGAATTGAAACGGTATGTTTGCTTTTTTGGCCATACAGTTTTTATCAAATACAATTATAACGCTGGAATTCTAAGAAATCATTAATTATTTGGTATCTCAAAATCAGAAGAAAGTAGAAAATGTTTGAGCAAAGTTTTGAGTGTGTTTTTAAAAAGTGTCTTAATAATGTGCAAGTTTAGAAAACGTAAAAAAAAACAAAAAGTTATTGGGAAAAAAACTCAAAATATCTCAAAACTTTCTTCATTTAACCAACTTTCTATCTCTTACCGTTTTCGAGATAACAATTTGGGAATCGAATTTGGAACACACTGTATAAAACCAACTACATACACACACGTACACATTGGACAGAAACTGGATAATGCTGTTTAAACATAAATTAAAAATAATAGCAGAAATGAGGATGATGATGATGATGATAATTTAAGTTTGGAACCGTTAATACAAACAATTGTGGGAAAAACAACCACATTGTTCGTATGGGAAATGAGAGCATACGTAGAAAACTGCTGGAAATGAGACTCGAAGGAAAAGAGGTACAAAGCAAATGAATAGTTTAGTGGAAGGAAAACATCAACAGAATGACAAGGAAAGGAGGGAAAACCAACGCAGAAGTAACAACTATTAAGATATAGAACAAAGACGCCATTAAGCATTATCAGAGAAAGAAAAATGAGCGAATCACTTCGCCTGGACTTTTCTATACTTATCCTCGCCCATTCAAAAGTAATTTTGTATTAAATTTTGACACCCCTACAATGACTACAATAAGGTTCGCCATTCTTACCAGGGCACCGAGAGCATAGCTGCTTAATACGAAATACAATCACTCAATCGCAAAACTTCGAAAAGTTACACAAACTATGCAACCACGCACACATGGTTTAAATCTACTTTATGAATTTCTTGGGAAAAAATTTCTTGGAATTAGAAAATACGAAAAAAAGACCAATTTGTTTTCCAAAATTTAGGCTGGAGGAAGAAAATTAGCCCCTTTAAATAATGCTGCATCTAAAAATAAGTTCTGTATCTTACTCTACGACTACTCATGAGCACTTTAGCTTAATCAGAAATCTATTACTGTCCTTGTCTTAAATGAAACGGTATAGGTTTTCGATTTTCAAAAATTTATAGAAGGCGTTACAGATAAATTAATAAACTGGGGCACTAAGTAAATAGTACCTCATCCCTAGCTCTATAACCAGGCAAAATAAAAAAATAATCGTGCTGCCAGTTATTGAGCAATTATTTTATGAAAATGTTAAACTTTTGAGATTTTTTCGCGTCAGAATTTATTAGTTAAAAAACTTTTCCTAGTTTTTAGCATTGTGTAATTTTTTGCCGTTAAATAGTGTTCGTACATAGTAATATTGTGTCTCTGTAGAGTTAGCACAGCATCAAATTTAATCCCAATCTGTCAATTCGCTTTTAGGTATTGAAGCGTTAAAGTCAAAATTTTCAAAAAACCGCAACATCCGCTATTTTGAAACTTGGTTTGTCATATGGTCTTCTATCAGATCCCGCTCTCAGATTTAGAACACTTGTTTTCCGACAAATGTGCTACCAAAAGAACATGTTTAACTTCCTTTCCGTTTTCTCTTCAAATTTGGTTAATGAATAGTTGATATATTTCTGTATTCTAAAGCCCTTTCGTTTCAGATAAATGAGGCGTCACACACAGACATATACCCACAGACACACATTTTCTTAAAGCAACTATTTTGACTCCCTGGAGGTCCAAACATGTATTTTCGTCAAAATTTTTATTAGCAAATTTTCAGGAAATCGGTGCTAAACATATAGGAAAGTATAAAAAAGTAAATCGCAAAATCGACTATTTGTTAATCGTAAAATTCGAATCCGAGTTTCTTCCTCAAATAAGCCAATATTCCAGGGCCACATTTTCTTATTGTTTAACAATTGATAAGGTACTGTGTTCAGGTAATTGACCAAAATTAATACTCTTATGCATGTTATTAGCGACTACTTATTACAGCCACTAAAACTTACATAATGTAGTAGAGAGTACTACTTTTATACTACAGAAACGGGTTTAACTTGTACAAATTTCTACTTTTAATAAATCTCCCTGCTAATGCAATAGCGTGACTGAAATTGGATCAAATGCAATCGATGGGTTTATTTTTTTTACATTTTATGAGTTTTTCCGTTATAACCTTTGTACGTAGACAGTAAGTTTAAATTAATAACGTGCCTTGAAAATTGACTTTTACTGAATACTAATTTGAAAGGCGTGGTTTATCAAGTTTTAATAAAGTTAACCTTCATTCTATAGGCATATCTTGTTAAAGAAAAAAAACTTCCAAAATATTTCAGCAGCGTTGAATAAGGTTGTCGTGAAAATGCTTTGGTTTAGAGTTTTAAAACCACAAAGGAAAGCTTCAATTAATAATTATCACAATACCGACCTCTTGTGAGAAAATTCCATAATGTAAGATTAAATTTTAGTTTAGTTACAGCAAGATTTTTTAATCTGTGATAGTTTTTGTCTAGGCAATGGTTTTTCCGAAAATTTTTTTGCTTTAGAATTTTTTGGCTGAAAACAAATTTTAACTGTGCATGTTTCCTAAAAGTAATGTCAACCTTACTTTATTATTATTAATAAGCCTAGTTTGAATTCTTTAAAATGCTTTTACCACATGTCCGTACAAAAAATGAAAACCTAAATCTGAACATGCAGTACGTATGTTTATAATTATAAGTTGCCATTCTATAGATCAACGATTAATTTTCGGGGACCGCTCGTTATGAACATTTGACCGTTGCGTTTCGTTTATTTATGAAGTATATAATGAATATGAAAGTGGATTCATTTTTCTTTGTTCACAATAAGACGTGTCTACTCCATGCAGTTTAAATCATTAATAAGATTGATTAAACATGCTTGAGCGTCGAAATAATATTACGAGCGTTGTGTTTGTAAAATCGATTATACGAAAAAAGGAAGTAATCATAAATGAAAAATTTCCGATACTTTTACGTATGGATTAGAATCAAAACTGTCGAGTTTATCATGAAAAACAGGCGCAAATGAAACGAAATTGTAGTGAAAGTCGTTCATTCGCTGCGAAAAAATGCGTAGCTATAAACCTGTCGCACTAAATTCAGGGCGACTCTAGATTGTAGATTTATGAACAGGACTTTATCTTACTATGAAAGATTTAAGATTCAAATGTATGCAGCTCAGGTGTCGATCCGTGTGACAACAACTGCCAAGAAAACTGTAATAACACCTCGACAAGGCCGGTCAAAGCATTATAATCTCTATTTTGCATTAGCTACCGATGCCTTGGGCATTAAACTGCCATAATCTGAACCCGTTGACGTCGAATTACGCTGCGCGTACGATATTATAACATTCCCGTCTAAAGAATTTTAAGTAACACATAAGAGGTTTACCAGCAACTCATTTCAAATAAGAATATGTCAATACCTTATATTCCCACCTACTTCAAGTTGAATTAACTCTACTAAAGTTGTCATAATTGGTTTATTCAGGAAAGCATACCCGCAAATGTTGTTTTTCCTCTCGTGACTGGAAACCGTAAACGGGACAAAACCCCAACCTTTTCCTCTTTTCCGCAATGCTTATATTTGTGTTTGCAATTCTCTGTTCTAGATTTACCTCATTTACTGCCATTATTTATTTTTACGGGACGTTTCATGCGGAAAAACACAAACATACAGTTTTTTAAATTACGCCTCCGTTATTTTTGCATCAGGCCCAGGTCATCTCAATTTAAGGAAATTATATATTAAGCGCTCGTATGCAGTTTGGCATGCAAATGAAACCAGATGTTGCTTAGTGAGAAGGTGGTAAAATGGTAGATGAAAGGTGAAATGCAACAATACACTTTTTTGCATACATTGTGTATTGTACCGCACTTATTATCATCTGGGCTCTTGTAGAGCGTCTATTAAACATTGTTAAACCCAACTCGCCCATTTCGTATTCTAGGCGTGACGAGCCCGCGTTATGACCCGAACATGACATACCTGTTACACCTACGGAAGTCTTTGCTGCTCCAGATGCCGCAGATGCGTGCAAACCATTACTTTATATTTGTTTCCATGCCCTATCCACTAAATTCGTGCGATTTAGGAAGCTTACTCGAATAAATTTACGAAAACAAAACCCAAAGACAGAAGATTTTTATGTAGGTAAGAAACGATGTATTCACAGTAGAAAATTCATCCCATACTAGCAAAAATCAAGAAAATTTCATATGAAAAAACTGACATCCTAAGCACTATTTCAAACATAAATGTTTGAGACAAACACAGCTTAGTTAGAACATTCTTGTCACCAGAAGTATGAAAATGTGCCCATTAAACAGATTATCCTCCTTGCTCTCCTGACCTTTAAAACTTAAATTGAGAGTATGTAAGTTTTCATAATCAAAATTAGCAATACAGATTTTTTGAAGTAACAATTATTTTCGCATACTTGAAAGCTCCTGACAAATAGTTTTTAATGGAAATCTACAATTTCCTTTCTCCTCTACTTCTCAGTTTTTAGAAATTATTCGTTAACTAAATTGATCTGGAATAGGAGGCAGATAGCTTATACTAACTGTCTGAATTTGGTCTTAGTTGGCAACAGTGACTTGACCTTAATTCTAACTATATCAAATAAAAAAACAAAATGGTAAAAACTATTAAGTATTACTTTCCTATACTGTTATTATTAGAAAATATATTCAAAATTTTGAAAATTATTAAAGAAATTGCAATGACCACACGATTTTTTATTAATTATTTGCGCATAGAACTAGAGATTGGCTGCAATTTGGTTTTTGTCCTAGCCCGTTAATTTCTACGTAACCCCTTCTATGCATTTTTGAATATTTGGGTTTTAACTCCTATTTACTTAAATACGAGTTATGAAATCTGGCTGAAACTAGATATTGAAAATGCATTAGAAGTACACAATATTACAAGCTTCGAAAACTTTTAAAACTATTAAAAGTGTGAAAAAAATATCGAAATTTAGACTTTATCAAAAACTAGCCATCCGCTTTTTTTCCAAATTTTGTAGGGTAACAGAGCCAGGAATAAGCTATAATTTCGTTCCAGTACCAGTCCGTTTGTTTATCTGTAATGCCCTCTATGAATTTTTGAAAATCGGAAACTCATGCAACTTTCTTTAACTCCAAGGAATATTTTTCCAAAAAATATTTTTCCTGCAAAAATTTTTGAAAAGATTACAAAAATCATTCTTTTTCTTTTTAAACAAAGTTTTAAAAAATCGGTTATTCATAGTACCATGTACTAACCTGGCTGATAGATGAATCATTTGTTTATTGTTCGTTGTGATTATTTTAAACAGATACCTGAAAAGTAGTAAAGAATTCCTTTATTATTTTTCAGGGGGGTATCTGGTAATCCCCAGTTAACGGTGAAAGCCCAGGAAGGTGTTAAACGCAGATAAAATAAAAAACCAAGGTTTGCGTATTTTAATTTTAAATTTTAGGTTTTAAATAACTTATAACTCACGCAAGCTAACCTTTAAGAAATCAATTTGTGTCTTATCAACAATTTGTAAAAATATGTTCTGCAACTATCTTTTTAGAGCGGAGTGTCTTGATATATCCTTCGTGACAACCTACACCATTGATGTTATTGTTGGCACTACTTAAATGCTTTCGCTGCTCGCGTTTACATGCAAAAATAAATTTTTAATTTTTAAATTCATTTATTGTTATTCAATTCGTATTCGCACACAGAGGGCCATCTGACGGTCTTTATTATCAGCTTAGCCGATTCAGCCCCAAATTAGTATGGACCGTAGCTTTACTACGTTACATTTCTTTGCCTTGAAAAAAGTGACTTTAGTTGACATCCTACACCGCTGATGTTACTGTCAGCACTATTTATGTGCTTTCGGTGCTCGCGTTCACAGCCAGTGACGTTCTAATTTAAAATTTGTTTAGCTTGATTTTGCCTTGCATTAGAGCTTGGTATAAACTAAAAGCTGAGCATGACCTGTTGTATTAATGAATTTACACGTTCTGTTTCAATTTAAAAAAAAATATTTTTGCAGTTTCAAAAATAAAGTACTTTTAAAACTCACCACCATTCGTATTCTACGCTTATTAATCTCGTTTTATTTTATTTTACTATTACACAAGCATCAATTCCAGCTAACCAAATAAATGAGAACTACCTGCACTAGATGGATTAAGGTCAAAAATATGAACGTGTTACCACTCTTAGCTCGTAGATAATGCGCTTAAAAGTTTAGGCATGTGCCAACTATACATTTAAAGGAATTATGCCAGAAATTATTATTTATTAATTGTTTCATAATTTAAATACTGACTAAATACTAGACTAGAAATCCGGACTATAGTTATGATAATAAAATGTCGATAGCAGTTTAATATTCAACCAATGTGTTCATTAGAAATTATGTACCAAAAAAATAATAATCTTTTAAAATAAAACCATTGATATATGCACACTTTGTACTTAAAATTTTCCGGGAACCCTTCGTAAATTATTTTTATTTACTTTCCTATTAGCCTTTAACCTCCTAAAAATTTATTGTAATCTTTATTGCCCCGTTTCAAAAGGACACGATTATAAATTACTTTTGCTTCAAATTAAATTTGAACATCGCAAGAAGCTTGTTAATCTTTTATATTCATTTTATGTACAACTTTATCGCTGTAGCTGTATATTAAGGAAAACACATTTTCTATTGGTTGTAATTCCAGTTTGTAACTGAGAAAAACTCAATGTGTCAGTGAATTAAGCATTATTTGTTCTCTTTTTGGGCATGTTTGTGGCTTGCAAGTTAAATGTTTTTATTTGGGTTTTTGAAACGAAACGACCAGTTTTTTTTAACAAATCGGATTAGGTTAAAATGACAGAGCTTGAGGTTTATTTTCTCTAAGCGTCTCCCGTCTGCAAAAAACGACGCCCATCGCATATGTTTTAGAGCGTTAATTTGGTTGAAATGTTTGTTCGTACAATTATTGATATTAGCACTGGCAGTAAATGTGTGCAATACCCAAGGTGTAAAAACGGCACTTTCGAATTTATATATGGAAAACCCCACGTAAATTCCTTATTTATCTCACTGTGTCAAATAAGTTGGTATCAGCATAATTCAGTATTTATGTGGTGGAAAGAAGTGATTTGAAAACTAACTGGTGCGCGAATACTTGCAACCCACTGCTGGTAACCGGACAATCGACGGACAAAGGCAAGAAAGCAGTGCGAAACGAGTCAAGTTAAATACCCGTAATATATCTAATACAAGCATATGGTAGTGGTTGGCGTAACCACGAATATTTCTTCATTTATTTCACCTCACGTTGGTGTAATGTTGTGTAGGATCGTTCAGCAACAAAGCATTAATATAAATCTCTGATTTTATGTGTGCTACACCAATCATCCCTTACAAATGAAAACGTCGACTGTCTTCTGTGTTAT
This sequence comes from Ctenicera cuprea, assembly GCA_958336395.1. Classification (NCBI taxonomy): domain Eukaryota; kingdom Metazoa; phylum Arthropoda; class Insecta; order Coleoptera; family Elateridae; genus Ctenicera; species Ctenicera cuprea. The sequence continues at coordinate 11,998,198 of OY284496.1, read as the reverse complement.
AATTCGAATTGAATTTATTTATGACCGTTCGGATCCCTAAAATACAACCCAATAAAAAATCGGACACATTTAGGTGTGCATGTTTATAGGTCCTTTGCACGTTTGTTTTTATGCCCCACTTTATTATAGATTTAATCTTACCACTTATATTTTATAAGCCTACAAAATGAAACACACTCGCTTTAACACATACTCAAACTTTTATTTTAATATAAAATTCCCCCACATTAAATACTATAAAACCTTTCCCAGAACATAAGTTCGAACGTCTGCAAAGAACACCCCCAAAACGTGTAAGGGAAAAATCCCGGTTCCTTTCGGGCAATCTGTTCGTCCGCAAGGCGGTTTATCTTTGAAATGTTACGCAGTTTAAATAAGTATGGTTAACCAATGTAATTAACTTCAGTTATCTAGGTAATGGCTTGCAAAACGAGCTTCTCCTTTGATGTATTTTACGATGTAAATAAAGTGATTTTTTAGGCCGCTATTCAGAGCTTTTCTAGGACAAAAAATGTTGCGGTTTCAGGATGAAATTAATGTGTAACCTTCATTATAAAAAGAAGTGCAAAATTACGTTTGTTATAAATTTTGCACAGTCACTGTTACAGATCAAAAAATAAATGAATGTTTTGTACCCGATGGTCCAGTGAGGCAGGCCTTAAAATAAATATCTGCTTCGTGGACTACTTAACAAAGATGCCTGCTGAGCTATATAAAAGGATAAGAGGTAAATAAATTTAAGACACGTCCCCGAAGTTCGTCGTAAAGTAACATTTGGCGAGTGTTAAAAATTTCAATTTATTACTATATTACATGTATGTACAACAGTTATTTCATACGCGAAAATTGTCCTATTGTATAGCAAAATTTACTCGCACGTTTACCTCGATTTCTGCAGGAAGTTATTAAGCCATATGCGAAAGCGTTATATCCTGTGGGGCATCGATCCTTTAGTACTCCTTCGTTTGAAGTACAGTTACAAAGGTAGTAATTACCGGCAAACGATTAATTATCAATTAAATGGTGACGATAAATAAAGGTACCAACATACTTACTCGGGCTCGGCGCCACATGCTTTACATATCCAGGCAACGGGTAGACTGGAAATTGTTACATTTAAGCAGACATGGACAATCTTGTGCTCTTTAACAACAACCTTAAACGATATATAATCTGGTATACTTTATCATTTTGTTCCGCTCTACGTTTGTGTCTTGTTTCTGACTCAAGGTAATTGTTACATATAAACCAAACAAGATAAAATAATTACGAACGATAATCATACATTGTAGATACATGGGTGATATTAATTTGCTTTACAGGGTTAATGAATTATACTGCATCTTGTCCATTTCAATCGACTTTAGCCAACGGCGTCAAGAGCGAAAACTATTCTTGGTATCAAAGTGGTAACCACCCACTATAATATTGCAGATATTTCACCATCACAGTGCCAGTTTAGAGGCTTTGGAAATAAATGATAAATCGTGTCCAAACCCGTTATCATCTACGATTTTTGCTAGATAAATGGAATTTTTGGGATCCAGAACAATTGCACAGATAAGATACAACCTTAGCTGTTGAGTCATTCAAATACCCGTACAATCTATTTTATTTTAGTTTCTGTATTTTTAATAACCTTATAGTTTTTATTTTCTACTATATGATAATGTGCATTTTAGCTAGTTACACAGCTTGCTAGAAAAATTAATTCATGTAACTTTATTTATTAGTCCCAAATTAAGAAAATACAGTCTTTAATTTTAATATTCAGGTGAACACGGGGGTTTGACGTTTGTCAATGGCTTGGTATGGACAATGAAGTAGCAAAATAGATTAATATTTAAAAAATTATGCAGTTTACTGCATGTACCTTATTTTTTCTACAGAATACATTTTTAATGTCACAAAGTATATAATATTTTAAGCTTCTTCTGCCATACTGCATAATTAATTCACTGCACTAACTCGTCATCAATCCCATTTCGTGCAATAGAATTTTTGAGTTCTTGAACCAGTTCTCTAAATATGAGGCTTAGATCGGGAGATCTTGTTGGCCATGAAACGTTTCCCAATCTTGAAATTAAACTGAAACACGTCTTGTTCTGTATGACGTAATATTACCAGGTAACTGAACCGTAAAATAACGTTTTGCTTTGAATTGTATTAAATTTTCGTTACGGTTTAAAGCTACTTCAAATTTCGGTTTCAATTGCTGTTACCGGTTTTTATCGGTATGTTTTTAATGTCTCATAGATCTAAAAATACGTTAAAATTCAAACATAACCACAAAATGCACTGTTAGATTACGCACGTTATGAAAGTTCAAATTTTGTTTGAACTTGGAAATAAAACTTGAATAGCTGCAATGATATAGGGTACAATTTGAGCAGTTAAAACGAAAACTAATTATAATAAACGTTATTGTGAAATTCTACATGTTGCCCAAGCCAAGTATTTATATGAAAAAGTGCCCAAAACAAATTTTTAAATAAGTTTTACGTAATAAAATACAATGATATATTAAGTATAAAACTATTTAAAAAATACTAAGTAAATAAACTTAAAGCACTCTGAATCAAACCTCAGCATATTTTGGTAGTAAACTTTTGTACTAAGCGCCTGCCGCTACACTCCAGGTACGGCCATTTCATTGAAAACATACTAGAAAGCATAACTAACGGCAATCCACGATATTCACAAGAAAAAATATGATACCACATGTACACCACTAACAGAAAACTCGACGTTCTTCGGTATGTTCAAGTGCACATAACTTTTATAATAATCATTTTGGAACAAAATTATTTTTCTAATATTACCTTCAGGCTCCACCTACCCATTGCTATCAAACTTTTCTGGTGTTTCCCAGACCGCTCACGTACATCAACTATCAAGCAATGATGAAACTTTTGTGTAATTGCATTCGCAACTTTCCACCGTACAAGGTTAACAAACTTATAAAACAGAAGAAGACATTTAATTTACTGTCTAGCATATTTTCGAGTGGAAATAATTTATGTGTGAGATTTCACTCTTTTATTCCTATTTGGAATAAGTCAGATTAGCACAAATTACTGTGGCTGATTCTGACACAATCACCCAAGACAATTTTACAGTAAAGAATATTTTGGCCTACTTATTATTGCCTATGTAGTTCTCATTTCCATTGCTGAGCAATATAAACCATTATTTTGATTACAACCCCGTTGGGCAAACAGAAAACAAACAAATAAACCGAAAATAATAATTAGGGTTATGCTTTCCGGTTACGGTTACAAAAATTGTTAATTTCTGTTTTCGATTAGATTACTTTGCGGTTTTCTGGTTTCCAGATTTGTATTACGTTTCGCTGCACGTCCCTGAATAATATACATTTTCGTGCCAGGGTCTTTACTGTCCTTCTCCCAAAACATTTTTCAGTAAATCAATTTGCATTCAAAAATGGCTTTGTTACATACAATTGACTTTCTACCAAAACAGCTTTCTATCGTGAACACATGTTAATTAAATAATTCATGTTTAGTAAACTGCCTACACAGACGAGTTTAAACCGTTAAAAAAATTCATGGTTTTTAGCATTTTTGATGCCGACATAGATAATAACAGCTTTGTGAAAAAATTGCATATTGGAAAACCTTCTGTTGATTTTAATGTTTATGAAAATTGTTCTAAAACGCTAGAAAATCGAGCAACGTTAACGCTGAGGCTTTCGCAAGGTGCAAATAAGAGTCACAAAGCAGAAAGCTTTCCTATTCGCTAATGCAGATGAGATTTGTTGGCGTCTGGATTAGAAATAAACCAAGCTCGTACGTGGAAGTACGAGTAGTTTAAGGTGTTTGAAATGTCATCCCTAAGCTCGATAAATAACTGGCTAAGATATTTACATAGACGCTAACACAACAAAGCTGCCATTTATTACTATTACACACGAGCCAGCATTCAACAACACGCATTTATATAACTTTAAGTTACGGAGCGCGCGCTTCTAATTGCCAACAAATTGATTATAAATCCAACCTGTAACCAGTTAAGATATCAGAAGGACGTAAACGAGAGATAGCAATTATTAGCAAAGGGAAAAGCCGCCTTTAATAAATATACACTTCGATATCTTTATATTTTCCCGGTCGCAATGTAGTGATCTAAATATTTACACAACTGCTTTAATTGTTTTGACGTTAAGATCTTAAGTACTACTGATACAGAAGTTAAAAGTAACCGTCAATAAGCAATATAATTTGTTTGTTTTTTATCGACACGCAGTGGTTCATAATTACTAATTTTTGTCACGCAACAGATGGGATTTGTTGATTTGGAATTTAATTTTATGTACATGTACGTATGCACACAGCAATCATAATATTCACTACAAAGCATGATTTCCAACACGATATTTTTCCTAAATTGATGAATTATGATACGATTATACAAGGTTTTCCTAAAAGGTTTGACATAAATCTAACCACGAATTCTGTAGACAAAATTATGTTGACGTAGTCCAACTTAACCATACACCAAAACGATTCCTTACGGAGTTACCGTCTCCCTACGACATAACAGAGTGATTACTGTGTTCTGAATAACAGAACAACTCGACCGCGTTGAACAGAAACTTTCTCGGATACTTATTTGGAATACAACTCGACATCTCCGGAATAACATTCGTACGTCGTTGCATTAAAATTTTGAAATTTTATAAGTAGTACATTTGGTTAAGTATTTCTACTTATTTTTGTTCCAATAAGTGCACTAGATACTTGTCTTAAAACTCTTATTTATCATACAAACGTACACAAAAAAGAACTCTTGAAAGTCGCTGAAGTCGATAGTTTTCGAGATTTCGAGCTTAATTTTTGTTTCTGGAAGGTTTCCTTTTGGTCGTTTACCCGAACAGTTTAATTGAATAACCGCCAAAATAAAAACTATAGCCAAATAACGAAATCCATTTTAGATTTCAGCGGACAAATATTGTTTACAATCAACAAACACTGAAAACAAAGAAATTTTCACCTTTCAAAAAATTTTTCTAATCGCAAATTCTGAATTTTCAAACATTTTCAAAATTACTCAATTTCAAGATAGTTTTAAATTTTCTAAACTGAAAATTTTCAAAATTTTTTTTATTTAAAAATTTTAAAACATTTCCAACTTAATTTTTTTTAATGTCAACAATTTTAAAAAACCAAAATTTTTCACAAATTTTCAAAATTTTTATGGTTTTAAAATTTCCCGCAATCTTCGAAATTTCAAAATTTTTCAACGTTCTCACTATTTTCTATTTTATAATTTTTAAAACAATTTTCAGGGTTAAAAATTTTACAAAACTTAAAAAATAGAAAATATTTAAATTTTAAAAAAATTTTTCGAAAATTTTGAAAACATTCTAAATTTCCATAAAATTGTCAAAATTTTTAAAATATTTAGGAATTTTCAAAAATTTCCATAAACGCGAGGAATGCCTCGTGGCAGTTGCCTGGCAGCGTTTTTTACCTTATAGAAATAAAACAATTTAATTTAACGCCGTTTCGGGACAATATTAATCCATATTCATGTTTATTTGTTAAATCTTACATTTAAACTTAGATTAATAATTGTACAAAACTGAAACTTCTCAACTTTCATACCGAATGTATTCGGGGATTTTATTATCGCGAAAATTATTGGATTTAGCGACTTTCAGCAAGAGTGCTGTTTTGTGTATTTTTGTGTATGGCGAATAAGAATTTTAAGACAAATATTCAAAAAAGTGCAAACACTAAAAACATTTAAAAAGAAACATTACGTGACTCCCTCATATGGGACATCTCTGGTGCAAGTATCATAACAAAAAAAAATAGAAATACTAAACTAAATGTATAGTGCTCAGATAAAAAATTTCAAAATTTTAATGCATCTACCTAAAGTTACAATCACGAGTGATTAATTAACACTGTTCCATCTTCGGAAGGCGGTAACTCCGTAACGCTGCATTTTTGCATATAGGTAAGTTGGGTTGAATCGACATAATTTTGAACGCGGTTAAATTAATGCGATACCTTTTTAAGGACACCCTGTAGGGTCAAACTGTTTTTAACCGTAATTGAATTTAAAAATAATAGCAGAACCTTTCCAATGATTATTGTTAGCAATTTATAATTCAAAATAACAAACTATTTGAATTCCAAGTCTGGTTCAATTGTTAAGCTGGTGAAAAGAAAATAATAATCAGTAATTCTGATTTCTATTATACAACTGCATTTGTTACGTGGGAATCTGCAAAATTACTCAAAAATGCAAGTCATGTTTCTTCCAATCTTTTATCAAGAGTGTTCGTCATCAACAGGTAGCAAGCAAAAAGCTGAAAGCTCAAGAAGACAGCAACACAATCTCAATTGTTTCTGAAGAGGAGCGTACAATAAAGTCTTAATCCACCTGTCTGTGGTAAGGCACATATGAATTATATGCCATCAATACATAAATTCTATTATTGAAAAACGAAGATAAAATGGCACAGTTGCTCGTAAATTCATGTGAAAGGTTGAAGAATTAATCGGAAGATTTTATTGATACTATTAAAACGTTAGGAAGAAATATTAGTACACGTTGTAACAAGCAATTGTAAATTTCGTACAGTGGTAAAAGTTAATTATTAACGCAGATTTTTAAATATAAAACGCTCGTTATATTCGTAATTTGTATTGCCATGTAATGACCGCCACGCATGGTGGACACCAGTTAAAAATTTAAGTGAGATTTAATGACCTGTTGCAGAACTGTATGCGTAAAACAATGCGATTGCCTTTTTAGCAATGAAAAAGGTTAGGGTTCGTATGCTGCAGAAATAAGACAACAGCCGCCAAAGTCAAGCCGCGGGATGTAAAAATGCAAATTTAGCTTCGTATAGACATTGAACGAGTAATTTTATTGTTTTCGTGGCTGTTCATTTTACACCGCAACATTCGTGCGCACTTGACAATACTCAGATTATTTTTAAATGTTGATTTGGTAAATTTACGGTATGATTTTAAAAAATGGACGAACCAGGTCCCTGATACATTCCCATACTTTTTACGTTTTAAATATTCTCGCGCCAATAAGTGAGTAAATAACATTGTTTTTACAAAAATATTAAAGCAAGGAAAAAAATAAAGAAATTGTAACGCTCCAGCAGTGATTTAAACTTGCGACAACCTGTGCAATACGATATCGTGTACCGTAAGAGTTATCAAAAATACGCAAAATATAAAAAAACATATTTTTAACTAGAGCTAAATGATAGCCGTAGTTAAAATTACGCAACTCTCCGAAAATGTGTTGTTGAAATTTAAAAAATTGTATTATTTTTTAATTTTTAATATAGTCGAAAATTCTTGCTAATCCTAATAAACTACTTCAAATAGGCTGTTAAATTATTTAAAGTTTATAACAATTCGGGTTTGCGTTTTTGAATAGGTAATTAATCAAATCCAAAATTTTCAAAAATTCCTGAAGAGCGTCAGAGTGAAATTTGGAAGATTAGTAAAAAACAAAGTTATAGTTCATTGCAAGCTTTATCGGCTCAAAAAGTTAAAGAAAATAGTGTGGGCAGTTTTTGAGGAGTAATTTTTAAAAGATGACTAAAATTTTGAGAAGCTAGTATATTTACAATTTCCATATTCCCAAAAATATTTTTACATTACTTGATTATACTTATTAAAGGCTATCAAACATTATGGCAATTTGTATTAATTGGATATTTTGTTTTTGAGTAATCGGGCATTTAAGTTAAAATTTTTGAAAATCCGTAACGGCCTCTATTTTGAAGATACAGCCTTTGATTGTCTTTAAATGTACTACAACGCTATGTATTTAAAATATTAAAAAAGTGTTTAAACAATAATCTATACCAAAAAACAGATCTAATTTCCGTTTTCGTTCCGGATTCGATTAACGACCTTACAGCGAACTGCCTGCAACTAAAAATCTTTCAAACACGAAAGCATGTAAAAATCAGGCAAAAGATTCCAAAGATATGGGGAAACGAACGCACCCTCGCACCCACCCACAGACAAACATATTTTAAAAACAACTTTTTGGCGTTCTTTGGTCCACAAAACGCGTATTTCCGTTAAAAACGTATGGGAAAGTAAAAAAGCATTTCACAAACACTATGACACATTTAAATAGATATCGTTATCTCGCATCTTGATTTTTATCAATACAAAAAACTGTTAATAACGTAAAAACTGAGGTATTTGAATAAGAAATAAAAGTAGTATTGATATGATGTTAAAGTGTTAACTGCGCTGGAACTGTTTTAATTTATTAACAATCTTCTTTGTAACCAGAACATTATCTAAAATTGAAAGTGACTAAATTGTATCAAATACCTCACAATTGTTCTGTATTTGCGTAAAATCTCCAAATTTAATGTTCAGCACATACGCTGTATTTGCAACTACAGCACCATTAAAAGCTTTATTTTTGTATTACTGATCCTAATCGATTTTGTAAATTTGTTTGCTAATATACCACTCAAAATGTTTATAGTACTTTAGTAATCAATTTCATGTTCTACTCATTAATTTTTAATTCTCTAATACATTTAGTAGAATTACTGAAAATATCTAAAATTGTATAAGCAAGCACCACGAAAAAAATATTTTTATAAAAAGCTACTAATATTACATTAATTTGTTTTAAGGGTTTCAAAAGAGACATTTTTAGCAACACATTGTTTGAAAGTAGATATTACCTATCACTGTTCCGACGTTTTTTGCTTTTTAAATACCCTAGGCTGTGTTCTGCTGTTGTTGCTTTTTCCCACAGGGAAGTATCCAGAAACGTAATTGAGTTTGCTTCATTCGCTTTGCCTCAGATAATTAAATTCATCATCGTTTCGTATGGAGTAAACAAACCGACAGACAGGAGAATTCTCCGCATTTGCAGTCTTAACGTTATCATGGTTTTTACATGAACCGAAAATTAGCACGGAATCAAAATTCATTTCATATTTTTAATGTTATTTCACCTACGTTTATTACACCAAAGCGAATTTTATCTGAATTTTTTCAAAGAGTTATTTTCACGTTTAAACGTGTGAAATTTTAGCGGTAGGTATGCGGATTCAGTTGAAAGTTGCGTTATTAATTGAAAAAAAACTTTAAAAACTAAACATTCAGTTTTTAGGCTTCATTAAAATAAAATATCATTTCTTTGTTAATTAAAAACAATTTTTTTAACAGTAGTTGTCAAGCATTCTCGTTTCTTCCTTTCATTGTAAAGTTTGCACCATATTCAATTTTAGGAAGCTTTTTCCCGTTTAACTGACATATTTGTTGTTATTATTTACCCTTACCAATATAAACAAATATTTTTATGAACATATTTTTTGAGAAAATATTTTTATGTGCTTCCGCCGTAATTTAAAGTTAATATGACAAGAAAAGTAATAAAACCTGCTATATGGTATGAAAACTAATTTGGGGCTATTTGAACAGAAAGATACAATATAACCTCTTGGAGAAAACATCGTTGCTTGGGAATTTTGCTTCTTTATTATATTACGGTACATATTTTGATAATGCTTAAAAAAGCGTCTAGGGCAAATTACTCTACACTCTGAAATAAAATATTCTTATAACTAACATTTCTTGTGTCAAATCAAGCACGAGCAAGTGTATTCATGTTATTCAGGAATTAATTCGTGCACAAGGTTAATAAAAGTGGATGTCCGTTATACGCATAAAATAGTGTATTACTTCTTCAAACCACACCGATAGTGAACGTAATTTATTTTGATCTACTGGCTACAACATTTATACAGGGTGAACCCTAAAATAGATGCAAATATTTAAATGGCAAATAGCAGGCTAAAAGAACCGTGAAAAAAGAACCTGTGCGCATGGGTTTTAAAACGCTTAGTTACAGAGTTACAGCTTTAGATAGAACAGTGTAAAGTGGTGGATGCACTAAAACTTTGAAATTCCGATCTGAGCATTACTCATTCAGTTTAGTATTCCTACTAATTTTTGTTTAAATAAATGCAACAGAGAGGTCTCATATGGAAGAGGCTCATATTTCCATCTAAATATTTTAGATCTTTCAAATTTTTGAGCCTTTGGTAATAAAATTAATTTTTCCGTACAAAAAATACATAAAAAAAGTACTTTTGTTGAAAAATCAGACAGTTCTCTAGATAATTCAATGGTTTTGTAAAATTGAGTTGCCATGAAAGTCCCAGTGTTTTCTGAAGATGTCGAAATAGTTTCGACAATCTTTGAAGATAAGTTTTATACATCAAAGCAATAAACAAAAGCTCCTAAAAGCATGAGTCCAGAAACATTTCAATACGAAGCTACAGCCCTTAGAAGTGAAAAGAGTTTCAACAAATTCTATTGACTCTTCAAGATGCCGTAACTCTATGAGGAGCGGTTCCAGATAGACGTTTACATGATTTTTTTTTTATTGCTTGGATGTGTAGAACTTATCCTCTAAGTTTGTAAGAACTGTTTTTGCATCTTCAGGAAACAATTTCATGGCAACTGCTAGATTTAGCAACTTTCGACAAGAGCACTTTTTTTGTGTGTTTTTGTATGAAGAATAACATTTAATACACGAAATTAAAAAAATTAAGATTAAAGAACTTAAAAGTTTACAAGAAAATATTAGGTGATCCCACCATATGAGACCCCACTGTTACTGTTTAAAAACAATTAGTAGAAATACTAAGCTTAATATTTAACTAGTACTGCAAAGGCTATCAACAAAGAAATTACTCGACTGTTGCATCTTTAGAAAGCTGTAACTCTGTAAAAAGTGTTTCTGAACACATTTTTATAGGCAGTGTTTACATTATGTTTTTTATTCTAAACAAATCCTGCAAAAGCGTCTCACATGTTGTGAAACAGCCTGTATAGAGATTGTCACAAATTTACTAGAAACGAGCGACTAGTGAGTGCAACAAACCAAAAAAATAGGCAATCAATGAATACGACAAGGAATGGAATAAAAAATCCCCGGAATTTTTTGAAACAAAATTTAAAAGTAGCCACGGATACGTGAATGCTCACTTGGCCTGCCCTATATCTCATTCTTTGTTGCACTTATTACTACGAGTAGCATGTTTGCGGTAAACTAATGACAATATGTACGCAAATATGAAAAAGACACATTTACATAAATATATAGATTCTGTATCTTTGCTTTTGAAAGCTTAGTTATTTTCTTAATATTTAAAATATTACGGTGACGTTTTTTTTCATGAGTTCAGCAAAGCGTCTCTATCTATATATACAATTAATCTGGATCCCTTCCACCTGTCCCAACTGTTGGTGACGACGGGCTATGCTCTTACATCTAGACGCAGCTTATTTATTGTTTTGTTATCAGTATTTGGAGCAAACATTTATGTAACTTACGTAGAGCGACACGACACTTGATTAGAAACGCTTGCGTAGGGCGTAGCCTACAGATCCAACTAGTCTTTAATCATTCGATATGTCATGGTTCTTACACAAACTGCATTTTAACTTCATAATTCATAATTAAATGAATTTATAAAGACGCAAGCTTTTGTCCTAATTTTATAAAGCCGAAATATAAAAAAATGACAAAATTTTGGATTTAAAAAAATTGTGTAAAATTAATTGTGTGTATTAATAACGTTTTGGTTTTATAGTAAAATTTATTACGCACAAAAGCATTACACAACATAAATTAGCGATATCCTTGAATGTACTTAAATCTGTAACTAATTTAAAGTCAAAGCTATTAGAAAAGAATAACAGAAAATCTATATCGACATAATCACACACATCATTAAATATATATCCAACCTTTTTTAACTGCCTCGTTTACTCGATCCAAGTTCTGCAATGTGACGGTAACAGGACTAATGGAAAGGATCACGTCTGCATCCTGCAATTCTTCCGGTTTTCGTCCTACGAATATCGCGATGTAGCGGTACCGCACCACCTGACGACACTCCGTGCCTTCCCCATCGTGGAGCTTTTTTATCACTTTAAGTTCGTGTGTGTTTTTTAACACCTGCGAGCTTTTAAAAAAGCGTTTGACAAACACGGAAAACGAGATAGTTCTGTTCGTTTCGTGAAACTGAACCTCACTGATAACTTTCCCTGAAAAGACATAATCAGAGTTGAGAATTTCCTCGGCGAGCTTTTTATCGTCCTGGATGACATCCTCATCAAATTTGCAATAAGGCGAGTACAACAGGTTGGCAAGAGCCTCTCTGCGCGCCAAAAGTCGTGGCAGGTCGGAGGCGGCGACCAACAAAGCGCAGGCCGCTAGTGTGGGCCAAAAAAGCGCTTGAAGCATTTCGGGGTGTACTGTCCACGTACCCTCCGCGGTTACAAGCACGCACGACTAAAGACGCGGCATGACTGACTCCACGCACTGTACCGCTCCTTCTTCGACTAGGTTTAACACTAGCATCTCTTCGGATTGCTCTATCACAGGCTCATGTGATTGGTCCTTGCGAACACTGCCTACTCATTTAAATCACACATTAATTAACTGGTCACTGTTTACACAAACCTTTCGGTTTAGTAGGTATTGTAGTGGAGAGATCGCAGATACGTGTGACGGCTGGACAACGTGCAACGCGACGATATGGCTCCATTAGCCCATTTTACCGTTAGATCAAATTTATTTTTCGTATGTCACTGTTGCAGTTTTAGGAATCCCATCGAGCGATGAACTTTTTATTACAAATTCAGTTCGCTTTCTGGACGAGGAAATTTATCAAAACATCCTACGACATGCTACCATCCATATTAAGAGGCATTTAGCATAATTGCTCCAGCCATCAAGATTAAATAAAACATTCCACTAAAATTATACCTTTAAAATGATCTACTGCTCTTATTGTTTCTCATACAAACGGGGCTTATTATTATTTTTTAATAGTTACACAAGTACAAATAAACGAAGCTCTTCACCATGTTTAGATTTTTTAAAAGTATTTTATATCTAACATTCTAACCTCAACAATTATATAGGATCGCAATACTTTGAACATTTTGACGCTCGCAACGCTATGAGTAACAGTGCGTTATCAATTGTACACTGCCTGTAAAAATTCGAATGTAGTTTAAAATAAAGAAACGAAAAATAAATTTTTGAGATTTTTACAGAAAAAATTTCATGGAAAATTGTAACACAAAACATAGAGGAGAGAAGAAAACAGAAGTAGTTCCCCTAAAAATTATTGTATTTGAAAATAATAAATCTTTAAAATTTTATTAATTTTTACTGACAAGCAATTAAATTAAAGGCGATTTTTTTATCAATTTGTTATTGAATATGAGGGGATTATTTTCAAAAATTCACAGAAGACGTCACACTCACAGAAAAGGTAATACATTAGGATAATACACTAAATGGCAACCCATCCGTAGATCTACTAATATGTAAATTTTTAAAATATTGTGTGACCAGATTTGGAAAACTATAATTGAAAAATTTTTAAAACGTTAAAAATACTTCATTTCAACCATTACCGAAGTTTTGCTAACGATTTTATATCAAAACAGTTTGCGCTGTTAGAGGTATCACGATATTAAATTTCATGCCTTTTTCATTTTTTAATACACAGCCGGTTTTAGAGCTTTCTGCCATGTACGTTACTTTTCATGTCTTGTAAGTATTATTTTTTCTATTTTTGTGGCCTTCGCACTGTTTTTGTTAAAGCCCTGAATAGTACCCCGACAGCCGAGGCCTTGTTAAAGTTACGACAGTCGGAAAGTGTGCACTTCCCTGCGCCTACAGTACCGCCATTATCCCTAACAACATCCCAGGGAGCACAGGCAGTAGCATTACATCATGTATACCATAAACAATATTTACTAATTAAGAAAGTTATGACGCCACACACGCATTTTTTAGTTGAGCTACCGGGCTGCTTACAGCAAACGCTACAACATGGAACATAAACACGTGACATGCGTTGCTTTAACGAAAAGTCGATTAACACGTGACTCTCTTTTATTTAATTTATTATTTTTATTAAATACATTATAAATAGATTGAAGTGAACTTAATTTATACGGATTGATTCGACTGTTGATTTTTATTCATTCATTGCAGAGCTTTTGATTAAGATACCGATTAGTTTAAAATACAGCATTATGTCTTGACATGATATGAATCTATACTGCTTATTTACTGAATGTCAGATGTCATCTTAACAAACGTCTAAATCACAATTAATGCATTTTTGTTGCAGAAATTAAAATAATACAGGTGGTGTCTCTCTCTAGTAACCTAGCATTTTTTATGAAGCCAGGATTTCAACAAAAATGAACTTAAGAATTATCATAACCAAGAAACATATATGACAATGTATTTAACTATAGCAAAATATAGAAGTAATAACTATTTGAATGGACAAGAGTTATTGTTAAACAGAGGCACTTCCTTTATGTGTTTTCGCATTTAGCAATTCGCGTTTGCAAGGTGAGCTTAAAAGAAACAGAAATTTAATGTTTATCTTGTTGTGAAGCAAGCAATAAAGCGATAATTATTTAAATTTATTATCAGTACTAGCTAATAGCTACTCTGGCTAATACAACGGAGGACATCAACCATCAACGCGGCTCGTCTCGCGAATTGACAAATTCCCTTTTACATGCGGAAAAAATACAACACAACGACTTCTGGTAGTACAACTTCCAGGTGATTTATAAATTGTGTTGTAGGTTAAATAGTTTGACAAGCGATTTATCTCTTCGTTATGCGCCATCGTCCATCGCTCTTTGGCGGTCAGTAGCAACTACTCGTACGTTCGCATCATAACAATAGGTACATTATCATAAGTAAATCAATCATATCGCAATCGTTTTTCTATTTATAACTTATCATTATTTAAACTACTGAAATTCGATTGTTAGACTTCGATTGCTCTTATCGTCGACGATAAATAATAACACGCAGCTTTCTCATAGCCCGCAGCGCTCTACGTAAAAGCCTCACTTGAACAGAACTGTTTTCAATTTGAAATTAGTGTTTTGCTAGCATTCAAGCGGCAGTTTATGCCAGCTAAGAACCCTATTGATTTATCGGTTATCCATTACGAGAATTTATAATTAAATCGTTAGTTTTTTATTGCACTTTATGCTCACTTTTTTATAATGAACAGTTTGCGTTACTGAGAGGTGTCGAAAACTTGTTATTTATGTTTAGTTTACACGAGCAATGTAACCTCAAATTTTCTCCATAATTTCATAAAACATGCATGGTATATGCTTATCAATATTTATTTGGTACCAGCTATGCGAGAGCACCCTAGAGATCTTTCGAAGCGCGTACGAGAACACATATGGATTCCTGATTTGAATTTCTGGGTGTCCTCTACGTTTATTGCAATACATAAAATTATATGGGTATGAATTTAAAAGCAGCCTGTAAAGCAAGTTAAAAAAATATGGTTTCAGCAAGTTTACTAAAATGAACCTGAAGAATAATGACGAATTATTTATTTAAATTTAACTTACTAAAATACATAAAGTTATTGCTGATTAGGTACTACGGTTATATCAGCCCTTTATGACGAGCAAAGTGGACCGTAGTCCTTTACGATTCCACTGATTTGCTCTGCTAATTGGTTTCGTATTTATACGCAAAATCGTGGGTTAAAGGTTAATACACTGATTTGTGCAAATACAAAGATACGTTTGAAACTTTAAACTTTGCTTGTTAGCATCGCTGATTTTCTGAAAATTTAATGGTGCTACTATTATTTTGAATTATTAAAAACGGCAGGTTCTTGTGTTTAGTTCAATTTAAGCAACTGTCATAAGTCAGGACCGTTTGTACGCCTCTATCAACGAATGCGGCCAACATGCTATACCATTAATGCTGAAGAAGATATTCTCCATCAAGTGCACCCTTATAACGGTGTACTTTTGTGAATGGCTCGTGCGTAACCATACAGAATTTGTTTCAAACATTCTGTTTACTAATAAGGCAAACTTTTCCCAACTTATGAACCTCCACAACTACCACATCGTTGAGCAGATGAAAACCCCCATATCATGAGTAACGCACTTTTTCAAAAAGTATTTTCATTAAGAGTTTGGGCGGGCATCTGTTTAAACACTTTAATCGGTTTTGTAAACTTGATGAAAATATTCTAGATTTTTCAGATAATTTACCACTAGATTTCTGACCAATCATGTGGTTTTTGCTTGATGGGCGCCACCTCATTGTTCATACATGTTCGAAACTGTTTAAGCATTTATAATTCAGATCTATGAGTTAGGCGAAATGGTCCCTTTGTTTGGCCACTACGGCACCTAATGTAAATCCTGTAAGCTTTCTCTTATTGGGGGCATGAAAAAGGGTGATATGTATTACAGAAGCGCAAACAGTCTACGACCTCTGGGAACGCATACTCGCAGCAAGTATATTGATGTAGGGCGAAATTGTAATGTTTTGGAACGAGTTCGAAATTCTTCTCTATGGTACTCAAACATCAAGTTTGTAAAATCTTCAGCTTGATTACTATGAATGATTCGGGAAAAATTACTTCAATGTTTGTCTTGTTTTCATCTATGCTGCTTACTTTTAAAATTTCCTTTACACTTTGAATCGCATCTTATAGAGAAATTACAATCAAGCTATAGAACACTTTTTTTAACACTCAAATAAAGACATCATTGTTTCTGCAGTTTTATATATTCAAAAAAATACATACCCAAGTTTTGCTCTTGTTAGTGTAGCTGCTAAAATTTTGAGAATGATTTTAAAATTCTGATCAATAAATGAAGCAGTTTAAAATAAAATCATTTTGTAGACCATGTTACTGTCATACAGTCCAAATTATTTACCAATCAATTCTCTAAATGTCGAAATACAAAAGCAACCATTGACTATACAAAAATTAATTGATTGAATGTTTGGAACTCCCAGACTACAAATCAGTGGTTTTTAAAAAATGTCTGTCTGTGAATGGGTGGGTGGGTATGTGAGTTCCATAACTTCCAAACAGATGGTCCGCTTTTGATGAGTTTTGAAAGGTGATGGTATATCAAAAACTCATCGAAGAAATAAGCCTTTTTAAAAAATCGAAAACGGAGGCGGAACTTCGACATGTTTCTTTGGTCGCATTATTTTCAGAAATTGAATTTTATTAAGCTAAAACCATAATCTGACAGAAAACCTCAGGGAAAATTTAATACTTTTTTCCGAATTTTCTAGCTTCAAAATGGCGCCTGTTAAAATGTTTGGAAAATTTACAATTTAACGCCTTATTATTTGAAACGAGTGGACAGTTTAGCATCAAATTTTTTATCGTAATCGCCCTATATAGAAGCACAATGTTACCGTACACAAAAATTTAAAAAAAAATAAAAGTATGAAGTAAGAAATATATTCAAAATTTTGTGAATTTTCAAAAAAATATTGCTCAAAAACCAGCATTACGATTTTTTTAAAGCTACAGTTTGGTTTGTGTCCCAGTCCGCTGATTTCTCTGCGACATTTTGTCTAAATTTTTAATAATCGATTACTCGTATCTTTTTTCTTATATTTATCGATAGCAAATTTTTGCATAGGTTAAATGCTTATGAGTGATAGTGGAATAAAGCTTACAACTTTACTGTTAGGCATGGCAGTATTTGATAAGAGGGGAGTAATTCTTTTCCCACCAATTATAGCGAACGAATCTTTCAACTTGATTTTGTTTTAACCAAAGAAAAAAAAACGATTTTTGTTTTGAAAAGAATATTTACACAGGTATAATAAACTGGTTACTAATTCCGTGGAGCAATTTCGGTTCTAGTTCAATAATTACCGGCCCGTTCGCATACCAGGGATACAAGTCACAGCGAGTGGAGTGAGCTGAACACTCCTTGCCTAGTACTATACAACGTTATATAAATTTCCTTTGCTAATTGGGGTGAGTAACAATATCTAAAGTATAGAAAGCGAAGTGCTTCGCTCTTTTCTTCTATTTAATAGCAAAAACCTTGTATGTAATAGTATTGAAATGATAAAATAAAATTAAGAAATTCGGGTTCTATTTATTTCTCTTATACGAACTAACAGTAACAATTGTTTTAGTTTAAAGAATTCTTAAATTTTTTTAATTTAAACACATTTTATGTATTATGAGTAAAACCTTGCATGTATAGAAGTGAATTTGTAAAAGGTCGACGCCAATGTAAATATTTTGTTTGGTGAAACAGCAATATATTTAGCGAACTTTTTTCCTTTGACGTAGGCTTCTAATTTACACCCAAGGCAATCAAATTTGCTGTGCAACCGGGCGTATCAAAAACGAGACCGAAGAACTGATTGATTATTCCTTTTTTTAACAAAACTGCTACGGTTAATGAGTGGGTATGTTCGGCCGATTTTAAATTGTCGAAGTAAACCCGAATAAAAATGAAAAATAAACACAAAATGAGTCGGAGTTAATACAATAATTAGCGTGCACTATCTACGGACGGTAGACGTAAACTGCCGTTAATTATGTATAAATTAAAAGCAATTATTGGGCGGGGTTGAACAGCAATGTAGTAGCACGTCGTAGAGTTAAATTAAGTTGTTGCGCGAAATTAAGACCAACAGAACGAACAGCTATCTAATTCTAAGAGTCGATTTTTAAATGCTTGTTAGTTTAATGGCTATTATCCTGCAAGGACGAGTCTCTGCTTACGCATCTGTTTGCCATACTAACCATGTTGTCACCTATCAATCACGGCCAATTAGGATTAATTCGTGCATAACAATTAACGTACCGTCATTGAATATATCTCAATTTGAAACCATGTAGTGGGTGTAGTTAATGTACCATCCTGAATTTTATTTGATTTTTACGATTACGTTAGCTGGTGGATAAAAAAAATATTTATTAGAATCACACATCTGAAATATGACGAAAGTCTTTTTTATAGATAACTTGCTTGTTACAAATTCTTGCACATAATGACATAATAATACTTATACCGACATACATGACAAACATTTTTTAAACCTGGTATTTGGATTTGAGATTACCTTTATTTTAAATAGTCCGGTATTAGTTGAAGTTTTAATATCCGGTTCAATTCCGCGACAAATAAAATTAATCCGAAAAATTTGTAATACCACAAATGCATAATAATACAGATGTATTCGAAAAGTCCGTTATGCCAATATTTCAGGACTATCCAGTATCTGCTACACTTTTACTGTCCTGTTAAAGTTCGAAAATAGACAACTACGCGAACTTAGTCAGGATGATCTTTTTCTAGAATATGTACCTGCAAGATAAACTTCACAAACATTTTTACATTATTTGTTTTATTTATACAATTTAAAATGTAACACAAAAAAAATGAAAGCTACAGATATGTGTAAAAATGTAAACAGGGAACTTCAGCGCTAAACATGAATATTAAAATACCTTAATTAAAGTAATGGAAAACCGTTCGACTAAAATAAAACTCATTTAATTTACCACTTTTGTAGTCTGATAACCTATTTTATTTTTAGTTTTTGTCGACGCTTCATATACATGCATAAAGGCTTGCTGAATGTAAAGCCATTTCAAAATCGATTTTGTGAGGTTTGACACTGTGGTCCTTCACAGTATGTTACTATTAATTGTGACACAGTTTCGCATAGCATAAACCAGAGGTATATAATGTCTATTCAAATAGCCGTGAATAGTAAATAGTTAAAAAAAAAGCTTCTGACCGACGTTTTACAACTGACCTATTTGTATGAGTAACTGAAGCTGGAGAAATATTCCAAAATAATTTTAAAGAAAGAAGCTGACATAATAAATTACCGATACGCTTAGAAATTTTTGGCTTGTAATGCAAATAGCTGTTAATAAAAAGGTAGGGGATTCAAGACCCAACTTAAGGCGGATTAACTTCGCGCAGTTGTCCCAGTCCCTTTTTACCTGCCGGAAGCCCTCGCGCAGTTGTCCTTTGTGTTAATGTGGGGTGTCATAAAACTCGCGCAGTTGTCCCCCGCCGGAAAAATCCGGCATCGGTATTTATCCGACACATTTGATATTCGGATTGATCCAAACCATATACGATATCCGGATACATTTGCAAGCCCAATTTTTTGGATTTATCCGGTAAATCATTCATTTAATCGATCACATCTCAAACATGCAACAATCTATAATTCGTACCACCATCTGAATTGTCTAAAGCTAGTGCAGTCGATATTTGAATTTCGGTTCTTACAAAATTGGTCTTAGAACATTCAAAAAATCTTATTTAGTATTCGATATCCTAAACATACGGATTTTAAAATTAGGGTAAACGGTATTCTAATTTTAGGTCTTCAAAATCTGAAATAAAACATTCTTCCGGTAACTAGAAATCCGGACCAAAATATAAAATGCGAAATCCGCGTCGACGTAAAAACTCCGAAATCTCTATCCGTGGAATACAATCGGAAATTCGAATTAACAGAAAATTTGAATAAATTCAATTGAGTTGTACCGTTTTCGGATTTTTGTGTACAAAACATCCGAATTATTATTTAGCGAAATTAATTTATGGTGAACCTAAAAATGGACCCTATTGAGATTCACCATGAAAAAGTTTTAGTGTATTTTGTTTAGTTTAGTTGATACGACGTTAAAAATACTTTATAAATGAAAAAAAAACAAACTAACAGATGTAACAGTATATCAGTTTAGTATCACGAATACATCGTTTTTTTCATTGTAACAAAGCTTAGAGTATACGTACATTTCAAGAGGCTTTAAATACATGCAATCTATAGGATAAACCATTTATCAAGGTAAAATACTATAATCTTGAAGAGTACAACGTAAGAAGTGCGTACGACATAGGCTCCTTTATCATGAACCTATTTGTCAATGCTGGCTTCGAGTGGGCACAGCATAATTCGTGTTTACAAAGCCCTGTCTATGAATATCGAATGGCTAGGTGTGATCGTCCTAACTACCAAATCTTCTATATAAGGAATAGTACTAAGCACCTGGTCGCGTTCGAAGAATGTTGAACTTAATTGATTGTTGAGTAATTTTTGTGAGAATCTTAATCTTGATTAGAAATTTTGAATAATACACACCCACTACAGTTTTCCGATTTATAAAATACATGTTTCTTCCGGGTGCACAAATAGAAGGCGTTTTCACATCACTCTCGTTCTGTTGACTTTTATTTGCCTAGCAAATAGAATTTCAAACTCGTCCTTTGTAGCTAAAAAACGCATTAAAAAATAATCTCCCCTTTTTTACTGTTATTTACCAAAGCTGTAAAAGGTTTATCAGAATTTCTCTATTTTACTCTAGAAATTCCGCTGCATTGTTACTCGCTTGTTATGTTAAATGCTAAACAATTCATCATGAAAGGTAGTAAACAACATGGAAAACCAAGACCATCTAACTTGTACGTTCAATTACTGTCAGAGTGAAACAAAACCCTCCTAACTTTTGACCTGCCGATATAACAATTCACTAACAACAGTTAGTTGCTGCCGTAAACACCCGCCAACCCCTTTTACGGATAGGTACTAGATTATTTTACTACTCGTTCTTCTTACAACTTCGAATAGGCTTAGCATTATACACAATAAACTATCTTTATTATATTGATTTCTGTCGTTATAATTGCAGGTGGGCAGCGTGTACCTGAAATAATATACTTACTTTACAAGCTGTAATTGACATTTCTTTTGCAGTAAATTATTCAAATCGGAAAAAAGGCGTGCAAAACGGCACCTGGTTTTGTAGAACAGAAATCGAGTTTATTTTATACACAAGAAGCTGCACTTGTCTCGATGCTGCAAAGATAAATCGCTGTAAATCGCGAAATTTCTTTACTAAGGTTTAATGTAAGTATTATCTCAAATTTTGATGAAGTCATAATGTTTGTGTTGGTAACTATACAGGGTGAAGCAGTTCTCTCTATATTTGATCCTAATTGAGACTCTGGATTTGAGGCAAATCTTGCTAGCGAAGGCAACTAAATAAAAATTTGTTCCAGAAAATATCCGATTTTTTAAGCTATAGTTTATTTTGCTTCTTTTAAATGATTTTGCTATTGATGCTTATTTTACTCATTTTTTGCCTGTAGTTTTGTTTTAGAGCCTAATTTATACTTTTTTTAGAATAAAATATTTCTAAAATATTCCTAGTATAACCGATCGTTAATTTAAAAAGTCTAATTTTATTTATTACCCTTATTTGTTGCCTATTTTATTGACTTTTGTTGCTTAATTGCCTGCCATTTTTAACTGTGATTGATTTTGTAACTTTTAGCATTATTTTCGTTCCTAATATGACCATTTTGTAATTTAAAGCTTTATTTTATTTATTAGTGCCTATTTCTTGCCTATTTTAATAACCTTTGCCTGCAGATTAAACATTTTTTTAACTGTACTTGATTTTGTGGTTTGTAGGTGTTTTTTTTTTCATTCCTACTCCTACTGATTATATAACAAATAAAAAAATAAGCGAAACACTTCTGGACTTTGTTATATTTCAGAAATTTGTATTTCATAAATTTACAAAAGTGTTTTTATATCGACGTTGTAGCCCTAAACGTTACTATAATTTGATTGACATAAATTTTGGTATTTTTGGAATACACTTAAAAGAGGTCAGCTTTATATCATCGATGGTGGCGGTACCCAGTAGAGGTTTCTGTAGCTGTGTGTTTAGTCCCTTGTTATGGAAGTTGGGCCCTCCGCTACTTTATGTGTGCGAGTTTTAGCTACACACATGAAATGTAGTTAAAAACAAAAAGTTTTCTAGGTTTTTATGAACAAAAATCGATTTATCAATTTTTGAAAAACTATTTCTTGGGATTAAAAGAACCAAAAACGGAAAGACAAATACGTCCGCCAAAATTTGGGTGACAGGGGAAATTTTAGAAATATATGGATTCACACTTTGAAACGTAAATTGTAGAAAACTGGAACTGTGAATCTAGATAAGTTAATTATTTTAACTGTAAAATACCTTTGCTTATTTTAACACAGGGTGTTTATTGTACCTGTTTTTTTGGTATAAAGTTTAAGAACAGAAAAGCTGTTATTTATATTATTACTTTAAAGTTATTACTACGTAGTTACTTAGTTAAAGCTGTATTTATAGCAGATTTAACTAAACAAATCAGATACAATTACTTAAGGTAAATGTTTACGAGTTCTTTAGCAATAGATTTATGGATCCGTTAAATAACATTTCTACCGTTCGTCCCTAAGCATTTTTTTACGTCCTCTGCTGTTATAGAAACGGTTTTGTCAACAGAATTTTTGATGTAACCCTATAGGAAGGTACAAGTCCGGCGATCTTGATGGTCACTCTACTGTTGCGCTTTTCCTATTTAAAAAATTCGTGGTTTAAAATAATTTTTCACTATAACAACTTGCAGCTGCGTGAATGTTGCTTTGACATTCGCTCAAAATAAACAGCATGTTTATTAATTTTGCGCAGGATGCATTGAAACCGTTCATTTTAAATATGTAATATAATAAACTCAAAAGTACAATTCAAGATGCTAGCATTGCAATAGAATAAGCTAAACAGTAAGAAATGCACAGCGGCTGCTATAGTGACAGACATTCCTTTATTTCAAAAGCATCTTTCGATGCAAGGACATGCATTCATTCACAAACCTACAAAAAGGTAAACTAAATATGCTTGCTTAAATTTGAGTTCCAAGAATTCGCTCATCTTGTGAGACTGTGAGCCAGTTTTTGAGCAGTATGTTTTCAAAGAAGTCAAAATTTTGATATTACTTTCACTTGGCAGTTTTAGTAGTTTTAAAATTATTAGCACCCTGTAGCATTGTTTATCTTTAGGGTATTTTAAATATCAAATTTCATCCCGATCTGATAACACGTTTTTGAGTAAATAGGCATTAAAACTCAAATGTTAAAAAATTAACATAAGGCCTCAGAAATATATTTACGAACTGGGACAAAACCAAATTGTAGCTCATCTTAAGCTCTAAAAATTTTCATGCAATCGATACATGCAATCCCTATACTAAAAGTATAGGAAACTAAAAAACAAAATTGATCTTGCCAACACTAAGCAATGATTGCAGACAGTTTCTTATATCAGTAAATCAAGGAAGAAACAAATTGACTTTAAATAAACGAAAACAATCATAAAACACTCGAGTGTATCTAAGAAACAAACACTGTTATATATAGTAATACAAATACCATATGGAATTTTATTACAACGTCACCACCTATTAACTTGTCGCATAATCCTTCATACTTTATGCTAAAGCTTGTAAAATATATCCAACCTATGATAGAAAACGTAACGACACATACAATTTATAGGAGTTTTAATAGAAGGAAGCGAAGACAGCCTATTGTTTAAATTTTTCAAAAATTGTACAAGATCGTCTAAACGCCTACTGAACTAAATAAGGAAGCAGTTAAACGATGGAAAGCAAGAATGTGTTCTTTTACAAAAATGGATTCTATTTGTTTTTAGCGTCACATGTACAATTATAACTAATAAGCAAATCTGTAAACGTTACTTAACGATTACTGCGCATTGTAAAGTGTAGGCTCCAAAAAAATCTGAATGTTGTGTTATGTAGCATTGAAATCTCTGAAATTTATTTAATTATAAAATTTATTTGCCGACTTTGTAAGCACTTAAAAGCAATTTTTTAAGTAACTTATTTTAACTTTTAATTATATCTAAAATCGAACACCCGTGAGGGTATAAAGGATATCGGAGAAAGAAGAAGAATTGTATCTAGGCCGTTAAAAATACTACAACGAAATATTTATGATATGCGAAATAACCAAATCAGATACATAATATTTAATATAATATTCAATACCGAGCATGAATATGTTAATAATTAATTTACCGGAATTATTAAATTAAAATTGTATTACTTTGATGCTAATACAGTAATAATGAATATTTCACATCGTCAAAGCCTTTGATAAAGTGTTGCAGTATTACATATGGTAATTTATTGGCTTATTGGTTTAGATAATTAAATAATTTATTTACTTGAACGTATTTGGCTAGTAAACCGATGTTTATTTATTTAATTATAATGGATATAAAATGTTTATTTTTAATTTGGATTACTTCAGGACTTAAAGCTTGACTCTTATTGATAATTTATGTATTGACGTTGGCCCAACGTTGGTTCAAAAAATAATACTTTGCATTTATATTATATTAAAATAAGTTTGAACAAAATATACCTACAATATTATAGAAGTTGCAAGATACGGAAGTTGAGATGTAATGAGTGGACATACAGGAAGTAGGTGGTAAGAGTTTAGTGGTCTCTATTGCTGTCGGCCTAAGTGAGCGGGCGGTATACAGATTGCAGCTGTGCAGTAACGTCAGAATTAAAACAGTATAATTTGTATTCTTAATTTTCCAAAACAAAAATTTTGGTTTTGAACGTAGGTAGTCATACATCAAAATAAAAAGACTTGCAAAATTTGAGTAGGTTTTCCATCAAGTTAACAAAAACACAACCTTACCTTAAAATTTGTCAAAACTTCCCTGAAAGGAAACTTTCAGACCCCTGGTGGGTCGCTAATAAATTGAAGTGACATCTCTGTACATTTAGAAGAAACTTTTGTTGCTGCTAAACACAAACCCTCTATTACGCCCCTGTGTATAATAATTACAATATAATAAACTTTGAATCCATTCCTTCGAATTTTGCTGTTTTTCTCAAAACTATTAATCTTCTCCAAAATCCTTGATTCTGTAATTTTGCAACCCTTGTATTTTCACTAAAATACTTGCGGCAAGCTAAAATAAGCCGTCCTAAGCATGTTCTTCAAAGGAGAATAAGAAATTTAGGGAAACCTGGACATTAGATAACCGTATTATTAAGTCTCTGTGTCATTCTCTATGAAATACGTTTATGAATAGGTGGGAGGGTTGAATATGTACCCTCGCAGAACATTAGGAGGTTCTGTATGGTATGTGTAGCAGGACATTTGAACAGAAATGACATTAAACTGGCATTGATGTAGATCGGGATGGTCTCATTGTCCTGCCCGCGACAATAAAATAGGCGATCAAATGGATTACTGATTAACTGAGTTATTTATATACGATATCCGAATAAATTATCCGCGCGCCATTAGGTTCTGGGATTCGCTCATAAATTGTGGTCAGAACTTTACAAATGTGTGATGTCACAGAATCATAAATTTATCTGTTGTAATCAGGTGGCCTTATTGTTGTTTGAAATTGCCACAATATTGAGCTTGTTAGTGACGTATAAATGATATTTACGACGGGAAGAAGTCCGAAGTGGGTGCACAAAGCGCGCGCCCGTCGGGGGCGCTCTGATGATTAATATCGACGCCAACAGCTTGGCTACAAAGTGACAATGGTCCAAGACGAGGGTGTCCTGTTCCGGGACGCTAGCGCGGGCGCAGCTCTTTAGGACAGGTGTTAAAAGAATCAATCACCCACTTTATACCAAAGTGCAACCTATCATTAATCTGTCACTGTTATGCGGGATGGAGGTTGAATGTGAAACAAACACTCGAGAGGAAGTTGATTCTCCTCTCCAGAAAATATTACATGATTTCATTCATCAATAGAATCATTTCTCAATTCAGTCTCAACACACCGATACCACTAACTCTTATCCCATTCTTGAATCTATAAAAGAATAAGAAAACTGAACATGTTTTCCACCACAACACATTCAACCAACTAAAATTTCTAAAATATTCCGGTCAAAATATGTTTTTCTACGTTTTCATCCCTGTTCAGCCTAGATCAACACACAGCAATTAATAAAGTTGCAGGATTGGATTTTTGTACAACAATTTGTACAAACAATTAATGCAGTTTTGGATTTCATACAAGAAAAATATTTATCTTTTACGAAGAAATTGAAAGAACCTGCAAGACATGCTCATTTTATTTTTTTACAAGTAAAATTTACATTTTTCTGAAAGATACATTTTTGTGATGTTTCTGTAGGCAATTGAATCTATTAAAATTTAAAATGTGAGGTATATGATATCATCAACAAAGTTATGTTCAAAATCACGATGATCATGATTCTAAAACTTGCGATTACAAATTTCCAATCATTGCGCAACATCAATTTGTAACCTTTTTCCATTTCTTAAGTTGGAAGAATAAAGAAAAGAACGGTAGCAAAACATTCATGTAACAAACATAGTGATAAATTGTACTAGCAGTACTTGTTAGATTCGTTCTTGAGTGTGTGATGATTGTTGCTAAATGATGTTATACCTAGTAACCCTAGTGCCAGCATAATGATCATTGGCTATTTTAGTGCGATTTACGATCTAGAACCACGAATGCATTGGCCCAACAGGCGCAGAAAACTGTGGAAGAAACTGTACTACCCACGCCGATATTAACATTTATATTTTCACTAAAAAACCCCGTGGGCTAGGCCCCACGCGTTTTTTGTTAAATTTTTAAAAATTACTATACGAACTCTCTCGAGATGTGTCATATACTTAACGTATTTAGCAATATTGTATATAATCTTTGAGGCTTTCACGGTTTCTCGAGCTGTCAACATTACAATTTATTTTCGGCTTAGACCGCGTCGTCATTTGGGGATTACACCCAGCATAATCAGGTAAGGACCGACCTGTAGCTTGTCTGCCGTTACAAGCATTTGCTCTAAAAGTTTGAGCAATATTTACTCGTAGGCCCTGCCTTCCTAAACAGGGCCGTGTGCTTAGTTTATTTAAACCTTGGGGCGGACAAGGATTTGATCTTGATGTATTTTGTTTGCCAGGACAATAATACTTAATCGGTTTATGCCTGTTAGCCGTATATGAACCCATACAAATTAACGTTTCGCAAGACATTGCAGCTTGCATCTTCAGAGTGAATAGAACACGAAGTGTTCCAGTGTTCTATTCACTCTGAAGATGCAAGCTGCAATGTCTTGCGAAACGTTAGTGTACTATTGTATGGAGAATTAAAATTTTAAGAAAAATATTCAAAATCGGTAGAGTTAAAAAAAATTTAAAAAAATATTACGTGACTTTCCTATATGAAACACCGCTGGGACATTTGAAACTAAACTAAATGTGCAGTATCCACACTAAAAATTCAAAACTGTAATGCAACTACTGCCACTGTTATCCATAAGAGTGATCGCTTTGTTCTATCTTCGGGAGGCTGTAACTCCGTCACAACGCGATTTTGTATATATAAGACAGTTAGGTAAATCGACATAATTTTGCCAAAAAACTCGTGGTTAAATTTATGCAAGACCTTTTAAGTAACACACGGTATATCGCAAAAATAAAAGCTAGAAAAAAATCGACACTGAAATCGAAAGTTACACATAGTATATAACAAAACTTTTCCAAAAAAAAAACAGAATTCCATCGGGAATATTAGGAGAAATAAAAGAATTTTATTCCAAACTTTTAACTTTAAAGTAGTGGCCGCTAGAATGTCTGAAAAAGTTCAACTGTAACTCTATTTGTTTACAGGTCCGAATAAAATTTGGCATAGCCCTGGAAAGAGGAGAAAATACGATGTTATGAAATAATACAAAAATTTCTATCACAAAAGCCGAACTTAATGCTTTTCAAAATTTTGAAGATTTACCTTGGAAAATAGGCGTTTTAAGTTTACGCCAGAATGATGAGTCACAACCTGTCTAGCTGAGGATGCCGGAAATGTTTAAAATTTTAGTGTAACTGTTGAGGCAACATGTGATAATTATAAAGTATTTTTAAACATATAAAAAAGTCTTTCTTCGTGTATAGACAAATTCAGGCGAAAACTTGGCGATTTTTAGGTAGCGTAGAAAAAGTGCAGGTCTGGTTCCAAAATAGTTGCTAGTCCGTTCCTGTCACAAACCATAATTATCATCATGGGTAGTCTTGTCAACCTTTATTAAGCTATACTTTAATATCCTTTAAATTGGAATCAATCACATTATCGAATCGATAAATCAGAAAATTTAGGAATTTCCGATTTAGAAAAAATAGTTTTACTAACTTATTTTTCTTTACATTACAAAATTATTATCATTTTAAGTTATTATTGATCAAAAGATAAAAAAGCTACGTTCTTTGTCTGAGTCTCTCCAAAGGAAACTCTTAACACGTTTTAATGTAAACGAACACTTATCTAGTTGCTTTAGTATAGATCCTTCAGGCAAAACTTGAAAGATCAATCTTGTAGAGCAAATGCTTTGAAAAACAAAGGACATCGCAAAATGCCTTTTAGACATATTTATAGCAGTTGAGGCAAAATTATTTATTTATATAGTTACCTGGAAAAAAATTGAATTGTTTCTACATCCTTAAACTGTCGAAATTTCAGAATCCTATCCTGAAACTTGAATTTACTATTTCCATCTTTTAAATTAGCATCCTGAAATTCCTACTAGCTCAAAACTTTGGGATACCAAGTCAAAACACAATTTGTCCAGTGCATTCTTGATAGTGTTAGAAAACAAACAGATCAAGAACGTAAAAGTATGATAAAAGAATAAAGAACATAAAGGCAATTTCCTTGAGACTTCATAACATCCCTACGTAGTGAACGTGTGTTGTTTGTCCTTGATATGTCAGCGGGTTCGAGGCAGTTGCGGTTCTTTGGCACTGTTCTCACCACCCGCACGCTTGGGGCGTTGCGAATGCAGGCTGGACAAAGGTACAGTATATAAAATATTTTTCTATTATAACATACTACTTTCCACTACGTCCCACGCGACAAATCATTAAGTGGCAAGAGAAACCATGTCGGCGGTGAGGTCCGGCGTTCGTGCGACGTGTGCAGTCGGCCGATTCCCCCGTCCTCTTGAGCACACCAGCCGCCTGAGGCCACACAGTTCTTCTGCGAGCTGCCTCCGGCTCCAGGTGTACAAAGAACCGGAGTAATTTTCCCCAAATGCTCTTCGCACCTTGGAGCAACCCCTCGCCGAAAACCATTGACATGCTTCCTGTGGGAGCGGAACGGGGTAGCCCTGAGCTCACATATGCGAGCGATGGCGCTTCGATGAAAAGCGTGAGAGACGAAGACAAAACTATGTAGGAGTCATAAGTGCATATTTTATTACTTATTGGCAGTGTAAGTCTAAGAGAGCGCGACTGTGTAATCGAGTACATAAAAATACTTTCGAGACCGAGATATGATACATGCGGTACCTCCCGCCTAAACAAATAATATAATTAATGTACCCGCGTAAATGGTACTTCAAGTACCCTAAACAAACGCCTCTACATCTTTGGTTGTAATACGGAAGACGCGAGATTTCAGAAAAGTGTTTATTTTCGGGTCTCAAATATGGTTACTAAAAGTATAACGTACACAAAGCTTGTGGGCAGAAATAAAGGACTTGAGAGTAACATGTGTTAGAAACGCTCTTCCGGAAAAAAGAGTTTCAAATAATTTTCAGAGTTATGAAAGTAACTTTAAAAATTCTTTCGTGTTTAGCAAAGACGGCATATTTTCAAACTCCCAAAAACATTCAAATTTCCAATCAAAACTTGACATTAATTTTTTATTACAAAAATTTATAGTCGGCTTATTTCTGATGTTAAGGCTTGTCACCAACACCAAAGGGTATATACTACTTCATTTGAAATTAAAAGTTGTGCCGTCCGCTTTAAACCACAAAATTCAGTTTTTATTTAATTAGTCGATAATTTTTGATTTAATGGAAAGACGGTTAATTCAAAATTATGCCAAAGATTAAAATGAATAATTTAATTATCCTTAACGTATACAAATTACGTTTGTGATTGCCGACATACTTCTTCCACAAGGGAGGGTTTCATTATAAAATACGATCAAGCAGGATATACACCAAAGCATACTTAAGTACTTTAATGAAGAAATTATGAAACTTTCAGGGTATATTATTACGCATACGAACACGTTAGGTGTAACTAGAGTTTCTAAAAGCTCATTTATTTACTGACATAACTGCTTGGTTAATGTTGAACGGTGACCTTATTGAGACACCTAGCAAGATAAAATCGGCATCAATTTATTAAATTTTAAGTTAGAGAAAAGACATGATTTCCAGTTTTTTAGTAAATTTAAGTTTCCAAGAACGTAAATACGTTTTTGTTATTAACGTGAGCATTAATTAAATAATTGACAAGGGAGCTAGCGCATTTAACGAATACTATTACAATTTTTTAGTCGTTTTACAACACGTAAACATTCGTGATTAATTATTTTCCTACATGTGTCATACATTTCCTAACTTTTATAATTTTATAGTAGTGAAGGTGTTTTGACATATATTGTAAATATGTTGATGAGGAAAAATTAAAAAAATAAGTAAAATTAAGCAGATGCAATAATAGGATACTTTCGAACTTAATGAAATATGGCATTATTTTTCTGTTTGTGCAAAACTATGGTACACAATATGGAAAATATGGTTTTTTACACTAAATCTTGAGTCATGCAACATGCAACAACTGCAATTTAAAATTTAACACGTGCGTGTTTGCAAAGATATGTCTAAATATAAAACTCGTGAAAGCATACTTTAACATAAATATGCATTTTGTGTATAATATATACACAATAACTCAAAGCGTTGAAACACTATTTTCTAAGATAAATTAATCACAGTTAATTTCTGTCATACCTTAAGAAAATTTTTTGCTTTCCGCGTATGAAATTTCTAGAGAATAATTTTGCTTAAAAAGATTAAATAGTTGAAACGTCGCGAACATCCAAAACAATGCACTGCAAAAATTTCACAAAAATACTATTTGTATAAAAACTTGGTGGAGGTCCATGCACACAACCAAAAAAAATAAAGCAATTCTTGCGTTCTTCAGGATTATTACACGTTTAAAGCGTAAAATTTGTGTGTGGCCTTTGCCTAAACGATACTAAATTATCTCCACATAACTGCAAGACAGCTTCGAATGAGGGTCAAAAGCAAGTTAATATTGAAGTTATTACTTGGCTGTGATTTTTAAAAGAATATCAACATATCAATCGTGTTTATGTATCGTGTATCAATTATCAATACATAAAAAATATCTTTTCGGTAAAAAAATATCAAATTTGACACAGGTGCCGATGTAACTACATCTATACCCATAGCCATGCCCAGCTCATATCGATATTGCTATAAAAAATCAATAATGTCGTATTGAAAATAGCAAAGAATTCAACAATTTTGCCATTAAAATTGAAACATAAAAGAAGATTGAGACATTGCGGTAGTTCTCAGAAGTCAAATAGCTTGTCTAATTGTAACAGCACATTCCTTGAAAAAGTTGTTGTTTAGTGATCGATACATATTTGTTTACCTCGGTTGGAAATGAAGGATTGTATCGCCGTCGTGAATCGGTCGGCTATTATCACCTGCTCAACTCGGCATGGCGCCTTCCCGACCCACGCAGTTCTTTCTCTTTTGCGCCGTAAGACACTCGTACACCGTACATTTGAAAGGTTATTTATTTCAAATTGGTCGTTAAAATAATGTAAATGCATAATGTGATTTGTCTGATAGTTTCTTAGTAGAATAAATAACACATTTAGGATCTAAATGTTCTAAAACTCGGTCTTTCTTCAGCCTGCTGATACTATGACTGCCCTGAGTTTTAGTACTAGTGGTCAACGCTACACATGTATTTTGTAATATATCATGCTCCGTTATCGAACAAAGCGAGGTTGTGGACGTAGTAAGGTTTTACTATACCAGTCTGTACACCAATCCAACATTACGGCGTTACTTGTCCAGTTTCATGCTCTCACATAAAATATTTACACCTTTTTCGACATTTTTAGGTACAATTTTATTATTATGTGTTGAACATGACCTATAATCCTAAATTTACTTCTTAATACTTTTATAGAAAATGCATAATTGTTACATACGTATAAATCTAATTTACTACACTTCCCGACTTCTGAATCACCGTTAATTAATTTAAAAAGAAACACACAAGATGTCATGGAAATCAGAATAATTCTTACCGAATCGAAAATTCAATAATTTTAACGTTACAGCAACAATAAACATAAATTTAATTATGTCACGCATAAATATGTAACGGGGTTTTACTTTTTCCTAAAATTATAGAAAAATCATTTTCCTCAAGTCGCTGTATTTTTTGAGGTCTAAAAATCAACGAATTTTTAATAAAAACGTTTATTTATCAAATCCTATAATCAAATGTTTGACGACAAAAATTCATTTATTACGGCAAAAATCTGTTTTATAACATAAATAAATCATTTCCTGACGTCTGAAAATTGTTTTGAAAATTTAAAATAAAATATTAAAAGAAAACGAAGAAATTATTTGTAAACTATAAATAACTTATTTTCAGACGTCAATAAATGAATCATTGACGTCGAAAAATAATGTCGCCTAACGGGATACTTAATAAAGTAGTGTGGACCAGAACCATACTGCAAATAATGACTGATGATAAGAGAGCTACCTGCTAACAGAGGGTGCACGTACATTCGCGCATGCTTGTCAAAGCACACCATACATTAATTAATAATAATGATGCATGTGTTCAGTTTTCTAAATGTTTAATAAAAATTAAAACGGTGTTCCATAAATAAACATTTTTTTGTCTTTTTTTGAAAGTTGATTATGCGATAATATATACTGAATCAATTTTTTGACGTTTCGGAATTTAACATCACTATCATCATAAAACTACTTAAATTTTTTTACTTTACTCGCAACGCCGATCTTCGGCTCTTGCTCGATAAGCATGTTTTACGGTTTAAGATTACTAAGAAACTTGTTAGGTGGGTTTATATGTGTGTTCTGAATTATAACTACCTCACGGACGGTCGGATTTCGATAAGCTTTAAAATAAATTCATCGACAAAATAAGCTTTAAAAACATTTTTGTGGTAGCATTTTTTTTTCTGAAAGTAAACTTTATTTTCTAAACAGAATCAGATAGCAGACTTTCGGGAAAATCTAAGGCTGTTTTCCTAACTTCCCTGTTCAAATATTTTATCGTAATATCCCTACACATAATGTTACTGTGCACAAAAATTTACGAAAAGTTAAATGTGAAAAAAATCCAAAATTTTCAAAAACATACTGCTCGAAAACTAACCACACGATTTTTTTAATTGTTAAGGCTAATGAAGCTAGAAATAAGCGACAATTTGGTTGGTTTATGTGCCAGTCCACTAATTTCTCTGTAACGCCTTCTATGAATTTTTGAAAAACGTAAATTCATACCTCTTTTTAATAAACGGGGCACAATAATTTTTTTAAGCAATTTAGCTCATGGGTAATAGTTAGTTAATTAGATTCAGACCTTAAATTTTAGGTTCAGCAATGGGGTTAATTGTACCCCTCCCTCTCTAATTTTGGAAAACCAAATTTTCCTTCCGTTCTTTGTTGTTGTGTAATCCTGAGGAATCTGTTTCTAAAATATCAAAAAACTATTTTTTTTTCAATTTTCGTCGTAACATAGAAACGTCACTGATAATTTCAGAATAGGCGAGGTAGATTGCAAAACATGTATTGCATAAGAGATGAACATATGGATAATCCCGTGACAATAATCATAAGCTGACCTTCTAGCTTTGTATGACCCTAAAATTTCTACCCAGCAGGTGGTTTAGTTGTCCTTTCACTAAGATATTATCAGGTTTTTATATTTAACTATTCTACAACTGACAGCAGCTCTTAGATGTGTTGCAATTGTTGTGATTGGATAATATATAAAAGTAATGATTTTGTATAAAAGTATAGAAAAGTTCAGGTGAAGTGCTTCGCCGATTTTGTCGTTTTCTTAAAATAAACTTTTCCAATTACTACTTTAGTATTGCCATTCGTGTGAAAGAATCGCAAAAAACTAAATTAATTTAAAAATTAATATTGAAACAATTTCGTCAAATTATGTATTTGTATTTTCCATAATGATTATAATCGGTATTTAACATCGCCAAAATTAATAGCTAGCACAGCGGTTGTTTTAAACATTGTCGATTAAAAAGTAGCCCAAAAATCACCCTTCAACTTCTGCGGTTGCTAAAGCTAATTAGTAAACAAGAGAATCAATAGTGAAAAACATTTCTTTTTCCATGTAAAGGAAGTTCAAATCATCAAAACTTTTTAACACTTCGTCCTACTGAAAATGGCTCATGTAAGTTCAATAACGCACATCTATTTAGACAAAATAAAGATAGTGCAAAATTTTACTATTTAAATATTTTAAATACTTCAATATCTTAAGAAATTTATTTATGCACTTCTAAAACATAAGGTAAAAATTGAATTTAATCGCCAAAACTCTCATTATTGTAAAAGTTTGATAAATTTTCAAACTTTGGCCTTCACTTTCTGAAAAATTCATTTTCCACTTATGTGGTCTAACTTAATGGGCATTGTGAAATATTTAAAAGTAAAAAAGATGTTATTCGTTAGTTAAATATCAAACAAACACTCTAATTGGAAAGAACAACATTAAATTAAGCTGAACAGCCCTTTTGGTGCCTTTTTACCCAACATCATTCTACAAGAAATTATTTAAAACCAGTTAAGATTACAATCTGGACGAAGAACACCCACATGGTTATCGGTTGGTGAATCTTGAACACCAAGATAAATAAATTTCACAATAAGCCTTATTTTAGATGAGACCCTGAAATAACAAAATTACAACCACTTATCAAAGTGAACAGTTAGTTTTCTTTTTTACGCCATTTTCTCGTTATTGTATTCCAAAGCACTTACTATTATTAACATAACTTATATTAAATAAGGAAGTAAAACTTTCAGCTGTGTCCCAAAACTTAATAATTACAAAGGTGTCGAGCAATCGGGCCTGGAAGGTGACGAGGGTGACCTTATCTCTGTTATCAGCTGCGGTCTGGTGAATTAATTAAAGGGGCTTGTGACACCATTAGTCACTTAGCCCTACCTTGGACTGCCTACAAATAGACAGTCTCGGTGATTTACAGCTTTCTCAATTGTAGTTGGTTTTAAAATACAATTAGGAATTGGGGTGCGCTAACACGATTAAGGAAGGATTGGCAGGATTGTAAATTCAGGTTATAAATGCGTTTAGGGAATAAATTTTAAGAGCACGCTTTGTTGTCTTACAACCGCATTGACAGTGGGACACAATGCCACTTTCTCATTACTTAATAAAGTTGCTTTTTTTGAGTCTCTAGTACAAGGAAGCATTGATTTTGTCAAGAAAATTTCCGATTTGGAAATTTTATGGATAAAGTACGTGTTGGGGCTCAAGAAAACTACACATTTTTGGTATTCAAAACGGAAAGCTTTGGAACACCGCTTTGCTATTTCTCCTGAATTATGGAAAACAAAGTTAAATTTTCTTCAACTCGCTAAATAATGTC
This sequence comes from Ctenicera cuprea, assembly GCA_958336395.1. Lineage (NCBI taxonomy): Eukaryota > Metazoa > Arthropoda > Insecta > Coleoptera > Elateridae > Ctenicera > Ctenicera cuprea. The sequence goes on along the minus strand of OY284496.1, from coordinate 11,961,930 downwards.
AGACATCAAAAATTGAATTTTTGACGTCACAAATTTTCAGACGTCGTAAATTGATTATTAGTCGACAAAAATTAATTTTTTGGCATCTGAAAAATCATGGAATTTCGATTAAAACATGTATCTATAAAATTCTGTAATCGAATTTTTGACGTCAAAAACTCGATTCATTGACGTCAATAATCAATATCAAGAAATACAAAAATTGTTTCTTGGCGTCTGAAAACCGTTTAGGCAATTTAAAACAAAATCGCAAGAACGAAGAAATTCTTCGTAAACTATAAATTAATTAATTTCCAAAGTCAATAAATTATACTTTGACGTCAATAAATGATTTTTTGACGTCAACAAATGATTTTGACTTCAGAATATGATGCCACACAAAGAGATAGTTAGAATATAGAAATAGGTGAAATACAAAATAATCACATAAAGTAGTGTTTGATGGCACGTATAAATAAACATTATTTGATATCAATTTTGCATACACTCGGCGTACAGCGCACTCTTGTGCCTGGATAAAATATGGGTAAACATTCGGATGTGGCGAGCGACTACGACTTCGCTACTAATTTTCCGTCGTAAAAATAAAATACATTTCGACATTTTCAAACGTTTAAAATTTATTATTTGACGATTGTCAAATAATTGGTAATAATTAAATAGTTTATTTTTTAATCATTACATTGAAAATATTCGTCAGACGTCAAAAAGTTAATTTTTGATGACACGAAATCAATTTTTGACGATAAAACATAAATTTTGCGTCGGTAAATGCTTTTGACGTCAGAAAATCCTTTTAGAAAAAGCAGTTTGTCAATCAACAAAAATGTAATACAACGGTTCAGTGAAAGCGGAAGTGAAATTACTATTTGACATAATGTTTCTTGGGCACTGATAGAAAACATTAAAACAAATCGAATGTTATTTCCAAACTTCTTAGCTATAAACTGGTAGTCGGTATTATTGTTTGAAAACCATTAAAACTAATTAAACATGAGCTGACAAACAATTTTATAACGTAATAGTTCTAGGAGAACAAAAAGTTTACAAAACGCAAAAACACTTCTGACCATGCTACTAACCACTTCGAAAAAAAATATATTCCTTAAAAACTGGCGACACCATTGCGTTTAAACTTGTGATTTCGTCGCCATCGTGTAATTTCTCTGTAACGCAGTTTGATATGTTTTGACATCTGTATAAAACTAATTTTGTGCAAATGTTAAAGCAGTAGAGCATTTTTTTTAAATGTGCCGTGCAATTTTTGTACAATTTTCTAAACTAATAGAGCTAGGGATGGCTTTAATATATTTAAAATTTGCACATTAATGTTATTATATTTAATAAACAAGTTATGATAACAAATTCGTGTTTACGTTAAATTGCTCACCAGTTCAAGTGGGATAAGTTTCTAAACTTATGGTTGTAAACCAGTTATTTTTATGGAAAATATACTCTTTCTACCCTACCACCATTTTTTGAACTGAAAATTTCAGTTTTCTGATGTCTTGTGTTCGTTAATTCTAAGCTATGTTTTACCGCAAAAATTAAAAAGTTATTTTTTGCCTTCATTTCGTGAGTGAGAAGACTCACTACTTTTCAGAGCGTTATGAATGTTAGCGTTATTCTGATATAATTCTTAGTAACAATTAGGACTAGAACATTTTCATGAAAAATACTTTCGAAAACACCAAAAGTAAACAGTTTTGAAGTAGAGAAAGTCTAGCCGAATTACTTCGACAATTTAAATTTAATATTTTATAATTTTAATTATAAAAATCAATACATTATATCTCAACACTAATACGATATTTACTTCATAATCAAAATTAATGCAGATTTGTAATACAAACATATTTTTCAGTAGGTAATTTTAATTTATGGTTGCTACATGCATTACTAACAGGTATGTTTACCATTTTTACCTTTTCATACTAAACCGATTTCTGTTTTATACGTGACTTTAACAACAATTTGTCATTGTTTTCCGACTTTAGATTGATCCAGTTGTATTTTGAACATATTTGTCGGTATGAATTTTTGTAAAACTTTAATAGTTTTTTTAACTGCATTTAGTGCCGTTAGAGGAACATATGCTAATAACGATGGTAAGATTCACATAGCCAGTGATTTACGTTATTAATAAGTTTCAAGTTTTTTATTTGTTGAACTTCGTATTAATAAATAAAATAAATAATAACTTCGACACTGTTAATTGGGTTATTAATTATTCTATTTATACATTAGTTATTGTATTTCTCACTATACATTTGATTTTTTTCAATTTTTCTATCAACAGTAGCTCCTTGGAAATGCAATGACGCATCTTGTACCGTCTGTGCTATAAGTTTTCCTCCGGGTAATACCTGCAAATTCTACCTTTTTACTATAATTTTAAATGATAAAAATTTTAGCATGCGTTACATTTAAAATGGATAATAATAACCCAACCATTATTGTTACAATCTATGATCACAAAATTGCAGAATTTAGTATTGGTAAGTTGGCATACAAGTAACATATATTGCATAATTACAGAGCTAAAATCTGTTTTAGATCCAAAATTAAATCTACTGTGCGTTCCTTTCACACCAGTTCCTTCTGCATTTATGTGCATAGTAGGAGCTGCTGAGGATTTAAGCAAGGATTCAACAAACATTCCTGTTGCTTTAGAATTGCGTTTTGGCTCGCGCGTTTTTTTGAAATTCCAGTTAGCATCTTTCAATTTAGACGATGGGAAACTTTCAGTGACAACGTCACATCTAATAAATTAAAAAAAATTAGCAATAACACGTCAAATTAAACTTTCAATTAAAAAATAGCGGTACCTTTAACAATAAAATAACTTTACATTGTAATACAAATAATAGTAATACAAATTTTATGAAAATATAAAGAAAATATGTAATTAACTTTATGAATATTACTAATAATATTATTTTAAGTAGCATTACTGCACGTTTTAAAGATTATAGAATACAATAATTTGCACGTAATGCTTTTTTTACTTTCGTTGTAAAAGTTTGCAGAGTGCTGTACAGTAAGTCAACGAATTTATACCAGGATAGTTCAGTCTCTAACACAGTTGACTTTGACTAACAAGAACCAGACACCATCGCTATTTATTACTGAATAGTAAAAGTTGATAAACGCTTCGTTTTAATAATGTGGCTTAAGTTCAGAGCACAGTTATTAAATTTTGTACACCAGTAAACATTCAATTGAAAAAAATTAGAGTAGCACTTTGCCATACTTTAAAAATTTATTGTCTGGTCATATTTAATAAGTATTTTTGTATGAACGTTTTTTTCGAAAACAGCAAGTTGTAAGGTCACACCAGTGACGCTACCACACCGGCTCGGCTAGCGTAGGATCGAACGCCAGTAATCCGACCTGTTAATCCATAAAGTATTTTTACATTTTAAACATTATTGTATGTGCGCAACACAGAATATTATTCCCATTCTTTTTTAAACTGCATAGCGTAATTCTATAAGCAAAAACGAAACTAGCTCTGCGTTCTCCCAGCACACCGGAGAGAAACACCACTCCGCATTTATTGCGAGCGGACCAATTAGTTCTACCACTGTTAACACGCCTAGCATACAGCGTTGGCTCACTTAACCTGATACACTTTGCCGCTGGGCATGTCTTATTGTATTCAGAAACCTACAATTTTTTATGAAAACAAAAATAAATATTTGGATCTTTTGGAAAAGTTTTCCGTAGAATTAAACAAAACTAAAAACGTAAGGAAAAATTCTTGAGTCAAAAATTAGGTAGAGGAGGGAAAATTAAGCCACCTAAATAATGCCATATCTAAAAATTAAGCAGTTTGACATAAACAGAAACATATTATCGTCCCCCGTTTATTAAAGAAAAGAGCACAAATTTTGGGTTTTCAAAAATTCATAGAACGTGTCACAGACAAAATAGCGTACTGGAACACGACCCAAATAGTACCTTATGAATAGTTTAATAAATCTACAAAATTTAAAAAACATCGTATTGCCTGTTTTTGTACATCCCCCACAGCCAGACATTTCTGAAAAACCACCCAAAATCTCAAATTCTAAAATTCTTAACAAATCAACATGCTGATAAATTACATTTAAAAAAGGGTTTGTCGGTTACAATGAAAATCGTCTAAATATGGTACCATGAAAAATATATTGGGAAACTCTTCTTATCAAATAGTAAATAATTCGTCATGGTAATTAAATCTTGGTAACGTGTTTAGTTCATTCAGTAATCAAAGATAATCAACCTACTGCAAAACTTTTAGCGAATATTTGAAAACGGTCTGCAAAATTATTGCAGTTTATCTTGTTGTCTCCCCAGAAACACTCCAAGGTGTTAATTTCATAGTCCAATTTGCAACGCTTTAAGAAAGACCCAACGATTTCTTTTTCAGATATTTAATCTTTAAAGAATCCTGAACCCATCACTTTAATCCTGAATCAAAACGTCAAAGTATGGAGTTGCGACTCAAAAGCTTTTCTTCTCTCCACAAATTTCCTTAGCGTCGTTAAAATCATGAAAATAAATTTCTATGGGTCAATAAAGTTTTATTAGTTCAGTACTAGAAAAGTGGGGTTAATCAGAAAACAGTGATTAAAGAAAAAAATCAAAGGAAGGTGTGTGTTGAACTCCTGTTCCATCATGATAACGCACCCATTCACAAAAAAAACATATTTCGATTGGATAGCATTAATGGTACAAAACTCGCGTTGATGAAAGATTCTCCTTGTTCTCCGGAATTGATCCCTAGTAACTTTTATCTATGTACGCTATGAGCGAAGCACCTCGCCTGGACCTTCCTGTGTTTTAGAAATAGTTACTTGTCATATTTTCAAGAGTATTTAAGTATTAATGTCTTACATAGGTACTAACAATGATTTTGAATAATGTATTCTATATACACTGTGTCCATAAAGTACCCCCCCCCCCCAACTAACTATTGAACGACTTGATATTTTTCTACAAAATTTGGTGTGCTGTAATGGGAAATTAAATACTATTATTCAGACCATATTAAAATTTTGTATCATTTAAAATGGCGACTGGGCGCCCTTTAAATTTTTTTTTTTAATGGAAATGGGGGTCGAGTGACACCTCATTGGAAAGGTCTTTTAGTTCTGCGCTTGATCCTAAAGTTTCAAAAAAAAATATTCAGCCATAACAAAATGACAATGTTTGAAGATAAAGAAGTCTATTTAAAAAAACTAAGAATTAAAGCAAAAAGAAATTAAATTAAGTGTTCGAAATGTTCGCCATTCACTTCTTGGCACATAAAAAGTCGGTTATGAAATTCCTGCCTTACATTTTCACAAGTTTCTGGAGTGATAATTCTGCAAACTTCTGTAATGCGTGCCTCCAGTTCTTCAATTGTTTCTGGACGGGTTCTGTACACTTTCGATTTCAGATATTCCCATAGAAAAAATCTAAGAAAGTTAAATCTGGGAAGTAAGCCGGCTATTCTACAGGCCCCCGCCTACCAATCGATCTGCCAAAAAAGTGTCCGTTGAGAAAGTCAGAACCAGGCCTATAATAATGAGGCGGCGCACCGTCTTGTTGGAACATAACGTTTTCAATATTATTTCAAGCCACCTGAGATATTTCTGGGAAAATTTAGTCCTGCATATGAAAAAGTGGACTACTGGATAAGCAAATCAAAACAATTTTGAACTGGGTGAGTCCATTGGTTTACAATCCGCCATTTTGTTATGGCTCAATATTTTTCTAGGATCAAACGTAGAACTAAAAGACCTTTCAAATGAGGTGTCAGTCGACCCTGGACAACAAAATCAAAACAATTTTGAATTGAGTGAGTCCATTTGTTTAAAATCCGCCATTTTGTTATGGCTGACTATTTTGCTTTGAAATCTAGGATCAGACGCAGAATTAAAAGACCTTTCAAGCGAGGTGTCACTCGACCCCCCCTTCTATTTAAAAAAAATTTTAAAATGGCGCCCAGTCGCCATTTTGGATGATACAAAATTTTAATATGGTCTGAAAAATAGTATTTAATTTCCCATTACAGCACACCAAATTTTGTAGAAAAATATCAAGTCGTCCAAAAGTTAGTTGGGGAGGGGGTTACTTTATGGACACAGTGTATACAGTCTACTACAAAGGAACGGAACTAGCCATGTATTCTTCCCGCAGAGAAACACTACCTCGTACCGATCACGAGTGAGCCAAAATGCTAACGCTATGCTTTGCCTGGGGGTATGTCTTATTGTATTTAAAAATAATACGGGAAAATCCCAATTTTTGGGGAAAAAATGCTTGAGATTTATGAACACGAAAAAGACAAATTCGGCAACCAAAAAATTGGTGTGAGGGAAAAATAGCATATTACTAATTATGGGTTATAGGCGGGTTTACTCAAAAATAAGTTGTCATAAAATTTGGCATCAAAATAGTTCAGTTTTGTTGTATGAAGATCTTTTGGATTGTGCAAAAAAAATATTTACTCATCTTTAGCTATCTTAGCACGCAATATTAAACAAAAAGCGTAGCCCGATTTTCAGTAATGTTTGTAGTAAGGTTGCGGAATTCCATTTCCATAATAACATTGCCCTAGAGCTGTCACTGCTGGATTCACAAAAAAAGTGGACTTTAACTTAATTTGATTGCACGTAACATGTGAATTGTGAGTAAACAAACAAAATAAAAATATAAGAATTATCCATCGACACAAACAAAACCAAATTTTAAAAAAGTGAGCGGAAAGTGGTAAGAAACCGTCAAAAAAAACGATACATGGACAAATTATAAAACAAACTTATTTTTGTGTAAACTAGCGTTAACGTCAAAATTTACAAAAAAATCGGGTCGAACGTCATTTGAAAGAACTCGGGAAATAAGCATTGTGCATAATCCATACCCTGTAGGAGGCAAGCGTTCGGCAGAATTTCCAGGTGCTCTGGGCTAATTTCCTGAGGTCGGTGTTAAACCGTGGAATAAGCATTACATGCAAACATGTTTAATTTCTGCTTCCAGTTTCTGATTTTTAAAAAGCTAATTTTACCAGAATTACAATTTTATCAAAACCCATCCATCCGTTCGGGAAATAAAACAGACAAGATTTTTGGGTTGCTTGACCCCCAAAGCGGGCATTTTACTCCAATTCTCTATATTTGTCTATGAAAGAAATTTGTTTTGTTAAACCGCATATGTTTATACGTCTGTTGTAGATTTATATAAAAATCTGTCTTAAAATTGTTTTTTTTCGTAGTCATGGTAAATTACATAGCTTATCAGCTAGTAGCGTCGCCTCGAGCAAAATATCGGCGGATACTGCACTTTGGAAAAAAACAGTTTTTATTTGTTCAGTGGATAAACCTTATAAAAATAAAAATTTTCAGTAGAAGGGCCATCTTAAATTTTACCCCCCCCTCCACCCCTATTTCCTAGCACACACTCCTAAGCTTTACATGCGCGCGACTTAAGATATTATTTTTTTGTGAACAGACGGTAAATGATAAACACAAATTTAAAAAAAGAAAATGTTTACAGAATACGGTTCCATATGCGCATATATTTTATTTTTTAATTTGTTGGTAATTAGTATCGATTTTTATTTTTTTTGTGAACTTTTAAATATAAATTTTTATATTTTAATTTTTTCTGGTTAAACAAATAGTCTTAGAAAAAAAATTTTTCAACAAATTATGTTCAAAAATACTTTAAGAATGTAAATATAAAATTTTGCAAAACCTAAGAAATTCCGGTTTTGAAGTTTGAACGTTTTTACGAAAACTCTTAAAATGCTTAAGGACGGAGAAATCAAATGGAAAAATTAGGATACACCAGCTAAAGAACATAAACGGTAATCTGGAAGGAGAGAAGACCTAGATAATCAAGATCGTTCAAGATTTTTATGGCACACTCTACTCCTCAAGCAATCCCCAACCACAAGACATTAGTTTCGAGAAGACCAACATAATGAACGTTGGTTCTGAGGAAATTCCCGAAATCAGCAGGAGTGAAATCGAACACGCTCTATCCCAACTCAAGAATGGACGGGCTCCCGGTGCTGACGGAATTACTACAGAGATATTAAAATTCGGAGGAGTAACCATACTAGAGACAATAAAAATATTACTAAACAAATGCCTTTCCGAAGCCAGAGTGCCCGATACCTGGAAAAATTCGGTTGTCATCTTATTATACAAAAAAGGTGACAAACTGAAAATTGACAACTATAGACCTATAAGTCTCCTTCCACATCCTTATAAACTGTTAACTAAAATCGTTACTAACAGGTTAACAAATAAATTTGACGACTACCAACCCCCCGAACAAGCGGGATTCCGAAAAGGATACAGCACGGTAGAACACATTCAAGCTGTAAGAACATTAATAGAGAAAAGTAATGAATACAATGTGCCACTTCACTTAGCCTTCGTGGACTATAACAAAGCATTCGATTCTATCGAACTATGGGCTATCTTCAATGCAATGAATCAAGCCAGAATAGACACCAGATACAGAAATTTATTAAAGTACATATATGACAATGCTACTATCCAGGTGAAAATTACGGGAGATCTCACGGGTGGCCGACTCCTTCTTCTTTTACCATCAACTTTGCCTTGTATGTACAATTTTTCCATCCCGCTTTGTCTGATTACCTGACCAAAGAAGCGTAGTATATGACGTTGAACTGTCGGTAGTATTCGCTGGTTGTTGTCAATTTTTAAATCTCTTAAAATGGAGAGGTTGGTTCTCCGCGCAGCCCAAGGAATTCTTAACATGCGTCGGTAACAAATCATCTCAAAAGCTTCAATTCTTCTGAGGCACGCTGCGTTAAGTGTCCAGGATTCAGAGCCATAGAAAATATGGGTGAAATACTAGGGACCGTATCAACCTTTTCTTTGTTTGTTTTGTAATATGGTGGTCTTTCAAAATTTTGTTCAGTTAAAATAATTTCGATTTTGCCATCCCTATTCTTCTTTTTACTTCTTTTTCGCAGTTACCGGTTTTTGCAATGCGTGCCCCGAGATAGATAACTTCAGTTCATCTTGGTATGTCTCGAATATTTTCAATAGGTAGAATGTTTGCTCTATCTACTACCAAAATACAGCTCTTTGACCGATTAAGTTTAAGACCAGCTTCTTCACTGTACATTTCAATCCGCTGTAAGATTTCCGCCATATCTTCTTCTGAACTAGCCAAAACTGTTGTGTCGTCGGCATATCTTAGATTCGAGATCTTCTGGCCACCTCTTGATATACCTCCGTTCCAATTCTCTGCTGCTTTGCGGATAATCCATTCTCCATATATGTTAAACAGGATGGGAGAGAGAACGCAGCCCTGTCGTACACCTTTACTGATGGTGAAGCTCTCTGATGTTCCGTTGTTTATACGAACGAAGGCACTGTTAGAATAATATAAGGTCTTTATTAAATATATTATTAATACATATTAATACAATATTACATTAAATTGGGGGATAAAACCCGCAATGGTACACTGGCTATACACCAAGGTGGTACTACCGGTAGTTACCTATGCATCAATTATTTGGTGGCAAAAAGCAGATAAGGCGGCAATAAACGCCAAACTGGGCAAGCTACAAAGGCTAGCATGCCTGGGTATCACTGGCGCAATGTCAACTACCCCAACGGCAGCCATGGAGACACTGCTGGACCTCCCTCCCCTCCGATTGGTGGTGGAGTTTGAGGCCCTAGCAGCGGCATACAGGCTCAGAGATAACATCAGGGGAAGGACTACCTGGAGGAAAGACTCTCACCTAAAGATCTTTCAAAAACTAGCCGAAAACAGCATACTACAAATGCAGTCAGACAAAATACTCAAAAGTTATCACTTCAACAAACCCTTTAAGATTATAATCTCGGAGGGGGTAAGAAGTGCATTTACAACAAACCGTACAAACAATTTTGGAAGCGTGTGGTACACGGACGGATCCAAGATGGGAGACAAAACTGGAGCCGGGGCATATGAAGAAAGCACAGGGAATGAAATTATCATAAACCTGGGCCGTTATGCCACCGTATTCCAGTCGGAACTAACAGCAATAACCAGTTGCGCACAGGCAATGGTGGAAAGAAACTATGAGAACAAGCAAGTTCTCATTAGGTCTGACAGTCAGGCTGCCTTAAAGGCCCTACTGTCAGAGGAGGTCAACTCCAATACAGTAAAAAGCTGCCTGGTAGCCCTAACTGAACTGGCTGCCCGTAACAGAGTTACTCTGGAGTGGGTACCAGGGCATCAGGGAATAGCAGGAAACGAAAAGGCAGACTCACTAGCTAGGAGAGGAGCCGAACAGACCCTGATCGGTCCTGAGCCCACCTGCAGTATTGCTTATAGCAGGGCAAAGGGCTATATAAAGGACCTCCTCAGAGAAGCACATCGCAAGCATTGGAATGCGTTGCCTGGACTGAGACAGTCAAAACTGTTTATTCAAGACCCGTCCAGGAAGACTACCAAACAAATCCTGAAGCTTGACAGGAGCAACCTAAAGAGACTAACAAGTCTCCATACAGGACACTGCAAGATGATGAAACACCTCCACACGATGGGGATAACAAACGACCCTGCGTGTAGAGTGTGTGATATGGAGGAGGAAACCCCATTACATATAATCTGTCGATGCGAAGCACTGGCAGCAAAAAGGCTTAGGAGATTCGGAGTCCCCTTCGTGGACGTAGTAGAACTCCAAGCCATCCCCCTCAGGGACGTCATGGACTTTGTGAAAGATACAGGACTGCTTGAGGGAGACTAACTATTACAGGGGGCACAATAGGCCTACTAGGCCGCAGTGCAGTGGGCAAAGACCCCAACCCTTGGAAAAAAAAATATATATTAAGTGTTGAGGTACTGCCATTTCCATTAAAACCATCCATAGGTGATCCCATCTGACGGTATCGAATGCTTTTGAATAGTCTAGAAAACAGAAAATCGCTGGTACATTAAATGCTTGGCATTTTTCAATTATTTGTCTAATATTAACAAGTTGATCTCTGGTTTCTTTACCGGAGAAAAAACCGGCTTGTTCTTGAGAAATTTGTGGAAGTAGCTATGGCTTTAGCCGCTCTTGAATTATGTAGAGCATTATTTTACTCGCATGGCTTATTAAAGCTATTGTTCTATGATTTTCACAAACATCTTTTGCCCCTTTTTTGTGTAACGGAATGTACACTGATTCCGTCCACTCTGTTGGCCATCTTCTGTTTAACCATATTTTGTTACAGATATGATGGATAATGTCTACTCCCACTTCTCCGGTTGCCTTTAACATCTCAGTAACAATTCCATCTCTGCCTGCTGATCTTCTGCTCTTTAGTTTTTTAAGAGCTGCTTCCACAACAGTTCTAAGTATCGGCGGCTCAAGTTGTTGTGGTTGTGTTGGTATCTGATTATTTTTGTTTCTTCGTTCACTAGAACACTGCAATAATTTTGCCATCGCTCTATTACCTCCGATTCCTTTGTGAGAAGTTTGCCCGACTCATCCTTAACAGGGAGTGAGCGGGATTGGAATTTTCGAGCTAGTTGTTTGACTTTATGAAACAAATCCCTTGACTCATTTTTGTGTGAGTGGTCTTCCATTTCCTCACATGTTAACAATATAAATGCCTCTTTATCTCGTCCAGTAGCTCTATTGATAGTTTTTGTCATTTCGTTGTATGTTACGAGGCGATTTACGTTATATAAACCCCTCGCTTAAATCTTTTTTCTGTTCTCAATTAAATTGCACGTTTCATTAGATATCCACTGCGTTTTTGATTCTCTGCAGGGTTTACATTTTTCAGCTGCCTCCTTAAGAGTGTCTCTAAATTTCGTCCACAATTGTTCTGCATTCATCTGTGTACTTCCTTCTAAGTTCAAATTTGTCAGAGTTTTGTGACTTCGTCTCGATATGGGGGGTTATTGCTCAAATCCCATCTGTTCGTTGCATTCTTTGGTTTAATTGGTTTTCGTAGTTTGATACATATTTCTGCTACTAAATCATTGTGATTACTGCCACAATCCATCCCGGGATAGGTCTTTGTATCTCGTATCTATGATTTCCATCTTGTGGCTATCAAGATGTAATCTATTTGATTTCTAGTGACTCCATCGAGAGAGCGCAATGTATACAACCTTCGCATGTGATGTTTAAAGTGGGAGTTAGTTATGTAGAGACCGTTTTCTGCGCAAAAGTCTAAGAGCATTTCTCCCCGCCCATTTCGGTTGCCAATGCCATATTTTCCTGCCACATTTCTTATGTGGTTATCTTGACTCGTGTCACCAATCTTCGCATTGAAATCACCAATGATCAGTAACAGTTCTCTGTTTGGTATGCTTTTGATAGTTTCGTTTAGTTTACCATAAAAATTGTCTATTTCCTCCTGGGTAGATGTTGATATGGGCGCATATACCTGAATTATATTCAAGTTAATAGGTGTTGCTTGTAGTTTCACTGTTACAATTCTATCATCAACAGTGTTATATCCAAGAACTGCGTCTTTCAGTTGTTTGTGTACAATAATGCCCACCCCATTTATTGATTGATGTTCGTTGCTAGGGCATATAATCAAGTTACCATTGCTTAATACAACGTGGCTATTTGTTTTTCAAAGAGTTTCTAAGATAGCTACTACTGCTAAATTCTTAATTTCTTTTTCAACTGTCTGCAGCTTTCCGGCAGTGTTAAGACCTTGAACATTCCATGTGCATACTTTCAGCATGATTGACTTCGATTTTGATTTTGATTTTGATTTTTGACCAGTCGCATATTTTCCATGAAGGGTCTGGTCATCCACCACACCATGGCCAGTAGCCCACTTCACACATACAGTCCTGGAACTGCAGCGCCGAGCGCTAGTCGGGTCGCATGGCATTCTATTATCATCCGTTCCTTTTTCCATTTGGGGTTTTCTTGAGGTATAGAATATTCCACGGTAGGGCTCCGCTCCTTTCCGTTGGGGGATGTAGGAGGGACGTAGTGGAAAATGGGTGGGATTAAAGGAAAGGTCATGAAACTCCTCTGGTACTAGGGAGGTGAGGAGATTCAAGGCTTGCGTGGGCAGGGTCGCATCCATGAAGTAGATCTGCTCTCCACCGGGATCGCAGAGAGGTATCTACCCGCTACCCAATAAAACAATAAAACTAGGCAGGGAGAATCAAACTGCCGAAATAAACAGACGAATTAGATGGGCGGCTACCGGAAAACTAAGTTGCATCCTAAAGAACCCTGAAATTCCTGTAAACCTAAAAAGTGAAGTCTTCAATACTTGCATCCTCCCGGTGATGGCCTACGGAATGGAGACAATGACACTAACCATTAAATCGGCCAAGAGACTGAGAACAACACAGAGAGCGATCAAACGCATAATACTCGGAATCAGCTTACGAGACCATATAAGAAACGAGGAGATCAGATGACGAACTCAAACACAAGAGTTATAAAAACAATTGCTAGCTTAAAGTGGAACTGGGTAGGCCACGTTGCCAGACAAGATGGAACACGATGGACAAAGCAAGTTGTACAATGGAGACCAAGAGCTTACAAGAGGAGCGTCGGCAGACCACAACGAAGGTGGATTGATGATAACAACAGAAAAAGTAGGGAAGAAATGGGAACAGGTGGCTCAAAACAGAGCAGAGTGGAAGAGGAAACAGGAGGCCTATGTTCAGGAGTGGACTATTAAGGGCTGCTAAAGAAGAAGAAGAAGAGTTTGCAGCGCCGGTATGAGTCGCTTGCTGCTCTTAGTTATGATAACAGTCTAGCAGTTGAATTTTTCAATGTGATTAGCGCATATTTGAATTCTTCTACTAGTTTTATTTTCCGTGCTTTTACCGAGCGTCTATAATATCATTACAAACCGCATTTTTCAATGCGATTAGCGCATATTGTTTCGCATGATATGCTTTGTATTATTTTCTTCGTTGTATTACATTTTTTAAATTCTACTATGCACTTATTGCAAGGGATTTCTTTGTATTGTTTTTCTCGTTCCATTTTTAATATTTTCTAATAATCTACTTAATTAACTCATATCAAAGCAGACTTTTTAAAATATTTAAAAATGTCCAAAAAGTCTAAAAAAATGAAACTAGACGATTCAGGGGGCGCAGGTCCTAGTAAAATAGTTATTGATTGGAATTTGCGTATTATTTGTCAAGAAAAAAAATCCGAAGACTTGCTTAGACCTGATAAGAACCCAATTATTAGTAAAAGGAAATTAGTTTTTGAAACATAGAAAGAGACCCAAGTTAGCATTTACTCCAGAAGAAAAATTTAAAAATATATGTTTATTTTGCGATAAAGGGTCCAATTCGGAAGAACGCTTAAGTACAATACAAAAGTTAGAAAACAAAACTCCTGAATATGCTAGGACAATTAAAGATACTGAGTTAATATCAAGAGTTGTAGATGTTGACTTAATTGCATCTGAAAAAAAGTATCTCGTTAAATGTATTAACAAAATATACAAAAAATATGAGATGTCAGAAAAAAACAAATTAAGTAATATTTTACAAGGTACTGCTTTCGCAGATATAAATTATATTGAAATACAGCGCATGCAAAATGACGGAAAAAATATTGTACTAAAAATGTCAACATGTCAACAATCAATGAAATTTATAAAAAGAGACTACAAGATTTATATTCAATTCATAATGTAAAACAGCATGTGCTTCATAACACAAGACTGTGCGAACAAATTTTAGAACATTTTTTGGATATGCGTGCTGAAAAGGCCGGAAAAGTGTATATCTTAATTTGTGATGAGAACATGGGGAACCCGATCCTAAATGTCACTATTACTATTCTAAACGTTATCAATTCCTTTTTTTCTTTTATTTAAAAATATACACGTGTACACGAAATCGCATTCCATTTCTTTGTCCCCATTGTATAGCAATCATTAAAGAGAGATTTTGCGTCACATGATAAAGAAATGTATATCTTTCAAACTAAACATAATCGAAGTTTGAAAATTTCCACGTATATTTTTAAAGCATTTTTGAACATAATTTGTTTGAAAATTTGGAAAATCTAAGACAAATTGTGTGACCATAAAAAATTAAATTAAAAAAATTTAATTTAAATTTTCACAAACAAAAATAAAAGTCCGATACTAAATACAAACAGATTAAAAAACAAAATATCTTTGCTTATACAGCCGTATTTTCTGAACATTTTTGTTTTTTAAGTTTGTGTATATTATTTACCGTCTGTCCACAAAAAAATAGCATATTAAATCGCGCGCGTGAAAAGTTTGAAAGTGTGTGCTAGGGGGGGGGGGGTGAAATTTGAGATGGCCCCTCGACTGAAAATTTTTGTTTTTATAAGGTTTATGCACTGAGCAAATAAAAATTGCTATTTTCCGAAGTGCAGTATCAAACCTCGAGCCTAAGCATCGAAATGTGTTCTAGATTAATTTTAAGTTTTTAAGTATTTCTGTATTATTTTATTATCAGTTCATTCTGTCTCTGTCTTACAACTATGTGATTCATTATGATGAATTAAGAATAAACTAGCAGAATCCGTGGGCTACGCCCTCGATTGTTTGTAACTTTTTTGAAATGATGAGAGCTGCAGCGAGCAACGAATGAGTGCCCGTTGTCACTAAAGTTGAGACAGTTTGAAGGGGCGGTATTAATATATAAATAATTGTAATGTTGTATTTCTTTAATATGTGCTAGCCAAAACATTCGCTTTTAACAGCATTTTTACCAGCGGCATCTATTCTCTAACAAAATTTTCAGTTTTATGTTTAATTTGGTTCTTATTCAAGCATTAGTAATTTATATTTTTCAGGAATTAAAACATACACCCTCCCTTCCCCTTTACAGTATTTTTGATAAGATGAATGTTAACGGCTGTGGAACCATGCTTCTCAAAGCCTGATCTCCCTCTTGTACGCTTGCCTTTTTTTATATGCATTTTATAATGCATGTACAAAAAACAGTTTTTCCAAATAAAAATACTTTAAGTGACAAACTCAATTTTGCAGCCACTTAAATTAAGTATTACCTATAACAATGGTGTACTCTATATAAATATTGAAATAATATTCCTATCCCATAATGAGAGAAATAAAATTTGAAAATTTTAAGAGCACTAACTAAACTTTTTTTATTAAAGTGTTTTGAAACTTGAAATTGCATAAACTCGTATATCACTAAAATATGGTCAAGGATAGATTTCCAAAACCATACAATAAATTGTTCAAAAATTGTTAAATGTACTGATAAAGTGATAACCTTCATAGAAAATTATCTTAAAATATTTTATTGTATCTAATACAGAATAATTACAGGCCAATTATGTATCGTAATGTATTAGATGATTAGAATCGTGAACTTGTCTGTCAGTGTAGTATCTTATCGTAATATCTAGTACAAGGTAGGTTCAAATTTAGAGTAATTGCAAACTTTTGATAAATTTTCTACACGCTTAACATTAGAACAATTATTTGTTGAAACATTTACTTTTAAAAATATATATGTATACTGTATAGCATATGTATAGGAAAAAAATGTTTTTTGTTTAACAATAAATATTTAGAATTTAATCACTGCTCTGGTAAACTACACGAACGTATCTATCTGTATATTAAATGTATATACTAAACACTGATTGACCTTCGGCTGTCTTAGCTTTCGGACACCTGTGTGCGCGGCCGATCTTAGCTTTTTAATCCCCTTTCGCCTGCGCTCACTTACGCCACGCCGCGGCTGTCGTGGAGAGACGGATTTACTTTAGCATTTGTTGATGTTTATAATGTTTTGGCTACTTACAAATACACAGGCTAAGTGTTCTTAAGCAGAAACAACGTTTTAATAACCTAAATAACGCTAGCATTTTTACAAACATTAAAGCAAATGTATAAAACTAGCAGAACCTATTTATTACGCCACACGCTTTTCCTTAGAAACACTTGCTAGCAAATTTACTAAAGAAAAACAAAGCTTCGCTACCCTAAAGAAAGAATTAAAGCAATCGCAAATTACTTTATAAATTTAGTAGAAGCCGTGGACTGAGCTACACGCTTTTGTTACAAATAGTTACTAGCGAAAGAGATATAATGATGTAATTAATATATTCCGCCAATATCGCAGCTTCATTACACTACACACCTGACTGTTACATAAACATGGAAACCCGTAAACACAATAAATAAAGTGTGTCGAGAATGTTACTGAATATACGTCATCACTCAAAGTTGAGACAGGGAAGGGATTTGGATTTATTAGAAACTCACTGCGTTACCTACTTCGTTCCCTTATTAATTGTTAAAAAATATGGAGGCATAGCCCACGGGTTTCACTATCTATCTATCGATCTATATATTTAATCGAGATCTCTTCACCTGTCTCTACTTTTAGTAGTGAAGAGCCTCCGCTACTTATATAAGGCGCATATTCGTTGTTGCAGCGGGACGCTACAGTTTTCGATAAAAATAAGAAAAAATGTATTTACGCGTCTATTATATAAGGCACATATTCGTTAGTACAACGGGTCGCTACAGTTTTTGATAAAGATAAGGAAAGTTTAATGTCTACGCTGTCAATAGCTGACAATCTCACATTCGACTCCTCAGGAAACATACATGTTAGGCTTACGAATCCTTTCCATTGGTGTAGATTTTTACATACGGCAGGATCAGGAACAGATCAGTATCAAAAATTCAAAACAGCTATAGAGAGAAATGGAAGTCTCTTCTTTTTCTTCTGCTTATATTAGGCCATGGCCTGTTATTGCGGTGCATTTTCTTGTGATGTCGATTGCCAGCTATCCTTCCATTTCTTTGGCGGTCTTCCTACCGGTCTTTTTCCTGGTGGTTTTCCGTCTCGTGCTAATCGAGCGATTCTCTCCCATCCCATTATATTCACATGCTGGTTCCATTCCCTCCTTCTTTGCCGAGACCACCGAACAACATCTTGTATTGTGCATGCTTCCCTGATTTCGTTGTTTCGTCTTCTATCTCTTAACGTATTGCCTGTGATTGATGGCAGTGTCCTCATTTCTGTTGTTCGCAGTATTCTTTTTGTTTCAGCCGTGTCAGCCCTTGCTTCAACTGCGTATGTCAAAAGTGGTCTCACGCACGTTTTATAGATGCGGACCTTACTCTCTAAACTTACGTTTTTATTCCTCCACACGACATCCCGTAAACATCCTGACACATGTGCCGCTTTGTTAGCTTGTTTGCGTACTCCTTCTCTAAGGTTGCCATAGCTGGATATTTCTACGCCAAGGTATTCAAATTTCATTACTTGTTCTATAGATTGTTCTTTAATTACTATTTTACATCTTCTCGGCTCCCTTGCTACTACCAAACTCTTAGTTTTTGCTATTGACACCTGCATATTGTAAGTTTCCGCAGTTATTCGAAATTCGTTCTTTGTAGGTCATCTTCGCTCTCACCAATGATGACTGCGTCGTCTGCATAGCATAATATCTTTATCCTGCTGTTTCCCATCGGGTATCCTACTCCTTTTGTTTTAGTTCTTTTTATTATTTTATCCATGATTAAGTTAAATAGCATTGGGCTCAGGCTATCCCCTTGTCTGATTCCCGACTTTATGGTAACTTCTTCGGATAATTCGTTATCGACTTTTATTCGTGTTTTGTTGGCTCTGTTTATGTCTGTTATGATGCATATTATTTCCTCCGGTATTTTTTCTTCCTTTAATATCGCTATTACATCCTTTAGTCTAACACGAAATGGAAGTCAGATTATACAAACGATGCTGCGCGCGAAGATAATCATAATTAACTCAAAACTAATTTACAATTGCAGCATTGCAGCTAAGATTTCAAAAGGTATCAGCAAATATCTGGAAATGCTGTTTTATTAACTACAATTATTTTATCACCGTCGGGTACTGGATTACCATTTATAGTTAAAAAACACAAAAAGTTTCAGATAGAACCTACCTAACCTAACCGAACCTGCCATACACAATCGCCACTAATATGGACCAAGCACCGACATTCATTTCTCTATAATTAGAAGAGTTTATAATGTGAAAATTCAAATTAAAAACAATAATGAATGGGGCCAATTTTAAGGAAAAGTGGATACATTTATTTTAGAGATTATTTGATGTCGATCACGCTGGTTAGGGATTTCGCTACAAAATGATAAACATTATGTTCCATTCAGTCACTGACTTTGCATATTTGAGAACATACAATACTGTTTTAGTATTTATGTATTTATTTATTTATATTATTAAATTATTTATTGCATTTTAAAAGGAGCTACAAAAACGCGTAGGTTTACACGGATTCTGCTAGTGCTTATATAAATACTGATGAATTACTGTATGATTAAATTTTCATAAAGAAACACATACTAAGTTAGAGTGCAAAACATGCTGTAGTTTACCTCAGCAAGACAGCTTCTGTAACTCGCAAATCTATACAGATAGTGACTTTTAACTATTTGTCAAAAGTCCGTTTACATTATAAGCTTCGCGTTAGATGTGCATTTTCGTATGCAAGCTGCTGACAAGGTAAAAATATCTCGAGTGAAGCTCACAACGGCTCTTTGATGTGAGCATAAAACTGATGCAAATAAAGAAACAAATTTCTTGCCTAACCCCCATGCTTACTATGTAAATGTGATATTCAGCTCTCTCTTTAACTCTGATAGTAAAAGTACTTTTACTAAAGTGTCTCAGCAATGCACGTCCTCTGGGAATATATAATAATCTTCCACTCCAGCCGAATATGTTTCTTCTAGCAGCACATACAAAACATGTTATTTTAAATAATGCTGTTTAACTAGCATATTATTAAAAATCAACGTAGTGAATTCAAAATGCAAAAAATCATCTTTCACTACAACACTTTCGATTGAATTAGTAAAGATTATAATGCCAACAAACTGTATAAAAGTGCATGCCGTAGAAAGATATATTATAGGTGGTGATCGTTACCGTTAACACGCAAACTTTAAATTTTCTTGGTAATCCACAATGATGATTATTTGAGACTGAATGTCCATTATTTTCCTTATGTTTCTATTGTGCTGTAAATGGTCACCTTGAGAGCATTATTTCAGTCGTCTGCATTAAATCCAGTATACAGCTGCCATGGTTAATCAGCTTGGCAGTCTACTGCACCCTACCTGATATACAGCACTACTGTAAAGCTGTATGTCAAATTAAAGTACGATGTTCCAAAATAGCAGCTTTTATTTAATTATCAAAACTTAAAAAAAAGATACCCAAATTTAATACAAAATCATATTCAAGTTCATGTTTACTGAAAAAGTCCAACAACGCCATCTACCCTATTGTGAGAGTAACATTGCGGATTTTTCATCCTTAACCAAATTCTCTTTTACTTTCCTATACTTTCAATATAGAGAAGTATTGATTTCATGATTTTCAAAATTGAGATTTTGACTGAAACACATGACCTCCAGTAATCCAAAAATGGTTTCAAAAAATATCTGTTTGTTTGTGGGTGGGTGCGTCCCATAACTCAGAGATTTTGGAATATGGGGATGTACCTATCTAAAATTTATTATTTAATATTTATTTTTTTGGTAGCATTTGATCCGAAACTTGGATTTTCTAAATTTGAAACCGAAACCTCATAACAGGCTTAAAAGGATTTACGCTTTTTTTTCCCGTACGATTATCTCTGGTGTCTTTGAAGTTACAACTTTGAAACTTTTGGACGTCAATCAGTGCATAGTGGCACGTAAGTCACTGTAGTTATCATGTCAGTACTCCCACAAACACCCTCACTTCAAAATTTTAAATGGCGGACTATGTTTATTATGACGAATTATGAAAGAGAACATCTTTTCTAGTATGTCTGCGTAAAAAATATGCTGGGTTAGAAAATGAAGTTTTTGTAATTTAAGACAAAAATTAGACTAAAATTGTTAATTGTTGTTGTCAGTAATAAAAATAAAACATTTTTCTCACATGATTAGTCTTTAAGTAGTTTATTTAATTGTTTTATTTATAAACAGAACAAATATCTCAAAAACTTTCATTTCTAACATAACACTTTTTTTTCACCAGATATACTAAAAAAATGCTCTCTTTCACAATCCGATACAAAAATATAGTGTGTCGTTTGAAATTTTAAAGCGAGGGTGCTTAGGGGCGGAGTACTTCCATGATAACTAGAGAGACTCACGTTCTCCTATGCAGTGACTGACACTCTAAAATATCAAATTTGTAACTTGAAAATCACCAGAGCTTTTCCTAAATAACGGTGGCACAACGGTTGCAGTGTCTATTGTTGTTTTTTTGAGTTCTACGTTAAATTATGTGCATTTTTAGAAAAACATAATTTTCAAAATGTGAAATCAAATTACATCTGTAAGTTTGGCGGATCGGTCCAATATATTCGAAAAGCGACGTAAACAATCGAGAAATGAACCGCTTCGGTAATTTTTGGTGTAGTTTGAAAAGAGACAGATTTTATTACCACATATTCAGAAACAATCTTAGTTTTCAAAAATATTTAGAAATTCAAAATGGGAATTTGAAACAATTTTTTAAATGACATACCGTTTTCCTAAAGGCGTAATACTATCTTCTAACAAGATGGAGCACCTGCTAATATATGGTGGTAAAACATTGTTTAAATAAAAACATTTCCTGATAGTCGATAAGAGCCTTTAGGCCAATTCAATGGCCTCCAAAGTTACCTGACTTAACACCATTATATTCTTTTCGTTGGGGATTTCTTTGAAACTAAACATATAAGAAAGGGTAAAAACACAATGGAGGAATTACGCTTAAATGTTATGACCGCTTTTTAAAAAAATAGTTTAGTTTAGGCTATTTCAAATTATGAACGCAATTTACTCATAGTGAAAGATATTTATTCACCATAACTGTAATCATTTAAAAAATTATTTATATTTTCGCAGTATTTTCTTAATTTTAAGTACTAACTGAAGTATTTTAACTGTTCTGTTATTGTTCCTTTGCTTTACTATCGAACGCAACTAACTGCTACATAATTTAAAACTTTTGTTATTATTGAATGTAACATAGATAAACTATATATTCTTGGAAATCGCAAAAAGTAAGCTTTTCAGTCGTATTGTGGTCAACTATAGTTTTGATTGAAAAAATACAACTACTGGTCACAACGCCCAAAATAAAATACATAAAACAAATCTGACATAAACTTTTAATTTTGCTTGAAAAAATGCCTTACAAATGTGTTTTCAATGTTTTCAAATGTTTGTAAAAATAAATCAAAGGTTGTAACTCAGAAAAATGTCAAAACTTTTATTTTCACCCTGTTTATAGAAAACGAAAGTAGATACTGGATTTTTGTTTGTGGCATCCAAATCGCCTTGAAAAGTTGACTTAATAATGCATGATATGTTTGTATCTAGCTCCATTAATACCGGATATAGCGATTTCAAATCATGGAAATTGAACCGCCCTGTACTAGTGTAACCATTGTCCTTTCTAAATTTAATCTTTTACATGCCTTAAATGTTTTGAACAACCGTCATATTATACAATTGCAGGAAGTAGCTAGTAAATATCATTTTAAATACTTCATTTTATCTACAACTGATGCCTTTGATAGACACATAATCAATGACATCGCACATGTTCATCACATGTCTGTTTTTGTGCATGTACAGTACCTGCGTAAAGTGATGTGTGTATATGGGGTCGTAACAGTACTTTCACACCTGTCAGCTGGGCCCTTTGAATAGCACACAGTTAACCCTCTATTGCATGAATTAATTTTTATTTTTAAAAATTCAAAAATATTTTTTCTTTTCAAAAAAACATGTTTTCAGTTGGGAACATCATGTACAAAGAACATAGAATTTAAAAAAACTACAACCTTGAAAAAATTTTATATGTATATTTGCAACACATTCTGGTTTACTAAAAAATATTGCATTTGAAATTAAAGCACAAGTTTCACATTTGACTAACACGTATTTTGTTTTTTTCTTTTTATTTAACTCGTTCACGTATTCCCTAGGCGATGGTTCCAAAACATCATCATCGGATAGTTCAGAATCTGAACTTCCATCAGGAATGTCTTTTATGTGCTAAACTTTACCATAAAAAGATTTGGCAGTAATAGGGTTCATAATTATGCAAAAATCTTAACACAAAAAATTAAATGTTTTGGCAAATGGTACATGCCATGCACAACGTTCCCTGGTGGGAACATAAATAATTAGCAACAAATTCTAATAATTTAACTTATTCACATAATTAGTAAACCACAGCAATGATTAATCATACCGTAACAACTAATAAATCATTTTTGTTTGAGGAAACTCACCGTATATTTATAAAAACACACACTATAAAAATCACTGCCTAGAACATAACTTATTATGAAGACACACTAAAAAAATTTTTTATTAAACGCATGACGCCATCTACTGCCGAGTAGTTGTTTTCAAGGCTGCTACACAATTCCCGTAAGGGAACAATGCGTCCGGATTAAAAATAACGCATCTAATAGTTACATGGAAATTCATTGTATTGTGTTCCCAACCGGGGACGCTATGCAATAGAGGATCAAGAAGAAATAAATTAAATTGCTTTTTGTTAGTTAATATTTTTACCAACATCATTTTATGTTCATGCTTTACCTCTAACCTGAAAATAAGTTCGGATGAAATTTTTTTAGCTGATTAAGTTTTATAACTGGATAAATTAAATGATTTTTTTTGCTTTTCCAAAGAGCTCTGTTAGTTACAGAAAGAAAATGAGAGATAGGTTTAACCGGTTTAGGTACTATAAAAAATAATTTAGACAAAGAGCGTTCTTATATTTTCTCAAGTTAATTTCTTTTAAAGTTCGAACGCTCTAAGCAAGGCACCAGGAATAATAATTTAGGAGGGAATGTAAATTTTATGTTTAAAAGTTTCGTTAACAATTTTCCCTTTATGGTTTAATCGAGGGGTGCCTCGCATCGTTTGAATCCTCATCTTTTAGGGCATAAGTTAAAACCGAGGGAGAATTACGAGCAGTTCGAAAGTTAACTTACTCTACTCCACACTCTCAAACTACTCAGATTAAGACCGCGACTTCCGTGTATAACTCTAAGATGAGATTTTGGCACAGGATTAATTTCTCTGAATGAATTGCAAGATGTCTCAGATAATGAATATGAAGGATTGCAATGAAGTAATGTACGTGCCTTGCATTTTCATCCTGATCTTTATTTAGGAAATAAATATAAACCAGCAGGTTAGCGCAGGTGCATTAACAAGAGTTTTAAAACCCACATAGGTACTTATCAATAACATTTCCAGATGCATATTTTACTTGCGGCTGCTACTTTCTTACCTACATATTGTACTGCCACTACATAATGCACTGCAAAATTTTAAATGTTTAAAACTAAAACGAGCACCGCCTAATGTTTTCGTAGCTTTAAAATTATTTCCGTTATATCGATCAGAATACTCCTAACATGTTCAACTACATAGCCTCGCAGGCTGTGACTGATCGTCATGTAATAGAGCCAAAATTCAAAATGTAATTATCACGGAACTAAATAGTTTGAGATTAGCGAGACCAGAATCAATCAAAAAATAGGGAGAAGTAGCAGTCCCCCTAAATATGACTGCATATAAAAGCAAGTATGGAGATCAACGCTACCAAAAAAACAACACTAACTTCTATTTCTGGTTTCCGATTTTTTTTAATGTTCACTATTCCCACTGAATTTTTGATATACTTCACATTTTAAATTTCATCAAGCGCTTTAAAAATATGAAGAAATGAACAAACCAATACAATCAACTCGCCCTCGGAAACCTTTTTTTTTAAGTTCCCTGAGCTCGAAATCGAAGATTTAATTGAATCAGTTCCCACACTGAAAAATTTGAGAAGGTAAAAACGCAACTTTAATACTATTTGATAATTAGATTACATTAAACCTAATGTGAAGATTGAACTTAGAACAGTGGTATCATAATTATAAAAAGAGTTTTATCAGATTACCCAAATAAATGTAAATAGAGGGTGATTCATAACATGTGGGACTTTTTTAGGATGAATTTAGAATTTGAAAACAACGAAGTAAGTATGGGCCTAGAAACGCTTCCTTGCAAAGTTAAAGCTTTCTGAAGATGAAAAAATATAATAACTTTTTTGTTGATAACTTACGCAGTAGTTGCATTAAATTTTAGCTTAGTATTTATACAAATGTTTGTTTAAATAAGTACACCAGAGGCTACATAGTATTTTCTACTGACTATTATAGATGTTTATTGTTTTTGCAGTTTTGATAGTAAAATCTTACTCTCCCTACAAAAACACACAAAAAAGGTACTTTTGTTGAAAGTCGTTAAATCCAACAATTTTCAAGGTAATTCAGTGTTTTTGTAAAAT
The DNA here is from genome assembly GCA_958336395.1 of Ctenicera cuprea. Taxonomy (NCBI): domain Eukaryota; kingdom Metazoa; phylum Arthropoda; class Insecta; order Coleoptera; family Elateridae; genus Ctenicera; species Ctenicera cuprea. The sequence continues at coordinate 11,936,595 of OY284496.1, read as the reverse complement.
CGGGTTGCCATAAAGGTAGTAAATGTTTTCTCAAGATGCCCAAATAGTTTTGAGACTAAGTTGAATATAGGATCCGCCACCTAAAACTCCCCAGGCCCTTAACTTTTTTGCCGACAGGAGTAACCTCGCGAATGCGAGACAGAAGTGATGAGACGAAAGTAACAAAACGGAAGTGATGGGGCGGAAGTGAGGTTGCCTAGATGCAAAATGAAGCGATCCATGTTCAGTTGTGCCATCACAGCCAGACAATTATACACACGTATATTTTGTTGGTGTGCTTATATAGCCACCCTACGAACAGTACATCTAGTGAGAGATATGGTTTATGATATATTGAAGAGTGAATTACTTTCCAATAATATTTCTTTTCTCCAAAAAAAATATCATTTTCACAATATTGACATTTGAAACGTTAGTAACACTTGTATATGAAAATAAATTAAACATTGATGAAATTTTCATGTAAATTGGGTAAACGGTAAAAGTCGCATTCTTTATGCAAAATATTTCGATCTCGATATCGATCTTTGTGCAAATCGCCAATTTTCAAATTAAGCGTTTTTTAAGCACATATAATGTAATATCTCGAGACATATGATTTTTTTATTTAAAAGCAGATATATCAGCGCTGTCTATAATCTCATTTTAACTTCCGAAAAAATTTATTTTGTGCCGAAAGAAATTACGAGTATAAGTTTTTGCGTTCGATGTAGTGAACTTCAATAAGCGACACATGTTTTTATTTGTAGATTTTAACATCAACATGCAGCAAACACAATTAAACATAAACATTAAAAAATACTTCAAAACAAACAATATATATCATATGGCCATGATTTTGATGGTATGAATTTTTTATAAAACGCTTTCTTATCATCATATTAGTGTTATACATCAAATTGAAAGTAATAAAATTCTCTGTTTAATAATGTTAACAAAATCTTCGTCCAGAGAAAAAATATTCTATCAAAACAGGTTCAGAATAACAACTTTTTGACTGTCAATAGTTTTCCAAATTTTTAGTGGCTACTTTAGAATAATTTTAAATTAGCTACAATTTGATGCCCCGCGCGTCATGGTACCTTTCTAAATAAAATATTTATGGGCCTGGGAGTTTTAGGTGGCGGATCCTATATACATCAAAACAATTTTTAAAATGTGCCGATACACATAGGTCCGAAAGGGCTTCGTTGCGGAAATACAGCTTCTTGGAATGGGACCAATTTTAACAATTTAGACTGTTGCCTTTACCGAAGCTGTAACTACGTTAGGAAGAATTACGGACCCGTCTTTAAGTGAATTATTACTTTTCTTATTACGTTTAAAACATATCTCAACAGTTTCTACGAACTATATTCGCATTTTCAGAAAACAACGAGACCTTCATGGCAACTTGATTTTTCACAAAAACTTAATTATCGCGGAAACTGTTTAAGCTTAAGCTTAAGCGACCTTCAACAACAGTGCTTTTTTGTGTATTTTTGTACGAAGAAAAACCTTTTATAACTAAAATTTCAGATACGGTGAAGATCTGAAATATTACGTACCTTTGCTACGAATAAATAAGCCGAGTATTCAGTTGATCCGTAGACAAACAGAATATTATACATTACTATTTTATCAGTGTTTAATATTTTCATCATAGTTTGATAAAGGTACAACAAACGCTACCTGGAATAATCGCAAAGTGTGCACGTATAAACAAGCTTTGTGGTTTTAATTTTTTTCTTAGAGAACAATAGGGTGAACGAACTGAAGCAAGAAAAGGTACAAAAGGAAACGTAAACGTTTTTACATCAAAGACTGCAGTTGCTGATTTCGATGTTGATTTCAATATCACGTACCGAATTAAAATATTTTGCATTGATACGAAATGAACTCATTCAAAGGAAATTATTTGTTCAATGCAATTTAATTAATCCTACAATTACTTTAATTATGATACGTATGTTGCAGTAGCATTTATCACATCTGCATTAGCTATTGTCGCCTATTAATACGTGTTAAGTGTTTTTACTGGATCTGGCTGGTACTTAAAACTGCAATTTTACTCTAAATCAATCAATTTTAAAGTAGATTTCATTACAAAAATATGAGCACTCTATTTGTAAAAATACGATGTGTAATCATGTCTTTTTAAAACTATTGAAACATTGTTTTGTATTGCTACGTAATTAAATTCTAAATAAATAGTAAAGCAATTTATTCTTTTAAATGGAATGTAGTTTACCAGGTCTGTAACGTGACTAAGTATTAAATTTGCAAAAAAAAACAAAAATATGTTTTACATTATTTGTCTTTATCAGAGATAAGTTAATAAAAGAGATTAATTGGTAGTATTGTATTAAAAAAATCATAGCCAATACTCGCGGATTAAAACCACTATCGTAAATAAATAAATCCTAATAAATACGAGTTTTGTCAAGTAAACAAAATACTCAAAACGTATGAAAGTAACAGTGGCGTCTTTCCTTCCTTTGTATCTCGGAATATTGCACAAAAATTAAAAACTAGCAATAATACACACGCGAATGGTTATAGATAAGAAACGATTTGAAATAAATCAAGGATTACGTACAAGAGCCCACTTCAGATAGCATTAAAAAAGCCTACTGAATTTAACAACGCACAATTATTTGTCTTTATCATAAATCATAATACATGATTACATGATTAGTATATCTGTCTAATTATTGATATCCTACCTGTATAAAAGCCTGCAAATTTTCTCCCAACCACACAGTTAAGCCTGAAAATGAAGACGATTATAGCTCTTTTAGTTTTGGTTGCTGTTGCTTCAACATCGCCATGTAAGTAATTATAATATTAGTAAACGTTTCTAATTTTTAGCGGAACATATATAATATATTTATTTAAAATTTAGATTATATATTTTGCAAAGTATTGCTATCTATTGCAAAACATGGGGTAATTTTTGGGTGGATACTTCAAAAGCACTGATATTTACAATAGTTATTTGCTTAGATATTGCAAATATTACCAAAAGAATTTCATAGTCACTTACGTCATAAAGAATTTTCAGAGTGACGACCACAACGAGTTTTCGAACATTTTGATTTTAAAGCCTGCATACTAAAATACGAGGTATCAGATCGGCTTAAAATTTAATATCGTAATAGCCCTAGTGGAACAAAATGCAAATGTTTTAACACATCTATCAGAAACTACCAACACTTTATTTTTTAATTTTGTAAGCTGTGAAGCCATCGTTAATTTTTTTATACAATAATCTTATCTCGCCATGTCACCCCCTATGAAGTTTTGAAATTTTATTCTATAAATGAGACATGACACACAAAAAGTGTTTTACAAACATAACTGGCAACATTTTTTTTTTAATTTTGTAAGCTACGGATGAGAGCTATCGTTTATTTATTTTTTTATACAATTCTGTCATCTCACTATGTCGCCGCCTATGAAGTTTTGAAATTTTATTCTATAAATAAAACATGCTAAAAAACGTGTTTCACAAACACATTATTAAAAAAAACAATACAATAACATTCCCGTTACTTAAATGCAGTAATTTTTAAGAAAGCGGTTATTTTCCTTACCTTTAAGCTAACAAATCTTATTACCTGATTTTTATTCTTAATCTATTTTCCGCAAAACATCGTTGTTTGTCTGTGTTTGGTGAAACTATGCGTTTATACATGTATTTTTAAACAGTCTGAATGTAAGATTTGCAAACTAGAGTTAGTCTAAAACTGCTTAATATAAACTATATTTAGTTAATTATATTTTACAGTGAAAGAACGTCCGAAAGTCCCTCGTCGCTACGAACCAGAAGAAGACGATCCTCGTAGGTTGAAATATCTATACTTTCAAGACGAGCAAGGTGGATTGCATTTTGAAGACTTGTCTAGAGCTCCAGAAGTAAGAGCTACCGAAGATGACGTAAAACTGTACCTACACACACGAAACAACCTGGAGGATGGCGTTCCAATCAGGGTAAATGCATTGGTTGATCTAATAGACTCGCCTTTGTATGACCCCAAGAAAGACAATTACTTTATCATGCATGGTTGGAACAACGACTACACAAGTACTGTAAACACTGTTTTAACACGTGCAATTTTGGAAAAAAGCGACAACAACGTCTTCATAGTAGGTTGGGGCAAAATCGCCAATAAACTTTATGTCACCGCCCGAGGAGCAGTACCAGAAATTGGAGAGTTCGTAGGTGATTTTATAAATAGTATGCTGGATCATTACCAAATCTCCCCCAAGAAGTTTAAACTAATTGGCCACAGTCTTGGAGCTCATGTAGCTGGATGTGCTGGTGCCAAAGTCAATGGCTTGGTTGACTACATATCTGGTTTAGATCCTGCTAGTCCTCTTTTTACCATTGGAAATACTGCCGATCGTTTAGATGAAACTGATGCTGAATTTGTACAAATCGTCCATACCAGCAGCACCATGCTAGGATTTTCAAGTTCCATTGGGCATGCCGATTATTTTCCTAATGGTGGTTCCGGTCAACCTGGATGCGGACTTGACCCCGCTGGTACTTGTTCCCATTCCCGTGCCTATGAATACTACGAAGAATCAATTTTAAGTGGAGGTTTCAATGGACCAGAATGCAGCAGCTACAGATCGTACAAACAGGGCAAATGCAATGACAATCCCGCATCTTATATTGGATCGCTAGACGTGGATAAAAGGTAAATGTAATTTTATAGTATTTTTCCTTCACGTTTCTAATGCTTTTTATTTTTTAGTGCTAGCGGTGATTATTACTTATATACTAACAAAAAATCGCCATTTGCAAAGGTATAGCTGAATTTTGGGTTGCCTTTTAATAGCAAAACATGGAGATTTCCTCGAATTAGCGCGTTCATTGGCTACTGATGTGGTTAATATAAATATTTTTTAAACTGTTATATAGTTTTGTATATATTAGCTTTTTCGTATTGAACAACAAACTCAAAACTGTGATTTTAAAACAGTTATTTAGAAATTAACAATTTCATTCTTCAAAACTAATAAATCAAAAAGGAAATGTAATTGGTTTATTTCTAATTGAATCTTATTGTTACCATGCAATTATTTTGTTTCTGTTTAATGTTACAAAATAAAAAAGCTATAAAAATTAAAAATATTATTTTCACTGTGATAGTACTTTAGGTGTGACGGGAATAAACATACAAGCAAGGCTAATACATTTTAATTATAAATGAGTGACTATATTACATACAAATATACATAATCATTATTCATTACTAATAATGTAGCAATTTGATAGATTGAACTGCGGTGAAATGTGTATTTTGGGTTGCATTATTTCTGTGTAAGCTAGCTGTCCATGTGAAAATCAAACCACACTCCGTAGTTCGTGTTTTGTGCAAAATACCATGATTCGGAAAACATCTAACTAGTGCAATTATAAATACTGTACAATACATGAACATATTCATTAATGGTCTTATATCTTCTAATCTAAAGAAACAAATCATCTTCTGTATAAAACGCTAAACAATAATGGGTCTACGCATTACAGTTAGGTATAATTATTTCACAAATGAAATTGATTTTGATTTCCGACGCCATTTAGATAATGGCCATACTTATAATGGCATTAGAACCATCATTATATACATGCATATCAAGATTTTCCAATAATTAGATGTTATACATCACAGCTTTGGCAGTTTCAAGAGTTTAGATGTTGTTATCAGTATCCTTATGACTAACTAATTTTATGATATTTGTTTGGACGATTAAGGACATTTTTTAAATAATTCTTTTTCATTTTTTCGTTGCGTAGCTTTCTGTATTAGTCTTACATATAAAACAAATATTTTTAATATTTTTCTATAATCAGACAAGTGTTAATATATTTCTGCTAGAAAAGAAATTAAACCACACACTCTCACCAATAGATATATTGAAGAAATGTTAGTTTGATGATTTGGCTACACTTTTCGGCCTAAGGTCGTCTTTAGGCTACAAAATATTAAAATAAACAGAGCGTAGGTCTACAGTATGGCTAGTAAATACCTTAATTAAAAACTTCAAAAAATTAGAACATCTACCTTGAAAGTTTTTAATTACAGTACTTACTACCTATACAGTAGGCTTACGCTCTGTTTATTTTAATATTTTATGGCCTAAAGAGGGTCTTAGGCCGAAACATGTAGCCAAATCTTCAAACTAAAATTCTTCAATATAGCTTGTGGTTAGACTGTGTGGTTTCATTTCTTTTCTAGTTAACCAAAACCGCTATGAGAATATAGACCCTCTACTCAAATATTTCTGCTAGTTGAGAAGATAGGTAAATATGCTGCTAATAATAAAAGTTGTGCGAACCGACACGTACTATAAACTGACATATGAAAGTCTTGCACAGGGTGTCCCATAAAACAATTGTTAAGAAAACAATATTTTTTTTAAATGGAATGCCCTATATGTTTTTACCTTAATGACAAGGCCGTTTAAAAAAATTTAATAATTTGTTTTGTAGATGCCATAATTTTCGATAAAAATAGTTTCATAGGTATTGTCAATATTACAATTTACTTTCGGCTTAGACCGCGTCGTCATTTGGGAACTACACCCAGCATAATCAGATAAGGGCCGACCTGTAGCTTGTCTGCCTGTACAAGCTTTTGCTCTAAAAGTTTGAGCAATATTTGTTCGTATGTCTTGCCTGCTAAACGGGTCCGTGTGCTTAGATTATTTGAACCTTGGGGCGGACAAGGATTTGATTTTTATGTATCTTGTTTGTCAGGACAATAATACTTAATCGGCTTATGCCTGTTTATAAAGCCATACAGTTTTTAGTTAAGCCGCTCTTAGTTGGATTCGTCAATGGGAAACAGTTGAGAAACGGAAAAATCTCCCTTGTTTTGAGGGGCTTTTGCTCTCAATTACGGCTATTTTAAGCCTTTACGCAGATCTAAAAAAGGAAGGTATCCCGTTTTTGCTTACGTCAAGATTAAATCAAGACATCCTTGAAAATATGTTTATATAAATATGTACATTTCGGACAAATTTGGGACACATAATTAATATGAATTTAAATATAATTATATCTGACCAGGCAAATTGTGAATCAGATAGTGACAAATCGCTCTTTTCAAATACAGTAATGCATCAAAAAAGCGATAAGAAAGGCGATGAACCGGAATGTCCTTTTACTGTAAACGTAAACAATGATGACGTGCGTCAAATTCATATTTGACCGAGAATTTTTTACTTTTACAAAAATCGTTATATTGTGCGCTACGTAAATCTAATCTCCACAAGTTTGACGACGTCGGATTTCTTGTAAAAAGGCGCGTTCTTAGAATAGTCGCATGCCAGTGTTATCTTCATATTTGACCGAGATATTTTCACTTTTACAAAAATCGTTATATTGTACGCTACGTAAATCCGATCTTCACAAGTTTGACGGCGTCGGATTCCTTGTAAAAAGGCGCGATTTTAGAATGTTCGCATGCAAGTGTTATTTTCATATTTGACCAAGATATTGCTATGATATTCGGAGTTGTATGATTTGACTGGAGTATTGTAATTCCTGGAAGGTTTTTGCATTATTCATTTTGATTTTTTAATAAACTTTTTAATATTAGTGCGCATATATAAAGAAACTGTGTGGACATCGAGAGATGTAAGAGTAGGAAATGCGGGTGTTTGTGATAAACTTAGAAATTTAAAAAATGATTAATTAATGTTTCATGCAATGAAACCAGAGACGTAAATCGAAATAAAATAACGTTTCGCTTTTCGGTTACGGTTAAAATTTTTTAAATTTAGGTTACGTTTTCAACAATGATGACGTGCGTCACTTACAACTTTGTGCTATTACCTACACCGCAGGCTATGCAATTCAAATATTGTATAATATTTTATACCATTTTTGTACGTGCAAGGTGTACTCAAGGAACCCAAAAAAGTGGTTTTTAAAAAATGTATGTCTGTGGGTGACACTTCTACAGGAGAAATTACTGGCCGATTTTGATGAAATTTAAAAGCAAGAGGTATATCGAAAATTGTAGTTCCAGTTAATCTTTTCAAAAAAAATCCGAAACCGGAAACGCAAGTTAGACCTCTTTTTTTTGGGTAACGTTGTTTTTTCAAAACTAAGTTTCGAAAATTTGAGCACGGAATCTGATAGAACAACTTAAGGCAAATCGAAAACTTTTCCGACATTTACGTGATTTTAACTCCGCCTATCAATTAGCTTTAGTTAAAAAATATATTTTTTATTCTTTGCATATTTTTGTTAAGTCCCCAAATAGAGATGTTATAGCCATTTTTGTCCGACGTCCGAATTATCAACTTTCAGTATTATAAGTTTACGTGTAACGACAGTTTCTCTTGTTTTGAATATATTTAGAACATCAACTACCTGCTTTGGCGATCGAACTGGCATAGGCCGACCAGGACAGACCCTTCATCACAATCGACCAGCATATTATTATATAAGAGTGTTGTTTATAATTTGCTTGGTTGACTGCTTTCTAGATCTCTTAGTACAAACAGCGCAACCTGTCGCTCTTGTCTACTACTATTTCAAGAAATGTAATAATTCGTAAACGTTGCGGGTCTATAAGAGTATAGTCAGTGACAAAACACAACCTTTCAACTTCATTTATTTTCGATCGCGCGCCACTAGTCTCGTATTTGCGTGTGGTCCGTTAGCGCGCAAGTCGTCTAACGACATCTATGAAATTATTTTTTTCTCGAAAACTATGGTATTTACGAAAAAAAGTTATTTAGATTTTTTGTTGGAAATTAAATGGTCTTACCATTAAGTTAAAAAATATAGAGCATTCTCTTTAAGAAAAGTATTATTTTAGGAATAAATTTTTTATGGGATATCCTGTATAAAATTGTCATATGTCCGTTTATAGTACGTATCGGTTCGCACAACTTTTATTATGAACTTTTTTACTTATCTTTTCAAATAGCAAAAATATATTAAACCCCGCATTTTTTGACTCAATCCGTATATATGTATGACGTACTGGACAGGAGTAGGAAAATGTTTTTCCTTAAATTCCCTATGCAAATTAAACCTTTTATTCTAACTTAAATACTATATAAATTGGTGTAGACTTTTTCAGTATATCAACTATAATCAAGACATCCCATATGAATTTACTTTTTCTTGGATCAAATTTAATTTGATCAGAACAAAACGGCGAGACTGAAAAACCTCAAAGGCGGTGTATCTGCTTGGGAGAGAAGCTATGTGGGTGGCCTATCCACCGGGGTAGATAATCAGAAATATTTAACTTTGCTTACTTCTATTTAGTTATTTATTTCTGTACGTACTTCTTCCCATTAAGATTAAGTAATTGCGGGAAAAATTTGTTCTACATAACTGCTTTGCTGATAGCCCAGAAACCCAGAAATATTTTAAAAGAGAATAAGATAAGATGCGTTTTTTGAACTTTTTGAACAGTTTTAGCTCATTTCAACATTTCAATAGATTGATATTGAGATAGGTCGTCGACCATGATGCCTGCAAAAAACTAAAATCTGTGGTTTGGATAGAAAGATTGGACATTTAATACACTAAATACCTCAACTGATGATGATATTTCCTCTAATTTAGACATTAAAGTGTGAATGAAAATAGCACGAACGTCAATCAACCTTCGCACTTCCAGCCTTTAGACGCCAATTTTGAAGTTTCAAGCTGTATCCTGATACACTTTAAGCATTTGCAGAGGTAAAGTTAAAAACATTTTTAATTTGTGTAAGAGTCAAATTTTCGATTTTTTCTAAGAAAAGTTACTTCATTGACAACATCTAATATACTTCTAGGTTGTATTTTCAAGAGATATTTTCCGTTTAATGTTTATTTTTAAAGCCGCATCTAAACTGAAAATCGATAATTTCAGTCTAGTTTTGCTGGAAAAGCAGATATATCAAACTGTAGATCTTGAATGTCTAATATTAAAAAAAAACTCAATTCTGTATCAGATTAATTGTATTAAAAAATACGGGGGTGATACATTCAAGATCAAGTTGAAATATTAACCTTATATAGTAAAAAAAATGCTTTGAATAAACGTTGTAAATACTGTACAAAAATACATCACTTTGGTCTACAGCCTACCTTAAGATTAAAGTACATTTTTGCAAATCATTTTTCAATAATATAATTATTTATAGATAAGATAGTCTCAGAATCTGTTTACATTTCTGTTTTGATATATGTTTACGCAGAGATTGACTGATAACGAACATTTTTTTAAACTTGTGATAATAGAGTATGGGGCAGCACCAGTATTTAAACCATTCTGTCTTGAAGAAAAGTTATATTTCTAAAGTTTCTAATACACATCAGTCTCATTGGTGCTGCAACCTAGACAAACATGAGGTCTGAAAAATTAGCCTGTAATTCAGCGTCAGTGCCAGAGTAAGTAACTTAATTAAAATATATGTGAAATTTACAAACAGCAAATTGAATTAGTTTGTTTTCATCAATACGTTGTATAATTGCAAACAATCCGGATGAATGTTTGATTGCATTCGGCCAAGTATATCAAATTAGTGCAGTTGAAAAACGTATAATGTTTCAGTGGTAGCTATTTACATAATTTTATTTATTTATTTACTAGTTTATTAATACATATATTATAATGCTTCGACTTGAAGTATAAAAAAATTATTTTTGCGTTAGTAAACGACTCAGGAATTTACTGTAAACAATTAAATAAGTATATGATCAATTGCTCGGCACGTTATTCTAGTTATCTAACAAGCAAAACGTAAGTCGAGTCATACTAACTTTGAAAGTGTAACCACATCTATATTAAATCCGGAACTGTCTCAACTTTACGTCACGACGGGGTACTCTTACATCTCGGGACAGTTTATTTATTATTTTGTTAGAAAATGTTTATGTTATAGTCATCATATGTAGAGCGACGCGGCACTTGTTTTAAAAGCTTGCGTAAGATGTAACGCACGGGTTCAGCTAGTATGTATACATTAAATCCGAAACTGTCTCAACTTTACGTGACGACGGGCTGTGCTCTTACATCTCAGCACAATTTTTTTATTATTTTGTTAACTAATGTTTATGTTATAGTCATCATATGTAGGGCGAAGCGGCACTTAATTCCAAAACCTTGCGCGAGGCGTGGCGCGGGTTCAGCTAGTATTACGTTAAATACCGAGGAAAATAAAATACACTACATGGTTCTAATTCTAAGGTCAAATTATTGTGAAGTTTAAAAGTCCAGTACGGTGATTCGTCGTAAATAGAGGAAAAATTAGCCACCTATAAATTACTTAAAACCAAGTTAAGAATCTTACTTTGCAGTATGATCATCAAATAGATTGATCGCGGAAAACAAGATCAGTGTCTTAGCTTAATTTACACAGTTGCAATTAATAGAACTGTTATTTGACAACTGCGGGACAAAACTGTTGCTGTTACAATGATTTTTATTCATAATCGTAAATTGGGTATGAATAAATCATGTTTTTTGCAATTTGCTCGTAGAAACGCAACCAAGAAACTGTTGGCTATGTAAGACAACATTTGCGTGACGATTCAATAATATTCTCGAAAACACTTTTGCGTTAATTATTTTAGGAGAAGGGGGTAATATGGAACCCCATTTTGTTTTTTCCCAATAAAACAAACAATTTCAGCACAATTAACTAAAACTAGGTACCACCAGATTCTGTAATTGTTCATTTATTGTTCTTGTGAACAAATTTTCCATAATGGGCGCCGTTCAAAAAATATACGCAAATTAGTAAAAAATGTCAAAATCATGTTCTGTCAAAAAGTGTGGGTAATATGGAACCGTGTAAAAATATCCAAAAAAATTACTGTAGATGGCAAATAATGTATTTATTTATATACCAAACCAGTAACAAACTTAATATAATGTATGAATATAACGTAAAAAAAAAATAATTTTGCGACAGAAGTCACAAATGTAGGCATCTTTTTCGCAGCTTGAGCACTCATAATGAGCGCAGAGCTGGCACGTTATACATTGAACCCAAAGTTCTCCTCTTTTATCCTGTGAGTAGAATGCATCACAGAACATACAAACTGCATCATCCTCTGAAGTTGGTTGTTTTTCAGTTGAATGGTCGCTGTCATGGGAGGTTCCATATTACCAGCGATGTAGGGGTTCCATATTTGACAAACTACTCGCTGTACTAAATTGTTAGGTTATACTCTTGAAGATCATTTTAATCAGCTTTTGTCAGCTGGCTTTTGAAGAACAAATACTTCATCAACTACTAAAACACTAAACATTTACATACCATCAAAACACTCCCAAATATTAATTAGAACATCGACAGAAAAAAAAATTGAAAATTTTTACAATAACACAAAAAGCATTTACTACGAATGAAAACTGTAAAGTGACCACAGAATGATATGTATGCTATCCTTCACAGAAACACAACATGTTTAGCCACTTACAACAAAGATGTCCCTTGGAGTTTCGTAATTAACACTGGGTTCCATATTAACATCAGGTTCCATAATACCACCTTTTCCTCTACCTGCCGCAATGCAGTCAGGAAGAATTTTAGATTGTGTATCTACAAAACGCAGGTGTATTAGGAATTATCACCACAAACGACGAAAATGTTAAAAGTTGTCGTTTGAATTGCCTTTTCCCGACAACTGTTGGTTGGGCTAATATCAGTATGAAGAATCTTTTGCTACCGAAAAATACCCGAACAATATTTTGAAGGTTTTTATGAATCAGCTGCACGTAGCTGAACTGCAGCATGAGAAAAAAGGTACCTGCTTACGCGTCCACACAAACTTAAGATTATTTTGTTGTGTTTATTTTTCTTTACCTTCAATATACTATAGATTTCAAAAAAATTTTCGAATTCGAGATTTATACGGAAATACACGTGGGAGAAATCCAAAAATGTGGTTTTTGTCTGTATGTGTGTGGGAGGGTGGGTATGTATAATTTTTTATATGTATGTGTGTGGTGCATTATAACTCCCGAATGTATAGTCGATTTTGATGAGCTTTAGAATGTATGAGTATATATAAATCACCGAAAATATAAGCTTTTGAAAAAATCCGAAACCGGAAGCGGAAGATAGTCGTGTTGGTGTTTCTATAGTCTCCGCTGGATTACCCTATACGCAGGATACGCACGTGCGTATAGCGGCAGATTTCTAGAGGCGGCAAAATCTGAGACTTTAATTTAATAAAATGACAGAGTGTTAAATTTTTCTCAGATATTATTTACAACTCCCATAAAATGCATATCATGACTATATGAGTCATATAGTAATATGAGATGTGAGCAAGAAATAAGAAAATATCGACGGTGCATCTGCATTTCACTTGAAACATAAACAAACTATAACTATATACTGTCGCAGTTGCATCAAAAAAATCTCGGCGGAACAATTTTGACAAGGTAAGTTATAAGTTTTAATTTTAGTCTTTTCGTTTCGGGGCGGCAATTTTAATGTGCGTAAAGCGGCAAATTCTTTAATCCGGCACTGTCTATAGTAACACTTTAGAAAAATTCATAGAGACCTTCAGAAATAAATTAAGGCATTCAAAAAAAATAATTGTGGCTTGTCCTTAAATTTATAAGATTGGGTTTCTGAGTTCTGGAAAAAGATTTTCAAAACTTTAAATCTTTATTTCTAATAGTCTTTATGGCATCGTAAATAATTTTATATGTTAATATTTTACCCTTCCAGGTATTTCGCGGTATACAATTTCAAGCCGTTTTTCCTTTTTATTTCTAAAGACGAGATATACAGTCAAAATGTCAACAAAAATCGTAGCGGTCGCTGTTTTAAAGCTACAGAGTTTGGAGGAAAAACATTTGATTTATCTTAACGTATTTTATCAAACTATGCTAACATTTTTTTTGGGAAATAGTGCATGCTTCGAATTTTACAAAACTTATTTTTCCCATACAATTTTGACATACCTCCACATTCTTACGTTTCATCGAAATCTGACCACCTTTTTAAAAGATATGAAAGAACGTGCGATAGCATCCACCCATACACAAACATTTTTTATTTTTCCGAGACCCAAAACATTTGTTTTGTTAATATCTTGAAATAAAAAAAATCATGAAATCAACAGGTACTTTGACATCTGAAAATAAAACCGAGAATTTTAACAAACAAAAACAAATGCAGGATATTTTTGATTCTACGTAAAGTTGGCAAACTTCAAAAACATTACTTAAAATATTATTTGTAAAGTCGAATAGTTTATGCGTATGCTAATTCTTCTGCTCTTTTAAGGACCAGTAACAAAAGCGTAATACAACAAATACAAGACGTAGCCCTAATAATATGGGAAATTATACTTTTCCATCTGAAAGCGTTTTGGTTAATTGGAGAAGCCCTTTTCAGATTGGTTGTACCCGTACCTGAAAAGTCCGTTAAAGGAGAAATTGTTGTGGTAAGTTCCTAATTGTTTTCGGTTACTAAAACACGATTAACTTCCGATTTTCAGATAACAGGAGCTGGACATGGAATTGGAAAGGAACTTGCCTTGCAATATGCTTCCGAGGACGCAACCGTTGTTTGCTGGGATATTAACGAAAAAGGCAACCAAGACACGGTTGAAGAAATTGCCAAATTAGGGTATCCAAGAGCACATGCTTATGTGTAAGTATATTTGTGACAATATTTTCACTTTTAGACATTTTTGATCGTTGCATACTTATTTTTGAATAATTATTTTATTTCTTTCTAATCTAATAAAACTTTTTTTTGTATTTATGGTTACTTGTGCTACATGTTAATTCCTTGAAGACAATTAAAATACCACGCAAGCTTATTGACAACTAGTCCGGCCAAATGTTGCAGATTCTGATATCAATTAAACGGTCTTGTTATAACAGGTGCATTATCACCACTTATGTGTTGACATTCTCTCCCATGGAAATTGTACTCGCTCGGTAAACTCAACGACACTTGAAGTGAACGCTGGGAATTAATTACACACAAACGAAATAAAACCTGTTTAGGATTTTACGCTTTACGTATAGGCTAACTATATGGCTTTTTATTGCCCAACAATAGAGTAATTAATTTTTCGAAACTGTTTTAAAGTAATATTGATGATAAAACTGTACAAAATTCTTTTTGAAAAACGAACACAAAGTAAAAGTTTAATTGTTTTTCTAAATTACCATTCTAGCAAGCTTTGGTCGTTTTCAGTAATGCATTAATAAACATCAAGGGTGATTTTTAGATTTTGTGTGATTTGCAGCATAAATCAAAGCAAGTGAGTGTTGCCCGAAGTACGCAACGTAAACGTTTAATCCCTTGATATGACGCGCTTTTAAAATCTGTTTTTACTAGTATTTTGTTTTTGTAGATGAAATCAATCAATTTTTCTGTAGATACTTTGTCATATTTCAAACCGTTCATACTGTTCTTAAAGTATTTTTATAGCATATATTCTGCTCTCGATATGAAGAGAGAAAATCTAAAACTAACTACACAAATATTTACAAAAACTTCCCAAGCATACCGACAGCTTGACAGCACTGCGTATGGAAAAATAAAAATTCTAACAGTTATTTCGTTGCAGTTGTGATGTAACAAATCGTGAAAATGTTATAGAATTAGCAAAGCAAGTACAAGTAGAAGTAGGCGATGTCGGCATTTTAATAAATAATGCAGGAATAATGCCTTGTCATCCATTTTTGAATCACACTGTGAGTGAAATCGAACGGATAATGAACATCAACGTTATGGCCCACTTTTGGGTTTGTACTTCTAAAACAAAGGCAAAAACTATGCATAATACTATACCTAACATTTGTTTATAGACGTTGCAAGCCTTTTTACCAACAATGATGAAAAACAACCATGGACATATAGTGGCTTTGTCTTCTTGTGCTGGATTAACGGGAATCAAGAACCTTGTTCCTTACTGTGCATCAAAATTTGCCGTTCGTGGTATGATGGAGGCACTTTCTCAAGATTTACGCACCAACCCCAAAAATCAAATTCAGATAACACTCATTTATCCATACATGGCAAATACGGGATTGTGTGTAAGACCCAAAGTGCGTTTTCCAAGCCTATTGCCGCTGTTAAACCCAAAAGATGTTGCAAAGCACATCATCACAGCTCAAAGGCGTAATATATTTGAAACTACAATTCCTAGGTCTCTTTTAAGTCTAAACTACTATACACGGTAAGTGACATTTCTAATTTTAAACTGCTATGAAAATCTAATAATTATATTTAATTTTTCAGACTATTTCCATTAAAGATTGGTGTATTGTTAAGCGACTTTTTAGACTGCTATCCAGCTTCTGATTTGTAAATGATTGTTATATTTATATAGAGCTATTTAGAATTTTATATTAATTAATAATTGAGTTTACAAAAACTTTTTTTTAAAAAAGCATTGTATACCTGTAAGCAGAGCAAACTTTTGTAATAAAACAAAATTTAATTATAAAATAGTAAATACTACTTCCATAACGGCATTTAAAAAACGATTTT
The DNA here is from genome assembly GCA_958336395.1 of Ctenicera cuprea. Lineage (NCBI taxonomy): Eukaryota > Metazoa > Arthropoda > Insecta > Coleoptera > Elateridae > Ctenicera > Ctenicera cuprea. Next base: position 11,920,113 of record OY284496.1, on the reverse strand, counting down.
GTATGCTCTCTCCACGTCTGCAAGCACTATATAAGCTATTGAATATTACAAAGTTAATAGCTTCTTCTTGGTTGCATACCTCTTGCCAGGTGTAGCATATCTTCGCACCTCCTGTCCTTTGTAGTGCTTAAAGTAACACAGAACAGTAAGCTTTATGTAGGCTCCGAACCACGGAAGTGGATGCACTTCATCTCTAGAAAAGATTTTACTAGACAATCTCAGATGTGTAAACAGAAGCTAAACTCCGCTACTCCTCAAAGAGGGTTCTGCGGGCTACAGGTAACAGAACTCGCATTAGAGTACGATTTTAAAAATCCGATACTACTTCACCCAAATCGCCGGGAATCGAACTCTAGGCTGCTGAATAACACTCAGGCACCTAGACCGCTATTCTAATCGGTGGTCCAAAAGTTAATAACGCACATTAATTTTGTCAAAAAATAGTGCCAGGCAAAAATGTCGGCGGTTTTTGTCTTCTGAATATAGCTAGTACGGAATGAAAAAAATTTCATTTTTGGAAAATTGACACTAATAGACAATTAGTCGCTGCAAGTTTTTATTTTGTTATTTTATATTTTAAAGTAACAAATCTCAAAAAACATATTTTTTATACATAGCACAAGCTGTGATGTTCCATCTTTTTTTCAGTTGTAAGTGGGTAATTTATAAAATTTCTTTTAAAAAATTTTATTAGTCTGAATGTACCTACGTATATGTCGTAGGCAGATTGTAAAAATCATTCATTTTATAAAACGCCTAAGCAGATCACGAATATAGGAATTCTTTCGCATTATTTAAAAAAAATCTATCTGTTTCTACAACCAACCAACCAACTTAAAGTAAAGACCCTGGAACCGTGACATATTTTAAAAAGAAATGTAACGAAATAACCCTATGTTCTTGTCTCATTTCATGATCTGTCTAGGCATTTTATACAACGATGAATTTTACAATCCTCCTACGACATACCGGGTGTAAACGAAACTATATGGGTAACATGTTCATAAATAAAATTTTTGATGGTATTAGCAATTTTTTAACACTTCCGGTTTCGCCAAAATTAACCATAATTTTCTTATTTTAAATACAACACCCTGTATATTTTTAGGTATTTAGAATCAGGATAAAATTCTGCACACGATAGTGCACTTCAAAATTTTTATGTAATTTGTTTGTTTTGTGTCTAAAGTGCCATGCCGCGGGGCATAAAACTGTTCCTCTGCAGCCAGGCGTTACCACAAAACTGTTTATTATCGTTTGCTGTCCAAATCCGTCAACCACGGGCGCTTTTAAAATTTGCCAAACAGTTTTGTTGAGATAAAGTCAGAAATTTCAAATGGAACAATATTGGCTCATATTGTTTTTCGGAAAGAGGCACTTCCTAACGGCTGCAACAATATACCCATAACTCGATACTTTATTACATTTTTAACCAGTAAAATTATAGGTTTAAATTAGTTGTTAAATAAGGACGTAACTACGGTCGCCTACTTTCAAACAAAAGAACAACACGGCATTCAAAACAAAAGCAGTTTAACAAGAAAAACAAATACAAATTAAGTAGACAGTAAATAAACAGCAATTGAGAACGCTTAATTTATAATAACGTAGAAATGAATTTTAACTTTAGCGCGAGAATCAGTTTAAAACATTTAAGCAAACAAAAGACGAAAAATAGTTTCTGTGCATTGAGACTATAGTAAACAATCGAATCCTATTAAAACAACGGAAACTGATTCGCGCGCTAAATTTAAAATTCAGTTGTACATTATTATAAATAACGTTTTCAATTGCTGCTTATTTAGTGTCTACTTAATTTGTATTTGTTTTTGTTATTAAACTACTTTCCTCTTTTGTTTTGAAGGTCCTTTTATTTGAAAGTGTAAGGACTGTAGTTGACCATAGTTAAGTCCTTATTTAACAACTAATTAAAACCTAATTTTACTGGTTATGTAAATATAATAATGTATCGAGTTATGGGTATCGTTAGAAAGTCCTCTTTCCGAAAAACAATATGAGCCCATATTGTTCCATTTGAAATTTCTGACTTTTTAAAAAACTGTTTGACAAATTTTTAAAGCCAAAAAAATACAATTAAAGTACACAATCGTATGCAGAATTTTCTTCCAATTCCAAATATGTAAAAATATACGAGATGTTGCATTTAAAATAAGATAATTATGGTCACTTCCGGCAAAACCCGAAGTGTTAAAAAATTGCTAAGACCATCAACTAAGTGAATTTTATGGATATATTAGCCATACTAAATTTCATATGTTCATCTTAATAAATAATGAAAAAAAAAAGAGGGTGAACCACATTTCCTTTACAGTCGGTACACCCTAAATGGTGCATTATTTAGGTGTTGCCTTAATTGCTAATTATGAAAACTGCTACAACTAAGGACTCTGAAGAGAGTATAAAAAATTAGTTGTGGCAGGTTAAAGAAAGATCCGGTTTAGAAGCAAGACGAAATACTTCATCTAATTAATATACTGTACTAATCAAATTCATTTATTAATACATAAGAAATGATATAAATACTTATTACTATTAAATTAATAGAATAAAAATAGTCAAATCCACTAAAATAAATGTATATTTCACATCAAAGTAAATAAGCTACATAAACCATATGTTTCAAACCTCCCAAAAACGAAGCAAAATTAAAAATAGGCCAGTGATATCAGTAGTTCTAGCAAAAGACTACGGATGGACGTTCAGAGAATGTCCTGTGGACATCTATAAAGCATGTTCATAAGCCATTCTGGACGCTTACCACTCCTTGACAAAATCAGAAAAGTCCTGCCAACCGCTCATCAACCCCTACATATTTCTTTCCAAATTATTAGCGAATTAAATTCATATTCTTCTTCTCTAGTGCCATACCCTGTTCAGGGCGTTAGCGACCTTTCTCCTATGTCTATGTTTGGTGCGCGGAGATAGATATTTTCAACAGACAGACATAGGGAACCTACAGTTAAAGGTGGGCTCCGAATCTTTCTTCTCCAGAAAGGTTATCCTGGAGAAAAATCCACCTCGCTGGTTTCCCGTTGCCTTGCAAGGGAGAATAAATGGGCCAGTAATTGAACGCAGATCCTCTTCATTGGTAGCCCGCGTGCTTACCACTGAACTACAACCGCTTTATAACACCATAAGTCATTACCATGCAAAATTATTAGGGTTGCAATCATTATCAAGAAAGCTTTGTTTTCAATAAATTAATGTATTACAAAAATTCTGCTTGTTTTATTTATCAAGTTCAACCTTCTTTAGACCTTAAATAAGAGAAGGGACACAACACAAACGCACCAGGTTCTGCAAAGTTCCAATATATGCCTAGGTGGTGAGGAGAGAATGGGTGTGGTGTAGTAAAGTAAATAAGGTTGTATGTTGTGTATTGAGTTTAACATATCTGTTTTTACAACACTATTTTGAAAATTAGCATTACTTATTTGCTGCCTTTTCCCATGAAATACATAGTGTGTCCAAAAGATCTGGCATCAGTTTTACCACCAGAAAGAAGATCTATTAATAATTAAAGCATACTCTACAAATTACATTCATCAGAACGGAAAGTGCATTTCCATAATGGTTTGGTGGTAATTATTCAAATCTGGTAAATAAGCAGTGAAAAATCCACTCCTAGCATTTTTAGACAAATGCTTACATGTTTTATATACTTCCACACTTTATCGCCCCTGTAATAGAAATATGAATATCCAGATTAGCCAAGTAGGTACATGAATAACACATTGAAATGCAAATGCTTAATTATCTGAAAAATGGTTGACTTCGTTACTTTAAAAAAAATAACGCAGTTGCCAAAAAATGAAGTTAAGCCTACTGAACATGATAAATAAAACTTTATTTTAGGCAAGGCCGAGTGAAATGCATGATGGCTGCAGAAAAACACCAGCGTTGCAGCTCAATTGTCCGCTGCGTTACTCCTTTCTCCTCGGTTATCGCACTGTTTTCTGCAATTTAATGAATAACATTACAAATATTTTCAAAACCTATTACATGTAAGTATAATAAAACGCAAAACAAAACTATTTAAATAGGCACAGCTAATAAATGAAACGTTAACGTTTTGATAAAAAAATTGGAAAAAAGTAACAAAGTACAACTTTCGGCTAACACAAAACCCAAACTAACATGACATTTCAAAATTATGTTCTATAAATTTTCAAAGCACTAGTTATGAGTAATTCTTTCATTATAATTTTTTATAAATTTCAATTATAATCGAGAATAAACCATTATCAAATTCTGCAACGTAGTGGACAAAAATCATTGCCACGTTTCACATTTTCTGTTAAAAAACATATAAAAAAGACAAAAAGTGCACTGCTGATGGTCAACACGTTAAATACAAAAGCGCCAGAGTTAATACTGCGTGTAATTTTGCAAATTGAAGCTAAAGAAAATGTTTAAACTCTAGAATTCAAAAGTGTGATCTATTTTGAGAATGACCCTTTCATGTAATTTTGTGTAAATAGTTATAAGTTTTAGTTAAATAGTCAAAAAAGTTAAGCAAACACTTTTAGATGAACCACCCTAGTTCACCAAATTACATAAGAATTTCACAGAAAGTAGAGCTTCATTAACGAAGACCACAGACAAAATATCAAGATTAAGCAGTGTCCGTGTATTCGTTTAAAATGTGGCCCAGCTGCTAATCCCTTGTGGTGGCTGTAAATCCATAACAAACCACATTTGAATATAAATAAATTCGATAAATGAACATAATTTCGTCTGAAGAATATTTTTTAGTTAAATTTGTCACACGCTTATGCCTAAGCAAGGAGGAGTAAACTAAGAGGATATAACAGTAATGAGAAGCAGAGAAATAAACTGCTTAAGTGCTGAAAAATAAAGGGTATGTTGTTAATACGCTGAACCTGTATCTTACCATAAAAAATTTAGTCTAGAGACCACATAAATATAATTTTTAAATGTTAAAACAAAAATCAAGAAGCAGGATTACTTATAATTTTATTTTATTTAAAGAAATAAAACCAAATTCTATAAAGCTACACAATTTCTTCACATTTGTTGCAAATTTAATTAGAAACATCAGTTTTCAAATTTTCACATTATTACGCACTTTGCATTTCATTTCTGAGTTTTTCTTCTACTTGATCTTTAGTTAAACTATCACATAGGAGTTTCAGGGTCTTCTGTCTTGATTTATAACCCTACATGAAAAAACACAAAAGAACAATTTTTGATTTGGTTTTGATAAATATTTAACAGAAAAAACAGCCAATATTACCTTATCCAGTACAATGTTAGTTTTTCGGAGTCCTAGTACTCCACACATGTACTTAATTAATTCTGTATTTGCTTCTCCTTCTGTTGGTGGGGCATTAATTTGAATTCCAACGCCTTCAGAAGATATATCTAATATTTAAATCAATTTGTTTAACATACTACATAAAGATCTTAAACAAATAAGGATAGTAGCAAATATCCATGGAAATGGAGAGAAGCTTACAAAATTTAAATCTGTAGTCTTTGGAGTTTAGGGTTGCCACCTTTATTAGAGTCGATTACCAAACAGTAGGGTTGCGAATGTTTAAAATTTATATAGCTTTGTCCATTACCAGAGGCGGTGGTCAGTAAATGGTAGTGAACGAGAAAACGTTTTAGGCTATTTATGAGCAGTGGAAGCAAACAATAACGTTCAAATTAAGAAAAATAAAATATGCAATAATTTGAGTTTTTTTAAGGTACATTTCGATTTCAGTGTTGGATTCTGTAGGCGTAATTAATCGTTTGATAGAAAACAAGAAACTCTATTTTAACATTAATATACACATATAAAATAAAATAACCGTTTAATACATTATTATACATATCTATCTATATATATAGTAAATCCCTAACTGTCTCACCATAACACGACAGGCTTTTACACCTCAACTCAGTTTATCGGCCGTATTTTGGCAATAAATTATGTTTATCGGCCTTGTCTTGGTAAATAAAATCTTTTCACTATTTCAAACACGTTCATGAAAAAATATTTGTTTGTGAATAAGGGCGAATTTCACCTTGGAATTAGTGTAACAAAATTTTTTTTCTGCATATTTATTAGTTATAAAAACATATCAAATATCTCTGTTAGGGCACTCCCATAGAAATGAGGTCGAGTTCGAGCAGTGGTCGAGTCCACATGTTTAACGACGCCACTCCAGCTTTTAAATGTAAAACGGCGTTTTGACCGTTTGAAAAGACAATTTTAGTGTAGAGTGATCATTAAAGTTAGTAAATTAGTACCTTTGGGTTAGCATATCAGGTAAAACAGGTAACAACGTAGCGCGCGCGCCCGGAGAATGTTTGTTTGGTCAGCGCAAAGCAGGTGCATCAGTGACATGCGCCAGCTCTCAAAAACAAAGAAGCGAGAATTACCTGCGGGATTAATTATACCACCTGGATTACCTGCCGATGTCACAACAGATGAAAGGAAACCGGAAAATGGATAATCAGCAAACAGTTAAAGCTAAGTTATAAATATAAGTAGTAATTTCTAATAGAGAATAAATAGATAAAATCCCCAAGATAAATTAAGAACAGGCGGCTGTAAGTAGATATTAAACAACGCAAATAATTTAAAAAAATAGATATTGTTATTCTGTTAGGGCAGTCTGTTAGGCAATAGAGTTTATTTTCGTCCAAACCCGACAATAGAGAACGCCAACAGACGAATTCCTGGAACTCGACGCTAAAGGTCTTGGCCAGGTAGATTTCTAAGGGTTTCTTGGGCTGAAAAAGGCAAACGAGATAGGTTACAATGTAGGAAAGTTATAACCAAAATAAATTCACACTCAACAGGCGGGAAAATTCAAGCAAAGAATTCTTTTACGTGCGCCGCGATACCTACAATAAAGTACAATAATTTTCCATTAGATTAATTGATTTAATTACCGATATTTGTATTGAAAATACATTTTTTAGTATTATGTTTGTATAGATGGTTATTTATTATATACTCTAAGGTAGTGATATACACCTAACATTAAGAAACTTTATATATTAAGTTGTAGAACAGAGCATCTGGGGAGTACGTTTATGTTCATGTAATTTAAGTAAGGTTTGGAGCGTAATGTTGAATTTAAGGCTCAGAACCGGGTACGTCAAATTAGATTGGTTCTAGTATCTAACATTTACGTCTGTTGTCAATCAGAACAACTAATAGTATTAACAGGTGCGTAAACATATACACGGAAATGTACACACCAGCAAACCAACGGAAATCATCAGAAGCAGGAAACACAATACCTACCATGGAACAGGAAACAGTATATACGGACAGACACAAATTGACAGTGCGGAAAATCCCAGGAGATGGAAACTATTTATTCGCCTCAATAGCAGACCAAAACACAAATGTCACAGCAACCCGAGAACAGCTCAAAAAAGAAGCTTTCATCTTAAGCAAAAAATCGTGTCACACATCAGAGAAAACCCACAAAAATTCCAAATGCAACTGGAGGAAAATGTAAGAAACTTGGCTCCGCGCTACGACCATCTAGCACATACCTACGGCCCAGCACTACAAACAGAAGCCTACTTAGAAGACCTAGGAAAAGAAAAATTTTGGGGAGGAGCCGAATCAGTAGCAGCAGCAGCAGCAGAAATACTAAAGGCGTCAATAGAAATACACTACAAAGCAGGTCCAACCTCCACACACACTCCGGTAGACAACAATCAACCACCCAGGGCAATAAGAAGCCAAAGAAGAAAAGGAATCCATAGGAAGCAGGAATGGAACGCCAAATATGATCATGCTAGATCAAAGAATAGTATTAAGTAGTTTATTAGCTATTAGGAAATTAAGATATTTTCAATTTGTAACCTTAGAACAATAGATATGTGTGAAGTAAGAACAATGTGAAACTTTGATACCAAAGTTTATTAAGTTAAGATGCATAATCGCATAACATTCTTGGTTACGTACTCAAAACCCCCATTGATGCGTAGCTTACTAACTACCCGGTGTTGCAGCAGCGGTGTCTTGCGGTATGCATTGCAGACATGCTAACGCGGTTCAACACCCCACCCGATCCCACCTATCACATAAATTCCTACCCACCTTACTGGCATGGGGTGGGCCTGGCGTAATCCAGGATCGACTCTCGAGTCAGCTCCATGTCAGATGATGATGATGATGATGATGATGTGAATAAGGGCGAATTTCACCTTGGAATTAGTGTAACAACATTTTTTTTCTGCATATTTATTAGTTATAAAAACATATCAAATATCTCTGTTAGGGCACTCCCATAGAAATGAAAAAAAGTAATAAGTTTAACTAACTGTTCTCCCGCTTTAGAAATTTTTGCTGCATTTAGGATAGGATTTTTTTCGAGTCATGTTTTTCCCAAAGCTATTACGGGGTTTTTTTCTTAAATTTGTTTTAAGGGGCTGCTTTTTCCAGACTTCTTTTTCGGTTTCTTTTCTGGGGCCGCTCTTTTTCTGGGCTTTTTTCGTGTTTTTCATAGAATTATCTTTCCGGGAGCGGCTCTCAATCCCAAAACCGACTCAGCGAAGAAAACATTTCGAATTACCAAACAAAAACGGGGGGTACTTATTAGGATCATAATTTCCATTTATAACTTTATTGCTTTTTGTAGCACCTAAAACAGTTGGTGTAGAATTCTGAAAACTGCATTTAAAAATTTAAAATATGTAGTCTGAAGTTCTATATTTATGACAGTTTTGTCTATTCGATTCCGTGCGCGACTCCATGTGTACAACACACCATACATTAATATAATATACAGCCTGTTTCAGAGTAAGCGCCTTTTTTTTTGGTGAGTTTATTATTAGGAATATATTAAAAATTTTTGGTGTGCATATGTTTCGAAGGGTGCTGCACAACCTGGCGCAGTCAGTTTTTTGATTGGACGTCAAATATCAAAATAGCGATTTTCAACTGTTTATTTTTAAATGGAACGGTACGACTTTTTTTGGCTTAAACGATGCTGTATGATGTTTACAATATGATCCTTACCGAATTTTTCATAATTTTTATGATTCGGCTGTAAAATAAGCATTCATTATGTTAGTCTAGTAGGCCGGTACTTACGCACGCGTCACCATGTTTTTGCGTAAAATAAGTAAACTTTTGATGAAACAATTGCTTGTAAGTAAACATTTCCACTTCTTCGAGTTTCTTGTTAGATAAAAAACTAATTAGTTTTTTATTTAAATTTTGTTCAGTTTATAATCCTATAGTTTTCATTCGATGTTATCCTAATATTGAAGTAACTATTATTTAATGTAATCTAAATACCTGAGTTTCTGTGTCTTTATGTTTATTGAAATAATGATTTCACTATGCATCCTGAAAACCATTTAATCGTTTTGTGCAAATACATCAAAGTTCCGTAGGTCTCGGCCTACTAGACTAACATAATAAATGCTTATTTTACGGCTGAATCGTAAAAATTGTGAAAAAATTCAGTAAGGATCATATTGTAAACATCATACAGCATCGTTTAAGCCAAAAAAAGTCGTACCGTTCCATTTAAAAATAAACAGTTGAAAATCACTATTTTGATATTTGACGTCCAATCAAAAAACTGACTGCGCCAGGTTGTGCAGCACCCTTCGAAACATATGCACACCAAAAATTTTTAATATATTCCTAATAATAAACTCACCAAAAAAAAAGGCGCTTACTCTGAAACAGGCTGTATATATAGTGTTATGCATATGTGAACCAGCCGTGCTTCGGAGAGCACGTTAAACCATCGGTGCCAGTTATTATACTAACATCTTTTGCAATCGTAAACTCTTTAGTGGAATTCCTTTCCCTTTCGACAGGTAAGGTCAGCCTCCTGCCCGACGTACGTGCAAAAAGAGCTCCAAGACCCGCACTAATGGCTGGTATTAAGTAGGATTTGGCCTACAATACGAAATTTAAAAAATTTAATATATAATGCAATAACAGAAAATTTTAAAACAGATTACAATTCCCTAACATTTTGTGTCCGGGTTAGCCTGTGTAACAAACTCCAAACAAATTTTTGAATTAGCCAACTGTCCGGATGAACACCGAACGGGTGGCAACCCTATTGGAGTTACATATTAAAGTCGCTCTGGTCATTTGTTAACCGAAACCTTTTACAATAAAAAAAAACTAAAAGTTTTGTACCTGTAATACAATTCTGCTTTGCTCCTGGTTTGGCCGATACCTTTATAAGAATATTATTCGATTTATCTAGTTGTACTGGGGATTCTGTTTCATCCTACAACACATTAAATTATATGAAAATGTAGAGAAAAAAATTAGTATTTAACCATTATTGTAATTTTAAACAGTTCACATTAGAAAATATGAATATCATAATATAACCTCAAAATCCTGTACTGTACATACCAATCTGTTCTCTAACTTCTGAGTTTGTTTTGTGCCTTGTTTACGTTTTACCATCTTAGAATAAAATATTGGGGCAAACGTGAAAAATTCCAAATTTTCATTAACAAAAGAACGATACATTATATTTTCAAATATTTGTAAGTGATCAACATATCTCCATTTTTTAAGGTTATGTATGTGTTTCACAAATCATTAATTTATTAAAAATTGTTCCCAATCTTTTTAATCTTTCAGAAAATACGTGCTACTTCCTCAAAAGAATGCCGAAAAAATTCGCCGGAGAAAATAGTAAAGCTGTTGCTGCAAGAACTCGAAAAACTGCTGCAAAGGAACAACAGCAAGCCGAAAAACAGAAAAAGGTGGAAGAGGCGTACTGGCAAGACACTGACAAGCATGCACTTCGTAAACAACAAAAAAAGGTGAGTTTTGTTAGATCTGCTTGAAAGCTGAATTACTATAAATTATTTAACAGGACGAGCAAGATCGAAAGAAACAAGAAGCGGCAGGTAGAAAAGCCGAAAGTAAAGCACTTTTAGAACAAGAATTGTCAACCATTAAGACAACAGGGAAAGCACCTCCTCCAACAAAAGTCACCAGAGCTCAAGTTGCTGAAAATGTGGCTTCCACTAGTGGTACAAAAAAAGAAAACGAGAAAATTGAGACGCATTTAGATCAACCTCTCGAGGAAAACATCAACAGACTTGTTCCAGACGGTGAAGAAGCTCGTAGCGTCACTGAGGCAATTTTGATGTTGAGGTAATTTATTTTCTGCATATACATAAACAATTTTTTAACGTATGTCCCTATTAACCTGCAGTTCAAAACAAGCAGAGGTCGATAAACATCCTGAGAAGCGAATGAAGGCAGCTTATGCAGCATTCGAAGAACATAGGCTGAGGGCTTTGAAAGAAGAACAGCCCACGTTACGCCTTTCTCAATTAAAGCAAATGATTTTTAAAGAATGGCAGAAATCTCCTGAAAATCCTTTGTTAAATAGTGAATAAAGACTGTACTGTTTTTGTAAATTATACGCATTTACTGTTTTGTCAAAAACGTTTTTGCGCATTCATGATTTCTTAGCTTAATTTGTTTTTGTTTTAGTTAAAACTCTTTCAACCCTTTGTTAATTGAAAGTATAATTCAGTAAAATTCTAAAATTTTCTAAAAATATAATGTATTAAAAATTTTTGAAATTAAATTTCTTTAAATTAGTAGCTTCCTATTTTTGAATACGTGATTAAAAGAATCTTTTAAAGTTTTTGTTCAAGACTGTTTCCTTTGACTGATTGTCTACAACCTGATTATAATTTCTTGTTAAATGTTTTAGTTAGTTTGAGAATTTTAAAATCGCAAATACAAAATTTGTATATTTCTGTCATGAAGATTTTTAAAATACAAGTAATACACTTGATATTTTAAAATTTCAAGTATTATTTCTTTCAATGAGGTGTCCTATAATTGTGGAGTTTTAACCGATTTGTTTTTATTAATCAAAATTAACCAGTGTAAATTTCTTGCAAGGATATATTGTAATTCAATAGCGACAACAGTACTAGCAAAAACTATTAACAAAAAAGTACTTGATAGCTGCTATGGATATTTTTTAAACATAATATTTGTTCCATATAAACTTGCTTGTTTCAATGTTCTTCCGAAACAACAAGATCTTAAAAAAATGATTCAACAAATTTCAGTGAATATCTTGAACATTTAATGGTCGATAAAATTTTTTATCATATTCAAAATCTGTATAAAAAAGTGTCTGAATAATAACATCTAGGCTTCCGGGTTGGAGCCGCGTCATCCGTGCATGAACTGCCGACGTTTCGTCGTCGGTTGCACGGGACATCTTCAGGGCTGTGGTCGCTTTGGGATCTGGAACACAACAGTTGTGTTCCCGATCCCAAAGTGACCACAGCCCTGAAGATGTCCCGTGCAACCGACGACGAAACGTCGGCAGTTCATGCACTGATGACGCGGCTCCAACCCGGAAGCCTAGATGTTATTAATAAGGGCCGCGGAAGCCTGCAACTTAGATTGTCTGAATAATGTCAAAACCACTTTGAGCTATTTTCGATAATAACCAAATTATACACGAAAAGCGAAAATTGAAACTTTTAGTTTTTCAGTCTGCACTGAAAATAAAGCAAAGATTCTAGGATTTAAATGTAGATCATAGTTCCTAAAAAACAATGCTGGCCATCCGCCCTGCTGCTCCACCTGTGTATAACATAAAATGTTCTTGTGTCTCCAACATATGGCCAATGTTTGGAATTACCTCAAAAATGCTTGTGGAACAGTCTAAAATCAAACATAAGGAACTGAAACATGATTATTTAACGTTTGCTTTATTTCACATTCCTAAATCAGAAATATATAGATAAAACTACTTTATTTATTAGAATAATAATGACATAAATTGTATGTTATGTTAAAAATTTATTTGACGAGTGTTAATTTATAGGTGCAACGAAGAGTTTTCTGGAAATATGTCTATTTCTTGTTATATCTGGTCCATCATCATGTTATCAACATACAGAATCATATGACTAAGTTGTTCTGTGTCTCCAATGTGCATATATGGCCAGGCATTTGGAATTAACTCAAGAAATGCTAGTGAACTAGTCTAAAAACAACAGTAAATTAATTGAAAAGTCAACATTTAAATTTTGCAAAACTTATCCTCGTCATTTCACATTCTTAAACTAGAAATAGTGAAAAGTATTTGGTTTTGTTAAAAATTTATTTGATAAATGTTAATTTACATGTGAAACTTAAAGATGTTTATGGAAATATTAAATAACTCTATTTGTTATTCTATCTGCTCCACCAGTGTATAAAACACATAATCATATGACTAAGATGTTCTGGTGTCTCCAACATACACATATGGCCTGCATTAGGAATTAACTCTAGAAATGCTCGTGGAATAGTCTAAAATCAAACAGTAACTGAAAATTTCAACCGTTAAATTTTATAAAACATACTCGCTCCATTTCACATTCTTGTACAAGTGTGACGTGATTATCTTGCAAGCCATGTACCAACAATGTTGGTATGAGTATTCTTCGATGAAAGGCTGCATCGCCTTCTGGCCAACTTTGACCATTAGCAATATATTGTAAAATATGATTTGGCACAGCACTGTTTTCACTACAGACATCAAAATGTTTCCCTCTCAGAGCATAAAATATTGTTCTATAAATAATTAAGGAATTAATTTAAAATTAAAGTAAGTTTAAATTTATTTATTACCGCTTTACTCCACAAAACAGTAATGGCTTAAGAAGTGCTCGTAAACAACTAAGTATTGATACTTCTTCACTTTGTACTGGAGGTGCTAAAGGTGTAGGCCCACCACCACTAATTAATATGAGCTGTATTATTTGTTGAGATCGGTATCGACAAAGTGCTGTTGCTAAACTGCAGCTGTAATAAGCAAAGATTTAATTTTGGTCGGAAACATTCAAAGACGCAAAGATTTGTATTTAATGAGTTTTGACTCAAAAAACACAAAAAATAATTAAAAACAAAGTTCAATTGCTTTTCTAGTTTATGATCACAGCAAATTAATCAATTTTGTTATGCTGTGCAGGAAGTAGGAAACTTACAAAAGTTGCACCTGGAAGTCAATTAATTCTAAATACAAATCACTAAAGTGCGTTCATAAAGTAATGCTTCACCTAGCTAGCTTTTCAAATAGCAGACTGAGATTTAAGAAGACGGGAACAAGAAAACTAAAGTGACATCAAAAATAATAATTTTTAAGCATCCACAATGGCCAACAAACGTTATAGGAGCACTGCAATTACCAACAACGTCCAAGCTTTAAAAAAAGCCAGAGGTTGAGTGACACCTCATTTTCAAGATTTCTTAATTCGGCTTCTGATACGTTCAGAAACATGCAGAAATGTACGAGAGAAAATTGGAACAAAAATCAGCTCCTCATGAGCAAAATAAAGAGAGCTTCAAATAATGAGACCCACCTTGCCATTTAAAATGTTTCCACCACTACAATGTCGGTTAACTTGTCGTTTATTCAAAAAATAGTATTTTCAATTTAGCGTAAGTGTTTCAAAAGTTTACAGAAGGGAGGGAGTCAATTTATAGATGCACTGTATACTTACCCATAGGAATGTCCGATTACAATAGAATTCTTGGAATCATCACAGCCAATGTAGTGATCAAACACTGCAAGTGTATATTTCAGTAAATTCTTAAATTTATATGCACTGGCCTTATCAGGGACGGAACTGTAACCATGACCTAGCATGTCAGGGGCTACAACTTCATAACCCTTATAAATCAAAGTATTTATAATATTCCACCAAATATCGGCTGAACTTCCAATACCATGAAGTAACATCACCACTGGTTTCTGAAATATTTTTTTTTAAATAAGAGTTGGTCTTCACTTTATATTAAAATACCTTTTTAATTTGCCCCGAATTTCCATGTGTGCAGCTTCTTTTTATACTGTCTGCAGATTGTTTGTAAATATTATAACTGTGGGGCTGTTCTTTTTGCTCTTTCGGCTTAAAACCATCATGGGCACTTAAGACTTTAAAAGGATGTCGTAACACAACACCATCTAGTTCATCTTCATCTTTGTCAAATCCTAAATTTGTTACACCACTGGTAACATTAGAATTTCGAAATTCCTTTTTAATAGATTCTTTCATAAAATACTCCTGAAATGCTTCAAAAAGTGTCTCTTGAATGAGTCGTTCAACGAATGTCTCTACATTCACTATTTTTATTGGAGGAACATCGTAATTAGATAAATTACTATTACGAATGTTACTCATACGAATACTGCCAGAAATACTATTTGTGGGAAGGTACACACTGAGAGGTAAACGTTGATCGGATAAAGCTGAGAATCGTTGGGATCTTCGGAATGAGCAATTGCAGTTTCCCAGTTTTAAGGGTCGGTTCCATCTTGTAAACCAATACTCTTCAGATAAAGAACTACGACTTATCCTTTTCCTGCCTTCTAAATTAGTTGAAATAACATGCTCATCTTTTAACACTGTATTAGGTTTTATATGAATGATTCTTAATCGTCTATGATGGTTTAGCAATAAATACTCGCTAAACTGTGGAGCAGTTGGCTCTAATGGATGTACGGGATGTCCAAACGTAAAATTTGATACAAAACCTGCACACGGTTGAAAAATTTTTGCAGCAGTTTCACACAAACTATTAGTTGGAGTTGATGGTTCTTGGCTATTCATTGTATTTTATAGTGTTTGCTTATCCTTATACAACTACAAACTGACCCATTCACACCCATTTTGATAAATGTTTAAACGACACAAATTAAACCTAAATTAAAAGAATTACTGGAAGTTCACATGTTCTGACCTCTTGAATAAACTCAGCTGTGCTGTAAATTACTTAATTAAATAACTTAAGTCACAACACTTAAATAATCTGGCGATAAGGGTCAAGTTTCTTTAACACATTCTACCTGTACAGGTAGGTAGAGAAGAATGCACCTCAACAGGTAGTTATACCTGATAGTAATGGCAATGAACTCTTTGAATACAGAACAAAATATTGTTTTCCATGCTATTGCAAAAGAAAGAATTAATTATTGAAGTAATTGTTCAGGAACAATACAAATTTCATTAAATTATGAAAAGTTTCGTTATATTAGGTACCTATCCCTAAACCTAATGTATATTTTTACTTTCCTATACTTTCAGTATAGAGAAATACTGACTTCATAAAAATTTTCAATACCGAAATTTTGACGAAAATGTATGTTTTGAACATTCAGGAACTCAAAAAAGTGTAAAAAAAATACTTGTATATGGGTGGGGAGGTGCGAGTGTGTGCGCTTCATAACTCACAAACGAGTGGTCCCATTTCACATGAGCTTTGGAATGTGGGGCTGTATGAAAAATTCTTCTGAAAAGCTTTGAAAAAAAATCCGAAACCGGAGGCGTTTTCTTGGTAGAATTTTCTAAATCTGAAAACGGAATCTGATAGAAACCGTAAGGCAAATTTAATGCTTTTTTTTCCGAACGTACTAGCTTTAAAATGGTGGCCACTACCATTTTTTCTTAATTTTGACTTTAACGCCTTATTACTCAAAAACGAGTTAACAGATCGTGATTAAATTTTCTTTCACAATAGACCACAAGGACACAATATTACTCTGGATAAAAATCTTCAAACATATAAAAACTATGAATTGAAAAATAAGTTCAAAATTTTACATAAAAATATTGCTCAAAAACTGGCCACACGATTACTTTTAAATTTTGTAGGCTAATAGAGCTACAGATAAGCTACAATTTGGTTTGTGTCCCAGTCCGCAAATTTCTTAGTGACGTTAATTTTTAATCACTGCGAACAATATTTACCCCGAAGTAGGAAAGATGGTAGAAGAGAAGAGATGTCAAGTGTCGGAAAGAAAACATTAATTTTACCGTTGTCCTTGGTCTTTTTTATACTGTACTTTTCGAAATAAACCTACATTGCTATAAAAATTGAACTATTTGTTTTTTTTGCGGCCCACATAAACTTAGACCTCGTTTATTTGGACCATGTTAGCCTTTCAGTTTGACATGCTTGCTCCATTCCATCCATTCTTTAACCCTTATTAGAGATGTCAATTCGTGACGTCAGCATTAATGATGCTGGGGATTAGTTATCCTGCTCGGATCATAACTTGTTCAAGTTCAAAAATGTTTGTAACAATTTTTTTTAAGTTGAAAATATTTGGAACTTACATTTTCTACAGTAGCCAACCAAATCCTAAATTCATCAGCCAAAAAATTAGAGGGAGAATTGAAATTTACATTTTCTACAGTAGCCCGCCCCCATCAAGTGTAAAAATATCTAAAAACTAACATTAGATTTTGGTTCTACCAGTCAGGATGAATAATTCTACGTAAGGAAAAACTCTGTTAAATAAATAATTTTCAGAAACTCCTCTAAGTGCCACAGTAAAATTATAGCTTTCAGCAAAAAATTTAATTGTAGGCAATCTCCGGTTCTAGCAGCTCACTAAGTTTTAAAAAATCGTGTAAGCAGTTGCCATTGCGACAGTTTTCAGATTTTCTAAATTACTTTTGTTTCATCGTATACTACCCACAAAAGGCTCTAAAACAAGTTGTACTTGATCCCGATCAGATAATTACTTATTGAGTAAATAGACGTTAAAGTCGAGATTTTCCAAAAATCGCAGCGGCCGCCATTTTAAAGCTAGTGTTTGTTAAAAAAAATTTCAATTTGCATTAAGATTTAATTTCAAAACTTTTGTTTAGGAAAAAAACATGTCTAACTTCCGTTTCCGGTTTAGAATTTTTTTGAAAAGCTTAACTAGAACTGCAATTTTCAATATACCCTCTTCATTTGAAAGTTCATCAAAACCGGTCCAGTGGTTTCGCTTTTAGAGGTGTCACACACACCCACCCACAGACCGACATTTTAAAAAACATGTTTGGGTTCCTTGAGCCCCAAAACGTATATTGCCGTTAAAATCTAATTTCGAAAATTTTCATGAAATCAATACTTCCCTATACCGAAGGTATGGGAAAATAAAAACCAAAACCGGAAATAACACCGGTAGTGTCTTGGTAGTATTTTTTTTTAGAACTGAATTATTTATATCTGAAAACAGGGTAGGATAGAAGATTGTACAGCAAATCCAACGGTTTTTCTATTCTTTAGCTTGATGGCTGCTACAATTTTTCGAAAATTTTGACTTTAACGCCTCATTATTCAAAAGCGAGTTGCCAGATTACATAATTTAATATCGTAAAAGCCCTAGGAAGACACAGTATTATCATCTACCGCAATTTTTAAAATTATAAAAAGTGTAAATCACAAAAGGTTTAAAATTTTAGAAATTTTCAAAAAATATTATTTACTGACCTCATGGTTATTATTTCTAACTTTTTAGACTCATACAGCTGGAGAAGAGCTATAATTTGGCTTTAGTCTCAATCTGTTAACTTCTACGTAACGCCCTCTTTGAGAATTGGAAATTAGTGGCTGCTGATTTGAAAATCAGAAAGGATTCGTGGAGTAAAACAGATCAGAACAAGTCGACAAATCAGAGAACATACTTACTAACCAGCTGATGAGGGAAAGCAGAGCAGATGTAGTCCTTCCAATAAAAATTTACCAGTTACTTACCTCATAGATGTTGCGGTCACTTATTCTTATTATATATATCACTTATTTATATATATATGCACAACCACCTATACAGGGTGCGGTAACTCAAGTGCTACAAGCTGATATCTCTAAAATTATAAAAGATTAACCAACAAAATTTTTTTCTATTTTATGGGACGAAAGGGGCTGTTATTAGGCTCATAGTGAGTTTTTATTTTTTTTAAAACCAGCTTATTTGAAAAGGTGGATTTTATATAAATGTGCCTACTAAAAATAAGCAACCAAAATTGAATTAATGTGAAAAATGTACGAAACTACCCCCCCCCCCCCGTTTATTAGAAGTTTCAAACATACATTTCATGCTTTTGTTAGATTTTGCTTGATCTAATTTTTTGTGCTTATTTGTAGTACACATTTAAACTTAAAACAAAATAATCTCATACCAATTTTTAATATTTACAGAATTTCATCTCCCCCCTTCCATTTATTAAAAGTAGTATGTTTTCAAAAAAATCTAAAATAAATGGGCTGTACTGTATGCACCGTTAAACCTGAGAGAGTCGAACATTGCGCAATAGTTTAGGGAGGGATAAAGCAAACTGTACACTCGGAAATTTGAACATGTTTAATTAGTTCTGCAGTGCAGAACTACGAATTATAACTAATTTACGGAGTGAGCAAATGGAATTACGTGGCTTTTCTCAGATTTGGTGCTGCGAGCTGTACTTATTTGAATGAGAATATTAAAAAAATATTAAAATTATATATAATCCCATTTAAAATTTTCAAGTTACCTTCAAACACCCTCAAATAGAATGGTTTTTAAAAACTCACTATTACCCTAATATCAGTCACATAAAATTAAAAAAATTATGTTGCTCAATCTATTATAGTTTTCCAATAGAGAGATGCTGAATAAATATACTAAACTTGCCGCAAAAACAAAATATATGAGTAGAACCAAAATACTCTAGGATTTCACCTCCTATAATTTTCACCACATGCGATTTAAAAAATTAGAAACTTCCCTAAAAGAACTAAGATCACTCAAACTATGGAAAACAGCCATCATCATCACTGGTAAACAGAGTAAACAGTTTACCGCTGATTATAGCTTTGCTATTGAAATGAGTATCTGGTATTAGGTTACTTGTGTGGAAGGATGCTGGACTTTCAATAAAGAACTAGCGCTACCTTAACAATCTACAACAAAATTCAACAAGTAGTTATAATATACAGGAGTAATTTTTTATAAGAATGTTTTTAATGACACCTGATGTTAAAAGAAACAATGCTTGGACCTAGATTCCCACTTTAGATGCATCTCAAGACTACTAAAATTGTGAAAACCGAGGACAATCATACAGCAAATGTGAAAAATAAAAAATGTCCGCACATGTTATCTCTGCAACAAACTGATACGACATACCCTTAACAACTCGTCTACTTACACTTGAAATAAAACGTCTATTGACACTTATCCAGCAATCTGTCAATCTAGATACTTGCCACATACTGAGACACTTTCTGAACATCGCTACACCAAACAGAACTACTGTAAAAACTAACTTGTCTGTTCTACCAATTACCAATTTCTATAAAGAAATAAGAATACAGTAAAATAATAATGATAGTAGGCTAGAATAGATAAATAGCTTAATGCGAGTTGGTATGAGTTGAGTTACTTAAAATTTGCTGCAGTGGGTTACAGGTCAAGTCACCTACATGAGCTTCAGGTACAGGTTGGGTTGGAAATATACAGGGACGCTATTAGGTATTGAACCACTGCTGCTCTCCTGCTAAAACAGTTCAGGGTAGAAACATGAAATTGTGTACGGATACACAAGAATATTATTGAGTTTTTCAATTTTTCAACCTTCAACTTTCAAAGCTCCATTTTGATTTTTTTGAAATAGCAGTATAGGTCGTATTAAGTATCATTGTAAAGCTAAATTTGATAAACCACTCTGTACAAAAAAAAATTTTACCGCACACACCCTATGCCGCCATTTAAAAAAAATCAAAATGGCGCACAGTGTGGCCAAATGGGCTGTTTTTGGACAAACAGTTGACCAGCCTTCAATGTTATCGTAAAAAATTTGAAAAAAATCTAAATCATGCCCCACTAAATCCCTAATCGAATACAAAAGGCAACACTGAAAATAGCACTAAAAATAAAAAAATTGTTTGAATAATAAAAAAAGAAATTTTAAGAATTTATATACAAATGTTTTTACAGGTTTTGGTTTGATGAAAAAATGTCTGAAAATTTCGGGAAACGTGTAACATTTTTTAAAATATTAGTATTATTTTATTTTATTAAATCTGTATAGCGAGAACTAAATTATTACAAAAGTGAACCATTTTTTAACAAATTGTAAAACAAATTCCAATTCAAAATAATTTATTTAAAATTTATATATTTCCTAATCTTCTCCTTCTTCAGAATCATAATCCTGGTGTTCCAATAATTTTGCTGCCTCTGACCATGCATGAGTCAATTATTTAAGTTCCTAAAAATTCCAGGGCCCATTTAATATCACATATATTCGTTCGCCAAAATTATGCCTTTATTTACAATACGCAAATGAATTAATTAATCGAGTACCTGAAAACTGACTTCTGATTTTCATAAGCGTCATTATAGAATTTGTCGGGGGGGGATTATGTTTTTTGTAGGAAAATTCAATTTATAAATTTTTTTTCATGGAGACTCGAGATACAGGGGAGGGTGGTGCACTACTCACCTCTTTCCTCCCTTAAATGACACCCATGGTAATTTAATAAATGTTTTTTTGCAATTTTTTTTATTCTCAAATATTTTTTTAACTGACGCGTCTCAGTAGAAATGCTCTTGTCTTCGCAGAAGCAAGTAGCAGCAGCTGAAATTTGGAGGGCTGCTTCTAGGGATACAAATGAATGAAACAAAATTTGTTTCATGACCGAGCACGTCCGAGCACGCTACTAAAAGTTTAAGAGAAATTGAAATTTGTGAAAAAAATTACCCTTTGAGAAGTTTAATCTGCAAACTGTTAAACATTTTTTTTCAAGATTTTGTTATCGGATTGTATTTCAATGAGTAGATAAAGAAACAACATTGCACCTTAAAAAGTAAAGAAAAAGTCATCGATTTCCTTTTTCAGTAATGTTAAAGTATATTATGATTGTTTCCAAATATTTCAGAAAAACAGAAACTTGATTTTGCCGCACTTGCCTAGCATTTTCTAGGCGAATTAAATTACTATTTTTCAATATTTCTGATTTATTGGAGTATCCTTAACAAGAATCCACTTGCAAAAATACTTAATAGAAAACTATGAAAAACCCTATTTGTCTACCTCAGCCAAACTGTGTGGCGCTTTATCTTTGAAAAGTTAAAGATAAAAAAAAATTAAAAAGCATGACACAATATTCCCCCTGAAAATCTTCGAGCTTTCATCAGCAATAATTTATTAGTTACATTATTGACCTTACAAGGACTAGGTATGTTAAATTTTATACATTCTTCACTAATATAGCCTAAACAACACGTTACTCACATAGTAAAATTTAACGTACCTAAACATTAACTGTAAGGTTAAATCTAATTAATAAATTATTGCCGATAAAGGCTTGAAGATTTTCGGCCGAAACGTGCACGATAAATTAGTTTAATGTTTTTTTCATGACCCTAAATGCCCCAATTAACCTTTCAAATAGTCTTGGTAAACCTGGTTACGAACTAATTAAAACTATTTAACATAATTATACTGTAAAACAAATTTGTGGTCCTGTTATGTGGGATACCTAATGAAAAAAACAACATACTCAAATTAGTACCACTATTAACGTTTAAGTCAAATTGGCAATGGTTTAAATTATGGGTCTCCATTTCGTTGTAATAATTTTTGTACTTCTGTGGCAATTTAAATTGTCTGGCGAAGCTGACAGTAACACTGTAATTATCAGTATCTTAAAATATTCTATAATACTTCAAAAAGTAGACGATGAAGATTAAATTGTAAAAAAAGTTTTAGGCCGATTTTTATTAAAATAAAATAAAAACTCTGGTTCACGACACTAACCCATAATTTAAATCATTTTTTAGGCTCTCATTGATATAATTTTAAAATTTATTGTACACAAATTTTTTGCAACGATTATTTTGTGACTGTATTACAGGAAACAATCCAGTATTTTCTTGTCAAATAGCAAAAGTTTGTTTATTTACCAACAATCTTTATAAAAACTTAACTGGTACAACCTATTGAAAATGTTTCCTATAAAATTTTTATTTTAGATATATATTTTTATCACTCATTCTAAATTAAGAAAATACTGCACATAAGCTTTGGTTCTTGAAGTATTAACTGTTTTTTCTTATAAATACAGCAACAAGTCAAAATACAAAAAATGTAAAATAGTAACACTAAACAAACTACAATTAATTGTTGCAACTGTATTTTTTCTGATATTGGCTGAGGCAGCTCTTCAAATATTTTGCTTTAATCACAAAATGCTGATTTTCCTGTTCAACACATTTTATTGCAATGGTGTGAGGAAGAAAGGATTTCAATACATTGATAATTTTAGTTTTCATGGCATGCATCATTTCCTTACAATCTGATAATATTTTTGGTTGATGTACGGATGCATTAGATAAATTTATACACAAAAGAAGTTTCGCGCAACGGGAAATTATTTGCTGCTTTTTTATGGAAATAGACATGCAGTATCATGTATATCTCTTGTTGTAACATGGCAAGATTTAAAGAAAGTATTTTTTCGTTTCCCTAAAAAAATTGAAATTGTGTTAAACTTTATAGTTCAAGCCTGGTTAAACATTAAAATAACTTACTTTAATACATGGATAACTATTCTGCTTACAGCATTTATCGTAGAGTTCCAATGCATCACTTGCAGAAATTTGTGATGTTGGTGCCGTGGAACTTTGATTGTTTATAGATGTGTCTATTTTATGGAGTACAACTTCTTCTTCTTGTTTGAGATTATGATGTTGCAACATAACAAGAAAATTTCTAAGTACCTCACTGTTAAACAATTTAAAACCAACAGCAAATGGTTTAATAATATCCTGAACAATGTATTTTGCCAGATTAACACTGTCAAATTCACAGCACGTTTTCATAATTTCTTCAACTAAATAGGAGTCAATTCGTTGACTTCGATTTTTAGTTAATTTTTGAACTACATGCCAGTTCTTACAAATATCTTCTTTATGCTGAACACAAATAATATCTAATAGAATTTCTGTAATATAAAGTTGTTTGCTGCCATACGCTTCAATAATTTTATTTACAGCGTCACTAAATGAACCCTCTAAACGACATAAATGTAATAATACTGTTCCTATAACTAGGGTACTATTAAAAAAGTTAATAAAAATGTCCTTAATACATTCGACTAGTTGGGAAGCATCATTTTTTTTTTCAAACGCTTTAAGAAAGCTAAATACTGTTTCTTGATATAATTTGTACCTTTTCTTTGCATATATGTAAGCATCCATAAGTGGGTTAAACTGAAGGCTCTTAATTTTGCAACCAATTTCTTCTGGTACAAAATGCTTTTTGCTACACATATCACTTTTGCCTCTGCAGTTATTACTATAATGATAAAAACAAAGATCTTTGAAGACTAAAAGAATATTTGATATATTATGCGTTATCAAAGTTATTGTTTTGCGATTTCCCCAATTCATAACTTCGTTTTCGAAATGTGCGGCACTAGAAAGTTTCGGCACACTTTCAGCGACTTCCAAGTTTTCTGTTGTTATGGATTCTGGTACATATATTTCCTATTGTTTATAATCATAAGCAGCTTTTATGGACGCATCTTTATAGAATTTACTCTCACAGTTTTGTGGAAACTATTCTATTCTATCGTGTTAAGAAAACACTTATTAGACCTTCATGGCAATTTAATTTTAGAAAAGCATGGTATTATCTCGAAAACTGTTAGATTTAGAGATTTTCAACATGAGCACATTTTTTGGTCAATTTTGTATGGAGAATAAGATTTTATACCCAAAAGTTCAAAAAAATGCTAAAATCTAAAATATGTAGAAGAAAATATTACGTGACCCCACCATGATTTAACACCTCTTAGTGTTCTTATAAACCAAAATTACTACAAATACATGAATAACTAATTACGTGAATACTGCTCATATGAAATTTTAAATTTTGACTGCAATTACTACAAAAGTTATCTACAAAAAGTGATTAGCCTGGTTCATCTTCAAGAAGCTGTAACCCTATAATAAATAGTTTTCAGGTCCATGTTTATGAGAATTTTTCGATTATATTTAGATTCTGAATTTATCCTGAAAATTCTTCCACATGTTATGAATCACACTGTATACCATTGGTTTGAGAAACGAAAATAGTGCAGACTTCATTCAAATGAAGTAAAGAGGCTCTTTTAACTTTTCCTTCATTCGTGTTGTTATGAATCCTAAAAAATATTGCAATCATTATAAGAGACGTAGGTAGCTAAATATGATCTGAAAAGAAATACCTATTTAGAAATCGTAGAGTATGCTAAATTGTAGTTATTTTAGCATTAGTGTAATTTTAAATTAAACCATCTTTTTCCATTGTAACATGTAGCTGCTACTAAAATACAAACGATGTTGATTGTTTAAATTACAGCAAAAGAAAATTTTTATATGTTGTGATTATTATCAACAGTGATCCGAAGTACAATTCTTTTAACTGCCTAAAAATAATTCATAGAAGTATTTCTCAGCTTCTTAACTGTGTTTTTACTAGTTAATTGTTATTCTACATACATATTTGATTAAAATTAAAACAGTACTTACTCGTCTTTAATTTTCTGCTGGTAGTCTGTCTTTTTACTAAGCTGAAGCTTCTAATAAATTGAGTTTTCTAAATTACATTGGTGTGTTAATAAATAAATCATCGAAGTATGTTCTTGTTCGTTATTATTTTACATTTTGAACGAATCGAATTGTCTCAACTGTCAGAACATTTCAGGTTAGGTTAAAATTCACGGACACTGCTGCCCTCTCGCGGAAGTGCTTCACAAACGCAGAAAGGGAGCTGCTGCCTTACTACACTCTTGGCAGTGCCATAATCTAACTTGTGAATCTAACCTAACTTTTCAGGAATTTAACCTAACCTTACTACAGTTCTAATATAAAAATAGACAATTTTTATTTTTTAATACAATTAGGACAGGATGATATGCAAAAGACATGTTAAAAAAATAGGTCATAGATAAGTCCCTTAAGAGCTAATTTCGAGATGAGCAACGAGATTCAAAAGGGCGTGGATTGTCTTTACAACAATAAATCTGGCTTCCTAATATGCAGCTGTTCATACTATGGCCGATGCAGTTGTTAATATAATTCACGTCATTTTGAAACTACGTATTATTGATTGATTACATAAAATTAAAACAAAAAAATCAAGGAACTTTACCTTTAGACCTTTATAATACAAAAATGAGTATACAATGTTTTTTCTGTTCGTAATCTTAAAAAGCAATTCCATCTTCTTCTGTATGGAGATGGTGATTTGTTTACCTCCTTCAGTGGTAGTCTGAGAACGTCTTTTTCTTCCTACCCTTTACCTAAATATATTTTCCGTAATTGCTTTAAAAAATTTGTACAATTTAGGTTACTCTGAATTTCCTTATACCTTTTACATTGTTACATATTATATGCGTCCCAATCATTCGATTCCATGTAAACACTCCCAAAAAGAGAGAAAGAACAGTACACAGATATATTGAGCGCTCAAAAAGAAAAAAACATAAGTAACTCTCTACAACATGTTGTTGATTTTCACTAGTTTCCCAATTATTTTTGGCAAATCCTCCCCGCCAAAGTTAAGTTTAGGGGCAATGCTACTAGCATAACAGTTAACTTTCATATGAAGGTGTTAGTTTTACCGTAAGTACATAAGAAATGAAAATGTTGACAAATCTGTTGGAAGAACCTAGAGTCACAACTTATAAATTGAGGGGGGCCCTTTTATAACATATATAATATAATATACAAAATATAAAGAGACGAAATAGCTAGTAGCAACCCTATCAGCAAAATTTGGGTTCGGAGAAGGGTCGTGCCAGTAATGGGCACAAATTGGTTGAAAAAAGGAGTTTTAACCTTAAGGTGTTTGAGATTATAAACACAGAAAATAATGTAGGGAGAGAAAAAACAAGTGCAACGGCAAAACTTATTGGTATCGAGGTCGATGGACCAAGAAAGTTTCCCAACACGCCAGTTGCCGTCCGCCGCCCAACTAGTCGACATGCCCCATCAGAGAACAGAGAAGGTGTCTCTGACGTCGATAATGAATAGGCAGTGGTCGTAATGGGCCCCATACCACGTATTGGGCTCTCCGGGGTCACTGCGCTCACAAGGATTGCAAAATGTGATGGCTCACTGCTGTCAGCTGGAGTCCCTCGCTTGTCGACCAGCGACAACGACCACCAACAAGTGATGCCGTTCAAACTCAGGGCGAAAATTGAAATGGGAGAGCTTATGCCGGTCGTGGCATAATATCATAAGCAAACTTATAAGCTTTGTGCCTTGTAATAATGATTACGGGAAGTAGGCACATAAAGAAGACCTAATTCGATACTGTCCCACCCACTATACCAAATCGTAGAGAGAAAAGACGAGTGCAATAGCAAAACTTAGAAGTATCGAGGTCGGTGAACAAGTAAGCTTCCCCAACATGCCGGGTCGCCGATGGCCACCCCTTTCGGGCTCCATACCAAGTATGTTAGGCTCTTCGAAGTCACTTTGTGTATAGCCAACTACCGCCTGCAGGAGTCGCAAACTTGATCAGCGACAACAACCACTTTCAAGTGATACTATTCAAAACTCTCGAAAAAATAAATGGGGAAATTGGTGGGTCTCATGCCGACAATGGCATAATCTCATTAGAAAATAACGAGATGCTGTGCGTGTACTCTTTGAACTTGAGAGGACAAATACGACAACTAATGTGCTATCTATAAATAAAGAAGAAACAAATAGCAGTGCTATAAATAAAACTTGGGTTCGAAGGATTGGTGCCAGTGACGGCATTTGGTCATAAAATAAAAGCTGGAAACTTTGCAGTTTGAAATTATGACCAAAGAAAAGAAAGAAGGGCGAGAAAAAACGAGTGCAATAGCAAAACTTAGAAGTATCAAGGTCGGTGAACAAGTAAGCTTCCCCAACATGCCGGGTCGCCGATGGCCACCCCTTTCGGGCTCCATACCAAATATGTTAGGCTCTTCGAAGTCACTTTGTGTATAGCCAACTACCGCCTGCTGGAGTCGCAAACTTGATCAGCGACAACAACCACTTTCAAGTGATACTATTCAAAACTCTTGAAAAAAAATTGGGGAAAATGGTGCCTCATGTCGACAATGGCATAATCTCCTAAGCAAACTTGTAAGTGCTTTGTAATAATGATTACAGGAAGTAGGCACATAAAGAAGACCTTATTCGATACTGTCCCACCCACTATACCAAATCGTAGAGAAAAAACGAGTGCAATAGCAAAACTTAGAAGTATCGAGGTCGCTGAACAAGTAAGCTTCCCCAACATGCCGGGTCGCCGCTGGCCACCCCTTTCGGGCTCCATACCAAGTATGTTAGGCTCTTCGAAGTCACTTTGTGTATAGCCAACTACCGCCTGCTGGAGTCGCAAACTTGATCAGCGACAACAACCACTTCCAAGTGATGCTATTCAAAACACTCGATAAAAAAATTGGGGAAATTGGTGGCTCATGCCGACTATGGCATCATCTCATAAGAAAATCAATGAGATGCAGTGCATGGGTGCACCCTTCCTTAAACAGAAAGGACAAGTACGTAATATGCTACTAGAAATAAAGATGAAACCATTTTGTAGGTATTTAGAATTAAAAGTCACAAATACAAAAAGAAATAGTTACAATTATAACCCGATTAGAATAAATGGACAAGTAATTATAACGGTAAGAGTTAAGGGAAGGTAATGGCTGCCTAATACACCAAGCTACAGGAAAATGCTACCCAACCCATAAAGCGTTTTTTGTTATAAATAATTATATAAATATTCCCCTGTTAAGATTTGTAAATTAAGTAAATTAACAGTGATGTGGTAGAGATGTAACGTATGCATTTGTTCAAGTTACTAATTATCTTACATACATGCATACCATGTTTCTTGGAACTCGCATCATTACAAGAAACAACACAAAGAACACAAAACTTTAAATAAGATAACGGAAATTTTACTGTTCGAAAAAAGATGCATCTCTAACGGATTAAAATTAAAATTTAAATATTTTGATTTTGAGATTTCACCCTCAACCCTGCTGCTTCCAATGATAATCCACAAATGAAGAAGAAGACTTCCATCAGCGATCTACAATAAAAAAAAAAATTGAGTAAAAAGGAAACAGAATATTTACTTAAATATCATTTTCAAATTTATGATTAATTAAATATTCGAAATAAAGCACAGAGGCCAGAATAAAATTATCCAAAAATTGATATATGAAAATATAAAAAGCAAAAGTCAAAGTAAAATAGCTTTGAAGTAAAAATTGCAAAAATTCACCTTCTGTTTTAGCAATTATTGTTCCGATTTCCATTCTGACTGCATTCTGAGAAGCACCGTGTAGTTGAAATGTAGAAACTCCCTCATGTTGCTCTCATTATGAACATCTGGAACATCAAATGTAAAATTAAAGATTGAAATTACAACACACTAAATTGTTTGAAAACATGTTTACGAAAAAATCCTAATATTGAAGATACACTTTAGAAAATGCTAAAGTGTAGTAAATTGAATAAAATGTACATTGTCCAAAAAATTGGTCAAATTTCAAGTTCAAAACACCAAAAATTAAATAAACTAGAGCTTTGAATTACAGATAACTACCAAAATTTTTGATTAACAATAATAATCCTCATACAAAATGATTGCGAATGCAGAATTCAAGCTGTCCGAGTATGAGCGAATTGCAAGTGGGGTTGTAACATTGGTTCTGATTTTGGTTGTTCTCCTTCTGACTGTGGCTGCTTATTATTAGTCTCCATAACACATTTCTCCATAAATCCGAACTGCAGTCCTGTAGTGATCCTGTCTGGGAATCCAGTTCCTTTTCTGGCCCAACATCTTTGTAGTAATCCAATTGCTCAACAAATAAAGAAGCACACTGTAGTTATAACGTTGAAACTTCCTCAATGTTTGTTCACATTATGAATGTCTGCAAATTTTAATGTTAAATTAGAGTTTTAAATCTCAACACTAAATCATATAAAAATAATTGTCAAGCAACCGCTGCGAGACCTTCCTTCATACTCCAACTCGCATGTGGATTTAAATTTAAATGTTATGTGAACAGACTTTGTAAATCAGCAAAAAAAATTCTGTTTCAATGCCTTAGATGCGGTAGAGGGAGTGATTCATCCGATAATAAGAAGTAAATTTTTATAAATTTTATAACGGTGAGAAATATTGAAAAACCAAAGACCTTTAAAATGAGGTATCACTTGACCCCTCGTCCTATTTAAGATTTTTGAGACAATATCTTTTGAATGTTCCCGCTCTTTTGAGAAGGAGAGGGGGTACTAACATTTATTTTTTGTCCTCATGTGATACATCATTGGAAAACTAATTTAATGGACTTTAATGATCAGTACCAATTTTCTTGGTATAATAGTTCATGTGCGGTTGGGAAAAGGTGTATGTATAATGACTGCTTTTTGAATATAATTGGCCGCCATTTTGAAACGGTTTTGAGGTATCGATATTTTCTTTTTTTAAAGTTGTTGGTTTTAAAAATACCTCTTAAACAACTTAAACCACCTTCCTATTTGAAAATATCGAGAACCCCCCCCCCCCCACCAAAACTACCCTTTCCAAAGCCACAAAAAATTTATAAATATTTTTACTGAATACCTCGTGTACCTACGATTTATATAACAAATTTTTATCCCATCCATGTAGGTTCAAGATAAAAGATAGTGTGTAGGTGTTCTGTTACACACTGTATAATATAAATAGAAATATTTTCATTTTATTATCATAAACGCAAGAATTATTCATAATTTTTGTATAAATTATTACAGCTGCGTGAATTTGCTGTCCATTTGCACTCGCCAAAAAGAAATTGTTATCTTTGTTTCAATAAAGTGTGCTGGCAACGCCTTATGTTATCTGTACATTTAAAATATAATATGAAATAAATCGAATAGGCTAATTTCTGTTAATTTCTCCGCTCCCGAGTTAGAATTAGACAAGCAAAAGTTATAATGAGCTTTTGACAAAAAATATCACTAACCTAATTTTATATTTGAGGTGGAAAACTTGATAGGTTTTGAAATTTTAGAATAAAAAGAAATATCCAGATATTGTTGTCTTCAATTTAATATTTTTGGTTAAAATAAAAGCTAAACGGAAAATCTATTTTACTTTTCTATGAGAGAGTAGGTTATGGACTGGTGGATTTCAGGTTGTGTTTCTAGTCGGATGGGGACAAGTAGAAATTAAGAAGAAATCTTTAAAACGTACTGGATAAACACTTCCGCATTTAACATTAAAAGTTCAAAAGTAATATTAAAAATCTTACCTACCTTATAAGAAGTCACATTTGCAGAAAGATCAACCACTTCTTCCTTTATCACAGACGTTTAATGAAAAGGGTTGGTAATGCGTTGGAAAAAGAAATAATTCAGTCTATCGGGATGAAAGCTGCAAAAGAAATAAACATTACCACAAGCCATAATAAAAATTATGTGCTTTCACGATCATACAATTGAAGAAATACAGTCATAACTTGTACATCAATCAAATAACGTATTTTTTTTTAAATTACCTATCATAATTTATGCTACCACGGGATTTTTCGAAATATAATATAATTCCATTATTCCGCATTTCAAATTAATAGCAAAACGCCCCTTTTAAAGCATTTAAGAAGTAAAATTATAGGTATGTAGGTAGTATTTGTACCTTTTTATGAATCTTCCTGGTTATTTTTAATTAAAATGGGTATCCACTCTACATCTATACACCATACACGTTTAGCACTGCCCATAATTCTTGTACAATTTCAAGATTCACAAAGTAATACATTTTACGCAATTATGAATTAACAAATAATTTATAGAACAAGCTATCTCTACAGCTTTACTAAGGTGAACTCACGTGAACTAATAATGTTATCAGGGAGAGGGAAAAAATGTACCAATCATAAAGCTTGTTTAGAAAAGACATCTGGTATTTGCCAACGAAAATTAACCGCAAGGTGGAATGAATTAATAAACTGGTTTGTTATGCACCTGTTACATGTAAACATATTTAAACAAAGAAAGAAACTGATAAGAACTGATAACATCCAAGTTTTCAGACACGTTGTTTAGAATTAATTTTATTGAAATAATGAATTTAATTTAAACAAGTTGAACCAGTGGGCTACGGACTACGCTTTTTTTGGTAACTTCTTTTCAAAAATAATACCCGCTGCGCGCTGTTTGCGTTGCATAATCTCAGCTGCAGCCGTAGTTCACGCAAGTTGAGATTGGTCGAAGGGATTCGGATTTCATATACAAAGTGCGGCAACTAAATAGTTACAATCTGGTATCTGCAAAAATATAAAAGATTGAGCAACAATTTCTTTTTGATAAAATGGGACTGAAGGGGTCGTGTATTAGGCTAATATTTAGTTCTGCAAACCCACCCTATTTTAAAAATTGGAGGGTAGCTGAAAAATTTTAAATAAAATGCTGCATAATTTTTAATATCCGCATCATAATAGGTACGGCCTTTATTATTCAGATTTTTATAAAAACGTTGACTACCCCTACGAGATTATTTCTTCACGTTTACAACTCCTAATAAATGGGAGGGATGAAATATTTTGTACATTTTTCACTCATTAAATTTTACTTGATTTAATTTTGGTTGTTTATTTTTCGTAGGTACATTTAAATAAAAACAATCTTGTAATGGTTTTTAATATTTACAGAATTTCATACAACTATTTATTTGGGGTAGTAAATGTTTTCCAAAAAATCTGAAAAAATAATATTTTGATATAGATATTAAAAAATATTGAAAATTATATATCATCCCATTTAAAACATTCAAGTTACCCCCATTCATTAAAACCGGGCAGAAAGCTGTCATCATCAGTGGTAAACTGACGAATAAATTAGGAGAACTTTGATTTTTTCAGAATAGATGCATCTTTATACGCTTTATAACATATCAAAAGTCCACAGTGATCCTAGTGGTGCTAAATTAGCCATCTTGAAAAAATGGCAGAACTGTTGCGACTCCCTTAATATTTTTTCGTAGTCTTGATGTCCCATGTGTGTTTTTGATGACATTATAAATATAGCCACAAGAAATTCCTTTGTGATCTATAATTCCAATAGAAACAGAAACAATGTATAAATAAAAAGAAAAAGAAAACCGACTTCAAATAAAAACACAAAAGTAACATAAGTTAACTAAAAAGCAAAAAATAAATGTTTTTTATACAACAGTTTAATACTTATTTGTTGTTCTGTTTAACGTAATTAAGAAATTGTTGTTTATTATATAATTATTAATTGTTTTATAATTTTTAAGTCGGTGCCAAGTAAAACATAAAAATTCGAATCTAATTTGTTATTGTAGCAATTAGGTATATAATTTTTATGTTTTACTTGGCACCGACTTAAAAATTATAAAACAATTAATAATTATATAATAAACAACAATTTCTTAATTACATTAAACGGAACAACAAATAAGTATTAAACTGTATCTTCGAAGTTCAAGCTTTAATACCAATGAAATTATAATGGGACAACCTTGGAATTATACTGAACCCAACGGAAAAAGAATCATTAAAATCGGTTCATAAACAAAAAAGTTATGCCCGAATATACATAAAAAAAATAAAAAAGAAAAAACATATACAGACGAATTGAGAACCTCCTCCTTTTTTTGAAGTCGGTTAAAAATGGGAGCCCAGATTAACATTTATGCTGAATCTAAGTGAAGAACTGATTAAACCGTGGTTAGAACTGATGAAACCATGGTTAGAGATGCGAGTTAACACCTCATATTTGCAATGGTGGCCATATATGGCAAGATATATGCAATATTTTGAAAATTAATATACCAGATAAAAGACCCACCCAGGGTGCAAAGAAGCGTACTATCTACAATTTGTGCCCATTTTGTCTTCAAAGAATGACAACAAATCATTGTGGACGCTCCAACTGCCGTATTTGTGGAGACAACCGATCCAGTTGCTGCCAAAACTGCGCACAATAATTTTTGATTTTCAATTATTTTTTGAGAATTTTTATTCATTAATATACACAAAAACTAACTGTACACTTAGCATGTGATAATAGTTTATTTTTTCAAAATGTTTATAATTAAAAAAAAAAAATTGTAAAATTTACGAGTGTTTAGTATTCATGCAACTCCCAAGTATGTTTAGTGTTCTAGAGTTAATATTAAAGTTACCTACCACCATTTACATCTTACTTGGCCAATTGTTTAAGACAAATTGAATCGTAGAAACAAAATTATAAAATCTTTGGTTTTTGGGCTATACAATCTCAAAGCAAAATGTTTAATGTTTTTATTGGGTGTTACACAGGGTGTTTAAGATAAGCGCCCCATGTATGTGGATTCCTAAACGGTAAGTGATAGAGATTCGATTAAATGAAAAGTATTATTCAGCATCTCAAATACTGCTATGATCCACATTCAAATCCTACAATTTTTGCTTAATTTTCAGTACAAACTAAAACAACTAAAATGTTCAGTTTTTGCTTTTTGTGTGTAATTTGGTTATCAACGATATCATTAAGACACTTTTTTTACACAGATTTCGAATCTCAAATTAAAATTTTTATAGGTCGTTAAATTTTCAAGATATTGACATTAACTTCGCTTTTTTAAATATGTGTCAAATGCAATAATGTCATCACTGGATAGAGCTCTTTCTCCCATTTTCTCTGATATAAGTTTGATGAGTTTATTTCTACAAATAACGGAGTTGTAAGTAAAAAACTGTTTTCTCAGTATAGAGTTGTGAAAAACAAGTCTAACTTCCGCTTCCAGTTTAGGTTTTTTTTTGAAAAGCTCAACTAGAACTACAATGTTCGACAACATACCTTTTCACTTAAAATTTCATCAAAATCGTTCCAGTACTTTCGCCTTTAGAGGCGTCACACATCCATCCACATACCATACATTACAACGTAATGTGCTGTACACGCATAATTCAACACCCAGTATAATTTGTAATAATTTCACGTTATGCAGCAGTTAATGGTAAACAACTTTTATTAATAAAAAAAAATGATATTCTCAATGGTTTAAGAAATAATGACACTTAAATGACTCGCCCTGTATACTAGGATCATGAAATTGTATGCTGCTCATAAGAAATGTTCATGTTTGTTAAAACTTAATTGGCTAATTACCTTTATTGCAATCTCATTTAATCAATAAATTAAAATTCTACGTAACCTAAAAATAAAAAAAAAACTAGGTAGACCTAAATGAAACATCCCAACATATACCTAGCTCCCTTACCTCCTGGGTAAACACCACCCCCTGTAACATAAAAACTTCCAAAGTAATTTAAATATCTTACCTTACCTATAAGAAGTCATGTTTGCAGGAAAAAACATCCATTTCTACTTTTATCTTATATATGAGTTCTGCCCCCAACACAAGCTGTAAAAGAGATACAAATTAGCAAAATTCAATCAAATATATCATCTTCGTGATCATACAACAAAAATAATACTAAAGTCAATAACTCTTAAATTAATCAGGCACCCTGTTTTTTATGTTCATCAGTTTATGATATCATCATTTCAAAAAATAATATAATTCGTCCATAATTATAGTATTGTTTTAATGAATTTTCACCATTTCAAATTAAAAGCTAAACACCCACTCACTTTTAGAAATTTACAAAACATTTTTAGGAAGTAAAATTATGTAAGTGCCTATATTGTGTAGAAATTGGTGTTTACTTACGCGTACACACCACACACGTTTAAAACTGCCTACAATTTCTGTACAATTTTGAAGTTTTCACAAAGTATAATTAAAAGAATTAAAACGAAACATAACCAACATTCCACAAGAAAGAAACTGATAAAAGTACTCAGTGGGAGGGAAAATAAACCAATCACAGAGCTTTGTTATAACCGAATCTGCGCACCTGCAAACGAAAATTATTTGCAAGGTAACATGTTTAAACTGGATTTGTTATTTGATGTCATGTGCCACATGTTACATATTACATAAAAACAAAACACGAAACTGATAATTTTATTCAAATATTGAAATTAACTTAAATTAAGAAGAAATTGCCAGCGAGGGTTTTATAACAATTCTGACATTTAGCAGAACTGCAATTTGAAACACCACTAAAGGAGTCCTACAGAAAACTCAAACATTTAAGCAAGATGCATGGATAGCTAATATATATATATTGGTGTTTTCACTTTTTAATATTTACATTGTTTTGCGAAGGACCCACAAATGTATTGCCGCGAGAGGGCAGCAGTGACGGTAGATTTCTCTGACAGCGTCCGTGAATTTTAACCTAATCCTCCTGAAATGTTCTGACAGTTGACGAGACAATTCGATTCCTTCAAAAAGTAAAATAATAACGAATAAAAGCATACTTCGGTGATTTATTAATTAACACACCAATGTAATTCACAAAACTCAATTTAGTAGAAGCTTCAGCTTAGTAAAAAGACAGACTACCAGCAGAAAATTAAAGAGGAGTCAGTACTGTTTTAATTTTAATCAAATATGTATGTAGAATAACAATTAACTAGTAAAAACACAGTTAAGAAGTTGAGAAATACTTAAATTAATTATTTTCAGGCAGTTAAAAGAATTGTACTTCCGATCACTGTTGATAATAATCACAGCATATAAAAATTTCCTTTTGCTGTAATTTAAACAATCAACACCCTTTGTATTTTAGTAGGCAGCTACATGTTACAATGGAAAAAGCTGGTTTAATTTAAAATTACACTAATGCTAAATTAACTACAATTTAGCATACTCTACAATTTCTAAATAGTTAGGTATATCTATTTAATTATGTTTCTCATAATGATTGCAATATTTTTTAGGATTCATAACAACACGAATAAAGGAAAAGTTAAAAGAGCCCCTTTACTTCATTTAAATGAAGTCTGCACAATTTTCGTTTGCCAAAGCAATGGTATACAGTGTGATTCATAACATGTGGAACGAATTTTCAGGATAGATTCAGAATCTAAATATAATCGAAAGAATTCTCATAAACATGGGCCTGAAAACCCTTCATTATAGGGTTACAGTTTCTTGAAAATAAACCAGGCTAATCACTTTTTGTAGATAACTTTTGCAGTAATTGCACTCAAATTTTAAAATTTCATATGTGATCATTATTTACGTAATTAGTTATTCATGTATTTGTAATAATTTTGGTTTGAATAAGAACACCAGAGGTGTCTCATACGGGGGGGGGGGGGGGGCACGTAATTATGTTCTACATATTTTAGATTTTAGCATTTTTTTGAAAAATCTTATTCTCCATACAAAATTGCCCAAAAACATGTTCTTATGTTGAAAATTTCTAAATCTAACAATTTTCGAGATAATATGCTTTTCAAAAATTAAATTGCCATGAAGGTCTAATAAGTGTTTTCTTAATACGATAGAATAGAATAGTTTACACAAAACTTTGAGAGTAAATTCTATAAACATGTGTCCATAAAAGCTGCTTATGAAATTAAATCTATGGAAGAGAATACTGTTCCCACTTCTGTAGACTGCAACTTGCCCGGTAATGAAGAGTTTTTGGGCACATATTTATAGGAACTTTTTATTATTTTCAGATTCTTAATCTGTACTGAAAGTACATCCCAACATATTATCAATCATCCTGTGTGCATCTCCACATATAACCACAAAAATATGCGTTGATTCCTCAACTGCAACTGGTATGTCAGGCACCATCCCAGTGGCAGAATTACCAGGTCGAGAACCCTGTGTTATGATTACCTTGTCGACGTGCCATCATAGTAGGACAACGACAAATATAATAGTGACTACTTGTTCAGTGAAAGCTGCATTTGTATTTATTCAAAGCGTACAGACATGCAGTCATGTATGGTTTATGGTTTAATTATAATTTTTTGCAGACTTGCAAAACGCATTAATTATTTTATAATTTAAAAGATTTTTTTAATGAATTTATGTTTATATCAAGTATATGTTATTGGAATGCTTGTCTAGTGCTTAAGTTAACATGCTAAAAAAGTACTAAATTAGTTAACGTAGATTTTAATGTTTTCATGTTTTTTTATGTGTTTTAATCCTGGTTTATACAAGCTACCCTTTGATATTTAAATCTTAGGTTTGAGATGAATATTATACAATGTTTATTGTGATCTGTATAATAGGCAGGAGCCCTTCTGAAATTTTGTAAGATAATCGCTATCCGCACACAAGTAAATAATAAACTTTTGAAGTACTTAAAATACTTGTTTTTATTACTAATTATAATGTTAAAGAGATGCACTATGTCTAGAGTGGCTGTTCGCATAGAATTTGTCAATACAGTACAATTTTAATGTATTATTATGTACTGATTTTTGTTTCTGTTCTATTTTTAATGTTTTAAATTACGTTTATCATTTTGTGCTTATGCGGTTTGTATGTTACACAATTATAATATGTGCAGGTAGATGGTACCCTCGTAGGCAACTGTTAACCGAAATGACATTAAAGCACTGCATTAATTCTACGATAAAATTGCGCAGTTACTTCGTTGTCTTCTAATTCGATTACATCTTTATACTTTACTACTGCTATTGCCTACTTTCACTAAATAATTGCAATAAAAATTAGTACTCTATAGTGTTTAAGGAAATATGTAGAGTAAGCAATAAAGTATGATTCATATGGGTCAATTATCAATTTTTTTCAGGTTTCTTAATTACAATGCCTTACAGTCATCCCATTCTATAACTACATAAACTGTAGCATTCCACCGTGACCCATGCACATAATAAACATCAAATCGGGCGCATCAAATTGCTTTACAGAACCAATTTTGTTTTCGATTTTTTTTTCTTCGTATTTTTGCTTTGCAATAAGCCTTTTGGAGTCTTATCGATGTCAAAACTGAGAGCATTGAAATCTGTTTTTTTTCGAATTTCCCAAGAAAATCAAAACCAAGTTTTACCGCCTCCTCGCATTAACAATCGTTTTCCCGAAGTTGAATAACTACAGTGCCCGCTACAGTGATAATCAGTGTGAAGATATAAATTTTCAG
Source organism: Ctenicera cuprea (assembly GCA_958336395.1). Lineage (NCBI taxonomy): Eukaryota > Metazoa > Arthropoda > Insecta > Coleoptera > Elateridae > Ctenicera > Ctenicera cuprea. Next base: position 11,881,262 of record OY284496.1, on the reverse strand, counting down.
GCTATATTAAATATTAACCTTTTCAATATTGCAATAAATAATGAATTATAGGAAAATATGATCGAGAATAGTTGTCACTATAATGTTCTTATAATTCTTGAATTATGACAGTATAATATCACAGTATGAACAAAGTCAGGTTAGAATAGCATTGCCTGCGGATTTCAAATTTGACGCGCAAACGTCTTTTTAGTACCTACTGCGCCATCTCTCCGCAAAACATTTCGTGACGCCCATATCAAACTCGAGTGACAACACCATACCTTCCAGTCATCTTGCATTTAAGTTTAAACTTAAATTCTGAAGATTTTAATGTACAAGTTTTGAAATTTGTTTTGATGCGTTAAGTAAACGTTAAGTGGCCCACTCACCTACCGGCCGCCTGCAGGCCGTATCTGACAGTCCGAGACTGTAGACAAAAGCTGCTGTCGGCCACACACTGTTTTGATTACATCGACAGTCCAGGCCTGCAGGTCGTGGACTGACAGATCTAGCCTGCAGGCGACCTTAAAATTGAACACACACCATCAGTTTACCCGCAGTCATAATCTGCAGTTTGTGTCAAGAAAAAAAAATTGCTAATAGTGTTATTGTTAAACGAAGACAGAGCGAAAAGAAGGGTTTGGGTGAAAGAATGGCTTTTAGAACGTCAAAAGTTTTCGCACATGAAACTCTTGACAAAAATGAGAAAATGTAGTGGAAACGATCTGAAAAATTACCTACGCATGAATGATCAGTATTTTAAAATGTTAGTTAATAATTATTTTCCATAAAGCTGGATGTTGGCGATAAATCTCAATGAATTGAGTGATAAACTGGGTATTTTTATCAGACATGTTGAAAAAAACCTGCAGATCTCGCCTATATTTTCCAACCGAGCTAAAGATCTTGCCTTCAGACGAAACCTTACGATTTAGCAACACACACACGCGGATTTGTTAAAACAGGCCAAAACTTTAGGCAGCGACCTGTCGAAAACCTGCATGTGTGTGTTGAAAATTGGACTGCAGATTAGCGGCCTGCAGGTCGCGGCCTGCAGGCGGCCGGTATGTGAGTGGCCAGCTTTAAAGAGAGTTACAGGCTTCTGAAGAAAGAACAGTCTAATCACTCCTTGCCTAACTTTTGCAATAGTTGCACTAAAATTTTGAAATTTTATATGTGAGCACTACTAATTTTGTTTACTATTTTACTTATTTTTGTTTGAATAAGTGCACCAGAGGTGTCTCGTATGGGGTGTCACGTAATATTTGCTTCCCAATATTTTAGATCTTTACAAGTTTTGTCTAGAAAATCTTATTCTCTATACAAAAATACACAAAAACGGTGCTGTTGTTGAAAGTCGCTATATCTAACAGTTGTCAAGATAATTCAATGTTTTTGTAAAATCTAGTTACCATGAAGCTCTAAACGAGGGTCTAAGTGTTTTCTCAAGGTTTCAAAATAGTTTATACAATCTTTGAGAGCAAGTTCTGCACATGAAAACGATACAAAAATTCCTATAAAACTTCGTCCGGAAATGCTTCCTTACAGAGGTACTGTTATCGGTTCGGAAATGGAAATTGTTAACAATTCAAACTAGCCCCTTCATTATAGGGTTACAGCTTCTTGAAGATGAACCAGGCTAACCACTTTTTGTAGGTAACTTTTGCAGTAATTGCACTAAAATTTTAAAATTTCGTATGTGAGCATTATTCACGTAATTATTCATGTATTTGTAATAACTTTGGTTTGAATAAGTACACTAGAGGTGTCTCGTATGGGGGCGGGGGGGGGGGGGGGTCACGTAATATTTTCTTCTACATATTTTAGATTTTAGCATTTTTTTAAACTTTTGGATATAAACTTTTATTCTCCATACAAAATTGCCCAAAAAACTGTACTCATGTTGAAAATCTCTAAATCTAACAGTTTTCGAGATAATACCATGCTTTTCTAAAATTAAGTTGTCATGAAGGTCTAATAAGTGTTTTCTTAATACGATAGAATAGAATAGTTTCCACAAAACTTTGGGAGTAAACTCTATAAACATACATCCATAAAAGCTGCTTATGAAATTAAACCTCTGGAGGAGGTAATACTGTTCCCAGTTCTGTAGACTGCAACTTGCCTGCTAACGAAGCGTTATTGGGCAAATATTTATAGGAACTTTTTATTATTTTCAGATTCTTAATCTGTACTGAAAGTGCATCCTAACATGTTATCAATCATCCTGTGTGCATCGCCACATACAACCACAAAAATATGCATTGATTCCTCAACTGCAACTTGTATGTCACCATCCCAGTGGCAGAATTACCAGGTCGAGGACCCTGTGTTATGATTTCCTTGTCGACATACCATCATGTAGGACAACGACAAATATATTAGTGACTACTTGTTCAGTGAAGGCTGCGTTTGTATTTATTCAAAGCGTACAGACATGCAGTAATGTAGTTTTTGAGAATATGGAATTTCTAAAAATTTTGTTTAATGAGACTTTATGGTTTAATTATGATTCTTTGCAGACTTGCAAAACGCATTAATTGTTTTATAATGTAAAAGATTTTTTTAATGAATTTATGTTTATATCAAGTATATTTTATTGGAATGCTTGTCTAATGCTTAAGTTAACATGCTAAAAAAATATGTACTAAATTAGTTAACATAGATTTTAATGTTTTCATGTTTTTTACGTATTTCATGTGTTTTAATCCTGGTTTATACAAGCTACTATTAGATGTTTAAATCTTACGTTAGAGATGAATATTATACAATGTTTATTGTGATCTGTATAATAGGCAGTAGTCCTGAAATTTTGTAAATAATAAACTTTTGAAGCACCTAAATACATATCATGTTAAAGATGCACTATGGCTAGAGTGACTGTCTGCATCGATTTTGTCAATACAGTACATTTTAATGTATTACTATGTACTGATTTTTGTTTCTATTCTATTTTTAATGTTTTAAGTTACGTTCATCAATTTGTGTTTATGCGGTTTGTATGTTACACAATTATAATATGTGCAGGTAGATGGTACCCTCGTAGTTAACTGTTTACCGAAACGACATTAAAGCACTGCATTAATTCTACGATAAAATTGCACAGTTACTTCGTTGTCTTGTAATTCGATTACATCTTTATACTTTACTACTGCTATTGCCGAGTTTCACTAAATAATTGCGATAAAAATTAGCACTCTATAGTATTTAAGGAAATATTTAGAGTAAGCAATAAAGTATGATTTATTTAGGTAGAATTATTAATTTTTTTATGCTTTTTTTTTAAAAGTACAATGCCTTACAGTCATTAATTCCATCACTACATAAACTGTAGCATTCCACCGTGAGCCATGCACATAATAAACATCAAATTGCGCATCAAACTGCTTTCAGAACCGATTTTGTTTTCGTTGTTATTGTATTTTTGCTTTGCAATAAGCCTTTTGGGGGCCTTATCGATGTCAAAATTTTAATTTCCCAATTAAATCAAAATCAAGTTTACTGCTTCCTCGCATTAAAGATCCACATAGTTTAAAACGTGGCCACACGATTTTTTAAATGTTTGTACTTATGGAGCTACAGATCAGCTACAATTTGGTGCAAATCCCAGTCTGATTGCTTCTTTGTGATTGGTAAAATCTGTATGTATGTTATATGGTCACATCTTCAAAGGACGTCAACTATGAAGGCAATACTTTTTTCAATTCAAGTTTAATTGATGAAAGTGTTATAGGCATCAGAATTGTGGCCATAAGGCACACCAAAGCAATAGGCAACAAGCCACTAGATACAGGCAACAAGCGATATCATCTCCCTCATATATTCACACCAAAACGATTAATTTTTAGTAGTGTTTTAAGATGTCGTCAATCAACAACGTGCTTTTTATAGAATGAATCAAGAAAACTTTTCATTTTTACATACAAAGGGGTACTTTTCTACAATTTGCACAAACATAATATTTTGTTTCTCTTCTATTTTGCATGCTTTGTATTGGCAACAGGCAACATAATATCTCTAGCAACACTACTGAAATGTTGCTTGCGATGCATATTGCCAACAGATATTTGTTATGGAGATATCGTTATCACTTTGGCCTGAACACCTTTCATTTAATATAGTGTTATTTTTACGAGCGATACGTATTGCCTATAGCTAGTTGCCTATTGCTTTGGTGTGCTTTCTGCCTAAGACTTATAAATGTGTTAACATAAAATCAAAGACCTCATGCAATTCCAAGTTATTCAATTTTATTTCTTACCTCTGTATTGGAAATTATCAATAGGCTGTTTTAAATTTTAAAAAACTTGTTTATTGAACCCAGTGTTATAATTATTAACATTACTTTATACATAATAATTCTACATACTTTCTTTAAAAACGAACATGCTATTATTTAAGGTTACTACTAATATTATGAATACAAGCTTTTCAAAAACTATATTCTTTTTATTGAAAAACAGACAAAGTGTAAGTTTTCATTTTAATCATATAAAATCAATTAAATTAAGCCATTTTATTAATTATAGAAAAATGTAAGGATCTCAGTTGATTTGTCCATTTATCTAAGGCATTATACCGAGAGGCATTAACACTAGTACGATCCAAAAGTAGAACTTGATTGACTTGATCTATACGACCACGAATCGTGCTGTGCATACAAAAATATTTAAAATAGATATAAACTGATTAATTGTAATAAAATTTAACAATATAGTAATATTACGTTACCTGTCCAAAATGCACGACACCAAGAGGTTTTCTACCTCTGTAACATCTATGTTCAGCTCCATGGAAATGTGTGGGATGTGAATTCGAGTATAGGGGTTAATCAACTTGATTAGCACTTGTGTCCTGATATTGCGCAAAAGATCTGTACAAAATTTAAATTATTTTTTGTTAACAAACACAGAATTATTTGTTACCTTCAATATGTTCACGAATGAAAGGATCATCCATTATATTCTGCCTATTTTGTTTTAAAATAAGCTCGAATTCGTTGATATCATTAGTCTGATATGCGTTAACTAAATTTGTCATTGCTAGAATTTCAGGGTCGTTTTTGTAAGGTTTTGCTTCTTGTGAATCAAAGGGATTAATACCCGATTTCATAAGCCTGCAACTATATAATTCACAAAATTGTCTCATTTCATTTATTTGACTTACATATTTGCTAGCACTAAATATTTCAGACAAGTTGTTCTTCTAGGGCTGCCGGATTCATCATAGTTCTTAAAGGCTTCAAAGAAGTCTGTATGGGCTTTTTCAAATTCCCCCTCACGTAGGTGCATTTTACCACCACATTCTAAATAATATTTTTAAAGTTACATATTTTTTTTAATTAAAACATTTAATATATAATTCACCTCTTATAACACCCATTATAAGTGGATGTGGAATGGCCGATTTAATATGAAGACTTTGTTCATACAATGCCTTTAATTTTTTATTATTTTTCTGCTCTGTATACATCTGAATTTCAAGAGCATAGATTTCCAACAACTGAGTCCCTTTCTTTAAATCATCTTCCCCATCATCGGTTTGGCAAGACTGATGGAGTTGCTTCAGAATTTTTGCAAGTTTGGTGTAATCCTTTCTATCATAGTAAAGCTTTCCCAATTTTGTGTTCGTTTTAAACCATAATCTATCATTTTTAGCATCCTTCAATGCTTCTAAGGTGGTCTCATAAAAGTCTTGTAGGAGCTCCATCTAAAAGGAATTTTATACAGTATTAAAACTAGAGGAGTGATGCACTTCAACAATATTGTATACAATTTAGGTATAATCTTGATTAGGGATAGGATTTGTATTGCACTTAAAATGTCAAAATATGCATGCATATATCAGCCTGCAAAAACATCGAAATTTTTATTAAAAAAAATTAATTTGATTTAAATCTGTTTTTTTTTGATTTATTTAAATCGATTTTTGTGATTAAACTGGTTTTTTAATTTAAAAAAATTGAAGAACCTATGTTTATTAGCATTAACTAATAACGTACTATCGTAGTATTAAGTTTAAGTATTTTAATAACAAGAGTAAGGTAATGTTTCACAAACACATGTTATGTATCTTATTTTTATTTTTAATTATTGTTTTTATAAAAGATCATTGAGTCACATCTAAGCAATTCTATGATCTTTCCCCACCCCACTTATGCTGGATTAGCTTATAACAGCTATACAACGAGTCTACCCTCTTACCCCAACCCCATGTGCACTTAGCTGCGCCTCCCATTATCACTAAAAACATCCCAGAGAGCATAGTGGCATTCCACCATCTACAAAATAAAAGAGTACAAATATGGAAGTCATTAAAAAATTTAGCGTGAATTTAAAAAAATATTGTGTACATAGTGAATGCTACTATGTATACTCCCTGGAATGTTTTTAACAATAATGGCAGTGCGTAGCAAAGTGCGCATGGTTCATATGTGTGAACCAATAACAGAGCCGTCGCGTCGCTTTAAATTATTGTGCAGAATATTTTTTTAAATTTATGTATGTATTTATGTAGAAGCAAATATTACTTTACAATGGATGCAGTTCAAATGAACTATAGAACACTTTAACTTTAACACTTTTGTGTAATTCTATTCTAAGGCTACTGCCAAATTGTGAACATTATTGTACTCATTGGAAAATTTCACATGAAAACGACACCTCACTCGAAAACCAATTGGTTTAAATCAACGATTTTTTTAATATAAATCTTCTAATTTAAAGCATTATTTAAATCACGATTTGAATCAACTTGATTTAAATCTTCGCGCCCTGGCACATATGCACAATAAAACGGTGAAATATGCACTTAAAATTACAAAATATACATTTAAGGTCAATTTTCAACATAATACACAGTTTTGTTGTTTCAGGAAAAAAAAACAAAATCACATTTTGCTTAATTTTACTTCAATTTAAAACACACAAAATATAATTTTAAATTATACTAGTGGAACCCATATGTTAGGGGCTTCCTACCCCTGTGTCATCTATCACTCTTTAATCAATCAATCAATTACCTATTATTAAAACTCAAATAGGAACTTACATTTTTCGAAGTAGAAATGTAGTCTAAAATAGAATTTATAGACTTCTCACTGTGGTTACGAGTTACTGCACTTTTAATGTAGGTTAATAACTGCTTGTACCGCACCATCATTTCTTTGAAATTTGACTAAAAATACAGAAGAGAATTAAATTTACAAGCAGAAATGAAACGAAAATTGCTTACCAATTTAAAATTAATTTTTATCATTTGCTTAAGAGCTTTGAAGCCCCATTCGCCTTTTTCTCCTCCTTCTAAATCTAAAACTCTTTGGAAAGAAGTTAACGCTGTCTTGGGTTCATCTTCCTTTAGTGCTTTGCTGTTGTAATACTGATTTTCTAGATCTACGTCGGGTTCCGAATTACTGTCTTCTGAATATTCCTAAAATACACCAATTTAATGCTATTGTTAAAATTCCAGCTATGCAACGTGGTCCCCAAACAAAAAGAATTACCAACAATTTCACATAATTTTAAATTATGAATATTTTGTATGAAATATTCATCTTTAAGTATGCAACACGATTATTATATGACACATGTTTCGGTAGGTGCTGCTTGCGGAGTTCTTACAGACCTTCCCAACAAAAAATTCAGTCTAACTTAAGCTTCTTATAAATTATATTTCCGTTACTTTATCTAAATAAAAATAACTATAAATATTTTTAAATTTATAGATATAAATATGTTTAAATTTAAGGACATAAAGTGGGGTTATGTATAAATTGCAATTTTGAGCGAATAAACAAGAAAATATAATATCACATACCAAACCGTAATCTTCTTCATCCTCGCACATGAAATCGTCTTCTCCTTCCGACATTTTTTATTATTAGCCTAGGATATTGCCTGTAATCAGGATAAATAAAAAAAGCCGATATAAGACAGCAGCAACGTCTTCGCACTAGCGTCTAGTCGGGTTATTCGTGTATGTTTTATGGGTTATTCTAACAACCGCTGCTACGGTCAGTCTTGCGCAGTTAGTACAAGTGCATGCAACTTTGTTTTCGTACTTTTTCCCTAAAAATATAACTGCCCTAATCATAACCTCGGTCAGACAGGAGACAGTAAAGACCAACCACGTTGTTTAAAAAAAAACTATAGCTACTAGGTGCATGCGTGTGCACACATAGGAGTCATTATTAGCTTATACCGGGTAGACGCTAGTCGTCTTTGCCAAACATGAATTTTAGTCAAGTGAAGTTACTGGCAGGTAAGAATGGCGCCAAAATATGAAAAACGCTGGAAAATATAATATAAAGTTCGTATTTTTGCGTATAGTATTGCAATCTTTGTTTTGCCTTCTAAATTAAATATTGGAGTAAGTTAACTTTTTCTTAGTACTTATTTGTTTTAGTTGCAACTACAGCTTTGGGAAAAATAAAATTCTTAAATTTGAAGTTCACAGAACATAAATTTGAAGTTTGTTGCTAGCTGTGGCTATTGTACCAATATGTGGTGTATTGATAGTAGTGGTTGTGGTACCTTCACTTTGTGCAGAACAAACCGAAATGTACAATGACGTTCAAAAGTAATGACAAAATATTCTGTAGCATAGGCAACTAATATTGCAGCATTCGGGCAAGTTACGAGTTACGTATCTCAGTCGGCTTCAAGCTTGTTATATAAATAGCCTCTACAGTTAAAAGAACTTTTATACAATATCTGAAAATGTTGTCTAAAATCTTTATTATGGAAAATATTATTCCTATAGAAATATAGACTTAAGTGATATTATTCACTCTACTTAGCTGTTAACAATTATTAAAGTACTTTTATTTCTTCTAGGTGACTACGCAATTTTTGAAAGACATCGGTAATGCATGGTTAGAAGACAATAATAGAAGTTACTACAAGTCAAGCATTTTGAGCAAATAATAAAGTATCAAACATGGGCGAAGCACTTCGTCGGTACTTTCCTATAATTTATAAATTATTGCTTACTATATTTTGACGTTTTAACGCAGACGCTAAGCGGGCAAGGAATTTGTGCTAATAAGTGGCGACAAAGAAGGTATGTTCAACTAATAAGTGCGATGAGGAAAGTAATAGAAAATTAGCTGTATATATTAGTGGATTTTATTTTTGTCAGTTATTTAATTATTCGCGGCAACTTTTTACGCAACCTTTCCTTAACAAATCGAAATTGTCAAACGACCTTTTGTTTTCAATAAATTATTAGGTCCATAGGTGCCATATTAGATTTTTATGTCATTTAATATATAATTGATCATAAAATAAATGAAAATGATGGCGTATCTGATACAATTACAATAAAACAATTTTCCGTAACTTTACTTTTAAAATTAAAAAAGCATAACGTGTTTTATGTCGTTAAAATTAGCATAAACTTATTTATTTAATGACATAAAAAACCAACACGGCTGCCATAAGAAAAAACAAACCTAATGATAATTTTTAAAAAACGAAATATTGTTCCACAATTTCGATTGGCTAGGGAGATTAAGTAGAAAAGATGCCGTGGGAAAGTGTTTCTAGGATTTTGGTATAAATTTGCAATAATAAAAATACAAAAAAAAAAGAAAATACATGTGTTTGGTTTTTTATTCTTAACTAAAAACGAATTGCGCTAGGGCAAATTTTTTTTAGATTATTAAACAGCATCAAATTTAGAAATTTTGTTAGAGATAGATCCCCATAGGGTGCCTCGTAAACGAATTGTATATTATTATTATTAATGAAACAATATTAATAAAGTATATTATTGCAGTTTTATTTGTTTTAAAATGTTATTATATACTCGTTAAAGTTATTAATTATTTGGTTTATATTTCACTATTGCTATATATTGTATTGCTTATTCAAAAAACTAGTTGTATGAGACTAATTTAATAACTTCTGCCATTGTTAGCGTTGCATTGATGTTGCCGCGAAGAAAAATAAGTAGAGCACCTTGCCTAAACTTACCCACGCTTTGGAAATAGTTACATATCATGTTTTTAAGAGTATTTAAATGTTAACTGAAGACCATAAACGAAAGGTCAAATTCGTCCCCCAAAAACTTAGTATGAGGAGGAAAATTAATTCTCTTAAATATTGATGCACTTAAAAATTTAAGTGTTAACTGGAAACCATAAACGAAAGGTCAAATTTGCCCCCCAAAAACTTAGTATGAGGAGGAAAATTAATCCCTTAAATATTGATGCACTTAAAAATTTAAATGTTAACTGGAAACCATAACCGAAAAGGTCAAATTTGTCTCCTAAAAACTTAGTATGAGGAGGAAAATTAATTCTCTTAAATATTGATGCACTTAAAAATTTAAGTGTTAACTGGAAACCATAAACGAAAGGTCAAATTTGCCCCCCAAAAACTTAGTATGAGGAGGAAAATTAATTCCCTTAAATATTGATGCACTTAAAAATTTAAATGTTAACTGGAAGCGATAACCGAAAGGTCAAATTTGTCCCTCAGAAACTTAGTACAAGGAGGAAAATTAATTCTCTTAAATATTGATGCACTTAAAAATTAAGTTGTCAACACAAAATTATAGTTAATACTACAAAGAGAATGACATTACCAATATATTATTTAAGTATCATTCAACTTCAGGTATCATAGAGTGTTTATTGTAAATAAAACAATTCTTAACTTCAGCTAGTTTTTCATTTTAGCGTAAAAAAACTTGTTGAAGTTAAGAATTGTTTTATTTACAATAAATTAAATTAAACTTTAACAAAGTAAAGTTAGAACTTATTAATAAAATATCATAGAGTATCTTTCCGTAAATGTTTTTTTTTAAATAATTATGTAAGGATACTTCAATCATAAAACCACAATAGGGTTGCGTATTTTATCTGAATCTTTGTCTATTTAAAGGGGTTTTACTATCTTTGTTCGCTGCTATCGGCACGTATTTCTTAACTTGCCTGTACTTCTAGGTGCTTGATTAATAAGTTTTAGCGTTACTTTGTTGAAGTTTATATTAAATTATAAATGAAATAATTAATAACTTCAACATGTGTTTATTTATTTTGGCATAAAATAAATACATACCTATTAAAATTTTTATTTATTTGTCAAAAACAACATAACAGGGAAAACATCGTCACGTAAAAGATAAATATTTTAAATCTTTTGCACGAAGTGTACAACTAAAATTATGAACAAGTAAAAGATTATAAAAGTGATAACAACTCAACCAATGTAATATAATTACTGACATCAATAATTGTAAAATAAATGTAAACAGTATTGAAAATATGAATATTTAAATGTTGATCTTAGGGGGTTCAATAAAACACAAACAAAAAACTTGTGTTAATTTTGCCATATTATCTTCAATAAACACACTTTTTATTTATTATGTATTTCCGCACAGGTCACACTTTTAAATGCTGCAATTTCAAAAGTACTAAAATGTAACTCATCCTGGGAAGTTCATCCTAACTTTATTTCTAGACAAATCTTAATTCCTGTACCAAGTGTATGCGTCATCATGAGCCGAATTTCAAATTAAGTTCCCGACAGGATTTATATCGGGCAATAACGCAAAGTTTGTTATTTTGAACTTTTGAAGGTCCTTCTGTAAGTGGGTTTTATTCAACAGCAGAGGCTTGCAGCTGCAATGAAACTTTAGAAATGGCTTCAGAAAACGTATCTTTTGTTGTTGAAGCAGCAGAATTCTGCTGTTTTATCAGCAAGTCTCTGCTGTTAGATCAAACCACTCACAGAAGAACTTTCTGGAACAATAAGATTTGATACAACAGAAACAAGTTAGGGGACGAAATCTAATTGCTTCGAGAAATAACGTAACTTTTGTTATTAAACCGTAGAAGGTCCTTCAAAGATGGTCTGTGTTTTAGTTCTCTTGGAGCAAAAAGGGCACCATCGGTATTCCTAAAGGTATTCAAAAAACGACGGCGAGTAAGTGATACGTTGGTGGTAAACTGTAAAGTCTTCGTTTTCATTTACCATAAGAACGTTGAACAAAAGGTATTTATTTGATAATTTGTTTTTTACTGGAGAAATTGTTGGAAGTAACAAGTAAAAAGTTGTTTGTCGTATTGGTGGAATTCTAAAATAGAAAAGGCTTGCGTTAAAATAACAACAGCTTTTATGTCTTGGTGGTTGAAAAAATCATTAAAATAATTTGTAACTTGCAATTTAAATAATGTTTTCCTGAAACTACAAAATAAAATTGTTTTATACCTGACTGGATGATCTAGAAATACACCAAAACGGACCCTTACAGTTGGGGTTTGTTGAATTACAGAGCTCCTTATTCTTGATTTTGCATATGTCGGTTCAATCCTTATCATGTTTCTGTCTAAGAGATTTTTGAATAATCGCAGCGTTTTTACAATCCAAAGCTATTTCAAAACTTTCCAATTCGAAACCAATCAATTGTAATAGTACAAGCATTTCGGGGATAACCAAAATTATCTATAGAACAAATTTTTGTTTAAACGATTCATTTAGATTGAAATTTAAAATAACTAGTTCATAATAATAATAATAATAATAATACTAAAGAATGACTTTATTGGGGTCTATCATAAAATACAGTAAATAGTTATATTTTATGTGTTAAAATGCCCCAAGAGCGAAGTTCATTGAGAGAATCAAATCCTCCCTATGTTCTTCCACTTAATCCACAATAAATGATTAAGGTTTTAATATTTATTGGTAGACAAAGCACAGAAGAAGTAAAAACAAAAGTGAGAGGAAAAAATGATTGAAGTAGATACATAGATACTAAAAGGAAGCGAAGGCTATTAAAAATAAGACACAAAAGAAAGGCAAAAAGAAGGCGTAGAAGGTACATGCGTAACTAAAACAAAAAAAATAAAAGCCAAAATTGTAACTAAAAGATTTAGCACAGTTTTTATAAATTTAAGTAAGCTTGCCTCTTTTATTTCCGACGGAAGGAAATTATACACTTTACCAATATTATATGTAAATGACCGTTTATAAATGGTCAGTTTATGGCTAGGAATGATAATAAGATCTTTCCGTCGGTTGTTAATATTATGAATGTCAGTTCTAAAAGTAATTTTTTTATATAGATAAGGAGGTGATTTATACAAGATAATTTTATGGCACAAACAAGCAGAGTGGGGCAGTCGCCTACTCTCCATATCAAGTCATGGAATAACTTTCAATTTATAGGTAATATGTTGTTTTTTCTTATCTCAAAGATAAAGCGTAATCAAGAATTTTGTACAACCTGCACTCTTCTTAAATATTCTCTAGAAAGACAAGCACCATAAACAACACTACAAAAATTAAATTGAGAAAGAACAAGAGAATTACAAAGAATAATCTTTGAGCAATGTGATAGTAAATGCCTAATTCCAAATATATATCTTAGACTTAAAATGGCACGTGAACTCCATTTTTTATGTGTACTTTACACCTGAGATTCAAGTTCATGATTAAACCCAGATTTTTGGCTGAATCAACAAATTCCAATTGTACTTCTCCTATTTTATTGTTTATTAATGAACAAACATCTATACGTGCACTGAAATTATGTGGCATATCAAAGAGTATCATCTTGGACTTCTTAGGATTAATATTTAAAAAATGTTCAGCAGCGTAGATAACCAATTCGTTAAGATCTTCATTTATGTTACTATTAGCTATATCTGTATTATCTTTACGAAAGGTGTAATATAATTGTGTATCATCAGCATGAAGATGATAATCGCAATACTTCAATTTTTTTATAATATTGGATGTATAAATAGAAAATAAAAGAGGACCCAAGACGGACCCCTGTGGAACACCACACTTTATTTCCGTAGCATCAGAGTAATTACCACCATTAGTAACAATTTGATATCCACCTTTTAGATAACTTGATAACATCTTAATTGAGTAATCATCAAAGCCAATGAAATGTAATACTGATAACAGAATGTCGTGATCAATAGTGTCGAATGCTTTGGAGAAATCTAAGAGTATCAATATTACATTAGCGCATAGGCGCGCATGCGTATAAACTCAGAAGCTCACGAACAATAAAGTTCTTTACATATTAAAGCGTTTAATTGTTCTACTATTTATTGTATATCAAATTATCTACAACAGTTGTAAGATGAAAACCACAATAACACAAAAACGTTTAGCTCCTGCATAATATAAACAAACCCAATCAGCTCAACAGCCACTAAAGAAATTGTACTATCTGAAAACGTATACTATTTCCATTTATTTAAATTTACTTCGGCTAAACTGCTGCAATTAACTATTTTGTTACTAAAAGAAAAAAAGAGAATATGTAAACCAAAAATTCAAAAAAGCGCAGATTTTTTTGATAGATCTTACCTTCCCGATGGTGGCAAGAAACTGTTCAAAGCAATATTGGTAATATTGTCACTGTTGTCACATATAAGTCTCGACAGTGATGCTTTTCTAATTTCTCGAAGTTGAGCTGCAACATATTTTATTATACCTCCAAAATTATAGATTTTGACAATATTACCTCTAGTGAAACTATGCGGTTGTCCCTCAACTTCATACCAAAATCTGTCTCCCCATTTTGTCCTATAAAATTGTTCTATGATAATACACAGTGCTGTAGGACCGAATCTAGTGTTGTGAACATGTTTTTCCAATATACTTGCAACAATCAAATCTATGTCTTCTATTGAATTGTAATACTTTTCCAACATCGGTAAGAACTGAAAACATTAATTAACAAGTTAATTCTCGTAAAAGAAGAATGAGGATTATTATTACTTTTTCAGGAATGTACCGTTTTAAATCTTCAAATGTCCGAGCTTTATATCCCAAACATACTTGGAGATAGTTAACGTATGGAGCAAGTCCATGATCTCTTCCCCTTTCAATATCTGAACTTAACAAATCTTGACCATACGGCCCAAAACCATGAAATAGGTAATTTGTAATCTAAAAAATGTTGCATGCTGTAGTTACATGGTTTGGTTTTTACCTGTTTTTACCTGATTGCTATAATACTCTTCAAAAATTTGCATTCGCTGATTCGTCAACCCCAAAAGAAATTGATCGTAGTTACCATTATCTTGTACTACTTTAGGGCGATCCATCCAATCACTTATGTTCACTTCATTTACTTGAACACGTGAATAATTTAACATACTAAAATTTTTATTTGAACCACACAATTTTTTATTGTAAGAAACATGTTGCAAATACCTGAGGTAACCTTGTATTCCAGAATGTAGAACTCTATAAGCTGCCGTAGCAAAACTATTAATAATCATAAAGTTAATACTGCTATCATATTTTGTATATCCAATTTTTTTCGGGTATAAATTGAATTTTTTCATGTTTTTCTTTCCTATTAATAATACCAACCACTCTCCATAAGTTATATGCTGAAATTCAGCAATCACTATAGTTCTGGATTCTTGATACAAGATTTCGTCATCCCATTCTGGATGTAATTTTGCTAATTGATCTGCTACTCGATTGTGTTCACGAATAAATACATTTTGAAGAACAGTTAATTCGGTATTTTGATTTACTCTTGCATCACCTGAAAACCAGAGAAATGAACAAAGCAAATATCATTATTTGTACTATGTTTTCTTTACCAGCAATATAACAAGGTTCTTTGATAGTTTTAACAAAGCAATTTGCTTCTATTTCATTAGTAGCAACATTTGGTAAAAACATTCTTCCATTTTTTGATTTTTGCGTTTTTAATTTACCTCCGTCAAATTCACGAAGCAAGCTTACTCTATCGGCATTTGACCCATACATTAAAGAAGCATCCATTGTATGAGTATTACTATTAATCTGAAAAAGTTCATAAAACAGTTGTAATATTTTTGTTACTTATAAGTGGTACCTGTGCGGCTGGCCCATAGTTACAATTACCAGCTAAGGTTATGTTAGTCCGGATTTCACTTATACATGTAACGTCGTACTGGGAATAAAAAGTGTCGTCTTTAGGTACTTTAATTGGTAAACATATACTTTCGTTTTTTATCAATTCTGGGCTACAACAGTCTATGGAATTTCCTAAAAATTGAGTTTCGAGTTTAGTTGCAATTTTAACATTCAGTGGCGGATTTAAAATAAAAACGCTCTTGAAGTACTACTCAAGAACTTTTCAAATTTTTGATAAATTTATAATATTTATATCCTTTGTATTCTTCGCCGTATGCAATTAGTAGGTACATCATTGGTATAAGCATACTCAATTTCTGAACGCCTGTGTGTTCAATGTACATACCACTTATTGGGGAACTAATAGTTATATCGTGCGCTATTGTTTGTCCCCATTGCATCATCACCAAAGCTACACTATCAGGGTTGTTTTGATCTGGAAAGAGTTTTCTAGATAAAACTCTGGATAAAGTTCGTGGTTTTCCATTAGTTTGTAGAGCTAGTAAGTGCTTATGGTCACGATAATAAGGTGGAAGAATGCGTAGAAATGCAGTTGATGACATCCCCCATGTTGGGTGCTTGAGGTTGTTGCAAGAACCATCGCTATTGCGGTACTTATACGAAGAGTTGCATGGTTGTGCTTGCACAAAACATGTGGTCCAATTATAGTAATTGTTTCTGTTAGAATTAGTGTTCGACAACAAATGACTGAAAAAGTAAAAAAAAAGGAAAATTATTAATATTGTTAGTTACAAACTGTAAATTGATGTCTAAAATTGAACTAATCAAATATCACAATTGTAAATTATTTTTTGGCAAACTTGATAGTCTTCAAATTATTGATCTACAAACAAATGCAAGAAGGTGTTCTCTCTCTCTCGACCCAGTTTTTATACAATCCCGAGAATCTTGTGCTTTTCGTATAAAATATTAATTTGGTTAACTGTTATCTCGTTAAACACTATATAAAATACTTTTTGGGGCTGGCGGTGGAATAGTAGTTTTGAAACTACTCGGCCAAAGGCAAGTAGGTTCGATTCCCACTTAATACACATTCTGTGGGCTTGTGTTATTTAAGGCATGTTAGATGAGGTTCGTATGACCGTCCCCGCAAGCCAACAAAACAAAAAAAAATTTATTTACGAAAAGAGATTATATTTAAATATTTGTACATACCTGTGATTGCCTTTCTCCGAATTGGATGTTTGTCTTGATCTTTGTTCACTTGGCGAACCTATTGCTAATGCATCTATTTCTATTTAAAAAAAACTTACATCACTAAGAAATATTGAACAAAAAATTGCACAGCTCATACCACTCTGGTTACAAATTGGACACGCGACGGATGTAGTAATAAGAGGTTCAGTTACACAAATATCACAACCGTATGTGTTGTGAATGTAGAAAATTATTAGCATAAGTTTTATTAGGATGCACATTTTGTTGTAATCAACAACACCTGTGCTTTAGGTCTAAATGTCGGCATTTATTTCCTCTTTATTTATTTTTGAACTAACGAAAGCTAATGAGTCGATTGCTATTAACTATATGCAAAAGATTAGTTAAACACACGTAGAACTGATAATTAGGTTTAATAAGATACATAACACGTCGTTTCATTTTTGCATAATTAAAATTGCAGAACTATCAATTTTATATATAAAAAAACGTATATTTATTTATCGTCATCGTATTTTTGTTGCTACGACTTGTGGTCGACGCCAAAAGGTTGACTATTAGTTAAAACTCTGGCTCCTAAACCTAAAACCGTAGGGATTTTTAACGTGAAAACACCTAGTATCACATGGAAACAAATGCAGTCGTGCATATCATGAGCCTTGGCGTGAGTTTGATCACCAAACCTGCAGGTCTGAAGGAAAATGTGTTTTCAGAAATTTACCTTACTATTTTTACTGCCAATGTCCGTAATTTTACTATTTTTAAAATCTTTCAGAAATTATTTAGAATTTTGAAATTTCTAGTGAAAATGTTTTTCTAAATATTTTTGCACTTATTTATTTTATTTCATTGGAAGTCTGGTACACGAAATCTATAAACTTCCAAATAAAAGCAACAGCGTCATAGTGCGATTTCACATTTTTCCAATATTTTTCCTTCACAATGGAGAAATAATGGGGTATAGTTGAACTTTTCGTTTTCCTTAAGTGCGTTTACTTTCCCATACTTCTACTGAAGTAAGTAAAGTTATGATTTCATGCAAATTTTCGAATTTCAGATTTTAACAAAAATACGCGTTTTTGGGCTCAAGCAACCCGAAAAAGTGGTTTAAAAAAATGTCTGTCTGTGGGTGTGTGGGTGGAGGTGGGTGCGTTCGTTTACCTATATCTCCGGCACACCTTGCCTGATTTTTATAAGATTTGGTGTGTGGAAGTCTTTCAGTTGCGTTTTCTGTAAGGTCGTCAATCGGAACTGGAACCGGAAACGGAAATTAGACCTGTTCTTTTAGTATCGATTTTTTTCTAAACACTTCTTTTAAATGTTGAATACATAGCGTTGTAATGCATCTAAAGACAAATCAAATGATTTTTTTCCAAATGCGGCACCTTCAAAATAAAGACCGTTACAAATTTTTTGAAAATTTTAACTTTAATTCCCGATTACTCAAAAAAAATTATCCAATCAATACAAATTGTTATATTATTTGATAGTCCTTAATAAGTATAATCAAGTGATGTAAAAGTATTTTTGGAAATATAAAAATTGTAAATTTGCTAGCGGCTCAAAATTTTGAACATTTTCAAAAATTACTCTTATACAGTACACGATATAGTATTGCACAGGCTGTCGCAGGTTTAAATCTTCGCTGGGGCGTTACAATTTTTTTTATTTTGTCTTTTGCTTTAATTATTGTAAAAACAATGTTATTTACTCAGTTATTAGTGCGCGAACATTTAAAACGTAAAAAGTATGGGAAAGTACCAGCGACCTGTTTCGCCCATTTTTGTAATTATTTAAAAAAGTTTACATTGACTAAAGCGATGGTTGTCTAAAGACATTTAGACGGTATTTTTAAGAGCTTTTGCTTTTATCAATAATACTTAGAGAATTTTATTTATTGCTTCAACTAAATAAGAACGTACATTTTTAAACCAGAGTATGTCGTAAATGAACTAAAATTTGTACAAATAAAAGTAGCGTAAACTGGAAATAAAATTTCCTCTTATATTAAAAAAAAACATTTTACGTTATGCTTTCTAAAATAAAGTTTCTGAATTCACATCTATTATTCAGTATCAGTGTTAGACAGTATCTTACGTTAAAGTATTGAGATCCGGTATCAAGACACTTTTAACGGTACCTTAGAATCGATCTGTCGTGCTTTTTAGATACTATCGGTAGGTATATTATTTTATATTCATAGTTTTCTATACTTTATCTATCAT
The DNA here is from genome assembly GCA_958336395.1 of Ctenicera cuprea. Classification (NCBI taxonomy): domain Eukaryota; kingdom Metazoa; phylum Arthropoda; class Insecta; order Coleoptera; family Elateridae; genus Ctenicera; species Ctenicera cuprea. The sequence goes on along the minus strand of OY284496.1, from coordinate 11,861,986 downwards.
TCCCGAGTTTTTAAATATATAATAAGTACTAAATATTTTTAAGATGAATTAATTAACTGATCTTAATTTAAATTATTTTTTTATTACTACTTCATCAATTAACGCGGAAAAGTTTAAAAATTAAATGTATTTTACTATTATCTAAGTCTGTAAAATAAAAGCACTTTAAGATAAAATTAAATACTTTTTGAATATTTGGGTAAATATTCAGATATACATTTTAGCAAAAACGTTTTTATATGAATTTGGGATATTGTTAAATTCGTTGGATATTTATTTGAATAACGTTTAAATAGGTTGAAGTTCCTACAAGGTACTTACAATAATACACAGATTTTCCCTTTGTAGGTATCTTTATATTTTTAGCTGGCAATATGTTTTTCAACGTCCAGTCTGCTTATTGTTAAATTCGTTTTGAAAAATGTCTTTTGCTGTTTTCATCAATTTTTTACCGAGAACTGCTTTTTGAACAATGGATTTTATATTAATTTCGATATAGTGATTCACGTTTAGCCGCTTTCGGGCGCTAATAATTATGGCTAGGATTTCAAAGTCAATGTACAATTTTAGATGTTTCTCTAAACAGCTGTCACTTTCTAATTTTTAGAAAATGTTCTTTATCATTCTATATACTTTCATAGTGGAAAATTATTACTTGCTTTTAGGTGTAGTTTAAGCCAGTAAATTTGAGCTTGGCATATTGCTTCTACTTTAATATTTAAATATATATTTGTATGTGTACTTGCCGAAAGGCTTACCGAGAGAGGTGGCTCCGCGGTTAACGCGTCCGCCTTTCATTCGGGAGGCTCTGGGTTCGATTGCACGGCTCGGCCGACTGTCCTGGTTTAGGTTTTTTCCGCGGTTTTCCTGAGCCAAAAAGATGAGTACTGGGATAGTACTTTCTGCGAAAATCCTCCTTTTTCCAAATTCCTTGTTCTAACCCATCCTTTCTCAGGTGAAGAAGGGACTCCGGTGCGAAGTCCGAAAGACCCCTATAGCGGCCAACCCATTTACGGCAAATGAACCGACACCTATTTTCCTGTTTTACTTCCAAAAGGCTTCATTTAAAACAGGAAGTGATTAAGATTAAGGGTTGGGTTTTCTGCCATTTTCTTGAATATAGTAGTTGCAAATTCCTGCTGTTTTGTGGTAAAGTATTCAGTTAGGTAGTTTGGAAATTTTTCTGTGAAAACATGGAAAAAGAGAAAAGGACAGTTTCTGTGGTGCTTCGCAATTATGTACGCGAAGTAGCTTTTTCACTACAGATAACAATATTTTATATTGTACAGTGTGTGAAGATTGTGTTAACGAGAATAAACGTCTTCAACTTACTCAACATTTTAGTACCAATAAACATGCCAAATAAGTTCCTTTAAAAGCTTCTTCTTCTTCTTTTATTTCTCGTCTTCTTCTTCTTTCTCTTCTTCTCCGTTTTCTTTTTCGTTAATTTTCTTCTCTTTCTTCTACTTCTTCTACTTTTTCTCCCCCTTTTTCTTCTCCCCCTTTTTATTCTTTCTCTTTATTCTGCATTTCGTAAATTTTTCGAGAACATGCCAACGATGCTTGTGCCAGAAAAGTCGACTCTAAAAAAGAACTACTTGCCTGTTTTTTATGAAGTAACTATTAAATCAATTCAGAAGGAAGTAGGTGAAAACCAAATATGGGTTTCAGTTGATGAATCTACAGATAGAGTGGAAAGGTATGTTAAAGAAGTTTTTTTGTAAATTATATCAAATATCTATTAAAATATTAACCAAAATGTATTTGTACGTTTGTTCAAAAATTTAGCAGAAATTTTGATTATTATTTTCATAAATATTCTATCAATGTTATAATTTTAATGCTAGTTCGGAAATCTTGTTTTTATAAAATGGACATTTTTGAAAATGCAAACCAAGCATCTATTACTAAATTATTTATTAATTCAATAGGTTTGTTGTGGGCAGGCGGAATACAATATGAAAAAGTTCTTCCATTTCTAGAAGACATGTTGAAGGCCGGCAGTGGACTTTAAGTTTTGTATAGCAAAATGTTACATGTTAATTGTACGGCTCACGAGTCCACCGATTGGAATCAAATGGTATTGTAGTAGCACTGGAAGACACAATGTACCAAAATTTAAAAGGGTGAAAACTGCGAAATAAAACTTTTTTCAAAAACTGACAACGTAAGTTTTGTGTCAAAATTTTGTAAACTAATAGAACTAGGAATTGCCTATAATGGGGTAGGTGTCCCAACCCGCTAATTTCTCTGTGACGTATTCCAGACATTTTTTAAAATTAAAAACTCATCTCTCTTAGGAGATTTGCGGGGATTAATTTCCCCCTCCTATCCAATTTTTAGCTAACGAATTTCGCCTTTGGTCAATTGTTTAATTTCTATTTGTCCAATTTTTGTTTTGACTTGTACGTAGTTTTGGATACGTTAGGAATGATATAGTAATGAATTATATTTCTAACATAATAGTAATAACTATATGTGTTTAATGCTTTTATTTTAATACTTGTCTGTTACTGAAAGTATTCACATACAATGTGCTGTGTGAGCACATTACCGAATGTTACTACGTTTTTTCCGATCCGCCAGAATTAATTAAAGCCGTAAATAACCAAATTGTAGCAACAGTAGTAACTGAAACGTAAACATTTGCTGAAAACAATCAATAAACTAAGTAGAGATGTAAGGACACGTCGTCGTCTTATGGTGATAAACGGTGATCAATTTTGTCGAAATGCAAGATCGCGTTGCCGTGTTCTGATGAGACAGTTAGGGATTTAATATATAGAAGATAGTTTTGTTCACTAGCTCGGCTAGCGCAATATGACTTGTCGTTGTACTACTGCTACTTATAGAGGTTGTATTACAATTGCATTTGCAATTTAAAAATATTTACGTATACTTTGGTGTTTGTTTTTTTAAGTTTGCGAGTTTTGTCTAATGTGTTGTTTTCCTGCACGAATACCATAACTAACAACAGCTAATATAATAGAAAACCGATAGTGTAGTTGATTCGATAACGATATGCAATTAAAATTGAAGCTTAGCACGATGGTGTAAAATGTACGCTTATAAAATGATACAGTTACCGTTAGTGGGAGGATTAAATGATCGATTAGATAATTTAGTGTAACTGTAGCAGAGAACAAAACAGAGTTTAGCGTGATTGAAATTGACAGAGCCGAATTAGAGTAGACGATGGAGATTATTGTGGAAGAAGCAGCTTCTGCAGAGCCAATGCACCCACATTATGGAACCCCGAAATGAGACTGCTGTCTTGGGAACTAGCAGCAATACCGACGCACGTACGCTCCTGACAGTGACAGATTCATCCTGCAGGCCGTCGCCACTGCCAATGTTGACCATAGGCGTCTGCAGCATCCGGTCGCACCACCGAATAACGTCTTAACACGTCAGGATGGCGCTCGTTCATTGCATAAGACCCAAACTATGACCCCAAACCCAGATACAAGGTTAATCCTGATTTATGATATGCTGGAGAATCCTTGAAGGACATAGAAATAGGAAATATATCGCGACTTCATATATACCCCCGCACGAGGCTTTGCGCTTACTTGACAAGCGCGAAAAATGTGCTCATTTCTCATCTTCACTCAAGTTTATTGTAAACTTAAAGCACAAGATAAACCACAACACGAGTCGAGCGTCAACAATATGGCGGCGTTATCATTAACCGCCCCTTATTAACCCTGAAAGCTCTCGGCAAATATCGTCTAATATACCTACAGGACTGGTCGCCATTCTCGCGCAATATGTCACATAATTGCCGGCGTCTTCCTGCGTGTTTTCCTCTCGGTGACGTTTTATTTCTTTACGGTGGCTGGTTACTCTTTTATTAACCTTTGTATCTGTCGCGAGGATGAATAGTTGCAGACCCCACGTCTTGCAACACATAAACAAGAAACCGTACAAAAAGGCTACGTCCTTTTTCGCAAAAACTTATCCTGCTAAGTACCCACTAATTCGATTACTTCCACAAAGAGCACCCTTTTATGCCAATCCATAACTGTTCTTTGGAAGTTTGTTATTTCTAGTCGATATTGTTGGTCTCTTATATTAGATTTTCACATTGAAAAGTAGCATGCGAACGCAACCAGAGGCGGATTGGCCCGAAGGGATATTCGAAAATTTCCCATAGGAACTCTCTACTACTGCAGCAAAAATGTCTCTGTAAGGGTTGATAAATTATTAAATTCAATTTTAAATTCGATTTCGATCAGTGCCTTTTTAACATTGGACGTTTACAACTTTTAAATTGTAAATAATTATCTTAAAATGCAAGTTTGTTAATTATTACTGGCCTATTATTTAGACGGCAATTATTTTTTTTATCGGTTTATTTATTTCTCCGTATTAATGACTCCAATTCATTACCTTAGTATTTATAATAATAATACATTCATTAGTACACCATATAAATAAAGTAATTTGCATATGCTGAACCGTTTAACGAAATCATATTTTTTATCGTGTGTTTCCGACACTGCAAGTATCAATTAGACTATAATTATAATAATAATAATATTAATAATAATAATAATATTAATAATAGTCTTTATTTTATTGGTATACGTACACTTGACTATAAAAAAAAATTAAGTGAAGTTCTGAAAATCCCGCATAGTACTTTCTGCTCTTCCACTTAACATTATGTAAATATAAACGTAAAACTAAACTTAAAACTAGATTAAAACTTTATAGTAAAATTAATAATAATTGTAAATATATAATAAAATCAAGTTAAATGGCTAAAAAAGGTTGCCACCTACAAAAAAAAGCTGCCGTGCAACCGCCACGTAATTTTCCTCGCATTTATTTATTGACATTTTTGCAAACTCTTAATACATTTCAAAAGCTTTAACAATTTTATGGAAATTATAAGTATTTTTGAAATTCTCTAAAATATTTCAACAATTTTTTATACCGACGTTTTTTAAAAACTCTTTTGGAAAATTTTGATTACTATGAAATTTTTATGAAAATTATAAAAATTTTGAAAATATTGAAATTTTTAAAATATTTAATATATTTTAAATATACCAATAAAAATTTAAAAAAAAATAAATTTTGAAAGTTTTTGGCAATTTTTGGAAAATGTATAATTTTCATTTTGAATTATAAAAATACAATGTAAAATAAAAAGAAAAAAAGTTGGAAACTAGATCTATTTACTTACTGGTTTAATGCAAATTGAAATTAAAATTGAATGAAAATTTTATTTTTCGCGTTTTAATATAAACAAGATTTGCAACTAATGTCTTCAAATCAATGTTATGGGTAATTTCATGTTTAATCAATAACGTAAAACACATAAAAATTACGGCGACCACAAACTTTGGCGCCCTAAGCAATCGCCCAGTTGTTAAACCGGCCCTGCTGTTTACTAGAGTTTCGTTCATGTTGTATTAGCTTTCGCAACTACAATTAATTTTTGAACGTTTTCATTTACTAATATAACGCGTCCTGTGAGTCACATAAAACTGTTTGAGTGTTTTCCTTGTAGAGATAAGCAGAAAACAATTCTCAACTAAAAAATAAAGGGAGAGGTTATTTGATAATTCAATGGTTTTGTTGTGAGCAGGTGAGTCACAAAAAACTTTTTGACTTTTTTGGTACAGAAATAAGTAGGAAACAATTCTCAATCAAAAAATAAAGATGGGATTATGATTAACCGTGAAGAGGCTGTTTTACCGGGGATGTTTTTTCAGGGGGTGTTTCTTTCGCAAAATATTTACAGGGGTCTTTCTAGGGGTGTTTTTCCGATACATCATAACATTTAGAAAAACCACCACTACTTCACACAACTGCTACAGTACAGGTTCATACATGAGTCTAAAGTCAGGCAATAAGCGCCGGCTCATATCCTTCTCGAATACTAGCGGGTATTTTGTACCCAATTTTTACACAAATGCCCACTCAGCGCAGGCGCACTCACACTGTCTTATAACCAGATCAGATGTGTTTTGTCTACCGACCTGGTAGATTGATTGTGATGCTAGCGGTATATGTCTAGCTTCCCACTAATGAACGCACTAACATATTTGTGATCAATTAAGAAGACTATTTTAAAAATTAAAAATTGCGTGTTAACTATGGGGATCTCGCTTATTTGAAGAGATACGACGATGGTTAATTAGAGAAAAGTTGTGGAATTTTATGCCCATTAATAATCTAAAAAAATATTAGACCTACATCTTGCTTAGTTTCTGAAAGAACTGGAAAAAACTGAAATGTTGGATTTTTGTTTTCGGCTATCACTCATTTGTCATTTATATTACATATTTCTAGTTCACGCATTATTAGGACACTTTTTCATGCTGAATCTAAATTTTTATTCAGATTTGGTATAACTGTTACCATTACTCATTTTCGACTGTCAACTTTTTTTTCTTATGGTCGGCATTTTAATTTTTTTTAATATTTGAATAGAGTTTTTAATTCTGATTTCAACGATGTGTCACACTTTGCATTTTGTTTAAGCTTTGAGCATTTAATTACAGAAAATAAAAAGACTACTACTTTTATTTACTTTGGTGTTTAGATACATTAGGTACGCGAAAATTTCAGTAAACTTTGTTTTGAGCGTAGGCAGCAGGTTATGTTATTTTTTATAAAAACAAATTAATGATAAATTTTCTAACATACACAATTTACTGAAAATTCCACTTGCAGTTTTTATGTTTGCAACTGACATAACAAATTTGAATAACAAGTTAAAAAAATACAACAGATAACACTAGAACTGCACTAATACAAACAATTATTAAATGTTCAAAACATTTGACACCTTTGTAAAACATGCTCAGAAGCTCGTCTAAAATAAACTCTCTAATCTGTGTAAGTAACTGTGTCATTTGTTTGTTTTTGTAAAAACTAACATAGGCTGCTGCCTACGCTCAAAACAAAGTTTCCTGAAATTTTCGCGTACCTAATGTATCTAAAGACCAAAGTTAGTGAAAGTAGTGTTTTGTATTACTTCCATCTGTTCATAGCCTACTAGAATTTTATCAAAATAAATTAAATGACGTGGTCTTTCCATGGCACTCTTATGAAATTTTGAATTTCTGTAATAAAATGCTCAAAACGTAAACAAAATGCAAAGTGTGACACATCGTTGAAATCAGAATTAAAAACTCTATTCAAATATAAAAAAAAATTAAAATGCCGACCATAAAAAAAAAAAGTGCCAAATCATATAATACAAAAAGATCTCAACATTGAGCCAGTGCGCGAGATAATTCAAAATTACAGTGTTAATACAGAACTAGACTAACGTGCTAGCCACTCAGCTAACACACAACAATGACACTCGACGGTTGAAGCGGTTTAGACCTTCAGACCTGCCCACCAGGTTTGTTTAAATATACAGTGACTACAGTTACATAGGACTGAAGTGCTGATTTACAAATTTACACAATTAGTTAGATAATTATACGATAAGAACAATCACTGGATTGTTCTAAGCATGTCTATATGTAGTTAGTTAATTAGGTTAAGCAAATATCACAACATTTACTTATTGTTCATGCAACAGATTGTAAATATGCTATGAGAAATAATAATAAGAAAAAAAAAAGTTGACAGTCGAAAATGAGCAATAAAAACAGTTATATCAAATCCGATCAAAAATTTAGATTCAGCATGAAAAGGTGTCCTAATAATGCGTTAATTAGAAATATGTAATATAAATGACAAATGAGTTATAGCCGAAAACAAAAAATCCAAAATTTCAGTTTTTTCCAGTTCTTTCAGAAACTAAGCAAGATAGCTCCAATTTCTTTTCAGATTATTAATAGGCATACAATTCCACAACTTTTCTCTAATTTAACCATCGTCGTATCTCTTCAAATAAGCGAGATCCTCATAGTTAACACCCAATTTGATACATCCTGTATAGCTAAACAAAACATTTTTATTTAACGTAGTACCGTGAAAAATAACCATTTAAAACGATATATTTAATAGGACATCTCCTGGCGCCTTTTTGGGCGCGGCGCCTTAGGGCTATACCCCAATTAGCTCAATGGTTAGGATGGTACTGCGTACATAGTACTAGCTTTTGATACCAGGGCCGTATTGGTTTGCGGTCCTGCGCTTTCACATTTCACTAAAACTAAAAAAAAAAAAACCGATTCTGAATGCATACATCAACAGCTTAAAAATGATGCCAAACTTGAATAGATTCGAGTAAGTTTGAGATTTTGGCCTTTTCACTTTACATCCCTTGAAGTTCAATGCTAATTACGTACTGAAGAGAGATTATTGCTTATTGATTATTAGTTCTTTTTAATAAACGCTTCTTGAAATTTCTTAAACTCATGCGTTGCAAACCAATCCAATATTGCCCTGGTATCTAACATTAAAGTTAGAATAAAGAATTTCACATATTTCGAAAGTAATCATTAAAGCCTTTCATATGATATAAAACACGACTAGTATTTTGACTAGAGCCCGCGAAATTCTTATCCAGGAGACAAAACTACATGAGAAAACGAGCATTAGAACGACTACCTCTTAAAAGACACAAACTGGGTGTTTAGACCAGACTATAACATTTTGTGCCCCTAGGGCTATTACAGTAACCAAAGTTTATGCCAATCTGCAACTCAGTTCTATTTTGTACTTGTATTTTAACATTTACTTGTTAAAAAAGTTTACCTGTATCTGAAAAGTTCGGAAGCTAAAATAATGCATAACAATTAGAATGTTAAAAATAATAATGCGGTTGAACAGTTGTTTAGTTATGTTTTTCTATATACTCATGTTTAGTGAGTAAAGGGCATCCTAAGGTTGTGAAGAGTCGGTTTGGTAATAATATTCTTGGCACGATCTACCTTTGTTTTTGACACTTTGCTTTAGGATTGGCGTTTGAAGTATTTGGTGGCAGTTGCGTGATCCTGATCATAGATTACTACGACTTCGCTTTCGCCCTTTAAATGCCGTTGAGTTAACCATCCATTTGTCAATTTCTCATCGATGGATTCAGTCTCTTTCAACTGCGTAAACCAAGCGGAGACAGGTTAACTTCTATTAAGTCGGCATAATCGAAAAAGGGCCTGAGTAAGCAGGACGATAAAAGGCGACCTTTAAGAAACAGAAAAATAAAAAGCCTACATCGTGTTGCTTGTTTCTCTGACCACGTGCGTTACACTTGGCCAACTCTAAAGAGGGCCCTTTTCAGCATTCCTAATTACTAATCCATACCTGCCGTAAACGTCTTTGATTCTGCAATTATTTTTGAATTCTCCTTATTACTCCCGATTTGTATTTTTTCTTATGCATCTTGTGCCACCAGATTAATTTATTTTTCATATCTTTTTGCATCTTTTAATTTACACTTAACTAGAAATTAAGTAATCGTAAATTAATGTTAAAACTGATAAACAAAATAATTACGGATTTACGTTTTACAGATGTAAAACTGGTACGTGGAAGGAAAAACTAAACAGAAATAATAATTTACACTGTCTGATTGTTTTAATGTTTCTATTAAAAACAATATTGTTTTCTAATATTTTGAAAATATAATAGTATGTATCTCTGCAAGAGAGCTGTGCAAACCTTGGTCGAGAGCACATGTGTAATGGTGCTGTCCAGCTTCTGCAAAGTAAAAACGGTTTAAAAAGACTCATTTAATGTAAATAGCTCCAAGAGAAGTATCGTTAACGAATAAGCAACTTAGACTTAGTATATAAGGTGCAACAAATAACAGGGCGCACGATTTTGGTAGATTTTGTGTAGATAAAGCAAATCAGGTATATTAGAATGTTAAGGAGGATCAAACAATTAAATGCTACACACCTGTAAGGTCAAGAAAATTACCTAGCCGGAATACTTGATTCGGCGAAAAGTGCAGGAAATGCTGTTATGTAAGAGAAGATAATAAGTAAAATCTCTTGTAAAGAATACGTAGATGCATAGAGAAACGCACCTGGACCAATCTTAGTGTCAGACAGTGATGACAGACGTAGTAATTTTTTCTATTTCTGACAACACTGCCTACGAGTAGTGAGATTAGAAGCCAGAAAGAACTTAGAGAAAATAACACTACCGATCCGAACACCAAACGTAACACATTTAGTAGGGAAATGTAGAGAAGACATTAGGAGAAGTATAGGGCTTTTTGAAATAATCTGTAGGAAATTAATTCTTCTTGTATCTGGTAACATTGGCTGTCAGGTGCGAGAATGGACGGAATTAGCATTACATAGAACAATCCAAGTAAGATAGTAGACATAACAGAAAATCGTTTTTTTTTAAAGAACCATGAAGCCGTGCGTGAGCACGACCCCATGATTCCCATCCCACCCCCTTACCCGGGCTCAGCACACTAAGTGCTCTTCACCGGTCTAGCATGCCCCACCCCTGAAAGACATGCAACCCAACATACACACCTACATACACCATCCATGGACCCGCCGGATTTGACTTATTCAGAAAAATTACCGACGGGCAGTGGACTCGAACCTACTGCCATTGGGAGCCTAGTTTCAAAGCCTGGGACTTTAACCACTAGACCACCCGCCGGCCCAGAAAATCGTTAGAGCAGGTCAGCGCAGAAACAGAGTAGTTTCAATATCTAGGCTTTAGATAATTTAGCTAATTTATAGAATAGACACAGGAACCTTATAAAGGTCATTATCGCGCGACAATTTAAAGTCGCTGCAATACAGTTGTAGCCAAGTAACATAGTATTTCCAAGAATTAGCTGACCACTGCGGTTGTTATTTCATCAAATTCCATAACATTGAGTAGTAGAAATAAAAGGAGATCAAATTTAACTAAATGGTTTTGTTTTTACGACGCTTTTCACAGCATTTACGAGCAAGTGATAAATAGTCTGAATATAGAGCTTTATATCTAATTTTAATAGAAGGTAGAATAATAACAAATTTCGGTAATTTAATGTAAATATAGAAAATATTGTTTAATTTAATATAATTGCGGTGTTCTAGCAGTTAAAGTTTAAATTTTAAGGTTCATTATAAAACTCTTGCAATATACAGTAAAACCGTATTTATTGATGGTTAATCGGTGGCGTAACTAGGATTTTTTGGCTTAGTCGCAAAATAAGTCAGAGACCCCTTCCAAACAATTTTTTTTGAGTAAGAGGCGTTTAAGGCGATGTCAAATGTGTGACACCTGAAATTAAAGCATTTTTGACTGTAAATACTCCACTGATTAAAAAAATTAACTGGATTTTGTTTTCGGTAGCCCCAAGCGACCTATAAATCTCCAGAGCCCCATGGCCTTGCGACTATTAGCGCTATGATAGCTACGCCACTGTGGTTTATTTGTATTGTATTGGTATGATTTATTGTCCTATAACAAAGGTACAGAAGCCGATAGCACACCAACAAAGCTCACGACATCAAGGCTGAAATACTGGGCACGTATACTCCAAGACGAGAAGCCAACCACTCCCTACAACAAGCATATACCATACAAGCTAAATTAAAACTGGCCACCATACTTACCAGGCTTAATGCAATCGTTTAATTAAGAATTACGTTACGAATGAACGGCTGTGTTGCTGCATTATAATGAATAGTAAAAGTATCGAACTACACACCGATGAATACCTAGCTTTAATAACAATTTTCTTAGCTTCTCAATATTTTATTACCTTTTAATTTAATTTGGATTATTGGCCTTAATTATTGTCTTGTTTCAATAAATGTCGTTGTAAGTGTGATAGCTGATAGCAAACAAAATCTAAACGTATCATGGTAATAAAATGCAATAGAACCGCCAGCTACTTATATAAAAGATAAACAAAATTTAACAATAGATCACAAAGAACTACACCATTTTCTACTCCTAAACGTTAATGTTTGTAAAGCAAATTTGAGAAAATATATGAACTGAAATAATATTCTGAACACCTGATACGTACATTAATCTAATATTTTCGTGTCAAGTTAATGCGAGTATAAATCGGTGGAAATTTAATAAATAAAAAGAGATTAACACATTATGGAATCATTCGAGTTTGTTTTTATCATAATGGTATTGCCTCAAATCAATGTTCGATGTGCCACGGTATTCTAGAACATCAATCTAATCAAACGCGATATTAGAGACGAGTTGTATAACGGAACTATTAATGGATTGCTTTTAGCTCCACAAGCAAGAAAGAATTGGTAGACCTTAATCTTTTAAAATTAATAAAATTAAACGATTTGTGAGCAAACTAAACTGTATAGATGGAAATAGTGCATTTTCAAAGCGAAATAAGAGAGATAGAATAATTTTGATTATGTTTAGATAAGTAACAATCTGAGTAACATGTTTGTTTTTAAAGTAAGTAAATAGTAAATACTAGAACGTATTTTAATTAACTAAAATGGTAGAAGAGGTGTTAACAACTTAATTTAATTTTTGCTATGTTTGATATTTTAATGCAGACGAAAGAAAATTAACGTAAATTAAAAGTAAGTTAAAAACTAACGTGAACATACGACTTTGTAAGCGTTGAGTTTTCTATAATTATGAAATATGTCCAAAAAGTTGGACAGAGAAGTCCTAATAAGTTTTAATAATATACAGTTCTGGTCGAGGAGAGCGCCATACGTCAGCGAGAAATGGCGATTTAACGAGCACTAAGCAGAATCTATTAGCTGAGTAGACATATTGAACACTTGGAAAGTTTATCTACGAGCAAGCCCTTATATTTTACTCGATTTTATACATCCGCTCCTTTGCTCCAAGTGGACCTAGTTTTCCTCTTTCACGTTATTTCATCCACTCAGTCAAAAACAAAAAATTCAAACTTTTCCCGACAACTTACGCATTTCTATCTTTGGTCAATGTAACTAATATGACGTCGAAGAATATTTATATGACAGTTGATATATGTGAAGTATGATTAAATTTTACATATAGCACTCCACTCTCACTGTAGGTATTAAAAACAGAGAAGGATGTTTTCATCGAGCCGGCGTCGACTTTTGAATTGTAAGGGGTTGGACTGCTACTTAGGATAAAGGAAGGTCCTGCCATGTAAATTGATAAGGGTGGTAAACATTATTCTCCCTAACGTAAACGTTATATATACATAATAATAGTAATATTAATAATAATAATAATAATAATAATAATACCGTCTTTTATTGGCATATGAAATAAATACAAAATTAGAAAGATCACATAGGGCCAAGAGGGCGAAGTTCAGAAACCTAATTAATTATTAATTACGATTCTTATCTTTCAGTGAACTCCTCCTTAAATAACATTTTAATTTAAATATATGAAAACATAAAAAAATCAGTTTATACAACTGCCGCTTCTCAATATCTGTCGTGTCTGATAATGTAATAACTCTTTACCTTCTAATCAAGGTAATAGCTAGCAGATCCGAGTCATATCAAGCACAAAGCTTGCAAAGCTATTCAGGATTTGCTCCCTATGTTGTATTCTCCTGGAATCTTTTGCTTTTTTTCTAAAACGCTTTGTTTGCTTACGTCTAGGAGAGAAAGTACAACGAACTCTTTTTTCATTCACATTAAGAAGTTACGTGTCAAAGATATCAAAAGAATCTTTCATACGACACACCAATAAAATTCAAGTGATTGCAGTATTTCTAAATTTCGATTACTACCACGTCGATTTCGTAAGAATGGTCGTAAATAAAAGGAGATACGTAGTTTACGCGTGTTTCGCTTGAACCTGCTCAAACCCTTTAGAGGAAAGAAGACGCGGACAGCCTTTTCGAACTCTTGACTTCAGACCCGCAACTACATTTTTAAAGGATCAGCCACATCTCCGTCTGTTAGCTATACCTGTACCGCTCAAGATGCTTTCAAGAAAATTGGCCGTCTACAAAATGTAAAAAGAACACGGAAGTGCTCGATGTATGGCCTAACCGCATATAAACATATTTGTGTCAAGTTAAAATGTTATTTTTTTATAATGCACTACAGTCATTTATCAATTGATGTCATGCGAACAGTCGTGCATGTTTTATCATTTGTACTCTCTTGAATTATTTTACGTTTTTTCTTTCATGCATTATATTCAAAGATACAAAAGCTACCCCTACAAAAGAATGTTCTCAGACTCTGTAATGGTTATTACATGTTTAAATGTTACATGCTTTTGCATTTTTACCGAGAAAGGTGTTTATTTGGTTCACGTATTGAAAATAACAAAAACTTGTACAATTTACCAATCTTTCATTTACATTTTTAATAGCCCTCAGTGCTATACCTTACGAGCTTGAGCTATCCCAAGTTTGTCCGCTAAATAGCTCATCCAATCTGCACAATAACGGAATGCTCCAAATAAGCATTGAAACTTACATTATTGGGAAGTCGGTACCGTAGCGAGCTTTTAAACTTAGTGTGCGAAGCCAGTCTCATTTTTATTTTTACATCTACTATGTAAAGGGTAGAATTAAAACAAGGGTCTTTTGGGTGTTGTTTGTTGCACCAGGATAATTATCAAATTAGTTTATTGTTTTTATACCTTAAGAAGTAAAAATTCACGACGGGGCGGTTTGGGAGATATTTATTACGAAGCCCCCATACTTACATTTAAAGTTCCACGGGGCAACATTCTTTTATCTCATTAGGGCCAATCTGCAAAAATGGAGTTGAAACTGAAGGTCGGTCGGTCGATCTAGATGTTCTAACGCTCGAAAATCAAGTGTTGTCATCTCCGACTGTTTTAAGTACGTGATCCACCACTATGATCGAACCGACTACTTACCAATCTGGGCCGTACGTGCCTGGTTGATTTGCACAAAGACAGTATAACCGGCTTGCTTGTAGACTACTGCCGAAACTTTTAGGTTATAAATTTGCCTAGACAAACTATTGGGGTCGGGATACTCTAGACTGAAGGTAACGGGGAAGTTCTAAAAGAAGTGGCGTACCAGTTGGCTTTAGGAATCTGAACCGTTACCTGTTCACGCTAGAAATCAAGTGTCGAGCTAAGTGACTTTCAACTCTGACCCTGTTTAAGAGTTCACAGCAAGTGACTTTCCGGAAAATGTAGCGTTTGTGTTGGGTTCTTAGGTGCCTCTTCAATTTCTTACTCGTGAAAATAAAGTGTCGACTTAGGTCGTTGTCATTTACCACCTTATTTAATAATTGACCACTATGAGCAGACCGACTATCGGCCGATCTAAACGGCGCTTATCTGGTTGGCTTTGCACTAAGGGAGTAGTCCATGGATTGCTTCTGGAGATCTAATTGAGACCTTTGGGATATAAATTTATCTAGGCAAAATGTTGAAGGTTAGAATACGCTTAACTGCAGGCGACGGTGACGTTTAGGAAAAAGTGGCGTACTAGCTAGCCTGAGAGATTTGTCCCTTAACTTCTTCGCGCTTGAGTGTCAACTTAGCTGATTTTCACCACCGAATCTTTTCACGAGATTTGAGCGAGTGTACTAGATATTGGGATGTCGGAATATCCCTAGCTATAGATGACGGTGACGTTCAGGAAAAAGTGGCGTGTCTGTTGGTTTCCAGAATGAGGTGTCGCTTTATCTTCCCAAGATCGAAATATAGTGTCGACACAGGTGGTTTTTATCTCTGACCCTGTCCATTATAATCAAACCAAAAAATGACTATCTGGGCTGCGCATACGCGGCTGGTCTTACAGGAAGGAAGTAGTTTACGGCCTGCTTCTGAATAGTCAACGTGGTTACGGTTTGCTTCGACTTTGTAATCCGATACAATATAATGGAAAAAGACTTAAAGGCCAGATTAAATACCATTGCATGCTAATGATAAGTTCTTGAAAAGACGACTTTGGTACGACTTTAAAATATTGCGTAGTCAAAAACATACAGCTACTTTCAATCCAAGGAAAGATCGCTAATGGAAAACGCTTAGAACCTAGGACGGTGTAATAACCTAATATTACACCGTGGAACCTAGCCATGTACATGTTCAAGGTCATGTGGCTGGTTTAGAACCAAAATAGTTATGTTTCAATCGGCAGTTATTAGAATGTCGATTTGGAGTGTTCGTTTGAAAGCCCTTGAAGTTTGCATTTTCAGGGTTACACTGCTAATTTTTGAGCCAGGATAAGGTGAATAGTTACTAATGCAAAGTTGTTGAAAACACAATTGCGATAACTCTCAGAAATTGAAAAAAAAAATCACTGCTAATACGAAGTTTTTTAATTGATCATTTTTTAACTAATCTTTCACATAAAGTTCCTTCAGAAATTTAGCTAAGCAAGAACTCGTTTCGACCCTTAACCAGCGCCGTATTTTCTTACTTATAAAAAATAAGACATTGCTAAACGTATTATAAACTATCGAAATTTTGAGTCAGTGATATTTCATTGAAGAGAAATACATTACCATTATAATAATAGATGTAACAAATGCGAGGCAACATTTTATGTTAAAAGTGTGTTTTGCGTAAGGTAGTAATATTTCTATAAGAACGATTGTATAGGGAGCTCACAAGAAGGTGTGAATGTCGAGTAGACAAAATCGTCTTAAGGTTGCCTGAGAAGGCTCGTGTAAAGATAAAATGTGGGTGTTTTCAGTAAATTGGTTGCAAGTGAAATTAGCTGTAGGAATTCGTTAATGCACTGAGAAACACGCTCAGAAAATTATGCAAGCCAAGCGCGTAAAGACGCGTGTCGTCGGTTAATAGTAATACCACGTAACATGATGTTAAGTAGATGACAAGAATTGATCACGCTTTCCGTTTAATATCTCTGAAAAAGATTAATTACATTCCTCTTTACGTTTTCGTTTGCATAAATTATGCTTTCAATGGATATAAAACTAACCCGAAAATAATTACGCATTAATTATGTAAAACAATTCATTTACTAAAAATAAAGCACGAACTTTAGGTTGAATGAAAGACACTTTTGGAGTTTTGGCTTTCAT
The DNA here is from genome assembly GCA_958336395.1 of Ctenicera cuprea. Lineage (NCBI taxonomy): Eukaryota > Metazoa > Arthropoda > Insecta > Coleoptera > Elateridae > Ctenicera > Ctenicera cuprea. The sequence continues at coordinate 11,845,109 of OY284496.1, read as the reverse complement.
TAATCATACATTTCTTGTCGTTCCGCTTCACCCTCTGAAGCCACTAATCTAGATGAAGCTACATCTGCCAACTGACTATTTAATCCACGGTTTAAACGATCACTTTCATTATTTGATTGCGAAGATTATGTAAGAATATAAGAAGCTATTAGAGTCGTTTTTACTTAAGACCAAACTAGTCCATTTTGGTTAGTTTTAGAAGAGCACAAATTTTATACAAAAATATATGGGTTTTGGTCAGTTACAGAAACAAATGCCGAATGCTTTTTCCTCTCTCTGACTATAAAAATGAAACATGTCGCCGATGGAGTTGTATATATGCTTCTACGGCTTCGTCGGGATGTAGCATATACATTTTTGTTCAACTTCACAATGAGCCGCTACGAATCCACACGACCATACGGTACGCATACGATAAATAAGCCACATTAAACCCATTTGCCGAAAAAGAATTCAAATTAATGCTAATTCAGATTAGACACCGGGTTTTTATCAGCGTCCTCAAAATTTCAAACTCGACAAGCTTAATTTTTGTTTAGTCGGTTGTAAGTATGACAGTATAATCTGCGGGACATGCAGGATATGCCTTTCTTGCTAATCATGACGGACCCCAATCTCATAAGGTTGACTGAATGGGGACCATCGTGTTGGAAACATAGATAACAACTTTAGCTTAACAGCCTGCTTCTAGTTTACAAATTCCCGGTAATTATGTGACGTAAGAGTAGAAAATGTTATCAAAATTAACACTTTCAGAACAGTCAACTTTTGCTCGGGGCTTGTTTATCAGAAATAACTTTGTAACAAGAAAGATCGTATTTTAGATTAAAAGCTATTTTTATTCTTGTTTTAATTTGCGACAGACGCATACGCGAAGAGCGGTGAAAATATGGACTGTGTAATTTCAACATAGAACTATACATATTTTTAAATAAGCCCCAAACAACTTTTAATTAAAAAAAAGTACTATTTGCAATAGTTTAAAATATAGTATAGTAGGTGATGAAAAATTTTAAACACTTTGTTTAATGCAAATAGAAAAATAGATAATTCGCTAAAATCAGGCATTTACAAATTAAATTGCTCCCACTGTAATTCGGTTTATATAGGACAAACAATTACAAACTTTGATATTAGGGGCAAAGAACACGTACGTTGTTACAAATAAATAAAAACATCAACATAAATCAAATTATGCTAAACACTTATTAAAGAATAAGCAAACTGTTCTCTAAAATTCACCCTTATTGTTCCTATACCAACACGAACTGTTTACTTTTTTATATAACCTTTGACAATGGCATGCCGAAATACGTATAAGGCTCATTCTCACATAACGGGAGAATTACACTTGTAAAAATTAAAAAAAAAAAAGTGCGTTCCCACTGTATTTTTTGGCCTGATTGGCTGGCCAGAACCTCAAAGTATATTATTTTTATATTGGTCACGAAAGATACTGCTTCTAAAAGTCATGGACATATGTTTTTCAAAAAGATATTTGGAAAATCGTCAATTCCGTAACGTATCTTTCAAGCCACCTCAAAATCAGAAGAATTGCGGAAATCATTATAAAATGCATTAAAACTCTAACCAAAGACTATTAGTTCTGTTATAACTTTATAGGTTGCTTCAATTTACAGTTATTTGCTTTCCTTTCTTCCATAAAGTCGCATAATACATATTTTTGAGGAAAACCAATGTGTTTATTTTGGTATCAGCAAACATTTTGAAGTTTTCAATAGAATTTCAAATGTTTTTAACAGTTTTCATATGAAAGAATTTAATTACTGCCTTAATTCTGCTATACTTCATAATTACTTTAATACTTTTGCATGAATGAGGTGCGTTACCGAAATGACATTCTGTATCGAAATGATGAGGATGTTACCGCAATGATCTTGTTAGGTTTTCATGCAGTGTTAATAAATATGCAACTAGTTTAATTGAGAAGTATTTATTGAAATAAATGTAGCAAGACAAAAGTTTATAAAATTAAGCAATATTCAAACAAAATTTGCAGTAGCAAACAAAAATTTATAAAATCAAGCAATTTTCATACAAGATTTGCATTTAACTATATTTTTACCACTTATGTGTAATTTGTTTCTTAAAATACATTTGTATGAAAAGTTCTTCTACAAGTCGTGCATTTAGTTCCCATATTTTGCATACTAAAACCATAAGTACAGAGAAAACATATTCCAGAAGATAGCAATGGATTTTTAATCTTAAGTTGTGAGACTTCCTCTGTTTCTTTCGATGCACCTGCCAAAATACCAATATATTCTGACGTTAGTTTTTGGTTTAATATAATATTGGAAAATAATTTTTTATCTATCTTTATTTGTTTTTCTTTAAGCTTCTTTTGATGAAATTTTTCATATGCAGCTTCTCTGTCTTTTTTAAATTTAATTTTCAAATCTGCGAATTTTTTTTATCCATTTTTGTTACCTGCCAGAAGTGATATTTTTAGTACGTATTAGTTCTTTTACTGTTAACGTCATTTCGGTAACGTCTGAATCATTCCGGTAACACCACAAAAGATATCTTACCGTTACCGAACTGACATTTTCACATTAAATCGAATGAATTCACTTCTGTTTTAGCACCTAGGTGAAAATAATTTTGAGGTTATGTAAAGGAACACCGAGCAAGTTAACGATAATAGTAAATTTTTGAAATTAATTTATTATTCTATCATGACTAGTGTTACCGAATTGACATGTATTAAAGGTACGCTCGTAATTTATGTCATTCAAATTACAATTAGAAAAAAGTCATGCAATAAAAGCAAAACGACGTAACCGCGATGCATTCAACACTGTCTCACAATGAATACACAACAAAGTAGCACTCGATACAAGGTTTAATGAAGCCGGTAGGCTAATTGACACTGAACACTACACAAGTGACAACAAACCTTGGGACAAGAAAGAATCGCTAATTATTAATTTATATTAACGTATTGACGTGTTTCTATTTGTATGGAGGACAGAAGATAGATGTGAAATCATGATTATTCCCATGTGCAGTTTTTACAAGCAGCACAATAAAAGTATTTGACCTTCAAATATCGAAAATCCTGTTTGGGACACGTTACCGAAATGATATTATGGTTACTAACGATGCTGGAAAATGCCAATAAAGTCACATAATATATAAAGTTAATGCATTTTGTAACAGATAAACTAGCTCTGCAATTAGTATTGGCATAATTTTTTTGAAATTCAAAAGCACCGAATTGCAATTCAGCCGGGACAACAATTCTCCCGTTATGTGAGAATGAGCCATAAGGTTAAAATAAATAAATATTGTTGAAGTAAAATAAAATATTTTAATTAATATCGATATTATTTTCAACGAAGTAAAGCTGCTTCTTATTAATGAAGTACTTTGCTTATTTTCTAAGTAAAGTTGTTTTGAAATTATGTACAAACAAAAACATGCAAAATTCTTGATTCTATGAATAGAAGCAACATTCATTACAAGTACCTATTCGGTTACGCTTTTGTTCGCGGAAACGCAACCCCAGATATAAGGTTTCGCCAAAATAATCAGGTCATTCAATCATCAATGTAGGCGGGCAGTGATAATGATTTTCCTGGAATCTACTGTTAAGTAAAAAAAGATACATGCACAGTACTAGTTAAGGTTTATAAAAGTTTTATTAAGCTCCGGGCTACCGTTTAATTTACGGTTTTATTCTACAAGTTTTGTGATTTCATGGAATACTGAATAATTGTGTAGGATTTTTCGTCGTACACTTTACATCTTAAATTTAATTTTTGTAAACAATGCAGTTCCCATGCAAGTATGAGTGTTCTTAGAATGTGCAAATATTTGTACAGACTTTAAAGATTAGTTCTACAAATCGTAACAAAACAATTTTAATAAACATGGATCTGTAACTACTTCCTTACAAAGTTACAGCCTGCGAAAGAAAAATCTCTGGGCTTATGATTGTTTCTTCTTCCAAATGCTACGCCGGAGGAAACCCTCTCTATTGAAACTGTTGTCTCCTCTTAAAGGATGTAACTTTTTTTGCAAGAAATTTTTTTAGGCTTGTGTTAGTAGCAACTTTTTCAAACATCCAGACTTTCATGGCAACTCCAGTTTGCAAAAAAACTGAATTAGCTCGAAAACGGTTGAACTTGGGGACTTTCAACAAAAGTATATTTTTGTTATTTTTTTTTAATCAAGAGCAAGACTTATTATGCTCAAGTTAAAAGATCTTAAGCGTATTAAAAATACATTAAGAGATACGTCGGGCATCCCCCAAATCCACGTTTCTGGTTAATTAAAGCGTGATTAGATTGTTTCATTTTTGTTAGGTTGTAATTTCGTAAGGAAGCGTTCTTAGTTTTTGATCTGTTATCAGTCTTTAAAATATTTACTATGACTTTGAAACACTGTATATAACTGAAATTACGGCTTCCATATAAATTATGAGCAGTCATTCAGGAAATTCCCAATTGCTGATTTTCCCAGTTTGCATTAAGTAAATCTGAAACGAATTATTATAACTAGCGGAATCCGTAATCTACGCCCCACGCTTTTTTTTTAACTTTTTTTAAATTTAATAAATAAGCTGGCTCGAGTTGCAAGACATCTACCAAATGCGTCTCGCAGTTTTGTATATTCTCAAATACGCAAAGTCACCGACTGAACTGAACATGCGTAACTACTAAATAATCATGCAACTGTTTAATATTTAGTAATTAAATCCCCATCTAGCGTCATCGACATAAAATAATCTTTAAAATAAAATTACCCACTTTACCTTCAAATTGGCTCCTTCCATTAGTGTTTCTAATTTAAATTTTCACATTATAAACTCTTCTAACTGTAGAAATGAATTGCTGTCCTTGATTCCCATTAAAGGCGATTGTGTATAGAAGGTTCGGTTAGATAAGGTTAGTTTTTGCTGAGATTTTGTGTTTTTAAACTGTAAATGGTAATCTAGTAACCCGGGGTAATAAAATAAATGTAGGTAATAAAACAACATTTTGAGACATTTCCTGATATCTCTTGAAATCTCAGCTGCAATGTAGTTTGTAAACTTGATTTGAGTTATTTTGATTATCTTTGCGCACGGCATCGTTTGCATAATAAAATAATCTAACTTGCATTTCTCTCCAGAGTCGTTTTTGGTACTGATCTGTCTTTGATTCTGCCGTAACTAAAAGTCTAGCGTGATGGAAGGGACTCGTAAGCCCAACAATTGTGTTCTCCGAGAAGTCTGATGTAGGATAGGCAGTTATCGACAAATTATGTCTCAATCTAACAACAAACTAATCGTAGACATTCAATTTTGAATATCTTTATCAAAAACTGTAGCGGCCCGCTATACCAACGAATTCTTTCTATAATAAATGCGTAAATACGTGGCAAGAACTAAACGTTGAGACAGGTGGAAAGGATCTCAATTAAATATATAGATAGATGAATATCCGTATTATTTGTTAACAGTAAATAAACGAATGAAGTAGGTAGCGTAGCGTGCTTATAATACATCCGGATCCTTTCCCTTCGTCTCAACATTTGGAAATGACACACCTTATTTATTATGTTTACGGTTTTGATGTTTATGTAACAGTCGCGCAGTGTAATCCGGACTATGAAGCTGCGATACCGGCGGAATGTATTAATTGCGTCATAATATCTCCTTTAATAAATTCTTGTAGTAATGGTAGCGTTATTTAGGTTAGTAAAACGGTGTTTCTGTTTAGGAATTCTTAGCTAGTGTATTTGTATTTCTTCAGAACGCTATAAACAAATCAACAAAATGATAAAGTAAACCTGAGTTGGCTGTATGTATTTTAATTATTCGATATCGATTTGTCCAACTTTTGACCTGTACGTTTTCCGGATGTAAAGTTAGGAGTATGTAAAACTATACAAAACTGTTTATTTTACGCTAAATTGATAGGTTAAGAATTTACAGCTAACCACTAACGCTTTTGATTAGTCGTTTTGAAACACTCCTTTGAGGTAAGATGTGAAGTTCGCGGAACTTGTTTCTGTTATGAGCGCCGTTCTACATCTCCCCAAGACAGCCGAAGCGTGAGTGAACGCAAGCGGAAGCCGAAAGAGAGTTAATGAAGGAAAAGTCAGCTGCGCACGTAAGCAGCCGAAAGCTGATTCAAGCCGAAGATCAGCCTTTAATATATACATCGTACAATACCAACAGAAAAAAAGGAAAAATAAACATTGCACCAATTATTGTATTTAGTTTCACGTGCAATAAACAAAAGTTTCTGGAGACGTAACCTTGAATTGTTTGCGCGTACCCCAGTTCAAGACACTGCTCTACTTTGCGGAATTAAGCAAGTTGGTATTTTGACTTTATATTTTTCTTATTGAGATTGAAAGGGCGCCAGAGTGGCCGAGTGGTTAGGGCATTTGGCTGCTACGCGGAAGGTCTTGGGTTCGAATGCCTGGCGGTCGGCCTCCCCAGTCGCTTTTTAAAAATTGGGAACCAAACCCCTCGAGGGGTGAGGGAAGTAAGGCTGCCGTCTAAGGCGTGGTGCTTACCACACCACCCCGTACTTCATATAAGAGTGCGAGACGGCTGGGTATCGGAAGCGATGGTCCGGTGGCTCTGACCCACCGCATTGCAGGCCAAACTCCTCATTGGAGTGTAGTGCCACCGACTTTACTCTATTGGGATTGAAGCGTTATGATACAAAATACTTTTGAAAATACGAACACATGTTTTTAAGTGCGGTGGTGAGGTGTGAGCTTGAAGTCTATACGAAGTTTTCCCCATTAGTTTTGCTCATATGAGGATAGAATGTTTAATTATTTCACATTGTACAAGGAAGACCATATCTTTGTAATTAAACTATTTGAAATGAAACCTTTTGTTGAGGTGCGAAATGTTAAGACTTGAATGTAATTTGTTTATCAATTAACTAATTATTTAATTTTTCAATTAGCAAAGTTATTTTGATAGAAAAACATTTAATTGGCAGGTATCTGTTGTTAAGAGGATATTATTTTAGTATGGGTTTTTATTTTCATCCAGATCTTTATTCCACATCTTTCAGCGGCGAATTCGAAAAATTATAAAATTTTTCAGTACTCGTTGAAATGAAATATAAGTAAAAAGAGAAAAACATTTTATTGTATAACTGTGAAACGAGGTAGCATATTGCGTTTAAAATTTTAAGACTTATTGAAATAAATGGAAAGGAAGTAAGAAGCCGAAAAGGAAGACCTAATTTAAATATCGTGGAAATGAATACTTTAAAGAGGTTGCTAAAAATTTGCTTTGCGCGTTCTGTGTGAAATGGCAACCTTCTCGAGGGTCTGCACTTCCAGAATAGTTCTCTGTGGAGGGCCGTAATCCAAAACGTGACTAACACGCTGATAGTCTAAAACCACAGTCCCTCGACCAAAACTCCATCTACAATATCGTTCAGTATGAAATGAAGATCATTGATTTTATATCCACAAACCTGAATCCTGAAAATACACAGCTTTATTGCTCCTTTCAACTACCAATATGCATTATTGAACAATATTCGGTTATTAAATCTGTTTATGTCTTGCTGTTTTAGCGCACGAGAAAATTCGATACGGATATTAACAAATACTTGTGTAAAGCACGAAACAGGAAACTGGAATGTATTTACGTAACGGCCAATACTGATATCGATATAAATAAAATCAATCGCTTTTTACTACTGCGAGAAACCGGAAACGTAAAAAAAATCGTGCAAGGTGAAATATAACCGAAGCAATCGGATAAGGAAGAAGAATTTAAATGTCGTTTATTGTTAGAAATAAAACTAAACCACTTTGAAAATATGTGCAAGGTAAGAGCGTAAGAAGAATGATCTCATCATGTAAGTGAACAAGCTCAAGCGTAACGTCATTTAAATATAAAGACGTTTTGCTTATTATTTCCTCAAAACTGAGAGCACTTAGTAAATCACGGGAGCAGAGACTTGTATGTGGCAGTTTGCAATGGAAATGGAGAGTAACGTACTGGGACGGGAACAAGGCTGAATTAATGAGTGGTAACATTTCCGGGTGTAAAGTTGCCGCTGTGAGAGCCAGATGTGTGCGTAAGTATTTACCCGCGCCCCTGAGTTAGACGATTCCGCAAACTTACCAGGCTTGTACTCGAAGATTTAGTGGCTGAGCTTTCCTCTTAAAAAGAGAAATATGTCTTACATAAACGCGAAACCTCTTGCTCCAAAATGTACGGAAAAATAAATAATAACGACGTAGAACTTATATTATTCCGGCAACGTAATCATGACAAATTATTTCTAACGCTAGAGCGAAAGCTCGCCGCGTTATTTTTGATCATATTCATAAACCCGCGTACTTCATGATAATTCATTATAAGCACAATATTACTCATGCGGTTCTAACACACCGTGCATATGACTAGTTGACTGACTACCAACTTTATGTAAGGCTTCGATCTAAAACTTAACAAAAGCCGTAGCATAATAGGTTCGAACTATTGTTTTACCTAAATTTAATTAAATTAACTCAATTAAATTCAAAAGAAAAGTGAAAAATTGTTAAAATCCTGAGTTTTTGTGTTCTTGAAAACATCTTCTAATTACTCCATTCTGAGTTTTACTCAAAGAGTACCTTTTGGTATAGATGCAAGGCGGTCATTGAATGTGATCAATGAGATCTCTACAGCCACTAATTAGTCCTGTGCAGTATCCTCTGTCGGCATCGCAGAAATGTGTTCAGATAAAATGTATTCAATAGACAAGGATACATTCATATAGATTATCGGCAAAGTTATATTAAGTGAAGCACTTCGTCTGAACTTACCTATACTCCACAATTTGTCACTTTTTATATTTTCAAAAGTATTTTATATCATTTCGCAAAAGGTAGTGTATATTAAGATGCTTTTGTTAAAGTCAATTATATAGACAGGTCATGAGTTGTTGCAGCACTTGTTTAGACTTGGAACGCCTAGAAAAAACAAGTATCATTCGATGGCTTTCTCTTACAAATACGTTCTCTTCTTCTTGTAGTTTCATACCTCTTGCGAGGTGTAGCTTATCTTCTCACGTTCTGTTACGTGTGGAGCTTAAAGTGGTACAGGACAGTAAAACCTACAGCTTTGCGTGGGCTTCGAACCACGGAAGCACAAGCAATTCATCTCCAGCGACGATTTTTACTACGACAATATCCAATGTGAGAAGTAGGGCTAAAGCCCGCTAACCCTCCAAGAGAGTTTTTTGAGGTATAGGCAACACAACCAACGTCAGAGTACTTTGGTAGTTGTCTACTGCTTTCCAACAAAGCATACCGATTTTCAAAACTCTGTTGTTACTTCGCCCGAGGATCGAACCCTAGGCGATTAGTTAAAACTCCAGCATCTAGACTGCTACACCAATCGGCGGCGATACGTTAATACGGGTCAACCGAAGACTTTTAAAAACCTATAAGTTATCGAGATAATTTTTGTGATAAATCTAGTGACCATGTAGGTCTGAGTGTTTCCTTAAAATGCGGAAATAGTTTGTACAAACTTTGAGGATAAGTTCTACTCATCAAAACAATAAAAGAAGTTTCTATAAAGAGAGAGAGAGAGAGTGCACATTGTTACTTTTTCTGGAAGCTGAACTCCGTAGAAGCGCTTTCAGATTAAACACAACTAGATGCACACAGTTATTTTAAATACTGTTTAAAATGCCCGCCACGGTTTCCCACGCAAAGTTTTGTTTTTTCACTAAAGAGCTTGTTGCTCTTCAAATCATTTCCGGATATTTACCACACACGGCAGCATCAATAATTCTGTGCAAAAGCTTTTTCTTAGTTTGCGATTTTGTCTTATAGACAAATCCTTTCTTAAATACCACAAGAAAAAATCAAGAAACGTGAGGTCGGAAGATTTCGTTGGCCGGGCTCTTGGACCATTATGACCCATCCAGCAATTACCGTAATCCAGATTTAAACATGGTGTAACTTGCCTACTGTAATAAAAAAGTGATGTATTGCAATCAAACCCCACATTTGCGTCTTGTCTGTAGAGGGACTTCTTCATCAGATGCGGCATAACCCCCATTCCCTCGACAAATGATATTGATACAATTATACAATTTAAATTAATTAAGTTTGGATTGGATCGGATGAGTAACTTTTACATTACAGTCGGTTCAGATACCGATTTACAAATTTTATTTTATCCAAGATCCCAAATTTAAAAAATTATGGTTTGAAAATTATCCATACAAGTGCACGTATTATATGTCATCAACTAAACTCGTCTAGATGATACGGTTTACTACCAGATATCGATTCTGAAATAAAATATATCGGATTCTGATACGATTTCTTTTTAAACTTCTAGCTCTAAGTCTTCTATAGTCCGTCTCACGGTAAGAACTCAGTACAGGTAAAATAGAACAATGCAAACCTTACGGGAGTTTACTGTGCTACGTTGCCAATTCTACACGGTTGAACGACAATGTAGGTTCCTTAGGTAAAAGGTATTGCGTTGCGACCGTAAGTGTAAAGTTACAACTTTGAAAAGATAAGTTACAAATAACTGCATTGTATTAAATAGTAATAAAATGTAAACAAATTGTTAGATAATTGGAAAAAATTCTGTGAATCGAGATCCAATAATTGTTCTTAAATTTACTGTTTATACGTTCAGATACAGTAATAATTTAATAACGTATTTCAGTCACCCTTTGTAATTAATGTGTAAGATTATTTCTGTGAAGTAGTTATAACATTATTAAGTTTATTGTGGTTGTATGTGTCATTTGAGAAAATTTATTAGGCCGTTTGACCACCGCTGGCAAAAACATATCAGGTAAGTTATAATAGTAGTTATCACCGATAAGCTATCTGTACAAACCGAAGATTAGGTTATAGCTGACAATTTTATGGAGAAGTTTGGCAACATGGCCTTCCATAAGATCATGTACTGAACTCTCACTGTGAGATGAACTATAGTTTCTAGAGATCTAAATCGTGATTTCCACTAAAATCTTAAATTCCAGATTACGTACATTTAGGCAGTATGAAAAAGTAAAAATGTATTGCTTAATAAGCATGACATGACAGAAAATAATACAATTAGTTTCTTGATAGTGTTCTCTGCCGTCCATACCTAAAGCTTTAGGCATTTCACTACTAGGTTTTAGAATTAAATTAAATGAATTAAGTATATTATTTCCAATACAGTTATGCGTAAACAAAAGAACGCGTAAATATGCCATATTACTAAAGCTCTAAATCAGGCAGGTCCCTGCTATAAATACTGTTTTGTCTGGCAAAACATATGCAAAAACCAGGACAAGTACATAGCGCAATGTGAATTTTGATTTGCAGATTATTTTAAACCTTTTTGCGTGCACTTTTTAGATTTAATTAAATTTATTTTATTCACAAAAAATTTAAACTACCCAAGTTATATCAACATAGTTACGACGATGTAAACAAAATTCCAATTAAAAAGATATTTTCCGTGGTATTTAAGTACACTGTACTGCATGATAAATATAATGAAACAGAAGAAAATTACGTTTTTTATATTTTAATTGAAACTGGCAAAGCCCCAATCAAGAGACAACGCAGCATTTTTAAAATTTAGAATAACGCCATGTTCATGCACGTGTTAAACAAACCAGGCGTAATTGAAGTATGTACTCATTTCATAGAAAGAAGCCTAGTAGATGTATTCAAAGTGTTTGAACAAACTTTAGTAGTCTAACTACAGAGTGACAGTGTGATAGTCTAGTTTTAATTCAGTCCCACATTATCTCGGGTTTAGGAGAGGATCGAACCCAATCCTTCGAGCCCTCGGGGCTCATTTCATAGTATTCGGTTGCAAAATGGATTAAATACGAACTTAGCACTCGTCTTATTGCAAGTTTGTGTACAGAACGATTTAACAAATTAAAATTCTTACGCCAGTATTTGTCGAACTGATTGTCCTTCGATTTAGTGGTTAAATATTGACACGTGACAAACTGTAATAATAAAAGGATTAAAATTTAATGAAAGTATAACAGAACTAATCAGCAGCTCAAAATTTTGCAGATTGCCCGATACTTTTCACGGCTCAACTCTAAAAACAAAGAGGTTATCGATGCGGTGCGGTGACAAAACCTCATATTTCCAATTCATAGTTATATTCAGGGATAGTCACCCTTTTCAATAGTGTAGCGGCAAGTGCTTATTATTATATTGTTCGTTCCAATATTGATACACGCCGTAAGTTCCTATTATTACGCAAACAATAGCATCTATACCGGGTGATGCGACCACATTATACATTGAACCAATATTGATGGGCATCATTCGCGAGAGACCCACTCGTCAGCTTGGACAATGCACCCTCGGGAACGCTTCAACCCAAATCATGCATCCTGTTTTACAGAGAAATCGTTTGACCCTCCAACTAGTCGTACAAACCCAAGTTAGTACTAATTTCCAACTAAAAACAATCAAAATACACAGAAATAAATAAATCTACTTTATAACAATTTTTAGGACAGAATTCAGGTAACAGATGATAATACCTCGTAATTTTTAAACTTTCTAAAGTAATTTTAAGTAATAAAGATGTTTTTTATTCACGATCTTGTCATTTATTATGGTTCAAACTTTTTAATCGATTGCAAAAGTGAAGAAAAACAGATGAAAGAGTTTTGACAAAGAATAAAGTACTGTTAATGAAGCTAATGAGGATTATACGGTTTTAAATTTTCAAATTGGTACGTTAAGTATTCTATTAATTAGGAAATATGAGTAACAATAAACTGTATCGATAAAGCTCTTTGTTACTATAGAAAACCAAATTGCGGGTTTAAATATAATCCTAAAAATAATAAGATGCCTTTGATTTAATTTCGTTTTGAAATAATGTTACGAAAATTTGCCAGCAGCGTGTAATGCTCGATTGAAGATTTGAAGCCACTATTTAAGTTTGGCTTATCCAGATATTGATAGCTGTTCACATTCTGCACGACCACAGAATCGTATAAAAACCCTTGATTCGAGTTTTTAATATTTAATTCTGCAGATCGCCCGCGTATACGCTAGTAAAGTCAGAGTTTATGAAGACACGATGTTTATGTAAATTTAGTGTGAAAATTTAAGAAGCTAGGAGTTTTATTTTCTCAACCTTAGAACCTCTTTCTCATATTATGTTCCAGAATCCATGTTAAAAATTTATACAGTAAATGTAAAGAAAATGGAAAGTTTATAAACGGTTTACTAATTATTAAACTTTTTTACATTCCCATATTTCCAGTATAGAAAAATTGGTTGGAAAGTTGATTTCTTGAAAATTTTTGTTTCTACGAGTTTAATCAAAAAACCCGTTTTGTAAATACCTGTCGGTGGGTAAGTGGGTGGGTGGGCGAACACGTTCGTTCGTTCCCCCATATTTCCTGAACGAATGATCCGACTTGAAATGTGGGGATATATTGCATGATTTTCTGGACAAACTTAAGGAACACATTTCTGAGGTCAGTTTATGTAGAAAATGTTAAATAAACATGAGGCCGGAAACCCGTCTTTACGGAGTTAAAGCCTCCCGAAAAACGAACAATCTAATCACGCTTTAATTAATATCTCTGCCATAAATTTGATTCAAATTTCCTAGGATATTTTACTAACGTTTTCACTTGTTTTCGTTTAAATCTATCATTCAGGGTCGTATATCTGGGAGAGTACGCCACATATCTTTCAATGTATAATAAGCACTTCCCACTTCTACGCCCCTGGTTATTGGCTTTAAACGAAAACAAGCAACAATGTAAAGAAATACAAGTAAAATATCCATCCCAATTTTACATTAAATATCTCACCTTATGGCAGAGGTATTAATTAAAGCGTGATTACATTGGCCCATCTTCAGGAGGTTGTAACTCCGTAACGAGATTTTTCCGAGTTCATATGTATACAACGTTTTCAACTTATCTATCTCAGAGATGTGATCTTTAAGTTTGTCAAAAAAGTCATGCAACACAATTTATTAAAATAATTAGAAAAATAAACTTTTAATAAATCCTAAACCGCAAGCAAAAGTTGTTTTATTAATATCTCAACAATGTGATTTGATAAAAAATTATAGGACAAATTTAAAGGGTTTTTTCTGCAATCTCTGACTTTCATGCGGCGGCCGTTACAATGTTTTGGACATTTTGACTTGTTCTATGCAAAAATAAGTTGGCCGATCGGGTTGAAATTTGGTACAGAGGCATTAAAAAAAACTGTCATAAGAAAAATTTTACGAAATTTTGAAAATTTTCAAAAACATATAATATTACCCAAAACCTATTTTTCTATTTTCTTTTGTAAACTTATAAAATTGGAAATAAGCTGCGTTTTGGTTTTTGCCGCAATAAGTTAATTTATCTACGACGTCTTCTAAAAGTTTTTTAAATTTCGAAATTATTACCCCGTTATTTAATAAACGGAAGACAATTAAACATTTTAATTTAAACTAAATCCTCCAGCAATGATAATAGAATAGGACCTCTACTAAGTTACGTTTTAGTTCACTTTTGTTTCGGATTTCGTTTGTTCATTAATACCAAGTTATGATTTTCCGCAAAATATCAATTTTTTTTTCAATTAATGTGAAAATGTTAGAGTTATAACAACAGTTGTATTCTTATAAGCATCGGATTTTCATTGGTATGCAGGCGGGACAGCTGTTTTCCATGTGCCTTATAAGCGCTGTTGTGGCTAGAACGTTTACACAAAAATACTTTTGAAAATATAAAATGTAAATATTTTTGAAGTATGTGAAAGCCTAGACGAAGTGCTACGTCTATTGTCATTAACAATTACAACGGAAGTATACGCTTTGGGTCTCAAAAATCATTTGTTTTAAAAAATGTCTGTCTATGTGTATCGCGCGTAGCGCTTGATATCTCAGAAACGACTAGACTTATCCAGAACAGTTTAAGTTTTGGTTATTGCAATAGCCCTGAAGGGCCACAGTGCTACTATTTACAATAATTTTAGAAACCATAAAGACTGTGAAGTAAGAAACTTTGAAAATTTTAGATATTTTCCAAAATAATATTACGGCCACACATTTTTTTCAGTTTTATAAGCTCATAGAGCTAGGAATAAGCTGCAATTTTGCTGCTGCGCATTCTATCAATTTTTAAAATATGGAAATTAATGCCATTCTATTTAATAAATGGAGAACGATAAATCATTTCTATTTAAATTAAATCGCCCGTCAATGACGGTAGAATAAGATTCAAACAAAATTTGCTGTTGGGGCTGGGCTAGAACGTTGATATAAAATACTTGTGAAAATTAGAAAAACAAAAATGGTAAATGTATGAGAATGTTGAGACAGAGTTCTTCGCCCATTTTTATTACTTTTCTATACACAGGATGTATCAAATTGCGTGATAACTATAGGGATCTCGCTTATTTGAAGAGATACGACGATGGTTAAATTAAAGAAAAGATGTGGAATTTTATGCCCAGCTATCTTGCTTAGTTTCTGAAAGAACTGAATAAAACTTAAATTTTGGATTTTTTGTTTTCGGCTATAACTCATTTGTCATTTATATTACATATTTCTAGTTGACGCATTATTAGAACACTTTTTCATGCTGAATCTAAATTTTTGGATTTGGTATAACTGTTACCATGACCCATTTTGGACTGTCAACTTTTTCTTTTCTTATGGTTGGCATTTTAATTTTTTTTTTTCATTTGTTATCTGTTGTATTTATTTAACCTGTTATTTAAATTTATTATGTCAGTTGCAAACATGAAAACTGCAAGTGGACATTTCAGTAAATTGTGTATGTTAGAAAATTTGTCATTCATTTGTTTTTATAAAAAATAACTTAACTTGCTGCCTACGCACAAAACAAAGTTTCCTGAAATTTTCGCGTACCTAATGTATCTAAAGACCAAAGTAAATAAAAGTAGTGTTTTGTTTTATTTCCATCATTTTATGGCCTACTAGAATTTTTTCAAATTAAATTAAATAACGTGGTCTTTCCATGGCACTCTTATAAAATTTTTATTTTCTGTAATAAAATGTTTAAACCTTAACCAAAATGCAAAGTGTGACACATCGTTGAAATCAGAATTAAAAACTCTATTTAAATATGAAAGAATTCAAAATGCCGACCATAAGAAGAAAAAAGTTGACAGTCGAAAATGAGCAATGGTAGCAGTTATACCAAATATTCTAAAAAAAATTAGATTCAGCATGAAAAATTGTCTTAATAATGTGTAAACTAAAAATACGTAATATAAATGACAAATGAGTTATAACAGAAAACACAAAATCCGAAATTTCAGTTTTTTCCAGTTCTTTCAGAAACTAAACAAGATAGGTCTAATATCTTTCTAGATTATTAATGGGCATACAATTCCACAACATTTCTTCAAATAAGCGAGATCCCCATAGTTAACGCCCAATTTGATACATCCCGTATAAGGAAGTATTGATTTAATAAAAATTTTCTAAATTGAGATTTTGATGGAAATGCATGTTTTGGATCTCCACGAACAAAAAAAAACAGCAAAGCACTTTGCCTGGGCTTCGCTATACTTAAGATTTTGTTTTCAAGAGTTTTTTAGCTTTACAGGCACATAATGTTATTTTTGTAAGAAGTTTTGAATGCATGAACACTGCGAAGTAAAAATATTAAAAGATTTCGAAATTTTAAAAACTAACCACAACATTTTGCTTAACCATTATTGTCTCATAGAACTGGCGATGGGCTCCAATTTGGTTATGGTCAGAATTTTATGTGAATTTTTGAAAATTGAATATTTGTACCGTTTTATTTAATAAACCAAGGACGATAGAACATTTTTGTTTAAACTATATTGCATATCATTGATATTAGAATTACAATCTAATTTTATATTTTAGACAATTTAATAATTACGGTAGCTAGGCGGTTGGCGCTAAAACATTTATACAAAAGTACTTTTAGAAATAGGATAAGAAACAATATTTAAAGTGTAAGAAAGTCCAGACGAAGTGGTTCGCTCATTTTTTAAAACATTTACATATTATCAAAACTATGGTTATTCGATTTTGTTAGTAAAAGTGAACTTATTTAAATTTATTGTTATCGACTATCGTTGGTTGTTCCATATCTGTAAACAAGTGAGCATTTGTAATATTTGTTACCATAAAATACTGCAAATATTAGTAAAAGTATGTCTTTTCCACGAAGAATTATGACATCCTTGCATATTTTAACAGTGATAACAAATTACCATACAAAATACTCATGTTCCTTGTGAAACGAAAAGACCGTGTCAGAATATAATACTAAAAAATGATACCTTTGTCTTGAATTCTATTCCACTTGGTGGATTTACTATTTTAGAACTGCATAAGCATAATATAGGTATATCCCAGATAACAAGTCTCAAACCTGAAGTTGTGACAGTTACATCATATGTAACGTGGCATTTTCACAATTTAACCAAATTTGAACCAAAGAATATTTTGCACCGTTCTTTGATGGACAAATAAAAGCTGGAGTAAATTATAATTCTTGAAAAGGAGAAGGCGCTGCGATGTTCGCGTCTTACTACCTTAGATGAGAGTACAATATCAAAATCGATTTACTAAAAGCCCATCTGTATAGTCGTAGAATTATTTATGTACATAAATATTAATCTATGAATTTATATTCATGCAGATTTGAAACGTTTCATTTCAATTAAGTAATCAGTGCACCCTCTGTTAGCTTAGCAGCCTCATTTTATAGGATTTAAGATGCTGTTTGTTGTTCCGCTTTAAAATATTTGTTCATCCTCTTAATAAAACAAACACTAAGCACTAGCGCAAGGTTTAGTTTTTCACAAGAAATCAAAGCCTACCCTAGCAATATTCCGGATAATTTGCTTTCGAGTTTAAGTAACCGGGACACAATTTAAACAAAAATTGCTCTAGGAAGTTTAGGTGGAATGCAAAGAAGGAATTTGCTTTAAGCCCTCAATGCCAGGTTATTTAAAATGCAATTTGAAATAGAGCATTAATTGTGTATGGAGATACTAGGGATTTGCTAGTAAAGCCGCAAATTAACAGAATGGAGTGCACCAATCTCGTCTTGATGGAAGTAGTAATAATAAAAGAAGCGTTATCTGTATCGTTAATAACACAAGATTATACTTTGTACTCGTCACAAAAGAAAAAGAAAACGAAACAGTGCCATTTCCCTCGAGGCACTTATATACAACTCAACAACTAATATTTTTCATTTCCGATTTATACAGTTCCTTTTTGTTTTGTTAATTGCGACGCCGAGAAGTTTAGGTAGCCATAAAACAAAATCCAAAATACAGGTCGTAATTTCAATGTCCTGTCTTTCCATGCAAACTTAGCCGCATTTACAGCGTATAAGGAGATTGGCTTAGTCGGAATAAATTTAAGTGAGTTCGTTTATTAACCCATAAATTTTAATAGGTTTGCAATACATTGTATATTGTAGTGTGAATGCTTGATAGAAACCCGTGATATATACTGTGAATAACAGGGTTTATTTGCAGCCGCGTACTTAGCTCGAAATCATTTTTGGTAATAATTTCAGGGCAATCCGGAATTTCGTTTATTTCTGGCGACTCATAAATTTATTATTGATATATTTATTGGAAACCGTTTCCGATCCGGATTCGAGAATATTATATAACGGGATTAATTCGAGGCCCGCGCAACCAAACGTTGTGTGCTGCTGCCGGGAAACCGGACATCGACCATGGCTCGCGAAGTTGACACTCAAAAAGTTAATAAAGGATCGCTCTTCTTTGTGCTCTGTCAAAATTCCTGCTTCAAGGAATTGCCATTTTAAACCCATCGGTATTATTATAATTTTCGTGCATTAGCCCTACATATAGTTATTTACAAATTTTGTCATTTTGTAAATTTCAACTTGATCCATCAAAGTATTCAAGATCATGTTTCTTTCTGGTCGGACAAAAATGTGTTAGTATTACTTTCCCATACCTTCGACATTCGGGAATTGTATTAATTGCATGAAAATTTTTGAAATCTTATTTTTAACGGAAATGCACGTTTTAGAGCTCAAAGAACCAAAAAAAGTGGGCGTGCGTGCGTGTTGTAGTTCTAGTTACGCTTTTCAACAAATTCCGAAACCGGAAACGGAAGTTAGACATGTTTTTTTGGTAGCGCTTTTATCTAATTTTAGACATGTAAGTACAGGGCCTGAAAGAAAAACGTAAACCAAATCAAAAATTTTTTACCGAACTTTTTAGCTTTAAAATGGCGGCCGTTGCAATTATTTGAATATATCGACTTTAACGCCCACTTACTCAAAAAGTAGTTATCTGATCGAGATTAACTACGACTTGTTTAAAACCCTTTGTGAGTAGAATACGATGAAACTAAATTGATTTCGAAAATCTGAAAACGATCGCAATGAAGCTTTTCCAACGTTTTAAAAAATTTCAAAAAACATTTTTGGAAACTGCCTACACGATTTTTTAAAACTTTGTAGGCTACTAGAACCGAAGATTGGCTAAAATTTAGTTTGCTGGCAAAAGCTATAATTTTACTGTATATATACTATAATTTTGAAAATCAAAAATTCCTTTTATTTATTAAACGCGGTCCGATAATAAATAATTTTGTTTGAGCAGAATTGCTCATCATGACTAGTAGAATCAAAATGTGATGTTGGATTTAGATACTTTATACGTGAGCGGGCTACTGTAGAAAATGTAAATTACAAATATTAGAAATTTTTAAAATAATAATCCTCAAAAACCAGTCATACCTTTTTGTGTAAAGTTTGTAGTCTTATAGAGCCTAACGAAGACTACAATTTTATGTTTTGCTAAATACCATAATTCACTGTGGCACCTTCTATGAAGTTTTGAAAATCCTAAATTGGTACCTGTTTATTTATTAAGCGGGTATTAATAAATAACTTCTGCTTAACAAGAATTACTCATCTTGACTAGTAGAACCAAAATCGAATGTAAGTTTTTAGAAAATTTTATATTTGGTAGCCCCACCAAATATAAAATTTTCTAACGAGCTTCTTTTTTTTCTGGTTAACAAATTTAGGTTGTGATTGGCTACCGTGGGGAATGTAAATTCCAAATATTTGTATTTAGAAAAATATTTCTAGCTCACAAACATTTTTGGACCTGGACAAGTTATGATTCGAGCATGATTACTGAGCCAGCATCATTATTGCTGACGTCACGAACCGACAGCTGTAATAAAGGTTGAATTTTGAATAGAATAGAGAGTTGCTTATGTAGCTTGTTTTATAAGAAATCTAACAGACGGTGAATTGCACAACGTGATAATTATAAAATTTCGGTTTTGTAAATACGGTAAGTATTAACATCTAGTATGGGAAAGTTCAGTCGAAGTCCACACTTCAGCATTTTTGCATCTAAATTCCCTTTCGTCGTTTACAAAACATAAAAAAAACAAATAAAAAGAAAGTTTTTAATCTCCTGTATCTCAGAAACGGTGAGGTTGCGAACCACAGTTTATTAAATAAAAAGTCTTCTTTTTGTAGGAAATATCTTCTATTTAAATTACGGTACTTAATTTAGAAACACCTTGTATATATAATTTTTTTTAAAGATAATTTACAGTTTCAATTTCCTAAGAGAGAAAATATTCCACAAAACGTAAATTGAGTTAACTGTTGGTTCGCAAACTTAAAATGTAACAAAATTAATGACGATTGACGTTATTCCAGCGAGCCATATATTTATTAAATCTGTTGTACATTTATATTATATTACATTTTATTTTGTTGAAAGGTTTAAAATTGTAAAGATTAGTTTTAAAACTTTCTATCACAAACATTCATTATCGCGATAATATAATTTTTAAATTATTTCATGTTTATTTGAAATGGTCTCTCTCCTTTTACCTTTAATATTGTTCTCGCGTTGTTTTATGCGTTGTTTCGTATACTCAGTGTTTATTTAGAAAGTTGGGGTATGAATTACTTCTCTTACAATTTTCAAATAGTTTCTGTAACCTTTTATCTCGTAAACAACGTCGAACATACTTTTTGCTTTCAAAGTACTCTCGAAAGCTACAAATCTTAGCCTTTGTTAGTTCAAAAGTATGAGAGTTCAAATTTAGATGTTAAAATTTAATCATATTCTCTCTAAAATGCTATCAGGAAACAACATCCTTTACTTTTTCCTCAGGAAAATATGTTTCGTTAAAAGCTTCCAAATCAGGTTTTTCTTTTGTTCGTTTGTAAAACCATAAAACAGGTATCTAAGTTTTTTAAACATGACCGAGAGAAATTGCAAACGAAGCTTTAGTTGCTGAAATGGTAAAACCGAATAATTTTGTGTACATGTTCTTATAAATATTTTTAAGCATTTTCAGATAAAGAGCCATTTTAAGTTGTATAAACGAAACAAGCCGTGTTTGGTTGTGGTATCACTTAAAAGCTCGTTCTGCAAAGTAGTTTATAATTATAGTTCAAAATTTATATGACGCATTCTAAGCGCTAAAATAAGAAAAAAAGTTTCAATAAACATAGCTCCGAAAATGTTTGATTACGGAGCTGCAGCCTTCTGAAGACGGGCCATTCTAATTACTTTTTGTCTTATACGAAGAAGGGGAGGAAGAGTCACGTAATATTTTAATAAATATTAGCGCCGGACAAAACCAAACGACTACCGTCTACACATTGCACTATAGCCTGGTAGATAGCTTTGATATGGTGGTTCCAAAGACAGGCCACTACTACAGTTGCAATAAAATATTATTTAGGTGGTCCTAAAAATGTACCACTACCGCGAAAATCTATGGAAAAGGTTGTACATACATACCACCACCATGCTGGAAAGATATGAAACTTCTTATTGGAGGGGTTGTAAAGCTGTTGATTTAAGATGGCGGATTCAGTAGAATTATTTGATACAGTTACTCAAATTCGACTAAGATATACAAGATAATAATAATTCTCACGCGCAATAACGTTTTTATTGTGTTCGTACAACTGACTAAAACATGAGGTAACTGTTTTCGTGTTCAGTTAAATCATACAATTTAAAATTCACTTTAAGTGAAAGCACGCTAAGACGTTTTACACTTAGAACTTGCGTGCTCGTCACTCACTTCTTTTTTGCATTCATTTGTGAAAAAAAACGAACCCAAACGTTCTCAAGACATTTTGGAGAGAAATTTGGAACAATGTTTTTTAATCGCTTGAAACTGTAGTTTTTAAATGTTTAAGCAATTTTAGATTACACCCTACTTAAAGTTCTGTAAACGAAATAAAGCGTGTTTGGTATCACATAAAAGCTCTTACCGTCTACCTAAACAATGTGTGGGTGCCTGCGTAAAATTGGAGTTGTAGCAGCGTCGTACTTAAGTTGAGAGCTTCAAAAATCAAGTTTTTGTTTTATTTGTTTGTAAAAAGTGACAAATCTAATTTATCCAAAAACAAAAAGCGCAATTGGTTGAAACTGTATTTGTGTCAAGATTTTTAATCAATTTTATATAAGCAGCTGGCTCAAGTTCTGCTACCAAAAAAAGGGGTGTGTGGTATTACTTAAAAGCTCATAGCTTGTATTTGCCCTTACAAAACGAGTAGCTGTGTTGAATATGTATAAAAGGTTCAGGACCGTAGTATGTAAATTTTTATATACAATTTTTTAAGAAAGTTATACAAGAAACTTATTTAAATTATTTATTATTTATTAAAATAAAAGATATGGTTTCTTAATATAGGGCTACAAGAACCAACTAAGACGCGTAGAACTCGTTCCAACGAAACCCGATTTTGTATATCGTAATTTAGCTACGAATTTTGTTAATTGGTACCAAATAGTAGGCGAGTACTAATTATACAATATTTGTGTGTATGAACATGATCAGCGAAAATTCAGGCAGTTTCAGCGAGAGGTGGTTTTGAAAAATGTAGGAACAAGTACAACGATAAATAAAAGTGTAACGGGTGGTATACATGTTCTAAATTCATAGGTGCCATTACATCGAATTTTTATACGTAAAAATAATGGAAGCGCAGCCTGTAAAACCGGCATTGCATTCAGATATATATGTATACATAGAGCACGTAAAGCATGAATAATATAAGCAACATACGGACGAGTGGAATGCTAAAAATCAAGGGGTTCCATAGGGAACCGCTAAGCTGTGGCCGCAGAACGGAAACGGATCGGCAGCGCCAATCGTTCGCTGACCACCGGTAGTGCAGTAAACAGCGGTCGTCCCGTCAATGCGCCCAGAAATCGTATCAATACTTAATATGCAATTTGCGGCGTCTCAAAAATTTATGCGAGTTGCACAGTCCTGCGGGGGTTATAAGTTACAGGGTACATTTTCAGGCGGACCGTCCTCGCCCAAGGTCATTCGGTTACCTATTTTCCTTAAATCACGTTTTCTTTATAGAGAAGCAACGATTTACATGTCAAACAAACCAATATTAGATTTCCCCCGGTATTGTCGGGCATCCTGATGAATTGCCCGAATAAATTGGAAGGTGTCGTCCCACTGTCAACATAACTGTTTGGCTGAAAATTCGGAGTAATCGATAGTTGGGATGAATAATAAAATTATGCGTGCGCTCTGTAGGCAGCGAGTGCTTTTTGAAAAACCTCGGCAGTTACTAAATAACAAATTTTCGAGGATAGGGAACTATTAATCTTTCTTTCATGCTCTTGCATGCTATGTGTTAAATTGGTATTGCATTCGAAATTTTAATTAGAGATGTGTTTGCCGCTCGTGTCGGCCGTTGAATATTTAAAACTTGGGTTAAAGTTCGTATCAGAGTGACGAGCTGGGTTGGTAAATAAGGCCGCCAAGACGACCTCTACCGCAACTGGAGATCAAAGAGCACGTTGCACGCCTCCATGACTGATTAACACACAACAGCTACTCGCATTAGATGGTGAGCGATTAAATGGTATCTAAAACACTCGATTACCTAACCTATCGACGAGGAGGGCAGTCGACCGACACCCGGAGAAGAAGAGCTTTTGGTATGCAGGGCACACCGCACAGAGCAGAGCTCTGATGTATAGGTGTCACCGATCCTGCATATTTAGCAGACCCGTTCGATCTGGGCCGCAGCCCCTAATTACTGTAAAGCGCGTCAACCGCGCGGCGTCTTTGCCACACAACATAAACCAATTTAAAACTGAAGGGCTCGCGAACGCGAATAAATAAGCGGAAAAATTCTTGAGTGAAAATATACATTCTACACTGCCGATTATTAAAATAACGCCGTTCAGCTTCCAGCAATAACAAGTCTGCTTACTTAGTACCGACTCGTACCCACTTTCAGTTTCGTCAGGAAATCCTACCTGTTACTTATTTTCATATGAGCCTAAACGTAACTGATTACCACCATTTGTTAGTTTTTAAAAGTTATCAATTTAATTAGTTTAAAATAAAGGAATGTAACAGATAAAATCAGGGCCGATCTACACCATATTAGGGATATCGGGGAAAAACTATAGGTTGTTGTATAAATAGTCAATCAATCCCATGACTTGTAAAAAAGGACCATCTTGTTTAGTCGCAAAACCAAAAGTCACCGTAAAATTTCCTCGGTGAGAATTTACTGCCAAGTGCAACCCTGAATAAAACATTTGTACAACTTCACGATCTTATTACATTAACGCTTTTAAAAAGCTTCCACAATTACCTTACTAATACCCAATACGTTCTCGTAAGGCGTTTCTTAGCGTTGTGTGCACATTTACATGATTACTGGCCTTTTTTACAAAAAATATTTTTATGTTGGTTATTCAAACCAGTCGGCGTTATAAATCATTAAAGTCAATACACTTTAATTAATAAACATCACTCTTTTCTCCCTTTTTCGGCTTGTCGTTCTAGTTCACTAACATCGAACGTGAGCTGCTTTTATTAACACAAGTACTTTAAATATTATTGTCCTTTAGTAATTAAAATATTCTGTGTAGTTGCACTTGTATTTATTCGAAACCAACAACCCAACATTAACATGATATATAAATTTGTTGATGCGTTTTGTAAATTTTTAACAGAGAAATTTAAAAACGGTTCCAAGATAGTTACATTTTTTGAAAATAAAGAGCCTGGCCCGTAAATGCGTTCAAGTAGCAAGCCGTGGGTTCCCGGTTCAATACTGACAATAGTCTGAAATATTTCTGAAACTGCGAGTTTAGAATTTGTGAGACCTAAGAAATAAAATGCTCAGACCGTCGAACAGACGCGATATAACCTTAGTTGTTGAGTCGTCAATAAACCTCGGCAGTTTTAATTTTTCGATAACAGAACAAAAGACCAAGAATCTGCCATGGCATTAAACCGTTTTTCAATGAACAGTAATTAAAGCTGATATTTTGTAAAATTTGGATGTTTTATGTACAAGCGACATTAGCTAATTAAATTAATTAAAATAAAGCAAAAGTATTATTGAAGCAGCCTACTTTCAGCAGGTTCAAGCGCACGTTATGTGGGTGTAATGTTTCATAGCTTTTTATAAATGATTAAATAACAAACATGCTTACTTTTGTGAGCTTTTATTTAAAAACAGGGGCTAATACATATCTGACCTGCTAAAAATTTATGCGTGCTAATACATAAAAAGACTAATATTTACAGAGTGTATGCTAAACAGCAGTTTGGAAACTAAATTTCCTCATTTACTTCGTGCGAACTCCTGTTTGTTTGGCCATGGTCATAAATTTCCAAATGATTATAAATCGAGAAAATGCCTTTTAAGCAGTATCAAATATTAAATAATGGGCGTGCTCGAGACTTCAATAAAATTTCAGTTTTTTAATGTTACTAAAATTTTTAGTTAAGGTATTAAATGAAGAATAAAATGGTAAGTTTATAATAAACGAGCAACTCTTAAATTGTTCTTGTTTTTAAATATAGCAAATGTTTAGTATAGTTGCTGGTTAATGGTGATGAGCAAAACAGAAAACAAATGTTTAGATTCTTTTCCGTTAAGAAGAATGACAAATTAATTATTATTTACTTGTAAAACCAACATTTGCATTTTAATTTAATTTTTTCAAAAATTTCTATCTCTATGAAAATACAAAGTTAAAAAAAAACCGTTTAATTTTACAGTTTTCGTAGTTTTGAATTTTGTACATAGTAACATTCTCTTTCCTTAGGGCTATGATAATACCCAAAATGTATGCCGCTTTGGCAACTCGCTTTTGTGCAATCAGGTGTTAAAGTCAAAACACTTAAAAAATCGTTGCTACCGTCATTTAAACCAAGATGGTCCAGAAAAAAATGTTGGATTTGCTTTAACGTCTTCTCTCCGGTTGCATTTTCGAATTAACAAAATTTCGTTTTTGAAATCAATGCTATCGAAAAAACATGTCCTACGTAAGCCTGCTGCTTTCACATACCTGACAAAATTACAACCGAAAATTTTTTTTATGAATTAAAATTAATTTAGTGGTAAAAAAATCTCTGGAATTTAAAAAACCCAAAAACGGAAAGACAAATTCTTCCGTCATAATTTTGGTGCAGGCAGGGGAAATGAAACATATCACTAAATATTGCTGTGCATATTAAGTTGTGAAACTTATTGTACTATTACTAATGAGTAATTTATTCTCAACAAAAAAGTTTAATCGTCCCCTGCTTAGTAAACAAAAAGGATCACGTTTTTAATTTTCAATAATTTATAGAAAACGTCACAGAAGAATCAGCAGAGTGATACCAATTTTTGAGGAATAATTTTTTGAAAATTCCTGGAATTTCAGCCGGGATTTTGAATTTAGAAAATTAGGGAAAAAAAGCAATTGCTCTGCCCTAAGGTCTTCTATAAGTTTTATTTCAAATTTCAAATATTCGATTTCTGAAAAAAATGCGACCGAGAAACATGTATTGCTTCCGTCTATATTTTCAGTATTTCTTAAGAGCTTATTTCGTCACAGGGGAGATATAAGTCCTACACACAGATATACCCACACACAGATATATTTAAAAAACACATTTTTGGGTTCCTGCAAGTCCAAACCCTGTATTTTCGTCAAAATCTCGAATTTGAAAATTTTTCTTAAATTAATCTTCCCTACATTGAAGTAGGAAAGTAAGAAATTGTGCAACAAGTTTTTGACAATTATTGTTTTAAACTTACAATATTTGCAAGTATCGATCGATGTTCAAAGAAAATTTTAGATCGTTATAAAATAATAATAATTTCCGTATAGTTAGAAAAAATAATAATTTAATGCTTCTTCTTATTTCTGGAAAAGTTTCGGGATATGCTGGTAAATACTCGATTTTATTTTAAGAGATTGATAGCTACATTAGACTTTAGGCACACTAGAGATGATAACATAAAATAGTTTAGCACAAAAAATGAAATAGGGATAGTAAAACTTTATCAGATTGAAAAATAGGATTTTATCAACTGTGTTTATTAGGTAGATAAAATGTTGGTTTAGATAACACTACAGATTAACTAGAGAGTTGTAGAAAAAGTAAATGCTAGTTCATCTTTAACGCTATTAATTTATAATAGTTCATGTAGTCAGTTTTTGGAAAATATAGTATATAATAAACAAATAATTATGTAGCATAAAGTTTTGCTATTTTAGGGCAAGGTAGTAAATTTCACGCTGATTTTCCAACTTATTTTGTACTTAAAAATGTAAAAAAAACTGTAGCGGGTGCCATTTTGAGGTTATGGACAAATTATGGAAGAAATATATTTAGCTTACTTGAATGAGTTAACTATGAATGTGTCGAATAGTGATTTGGGGCACTGGCCGAATACCGAATATTTGGCCAGTCTCCCACGGCCGAATACATAATATTTATCTAATATCTATTCGGCCAAGTATTAGGTCAAAGTACAGAATATCGGCCGAGTACCGAATATCAATTACTCGGCCAAACATTCGGCCCAGTACCAACGATTAGGCCACCTATTCGGCTAAGTACCGAATATTTCCTAATCGAATCAATTATTCGGCCATGTGCCGAATATTTCCTAATCGAACCAATTAATCGGCCATGTGCCGAATACTTAGGAGTAATAAATGTGTGGGTTAATTGCTTTACCTAAGCGGATAGCGTCCAGTTTGGCTACCAAAATTATAATTTTGTCTTAATGCATTTTAATCTTAATTATAGCATAAAAGTTTTTAAAAAATTGCAATTTAGTGTTGTTTTCATGTAGTACAAAAAATATCGAATAATCGCCGAATATTCGAATATTCGGTAAACTCCAAAAATTGCCGATTATTTGATCAATTATTGGGCCCATCGAATACTCGGTGCATCCCTAGTTGTCTTGTAACTGGGACTGAGCGATATTGAAAATTTAATATTGCATATCGATATTAAATTTATATCGGTAATCGATATATTGTAATATAAACAATATCGAAAATATTGGTAATATCGATATAATTTCGATAATTGTATTTAAATAATCGCTGTTCGATATTATCGATAATATCGATATATTGACAAATATTTCTAGCGCTGGTTGTAACAGATTCTAAGAATACAAAAAAAAACATGTCTAAGTAGTACCAGCTGTTCCAAAGAAATCAGTGAGGGAATGAGTCACAAACATTTTACAAAAAAATGGGATGGTTAAAGCCCAAACAATGTTTCATAAATTTAATTCATTCCTATACTGAAAGTATGGGATCGTAAAAATACAGTAATTATCTATGGGGTAAATTAACCAGTTTACAACATCACAGTTTACTGGCTAAACTGAATTTGAAATTTGAAACGAGTTCGTAAGACATTAAAGGAGCTCCGCCTCGCAATTTCTCAGTTTATAAAGGGTGCTAAAGGTTTGCCCTGGTTTTGGCTAAGTTGGAGTATACGCAGATGCGGGGGTAATTCGTCAAGCATCTACAGAAGTTCGCATGTGGGCGAATGCGAAAGCAATAAAATTATACACCGCATTCAAACAGTCGCCGCAGTTTCACTGAACGTTCGAAGAATATGTGAAACGTGTATTACAGGGGATCTGTAGCCAGGTTTCTCCAGAACGGCGAGGGTCCACAAGTTACCTCAGACAATTGTACAACCTGAGACAACATTAAGTCATCGTAATGAGAAAAGTTTGTGTGATTTAATTATTTGTGACAGGCTGGAATGTAAATTATGGAAATGTGATATAACCTAATTTGGAAGTATTGGATTATTCATAACGACAAACACAAACGTCCTTTGTATTGGATTTCTACTTGGCCGTACGAGTTTGGCTCGCGCCCCCTCTCGTCAGCGGATTATATCGACTAATTGAGACGCAGTTTAGTTGGATCAACTCCCTAATGAATAAAAGAACATATGATCTCTTATTACCTCGATGCGATTCCAATTTAATCACATTATAAGCTACATCATTTGATATTGTTCTCCCAACATGATATACGTTTTCATTTCATTGCATAACATCTGACGAAGACTCTATTTTTCGTAATAATAACTAATAGCTGCCGTCCTGTTGACAAAGAACGAAAAAATCCACATACAATGCGTTCTACCAAACGGAAGCGCGTTGCTTTAAACGCGCTTAAACATGTTTGACACAGAAAATCGTAATAGATGCAAGGGCTAAATATAGGAAAAGGAAAACATTCGCAGCAGGAAAAATAGGGAGTTGAAAAGGATGAGACCAACGGAGTATTTGATCGGAGGAGATTCCAGAGAGTTTCAAGCACGATATTGACTGCTTTCTGGTCTTCCGTATGCCCAGATATAGGAACGGAAGTGACACAGCCAGAAAAAGGAAGTAGACGACTGTTTCATGAGGTTTTATTTGAAGGCCGAAATCAGCAAGCGAAAATCGTTTAGTCGTTGCCATCCGTTCTACTTATATTACAATGCAGGCGCAACCTTAAACCTAAGACTTTGAAGAAAATTGCGCTATAATCTTTGAAATAGTGTTACTAACCTTTTACTACACGATTTACCCACTTTTATATTGAATCTTAAATTACTATGACGTTACTTAAAGGAAACGGAACATTTTTAATAAAACACTAAATCAAAGCAGACACCGCATTATATACTCGGTTCTATCAAAAAGAGACCGTTCGTTTAGTGTAACAGGCAATTTTATGCTGTCTATAGACCTGATTCATAAAACTTTGTTTTAGTAGAGTTGTTTTCAATAACTTTTGCTGATTTGTTCGAATATTGTTTTCTATGTTTGTACCACTACATCATTGAACTCTCGTGAGGCTTAAGTTAATTTTGGTTAATTTGATTTTGATTTTCTAAGGAAAAAAAATCATACAAAAATAAAAAAAAGGTATAGAATATACCAAAATTATAAGTTTTGCGCCTCCACCAAAAATGTAAAAATTCTTATTTCCGGTGAATATGTAATAGATAACCTAAATCTT
Organism: Ctenicera cuprea; assembly: GCA_958336395.1. Classification (NCBI taxonomy): domain Eukaryota; kingdom Metazoa; phylum Arthropoda; class Insecta; order Coleoptera; family Elateridae; genus Ctenicera; species Ctenicera cuprea. The sequence continues at coordinate 11,814,785 of OY284496.1, read as the reverse complement.
CTAAAAACAAGCCTTAAATAAGGATTTGGGAGCTTTCTGTCGTAGTATCTGCTTAAAAAAAAATTGACTTTTAGGTTAGCCAGTTTTGGTGGAATTTAATTTTTAAAACGAAAACTCGAGCTCAAGTTATTGTAAGATATAGAAAATGCTGATTTTCAATACTTTCCGCTTTCAAAATGTAAAAAAGTAAGTGGTTACTTTGAGTGGACTTTCCCATACTAGATATCAATACTTATCGTATTTGCAAAAGTGCAAATTTTGTAATTACAACGTTGTACATTTCACCGACTGTTAGATATTTAAGAAAACAAGCTGTAGAGGCAATTCTCCATTCTATCTATACTGCAACCTTTATTACAGTTCAGTCAGTTCGTGACGTTAACAAAAATGTTGTGTTCTTAATTATCATACCTGCTTAGATCCTAGATGGTCCAAAGATCAAAATTTAGTGAGAGAAATGTTTATTAAATTACAAATATTCAGCATTTACGTATTCTACAGCAGCCAACCAAATTTTAAATTCGTTAGCCAACAAATTACAGAGGTGAGACGTGTAGCCGCGCCAAATATAAAACATTCTTAAAACTAACATTCGATTTTAATTCTATTAGTCAAGATGAGTAATTTTTCTTAAGCACAAGTTATTTATCGTTTTCCGTTTAATAAATTTAGGGGAACCAATTTTTGATTTTCAAAAATTCAAAGGGGGGCTGTAGAGGAATTATAGTAGTCAGAAAAAAATCAAATTGTAGCACTTGTTATAAGACTACAAAGGTAAAAAAACATATTGCCAATTTTTGATAAATATTATTTTGTGAATTTTAAATATTCGAAATTTACAATTTTCTACAGTAGCCCCACCAAGTATAAAAGTATCTTAACACCAACATTAAATTTTGGTTCTACTAATCATTATGAGTAATTTTTCTCAAAAAAATATTATCGAACCCCGTTTAATAAATAAAGAGGTTCCTATTTTCGATTATCAAAAATAAATTTATAGCTTTTATCAAAAGATACAATTTTAACCAATCTTTGGTTCTAGCGCCCATAAATTTTTAAGAAAATTGCAGTTGTGATTGCAGTTTTTGAGAAATAATAGGTTGACAATTTTAAAAATTTGATGAAGCGCCATTGCAAACGTTTTCAGATTTGCGAAATTAATTTTATTTTTACGTATACTAGCCACAAACGTCTCTCAAACAAATTGTAGTTCATCCCGATCAAAGAACTGCTATTTGAGTAAAGGGGGGTTAAAGTCGAGATTATCAAAAAATTGTAGCGGCCGCTTTTTTAAAGATAGAGAGTGTGGAAAAAAACGTTTTCTAATTGCCTTAAGTTATTCTTTCAGATTCGCTGCTCAAATTTTTAAAATTTAGTTTTTCAAAAAAACGCTACCAAAAAGACATGTCTAACTGCTGCTTCCGGTTTCGCATTTTTTTGAAAAACTTAACTGGAACTACATTTTTTGATATTCTTCTTATGTATCATTTCATCAAAATCGGTCTAGTACTTTCGCTTTCAGAGGCGTTACACACATACACGTACGCACGCACGCACGCACGCACACGTGCGCACGCACACACGTACGCGCACGTGCACCCCCTACCCTTCCACACCCAGATATTTTTTAAAAACCACAATTTTGTTTTCCTTGAGCCTTAAAATGTGTATTTCTGTTAAAATCTAGATTTCGAAAATTTTCATGAAATCAATCCTTTCCTATGCCGAAGGTATGGCGCAGTAAATGTAACTGATGTAACATTACGAGGCTGCACACCATGAATCGAGAGCCTTACAATAAGTAAAAAAGTTCCGATAAATATAGTTCCGGAAACGCTTTCTTATACCAGAGATACAAAAATTTCATATTTCCCATAATACAAATAATACAAAACTCTCAAAATATTTATTTTGTTAGTAGGTTTATATTTCCACAATATTAGTTGTTTTGTGCTTGGTGATCTCCTGTCAGTTTGTGGATAATAAATGTATAGAAAGGAATTCAATGAAATCGTTTAATTGGCCTATGCGTCTGGCCACATGGTCTTAGTGGTGCATTGTACTTAAATTTTCTTAAAAACCACAATTATCATTGTAGTCAAATTTATGATGTACCTTACCTCATTGGATTACACGGGTGGTATATGCAGGATGGAGCCCAAGCACATTTTAATAGGTTGGTTATTGAATACTTAAATACCTTCCACGTATTCTCAGAGATGGATTAGTCGAAACCTGTCTGTATTTCGGCCACTTAGTGCATTTTCAATAGTCAAATGTAGTTTTTCTTGTAAATTTACTAGTTTTAAATTTCTCGGCTAATTTATGTTGATTGATTTTTTTTATCTATTTTTTATTTTCTTATACAATGGAGAGCATGCTATAAATTTTCCAGGGTTTCTACAAGCTGTTCATATGCATATTTACCAAATACCGAATACTTTATCAAACAACAATAAAACTTCTTTGTATAATAGCATTCGCAATCCCGCAACGCTAACTAATTTTTTAAAAGAATGCAGACATCTCTACTTTACTACATAGCTTATTTCCATATGAAAATAATTTATGCGTAAGGTTTTACCTTTTTCTTACAATTTGGCATAACTCAAACTAGCACAAATTACTGTCGCTGATTTTGATACGCTCACTCACGACAAGTTCACAATTAAGAACATTTTGCCCTACTCGCTAATGACTATGCAGTTCGAATTTTTATTGCTGGGCAACATAAATCATTGTTTTGCTTGCAAATTTGTTGGCCAACCAAAGGAATTATTAACCTAGTGAAATACAAAAGTTAAGTATTTATTGCTATTTGCAATAATAATAATAATGTGCGTTTGATATATACCTGATCAAAAAAAATGGTAAATTCTGAAAATGATTAGGGTTGTGGTAACGAAAGTGTTAATTTCGTTTTTCATTTCGATTATGTTGTGGAGAATTTTGCGGTTTATTCGGTTTTCGGTTACGTTTCGGTTTTGTCGCATCTAACTTCTTGTATAAACTAAAGTATTACCAATGCGTCATGAAACCATATTTTAGCTAAAAATACAAAATTTTCAATATGGCTATAAACATTTTTTTAAATGAAAATAAATACATTCGACTCCGGCGCCTCCACCAAAAATTACAACTTTCCAATTTCAAATGAGTCAGTACTAGAGGATCTAAACCATTTTAAAGACGAGCATTGGATGTGACTTTGAATGCTTTCTGGTGTAGTACTTTCACCTAAAAATAATTTTTATTGTTCCAAAAATATGATCCTTGACAATAAATAAAATTTCTGGAAAACATTTTTATTATTTTCTTTTGAAGTATATTTCTATCATAACGTTGCTTTCGTGGTTCCTTTATCAAATAAAGAAAGAATAAATAAATAAATTAAAGCAGTTTATGTCAGAGTTATTTCTTAAAAACAGTAAAATGGCTTGCATATAAAATTTTTATTTGCGTACTAACTAAACTTATGAGCTTGCATTTTTAACGCTTGGGTTGGCAATATAAGGAAAGTATCCGCACGTTTGATAAACAGCCAGCGCAGACATGCAACACATGCGACAGTTTTAGCGAAACATGAAATTATCTTACCTAAAAGTAGAAGAGCTTTCCTACACAGCTTCACAATCTTCACATTTCACTGTAGGGTATAAACTGCGGGAATGTATAACTAACTGCGGTAAGGGTGGAGGAACGTAAATTAAAAAGGAAACATTAAATTACTTTGTATTATTTCAAATAGACAAATTAATAATAAACGGTAACACTTGTTTTGTTTACTAAATGTAATTGACCTAAGTTACAAAACTTGGTTTAGAAATTAACAGCAAACAAAAATGAATTACAATAATTTTCGTAACTAAACCCTTAACATCTTCGTTGATTAATTTTATTTTATTATTTACACAACCAATGCAGGGTTCCACACACGTGACATATTTTTTTGTCTAACTGAAAATAAACGTCTAGGCTAAGCATAGAAAAATAATTTAAAACGAAAACTAGTTTCACGAAGATATTAAATATTGATAACAGTCACACATATAAATATATTTGAATGGTGCTTTTCGTGAAACTATTTTCTGAAAAGACATTTATAAATCCAGTATAGGAAATTTCAAAAATTCAAAAGATTGTTCTCGGAACGCCTTTATCTAATTCTAAACTATTTCGCATGCTTACGGAATTAAATAAGAACGTGATACGAAGCGGAATGTTAAAGTACAGCAATATTCTGAAGGTTCGTTCGAGGACAGCACAGAAAAGAGTTTTACACTCAAAACGAAGTATTTTCTGAATTTTTAAATGTCCCAATAATAAAACGTGTAGGTATATGCCACCACAACTGACAGATATGTGATCGCTCGTTGTACTTAAAGAATACAAGTACGATACTAGATTTAATAATTTTGGCACTTTTAAATAATCTATAACGTTATTATACACAAACATAAAATATACTCTGTGTCTCAAGAAAACATTAACTATTCGGACTTGTTGCATCGTGCCACATTTTGTTGATCCACAGTGTATTTTATTTATACTAGATACATATATCTTACAATAATAAGCTATTTTATGTACAAATGGAAAGGTGTAGAGAACTAACACGTAGGTTATCTTAAGCAATACGTAATGGGCACACCTTACTTAACAAAAATTTAACTAACCCGTGGTATCGAATATGTTGGTTTTTTTTTCAGTTCAACCACGGAAGTGTACGTACATCTTAAAATATATGTCACTTTAGGATATACAAATACTGAACTGCCTCTTCAGGGCTTTAAGGATATGTTGTTTTGACGGCTTCCGTTGTAATTTTAGTGCATTATAGGTAATTGAATTTTGACAATTTCTTTTCGCTCAAAACCTCGAGATTGATATTTTTAAGCGGATATGCTCGTTTGATTCGGCTCTTATCAGTTCGTGATCGGAACAAAACATAAATTTTGCAAAGTTTAGTCCAGGGAAAATAAATAACATAAAGAGACAGAGAGAGACAGAGAGAAACAGAGAGAGAGATTTCGAAAGTAATAAAAGTATATAAAATATTGATATGTTGATTCGATATTCAGGATTCCACGTAATTCGCAACATGTAGGTATCTCATGACCCGCAATAAGAATTTCACGAGTGATGGTTCTCTTGGTTTATAGACGTCTTTAGAATTCGTCGTGTGGAGCGAACTAGCAGTTGTAGTTACGGCGTTTCACATTCTTATCGCAGACTTATTCCCACATGTTGAATCATTAATGTATAAGGGGTTGTGCAGAGCACACATGTGCCAAAAATATAACATTGTCGGGGTATAACGTGCTCAGTAAAAACATTCAGAACAAAAGTATGTATAAATAAAAGGAAAAGAAGCGATCGGAGCGAACGAATTTTTACCAGTCCCCGTTCGATATAGTTAATTCTGAACTAAAGGTCCTGTCAGGACGAGGTGTAGAGCTACCACGGCCAGTTGGGGTGCGGCCCATCTCGATATGCTGACGCATCCTGCAACAGAAGACGATACTATTTGGCTGGGTCCACCACATTTTACGGAGCTAACGCCATTGACTTAAAGATAAGAAAAAGTCCGATACTACTTATGCGGAGGGTTATTTTTCGGCAGTATTCAGCCACCACTAAGTGTCACTCTCCGAGCATTTACGTCGGAGATGTTAAGAGGCCATTTAAAAGTCCATCTCCGCTCGGAGCCGAACTCGAGCACATCGGCAAGCTGCATTTAAATGCAAAGCGAATGATTTAAATATAAGTAATATAAAAGGCCGAGATGTCAATGGATGACTTGTGTTCCTACTTCGAGATTGATTTATTATGCATCCCTGCTTTGCGCTAATGTATTCCGGCCCCAGGATGGTCGATATCCGCACTAAGCTGCAGTTCACACGTATATCGCGGCCTCATTACACACCTGACGCCTCTTTACCGATGCCGGAAGACGTAAGTTACTTAAGAAATTATGTCTGTACGGGGGAACGATGAGATGTTCTAATTCCACGTTTTTACCACCTGCACTGAATTGATTCGGTGTAATGCATCCGAAGGGATAGATAAGAAAAAACACATTTAAACAAGTTATCAACTGAAAAGGAAAAAACAATGTTAAACAAGTTACCAACTGAAAGGAAATAATTTTTGAGCGACGCTACGTTCACCGTGTAGCTCTAATTAGCACGACATAAAGAAACTAAGAAACACTTGACGGCAGCCTAATGATGCGCACTAAGTAATTAATTACGAGGAGAGGTTTATACGTGTGCCATTGCTTGTCTAATGGAACTAAATAATAGAGTTTGTTGTGCAAAGTGCATCGCGATCCAAATCAGACAACATAGCAATGATAGAAACACGCCGTCTGACGCCGTCATGCCCGTACCTAGATATTATTAACTACGGTTAGTCTGCAAGTTTCGCAATAAACTTCCACCAAATTGCTTATGGACCGTGTGATTGTTCGGAACCATAACGATATCGTTCGTAGGTAACTAACCGACTTCATAAATGGTAACTGTGATGAAAGGGAGACGTGCACTCGTGCAAGACGGACGCGAAACGACTTCGACCACTGTCTGCAACGAAACAGCGGGGAAAGAAAAAATTCCAAATTGAACTTTGTGCACGTCAGTGTAACAGGTGGTTCAAATTACAGTGGTTTACAAGCAACACACCGAACGACAAGAGATATGGATAATTTTCGAAGATCAATATCCGCACCGGGTGTGCGCGTTTGGAATTATCTACCGTTTATGTAGTAAGGTCGTGACACATGAATACTGATGGTTGGTTCAAGTGCGGTGCACACACGTATTTGGGGTGCAAAGTGCTGTGCGGAGGAGATACAAGAGCAGCGTGCGAAAGTGCAAACAAGCCACGATATGTACCTGATCCCTGAGGGCCCGGAGGAGGAAACGACCCCAGGCCAGACTCTGCGGCGGGGGCCGGATGGGAGTCGCGCTTGTCCGACGACGACACCATCACCACCTTGGGGCGTTCGTCCTGCACAATAGGTCTGGTGGAGTTGCGCTTCCCCGCGCCTGCAATGAGAACCACCCGTCAACACCGTCCTCCGCCTCCATCTCTTACACACAATGCTCAAGAGGCCGGAAGTCTTGCAAATTCATTAGACTTACAAATTAATTAAAGGCAAAACAGGAACAGCAATGGAACTGTATATTTTGTTTTTAGTACGCTCGTGAAATAAGAGAACCGAGTATATTGTTCAGTTGTTGGTCCACACGACGTCTTCGGAGTTACAGGCGCTGCCCTAGAGAATAGAAACACACTTTAAACTCTGTTATGCTCGTCTCGGGCAAGGTAGGCTCGCAAAAACTACGCTCTCATTGTGTTGCTGAATATCACCACAGAGAATAAGCTGCGCCCTGTCTTAACCCTAACTTTAGCCATTACGGCAACGCGTTATTGTAATACCGAAGTTGCTTCTTTCTCAGCGAGGCGAGAGATTTATCGCTGAATACACCTGCCATGGCATCGCTTGCCCTAAAGAGCAAACACGACGCTGGCAAATTTCGGCTGTAATGCGGATACCTCGAACGAAAGTGACTGCGATTAATGAAGTCGCCTCGTTTCCGCTTTTTTATTCTTACCATTCAAACAGCGAGACTGACACTAAACGTACCACATGATTCGGAAGAACAGCGCCCTTTATTACCAAAAGAATTTACGGTCTCCGCTTCCATGCTGCTCGTGTAGCTTATTGTTTACGCTGCGATACGACATCGCACATGCAATCTGAATACCAAACAGCGCGATAAAATGCACTACATTCTTAACACTACATTGTAACAGAAAACAGAATCGATGCTCGCCGTGATTCGCGAAGGCACAGGATACATTTATCGCCAGCTTGTGCCACAAGGATGCTCTTTCTCAAGAACAATGAACGGTGCTGCGTTACTGTGCTGCTGGACAAAGCGAAGGATATGTAGAGGAAAAGTATAAATGGGACATTTTAATGCAGCACTGTGGCAATGTTTTTATACGATTAAAACGAGGGCTGCGCGTCCACACGGACCCATGCCATTAGTATTAGCACAAGGTTAATGTCCGCGAGCTGGAAACATCTAATTAAGTGACGTCATAAATTCGCCCTCTAAAATAAAGCAATGAATACGAGCAAACTAGAACTGCACTCGTGATGGCCATTTTCTCCACGGCAACGGCTGAAATATTGAACTTGCAGGGCTTCATCGCGGAGAGAAGAAGGAGCAAGAGAAGAAGGAGAAGAAGAAGAAGAAATATCAACCTAAGATTTAATTAAATGTGTTAGAAACTTTTCAAAAGATGCGATATTGGAGCAGTACATCACAATTTTCTTCCTTATACCTGAATAATTAAATAGATTTTCGATGAACAAATATTGGAGGTGCTCTTTTTGGGAGGGTTCTCTTATTATTCACTTCAACCCTAAATACCCTTATGAATTTCCCTCGATGATTATAATGAGCAAGTTCGCTGCCAATATATATATATGTCAGTTCGTCTTTACGTTTTGCATAGAATCTAAAAGCACTTTGTTGCTTTATTGAAAGTTGAATTCCTTATTGTATAATAAGGCACTCCTCTTTTATCCGCCAATAATACGTACCATAGCAGAATAACTCACGTAACCGAACTTTGTTTTCGTGCATTGACATATTTGAAATTCAAACAGTGCCAGCGAGATTGAAAAAGGAGTGCAGAATTTTTATCTCCAACGTTAGGAATTATGAGAATGTAGAAAAATTGACACTTGATATTTTAAAATTATTATACGAAAAAATATGAACAAATTTTTGAATTTTTCACATGCTTTACATTTTTTCGTGCAATTAATATTTAACTTCTCTAATTTTTAGATAATAACTGCAAAACTAAAACACTTACTATCGTTAAGAAATTGCTACAGTTCCTATTAATTCGTTCAATTTATCAGAGGTTACAAATTACATCACTCGTCTCAATCTAAATAAATATACGAGAACATATTATAAAAGTTTTCCATTCGAAGTTTGTTCAAGCTTCATAATTACGTCTTAGTACAAGTGGAAATAACCCCTTGCGAGTAAATTGTATTACAGTTCAGAAGGAAAACCTGGTGTTGATAGCAAAAACCACAAAATGGTTTATTTTTGTAGTTTTGCTGTATATTAACGCACCATTTAATATCAAGCTTTTGTTGTATCAAACACAGCTAATCATCATGTTGTCTAAATACGTTTCCTTTTTATGAAACAAACACATTTTTTCACATTCTGTCAAATGTGCGTTTTACTGTAAAAGGAAGCCAAAATTGTGTATAAGCTAATTTCGTTTGAAAAAATATTTTTTTTAGAATTTCAAAACAATTTTAATTCTTTTAAAATACGGTATAATCAAGCTTAAAATTATTAAAAATTTAGCGCTTCGCAATTTTAATGTGAAACAGTGAAACACATATAATTTCAATTTAGATTTTATTTCAAATATCGTTCTAATAGTAATTGATTGGTTATAATGATGTTCCCATCAAAATTACTTAGTGATTAAACAATAAAAACCATGAAACAGAAAAATACGCTATTAAAATGGTAATTTTAAGAGCAGAAATATTAAAAGGCCAAAAGTCGGATAAAAGTAAATTTCTGAAAGGCGGTTAACTCAGCAGATATGCGTTCCTCCTGAATTAAAGAATGGATCAGTGGGTTTGGTTCTAAAAGTAGGTGGACTTAGAAGTTAGATTAGCTTGTTCACTTTCTTTTATTAAAGGGAGTAAAGAAAAGCGAAGGACCTATCCGCGCCCTTGTAAATAGAAATCTGCATAAACGGCGCTTAACGGAGAAAAAACTGATTGTGTTCAATATCACCGAAATTATTCGAAATTTCGATCTGTACTTTCTGTACTTTACAGCTCATCATCAAAATCGTCCATCTTGATATGTATAACATCTTCAGTAAGGATGAAGAAGGAAGGATTTAAAGAATCGTAAAAGCATCTGAATAACTTCCATTTCTGACGTCGAGGTTTTTCCAATAAACATTTTCCAGCACATCCAATTTTCATGAAAACGAGTCATAGTTTTAAAGGCACAGGAAAATTGCGTAACGATGTCGTTTTGAAATGACTGCATAGTCAGAAAATACACGAGAAAACTATAGATTTTAAATTTACCTTTGGATAGCCGTTGGTTTAAACTACCTTATTGTTAGTTACGTTGGCATTATAATAAAATTTAAAATACATTTTCTATTATTACAGATAAATTAATAATTTACATGGCACAAATAACACGGTTTTCTTCCACCAAAATGGAGCTACTACCTTTAATTCCAAGTCATTAAAGATTGTCTTAGAAGTGATATAATTTAGATAATCTAAGTTGCAGGCTTCCGCGGCCGTTGTTAATAACAGCTAGGCTTCCGGGTTGGAGCCGCGTCATCGGTGCATGAACTGCCGACGTTTCGTCCTCGGTTCTACGGGGCATCTTCAGGGCTGTGGTCACTTTGGGATCTGGAACACAACTGTTGTGTTCTAGATCCCAAAGTGACCACAGCCCTGAAGATGTCCCGTGGAACCGAGGACGAAACGTCGGCAGTTCATGCACCGATGACGCGGTCCAACCCGGAAGCCTAGCTGTTGATATAATTTAGAGTTAAAAAACTTACCAGTGATGGTTTAACATGCATGTCGAAAGAGGAATAATTTTTTATTAACGAATTTTATTTAACAACATTATATCAACGCTTACATTATGTACTAGTATTAAATTGTCTGAAACATAGATTTTGTTTATTGTATGTCAACCTATTTCAAGAGATAGATCTTTATTTAAGCTGTAGGTTCCCTCTGTTTAAAACTATAAGACTAAACTTGTGGGTTCCCCTGTCTAGAAGTAAAACTGTTGGTCACCTTCGTCTAACGTAAACGGTTGGTCCCCCGCGCCTAACGCCTTGTAGTCGTTTTGTTTAATTCTACACATTTCCACTGTTTAAACAGTAGATTTTCGTTTAAAGCTGTTGGCGTGCGCTGTCTAAAACTGTAGATCTCGTTTGTCTAAAGTAAAAGTTTTTGTGTCTAACGCCGTGCAGTCCCTCTGTTTGAAGCTACATGTGCGCTCTACCTAAACCTGTACATCTTTGTTTAAAATAGTAGGTTATCTCTGTTTAATACTGTAAGTTCCCTGTATCTAGAATTTTATGTCTTCTCTGTCTACCCTGTTTAAAACTGTTGGTTCCCTCCGTTTAACGCCTATTATTTAAAGTTACAGGTTTCTCTGTCGGAAGCAGTAAATATTTGTCTAAAGCTGTGGGTTTCTCTGTCTAAGTCTTTTGGTCTCGTACGTGTAACGCCGTGTAGTCCCCATACTTAAAGCTACAGTTTTTCTCAGTCTAAAAAAGTAGATCTTTGTTTGAAGCTGTAGGTTCCCTCTCTTTAAAATTATAAGACTAAAGTTGTGGGTTCCTCTGTCTAAAAGTAAAACTGTTGGTCCCCTTCGTCTAACGTTCTGTAGTCCCTCTCTGTTTAACGCTACAGGTTTTCTTTTTTTAAAGCAGTAGAGCTCTGTCTAGAACTGTAGGTTTTTTCTGTCTAAAACTGTAAGTATTCTGTTCCTAAAGCGGTAGGTCCCTCCGTCTAAAACCTTTGGCTCATCCCGTCTAACGCCGTGTAGTCATTCTGTTTAAATCTACACATTCCTTTTGTTTAAACTGTAGATTTTTGTTCAAATCTGTAGATTCGTTCTATCTAAAACTGCAGGCCTTGTTTGTGTACAGCAATACGTTTTTGTGTCTAACGCTGTGTAGTATCTCTGTTTACAGCTACAGGTGTTCTCTACGTAAAGCTGTACATCTTTGTTCAAAATAGTCGTTTATCTCTGTTTAATACTGTAAGTTCCCTGTGTCTAGAACTTTAAATCTCCTCTGTTTAAAACTGCAGGCTTCTCTGTCTAAAACTGTTGATCTCCTCCGTTTAACGCCGTATATTGCCTATATTTAAAATTACAGGTTTCTCTGTCTAAAGCTGTTGGTTTCTCTGTCTAAAGCTGTTGGTTTCTCTAAGGCTCTTGGTCTCCTCGGTGTAACACCGTGCAGTCCCCATACTTAAGGCTACAGTTTTTTCAGTCTCAAAAAGTAGATCTTTGTTTAAAACTGTAGGTTTCTTTGTCTAAGACTGTCGGTCCCTTTCCATCTAGCGCTCTAAAGTACCTCTGCTTAAACCTACACGTTCCTTCTGTCTAAGCCTGTAAGTTATCTGAAACCTAAGTCCCCTCTCTCTAAAGCTGCCGGTTTTTCTGTCTAAGACTGTTGGTCCCCTCCGTCTAACACCATGTAACCCTGTGTTTAAAGCTAAAGGTACCATCTGTCTAAAGGTGTAGATTTTTGTATAAAGCTGTAAGTTCCCTCTGTATAAAAATGAAACTCTCCTCAGTCTAAAGCTGTAGATGCCTTTGTCTAAAATTGTTGGCCCCTCAGTCTAACGCCGTATATTTCCTGTATTTAAAGCACCTATACGTTCCCTCTGTCTAAAATTGTAGCTTTTTCTGATTAAATAATCTTGCCTTAACAATTTAAAACAGAATTAATTAAAAAATATTTTTTATAAATTTTTGAAACTTAACCCTGAAAACTCAAAACCGTGAACATTTTAATCTGTAAATTTCCTGATTTTTCTAAATGTCAAGATGCACTAAAATTAGTTTGAAAACTGCATGAAAAAAGTTGTAATTTGGAACTGAAATTACGCGAATTGAGTAAATCCAGCGCAACATATTGCATTCTTCGAGGCACGTATTTTACATTCGTTTCAGGCATGTAATTAAACATATATTATAATTTAATTAAATTAATACAACGAGTGTTGTAAAATTGGATGTCTCGCCTTTGTTTCACTAATTAGTTTATGAGGTTTTCGTCGACGTTTTAAAAATGATGACCTGTTGTAAGCAATAAAAATCAGTGTTTTATCTAATTGTGAAAATGTAGAAAATGCTGGCAATATGTGTCAAGGATTACCTCAAAATATCACCTAACTTGAAATCAAAAACTTTACAGCTAGGAAATTTCCGGCATCCCAATGGGCCAGTCCGCTTCTCTTTACGTGTAGCGTAATCTTCTTCAATTTCTTTATTAGCATTACAAACACACCTTTAAAATTATACAAATATGCATTTGCACTTGTGTTTACCATTAAGGACGCACCACAATTAATTGTATTCTCTGGACTGGTATTTAATGACTGTTTACAAGAGGGACAAATTTAAAAACAGATAAAATTTGTTTTTAATAAAATAGTTCACGTACAAAGCATTATAAATTAATTACGTGAACATTAATTATATTAAACTGAATGGATATTATCATTTAAAAATGATTTTGGTATTTATTAGTTGTATTGTGTATTTTATGGCGGAAGTTTTACAGTTTAAATTCGTTGGGTGAATATTATTTGAAAACTTTTAATCTATTAAATTCAATACCTACACAAATCCATTGTTTTTGTACGGGAACTACAAAAGCGGAGAAGTGCAGTTTACAGTTTAAATTTGTTAGTTAAACATTTTTAGTCTGTTAAATTTAATTCCTTCACAAATTCATTGTTTTTGTGCAAAAACCGATAAGTACGGCAAGCAGAGAAAATAATGGGTTGGTTGTTATTAAAAAGTTTTAAAAAATGTGGCTGCGTGAAATGCACTACGAAAATTTACCAAGCATCAATAGCTTTAGAATCATTCCTTAAAAGCTTTTCGGACGTCTCATATCTTTATCCCAAAGCATGTAATAGAAGAAACAAAATTACGACAGAGAAAATATGACTACGACCTGCAGAAAATAGCACTTGTAAGATGACGGCAATAATATAAAGCGACGAACACGTGGATGATACAAAAGAGTTTAATAATAATTAAAACAAACGCTAATTTACAAAATACTGTAATAATTTTATAGAACTCTAAAGCAGGTTTAACTTACCAGAATTCCACTCTATATTTTTAAGCAATTAGAGATGGAGAACGAATGTAGACAAATAAAAAGAAAAACTCTACGTAAAGTATCAGCAATTAATTACTAATATTGAAAACACACAAAGTAGCTTACTCTCTTTATTTGAACTGCTCTTCATTTCGGTGGCTCTCGGGGGTGTTGATGGCATGGGAATTTCTAAAAAAAAAATAAAAAAAATAAAAGCATTTCTCAAACTAGGCGTAAATTTTAAAATCAAAATACTTGTGTATAATCGCCGATATCGCACAAACGGATGTTGTAATCGATGTTATAAACCAAATTCATACACAGATTGACCAAAAGCTAAGCGAATTCACGCAAATGAAATCACCAAAACTGTTATTGAAATTCATTTGATTACTTAAAATGATTGTAATTATGAAGGGTCGGGTAGGGCGAGCGCGTTATAGCTTAATAAATGACCTATAAGGGTTAAAAACAACGCATGCCGCTACCGCACCGGAACAGAAACGTGAAATTTTAAATACGCTCCGGATTGGCATACGTACTAATTCAGTTTTGATTAGTTTCATTTATTTATTAGTTGCAAACATAAAAATAAAGAAAAATGTAGAAAACACGCGTGCTATGCCCGCAAAATATACAAAAACCACGAACGCCCTGAGGATAGAAACACATTGCGGTAACTTATCATGTTTAATGTGCGAATCCCGAGCCAACATACCGGTAAAAATACTGGACCAGTTGAAACCGGTATAAAACGAAGGGGTAATAACGACGCGTGTATGCAGAGGCGCTAAGTACATTGTTAATTAGGGTTTCATGTATGTTAGTTCGACAACGTTAAGTTTACCCACCGTTATTGTTTCGATTATTGTTTACTTCCTCTCGATACCGTGAAAAGGAATAAAACAGTGAAGTAAAAGCTCAAACTCGTAAGCACGACAACAATAAGCATTTAAATTGATACGTGTCCAATTTTCCTACATTTCCAGAAGTTTAAATCATTTTATCGAACCATTCTGACGTAGCCCCAAAGCATTATAAAGGCAACTAAATAAATAATACAATACCACAAATTATTTGAACTGCATTGTCGGAATCTCAGCTTAATACCAAAACGCGGTGCATGTAATTAATTTGCATCAATTCTGCCTAAAGATAGGTTGAAATTGTATGTAACAAAAACAAGAATTTGCGTTGCAAACTGAATATTATTGCCATTTCATACACCATTTAGCTAATTACCGATAATAATAAAAACAAAATAATGATGTATGTCGATTTTTATACAACTGCGACTTTCGCTTTCGAAACGAAGTTTTCCTCCAGGTAAAAGTATTAGGGTATAGCGGCAATCTTCCAATTCCGCCGCGGAAGTAACAATCTTATTTTTTATTCTATTTTATTGGAAGTAAGATTCACTCAACGTGAAGTTGAAACACGGATACACAAGCGAATGGTACAAATTTCGTTTTGAACTTAAGCAGAAATATTTTATTTACCGTAGAGTCTGATGGATCCTTCCGTCTCCCCGAGAGAATTCTTCGAGATGCATCGATAGTTGCCAAAGTCCCCAGGCTGAAGGTTGCGCACCGTCAATTTCATGTGGGCCCGATAGCTATTTTCAGCCGTCTCAGTACCGTATTTTTTAGTGGGCAGTAGCATGACATTATCGTACACCCAGTAGCTTATTGCTCTTGGATAAGCTTCGGTGTGACAGTCTATCGTAACATCCGTCCCTGCTGGGGCCCCAACCAACTGGTTTGGCACCCAAATCATTGGAGAAACTGCAACAAACAAAACTATAAGTTAATAACTCGATATTAAAAAAAAAACTACAAAATACGAAACAAAACACAACAGAACCGTTTCATTAAGTAGATAAAACTGGAAACTTCAGGTTTTCCAATTTACTAGATACCCATTTTAGCATGACTGCAGATCGCAGACATTAATTATTTCTTATTTCTCTCTGAAACTCTATGTAGTAAATGAGAAAACTTTGATCAATCTGACAAACAATTATTGTTCTAGCAAAAGTTAATTCTCTACAAGATACTAATTTTTAGTTAATTAGATTTGTTTTCTGATATGTACCATATCTTGAATAACCAAACATGGATTCGTGTTATTTAACAGAATTAGTCACAAACATATTTTTTTGTTTTATATTCAATCGACCATTTTCTCTGTTTCAATCTTAATAAAGTAAATATACTGGCTGAGCCTCTAACCAAATATCATGTATCAGCGAACGTAGTTAGTCAGTATCCTGCCATTAGAAAACTTTGATCCAAAAAAACCTTACAACTTTCAATGGTATCTGCATTCACAGCAATAAACTTTGAACTACAAATTTTGTTTTTAGTCTAACCGTCGAAGTCATGGAACTAATTTTACGCATATCATAACACATTCGAACTAATAAGTATAAAAAAAACTGTGAGACAAACGTCACCAGACCTTCCTCGCATAAGCACGCTGTTATCTTCCATAGTCTATTCCTATTTTCAATTTTTAGGGGTTGGCCGTGCACTTGAGGGTGGTTTAGGGAGGTTGCTTTAAAAAGTGATTGTCGTCATTCTTATTACATTTAAAATTTTCAGGGATTGGAGGTGCGCTTTAAGGTGGTTCAGAGGTGTCCTTTTAATAAAAGAGATTATTGTTGCATTTTTAGAAATTTTAATTCGTAGGGTTTGGGATTTAGAAATGTTTTAACAAAGAAAATAATTTTCGTTTTTGTTATAAATTTTATTTTTAGGGGCTAAGGGTGCACTAAAAGCTGTAGGAAACGATGAGTTCTAATAATGGGGATAATTCTACTGATTATTTCAAATTTTTAAGTCTTAGGAGTTGGGGTGGTGCACTTAATGGTGGCTTAGAGAGGCTACTTTAACTTATTTTTTTAATTGTTAAGGGTTAGAGGTGCGTTTTAGACGTGTCGCTTTAAAAAAGGCAATGACGTTCTGGATTTTTATAAATTTTCAATTGTTTGGAGTTAAAGATGCATTTAAGTGTGATAAGGAGATATTGTTATACCAAAACCCCATTTTCAAAAATATTTTTAGAAAATGGTGACCATTAAGGGTGGTTTGTAGTGTTGCTTTACAAAAGAGAACCACTTTCCTCATTTTTAAAAGTTTAATTTTTTGACGGTTGGGTATTCATTTGGGGGTGATTTGGGAGTGTCTATAGAGATTTACCCTTTTGCAAATCGGCTATACTAAGTACAAGAAAAATCTTAGTAAATTTTTAAGGCCCGCTTATATTGTAACAGAGCATCCCTCCCTCGCCCCTTATTATTTGAACAGGCAATGTTTCTCCTTTAAAATCTCGATCGTATAGCGAGGAAGGTAAAACTAAGCTAAACACTTCGCTTTTTTTGTACTTTAGAAAAAATTAATTGCCATATATTTACAAAAATATTTTTGTGTCAACGTTGTAGCACCACTCCTACCACCACAGCAGTAATAATATGTTGCAGGTCGTAATACGGTAGTTAGCGTTCTCTGCCAATTTGTATTTTTAGACTTGCCTGAGCAAACCTGTCAAAAGTACAGTGTTAATTAAAATTTAGCAGAAAGGTTCAAAGACAATACCCTCAGTACCCACTAAATTATTTAAAATTCATTAGATCCGAAGCGTCTCAAAATGACAACTACTATGAAATATTTAAGATATAGAAAAGACAAAAAAACATGAAACTGTATTATCAAATTTTTAACATAACACTAAAATTTCTATGGTAAGGTGTCGATACACAAGCGCACAAAAAAACTGTTGTATTCCCTTTGAACAAAATTAATAGTTAATGGTATGTTTTGTTTAAAAATTCAAATATGTCACAGCTGGAATGTTTTCGAATAAGACAATATTTTTTGTAGGTCATCTCATTCATGATATACCGAGTCAAAACATACAGGTTTTAAAATATCTCTGCTATTTGAAAAAGTAGGTGAAAAAGTTAGGAATAGAAGTTGAGCGAACCAACCCGTACTATATATAAACTCACATATCAAAATCTTATACAGGGTGTCCCATAAAAATATTCATAAATTAAATTAAAAAGTATTAATTTATGAATATTTTTATGGGACACCCTGTATAAGTGGAATGCTCCATATTTTGTGTCTTAGTAGAAAGATCAGTTATTTCCTAATAAAAAATCTAATAATTTTTTTTCTAAATGGCATAGTTTTGGAGAGAAAAATATTTTCGTAGATATTGTTTTACAGCTTGTGCTCTCACGGTCCACACGCAAATAAGAAGATAGTGGTGCGCGACAATAAATTAACAAAGTTGACAGGTGTGTTAGTCAGTTTTATTACATAAATGTCATATTTTTACTTTATTCGTTCATACATTGTTTTTGTGTATTATATATTAAGAGTAGTAGTTAGTTAATTACAACGTGACAATGAAAATATGTAAAATATGACATTTATGTAATAAAACGGCATAACACACCTGCCACCTTTATTTCTTTTCCATTGCGGACCTTGATTACCTTATTTGCGCGTAGACCTAAGCGCGCGAGCTGTATAACAATATCTATAAAATTATTTTTTTCTCGAAAACTATACAATTTACATAAAAAAATTATTTAAATTTTTTGATGGGAATTAAATGTTCTTATTATTAAGCAAAAAAATATAAAGCAATCCATTTAAGAAAAATATTATCTTATAATTAATTTTTTATTGAAACACACTGTATAAGATTTTATTATGTCAGTCAATTTATAGTGCGTGTCGGTTTGCATAACTTTTATAAGTACCTTTTAACTTTTCTTTTCAAATAGTACAAATATTTTGAAACCTGTATCTTTGGACTCAGGCTGTATACTACGAGTAGATATACCCAGTGTTGTCCGAGTCCCCTACCACTGCTCGTTCTGATACATTTCCCGCCATATCTACCGTCTTTTTCATTCGTTTCTGCCATATTTTTCCGCCATTTGCTTCCGCTATATCTATTCCGCCTCTATCGTTTAACTCCGACGTAATTAGAAGAAAACTGCAAAAATTGCAATTAGAAAATACCAAAAAACATTATGTAGATTATGAACATTTTTAAAAATTACTAAAATTTCGAGATTTTCAAAATTGTCAAATGTTAAAATATTTCTAACAATATTCAAAATTTTCGAAAGATTTTAAAAATTTCAAGAAGGTTCCGTGGTGGTTGCCCGACATTTACGTTTATAAATACATTTAAACGGAAGTGTAAATATGATCTAGACTTCTAGACGCTTTTGACAACGATCAGTTGGCGTTGTATTGAAAATAAATGTGTTTATCCGTCAGGTGAATTTTATTGAAAACCAGAACTGGCTTTAAACGGTAAATAAGGAAATGGGCTTAAAATGTTTTTAGTTCGCTTGTACAACTAATTCTAACTGCGTGATTAATTAAAAAATAACAGAGTTGTTTGATGGTGTTATAAATGAATAACATTATTTAAAATCCATTTATGTACAGGGTGAATCATCTTAGTTTGTTAACGATGGGGCAAGTCAACATAACATGAAATTGTTAGATTGCAGAGGCTCCCATAATTCAGGGTTTCCCCAACGCTCTGTTTATCGAGTAATGGTTTATATAAAATCCTATTTTCAAGTTCTAAAATTAATTCTTTTTTACGAGAACAGGATGCGATACATATTAAATTTATATTTAAATTAAATAAATCTCCAGAATCAGTAGTATAAGACTTTTTAATACACTTATCATTAGGAAGTAACTTTCCCAATTTTTAGCGATCAGATTTAATGCTAGTATCTGGTATTTGTTAAGCTTTTTCGATGTTTTTAAAAATTTTTGCATTTACCTCTTTACCATCTTGTTACTTGTATGAGCTATACGGCGTAAGTCCGAATCGATACAGCTAATGAGTGAGTACTTAAATATTGCATAGCCGACGATAAAAGCCCCGAAAACATTTAACATGACTCACCCTGTATATGAGGTTTTTTCTGCAATTAATTGGGGGCCGAATAATTCATAACTACACCTCTGGAAGGTTTGATAATATGACTTTCTGGCTTAATTTGTGATTTGCAGTCGCAATATTTCTGATTTAAACTAAGGAGCAGTTCTCGGTTTAAACCGCATTTGCGAAATTAGATTAATTTCGCAATGTCACACTGAGTAAACATAAATGGTGCCAATTTCGACGACAACTCTCGGAATAAATAAGGCTCTAAATATGATAAACAGTTGATCGTAGAAGAACTCTAAAACGAGCTCAAATAAAAAATTACAAGTTCATTTAAGAGTATTATAAACCGAAAATTAGACGATTACTTTCACGAAAAGCATTAAAAGCAATAAAAAGTGCAGGTATGAAACAAAGGAAAGAAAAAATGATGTGCTCCGCTTAGCTTAATTTGTATTCCCAAGATAAAAATATTTCTTCGCGTTTTTTTTATTAACTGGGAAGATTAAAAACTGGTGATTTGAAATAAATTGCGATAAATCTTCGAGTCATTTAACTGTAAAGTTCCCGCGTTTTAAATTTGAAATTATAATAAAATCGGTAATTTTGTTAACAAAACTTTCGAATAAAATAAGTAACCGCTGTAAATTATGAATATTAATCCCAGAGGTAAAAATAAGGCAGTTTATTTTGAAGAACCGGCGCTGCAAAAATTATAATTTTACTTTATTAGGCGTGAGAACGTCGCCAGAGGAAAATAATCTCCGCAATTTTCATCTTTATAGACGTTATAAATGTATACAATGCCTTACAAAACATTAAACGCCATTAAAAATATTCGAGCAGCAAAACGAAAGCCCTATAATGTTATCCAAATAGGTGACAACGAAGTATGTTGATATCCCCTGTCTGCTATCTGTTATTAATGTGGTGTATACGTACGACTTTGTAACTATACCATGAGAGTAAATCATGTAAAGCATAGTTCTACATGAGACTGAATTTGCGTTGCCCTCAATAGAGATCGGACGCGGATAACACTGCGGGACTCATGATAATAACATCATATCATGGACCCAACGACCACACTATTAGCAAAGCACTATACTATATTGTATTTTTCGTTCTATTTCACCGCGACACAGACGCGTTTTCATCCAAACAATTTTTTTTATTCCACTATCTAAATAGACAACCATTCTGATCCGTTGTTATGAAATGAATAAATAGAGAACAATTAAATCGCTAACTAAATTGAATAAATGAATTTTGAAATTTAATTTCCTGCAAACTGAAAAGCTTATTTTACAACAGATTTATTTTTGGGCACTAGCATTTTCACAACACAATAAAAAATAAGCACAGCATTTCGTTTGTCCTCTCCTATAGTTTAGAAAATTATTGCGTTGCACATTCTTGAAAGTATTTTTGTATTAATGTATTACGCGCCAATCGTAAATATAAGATATTATATATACTATTAATTTAGAAAGTCAAAACAAGCATGAATGGATCATTTCATAAAAGAGGGACTGAAATGTTGCAGTGAATGCATCTATAAAGATCATAACAATAGTTTAGTAAGTTTACTCGAACATCCTGATCTAGGAACAGAAGAAACTTATTAAAAAAAATTTACTCGACACAGCATTATTTTTATATCACGTCACATATATGTAATATTTCTTTCCGTGTTTCATTAATATTTAAAAAAAAGTACAACTAGCTAAAGTTGTTTTTATATGAATACAGCTTTAAGCTCTATCAAGACTTACGCCTCAATGTGACTCAGAAAGTGCGCGGCGTTTTGATAAAAGATTCATACCATCAAAATCGTAGCCATATATCTATTTTCTGCTTTGAAATATTTCATAAAGTTTATTCTTAATTTTGTTCGCTGCACGTATATGTTAAAATCTACGCATAAAATAATTTGTCGCCTAGTAAAAAGTTCACTACATCTACAGCAAAAAATTATATTCGTAATTTTTTTGAGCAAAATATATATATTTTTAAAAATTAAATGTAGATCATAGACAGCGCTGATGATTCTGCTTTTAATCAAAAAAAAATCAAGTCTATATGCCAAATAATTCTCGAGATTTTACGTTATATTTGTTACAAATGCTGAATTTAACAATTGGAGATTTGGGCATTCTTTATTAAAAAACAGTTCGGCAGGTACTGGTCAGAAAGATCGTAAATGGCCATTTCTTATAGCAAGTATCGTACTTAACAAGAATGTGTCGGTATGATCTAGTTGTACGCAGAAAAATTTGTTTATGAAGGAAGCGACTTTTACCGCTTACTGAATTTATATGGAAGTTTCATCAATTTCTAATTTATTTTGATATACAAACGGTATTAATGTTTTAAATGCCCATATTTACACAACATCCGACGGCTTATAATTATAGTAATCTACGATGCTTTGGTCTTTTGATCGCATGAAAAAAGAAAAAATGTCAAAAATAGTATAAGAATGTAAAGCACAAAGTAAATGAGAAAAAGTGAACAGTACTTGACAATAGAAAGAGACTGATTGAAACCGTCAAAAGAAGAAGAATAACCTGGGAGAAGCAAAGTAGAAATTAGGAATAAGTGGCAACGTTCTACAAGAAATGAGCAAAAGACACTTCGGCACGATTAAAAGAAGGAATATGACAAAAAAAAGAAGAAAAAATAAGAAGTGTTCCCGATGAATTTTTGATGTACATTTCAAAACTCATCGAAATCAGACTATCCGTTCAGCGGTTATAAAGTATGCCCACACACCCACAGACAAATTAGTTTTTAAACATTTTTTAGCACTTTAGTTGCAAAATATTTCAGTCGAAATTTTGAAATCGAACATTGTCATGAAATGAATACTTTCCTATACTGAAAATATAGAAAATAAAAATACGCGGGGTAGTCAAACTTGCTTAAAGTTGTCGTACAGCTTTAGGTGAAATGAAAAAAAGTTCCACAAAAAAAAATTGTCACACTCGACCTTCTATGACAATAATACGTTTGAACGTATGTATGCGATAAAAAAGTAATCACGAATTTTTAATGTAGGAAGTTTGTGTTGTGTTACATTAACAATTACTGTCACTGGGTGTAGTTATCTTTGTTTCCTGCAATAATCATCAGAATGAAAATGTACAAAGCGGAGCTTCCAAATAAAGTTATTACGAATGCTGCGTTTTCACGAGCCGGAATGTCTAGACAGATTGGAGTTCCTGAAAATGAACACCAAGTTGTTTCGTAACGATCGCCAATTACATTAACGAAATTTTTATCGTCGGACAGACCGCTGTCAATCCAACAAGGCAAGGAGTATAAAAAATTACAATGGTTTCTGTCTCATCTAATCAAAAGATGTGGAAATCATTTGACCGTTATCCTTCTGGATTTTCACGTTTAACCTTTAAACAAAATTCATTCGCAAATACAAAAGTTTCCGTTTTCCTGTACAAGGTTTAAATATAAATAATAAAATACGTTAGTATTTAAAATTGTGACGTATTGTAATGCAAAGAAATAGGAAATCTTTTTATGAAATAAGACATTAGACACAAATTTCAAGCTAAATTTAGTTATTCGCATACGAAGTTTTAGTTGATCAAACAGCTAGTTTATGAAAATCAGACTTCAATAGAAGCTTTAGTAAAAAAGTAAAGCAAAAATCCTTCACAAAATAAAATTGACGTAGCTCAAAAACGCAAAGCAGAATTTGCTTCAAGTTTTATTCACAGATTTCATAACAAATATTTGATGAGATTTTCCTAAAAATGGGAATCTGCAGAAAATGAAGTGTTTTGAAGAATTCTGTTTAGGAGACGTTTTTCAAGCTATCTAATAATTTTAAAAAACATAGGATTCATGTCTTAAAACCCTTCAAGTAGTAACAATTTTAATTTGCTGAAACTTACAATTAGTTATTTAAAAATACGGAATGTTTTGCTGAGGACAATTATTCGTCTGAAATTTTGTCATTTAATGGCAAGCTGCATTAGCATCTTCCAAGAAAAGCAAGGTAATCCAAGTATTTCTCTAAAACGGCACAACATAATCGTCCCATGCTCATTTAAAGAACATTACTAGAAAAACGAGTAACACAAATGAAGGTAAGTTAAATAACATTACTACAGCAGCATCTTACGTCTGGAGCTTAATTAAGCTGAAATTGACTTTAATAATACTCTTGGTACACAGATGCTGAACTATATCGCCAAGATTGTATCACAGTACCAGAATTGCTCTACGTCATGATTTTACCGTTGTTTATGTAACATAGCATACAAAATACGTGTTTATTTCGAAGCTACAAATTAGCTAATCTTTATAGGAGTTGCAGGAATATCTTGATTAGAAGTATTACTATACTATAATTATAACTTAGCAACGCTTTTGAACTATTCCAATACAGCTCATACAGCTCATTATAGTTAAATTAGCTCACAGAATTAAAAACAAAAGTGTATAATTACTAAAAATACTTTTTAGATTAGCTGAACCCGTGGCCCTTGCCTCACCCTCTTTCTGATAACTTGTAACTGCCGCGTTGCCCTACGTAACGGTTACATAAACATTAATGTTCAATATGTTGATAAATCATTACAAATGGAAATAAATCTTTAAATATTTAATTTAAATCTTTCAATATTCAATAAATGTTTAACGATTGAGTAAATATGTAATTTAAATATTGAAATATTGAATAAATCGTTATAGATGTTAATAAATGCAAAAACATTTATTTGAGATCTTCGAATATTTAATAAATCTGAACGTGTTTACATAAATAAAACTTCGGTTCTTACATCAGCTGGGTCAGCAAGGTTACATAAATATGACAACTAAATGTTCAACAAAATCGTTTTGGGTCGCTTGTTTTAAGCCGGAAGATTCGAAAAAAAGGCTGAATTTTACCCACGGCTTTGTATCCGATTCCGTTTTTAGGTTTGTAAAATTTGGTATTTAAAAAGATGCTTATCTAGTCGATAAATTTTTGATATATCCCTGCATCCATTCGAGTGATCCAAGCCAATAAAATTAAAATAATTAAATAAATTAAAATGGGTAAGAATGGAGCCTTCAATTGCTGCATAGTTTCTGAAGTTACGTCACTGTTTGTACAGCAATAAACATTTTAATAATTTTCTGGGTTAATTTATTTTAGTATTATATGAATTGTTTGTTTAAGAAAATTATATAATTTTTTTTTATATTTCATACCTCACCTGTAAAAAAATAAAAATACACAAAACAAAATGGGCATGGGGCCCCTCCTTTTTGTTTTATATCCCTCAATTATTGCCTCTTTTTGGTTTTCTGATGTTACGCCACTGTTTGTACAGCAAGAGTAACTTGTCCGAGATTTACACGTTTCTATACGTGATTATCCCTTGCCTTTACTTTTCTGAAGGCATTATTGCAGTATTGTGCAACTGAAGTATTAAGTAACCGAGTTCTATACGCGTCCGCTTGCTGTGATCTTGCATCACAAATGAATGTTTCCGGCGTAAATAATTTTTTGAAAATGTATTAAATTTTGATGAATTTTAAGTTTTCCAAAATGGTTTGAAGTGAGAATTTCTATCCTTTTACGATTATAACCAAACCCAAAGTGAGTTACCAAAATGTTTACGAGTAAACAGGCTTTCAATTAAAAATTTAAAACTAGTTGTTGGATTAATTTCACAAGACCTTCTTCGCATAAGCCAGCTTCCATTTGGCTGGTAAAAGTTCATCAACGGCAATGAAACTTCCACATCCTATTCTGTATTGCAGTGTTTCTCAAATTTGGGTACGCGTACCGGCGGGTGTTCTCCAATAAAATTAGGAGTAGAAAAAAATTCAAATGGTACAGTTTAACATTATTTTATGTCCGTTTAATAAAATTACAATAATTCCCTTCACATTCAGTCGATGAAAATTGAGAAAATATAGCAATTAGAAATTTTTGCAATATTGCCTGTAATTAACACAAGGACTGGGTTATACAGGGTGTTTGCAAAATGATGGTAGATATTTCGAGAACAGATATAACGCTTCCCTATGGCGTTACAGCCTCCCGAAATTAAAACATTCTAATCACGCTTTAATTAATAACTCTGCTATGTGGGGCGTACTCTATATAACTTCAAACGTATTTTTAACCAACTTAAATTTTTTGTTTTCAAAACATTCCCTCTCTCTCTCGGGGTAGAATCTTTCTTTCTTTGTTTCTAAAGACTGTCACGAGGAGTCGACACGGAACAGCTTTTCTTCTTTTTCTCTCTCTGTTCTACTATATCCGTCATAATTTCGTTTGTCCGCTATACCTGTCTTACCCATAGGAAAATTAAATTCAGTAATATTTACACCAAAACGTCTTAGTCTTCCTTAATCACATATTCCTACTATATTCCGTTTGCTACCGTTAGCTATTGGATCTTAATTGCTACGTTACCTACCTTTGCTACTGTATTTTGACTGCTACCGTATGCTACGGTTTCCTACTATATTTTGCCTGCAACCGTTTGCTCCTGCTTAGCACCGTACTTGCGTTTGTGCATATTTAGCTTTGCTTGGCTTATACTACCTTGCGCCATAGTGTAATACTTATTTTGTAAATAGCCTGTATAATTAACCTGTCGCTTTATTTAATATATAGAGTTGTTTACTTATTAACACTATTTCAGCACAAATGGTTTCGGTAAATAAACCTATACTATACTATACTCCTTGTTACCGTCCTCTTCACCGCAGTTACCCAGGTTTTTAACTAGGTACGAGGGAACCGTGCAGACCGACTGTGGAAAAGCCGTCCTCAAAAAGTGAAGTTCTACTAGAGAAAACGAGATTACAAAAAATAAAATATAAAAAAAGTTTAAGAAAGACCTCGTATTCAGGTATTCCGATTTCTAGTGTGCTCGTATTTTGGCTATTGGATTGTTTATTGGCTTACGTAATCAACCAAAGTTAAACCTACTAAAAGTTTTTTTGTAATGTTATCCCTGTGAGCGCGTCAAACATTTTCAAAATGTTTGAGAAATAAAACCAAACATCAACATTTATGGTAAACTTAGAACTATCCTATTTTTGATAAACCTGCCTCGTTTGCATGCGCTTTCTTCCGCATGCAGGTATTAATTATTTAGACCTAGAGCGGTTTTACTAAGTTAAGACATCTGATAAACTGTACAAATAAATACACATATACACTATGACGAAAACCGGTTTATTCAGAACTCTTAAACATGATTATCTGTCAGAATTTTCGTTTATTGCATACCGACAAAATAATACACGTTTCCATTCAAATCTCAAATATATTATTTTTATATATATATATGTAAAAAAATTTCCGTTGTAGAAAATTTAAAAAAGGGAAAAATAATTTTCCTTTTAAGTTCCAAAACTTAAAAGCTCAAAGCATAGTGAAAGCTCTGGATCTATATATGCGTGAAGCTGCGTTCATCGTCGACTTAATTGCATCTACTAACAATCAACGGCACAAAGGCGAAACTATGCCCGTGATGTCCCAATGTCCATTAAGGCATTCCTAGCTCGGCGGCAAATTTGAATTACAATCAGAATTTCAAATATGAGATGTATGCGCCTGGTCGAAGAATTATTTGTACAACTGCATACAGGCCAGTGTGCGGTTTGAAAAGCTGTGGATTCCGAATTCCCGAAATTAACACCTGGAACGTCATCACGGCATATTTGTACCGCGCTTGAGCGAAACGCGTAAAAACGAGATAAATTAAATTTTAAGAAATTAATTAGGAGCCGAGCGATTAACCAGAGGGATGTCATTCTGAGCGTTTTATTTATAAATCTGTTTTATAACTTAAAACAGAAGTTCTTTAAAGAGAAATGTAACCGTCTTCGAGGTCGTGAAGTTTTAATTTTCGTCAAAGGCTAAACGTATTTTACATAAAAGAATGCTAAGAGTGCTGATAAAGCTTGTGGTTTTGTTAACTATCTCGTAACTTTAAAAACAATGAAATAAATTTATTACTTAAAAGTTTCACGTTTTAACGCTTTATTCTGCTCGGATTTTTATCTTTAAGCAACACGGCACCTACTACGCAATAATTAGCTTTGAGACTTACTCAAATTTTTCTAAAACACCGAACAAAGCAGTAAAGGGGAAAATAAATTAAATTTGCGTTCTTAATTATTTTAGGAAATTAATGAAAGTTGATATTTTTTATAACTTTTTGTTTCTTAATACTTTTAGAGAAAAATCTAAACCTATTTGAAAATTGCTTTGTTTAATTCTACAACTGCTAATATTCTAAGATATTTAGCTAAATTATTTAACAGACTTCATCTTCAATATTAAATTAATCACTTCGAGGTGTTCTGGCACAGGATAACTACTATGAATAGTTAAATAAAGCAATGCTTTGGTTTTAATGTACAAATAAAGCCATCAATTTCGTTGGGGTAAATATCTCTCTACAGAGAGGAAATTTATTTGATTTACGTGAACAAGAAGGATTCGTGCAAAAGTCTAATAGAAGCTTTTTATAGGTTTAGTGCGTAATTCAAGGGTTGTACATCTCCGAAAACATAACCCTTAATCTGTCTGTTGTTGTCTAACCTTATAGATTATAATACCCTGTTAAGATTTCGTGAATGCGAATCCTAAATACATTTCTAGTCAACAATAACATAAATTTCAATGCAAATTGCTCCATGTTTGCCGTAACCCCAGAGCCCGTGGAGAACTCTAGCCGGGTGCTAGGCCGGTGCCCTGGGGAAATAACTCCTACACTAGATGCGAGGTGCGAGAAGCTCGTCAACTACCCTTAAAACTGCCTCAACTATCTCATCTGAGATAAATATGAACATGGAAAAAGTTTGATTCATTTAAATTAGAAAAAATCTGTTCATGCAACGCAATTTCATGTTTCTTGGTTGTTAAAACTGAACGTTGGTTTGTGTAGATTTTCCCTTTGCTTTTTTAGAAAAAGGGAAAAAGAAATTTAAACAAAAACATTAAAAAATATATGTAAACGTCTTTATACAAGAAAACGACAAACAACATGAAAAAACCTCTGTGATGGAGAAATGGAAAAAGATCAATAAATAAGGCTCTTTTGAAAGAATTTTCCAATCTTTCAAAAAACAATAGAAAAATTTTTTATAACAAGCTGCGGAGAATGATTTAAAAAAGTGGAAAGGTATTCTTTAAACATGGATTTTATAAGTACGGCAGTAATTGCGCAGGAAAATTAAACATTGTCATAAAAACCCAAGAAATATCGTTTGATATTTTTTACCTAACAGTTTTGTCTAGGGAATAAACACGGCCAATAACAGACATTTTTTAGAAAGAAATCTAAGAAATAACTTTATTTCGTAATAAGGCGATTTTTAGGCTATTTTAGGTTACTTGTTGTTATGTACAATATTCTTAGTTGAAGCTCTTTTATGTTAGTAGACATTCACTGTGGAGTCGTCAACTCCGAAGAATATTGGGCGTAGTCTAACGTGCACATACAGACACTAATACCCATGACTACGTTGAGAGCCAAACCCGGGACTGGTTGATTTTAAAGTGAACACTTAGCACACCGAGCCACCCCGGCCTATAATTA
Source organism: Ctenicera cuprea (assembly GCA_958336395.1). Taxonomy (NCBI): domain Eukaryota; kingdom Metazoa; phylum Arthropoda; class Insecta; order Coleoptera; family Elateridae; genus Ctenicera; species Ctenicera cuprea. The sequence continues at coordinate 11,785,305 of OY284496.1, read as the reverse complement.
ACGCTTTTCGATTTTTCCTGTTTGTTTTTTTTATTGGGGTGTTGCTTTACGGGTGTAGTTTTGCATTGCCGTTGACTAAGTGGGAAAAGCCTTTTTTTAATTATTAAAATACACGATTTGACTAAAAAGCAGTCAAAAATATCAAAACATTATTTAAAGTATCTTGTAAAAATCTTCTTGTCACTTAAAGAAAACCTAAAACATTTGACATGTGTTTTGTTGTTTGGTTTTACAATGTCTTTACTTTCTCATAAGTGGCATTACTAAAACCGTCATTACAACTCGCTAGCAAATCAGGCAGTTGCTTTATGTTAACATTTTTGAACTGTAGATTTAACAGAATTTCCAGGAAATTCCACTATCCCTTTATTTTCAACTCCAGTCGACCCACGTTACAAATACAAACCACTTGACAATTAATCAAGCGTCTTGACCACCTCAATATCGAAGCTGTTATGAAAGAATTTATTAATAATGAAAACCAAGCAAGGGTCTTTAAGAAGCGGAAAAAGGCAGAGAAGATTGTCTGTCATTATTAAGTAAGAAGGTTTCCTTTTCCACGACATCCCACTATAAACTTTTTTAAATAAACTAGTATTGCGACTGTGAAAAAAAATCTAGTTTACCTATTTAACACGTTTTGTATGGCAAACCGTTTTACATTTTGTTCAGATTAGTGATATGGATAACAAAACAATTTTAAATATTTGCTTGCATTTTCTGATATCATAAATTCATTTCATATATCAGAAATTATTTTCTGACATTTCTGATAATTCGAAATAAATTTCTAATGTCAGAATCGAATTGTTTATATCAGAAAATGCAAGCACATGTTTAAAAATAGACAATAAAACATATCAAACTTTGTCATTGATTTACTGTTCAATAATGATTGCAATTTAAAGTTTACTTGGCTATTTTGAACGCAATAAAAATTATTGTTTTGGTTCATTAGTTTTAAAACCTGTATATTAAATAATAAATAATAATAATAATGTACCATGTAGTTTTCATTACTTTTGATTGTAGAAATACTGGATGCTAAAACAGTATTTATTTTTAATATCATTTCTGCCAAGTTTTCAACATATTATATAATTTAATATTTTTAAAAATATCACATCCCCGTATTAAAAAAAATATGAGTACCTCCGTATTTGTTAAACATATTGCATGCTTATATTTGTAAAAATATTACACCATATTTTTAAAAGTACCACATACATTTGAAATTTTCACCAACAGTGTACAAAGTATCACTCACGAATTAAAAATAAAGGTTCTAAAAACATTCGTATTGTGAAATAAACAATACCACCTGATATAAATAAATACTTAATGGGACTCGGCTGTTTATCAATTTGACTATCATCCGATAGAGGACAGCGCGACATATAGAACATATGTAGCTTGTGACTGAAAATACAACGCAAATGTGAACCGATGAAGTATTCAAATCGATAAAGAACCAAAAGCAGCTATAATTGTTACGACATTTTATCACTCGATACTTTTGTTGTTTGTTGTTTGTTATTGTTTCTATCTTGTAGAAATTGCTACTTATATTTACATAGACTTACTGACTCAATAAATTAGTTTATATCACAAATTAAATTGTAGCTCATGTTTAGCTCCATGATTTTACCAAATGTAAAAAAATCGTGTTGCTAGTTTTTGAAGAATATTTTTATTGAAAATTTCCGAAACGTTGGAAATTCTTTCCACTTTATATCGCTTACCTTTCCAAAACTTTTGTGCATAGTAACAGTGCGGCTATTATGATCTAATATTTGTAGGCGATCTGTCAACCTGTTATTGAGTAATAAGGCGCTAAATTAAAAATTTTCAAAAATTTCGTAGCGGCCGCCATTTTAAAGCTAAAAAGTTCGAAAAAAAACGTTGGACTTGCCGTAAAATCTTCTATCAGATTCGGTTTTTAAAATTATATAATTTAGTTTAGGAAAAATATGCTACTAAGAAAACATGTCTAACTTCCGCTTCCGGTTTTAGATTTTATAGCCTATTTTGACGGCAAATTTGTAATATACCTCCACATTCCAAAGCATATCAAAATTCGACCATCCGTTCGATACTTATGATGCACCACATACCCACCCACCCACTGACACGTTTTTAAATTTAAATTAAAAATAAATTAAAAATCCTTTCTTAGAGGTCCAAAACATGTATTTCTGTTAAAATCACAAATTCGAACATTTTTATGAAATTCCCCATACCGAAAGTATAGGAAAGCAACAAATTGATATGGCGGTTCCACGAAAGCATGCAGTTTTCCGAAAACTTTAGCTTGATATCAATGGGAGCTACGATTTATAAAAAATTTGTTTGGTTTTTTTAAACCCAAAAATAGGTTTATTTACATTTAGTTGAACACTTATATTGTTATAGGCTGTCCGAGTCTAATCGTTAATGTGATATAATTTACGATAGTCTTGGCAACAGTAACTGTTGCAGCGTGGATAAAATTTTTTTGAAACTACAAAAAATACAAATGTTTAAAGCTAAGTTTAGGCGAAGCACTTTCGCACATATTTTCACTAAAGGTTTTGGTTTGGTCCATTTATGTACACAATAGAAGGTAGAATAATAGGCTAGGCTGCTTACGAATGTTTTGTAAATCTAGTTTTAAAAATAATACCAATATACTTTGTTGAATTCATATTGCATAGTGCATACACAGAACAATACTTGATGTAATGAACTAGAAAATTTGTTATCTGAACTCATAACCTTTTAGTTATTATTTTCTATCGTGGCTTCGCAATGATAACAAAAGATTGACTTTTATTATTGTTTGCTTTTATATGATGTAATAATATCCGGGTAAATTTTTCCAGCAGCTTTTTGTGTTGTGATTTTGAAATCATATTCCTGAAAAATGTTTTAAAACGCAGTATAATAATGGTTGTTTTTCCAGGTTATAGTTTATTTGTTTACTATCTGCGACTTCCAGTACATAAAATATAATAAAACTACGTTTTAAATAATTTTTCATGTGCTTACACCTCACACACGCACGCACTTTTATCAAAGTTTTGTATACGCTCTCGCATCGGTTTCTGATCAGATCCTTTTTCGCCTTTAGACGTCAACTTAGTGTAAAACATGACTATTGTTTCAATTGTCTTACAGCAAAAAAATGCAATAACGAAAATATTTTAATTATTTTTACATTATATTTGGTGGAAATATTTCATCAAATATATGGAGTTTGTAACTGAAAACCAAAAAGTAATGTATGTTTATTTAATGTCGGCCTTTTAAAGTTATGAGTTTTACTTCTTCATAATAATATGTGGGCGCAGAACAAGTTTACTACAGAAAAATGCTAAAAGAGAAATTTTCAGGTCTTTTTACGAGCAAGGTTTTTTACAGTATTTTGGGAATTACGGGTACATTTTCAAAATCAGAAAAATGAAAATCATTGACATAAATTACAAACAACTAAAATTATACATTTTTTAAACAAATATTATGAAAATCATATTTAAACATTTTACTCAAATCTAAAAATTATTTTTGGTATCTAATGAAATAAAGGTAATTTAATCTTGTAATTTTTTTACGTTTTTATACTGTTCGTAATTGAATTTTATAAATTCCATAGTTATGATAGAGGCTCATTTACAGCTTCGTAAATGTTTGCTGGTGTATTTAAACGAAATACTACCATCAATGAAACTAAACAAAGTTTTAGAGTAAAGTTCTTTTATAGAGTTAATTATTGTGAGAGCATCTCGCTATTCAATTAGTTCTCGAACTGTCTGCGTACTTACATATTTACACTTCATTAATGATTAATTGAAGTAAAAAAAAAAGGAATATAATTTTATTTATAATCGCATTATTTTATGTAATAATTACTTTAGAGTTTTTTGTAAAAAATATTGTTTGAGATTAAAGACACCATAGGAAAAGACTAAATTCGTTTGCCAAAAATTGGTGGGAGAGAGGAAGCTAGCTTATTTAAATATTAAATTATCAAAAAATTGAAATAAGATTTTTATTCTACTACTAATGATAAGCAATGTAGAGCTATTGTCCTTCGATTATTAAATAAAATAGCACTAATCTTCAATTTAAAAAAATTCATAGATCATAGATTGGGGGTCTCGGAGAATATATAGCCTTGAAACCAAAACTAAAGTACAGCTCATTTTCAACACTACGAGTAATTTTTAAATCTTGATTTTTTTGGTATTGGTTTTAAAACATTTGGTCCTGTTAGAGCAAAGTATATGTCGTTTTGGCACCTCGTTTTTGAGATAATTAGGCGTTAAAGTCAAAATTTTCAAAAAATGGAAAGAGGATTTGGCTGAAGGTCTGTTTAAAAACAAATTAATTAACAACATGTCTAAATTCCTCTTCCGGAATTTTCTTTTGTCGATGAATTTTTGATATTTCTCGTTCCAATTTTTATTAAAATTGGTAACTATGAGTGAACTAGCGAACAAACGAACGAACGTACTTCGAACGTTGAACGTGGCAGTAGAAAATAAAAATAATGCAAATTGATAATACTCGGCAAAGCGCAAATCAAATGGAACACGTCACATCGTACAGATACCGGTCGTGCAACAAAAGGACATAATATGACGTGCAGTCAGAACAAGCTAAACTATAACTACCACGTAACTGATGACCGATTGCCGCCTTATTGTGTTTTTCATGGGATAATCCGTTTTTTTGATGTTTTGGAAAAATATTCCTTAGGATTAAAGAAAACCAAAAACGGAAGCGGGAAGAGTACATTCCCTCGCAAAAATTTGGTAGAAGGAGCAAAATTAACTTCCCTAATTACTATTTGCGCACCAAAAAATTATGTTGTTAATCTTTCTATTACCAATCATGAGCAATTCAGGGTGAAAAGAATTTTTAGTCTTTTATTTATTAAATAGAGATCTATGAATTTTCGATTTTCACACATTCACAGACGGCGTCACAAGAAAATTATCGGACTGGGACACGAACCATACTGTAGTTCTTCTTTAGCTTTATAAGCCTACAAAATTTTAAAATAACCGTTTTGCCGGTTTCCGAGTAGTATTTTTATTGATTATTCTTTCACTTCAAAGTTTTCGTAGTTCCAAAAGGTCTACTATATTGTAACATTATATACTTTTAGGACATTTACATTATTACATTTAATCCAAAATATTCAAAAATTCATAGAAAGCGTGACAGTGAAATTAGCGGGCGGAAAACAAACCAAATTGTAGCTTGTCTTTAGCTTTATTAGACTAGAAAATTTTAAAATAATCCTATGGCCAGTTTTAGAGCAACAGTTTTTTGAAAATTCCTAAAATTTTAAAAATGTTTTACTTTATAGTTTTATATTTTTTTCAGTTTTTTTAGACATATTAACATTGCGTCCTAGAGCTCTTACAATACCAAATTTAATTCTGATGTGCCAACTAGTTTTTGAGTAATAAAGCGTTAAATTTAAAATTTTTATAAATCGTAGCTGCATCCATTTTATAGTTAGATATAGTTAGTTAGATAGTTCAAAAAAATTATTGTGCTTTCCTGTGGTCTATTATCAGATTCCGGGTTCAGATTTAAAAATTCTGTTTCCGAGGAAAATTCTACCAAAAGTATATGTTACTTCCACTTCCGGTTTCGGATCATTATAAAAAGCTTATTTTGTTCTAAAGCTCATCAAAATCAGATCATCCGTTCGGTAGTTATGATATACCACGCATACCCACTCACCCACCCATGCACAGACAGACATTCTTTCAAAACCACGTTTTGGGTTCCAGAAAGCTCAACACGTGTATTTACGCCCAAATTTCGAATTCACAAATTTTCATTTAAACGATACTTGTCTATACTGAAAGTATAGACAAGTAAAAATGAGCGAAGTACTTGGTCTAGACTTTTCTATACTTTAGATATTGTTACTCGTTGTATTTACAGCCGTACTAGCGGAACCCTTAACCGTCTAAAAATTAAATTCTTAGTCTTATTATACTATTACTCATGAGCACTCTAGCTGTAAAATGCATTTTTTATCGTCCTCCGTTTACTAAAGAGAGGGGCTTGAATTTACGGTTTACAAAACTTCTAAAAAGGCGTCGCAGAGAAATTAGTGGACTGGGACGCAAAACAAATAATAGCCCATCCGTAGCTCTATAAGCTTACAAAGTCAACGAAAACCATGTGGACACATTTAGAACAGTAGTCTTTCCAAACTTAAAAATATTTTCATTTCACAGTTTTTATTTGTAAAAAAATCTCTTGTATAGTAACATTCTGTTGTTCTAGGGCTGTTGCAATACCAAAATTAATTCCGATTCGTCAACTCGTTTTTGAGTAAATATGCGTTAAAGCTAAAAAATTACGAACTCCGTAGCAGTAGCCATTTTAATGCTAGAATACTCAAAAAAAAACTTTAGATTTGTCTTAACCCCCTCTGTTATATTCTCTTCTTACATTTACGAAGTTACGCTTGTGAAAGAAATGTTACCAAAAAACAGTCTAACTTCCGTTTCCGTTTCCGTTTCCTGTTCGTTATATATAACTTAATAGCTTGGCAACTTTTCGTTGTACCTACAAGTATACCAAATTTCATTAAAATCGGTACAGCAGTACCTGAAATTTCGTGTTACACACACGCGCGCATACAGACCGTTGTGTTTTAAAACCACTTTTTTGGTTTTTGGAGACCTACATCATTAGAGTCAATATTTTTAAAAATTCGTAGCTGCCACCACTTTACAGCTAGAGAATTCGGAAAATACCCATTCGGTTTGTCTCAAAGTGCTTTATGAACAACTGATTTACAACATTTTCTAAGTGATACTTCCGTTTCCAGATTGCTTTTAAAAACTGATTTCTTGGTGAACTTTCCTTCTTGAGATTTCTGATTTTGATGCATTACACACACATAAATAGATATTGGGAATTAACGACATTTAACTGTCATGATATTTTTTAACGAATAGATTTTTAAAAAAATGTTGTTTTTTTCTGTTTCAAAATATTATATTTTTTGCTTCCAATTTCTTGTATTCTAATTATAAATAAAATAGTTCATTCGTGTTTGAAAACATTAGTTTCATCGCATGTAATACACTTTCATGGTTTACTTTTGGAAACAAAAGCAGCCCACGATCGTTTCTAAAACGTTTTATTTAGTATTTAGCTGCAAAACTAGTCGTTTAATTATGCAAATCTTTGGGGATCAATAAGGTAAGGGGAATCGAGCAATCCCTTGATTATCAATTCCGTAACATTGTAGAGTGTCACGGCGGGACAAGGGGACTTATGTTTGTAAATTTTTTAAATTGCGTATACTCTCTGTTTTAATAAATTATTATGGCTTAGTGGCACATTTCTGGGTCTAAAATAATATTTTTATAGTTTAATAGAATTTGTATAAAAAGTTACATTGAAATGATCTAAAAAAAAGTTAGAAAACGGAAACATTCCAACGACTGCACAGTGAATAATGGAATATAGGGCTACAAAAAATGCTCACACGCTTAAAAAAGAACACCAAGAAGGTATGAAAATCGATACAAATTTAGAGCATCTCGAAATTTAAATAAAAAGTCTTACAGTTAAAATGTGTGGAAATACGGAAACTCTAATTGAATGCCTAGGTGTAGGCAAATTTCCAAATGAGATTGAAAGATATATCGAATTGCCAGTTTTGGCAAAGCCCGGCTTGGATAGCACCATCTGCTGAATATTTATAAATCGTTAAAAGGGTTATATTCGCACTTAATCCTGGTCCTGCTCGGGATCACTTTCCAGCCTGGAACAATTCCTGTCTTTCTGACATATTGCAACGTTCTAACAATTTACATACAAGGGATTTTACGTCTATATGGTAACGTGATCTTACGCAGACGTGATGCGTATCGACAACAACGAATACGTGAGGCGCTTACTGAACATAATACAACAGTGTATTGGTTCAGCACGTTTAATCCGTAAGATAACTGTTTTTAATTGTAGGAAAAACAAAAATGCCTAATCTTCTACAAGGGGTTTCTTCGACCTAAAGGGCAACAGGAGCTTTTCCCTTCTCATACGAGGTGTTCATCTACTGTTATCTGGGCTTAAAATTTTACTCCGTAAACCCGAAATCCTGTAACACCTCGGCAATAATTAATTGCTCGAGCATAAAATTGCGTTAGTAGGTGGCCTTACACCTACTCAGAAGTAAAGCTTTAAATTGCAACTATAAGGGTAAATATACCTAAAATCGATTCTCAATAACCCCAACTTATCGCTCACGAACCATTACACACGTTACATATCAGTGTGTATATTGTTTTGACTACTCCATTTCTCCGCTCAAAATACGAACTTTGTTTATTTTTATTTCTACCTTATCGAGTTTCTTAGAAAATGGGCAACAAATTCGCTTTTACTCAATTTTTCTCAAGTAAAACATCCTTCAACTGTTGCTTGGTTGCACCATAAAACTGGTTCATTATTAAAGTTACCTGAGATTTCTAACAGCAGTTAATTATTGTGGTAATTATTTCGTAACTGCTTTTTTACTTTATTTTTGAATTAACCACCTTGCAGTTTCAACTTGTTTACGCCCATATAATAAATACTAATGTTTAAATAATATTGTGTCATAGAAGAAGAATTTTCCTAAACAAATTTAGCTGTTTGTTTTTTAAATTGACTACTGATTTATAGCAAATTTTTCATTTCTATATTTTGACAGAAACACATGTTTTAGAACTTCGAGAACACCAAAAAGTTCGATTTGGATGCAGAGGTCAAAATTCGTCGACAAAATACGTTTCTGAAAATGGGCGGAACGGGTCGCTGGCACTTTCTCATACTGTTTACGTTTTAAATATTCTCGGCCCAATAAGTTATTTAAATTTTAAATCTAGTCATATACACCAGGTGCAAGCCGCTCCCTCCTAACCCAACGCGTTTGCATAGCGCGGCACTGGGGATTACCTACTCACCTAAGGCGCTAGCTAAATAGCTTATAAATGCTTTACTTTAAGAGTTCTCAAAAATATGCAAAACATGAAAAATATGTTTCTTAACTAGAGCTAATTGGTAAGCATGGTTGAAAGTTTTTGCTAATCTTAATAAACTACTTCAAACGGGCTATTGAACTGTTTAAAATTTACAACGATTGGGATTTGCGTTTTTGAATAAATAATACATCAATTGCAAATTTTTAAAAACTTCCCGAGAGGCGGAGTAAAGTTTCGGATATTATTAAAAAACAAATTTGCATTTCACTGCAAGCTCTATCGGCCTAGAATGCGCAAAAATGATGTGGGCAGTTTTTGAAAAATAGATTTTTAAAAATGTCCAAAATTTCAAGCAGCTAGAACTTTTAAAATTTTTATTATCCAAAAATATATTTACACAACTTGATTATCTTTTGTAACATTTTTTTTTGTTGTTTAGAATTTCTGTCTTTTATTTCCAAATATAGAAATAATATTTCTTATTAGAATAGATTTGTTAGCACTTTCGCCGCCTAATTTCTATAGATATATGCAGCCCAAAAGTCTTTAAAAATTTGCTTGTTCGTTTTGTTGCATTATTTCTGTCACTCTCACTTTCACATAAGCGGGCGCAGTTTCTTTTATCGTTATGCGACTTTTCTTGAATTTTATTTTTGAGCTATGGGGGTTAATTTAGTAGAATCTAATGAGTAAACCGTTCGAGCGTTTATTTTTAATCATTTCAGAATTTATTTAGGCTTTAGCTTTGTTCCATCAAGGTCTTGTTACTCACCAAATTCAAAAGACGCATGTTCCGCCTATGAAAATTCTGTCTTCTTCAAACGTTAGCTTATCTCATATGCGCACAGGTACATTTTTGTTGATTTGCATTTACTGTTATCAATTTAAAATTTAACAAGAAAACGAATAATTCTTGTGTGGTTGGTTTGGCCATTATTGGTTCACTTTGGCAACTGAAAAGACTCCTGTTGAAATCAAGTTTATAGAAACCGTTTATGGTGATTATTTTCACGGAGTTCCTAAAATTATTTATGGTTCTATTATCTACGAGTGTACGTTACGTTGTCTTCGATTTTTAAGGCCATAAATAGCGTATTTTACGGATTGTAGGCTGTTGTCGTTCCACGTGCAGGTAATTTCGTTATTTTTAATTTCAATGGTACATTATCTTAAAGTTTTATTTGATATTGTAGTGAAGCTCGAATTCTTTTTCTTATACCATTCCCGGAAGGCGAATGAATGTCCTTTTGGTAGTCGCCCAAAACCTCAGTAAGTTTATCGTTTTACTTTTTTTTGCTAAACCGAGTGCTAATTACTTCTTTTCTATTTTAGGACTATTTACGCTATTTACGATATTCACGATTAACTATTTACGATATTTACGATATTTACGATTAACTATTTACGATTCATTATTTACGATTTACGATTTAGTAGTTATGATTTATGATTTATTATCTAGTAAATATTATTTTGGAATATACGTATAAGTATAATAAGTTCCAAACATCAAGTAACGGCGTATTTTATTAATTAATACGAAAATTAGAAGTTCCCGTATACGTATAGCTACCCTTACGTTTATGGATTATTGCTGTGTTGCTGGTATATGGTGTAGAAGATTTAACCTCAAGTATCTAAGGTCAGGCGTATCTTTTATTTTATTCTGTTTGAACTGCCGTACGTCGTACCAGGATCAACGTTATTACTGTTATCCATCTACATAGTTTTGAAGTACCTACTGATTTTTAATTTTATTATATTACTTATTTTCAAATCTGAAGCTTTACGTATTGGTTGTTAAACTACACCAATTGAGTTTGATTTAACCCAAATTTCAGTATTTATTTATGCTAATTTGCAAACGGCCTGGTACGCCGGAATCCATTAAGTGTATTTATTTTAAATATTTCACTTTTCATAATTGTTTTGTGCGTTCGTGGAGCTTATTGCGCCTGCTCCTTTGCTTATGTTACGCTCGCAGCGGTGCACCATTGCGCGTCGTTTATTTATTTTCGGGATAGCGTTATTAGGAATATAAGATTACCAGTTGATGGATTCTAACCTCCCAGAGTACATTAATTATATTTGTAGTGTTTCTAAGTTAACTTAATTAGTTGTCTTTAATTATTCCCCCCCCCCCCCCACATTAATTGGAGTAGTTCCTTTTATGTTCGATTCAATTGTATATTACATTAACATTTTAAATTTTGATGTCATTCAAGATTATATAAACAGTTTTACTTTATATGCATATTTCAACATTAAATTTTGAATATTGAGGTTATTCTGTTGCGTTCTCTTTTATCGAAGGATACTTGTGAATCCCAAGTTCCCTATTCCTTTTCTGGCTATATTTTTTTTTGTTAGGATTCTGGCGCCCATTAAAAGACTTCTCCTGGTCTCTATTTCGAGAATCTTTTCAACAGCCCACGACCAGGCTGAGTTAGCAAGCCTATTTGTTGACCAACAAAATAGACCAACATTAAACCTCCATGAATTTTATTTTTCTGGAAAGAAAAACCGTCGCAAATTTTGGCGCCCAACGTGGGGCCAGTGGCCGTTAGCCCTTCACTTTCTATGTTTGATTATTATAAATATTTTTTTTTATTTTGTTCTCGTTGTTTGTTTGTTTCTCAAATCCTTATATATAAATTTTGCTCTCTTATCTTGCAAGAAGTCGGTATTACTTCGTGCACCTTTTTTTTGGGTAATTATTTTATTTATTATATTAATTATATTATTTTTTTTTTAATCAATCATGGCCGAATACCGTCTTGATATTAACCGTCTTAAGAAAGAGGAGTTGCGTTATGAACTTGTCGTGCGTGGAATAGACATAGCTTCTACACAAAGCGTCGACGCTATGAGATCCTGTTTACGACCCTTATTAAAATTAGAAAAATCTAGTAAAACTTTAATCAGTCCTCAATACCCATACAATCCTGAAGAAGAATTTGTTAAAATTCAAACTACGCTAGAGGAATTAACCCGTTTACGTGATAAACCCAATCCTAACTTAGATATAATTCGTTCACGTGCTGTACATCTTTTAGGTCGTACCGATCGAATACCGATCACTGATTTGTCGAAAGAGCAAGTAACGTTGCGTACCCAATTACTGACCGATCTCCTAACCTTTTTAGATAGTTTGGTTGATAGCGGTACACCAATTCTAGATGTCGGTAGTATTTTTGTTCAAAGCCCAAAATCTGATAATCATGAGTCAGCAGATGAAGTTGACGATGCAGATGATGTTTCTGGTCAAACTAATTCTTTTAGTGGTCCTTCGCAACCAATTCAAAAATGGAACCTAAAATTTACCGGAGATGCTAAATGTTTAAGTGTTCACAACTTTTTAGAACGTGTGGAGGAATTGAGATTAGCGCGTAACATTTCGGAAGCCCAATTATTCGGTTCAGCTGTTGATCTTTTTGAGTCTAAAGCACTATTATGGTATCGCAGTAATCGATCAAAATTCACGGATTGGAAAAGTCTATCAGCCCTTTTAAAATATCATTATGAGCCGCCTGACTATAAACCTAGATTATTAAACGACATAATGGCGAGAACGCAGGATCCCACTGAAACTATCATTGATTATTTATCATGTATTAAATCCATGTTTCGCAGATACGGTTCTGTTGCTGAAGAAATTCAACTTGGAATAATTTCTAGAAATTTAGCTCCGTTTTATTCTACTCAGCTTCCTGTAGTGAACTCATTACAAGAACTTGAAGACGAATGTCTGAAACTTGAAATAAAGAAATTTCGTGCAGATAATTATGTACCTCCTTCTCGGAAGCGACACGGATTTGTTGAACCGGACTTCGCATTTGTGTCGACTTCTACTCGTTCTCTCGGTGATTCAAATCCAGTTGATGAATTTCAAGGTACCTCGCGACAAATTACTTGCTGGAATTGTCAAAAATTAGGACATTCGATGAGAGAATGCCCTTCTCCTAAACAAATTCTATGTTATCGTTGCGGTAAACATAATTTTACAGTCAAAACCTGTCCTCATTGTTCGACGTCGGAAAACTTTACTCGGAGGAACTAACCGGTCGATCAGTTACCTCCCACCCATCCGTAGTGTCGACCAATGTATCAAACAAGTCATTTCCAGGAAAACCACTTCTTGATTATGTTATCTCTCACGCACGCGATGATCAGCGTCCTTATTTAGAAATCACTATTTTGGGATACCCTATATTAGGTTTACTCGATTCAGGAGCCTCGCAAACCGTGTTAGGACGTCCTGGTTGGGAAATTATACAAAAACTAGGGCTAAAATTAATTTCGGTACCGACTAATTGCACTGTTGCTAATGGACACTCGTGCAAAAGTTTAGGTTATGTGGAAACACCAGTATGTCTGATGGGTACCCTCCATCTATTACATATCTTAGTGGTCCCTGAATTAACGCATACGTTAATATTAGGCGTAGATTTTTGGATAGCCATGGGTATTGTCCCAGACTTACGGCAAGATATTTGGCATTTTTCCAATAATCCAAAAGTATCCGACATAGTTAGCATTCAGAGTGAAAGCATGCTTACAATTACTCAACGCACTGCTTTAAATAATCTTATTTCCGAAAAGATTGCGCTTATGGGTACCAGTCTCGGTCGTACAACAGCCACCGAACATGAGATAGAATTACTGCCCGATACAAAACCAATAAAACAGCGTTACTACCCCGTGTCTCCCCAAAAACAGAAAATCATCGACGATGAATTGGAGAACATGCTATCTGAAAATGTTATTGAACCTTGCAAAAGTTCGTGGTCTTCACCCGTGTGCCTTGTTCGTAAGAAAGATAACACATACAGATTTTGTATCGACTATAGACAACTTAATGCGGTTACACGCAAAGATGCGTATCCATTGCCCTACGTTTCGGCAATCCTAGATCAACTTAGAGATGCTCGTTATCTTAGCTCCCTAGATATTAAATCAGCCTATTGGCAGGTACCTTTAAAAGAAGCTTCTCGTGATTATACTGCCTTCACAGTTCCTGGTAGGGGATTGTTTAGATTTTGTCGTATGCCATTTGGACTTACCAATGCGCCCGCGACGTGGCAGCGGCTAATTGATACCGTTCTTGGAGCCGATTTACAACCCTCGGTATTAGTGTACTTAGACGATATTGTAATCGTTTCCCAAAATTTTGATTCCCATCTTGAAACCCTCGAGAAAGTTTTTGATCGCCTTCATGCTGCAGGTTTAGTGATTAGTCCGGAAAAATGTAATTTTTGCCGTCCACAACTCAAATATTTAGGGTACATCGTTGATATGCATGGTTTACGCCCTGATCCGGAGAAAATTCAGGCTATTTTAGATATACCGTCCCCTAAGAACGTTGTAGAAATTCGCAGATTTCTCGGAACCGCGTCGTGGTATAGGCGTTTTGTACCTCATTTTTCCTCGATTATTGCTCCTCTTACACATTTAATTAAAAAGAACGTTAATTGGAATTGGACTGAAAATTGCGAAAATTCATTTAAAGCCATTAAAGAACATCTAATCACCGCACCTATTTTAAACTGCCCTGATTTTTCTAAAACATTTATTTTGCAAACTGACGCTTCCGCATACGGAGTCGGAGCTGTATTGTCTCAAAATTTTGAAGATGGAGAGCGCGTCATTTGTTATTTATCTCGGTCACTTACCTCTCAAGAACGAAAATATTCAACAACAGAACGAGAGTGTTTGGCGGTCATTTGGGCGGTAGAAAAACTTAGGCAGTATCTAGAAGGTCCTCATTTTATTGTCATAACTGACCATCATTCTTTGCTTTGGTTACACCGTTTGCGCGATCCCCAAGGTCGATTAGCTCGGTGGGCTCTTAGACTGCAGCCTTATGACTTTGAAATAATCCATCGAAAAGGAAAAGAGAACATCGTCCCGGATTTATTATCCCGCTCTGTTCCGATCTGTGTGGACAGCATCGTCGCACCGGTAGAAGATGTAAATTTTTCAGATTCCAATGACAAGTGGTACAAGAGCATGTTCGAACGCATAGAGGAACAACCCCAAAAGTATGGTAGTTGGAGAGTTGAAGCCGGTTTACTATATAAATTCACGCGTCCACAAATTCCCGAGTTAGCAAGTGAACAAGATTTTTGGAAACTTGTTATTCCTAAAGACAAACGTGCCGCTATTTTAAAACGTTTTCATGACGATCCCGCCTCCGGTCATGTAGGTGTGTTTAAGACGTATTGGAAAGTTCGTAGTCGTTACTATTGGCCCCAGTTAAAAAGTGACGTAACGCGTTATATTAAAAATTGTAAAACTTGCCAAGAACAAAAACCGGAACAAAAAGCCCCAGCCGGTTTAATGGGTTCTCGTCCATCTGTAGAACAATCGTGGCAAATGATTAGTCTAGATTTTATTGGTCCTTTTCCCCGATCTAGTCAAGGTTATAAACACGTATTGGTCGTCACTGATTATTTCAGTAAATATGTAGTGCTTTTCCCCGTTCGTTCTGGAACTGCTAATGTTCTGGCCAAACATGTCGAAGAAGGCATATTTCTGGTTTACGGTGTACCCCAATACCTAATGTGCGATAACGGTGTTCAGATGAAAAGTAAAGTATTTCAAAACCTTTGCTCTAGATACGGGACTCGCATATTTTACACCGCCTTGTACTATCCGCGAGCAGACCCTACCGAAAGAACAAATAGAGTAGTTAAGACCATGATATCTTCTTATATCCAAGACACTCATCGCCATTGGGATAAACACCTTGCGGCTATAGCTTGCGCTATTAGAACTTCCCGTCATGAAACAACTGGATTTAGTCCCTATTTCGTGAACTTCGGTCATGAACATGTGATATGCGGTAAAGATTATCAGACCAACATCTCTTCTTCTGAAAAGGATAATGATAATGAAATTGTTCGCCGACAAAATGGTTTTAGTGAAATGTTCGGTAAAATTAAAGAACGCCTAAGAACTGCGTTTGAGCGTAACCGTAAACATTACAATCTGCGTCGTCGTGAAGTATTGTATCAACCCGGACAACGAGTGTGGCGCAAAAATAAAGTTCTTAGTAATGCTGCTAATTATTTTACATCAAAATTAGCTCCTAAGTTTGTAGGGCCGTATAAAGTTAGAAAGAAAAACGGGTCTACCACATACGAATTAGAGGACGATGACGGTAATAGTCAAGGTATATGGCATGTGCAGGACTTAAAGCTAGCATATCATGATGGTAATGGTTGATTTTGTTTAATATGGGTTTAGGTATTAGTTATCGTCAGTAATTTTCTTTTAGAAAATTTACTTCCTCCCGGAGAAGGGGGAGTGTTGTAACATTTTTTTTTGTTGTTTAGAATTTCTGTCTTTTATTTCCAAATATAGAAATAATATTTCTTATTAGAATAGATTTGTTAGCACTTTCGCCGCCTAATTTCTATAGATATATGCAGCCCAAAAGTCTTTAAAAATTTGCTTGTTCGTTTTGTTGCATTATTTCTGTCACTCTCACTTTCACATAAGCGGGCGCAGTTTCTTTTATCGTTATGCGACTTTTCTTGAATTTTATTTTTGAGCTATGGGGGTTAATTTAGTAGAATCTAATGAGTAAACCGTTCGAGCGTTTATTTTTAATCATTTCAGAATTTATTTAGGCTTTAGCTTTGTTCCATCAAGGTCTTGTTACTCACCAAATTCAAAAGACGCATGTTCCGCCTATGAAAATTCTGTCTTCTTCAAACGTTAGCTTATCTCATATGCGCACAGGTACATTTTTGTTGATTTGCATTTACTGTTATCAATTTAAAATTTAACAAGAAAACGAATAATTCTTGTGTGGTTGGTTTGGCCATTATTGGTTCACTTTGGCAACTGAAAAGACTCCTGTTGAAATCAAGTTTATAGAAACCGTTTATGGTGATTATTTTCACGGAGTTCCTAAAATTATTTATGGTTCTATTATCTACGAGTGTACGTTACGTTGTCTTCGATTTTTAAGGCCATAAATAGCGTATTTTACGGATTGTAGGCTGTTGTCGTTCCACGTGCAGGTAATTTCGTTATTTTTAATTTCAATGGTACATTATCTTAAAGTTTTATTTGATATTGTAGTGAAGCTCGAATTCTTTTTCTTATACCATTCCCGGAAGGCGAATGAATGTCCTTTTGGTAGTCGCCCAAAACCTCAGTAAGTTTATCGTTTTACTTTTTTTTGCTAAACCGAGTGCTAATTACTTCTTTTCTATTTTAGGACTATTTACGCTATTTACGATATTCACGATTAACTATTTACGATATTTACGATATTTACGATTAACTATTTACGATTCATTATTTACGATTTACGATTTAGTAGTTATGATTTATGATTTATTATCTAGTAAATATTATTTTGGAATATACGTATAAGTATAATAAGTTCCAAACATCAAGTAACGGCGTATTTTATTAATTAATACGAAAATTAGAAGTTCCCGTATACGTATAGCTACCCTTACGTTTATGGATTATTGCTGTGTTGCTGGTATATGGTGTAGAAGATTTAACCTCAAGTATCTAAGGTCAGGCGTATCTTTTATTTTATTCTGTTTGAACTGCCGTACGTCGTACCAGGATCAACGTTATTACTGTTATCCATCTACATAGTTTTGAAGTACCTACTGATTTTTAATTTTATTATATTACTTATTTTCAAATCTGAAGCTTTACGTATTGGTTGTTAAACTACACCAATTGAGTTTGATTTAACCCAAATTTCAGTATTTATTTATGCTAATTTGCAAACGGCCTGGTACGCCGGAATCCATTAAGTGTATTTATTTTAAATATTTCACTTTTCATAATTGTTTTGTGCGTTCGTGGAGCTTATTGCGCCTGCTCCTTTGCTTATGTTACGCTCGCAGCGGTGCACCATTGCGCGTCGTTTATTTATTTTCGGGATAGCGTTATTAGGAATATAAGATTACCAGTTGATGGATTCTAACCTCCCAGAGTACATTAATTATATTTGTAGTGTTTCTAAGTTAACTTAATTAGTTGTCTTTAATTATTCCCCCCCCCCCCCACATTAATTGGAGTAGTTCCTTTTATGTTCGATTCAATTGTATATTACATTAACATTTTAAATTTTGATGTCATTCAAGATTATATAAACAGTTTTACTTTATATGCATATTTCAACATTAAATTTTGAATATTGAGGTTATTCTGTTGCGTTCTCTTTTATCGAAGGATACTTGTGAATCCCAAGTTCCCTATTCCTTTTCTGGCTATATTTTTTTTTGTTAGGATTCTGGCGCCCATTAAAAGACTTCTCCTGGTCTCTATTTCGAGAATCTTTTCAACAGCCCACGACCAGGCTGAGTTAGCAAGCCTATTTGTTGACCAACAAAATAGACCAACATTAAACCTCCATGAATTTTATTTTTCTGGAAAGAAAAACCGTCGCACTTTTTCAAAGGCTATTAAATAATATGACAATTTGTATTGATTAAATATTTTGTTTTTGAGTAATCGGGCATTAAAGTCAAAATCTTTAAAAATTCGTAGCGATCTTCGTTTTGAAAATACATCATTTGCAAAACAATATTTGATCTGCTTTTAGATGCACTACAACTCTATGTTTTTGTAATTTCAAAAAAGTGTTTAGAAAAAAATTGATACCTAAAAAAGGATAATTTCCGTTTCCGGTTCCGATTAAAAACTTTCTACAAAACTACATGCAACTGAAAAATTTCCACATACAAATTCAAAAATTTTCTTGAAATCGTAACATTCCTTACTGCAGTAGAAGTATGGAAAAGTAAAAATTCGAAACTAAATTCTGTAACTTTGCAAACGGAATCTGATAGAAGACCTTAGGGCAAATCAAGCGCTGTTATCTGAACTCAAATACTTGCGGCCGGTACGATCATAATAATGTAATTAAAAAATGCTTTTTCCTGTGTTGTCAAATTCGACATTTTGACGGAAAATAAAAAGGAGTACAAACTAGGTTTTTAATTTGTTTTATTTTGAAAAACAGTTTTATGTAGGGGAAAAAGAAGTAAGAGAAAATGTTTTAGAACGGCATGAGACTTTTGTTTTTTTTTTTCTCACAAAATGTTTTTATGTAATCTTATATTTTTATATCGACATATAAAAGAAAGCAGTACACCACTCCTTACCAAATAACTACCAACATATAGTTATGGACCTAAACGTATACAATATTTAATTTAATTAAATGGTGTAACCATCACAACTGAGACACTTTGTGTACAGGGTGTGTGGGCACGGTTCGGCCATACTTGAGCAAGTGGTTCATACAGCAAATTTAAACAAAAGAAGTTGTAAATCGCATGGTTGCGGAGTTATAGCCCGTCCAAGATGGGACATTTTAGTCACATTTTAATTAATAGCTTCGCCATAAATTAAGATGTTTGGTTCAAATTTTGTTTGGATACTTTACTATTGATAATTTACAATTTTACTTTAATCTGAGATACGGGAAACGCTCGACGTATCTCTTAAAGTATTTTTTACACACTTTAAATTTATTAACTTTTGACTTCGAAACATTATTTTCCATATAATAATACTATTGTTTAATGTCGGTAAATCCACTGGTTTTCAATATAATTCAATTTTTGTGAAACATTGAGTTTTGTCAAAACGCGAAAATAGATAGAACAAACTTTGTTGCTTTGTACTCTGTTTTAACTTTCACAGCGAAAACATATTTTTAGATCAGCATGAGCGTAAAACGCTTTCTTACGGAGTTACAGCTTCCGGAAGAGCGGACAGTTGTAAAGACTCAGATTGTTTTTTCTCTTCAGGAGGCTGTAAATGCCATAAGAACTTCTTTACTGTTTTGATGTGTAGAAGTTGTCCTCAAAGTTTTTACAAACTGTCTGCGTACTTTGGAGGCAATTTTCAGATCTTCATGGCACTCGGTTCTTCACAAAAATTGAATTATCTCGAAAACCGTTTGATATAGCGACATTCTACAAACTTTTTGTGTTTTTTGTGTAGAAAATAAAATTTTAACTTTAAAAATTAGAAAATATAAACACTAAAAAGTATGTCGAACACCTACCTCCATCTACGCCCTTGGCCTATGAATTTGAACGAAAACAAGCTAAATTAGAAATCATCAATAGCAAAATGTTCATTACAAAATTGTAATTGTATTTATGGTCGAGATAGTAATTAAAAAGTGATTAGATTGTAACTCCGTAAGAAAGCGTCTACGGACCCACGTTTATTTGACTAATATTGTTCAAAATTTGTTATGGACCATTTTTCAAAGTTTGTCGAACCCAGTCACCCTGCTTGATTGCAATAGTAGGTAGGCGTTAATGCCAAAATTTGCAATAATTCATAAAAAGCGTCACAGAGAAATTAACCAGTTGGTAGATCGACCAAGTTGTAGGTCTATTGGCCTACATAATTAAAAAAATTATAGGCCGGGTTTTGAATATTTTTTGGAAAATAACGTAAATATTAAAAACTTTCCGAAAAGGCTTCCAGATGGTAACATTGTACAGCTTTTATAAAAACCAACCTTTATACAAATCCGATTACTTACTATTAAGTAGGTAGACGTTAATACTAAAATTTTCAAAAATTCATAAAAAACGCCACAGTAAAATTAGTCCATTAGGAGGCCGACCAAGTTGTAGGTCTATTAACCTACATAATTAAAAAAAAACTTTGGTGTCCGGCTTTTAAATATTTTTTGGGCCGGCGGGTGGTCTAGTGTTTAAAGTCCCAGCCTTTGAAACTAGACCGTCGGTAATTTTTCTGAATAAGTTAAATCCGACGGGTCCATGGATGGTGTATGTAGGTGTGTATGTTGGGTTGCATGTCTTTCAGGGGTGGGGCATGTTAGACCGGTGAAGAGCACTTAGAGTGCTGAGCCCGGGTAAGGGGGTGGGATGGGAATCATGGGGTCGTGCTCACGCACAGCTCCATGATTCTTAAAAAAAAATATTTTTTGGAACAAAACGTAAATATTGAAAACTAACCAAAAATGCTCGTAGAAGCTAACATTGTATAGCTTTTATAAAAACCAAACTTTATACAGATGCAATTACTTATCTTTGAGCAGGTAGGCGTTAATGCCAACATTTTCAAAATTCATAGGAAGCGTCACAGATAAATTAGCGGATTATGAGACCAAGCAAGTTGTAGCTCATCCCCAGCCAATTAAAAGAATTCGTGCGGTCAGTTGTTGAATAATTTTTTTTGGAAAAATTCAAAAATATTGAAAATTCTTAAACTTTCTAAAACTGATCGCAGATGGTAACATTGCATATTTCTACACCTTTTATAAGAATCAAAGCTTATGACAATCTAAGTATTTATTTTTGAGTAGGCAGGCGTTAATGCCAAAATTTTCAAAAATTTATAGAAAGTGTCACAAGATATCAGCTAACCGGGAGACCACCGAAGTTGTAGCTCATCCCTAACTAACTAGCCTACAAAATTTAAAACAATCGCGCGTTAAGCTTTTGAATAATATTTTTAAAAGATATCAAAATTATTGAATATTTTTTAACTTTCTAAAAATGCTCGTAGATTGTACCATTGTGCACCCCTATAGTTGTTATAAAAATTAAAATTATGCAGATCTGACTACTTATTTTTCAGAAGGTAGGTGTCAAAGAAAAAAAAGTTTATTGCTAGCCCCATGAGCCTACAAAATTAAAAAGAATCATGTGACCAGTTTTTGAGCATGTTCTTTGCAAATATAACAGTTTTGATGACTTTTTTACTTTACAGTTTTCACGGTTTTCAAAATGCTCTTAAGTAGTAACATTATGTACCCCTAGGGGTATTATAAAAATCAAGTTGTTGCCGATCTGCCTACTCATATTTGTGTTAATAAGCGTTAAAGTCATAATGTTCAAAAAAATCGTAACGGTTGCCATTTTAAAGTTAGAGGGTTCTAAAATAAGCTTTTGACATTTTTTTATATTTTAATTTTTATGTTTTGGAAAAATTATATTAAAAAACATGTCTCACTAACGTTTGCGGTTCTGAAGCACCAAAAAGAACTTTTCAGCCAAATGAATTTTCCTTGTTGCTACATGGGTATATTAAATTTCATTAAAATCGGCTTAGTAGTTTCTGAAATTTTGCGGTACACACAGAGACACAGATACACCGGATTTCTAGAAGGCCAAAACATAAATTTACGTCAAAATATCACAATTGAAAATTTTCACAATTACAAAACAAAATAAAAATAACAATTTCTGTAACTGTAAATCAAAGATGACGTTAGAAAGTAGTTAGTTATCATCTTTCCATACAATAAAGGTCAAATTTGATAGAACACGAAATCAATTGTTCAAGAAGTTGCTTTTTACGGAGTAAGTTTGTTACAGTTCACATCGTAAAACTGGTTTATCGCAATAGAAAGTACAGAGTAAATTTTTTGCTTCATCCGATTAAGTAAAAGCAAGTCTATTGGAAGTTATCCAAGCCGAAACGTTAAATTTTCAACCGGAATGAGCGTCAGATACGTTGGTTAAAATGACAAACCGAGGTGCAAGGTATTGACAGCTGGCACAAATGGTATACAAATGAATAAATCGGATTTGGATTGATACTCCAGTTTTCCAATTACAGTCCATAATCCTTCGAAAGGAGTCAAGCTGCGATAGCACGTACAATCGATTCCTTTGGTTTGTTGCATCCGTCTCGTTAGTACACTTTTCCGTGAACGACGGCTCAGTTTCTGATATTTTTGTATTTTATTTATACACGTTTATCTCCCTACGTGTTTGTTGGATGTAAGATGAATTCTAAACAGCGAAGTTTCCCTTAAAATTGTTTATTCTTCCAAACTAAAAGCTTTTCAAGGAAATTCATTAGTTAAGTAAGTACTCATCAAGGCACAAGTTGTGTGTACTAGTTTAGCAGAGACGTTTTACTAGCTTTAAAAAATGTTAAAACGTTTACTTCCGGGGGGAAACGGCTAATACACAATTGAATGAGAGCGTCCGGTTTTTAAGTATACGTCAATACAATACAAACTTCTTAACTTCCAACAAATCTTTATACAACCGGCACCAACTGTTAGAAACTTGTAAAGTTCAAACCATTAAAAGAGCCACGAGTTAGGAAATACTTCCCGAGGTAAAATAAACGCTAACTAAACACACTACAGTTTCCAGAATTGGAACTTCACCGTTAAATTTGGGTATTAAAAGTTTTTTGTTTGTTTTGATGTAATGGTATTTTAAACACGATTTCTGGAATAACGTTAGCATACTTTGCGAAAGTAAGCTACTCCAAAAGTAAAAGAGTGAAAGAACGGAGAATCAGAGGTGAAAGGTCGCATTCGCTTCAGCAACCAAAAAATTCCGGGGAATTTTTCCGAGGGTGTGCATGACCGAGCAATCCGTCAGTGAATTACTAGGTCATGTAATGGGTTACAGGCGACGCATAGCGATTCAATGACGTGATTAATCGTGGCGATTTTTTTGGCATGGGCATACTTCAGTTGTTGAATCATAATTCCGGTTGTTACCGTTAACCTTCCCGGCGCCTGAAATAGAATTTAACATCATAAAGCTGCTTTGACTGAAAAACTTGGAAATACTTTTTGAACGGTGAAAAGAGTTATCCCTAATCCGAGTTAAGCGAGATAGACTAAAGAATTTAAAACAAGAAATTTTCTACGGGGGATATTTATAAGTAGGTGTGGGTGGAAGAAACAAACCAAGTAAGAGAATGATTAATTCCGCTACGGAACGTTGTGATAACATATTTTGTTTGTTCCGCATAAATTCGTTTGTCGAGCCGCTCTCTCGAATTGTGCGTCCACTCCTTTAACACGCTATAAACTTATTTAATTAATGATGTTAATTATTTACACTGAGTAAATAAATCAAGTGCTAATATTTCATCCGGTAGTCATTCAATTAAAAACCCTTGATATATTATCTTGCGCAGCACCCTTCATGTTTTATACAGATGCTAGTGGTTGTAATTATTATCCTCTTGTTTATAACACAGCACTTTACTCAGACTAGCTAACAAAGTTACCGTGAAAATCTTAAAATTATTGAAATAATTGTTATTATTACACTTTTCCAATGAAGCCGAGCAAAAATGTCTACCTTACTATAAATCTCCAATCTCCAATCAAGAATTTTACTTAACAAAAATCATAGAAGTCCATTACTTCCCTGTTCCTTGAACAAATTCAAACGTTCTTGTGCCGTTATACGTATACTGAGTGGAATAACGTTCCTTCGCTCTTTTTAGAACGGACTTTTAAAAAATTGTACTACATATTTTATCAGCTGTACAAGGCGCCGTGAAAATCTCTACCACGGAGGTATAAAACGAACGCCGCTTTGATGAAGCATTACTCTTAAAAATAATAACGATGTTATTCATCAAATGTAGATAAAAAAAACAATTTTTATCTTCTCTGTTGCACGAATACAAAACGAAAATGTGCATCAAAATATGTACTAGAATTTGGCACTGGAGCACAAGAAATGCTGTTAAAAGTGGCACTTTCCCATATTTTTTACGCTTTAAATATTCTCGCTCCAATAAATGACCGAACAACGTTGTTTTAACAAAAATTAAAAAAAGAAATTAGAATTTAAAAAAATCGATGCCCCAGCGAGTATTTGAAGTGCGATAGCCTGTACAATAGGATTTCATACCGCAATGTTAAGCATCTGCGACTAAAGCGCACGGAAGCAAGGTAAGCGCCCTACAGCTAATTACAGATTGCGCTTCTGGCTTCAGACATTAGACCAAAAATTGTTGAAAATAGTTTAATTGAAAGTTATGAAATATATGCAAAGAATATAATATTAATATAAATCAAATATTTTTTTAGACAAAGCTAATTGATAGATGTAGGTAAAAAAACGTAACTTCCGGAAAATGCGTTGCTGATATTAAAAAGTATCGTTTTTTTTCTTAATTTTTAAAATAGTTGAAAATTATTTTTTATCTTAATAAACTACTTCAAATAGTCTATTTAATTGTTTAAAGTTTATATCGATTGACGTTTGCATTTTTGATTAAATAATTAATCAATTTTAAATTTTTCAAATATTCTTGGAAGGCGTTAGAATAAAATTTAGGAGATTTATTAAACATAAATTTGTAGTTTATTGCAAGCTCTATCGGCTCACAAAATTTAAAAAAAATAGCGTGGACAGTTTTAGATGAATAATTTTTTGACGATTTTCCCATATCTTGAAAAGCTAGCATTTTGGCAATATTCATATTTTCAAAAATATTTTTACATCACATGGTTATACGTATTAAGTGCTATTAGATGAGAGGATAATTTTTATCGACTGTATATTTTGTTTTTGACTAAACGGGCATTAAAGTCAAATTTTCAAATTTTATACCTACCCACAGACTTTTTAAAAACCACTTTTTTGGGATAATTGGACCCCAAAATATGTTCCTTTATAATCTGAAGTTTGAAAATTTCTATGAAGCATAGGAAAGTAGTAATGTACTAATTGTTGATATTTTTTTAATTAAACACATTTCTAGAAAGTATGTTGTCCGTTATTATACCTTATCCGTTATTGCTAATAATGTTGCAAAAACGATTTTCCAAATATTTGAAGCAAACTAATTCCACCAAGCTTAAACTCTAACATTTTGAGATGCAAAATCCCTTTCGTGCAATAATATTTTTATTCATCGATTTTCTGATCATGCTTTACATTCCATGAGAAGCCAAACTTTTCCCTTTCTTAATAAAGAGTATAATATTATTTTTTTAGACGTCTTTTGAAACCTCAACGGAGCAAACAGGATTTATTTAGCAAAACTTTCGATCATTAAACCAGTCGACATCAATATTGTATACCACATAAATACTGAAACAAAACGGAGTAGGTATTTTTAGTTTACCGATTTTATATTATTTGTTTGCACCCTTCATTTTAGAACCTTTTCTGTTTTTTTAAACTTTAGAACTAAATATACAATTAACACCAAAATATATTCTCTCCAATTAATTTTTCTGCTTTAATATGGTATTTTAGAAGAGAAAAAACTAGGTATATCGAAATGTAACAAAATATTTTCCTGATGTAATAATAAAAACAAAAGAGCTGAAGATGTGCCTATACTATTTTCTGAAATATTATCCGCCGTAGCGGCCCTTCCAATATGCTGAGTATTCCCGGTTGCGTATTTTTCAAATCTACTATTGCACAACATCTGACACACCCACATACGTTCTACTCTGTTAGCGTAAGATATATTCAACCCCCACGCATTATTATCATATGCTATAGAGAGTCATTCTATATTCATTCTTTAGCAATATAAAATATTTGATTTACTTGTATGCTGTTATAAATCTGTAACCCGTATAAGCACATACGAAGTTCTGTACTGCCGTGCTTAGGAAGAACGCAGTAACTGCAAAAAAATCGAAAATTGAGATATGGGTATCATTGCATTCGTCTACGTTTCCTCTATTTATTTACAGTGTAAAAAAGCAGTATAAATGTGTTCTGTGGAAATTATAAGGCAAAAACAGTTACTGCCTTTTCGACTTTTAACTTTATTGCAAGGTAAAAAAGCAGTATGTACCGATTCGCGCGCATAAAACCAGTATCTACAGTCTTGGACTCGGTTACTGCCTTCTGACCGCCGCACAGTGTGATATTTCAGCAATCTAGGTGGACATAATTATTGGCACCAAATTTATATTTGGTTTAATTTGTTTTATGATGTTATTATTAATAAAATACATAATTTAGTATATATTCCAATTTATTTGACAGTATTTAAGAACAAGAACATAATTAACGAAGCTAAATTATAATCTGATTTTGTATTATACAAATACAGCAAAAATTCACAGAATTTTTTCTTGTAAATTTTAGTTAAATCTAGTGTATAATACCAAAGAAAAAAGCAGTATCAGCCGAATACAAGTCACAAAGGCAGCAACTGTAATATATTATTTTAATGCTGCATTTTCTACCAATACTATATATACATAGTAGAAAGGCAGCATGTGTATTTAAATCATTTTAAAATGAAAATTTTTGATTTTTTACCTCAAAAATAGATTAAGCAATTGATTTTATTCATAATACAAAGGATTTCAAAGATATTTGCAGTTGTCAAGTACTTCGTCTAAATGGTTTTATTCAAACGCGATTTTCTCAGATTCATTGTTCTTGTAGTTACTGCGTTCTTCCTAAGCACGGCAGTGTAGGTGTGGCATCACTTAATGTAAATTCAAAATAACTTAAACCTAAAACGTATGTAATAATTTTTTCTGACATTTTCAGGGGGAATCACCTTGTTTTCAAACATTCCATGTTTTTAGACATTCTGACATTAACAACATTCACCTTGATATAAAATTGGCCGAAAAACATTTTGGCCTTTCATAGACATGTCTAAATAATAAAAACAAATCATGCAAAGGTCACTTACATTCGACGTCTACAATAATGCGTTTGCTGACCGATGGAGGGACACCGTTGGTGGCTATGCACAGATATGCCCCCATTTCCGTTCGGCTGATGCGGGTCAGGTTTAGATGTTCTCCATCGTATACGTTGACTGAAAATGGTAAATTTAGTTAGAATGTGGCCACTACAATACATTCGCGTTGATTAAAGGCGTTGGCACTAAGGCTGCTTCCAAATGACGAACGACTTGAATATTAGACTATACGTAGTGGGTAGCGAATTTATGTAATTATACCTGGACTTCTAGTTAATATTCTAATTGTGTTTCATCTCTCCATGCCATCTAAAACGCTTACAGAATTCAAACCCTTGTCTCACTGAGAAGCCTCACATTTTGAACTTTTGTATAGGAGTCACGATTTCATATCCAAATGCTTCGAAATTACATTTTTTGTTAGCAAAGGTCTGTAGATACACACACAGAAAAGAACTACCTTGTGCTTGAAACAAATATGTTGCTCAAGTGTTCAAAATTCCGTTTTTTAGCAAGTCACGAATAGTTGCGATGCAACTATCCTAACTAATTTTATTTCGAAAACCGAACCCTTGCCTCTTACAATAAATATATCATTTTATAATCCCACAAAGTTTTTATTTTGATACGGGTAAATATATGTTTCTGGTCATTGTATTGGATAGAAAAAGGGTTGGAAAGCATGCGAAAATGATATACTGAATCGGTGTCAATTTAGGACTACTTTAGCATACGCAATTCTTGTTCTGTGACTTGCTGTACATCAGTGAAAATTATAATTTTAATTTTTCCAATAACTTCACATTAAGCAATAACGTTTATTGATGACCTTGAAAATAAAAACTTTCAAGTCATATGAGATAACTAAATTGTAGCTAACTTCCTATGGAAAAATTATATTTTTTTGGTCTCAAATTAACGATATTTCCTTGTAGATGAAAATTTTAAAGTCGCCTTTAATTTCCAGTTTACTAATTTCGCATTAGAGCGCAGAATGTTTTCCTAGGTTTATAACAACTGTTTGGCTGATTTCCGGAAAAAAAAGCTGGAGGGCAGCAGATTGACAATGGATTTCCGTTCAGGCGGTTCGACTAGTAAGTTTTTAGGATACGATTCTCTTTGTCTTTATCAAAAAGATTATTATTCCAATGATTTTTTATATTGGAACGAGCTGAAAACAGTTAATTCATTAGTAGCTTTAGAGAGCAATACTGGTATGAATAACTGCTCTGCTATTACGGATAGGTGTGATCAATGCCTAAAGATAGCAGCCCCAGTCTGTTGCTTGATCAACTTAAAAATAAAAAATACCATCTTTAGGCATAAGAGAATACATAAATACATAAAGGAATCATCTAAGTGTCACCCCACTATTATTTCCAAAATATTGAGAATATTAAATTTTTTTATAATAAAAGCTGTTGATTATTAATTAATGCATCATCTGAAATTATTTTAAATAAAACACTTTAACTATTGTTGCATTTTTAGATTCTAGATTTAATGAACTAGAAATATTCGGAGACAAATTAGCGGATTAGGACACCAACAAAATTGTAGGTCATCCCTAGCTCTAAAAATTATTGATGAGTGAAACCCAAAAATTTAAAAAATCTATAACATAAAAATGTTCGGGACAAAATATTTTTTTCACTACCAGTAATATGGCGTAGCATTTTGACACATAATAGAATGCTGTGAAATTTAATTTCTCTACCTTTGCTCACTGACAGGTAACTAATTTTTCATTATTAACCACTGGTAAATAATGAACAAATTTATATTTTTTGATAATCCTGTGACAGTTTTAAAGAGAACGTTTTTATAGCACGATTTAATATAATGGAGAGATTCTATTTAATGATATTTTATGCATAAAATAGTTGTTTAAATAAATTAATTTAATTTTAAAAACTTTGGTGTATTTGAATATACGTTTTTCGCGCCGTAATAAATGACAACTCTGTCAATTTCAATTTCGCCTATAATACAACCACACAAAGTAAAAAAGAGAAAATTGTTAATAATTTCAGTATTTTAGATGAAACCAGTTCTTAAAAACAAACTGTTATTTGTTTTATAATTTAAAATAAACAGGAATTTAAGTTAAAACAGTAATTTTTTCGACAATTCTAAGGGTTTATATCACTAGTAGTGAAAAAAAGTATATACGCCTCGGTAGAAAAGTCTTATAGCCCTCGGGCCTTACATCCCTTGGCGCTACGCGCCTCGGGATCTAACCTTGGCCCTCAGGCTATAATAGTAGACTTTTCTACCTTGGTGTATAATATACTATTATTTTGCCTTAATGTTGTTTATCATAATCTACATCTAATTCGACTAAACGAAACGAAAACGACTAAATCTTGAATCTAGTAAAAATCTATCAGGTGGTTCCTTGCATATGTCGGTTCAGTTTATTGATTGTATATCTTCCAGACACTGCTGATGCTATAATTGTGTTATTTATGGCTTACTTTAATTCCGAGGGTCAAAAAAACTAAACACTTATTATTAAAAAGCTGTCGGGCAACAGACACGAGAATCATCTGTGATCATACATTTATAAAATAAATTAATAAACACGTTCAAAATTTAACAGTTTATTGCTCCCAACGAACACATTCACGTTACAATAATTTAATCACTTCAAACTAATTTAGTTTACTACGCCAGCCACGTTTCTCTTAAAAATGGTCGCAAATTTATTGAAACCGATATAATGATATAACTAATACCTTCCGCACCTATTGGAGCCCGCAAATATTAAAAACGGAATATTAATGGGAATACATGTATAATTTTCTAATTGTTTGTTTACTCGAAAATCACAATACGGCGGCCAAATAAACTTCTGACATACTTAACTAATATAGAACAACCTACTTCATTCTTTAATCAAAAAATCGCTTTTAACCTTCATTATTTGCTTTGTCAGTTGTTGGTAAATATTATGTTAAAAAAGACAAATGCGAAGAATGGCGACGAAATTGTGATATGACCATTCACCACAAATGGTGAATGGTGAGTAGAAAAGTTTTTAATTTTTTATAGATAAGTGTTAGAAAGCACGAAATAATGAGATCCAAGTATAAGAAGAAACTCCCAAGAATAAAAATCTATGAGTTAAATCCGGATTTCTTAGCTTTAAGTGGCGGGACTTTACGGACAGCTCTGAAATGAAACGAATCGGTTATAGTTTGTTTATCAGAAACAAAACCGGACCCACATAGTACGGGCTCAAGTAACATGAACAATAACTAATAAAAAATTACTGCGTGTACAGTGCATCAGCACTTTCTCGCATTTCGGTGAATCCGTACGCTTTTTTACTTTCTCATACTTCCAACATAGGAATGTATTGTGATCACGGAATTTTTCGATTTTGAGATTTTTACAGAAAGAATTACTTGGTTTGGACATATGGACATATCAAAAAAGTTGTTTTTTAAATTGTAGGTCTGTATGTATGCGTGTACGGTCAAATTTAAAAATGTAGTAGACCGATTTTATTAAAATTTGATACACTTAGGCGCAACGAAAAGTTGTCGAGTTAATAAGTTTTATTTTAGGAACCCTAACCGAAAACAGGAGTTAGACATGCTTCCTTCGGTAACGTATTTTTTCACAAACGTAATTTCAGAAATATACAAACAGAATATATTAGAGGAGTCAAATTCTAAGCTTTTTTTTTTCGAGCACTTGAGCTTTAAAATGGTGACCGCTACGATTTTTGTTCATTTTCGTCTTTAAGGCCTATTTGCTCAGAAAAGGGTTTATAGATCGGGACTAAATTTGGTATTACAATGACCATAGAAGAACACAATTTTACTACGTAAGAGAATATTTGTACAAATGAAAACTGCGAAGTAAAAATATTTTCAAAATTTTGGATATCGTCGAAACCATATTGCCACACGATTATTTCTTTTGTAAGCTTATAAACATAAATTTTAGGTGCAGCAATATTTTTGAGAGTTAATTTTCCCTTTTCCTTTTTAGTTTCTTGTTTTTCTTTAAATCCCGAGGAATCCTTAAAACAATCAATTTATATATAATTAAAACAATCTCTATATAATTTAATAAACTATAGGACTTAGGCCTACGATCGCTACAGTACCAACTTAACTAGCTTAGTTTGTTATTTAAAAAAGCATGGGGCGTAACACATAGGTTACGCTAGTCTCTTATTAAATTTGTAAAATTTCGATTTGAAAAAGTTATACTATTGAAATATATCTATCGCCTCTGTCTCGGATCGTATAAAAAACTTTTTGGCGCGACCAATTTTCATTGTATTTATAGGTATATCAAATTTCATTAAAATCGGTTCAGCAGTTCGTGTGGTTTTACGTTGCACACACTATTTTGATTTCTTGGTGGTCTAAAAGTGTATTTCCGTCGAAATTTCAAATTGAAAATTTTCCAGATCACAGTACAAAGAAAAAATGAAAAGAACATATTATAACAAGAATGCAACCAACTAGAATAGTATGGCAAATGAATACTAAGTACTAAGAGGGGCCAGAGAAGAACGCTATGGAAACAAAAGATAGACTGAACAGCCGGAGGAGAAGCCGAACGGCATGAACCATGTACCGGATGACGCTGATGATGATGAAAATAATTACTCCATTGCTTTTTTTGCTACTTGTGTATTACAAATATTCACCGATATAATTATGACGCCTGTGCCTGAGAAACATCCTTGTACTTCCTCTATCTATACATATGTGTGTATGTATACCAACATGACGTAATGTAGACGCTAATTGCATAAATTTCCGAAACAACGGGTGTGTAACGGTAGGGAAAAGAAATAAAGAGAAAATTGCTTATACTTAATAAAAATCTGTTTTCCAACAAAGTTTAATATTTTGCAAACCACGAGAACCTTTGGTAGAAGTAAGCTATTAAGTTTTTTGAAAGTCAAACAAGTTGAACGATTCCCGTCAGTTCTAAAAAGGCTTGAGAGTTGATGCTCTTGAAAATTTTTGGCGAAGAGGAAGTTTTAAATAATTACAAACTTAACTTGTTAGAGAGGCGTTTGCTGGAGTATTCTAGTCGTGATGCAGCCTAGAGTCTATGAAATTTAATTACTCAAGACGTAGAGCGTTGCTATTTGCATCTGCGAGTAAAGAGGGAGAAGGCACATATCAATATTTAGTGACAGCATCCTGCAGAACACTTATCTTGCAGTAAAGCAGCAGGATTTCCAGCGCCGGTCTTGTGCATTCGCAAATACTTGTTTAGCTAAGTAAATCGCTGCCATATCTTTTGCTCAGTCATTACTATTCGCTTTAATCTAAATTAATTACAATAATATTCATTTCGGTAGCGCCGGGAAAAAAATTAGTCGTGATTAAAATGCTAAGGAATCATTTGCGCTCGTATTTCTTTATTAAGCGCGTACGCTTTATTAGTCAAAATTAAATTTAATGGCTATTGCATTAGATTTTATTAAAACCTCTCGACACTTCGCTACCTTTATAATTTGTAATTGAATTTATTCCATTACTGTATTAAATGGGGAGAGTTTAATGTTGCAGTTTGCCGTTGTTATGCCTCGATTGGGGTGTAAATGACCATTATCCTCCCAAAAGTGGAAAACTTAATCAGTTAATGATACGTTTCGAAGTAGCAATAAGAACTCAAATTCATTCTTAAGTGGCACATTCTTATTAGACCATGGCGGGCTTCCGGAACAAAAGTGAACGTCGGAGGAAAATCGCACATATTCAGTTTCAAATACCCACGTAGGCAATTTAAAAGTAATCGATTCATTTTGACCTCATTCGGTTGTTTCGAAGTAGGTACAAGCAACTTGAAACAAATGAAGAGAGCAGACAGTCGGATCGAGTGAATCCTCCTACATCCCGTTCATTAATAAAACAAGTGGCGAAAAGAGATCGTGAACTTTCTGGTGGGAACTTTTCTAAAATTAAAATGGGTTCAGCCTTAGGAACATAAAAGTATGCTTCCGAACAATGGTGTATTCTAAATCGAGAAAGGGAAGCAAAACGAAGTAGAGAGAATACATCAGATTGTAAGTACGTAGGCAAACATCCGAGAGAAGGAGTCTTTAATTAACTCGACGATCTGCAGGAATTCAGAGTTGCGATCAACACCTCGGCATTAGGAATTTACCACGTGTTGTCAATATTAAGCAATTCGATTAAATCGCGGCTTTGGTAAACCATTTCAGATTTATGTGGCGCGAGAATGGTTGTCATTCTGCGCGCAGACGGTCTGCGAACGATACGACACTCCGGAGAGTCTTTTGCTCTCGTTTATCAGAGCCGCGGTATCGGCTGTTGTGCAAGGTTTCCACTTTTACACAATTGCAACGAAAATAACGAGTTCGGTTGCGAGATTTGGAACAGCTGCACGTAGTGGTCCTGACAGGACGAGGCGCGAAGAGACCCATCCTGCCGCCTGTACCTGCTAAATATTGCAGTAGCTAATCTGGCAGGAGTTGAGGTGTCGGCGAGCTTGCGCAATAAGCCGCTTTATACTGACATTATTTATGCAAATAACTCTAAGAGGAACAAATTTCATCAATGTATACGAGGTATGCCACGACTACGGCCAAAGCTTTTACAAAAAATTAACCTAATGGAGTAGAGCACACACAACCCTTTGAAATTCTGAATCCCCGTAGTCTAGCAGACGCTAAAGAGGGAGTTTCATACGCTATTGTAATAACTAAATTTCTAACTATTCCTAAAAGCATAATCACGGTGAAATATTCATTCAGAACTTCAATAATAGCGATAATTAACTACACTTGCACTTTTATTAACCTTCAGCGATGAACTGTATGCGTTTTTCCTAATTCCATTAAAGTAACTGCAGCTTAACCAAATTAAAATAATTTGTTTAAATTGTATAAAATTACTCGAATTAAATTGTTCGCAATCAACCACTAAATAGTTTTACATTTAAATTTAAATCACTGAAAATCGAATGGCCTGAATTAAAATAAGCCGAATAATTTGAATTGTTTTGGACTGCTTAAATTGAGTGGAATTCTTGAATTGAATTTAACTACTCGAACTGTTCTGAATTGTGTTAAACGGCATGAATTACGAGCATCTTAAATTTAATTTAATTTTCAATAAATTTCAATCAATTCTTATTCAATAATATTTTAATAAGTTTTGTTATTCAATGTCTTCTTAAAATTTTATACTGTAAAAATATATGTTAGAATTTTATTATTAGTTTGTACAGTAATTATAAAAAAAAACAAAACGAAGTTAATAACTTTCATTAATTGAAAACCACAAAAAGTAGCCGGTGTATTATTTTTTGTATCGCAACGTTTTAGATCCATTACAATATTCGTTATATGCTTAATTATATGAGTAATTTTCAAGTCTTACTTTAATATTGCACGTATCAGTAAAAGATGGGAGAGAAAAGATCAGCGAGGTTACACTTTTCATATTTTAATAATTAACTAGCGGAACCCGTGGTGTCCGCTTCACGCTGTAAACTGTATCGAGTTGCAAGACATGTACTCAAATACGCAGTCAGCGACTGAACAAAATATACGTAAGTAACTACTGAGTAATCATGAAATGTTTATTATTTTGCAGTTAAATCCCTACCCAGCGTGATCGATATCAAATAATCTTAAAAATAAATGTACTCACTTTTTCTACAATTTGGCCCCGTTCATTATTGTTTTTAATTTAAATTTTTACATTGAAGCTCTTTTAACTGTAGAAATGAATGTCTGTCCTTGATTCATATTAATGGTGATTGTGTATGGCAGGTTGTGTTTCTGAACTGTAAATGGTAATCCAGGCCCCGATAATGATAAAATAATCGTAGATAATAAATGATGATGCTGATATCTCTTAAAATCTCAGCTGCAATGCAATTTGTAAACCTGATTTGAGTTATTTATGATTATCTTCGTGCGCGGCATCTGACCTGAATTACTCTTTAGAATGGTTTTTGGCACTGGTCTGTCTTTGATCCTGCTATCAGTAAAAATCTAGTCCGATGGAAGGCATCCGTTAGCCCAACATGTGTGTGAGGAGTTAGATGTCAAATTGCCAGCCATCGACAAATTATTGTATATAATAAACGCGTAAATATGATTAGATTATTTTTATCAAAAACTGTAGCGGTTCGCTGTACAAACGAATATGCGCCTTATATATTCGATGCTTAAAAATAGTTTCCAATAGTAGTAGTAGTAGTAGCCCCTCACCACTAAAAGTTGAGACATGTAGAAGAAATCCCGATTAAGTATATAGACAGATATTTAGTAGAACCCGTGGGCTATACCCTCCGTAATTTCGATACCGGTGGAATGTATTAATTACATCGTAATATCTCTTTTAATAAAATTGCTAGCAGGTGTTTGTTTGTAAAAAAAAAGCGTGTGGCGTGGTCCACGGATTCTGCTAGTTTTACAAATTAATTTTCGTATCAGCCAAAAATGGGGAGAGTGAAATTTGTGCGTACACACTTTTCCTACTTAACCGTTCTTACTCAATCATTTATTTTTCCTTAAAAACTAAAATTTTAGAACAAATCTTACTTGATTTATTTTTCTCTTTATGTGGCTGTTTTAATTCTGAAATATGAAAGCAAGCGTTACCTTAGTCGTAATATAGTGGTGCTTCTAAATTAAGGTAATATTTTTAAATATTAACTAAAATTAATTTTTTTTAATTATTCGTCAAAAAGAAAAAAAAACGTTTTAGCATAACATTACATATCATGCGGAGCAAGGTGTGTGGATATAAAGGCAAATTAAGGGTGCTCGTAGGTGTTTGAGGGAAGAAGACCGTGGAGTATTAAAACGAAAATGAATGATAAAAACTTCTACTTAGAAAATTTTGTACCAGGATTTTTTCTCCATTTGTTTTCAACAAAACAATTTTATACCTTTTATGTTTCGTAGCACAATAAATTTTGAATACATACAAATTTTTTTGCTCATTTTATTGTATCCACCCTTTTGCAAAACTCACAAATAAGAGACCACTTCATTTCTGCCCTACGAGTAATCTTCACTTATTCGTAATACACAACTTTTGCGACAGTCAATTCTATGCACATAAGCACTTAAGCTTTCAGAT
The DNA here is from genome assembly GCA_958336395.1 of Ctenicera cuprea. Classification (NCBI taxonomy): domain Eukaryota; kingdom Metazoa; phylum Arthropoda; class Insecta; order Coleoptera; family Elateridae; genus Ctenicera; species Ctenicera cuprea. The sequence goes on along the minus strand of OY284496.1, from coordinate 11,748,782 downwards.
CCCTTCCGCTCTTCACATCAGTTCCTTTTAGAAATTCACTAAAAAAAATCCTCCCTCTATTTCCGCGAACACCAACTCCGTATATTTTAACTTCCTTGTTCGTCTAGGCTACATCGTTCGGTTTTATATGCACAGATCACGTGTTATGATTATTGACCAGCCAGTAATTTCACTTTTTCGATAAAAATTAAATACTAAGAACCTTTCGCAAAAAAACACTTTTACAATTAAGAAAAGTGAATTATTTTATCATCATAATTAGATGTGAGTTGAAGAACTGTAATTTTAAAGCAAGTCTAAGAGACAAGCGATCATTTTAAACAATTTGATGTAATTCGCAAGCTGCATTATGTTAGTAAGCTAGACGACAACGACGCTTCTACTAGATTAGACTACGTTCTCCACAGTAATTGGCCTTTTAGGCTTTGATTTAATTGCACGTGATTTCACACTTTAGCATGTTAATCTTCTTAGTAAATATCATTTCTATAAAGGAATGCCGAAATTTGAATTGCATATAAGAACCTCGGGGTATTAACGGTTGGAGGGGAGGATATGCTCTTAAACTACCTCCAAGATAAGAAAAATCAGCAAAATATTTCGTCAGGACTTTTCAATACCTTACTAACTTTTACTTTTCAAAAGTATTTATGTACAACGTTGTAACCTCAACAACAGTGACGCTAATTAACCGCACCTACGTTGATTAGCTGTAAAAGATCACGCCGTACAAATACATGTCATTTGTTACTGCACTACTGAAAGATCAGAAATTACTGGTCATTAAATGAACAAAGCCAAAACCACGAACACGCTTCAGTCGCTTCATTCGTTGGTTCGAGTTCACAAAAATTTCTAAAATTTTGTTATCCGAAAACAATTGATTTATTTAAAACAAACTGTGAATCTTATTGTACTATCACTCAAAAGCGATATAGCATAACCAAAAATGCTTTATCGTCTTTTATTTGTTGATCACGGGAACTAGAATTTTTGATTATCAAATACTCACATAGAAGCAAGCATCACAGAGAAATTAGCGTAATTAGCGTACTAGAATACGAATTAAATTGTAGTCTCCTTTTGTAAGTCACTAAAATTTAAAAAAATTGTTTAGCCAATTTCCTAGTAATATTCTTTTTTTAATTTTAAAAATTTTGAAAAATTTTCATTTGCATATTTGTTGGTCAAGGAAAACAGAAAAAAAGTTATTTGGAAAGTGTTTGTCTGTCTTTGGTTGAATGAGAGAGTTCGTTCTTTCATATACCTGGAATCTGGTTTTAAGAAAACTTCACGTGCAGGTGTAACATTTTTTTTCTTCAGAATAGTAAGTTTGTCAAAAACAAATAACCCGAAAGCGAAAGTTGCGTTTTTTTGGTATCCTTATTTTAAACAGAAAGCATTTTTTTTTGATAGAATATAATAAGACATTACCAATATTTGTTTGCAAAACTCCTACATTTCGTCTATTAATTTTGACTTGTTGTGTCAAAAAAAGAGTTGATAGACCAGCATAAAATATGATATCGAGCCTCAAAAGATCAAAACATTGTTATATAAAATTATTTTACAAAATGTCGAAATTGCAGTTTTTCTGGAATAAGAATTTGTTTTTAAACTTGGCAAGCTACTTTAACTAGATATGAAAACTAGCGTCTGGTGTCTGCGACTACAGCCGATCCTACCTTATTCTAACTTTCATGACTTGCGCACCTCTTGGAATGTCTGTGAAGCTATCGCTGTCAGCAGAGATAGGAACCTTCCTTAATCACACGTACGTGTTTTAAAATTAAAAACGTCAGTTGTATATGTTGCTTTAAAAGTTAAATAGGTAATAAAAAAGCTACAGTCAAAGGGTAAAAAAATACTTTTAACATTCCTTCTTGTAAAATATGAAAATCAGAAGTTACTTTCGCTTTGTATTTTCTACGCTGTACCGTGTATGTTATAAATTTAAAAAAAAAAAGGTTTGTTGTTTTGTATTGAATGCAATTTATTAGCAATGAAAAAATCGGCTTTAACAATGCAATTTCACTTTACACTTACACTTTCATTAACTTGCTTTACTTTCGATGTAAATATCACAATCCCACAAACAACCACACTGACAAGTTAACACTGCACAATACGCGCCAATATTAGACGAGGTTGCGCAAGTCAGGATCGGCTGTTTGGGAAGACACCAGACGCTAGTGATATAAAATGCTATTTAGTTTTAATTCTAATTTTTGTGTGACACGCTATGAATTTTTGAAATTCGGAAGTAAGTTGGTTTGTATTCAGTAAACGGGAAATAATAGAAATTTGCGTTTAAATTTGACTGCTCATGAGTAAGAGTAGAACAAAATTCGGAACTTCTTTTTTATACGCAGAATTTTTGAAAAGAGATATTTTTCTTTCTTACAACTGTTTTAAAATAAATTAATTTGTAAAAACAACCGAAAATAATAGAACTTGGAATTTAAGTTAAAATTTTCACCAGTAACAGTAGAACAAGCTTCGGAAGTTATTTTTTTATACAATATTTTTGGGAAGCCATTTTTTTCTTTCCTATTTATTTTGTAGCTCAAAGGTTTTGATTTATACATGCAAACTGTTAAATATATTTTGATCGTTATGATAAATGAAAAACGAGAAAGCCCAGTCGAAGTACTTAAGGCGCATTTTTGGGTAATTGCAGGAGAAAAAGATATTAAGTAAGAGTGGTGGAAATTTTAACAACAAATAATACTGTTTATTTTTAAATTATGTTATGTTAAATGATAAAATCCCTACTATTTTAAGATATTTTATTTTGGTAACATATATCAGACGTTAATATTAAAGTAGATAATTTGGTGTACTGGCTTCGTAGATTCCTCTCTGTGCAGGTCCCAAAGCAAGCGAAACCATAAAATACTTACGTGCATGCCGTAGTTATTACATCTGAGGTTTATGAATGCGTCTAGAACTCTCGAAGCAATTTTTAATTTGTTTCGAAGAAAACGTAGAAAAGCTCCTGACGTGACGTATGATTAAATGCTTGGTAATCGAACAGTTAAAAAAATTCCTCGCTGAAAATATTTGCATTTGGTATAATGCTACACCGACAAATTTTTGCGCGTTATTTTGCACAACATAGCGAGGTAGTAACTGTTAAATGTATAATTAGGGACTATACATAGAATTCCCTTGACGCCGAATTACATCAGATAACGGGGAGCAACTAACCAAGCAAGTGGAAATTTGCCTGAGTACACACAATATTGTGTTAATTGCTGACGAAACTCACCTTTTTTGCGGCGTTCGACGGAGATGGCTTGACCATCTTCTCTCCTCCACATGATCTTTGGGGTAGGAAATCCATTCGCTTTACACGTTAAGCTAATGTTTTGGTTCTCACGCACAGCGACAGTAGATTGCGTGCTGTCGGCGTCCAAAATGTTCGGAGGAACTGCAAGAAGGTTCACCGTAAATAGAGGGTTGTGAAGGATACGAAAAGGCTACGTACCGACTACCTGAAGGTAGCCCACTTGACTTATCATCGGGTTGGTGTTGACTTGACACATGTAATATCCCCGATCTTCTTGTTGAACGCTGCTGACGTGCAAAAGCCACGTCTTAGCATTGTCGTGGGAGACGCTAAATCGCGGAACTCTGGAGATGACGTGCCGGTGGATCGTTAGAATCATCTGCCGGTCTATGTGTATCCAAGCGACCTGTAAACAATATGCCTAAAAATAGCAGGATAAAGAGCGAAATTTTATATTCACTAGACACTAAGTAGACAAGATTTGGACGTCGGCCAACATGATCCGATCATGTAATGCAGATTGGCTTGCGGATCTTCCAGCTGGCGTTGCGCTAGAAGCTCAAGGAACAGATGTTCCATTCTCCCAAACAATAAACCTGCCCGAAAAAAGTGATGAGGAGTGTGTTTTAAATAAAGATGCACGCGTGACTGTAGGTACCGGGTGTCAGAGGCTACAAAACGAGAAAACAACACGAGATTTCAGGAAAGTAAGGAGTAACGCCAGTTTCTTTCATCTGAACGAATGCCTCTGCCCACCAAGGCTCAAGAGAACAGACCTGTGATACACAGTTAATTGTAGATTAGGACCTCATTTTATGACTCAAGTTACGCTAAATACCCGAGGAAACGATTTTATTTTAAATAATTTCTGCACAAAATGAAAGTAGGTTAATGCTTCCATATAAACAGATTGTAAAGCAATTTGCTGCGCAATTTGAAGTCCGCATTGTTTTTCTCAAGGTAGAATGCTTCAGCGCTCATCGCCGTTAGAGGTGAACCGTCTCTTGCGTGGACATTGCTCGAGGACTCTTCGCATTCACCGGGGAAATAGCGATTGTTGAACGACACTCCACTTAGGTAAACACATCAAATATAATGGTTACCCAACAGGGCTAGAATAATTATTCCATACCCTCGTTTTTTAAATTACAGACCCTACAAATGTTGCAATTAAAAGCTGCTAATCGGCTATCATAAGATCAAACGTGCCCGATTAATGCTGTTCAATTTACAACAAGCTTTGATTTTAGATGTGTTGTTGAGGAACACCAAACAAACGTTGAAATTATATAAAAATTATCTCTTGATGCTGTTTGATACAGTTCGTTCATCGCTGCCGGTACATTTGCATGCGAAGAAGATAAAAAGGCAACGACAAATAACGATGACCCTTTCTTTGAATTGACGATTTTTGTATCCGACGAATGTTTTATAATAGAGGTAGATTTTTTCAAAGGCTTGTTTTTGTTCTTGTACTGAAATAAACATATTTTTGAATAAATAAACATGCACGAGACTTAAAGAGAAGTTTTACGTTTTCTGGGTTTATATTGTTTTCGCAATTAAATTGTAAAATGAAGCGTAATCATAATTTCAAACTCAACTTTTGTTTAACATGTATAAACCGGAAAAATAATTAATGCCACCATCACTAACTGAATTAGAAATTTGAGCTAACTCACTTATTTTCTGTTTTAACATAATATACTAACTTTTCTGGTTTCTTAAGTAATTCCCGTACTATATAACACAAAATGTTTTCCAGAACACCGATGATTTTAGCTCCATTTTAAAACAATGAAATTCTTAAACGTTTTTAAACTTTCAAATCGGATTCTCAAATATACATTTAAATATGCTGCCTAAATCATATTTTTTTATATTATACAGGGTAAGTGTAAACTGTGTCGCCAAACTTGAGTTGGTATTCCAAACAATAACACAAGTAAAAAACGAGCAAAGCTTGGATTTTCTTACACTTTAGAAATTGTTACTTAGCATGTTTTCTAAACTATTTCAGTTTTAACATCTCGCGTGCCTACAATGATAAAATAAAATGTGTTTTGTGAAATTTTGAATAATCTTCTATATATTGAATCCGTAACACCACAACAAGACGACTAAATCTTTCATTTTGGAAAGATTTGTCACTATAACACGACGGCGGCAGCTTGCATGTCGGTTCAGTTTATTGATTGTTTTTAGTAAAAGTTTGCGTTGTTATCACTACTGTTGATATAATTTATATCTAAAAAAAATTTATATCTAAAAAAAAAAAAACAATACGCCTTAACATATTCAGCATGGGCGAGCTTTAATGATTACTTCAGAATAGGCGAAGTTGATTGCAAAACACGTAGTGCATAAGAGATGAACATAGTATAATCCCGTGACAATGATCAAAAGCTGACCTTGTAGCTTTGTACCGCATGGGCCAAAAATTTCTACCCAGCAAGTGGTTTACAGTTCTTCTTGCAATGAGGAATTGGTATGGTTTTATATTTAAATACCGTCTAGCTGAAAACAGTTTTTAGTTAGATGTGCTGTAACTATTCTGATTAGATATATAAAAAAAATTATCTTGTTTAAAAGTATGGGAAAGTGAAGGTGAAGTGTTTTGCTCATTTTTAATATTACCTTTGACAATAGCATGTAAACATGTCGAAATGCGTATAAGATTAAAATTAATAATTATTGTTAAAGTAAAATGAAGTAATTTATTTAATATTTATAAAATTTCATAAATTCAATGTATTTTACATGTTCGTAGTTGTTTTAAAATAGGGAACTGTTGGCATCGGAAATTTTACTTTTCCAAGGCACATTACTGTTCTGAATTCACCGCAGTGTGATGCCGCTCTTACGGCTGCTACGTTTCTTGAAAACTGTTTGGAATAATGTGAAATATAAAAATTTGGTGTGCTTCCGTATGAAACCTTCACCCGGTATTATGTGTTTTTATATAAATCCAAGTCTGTTTGAATGTGTGCTCCCTTGATGTGCTATCGGAAACGCATCAGCACGCAACTGTGAGCTGCCGTTCGGGCGAATCACCAGAATACAGGTACAAAAATAAGTTGCAGCAATACACATGAATATATGTATGAGATTTGTGTACTTATACCGCTATTGGCGTGGTATTAAGTTAAAGCGAGAATACGAATAACCTAGTAGCGCCAAAACGTGAGCTTACTCCACTACTGAAACGGAATTGCTGTTGTATACCCATTCAAGTTATCTAATTTGCTAATAGGTAAATGAAACACAAATTACAGTAACTTGCCATTATCGTCGGACACAGAAGCTTGAAAGCAAATGAGAAAATCATACGCGAGATGAAGTATTTCGCTACGTGAAAATCTGTGAATTCGTGCGCAATAATCCGATTCAGATTGCGTGTGATTAATTTAGGAAATCACGTGAAACTTAAGCGCCTGAAAATGAGAACATGCCAAATTATTATTATCATTTTTATTTTTTTGTTTTAATAATCACTTTTATATTTAATAGTAATTTATCAACAAACTGTCAAATTTGACATTGAAATTAAAACCTACAAAATTTTTTCCAATTGTTTTTTAGTAAAATTACTTTCTAGGGTTTTTGTTTCTTGGTATCACATTATTGACTAAACAAAAACTTTATGCAGGAAAAATTTTAATTTTTCTTTATATAAAACTAAATAAGTGCCTTAAGTGATTATAAATTCTGTAAATACAGTAAGTGCCTCCCAAACGCTCTTCAAAAAGAGGCGAGACATAAAACGAATTTTTAATGATCGCACTTAGTTGTAAGCGATTTGCATATTTACAGTTTTTTATATAGATTATAAAACGTACAACTCATTCAGGTTTTTCCTTCGCTTCCTTCTTTTAGGCTTGAAGTAGCGTGGATATTGTTTTTAGGCATCTTCTCCATTAAGTCACAAGTACAATTTTTTGCAAATTTCTAGATCGAATGAGAACAAGTTATAAGCAATAAATGTAAAAAGAAACGTTTCCTAAGTTCGAATTAAAATTTTGATTTATATTGTTTTCTCAAAAGTAGTTCGAAAATCTAACAAAATATCAAAATAACCTTAGAACTTTGGAGAAAATAGAATTGGCAAGGCAAAATAGGCATAGGTATTTAACAATACATTTCTAATACTTGATAGCCTACTTTTACTTGATTTGGCTTCCAGTTTATCAAATATGATAACGGCTAAAAATGGCAAAACAAGACAAGACATTTAATAAAATAAAACTACACCAAAACGTGTTCACTAAGAACGTTTTGTAACTGTATAATATTCAAGATTTTTTTTGTAGTTATACGCATTAAAGAAAAATATCTAAGTTTAGAAAACGAAACATTTGAGAAAAACCCAGAGGACAAACATTAAATTTAGATGTTCGAGAAAAACTCGATTCACCTGTATACTGGCGATATATTTTATCGAAGAAGCTATGAAATATATTCTGCTGCTGTGAAGAAGTATTTGAAGATAATTTTCTTTCCATTTTGATACCATGCAAAATGTTTATTTTAAAGTTGGTCTCACTGATTGTCGTTAAAACTAAAGTAAACATGTGGGTACATGATTTAATTAAAAAACCTTATGCATTAATTTTGTAAATAAACAGATCTGTTTATTAAGGGATGCCTGCTAAAATACAAAACCATTGAACGTAAAAAATCTATTTTTAATATTAACCAAATACATATGTGAAAAAATATATATTATTTGATCATTTCATTATTTATTCTGAGAATTGCAATCTGTTGTAATATTTCAAAGGTCAAGATTGCAATGTATACTCTACTTTCAGGATTAATGTTTTCTGTATGAACAGAGCACAGTTTCAACCAACAGCACATACACACGGATCCTAATATTAGTAAACTTTTACACGTTAGTTAACTTGTACGGTTATATCAAATTTCCACATTTTAATGTGTGAAACTCGCTTTGCAATTTTCTAATGGAGTGTAAGCAAAAACTAAATTTACATTATTTCATATAAAATTCCGAAACGCCCGCTACAGTAATTAGGTATTTAATGTTATAGAGTACATAATTTTATTAGGACGAAACATGAAACAAGTGGGATGTGATTTAAAATTTTTAAATTTACCGAGCTATAATAAAATATTAAAAATTAATTTAAAACACTTTGCTTAGATTTCCCTATACTTTAGAAATGTATTGTTTTATTATATTCCAAAAGTATGTTTGTATAAACGATTTGTCCGAGAACAGTAAGTTCTAGGAGCGTATCAGTGCCTTCACTATACCTGCTCGGCTAGCATGGGATCGAAGGCCAATAACATGATCCATAAAACCATGCAATATTGTATTTTAAAATTATTATAAAATACTTAATTATGTGCGTGCAAATGGAAACACAGCATATTCGTCAAAATGTTTTAAATTACTTAACGTAATAATTAATAAAAGTAATTCAACGATATACTACAAGTGAACGTAACTAGACCGCATACCAGAGATAAACACTATTAAATTAATTAAATAATTAAACTGTTATACCGTTGCTAGCATACAATGTTGGCTCACTTAACCTTACATACTTTGCCTGCAAGCATTTTTTTAATGTGTTTAAAAACCGAGAGTGTTTTATGACTACGAAAAACAATTTTTTTTATTTTCATAAACATTCCTTAAGATTGAAGAAAACCAACAACAAAAAAACAAATTCGACTGATAAAATTTAGGTAGGAGAGGAAAAATCAACTCCCCTAATATTTGCTGCACCTAAAAATTAGATTGTGAATCTTATTCTACTATCGCTCATTGGCAATTTAGCGTATACAATAACTTTTTATCGTTTCCCGTATAACTTCTAAGGGGGCTAGATTTTCGATTTTCAAAAGTTCATAGAAAAATTCACAGAAAAATTAACGGACCGAAACAAAAATATAATTATAGCTGTTCGCTAGCTCTATATACTTATAAAATTTAAGAACAAACAGTTTTAGTGCAATATATTTTTAAAAATGCAAAATTTTAAAATGTATAAATAAAACAAAATAAATTAAATAATTTACTACATTTTTTACTTTACCTTTAACATTAACATGTAACAGGTCAAAATACGTATACGTATAAAATAAATAAATATTGATGAACTTCTAAAGTATTTTATTTATACATCAATATAAACTTCAACGAAGTAAAATAAAACATTTATTCATTTCACAGTTCTAGCAGTTCCAAAAATTCTGGTAATTGGTCACATTGTCTATCCTTGGGGCACTTATAATATCAAATTTTATACCGATCTGCTAACTCAGTTTTGGGTAAATGGTGCGCCCAGAAGAACAAAAAATTCAAATATTTTTGACTTCAAAGTTGTAATTTTCTCAAACATTTTTGCACATAGTATTATTGAGAGCTATTATAATGATCTGCCAACTCATTTCTGGGGTGTTAAAGTCTATATTTCATAAAACCGGTGCCCGCCATTTTAAAGGTAGCAAGTTCGGAAAAAAACGCTAGATTAAGACTGGGAAACAATTCAAATTGTAACTCATCTGTAAAGAAATTGTATGACTAGTTTTTGAGCACTATTTTTTTGAAAATGTAACCATTTTGAAATTTTTTTAACTTAATTGTTTTAGTAGTCCAAAAATTATCGTAGTTTGTAACGTTGTGTATCTCTGGGGTACTTATAATACCAAACATCATCCCGAGCTGATAATTGCGTTTTGAGTAAATATGCGTTGATACTAAAATTTTCAAAAATATATAAAAGGCGCCACAGAGAAATTAGCAAACTGACACGCAAATCAGTGTAGCTCATCTCAACTGGCCTACGAAATTAAAAACAATTTGTACAGCCAGTTGTTGAGCAATATTTTTTGACACTCTCAAATTTTGAAAATATTTTTCACTTGAAAGTTATACTTCTTTAAAAAATTTAGTGCTTTTCTGTATTGCTATTATATTATATCGTTAGAGTTTATGACGGTCAGCCGACTCGCTTTTCAAAAAAAAACATAGCAGTCGCCATTTTTAAGCTACAAAGTTTGGAAAAAAGAAAAGAAGAGTTCTAAGGTCTTCTATAACATTTAGAAAATTAGTTTTTTTCAAAGAAATGCGAGCACAGAAACATGTCTAACTTCCGCTTTCAGTTTTGAAATTATTTAATTTTTTTGTCGGTGTAATTTTGATATACTTTTTTACTCAATATTCTAAACCTTATCAAAGTCGGGTGTTATAGGACGTTACATAGATACATATGTAAATACATACATACCCACCAAACGGACAGTTTTTTAAACTACTTTTTTCGTTTCCTGAAGGTCCAAAACATGTATTTCTCCCAAAATCTCTGATTCGAAAATGTTTATCAAAGTAAAATAATAAGAAAATGTTGGCAACATTAGAACATTTTCATTCAAAATTAGAGCTTAAGTAAAAATGAACAAGATGTTACTATTTTATATGGCCATAACAGATCTAATACTTGGTTTCAATAAAAATGTTTAAAAAAGATCACGTTTTCCATAAAAGCCAGAAAGTAAGTGAACTGAATTATGAGATCTAAAGGCAGAGGTGGCTAAACACCCTGAAGGATTTTCCGACGACGTCTGTGGATACAGCATCGTCATGTTGTAAGGCTGTTGTCACAATGTGTAAATAGGTGGAAGGAAATCCATATATGAATAAAGGGAAGAGGGGTGGCGTTTGATTATCTACATCAGCCACCCCCTTTTCAATTTAACATCGCAAGGAGGCTGTGCCCATCTCTGAAAATCGACCCAGCGGAAGCTAATCTGTATTCTCTATTGCTAATCCAGCCTTAAATTAAGATATGAATAGTAAAAGAAGGGCTTCTGAAACCTGCTTAGCTTTATATAAATGTCAGTAAAGAGGTTCTCAAGTGACGTTTTCGCACCCGAATTAAATCCCACGAGAGAGCGAGTCGTTTAATATATAAATACTACCACCTACTTAATGTCTCGGTAAGAATATTTTATGCTGTATAAATGATGTCACGGATTACGTATGCCGTAGGTGAGCATGTAAATAGACGTACGCTTGTTAGGTACCGTAAAATGAGAACCCCGTGCTTGCGTTTGGTAAGCAGTCGAGCAGATAGATGGAACACCGCAAACCAGCACTTAGTACATTGAATATGCATGTTTATTTGCTATAATACGTCCGTTTGTATATTTTACGAATCCGCATTTCCTGCTGGAACTTCCCACTTCGATACACCTGAATCAGGTTTCCGAAATGTGAAGTATAATTGCCAGGCATTCCATGGGTCACAGAAAACATTTTGGAAATATTTATGAACTCGCAAACTTCAAGAATAATAAGAAAGTAAGGAAAGATTCGGGAGAATTTCCGTGGCGCGTACGCAGCACCCCGCAAATTTACATCTTTTAACAACATTGTGAGAACCCCTCCCGGCTGCTGAATATCTCAGTTCCTGCCATCACCTCGGTCCCGACCGCAACACTACATCATTACCGCTGCGGCATCGGCAAAGTGCTGGCTCTGCAGCTTGGCTAAACTTACGGTTTAAATGCACGAAAATGTGTGACGATCTTTCGGGGGAGCAATCACGACCGGCACGACACCGCGCCGTACGCTAATTGCACCCGCTGTTCCAACTGATGACAGAGCAAAGGAAGAAATTCGCGCTGTTTAGAGTTACACGTTTTATGTTAATGGGGAATACATTATCATAACTCGGGCAGGATACAGCTGAGTCCCATTATCATATTTATATATCCGCCTTGCGAGGTAATAACCGCCCTCCAAATAATTAGACTGGCAGAAATACCAGTGCGAGGTAACAGGTAGCCATTCGAGCTGATTAATTAACGGAGATTATCGGCCAATCGTGCACTTTCTCATCGCACGCGAAAGGAGAGAAAATTCTGATAAAAAGGGATCTACGGTACAAAGCCTGATGAAATGTTGCGAAACATTTCGCTAAAGATTACTTTTCAGAACATCATAAAGCAAGGGCTAGAGACTGGTGCCTAATAGAGACTGCACCACCTTCATAATCAATCAAATCGCAGTAAATGGGTCGCCAGCAGCGGTAAGGCGCTTGATGAACACGCTATCGGCGCCGAGCGACAATAGACTAACTTGTTGATTACCAAACGGACCCGTTATCCTTCTCCACCCACCAATTTAGTCTCGCCTCCCCGACTGCAGGAGTGTACTAAGATTATCCAACTTGGAAGTTAAATTAAGACGCTCATTTCACCAAAAGAGCTAACATCCGGGAAAATTCTACCCATAGGTAAATGTACTCTCTCGCCTCGTTACGAAGTTTGTAATTTGCGACCTTGGCATTCAAAATATATCGAGCTGTTAGAAACATGTGGAAAGCTCTTAACCAGCTTAGACTGGACACCCGTTTCTGAGTACGACGCAATGGGGAGGCAAGGAGCTTTTGTCGAATATGCGGAAACCATCAGAACTAATCCTCGCCTTGTAGAGCACAAACAGGCGTAAACAAATGGCATAAGTGGTTAATCCGGATTTGCAATGGTTCCCGCATTTTCATTAAACCCAGCACGGATTGATGAACCCCTGCCAATGGTTCAAGAAAAGTAAGCCAGCCAATCTAGTCTGCTATCTAACTATAATCGCATATTTTACGAAACATCCTTAAAATCCTAGGCTATTTGCGCCTTAAAATTAGGATGTTACCCTCATTCTCGTTTACATAATAAGTAGGTATGAAGTGCTGATGCACATAATAGCGCGCTGTACATCTTCATTAACGAAGTATGTAACACCCTAATTTAGAATAAATATCTACGATAGCTTGCATTATTTCCTACCCCATCTAATCTGCGCTAAGATGGAGGCTGGGCCCGTTTGAAGCCAGGATTTGCTGCGTTAATCGTTCGCAGATTGCTGTCACGGCCGCCGAGGAGCACTTGAATTGTTATCAGACTTGCAGTAGATCTCGAGCTTTACATGAGGCCTAAATTTTAAGCTATCTAGTTCATAAAAGCTCATAACATTATGAGCTAGATTAAATTTTCTAACAGTTTAATGACACTCCATTTCTTCAATATCATACTCATTTACGCTTTCCTTTATACAAATTAAAATAAAATTTCTAATCAAAAAACACCGTTAAAATCAAGCAAATTTCGAGAAAAATGTATAAAAACAAGCAAACTTACTTATTCTTAGTTTCGTTCAGCAAACCTGCAACTTAAATAAAACTTTAAATGAACAGAAAGGTGTGTAGCTTTAAATTTACTCTACGCCCACAACTTTTAATTTACGTTTCGTGCAATTATCTGAGACTTTCACCATAATTAGTCCCAGTAACTCGGCAAACTCTATTTATACAAACGCATACGAAACTAGATTGTTGCTTACATCTATTCAATAATTTAGTAATTTCTCTTTTGTTGAATGAGTGGAGGTCGTCAACTGGAATGACCTCTTAATCAACGCGTTTATCTAGTTGAGGTGACCTTAAATCCAGCACCACAGCTTTTAGAAAATTAATTAGTAACTCAAGTGCGAGCTTCTACGTTTTCATTGTTAAACGTTTCGAAGTTCGGTAGACTTAAATCAAGGCTTGTTGTAAGTTCTACTGCAAATTGAAAAAGTAGCTAATACGTTAGTTAATTACTACTAATTTTTAAGATTTATGTAATTTTTAATGAAAGCGTTTAGCAAAATAAAGTGCATTTAAATAAAAAATACTATAACACAAGATTAAAATGTTAAGCCAACGACTACATGATTTTTTGGCATTTTTCTTCAATGGATGAAGAATATTTATCTTAGTTATGTAGGCTGAATTCGAAGGCTTAAGAAGAAAAGGTAATTGGAGCTTCAAAAAATAATGGAATGTAATTGAACGTCTTTGTCTTTTACTCAAAGTCCCATAGGAGTAAAAATGGTCTCGTGATATAGTTCTCCAGACGAAGTCCTTTGGGTTGCTACACCTTCGGAGTCGGACATTTATATTGTTCTAAACATTTAGTTATTAAATTGACTTTTGACTATCATCAAAATCCTTTCAAAAACTTTGGCATTGTTCCTTTTCTTCATTTATCCGACCTGAATTCAAACTTAACAAACTACAAAAGCAAAACAATTGTACATCACAGCGTCTTTACTAAACGAATAAATAGATTTTCCAATTCAGTCACTACACTAAGTGAAATAACTTGACGAAAAAGCTATTTAATTAAAATGAGTTCAATTTAAGGTCCTCAAAACTTTTCATGTAATTATAAAACATTGGGTCCATGAGAAATCATAAACGTAAACTTTAAATCAGTGTACAGTGTATTTCAATTAGAAATGAAATGCAAAAGAAAGAAATAGCAAAAAGTTGATTGGAAAAAGATTATAAGCTAAATAAGAAAATTAAGTCTACTAAATATATTATCATTTGAAGTGTGACGAGGTCTAAATTTTTAATTCAGATAAATAAAAATTTAGAGAATCAAAACAATTATGAAACTGGAAAATATTTCTTTTTCTTGTTCTTTACTCCCTAATGCCTTTACAGGGTCGAGTCGTCTTCTCATTCACATTACGTGTCGGTACCATTTAAGTTGTCTTTTACCTTACCCGCCGGTATAAGAAGTAAGGTATTGTATTCGTCGTCTAAGATTTAGAGTCAATGCGGTAATTCATCAAATTTTTTTGCTTTGGGCTTACTGGCCGATATACGAGTTATTCCTAAAAGAAAGGTACTTTTATGGCAAACATTTTTAACCTAAAGATTTTGACTATTAAGCAAGTTTTTGGGAAACCAATAAAGCTGGCGCTGCAGCGGTGTGCGTGCGTGTGCGCGTGAGTTTGCTTGTGCGTGAATGTGCTTGTGCATTAATGCGTGTGCGTGTGCGTGCGCGTGTGTGTGTTTACAGTCTTGGCCCTTTAACGCAGAAAACTCAAATTAGGCTTAAAAGATTGAGCTCTCGCATGAAACAGCAACAAAATGAGGTCGGTCCGCTAATACAAGAGAGATGCTCTTTTTCAGTACATGGCGCTCGAAAAAGAACCTTAGCCGGATATCCTAATAACATAAGAACAAGTTTCCATTGAGAAAACTTCTCTGGGAAGTTTTCTTTTCAAAATTTCCAGAAAATTCTCAACATTTCAAAAGTTTTTCAAAAGTTATGAAAGTTCCAAGTTTTAAAAATTTTCAACATTTACTAAAGTTTAAAAATTTCAAAAATTTTCGACGTTTTAAAAAATTTTCGAACCCATTTAAAGAATTTTCAAAACTTTACAAATTTCAAAATTTCCAATATAAAAATGTTTAAAATTTGCAAAAATTCCAAAAATTCTAAATTTCTGAAAACTTTAAAATTTCATACAATTTTCCAATTGTTCTGAAATTTTAAAAATTTTTAAAAATTTGTAAAATACATAATTAACCAAATCAAAATATCCAAACATTTTTAATTATTTTTAAAATTTTCAAAATAGACTGAAATTTTCTTGATTTAAAAAATTTACAAAAAAACAAAAATTATCAAAATTGTCGAAAAGTTGTTCAACAAAATTTTCAAAATATTTAAATAAAAAATCAAAAATCTAAATAAAAGCGCGTGACCAAATTTTTTTCCACTTTTTGCACCAGTGAATCTACCTTTAGCGCTTCCCTTACTACAGCATTCCTTATTTGATCCCTTTGTGTCTCTCCTGCTATCCTTTTCAAGTATTTCATTATACTTTTCGTTTTGTCTTGTATCGTCCAGCTTTCCGACGCATAGATTAACGTACCTACAGGGTAACAGGGTGTCGCAGCCAAAAACTGCCAGCCGTAAAACTTTTTTATTCGTAGAGATACGGTTTTAGAGGTTATTATAAAATATTTTAAGCGTTTAACGCTTAATACAAATCAACAATAAAATCTTTGAAATGTATTGCGGTTTTTAAACTATGCTATTTTGAAATTGGGTTCCCAAATTTGTTCGTTTTTTAAAAATATTTTTAAACATGCAGTTTAAAAGAGATTAATTATTTTTTTTTAAATGTATTATTTTTATTTGCTTGCAAATTTTTTGAAAAAGGAAGAAAAATAAATAAATAAATAAGATTAGTATCGTAAATATTATTATCAGTAGTAATCTGTTTTAGTTAATTCGATTAAAATTATTTATAATGACAGTATTATGCTATATTCTCAATATTGTTTTATATTTATTGTCTTCTGCGTTGTTATGGTATTATTTATTGCATATAATACTTTATTTGCTTTATTTGTTCTGTTTAGCAGTTCTTGTTCCTGCGTTTCTGTTCTATTTGTTATTTTTTTAGATATTCTTAGTTCTGTGGGCTTCCCTTAGGGTTTTCTCCCCTCTACATGCTACTTGGCATATTTCCTTAATCCATTGCGTTACTTTCTCTCCTCCGAACTTAATCATTACAGGGGTTATATGATCTCAGCTTTCCTAGTTTAATAATAACCGGAAGGAAAGAGAGAGCATCAATATTACATGCACTAAAGAAACCAAGTACGCAATACTTTGACATCAATGTAATAAGAGGGGCCGAACTCACCACAGATTACAGAAAGTTCAGAAGACCACGAAAATTTCATAACTGAAGACCAACCAACTTAGAAAGCCTAAAGTAGCCTAAAAGTTTAAGAACAGGCTAAGTGTCGCTTTAGAAAGATGGAAAAAGTAAAAAGGCAATAAAAGAACAAAAGTGGAGTATAAAAAATGGAAAATACTAAAGAAAGAACTACTAGAGCAGGGCAAGCAGAGCAGGTGTGTGGGAAAATCACAGTACAAAGCAATCAGAACAAAACGTGATAGTGGAATAATGAAGTCAATAATTGGTTAAGGCTGCAAAAAACACATGGAAAAGTATGTACAAGGGAGAACAGAAGAAAATACAGATCATTACGAACTCAAACAAAATAAAGCAAAATGCTATTTTTAGTGAAAAGAAAACTGGGACGAATTCGGAAGGTACTGTAGAGAAAGACCATGGACGGAATTTTGGAAAACGATAAAAGGGGTAAGAGGTAAATATGGAAAACAGGTTTAAAACATAAAAAACAGTAAAGGGAACATGGAAATAGACGAGGAAAGGACTGTAGAAATCTAGAGAAAGTGCAATAATCAGAATGTAAGAAAGATAATTTTATACGAAGAAGAAGAAACAAAAACAGAAAAAGAGAAAGAAACAGAAAAAGTAGTCCATAACATAAATTGAATTAGGAAAAATATTTACTTATTTAGAGTTAAGTAAAATATGCACCACCAACTTCTTCTAAACATCGTGTTTTAGAAGGTACGTGCCGTCGCGTCGTCGTGTACCAAAGTGGTCAAAGAGTCAATATCCACCGACACGAAATTGTTTTGCCCTTCAGTACAGGATTATTTTGATGTTACAATATAATTACCACTATTTTTATTAACCCCAATAGCATCAATTACGACAATGATTAAATCAAAACACGCTTTTAACAAGAGAAACCCATTTGCATTATGCAGTTTTAAACTACGGGACAAATTTAAAAATATATTGTTTAAAATTTTGTTTTTAAGCTTCTATTTTGTAGTAAAGCTTCAAATTTGTACTAGTTAGTAGCATCTAATTTTGTTTATTATAATACAAAAAGTGCATCAATTTATTTGTAGCTACGATAACATTTTAAGTAGGTAGCTGTGAATAATATGTGATATTTTTTATTTTACACAACTGTCCAATTAGTTGTGCAAAAAACAACGTTTTGAGATTCTTATAAGGTTTCAAATTGAGTAGATGTGATGTATCACACCCTTATGCAGGGGAGTTCCCTCTCAATAAAGAAGGTGCATATAATAAGAGACATGGAATATATTTTCATACGTGATTTTTTTGTCTTATAACATCCCTTCGGTTAACACGTTGCTTCGTGTCGAAATGTTCTATTTTAATGGTTTGTTTACTTAAACTGTTTGCGAAAAGTTTTCAGACACCTTATGTTGTACAGTATATCAAGTCTAATATATTCATAGCCGAAAAAAACCATTTGTTGCTTATATATTTTAAAGTGATACATACCTTATACGTTCCAAGATTTTCTACAACGCATGGTAAGCTTGCATCACGTCCTAAGGCCACTGTAACGTTAGGAATGGGTTCAGAAAATCGGGGGTCATCCGTCATCGCTGAAAACAAAAATTGAAGGTAATTACCGAATAACCACTTTTTATATTAATAATAAATTAACAAAAAGCATCATCCCTTGTCAGGCATTCAGCTAACAAGCCGGCACTAAATGAGGATTAATGAATGGACCAATTGTCAATATTAAAACTATAATAAATCACATTGTTTACAATTTATAAATAATAATTCGATATATGCCTACAATTTTAACAAAAATTTCATTAGCTAAATATGTCGCGTTTTATATCGAACACTGCAGATATATCGTTATGAATCCGTTCTTTCATTGAAAGTGAAATCGATGGCAGCCGAAAGAACAGAATGTTCCCGTTTGCCGTTTAGAACACGCACTATTTTCGTATTCCGACATCGATTATATTTTAACGACAATCATTTATCTTTGTTACTCCCCCTTTAAATCATCGATATGCGCCCCGGTATTTTATAGCCATTCATAATTATTCAATAAAAACTTTTGATACGCTTTCCCCAGACTCGAACGGGTTCCGCAAATCGCAGAAAAGTAATTGTGTTTCGTCGGAAAAGCACTGTTTAATCACGTCTATATGATAAGAGTTAAGAAACAGCTTGGCCTGTCTATTCGCTAGAGTGTCCGGAAAATGTGGAGAGCCTTCACTTTGGTCAGAAACCTGAAGTTTACTGCTACGGCAGCTATATTTCCGGCGTAAAGTACTTTTAGATATCGATTACGTATTGATATCGTAAATACTTGGAAAAGCTTTCACAGAATACAAGTTTGTCACATAATTAAACGAGCTTTTATATGAAGCATATCGGTGTTAGCTATGCAACATAACATAAATATCATTAACAGTATTATTTATTGTGTTGTTTAGAATCTTTAATTATTTATGGGGAAATATTTCGTGGTTCTTCTGAGAGCTTTCTTGAAGATCTTATAAATGTAAATCGTAAATAAGTATAATGTATGGGTATGAAACAATAGAGCAGACGCTGAGAACAAGCGCAGTGAGAGAAAAAGCGGTATAGCAAAGCGCTGAAATAAAGATGCATTGCTCCAATTTAATGGTTTCTAATTCTGTGCGCGTGCTAAATTACCACAGAGGGCTCAACTCCAGGTCAGAGGGCACATGGAGTGCTATAATACATTATTCCATTTATTCACATTGTTATATCTATTCCCACAATTTCCCATTGTTTTACTTATTAATTGAAAATACTCTGCACCGCTAATAATCGTTCTAAATGTTATGCAACACGCGAAATCAACTATTCCATCTGCTGAACAAAAGACAATTAAGTGCAACACCAAAACGTTAGTCTAGCTCGTCTTGCAGCAAATTCCTGTAATCTTCCCGAGTTTATAAGAGAAGGGGGAAATGAGAGGAAAGGGCTATACAATAACGGATTGTGCTTATAAATCGCAATGCCAATTTGAACTGCAAGGTGCAGTGCGAATAATACTCGTAACAACATGAAAAATAATATTCCGATAATTTGACAGAATAGCGCGGGCGGTCCAGCATAAATAACTGAAACCAGTAATGTACGAGTGTGGATGATTTTGATGGATGGCGTAATCAAGGAGAGAACCAGCTGATGTACTGCACAGTAGCTCTAGAACACGCAGCAAATAATTGTGTATCGCATCCCAATCTGCGGAATGGGAGTCAGAGACGGAGAAAACGGGGGTGGCGATGTCATGTTGCGACGCCCGCTACGAGACTTGATAGAGGGTGCTATGATGTATGCGCCTCGAGTTCCGGCCAGACCGAGCTGCTCCCGGGCTCTTGTGATTGACGGCCGCCATTCTTCAAGACACTGATGGCCCTGAAGGGCTTATCCGTGTGCTACTGAAGAATACCTAATCGCGTCTTCATTTGCCAACTTGAACCCCCGTCATACAGGCAATTGCCGGCTGCTTTCTAGGGACCGCGGGTGGCACACCCGAATAATCAAATCTGAATCGGGATGGCTACTAAAACTCAAATCAAACATCAAAGAATGATGGGTTGAAAATAAAAAGGTAGTATAAAAGGCATCTCGTAACATTCATATTTTACTGTATATATACATGCAACCCGATATTGGCGCCATAAAACACATTAAGTGGCCACTTCAAATATAAAGGATAGAATAACAAGCACATAAAGAGGGAAAGGCCGCTTTTTCTCGTGCTCGAACGGAATCGATCTCGTAATCCTCTTCGAGGGTTCACCTCATCCTCTCCGTGTTACACGAGAGCTGTCCCATCTCAGCCACTTGCCAGATTGTCTGCTTTTACTTCACCTCAACAGTATTTTACAGTGACCGTTTGCTCTCTGACACTAAACTACCAAATCGGGCTAAATTTCAAACAACTACCTAAGAGAGCAGGATAATTATTAAAATACTTAATGTATCGCCTTTCTCAAAGTAAATATAATCGAATTATACTTCTAAAAAAAAACGCTTTTACGTCACTTTATTACTTCAGCGGTAAAATAATATGTGCCTACCTACCAAGAAGTTAATTTTGTTGTAAAGAAAAAAAAAGCCTGTGAGGATGTAAGTACTTTATTCAACATCCATTAAACATAAGATTTATTGAATGAATCCAATTACAAGCAAATATTAAAACTTTTTTAAATTCTGTTTCTCAGCTACGAACTCATATATTTGAAGAGTTACGTTTACTAATTGAACAAAAATGTTTAAAAATCAAGTCTTGATTGTTTATCGATTGGGCACCCGAAGAAAAATAATTTAAAAAAGAACGATCTTTGCGTTTAATTAGTTAATTACACGGTCATAAAGAGAACAGTAGTTGTTTATCACCGACTGCAAAGTGAAAAACTTAAGAAAAGAATAAAACATCAAAAAATATGTTTGCTTCATTGGAATAAAATATTTTCTTTAATTAACATTATTAAGAAATAGCTTATTTGCAGTTAAAATAATTCAAACGAAAATTTTAAATAAAACTTAATAAGTAAAACAATAAAAATTTTCTATCAGATCAAAATATGCAAAGTAAGGTAAGTAACATTCAAAAAAATCTAAACTGACTATTTCATTACACTGGTCTGTTAAGCTAATCTAAATTATTAAGTTTTCAAAATTCAGTTTTACAAGGACTTTCAATAACTAAAATTGGAAGTTGTTTGTTAAGTTGAAACATGACTTGATATTTCATGTTCGTGTTCATTGCGTTGGCAAAAGACAGTGACAATTAGGGTTGGAATTTTGAGGCAAATGCCTATTTACATAGAGTTTAAGACCGCCAGAATTAATACTTGCCATTATCCGTTTTGTAATTTTCTTTCGAGAGCGTTAAAGACTTTGTCTAAAATACTTATTTGGTGTGTTTATTTAATATTTACTTGATCTTAAATTAAATATACACATTACAATATTTACTAACTTTTCCTATTTTAATTTTAACCTATGGAACAGCTAAGATACTGCCCAAGAAAAAACTGCAAAGGACAGGTTTACTCAGGATGGGAAGTTGAAAGGATAAAATTAATTTTAAGAAACTGTTAAGTGTTAAGCAACCGCCTATTATCTGATTCTTAACTAACAGTGTTGGAAGTTTAGTTTCAACATTTTGAAACTATTGAAAAGTTTGAAAATATCGTAATTTTGGAAAATATTGAAAATGTTTCAAAAAATTCTATAATTTTCAAAACTTTTGGAATATTTTGGGACAGAAATTTAAAAGTTTTGAGAATTTTAGAAATTAAAAAGGTTGAAAACTTGAAAATCTTTAAAATTTTAAGAAATTTAATAATTTTCAAAACTATTGGAAAATTTTGCGTCTGAAAAATTTAAAAGTTTTGAGAATTTTAGAAATTAAAAAATTCGAAACCATTCAAATGTTGAAAGTTTATTTTCAACATTTTGAAAATATTGAAAAGTTTTAAAATATTGTAATTTTGGAAAATGTTTGAAAACTTTAGAAGTTTAGAAGTTTAGTTTCAATATTTTGAAAACATTTAAAATTTTGAGAAATACAATCGATGGTTGGGAGCACTTGGTGGGAGGGGTGGAAGTGAGATCCCGCCTGCGGAGACCGGCTATTCGGCATGCGTAGCATATGAGATTAATCTTCTTTTTCAGTGCGCTTATAATAAAGTAGCGTACCCGCCCCCCCCCCGCCGTCATTCTTTTTGTTGTAGATCAATTTTATTTTCTTGCGGGCTTATTATACCGGTGTGATTACTACTCTTGTGAACATAATTTTGGTTTTCCGTGTTAAGGCGTCTGAGCTGTATATTGTATACAGATACACAGATACCACTGTAGCGCCCGTTTTATCGCTGTCCCTAGGCTTGTTGGTCTAAATGTATGAGTGGAAAATGCTTGCTATAAATGTATCTTTTATTAAGCATAACTATTGTATATAAGCGGGTAAGCCCATCGCGAAAAAACTTTGATGAGAAGTAGAACTTAGTTCACCACTTTGAAAACCATCACAATACCTTCCTCTATTGTTACATTCTTTACAGTGAGGAAGTTAAAATTATGCTGAGTCTGGACTTTCCCATACTTTAATTTTTTTTATTTTCCATTCCAACAGTTACTATAAAATGTACTGATATTTAGCTGTCCTCGACGAAATTACAGGTAGCGCATATACCCCTTGGTACACTTGGAATAGTGTGTCGAAAACCAAGAAAAGCCAAAAATTGATTTAAAATTTTTGCGAAACAATTACTATACTCTAAAGAGCAATATGATTAAAACGGTAATTTTCAAATTTCAAAAATTCATAGAGGACGTCACGGAAAAATATGGGATTGAGCCCAAACGAAATGCTAGTCACATCGCCTACCTCCCTTTTGTTTCTTGAGCCGTAAATTGTTAAAATTTAGAAATTGGAAAGTTTTTCATAAACAGTGAAGTTTCATTAACTTGCCAGAAATGAAAACAAAATAAAAGACTTACTGACAAAGCATACTACTGGTTTCCTTATTTACGTTATTAATATACAATACTCAAAGATGATCTTGGTTTAACCACGCTTGTGTAGATAACATTTAATATATAAATTTAAAAATAAACGAGATTCTTGAAACAACAAGATAACATTTTGCGAGCTTAAATACTTAGTTGTATTAGACCGTGAGATGTGTAGGTACGTAATTTCACTTGGACATCCAAGGAGCTTATAAACCCATTTGTGTTTTAATAGGGAAATTTAATTTTATTGGGGTAATTATTAAGGATGCTTGGTTGGCAAGTTAATGCCACACGATTTCTGCGCTTGCTTGCATCCTTATAATTTACACAATTTACGCTGCAGCAAATTGCATTAGACGGATATAATAATTAGGCGTTCGCGCAACCGATTTGTTCGAAAACGGACTTCTATTTTGAGAAAATACGAGCAAATTTTAGCTTGGTCGAAATCGGTGACGGAGGATAAATAAAGTTCAGGGATGAAGTTACGACTGGACGCACCACCCATTCACTTACCGAAGTCTAAATAGCAATAGGGGGGCGTAAGTGGCGGCTTCAGAAGGTTGCATCTTCCGTAAAGAATGCTCGTTATTTTCGCAGACATATTTGCGGAAATCCGCTCGAATAAACTAAACTAAACAGGGGTGCTCATTCAATTTGCGTGTGGTTGTAGTCAAGGGACAAACTGCTGTGGCGCGCCGCGACACTGCCGACGCGGGTCCTGCGTCGCAAATTCCTTTACAATTTCCGTAATGGATACCGCGGCCCACACCGTATTTGGTCACCGAATCTGAATAGTTTTTCACGGTTTGCCCGAGCTCGATGAGGCCATACGTTAGCAAAGCACGTGGTCGTGCTCCGGAAACCATTTATCCAGGCCGGCAGATGAAATGTTGAAGACCTCTGGCCGTTCCGAGTAGCCCATAAACAATGCGGCCGCTCTCTTTTATCACAGAGCGTATATCATTCCATCGATTATAAAGGAGCAAAAGAATAGCATTGTTTGCGGGGTTGTAGAAGGAAGACTAGTGGCGGTAGATGATGAGCGTCGTTAATATATAGAATATGGTGCGAAAGGACGGCGGTGACGGCGAAGAAGTTCGGTAAATAGCATCTGCAACATTAATATGGGCTCAAAGTCGAGGTCCTCGGGGACATACAACTAAAGAGGAGTCTATGCATCGATCCGCGACTGATCAGCAACTTGCGATGCGAGCAGCAGAGGCAGCTTCCGTCATTCATCGCGTTCCTCGTGAGTGCACATTACTGTACCTCCGTCTCACCCGCGCCGCTTGGCAAACTTTGCATGAAACCTCTTTAGGGGTAAGCGACTATCCTAGCGGAATAAATAGGTGATTCCGGATTTTTGTTCTTACGCGTGAGACAAAAACAAGAATTCTTTTATAAACATGCCAGAAAATTTTTAGAGGTGCCAGAAATATACGCCGGGCTCTTCTGCTTCACTTCTTATAGAAATTCCGCACGCAAAATGTTTCATAACTGAATTCTTCCGGAAATACGAAATTTATGCGTAATAATAATAATAAAGTTATTCGGTTTTATTATTTGCACTTTCCCGAGTTCATGTTTTGCTTTATTTTTAACTACGAACAAAAACATTAAATTTGCATATTAATCGTCTCCATTACGCTTTTAACAAGTTTTTATCACTTTAGGTAATGTTTTCGCGCATTACCGGATCCTAGCGGCGTGCAAACGTCTGCCCAAAACTCGCGTTTCCGCGAAACGCGAACCGCCCCCGTTCATCGATAAGACGATAGGTAGGTATGCATTATTACGACAAATCCCGCGAACCCTTTCTACAATAAAATTATATTGCATAATACGGTTAAATTCGGTGATTCGAGCGGAACAGAAGAGAGGGCATAAAATCACAAAAACGATCTACAGAAAATCCGGCTGTAAATTTCTGACAAGTAGTGGAGAAACATTTACGCCCGAGCGATATGACACTGTGTTAAATTACGCTGAGCTAGTAACTGATCCTGCCCTATTTCAGAAGCGCACTCTCGCGGTATAATCCTCCTCTTTATACGCTGAACCCACGTACCTCAATCGCTTATGAAATTCTTCTTCACCTTCGCGAGTCGCGACTACAACTGCAGATGTACTCGCTCCTACATAATTTACCGCATATTTCACGGTTAGCCTACCTTCGTTACCGAAGCACTCAGTTCTTGAGAACAGAATTAGACTTCTTCATACGTTACCATAAAATACGCTCTAACGACGACGTAAAGGAGAAAAATCCGTCGTTGCCAGTGAACCGGCTTTAAATTCAAATCTTCCGGAATGAAGGTAAAGGTTAGATGACCAAAAAGTTTGCGCAAACTTTCTAACCGCCCCAATAGATCATCTCTATGAATATGACGGACATTATCCGGCACTTTATTGCACGTCGTCTACAAATATATCGTGCGGATGATTAATATTGATATCAAGCGTCACTCGCCAGCCGTGTTTTTCTGTTATTAACAATAATACCAGCTGGGTCTGAACCGACAGAATGCACACATCAACGGCACATATCGAAATATGTAGCGGAGGTGCTTCAGCCAAGCGCCCTGCTGCACATGGTGCAGCCGCGAGAGCTTTCATTTGATTAGTGTAGCCTGGTTTATGTGCTGTTGAATAATTAGTCGAGCTGCAATTGTTATTAGGACGGAATACACTAACTGTGATTATTATTATAGAGTTACTACATTAACTACGTTGTGCACACGTTATACAACGAATTCTGAGTAAATAATGATGTTCTCTAGTTTACTAACAAAATTAATACAACATATTTTTAACATTCTTTCTCTTTTCATTTGTGTATAATTAAAATAATTATAATTTTTCACAAAACAAACACAATATTTATTTTACATTTAATTTCCCCTGCGTTTTAATTTTAATTATATATTATTTCTTAGTTTATTATTTTAATATTCTTCATGTATATGAAAGTATTGGTTTTCGTGAAAATTTTTATTTGAGAATTTAAAAAAAGCTATCTGAACCGGTGTCCCACGCTTCACGCTTTTAACGATAACTTCTTTTAAAATACGCAAGCTTTTGAAATGATCTGCCCGTCGCCCTACGTAGCTGTTACATAAACTTGTTATTTACATTCCCGCAAATAAAATACTAATAGTTGTGTCGAGGTGTTGCCGTCGCGTATGGTTGAGACAATTCTGGATTTAATATATAGACTAACAGAAACCCGTAGTGGTATGCCTTAAGCTTTTTATTTCTCTTCATTTAAATTAATAAATACATACAGTATTGTGGTGCAAAATTTATATGACACCAAACAAAACAGTCCCTACAGACTTAAGTCCGAAAGTTACGGAGCTACAGCGTTAAAGTTTGTGACAACTATTTGGGTTTTTAATAAAACGCCTAAACCTTCATGGCAACTTGATTTTATAAAAACATTGAATTATCTCGAAAACTGTTACATTTAGCGACTTTCGGCAAGAGTATTTTTTTGAGCATTTTCGTATGAATAAGATTAATTGTAAAGATCTAAAATAATACATTACTCACCCATATGAGATACTTCTGGTGCACATATTTAGACAAAACTTAATAATAATACTAAGCTAATAAAACATCGGCCAAATATAGAATTCCAAAATGTTATTGCAACTTTTGCGAAAATTATCGACAAAAATGGCAAGATTACATTGGAAAAACTCTAAAAAATTGGAACAGCCGTTTAAATCCGTCTTTATGGTAATATTTAAAAAAAATGGAAAACAATGGAAAACGAGAATCGCCACTATTTTAAAAAATTTTTATTTTAACGTTTGTTTATTAATTTAAAAAAGAAATGTGTGCCGAGCACGCAACTTTTAAGTGAAACTTATTAGCGTGTTCTCACTTAAAGTGTATTTCAAATTGTATGATTTAACAGAAAATCATTCTCGTGGTTACACCTACCGGCAAAGATCACACTGACCTTTCAAAAACGATAGGTCGGAGTTTAGGTCCAAAGCGGCGAGACAAAGCGTACACATGAAGATTTTATCAATTTCTAATTTATTTTAATTTAAAAATGTTATTAATGTTTCAAATATTTAGATTGAAAATTATATTTCCTTGGTTTTTGTAGCAAGGAAATACAATTCGAAAGTTATTCAATCTTACACAAATATATTATAAATATAAAAATATCAATATTATTCAAAATTTTCAAAAATTTTCGATGTTTAAAATATCGTTACAAACTATTAAAAATTATTAAACTTGCCTAAAACTTTTCAAAATATCCACAAATTGTCAAAAATATGTATATTACAATTAAATAATTAATTTTTGTTTTGTTTTTCAAAGCTATTTGAATATTTTTAAAATTTTAATAATTTTGAAGATTATTAAATGTAAAATTTTCTAAATTTTGATATTTTCAGAAACTGTTAAAAATTTTAAAATTTTCTAAATTTCCGTAAAGAGAATTTTCATTCCTGGAATTACTATAAAACGTATTCAATGTTTAATTTTCAATAGTTTTCAAATACTTTCAAAAATGTTCAAAATGTTTAGTAATTTTAATATATTAAATTTAAAAAAATGTAATAGTAAACAAATTTTCCAAACATTTGTTTAACAAAAACAAAATTGTTAAAAAAAAACATTCGGTATAAATTACATTGAAATTTTTTAGAGAATTTTAAAATTTTTCTTAATTTCCTTAAAATTGTCAAAACTGTCATAACATTTTGAAATTTTGTAAAATTTCAAAAAGAGCGAGGAAGGTCCCGTGGAGGCTGCCCGACTGATTTATCATGATGGGACGAGTTATGACGCACTACCTGCCAGAAATGTGCACGTGGACCAACTTTAGTATTATAGTTGAGTTTAGAACATTTAAAACAAAATACTTTCTAAAATATGAAAAGAAAAAAATTTTGAAGTATGGGAAAGTTCAAGTGAAATGCTTTGTTCGTTTTCGGTACCCTTACATTTTCACTCTCAAATAAATTCAGAAGAACTTAACAAATCTGTACTATCCTGAAAGTAGTTCCATAACATGTTCAGAAAACTTACCGAAATACGTCAAAACTTTCACTGTTTGAGATATGTTCAAGCTCATTTAAGTATCATAATATACAGTTATACACATTGAAAGTATACTGTATAGCGGATGTGTCGATTTCGATCTAAATTTTAGCTAAATCAAGTTTTGGAAATGATCTAAAGTTTTTCGGCATTCCGTTTATTATTAAATACACAATGGTAACAGCGTGTGGGGATTTTCATTTTGTTTCAGCCATTACACAACCCATTACCTCTTGAAGGCTTTGTCAATATGAAAACAAAATCGTGTCAAGAAATAATCATAAATCATAGTGGCTTATGTATTCAAGAAAAAAATCAATTTAGAAACTTTCGTGATTACTCTGTCGGTAGATATAGTTGTTGTGAGCTAACAATTTAATATATCATCAAGGCTAGGAAAATTATAACATGTAAAATTGCTTACAGATATTTATTCTTAAACTTATGTTAACATTGACTTTTGTAGCTTCTTAAACAATTACTGGACAACGGTTTTCCTCGCGGTTATTTCAAAATATTGAAGAGTTTAGTAATGATTTTTAAGCTTGAAATGTAACTCCTAACCAGTTCTAACGGAAATAAGCTTCTCAGATACGTCCCCACAACGCTTTTGTAAAGAACTCCTTCTCAAGCAGCGGATTTTCCAATATATTTTTTTACTGTTTCCCCTTGCTTAGGTCAATACTTGTTAGTAAATCAAAAGCAGACACCCTTACAGAGCAAAAGAAAAGAATTCCTTAAACTATCAGAAACTTAAAAATTATATAATTTCGAATTCATAGTGAAATGTTTACCAAAAAAATTATAGCATCTGTTAATGTTTTTTCTAAGAAAAACTCCAATAAAAATAATCAAAAACATACAGGGTGTTTCAAAAAATTTGGAAACAAATGACAGGATGGATTCAAAAAAAGTGTAAATAAATATATAACTTTAACCTAACGGTTACTGAAATACAGGGTGTTGAAATTTGATTTATATTTATATTTTTTTGATTTTTTCACAAATGGTTCCAGAAAAGAAGATGCAAGTTTTAACTTTAATGTAAATAATACAATGCAGTGGCGTAGAAACTAACTAAGGTAATTTCTTTTTTAGTGATATTTCATACACCCCTGACGTTTTTAATAATTATATTTACATATTTTATATCTTTTCTTAATTGTTAATACTAGTTTATTGTTGATTTAATATTGTCTTAATTTAATCATAGCGTTCTTAATTAATTGGGGGTATTTTTGCAAATGCAAGCATTAATAAACCGTAAATTACTGGAAAACAACCAATCAAACAACGAAACTTTACAAGAGTGCTTTATTACAAAAAAAAAAAATTTTTTAAAACTCATGATTTTACAAAATATTTCTGAAAAGAAAACCACGTTCTTCAGCTTCGGCTATATAATTATAAAAATTATCCTGAAATTTCATCACATATTCTTCAATCGTTTCTGGGAAAATAAAAAAAGTAAAGAAAATTTTAACACCCTGTATATCGGTAACCGTTACATTAAGTACATATATTTATACAATTTTTTCTCTTTGAATGCACCCTATCATTATCGTTTTTCCATATTTTTTGAAACATCCTGCATTATTGTTTATAACTTTTTATATAAAAGTTTTAAAAATCTCATTCATGATTGTTGTCAGATTACAATCCGTAGGTTAGTCGAACTCAAAAAAAAACAAAACAGCTAAGTTAAAGCAATGCTGTTAACTTAAAATTTGTGTTTTTTTCCTGCGCGCTTCAACGGCTCTTCTAATAAAGCTTCTGCACTGAAAACTAAATTTGTACAACACAGCAAACACCAACTCGCAGAAAGTCGAGGATACTTGACTTGCAAGAAAAGTACTTACTTGGTTAAGTGGGATAAAATCGCGTATACAAAACGGGATTTGGAGTAACAAAACGACTTAATGGAAAATCTGTACAATGCGCAACCACTCTAGGGAAACTGAAGACTTAAAGAAAAGCAAAGCGTTTACGATAAAAAGGCATATTCACGTAGAACTACAATTCACACTTTATAAAAATATTTTAGTAGAAGTAAAGTTACTTTTTTGACAAAATTTAATTAGCAAAAGAATTAATATTTTATTATATGTTCCTTTTTTACGGCTAACGCTATTTAGAGATTTTCTGGCTTTAACGCTTTAAAATTTGTTTATATCAGTAATATTTTAGACAAAGCAAATCTAGAGCTTTACGTGACGCTGCATAATGTTTTTTTCTGGACTTCATCTACTTTGTAGAAGTAGTATTTATATACAATGTGTCCCAATATTAGCCAAATATAGGCAGATAACATAAGGAAATTGAATATCTCGTATAATACCGATATATTTTGGTTTAACACTGTAGACATTTTGCTAAGCTTCCGGTTTAATTACAGCTTAAATTAATTAATTTACAATTGCAACAAACAAGATATAAGTCCAAAAATACGGTTCATCGCATGCGTATTTTCGTAGCGCAGTTAGCTAGCGACACAACAACGGCAACGAAAGTACAGAGGTTCAACTCGCGCCCACCGTAAATTTTTTATAAATTTGTAATTTATTTTATGAGACCTAAATATTATTATTGAACTGTTTTTTGTTAAACAATATTGTTTACTTACACAATGTAGTATATTTGACTAAATTTTCACTGAGTTATCTTTGCATAATAAACTATTTGACAAATAAAAAACTCAAAATTAGAATTCAACTATTTTTCAACTGTTGAATCATAGATCGTGGTGAGCTGAGATTTTAAACATTTTAGTTACATTTATATAAGCTGATTTGCAAAATTTAATGTTAGTCTACAGTGTTTCTCAATGTTTATTAAACATTTTGATTTTATACAGAAACAAGTAATACAATAGGTACTGTTTACTAAACAGTTTTATAGTTTTTATTAGGCAATAAATTTTTAAATTAAACTGTGAAATAGCTGAATTATTATTATAATATAAATATACTATTTTGTGTAATTTAACAATTTTTTTAACAGAAAAACGGTACAAAAACAATATTTAGCTCTTGTGAATTAAAATAAATAATTTAAAATTTAGATAGAATATTGGCGGTGAGCGGGATTTCCACAGCTGCACTTTCTGTAGCGTTATAGTGTCGCGAACGTACAACGCTCGTTTGTTAACTGCGCTATGCACTCATGCAGGTAAGCGTAATTTCGGAGTTATAAGTCGAACTTGTTTATTGTTATCGTAAATTAATTCTTTTAAGCCGTAATTAAACCAGAAGCTTACCAAAATTTTTACAGAGTCATACATATACAAATATGCGTTCTTCATCGCTGTGACGTCTCATTTTAGGGAGATATACAAGATTTTCAGTTTCCCCATATTATTTGCCCATGTTTGGCTAGTCTTAGTACACAATTTAAAAAACACTCAGGGTCGTTTTAAAGAATTTAGCAGCATTAAATTAAAAAATAACATAATGTTTTGCCTATTCAAATCACAGTACTGAAACACGTATTTTTGGCCTACACTTACTGGGCTGCCAGCATTATATGAACACCCCAAGGTTGCCTTGATAAGGACTCATTTTTCATAAGTTTGCCGATGATATTTGGTATGTTTCTTAACATGCATTTGTAACTTTCACAATATCAGAAGGATGTTATAAAGGAAGAAGCGCGCAGAGCCTGCAAGGGCCCTGCAAAATTGATGATAACCCGAACGACCCTCTCAAATGCTGGCGGGCCCGGGCTATAGCCTATTTAGCCTAGTAGTTAAAGTGGCGCAGCTTTGGCTTTTATCTAGTTTGTGTGCAGCAGCAGTAACTAAATAAAAGGGCCTACACCATTAAGTGGAGTCCAAACAACGGCAAAAAACAGTTTTCATTTCTAGAGAATTACCTACGGCAAAACTACAGAGGATAAAAATAAAACAACTGTAACACGGCTATAAACCACTAAAAATAAATAAAAGAATATTTTGGAGAAACTGTCTCAAAAATTAAAATACGTAATTAGAGAATCTTACATACTGTCATATTAAGATTTTAATTAAAAACAAAGACATAACTTATGAGTGTCTTCATTTTATCCCACTTCTGATTCGGTAAGAAAAATGAAATTCCTGAGAATTTCTGGAAGAATTTAAGAAATTCAAAGGACTATGCAAATTTAACAAGCTGCACATTTGAAACAGATAATGAATTTTATCGTGTTTTCATTTCTATGCAAAATTTGTTAGCAACTTATAAAGGGCAAGTATTTAACGGGAGAAAAACCGGCAACGCGACATTATTAAATCTAATATCGAGAGTTATTCTTGCAGCTCGGGGAGGCGGGTGAGATTAATGTGCTTTACATAGTAATACTTTATTAATGGACTCCTTGATATACGAAGTTTTAGCTTCTACTGTCCACCGCCTTTACACAATGGATTTATTATTTTCACTTTACCAGCGCGTCGATAAGCCATTTAAAATCAATCGTAATAGATTTGTTTCTATTTGCTTTTATTTTTTCAGATTTATTGCGCGATTATGGTACAAACAACAGCAAAACACACTACCGTTATTGCGTCCTATAGAAAGTAACTGGATTATTAGATTGTAGATATCTGTGTTCAAATAATGTAGCTTTTAATTCTGTCGTGACAAAGATGCGCATATTGCGCCACACACACAGAAGCGCGCGCGCGTTATGAAACCGCTAAAAATTTCGTGAGCTTAAAAAACATATTAATGCATAAAATTTTCATAAATCCAGGCAGATCTATGACAGTTTCATTTACAAAATGTCAGAGCGCGCATACAACACGTACAATTTGTCTGCGACGTGGGCCAAGTAGGAGCTATTGAAATAGTTACGGATATTACAGATAGAATCTCATAAAGCGTCGTATTATCCGCTGTCTCTATTCTTGCATTCAGTGTTGACTTTGTAGACGCTAATGCTTTTGTGCAGATAGACACAAGAGTTAATTCGCTAACTCTCACTAATAACCTAATTAATCTGAACGCAGATTGTCAGATTTTAACCCCACAGTTGTATCAAAATCAGTAACCGATTTGCCGGTTTCAAACAATAAGTTAGGGTTTTAAACACGCGCAGTCATCAAGCGCGACTGAAATTTCTTATTACGCGATTATGCCGCGTAGAACCAAGAGAAATTTGCCCTGAACAGTTGTAAAAAGAGGTCATGATTAACGATTTAACAAAGCAGTTGAATAATATATTATGGAAAATGTGGTAGGGTTTTAGATTTAAATAAAAAGAAAAATATTAAGTAAGAGCTTTTCGGCAGTCGGTTAATTTCCGTACGAAATCCTTGAGGTTATATCTTTTAATTTTTCCATTCATTCCTGTTAAAATTTATCGAGGCTAATTGGTTTTCTGAGGTAATAAAATCCGAAAATAAATCAACATTTAATGGAATTTAAGCTTGCTTAATAAATATTTATTATAATCGAAAAGCTGTAATTAAAAATGATACTCGAGGGAAGCTTCTTAATCATTCTAATTTTCCTATAATTTTCCTAATTTTCCACATTTCTCGTAAATAAATAAGACGAAGTGGGTTCATAAATTAATGTAGATCAACTATGCCAAAGGGTAGTTTAAAGTATTACAAACGTCGATAACAAACGCAAACTGTAAGGGAGTTCGGTGCTCCTCGGACGGAGAACTAAAACGGGCAACTATATAGTCACAACTTTGAAGTTTGATCAATGTGAAGATGGTAGTGACACCAATGGCAGAGCGATCCGTTCTTCCTCCTCGAGACAATGCCACGCATTTACAATACCCACAAGGTCCGTGTTATATACGTTTTGCCCTACAATTCACTACTTTTTGCCCCAAAATTTATTTCGCTACCTAGACTAGTAAAAAATACGACCGGAATTACGTTTTCTGCCGGATGTTTTATGTAACTTTTTTGTGGGACGATTTTTGTAAGTAATATCGAAACGCTCGAGTCGCGTTGATTGTAAAATGGGGGTAAAATAAAGCAGTAAAAAGCGAATAATACACAAAAGCTTGTTTTTCGCATGTTTGTGCGAACAAAAGAATGTAATGTAGATAAGTAATTAATTTAAGGTGTAACGAATTGGGCATTGTTTGAATGTATCATGAATTAGGTCTTTTTATTCTAACGATCGTTTTTCATCAAGCTTTTCCTCCGCTTTCTTCATTTAAACGAACACGGTTGAAGCATATTTTATTGAAAAAGACAATAGATTACAATTGTGCGAGTTATGCATACACAATTCATTTTCACAATAACAACTGAAACGGATGTAACTTAAAACACAAACAACCCGCCAGTAGTTCGTTATGATTATTTGCAAAACATAGTTGCATCCAACCAATTAATTTATTGATTTTTTTAAACCACAAACAACTCCCTCAAAACGTTAATCTAAAATCGCCACAATATCCGAATTAAACCACAATTGCTACTGATTTATTTGCTACACTTTAAAATTTTAAAATTGTTTTTGACATTTCAATTTTATTCCTATTAAAAATTCGTAAATAATTACTAATAGTACAATAAAAAAAATTTATATATAATAATCGCCTTTTTCTAACTGTTTTAAAATTATTTTATATTTTTACCTGATTATTGACGAAAAAAATATTCAATTACTTAATTTATCTTGAATTCTGACAATTACTTAGTTGTATTATTAAACAAGACACTACTTAACCTCAGGGGTGGTTTCAGGATTTAATAATGGAAAGGCTGTGTTTCGCAAGAAATAATGCTGCAGACAAAATTCTTTATCAAAGTAACCATGGCCAATTTAAGCGCGTTTTAAAATCATCTCACAATTAGAAGGTCAACTGAAAAAAATATCTTATTTTATCAAACTTTATTAACCAAGTATCAAACAGAACCAATAGCCCAAGGAAGCTAAAGAAACAGTTACTAATAAGACTGGAAAAAAATCAATAGCAAAATTGCGGATTGATTTTAACCGGTATTTTATAATTGATTAATGATTTAAAAAGAAACGAAGAATCGTGTTAAATTTTGTTTTAGAATATTTGCTTACAAAAATGGTTTTTTTTAAATATACAGTTGTATTGATTCCTAGCAACAAAATGGTTAGAACAACTAAATTTTTGCAACGTTAAAGTAAATTACAACTTTTATTTCTGACTTACAATTTTATCTAGAAAACATTTTAATAAAAAATTGCTCAAGTAAACCTTGAGAAATAATGTGAATTGGTTTATAACGTACTCTTACAGTTATTCCTTTTTGCAGAAATGGCTACATAGGTACTAAACCAACAATCAAATTGATTTTAACAAACTATTGTGATATCTTAGGTTATACTAATGGATGTTACACGCTTTACGTTGTAGAATTACCTACCAGTACCTAATACATAATCGATTTTTATAATCAAATACAATAATGGATATTTACAATCAGTTAGTAGAATTGATTTTTATAATCGATGATTAAATTCGTTTATTAGGATCAATTATTGGAATTGATTATAAATTATTTGATTATTTTTTTCCTCTCGATTATTAATCTTATATCGAGTTTGAAATTTCGACAAGACCCAGCCTTAATTACTAATTACTGCTATCCCTACTCTTATTAGTCTTATCTGTTAAGATCATAACGTATTCCTTCGGCAAATGAGGGAAGAGGCCCGACGACAGATATATTTACCTGTTTTTTTTAGCGGACCGGTTTTTGTTTACGTTGTACTAAACACTTTTGTTTCTGCTAATAATAATGCCAACAATAGTATTTGACTCGCGATTTTCAATTTTTCTTGATTGTTTTTTTTTGTTTCTGTCCCACTGTACGATGTGCTTTGTCCACGATAAAGCTAGCGTATGTTAGTTGAAACAGCGGCATCAGCTACATGTTTTATTTGATTCTAAAACTCTACGTAGACTATTTATTATTGGAATAATAGCAAGTTATATGTGTACCTGTTAATATTTTTGTAATAAATGTAGAATAAATAAAGATTCCAGCTTGTGCGCATGCGTAATTATCTGTTTGTTTAATTATTGGCTTTATTTTTTCGTAAAAAATTATTTCAGTAATATGACATGTGAAAACACAGTTTTGTGCAAATGAGTAGTTTAGTTTAGTTTGCAGGCTTCCGCTCGCCATAAATTCCGTATTGTAAATGAATGTTCCTTGCGCTCGCTGCACAGTCGGTCAGCATACTTTGTTAATTCATTGGCTAAAACATATCTATTACCTACTGTAGCGGTATAGCATATGAAAATCTACATACTATGTAATCGTTGCGTGCAGACCTTGCTTGTTGCTGCGGGAAACCGGTGACTGTAAAAGTTGAGACAGGTGGAAGGAATTCGGATTTAATATACAAATCTGCAAAATATTTTTAGCGTTTTTTTTCACTGTAAGAGGTAACAACTTTTTCAGCCCCCCTAAAAGTCGCTCCTGCTTAACATTAGCTGTGGAGTTGTGTGTGTCAAACCGCACGATGTAACAAGCTTTCACAATGAACTTTTTTTCACAATTGGCCAATTCGCTTACTCTCAAATACGATAATCTTTTATATTAAAAGCGGCATAGAGAAATAATTAATCGTAGTTATTAATTCTACTTTTCATTTCCAGCCAATACAGCTAGCGATCTCTGAAAGCGAGCAATAATGCCCTATTGAAACTTAAAACTTTAAGAGAACGAGGAAAAGAATAAAAAGACCACTGAATAAATTGAGGTATAAATTCAAGAAAGTTGAGATTGCTTTCAATTGTTTGATTAGTTGTGTTTCAGCTTCTCTGTATCCTGTACGTAATCAGGCGATCTGATCGATACTGCTAAGACCTAAACATGTTCAATTGCAGTTAACAGCGACAATGCATTAACGAACGAAGCAACAAAGAACTGCGATTACAGTCCATACACCAACACTTCGCAATATGGGGCGAAAGTCACGTAGATTTACCACAAAATGAGGTGATTTTTTATTGACGCAAGAGCGAGGCTCGTCGAAGAATGTATAGAACTTGAAATAAAATGAGGCACTTTAGGTAGACACTCCTTTAAGTATCTCGCAGGAAACTTATTGCTCTCAGCGAATTTGTCAAATTAAGTCGCTTTGTAAAGGTAATGCATTATTTTACAAACGTGGGAGTTTAGACATTAAAATAAATGAAGTGTATCGTTGCCTGTTAATGTATTAATTAAACTTTTCTTGGTTGTTAACCGTTCTGTCTTGTGGGCATAAAACGTTATAAACTCGTATGAAAGAGGTCACGCTAACAATAAAAGGCAATAATACCTACCCACTAACACAGCTAGAAAAAGGAAAACGCCCGCGTACGTTTTATTTTAGTTGCACCAAGGGACTTAATGAACAAAAAATTGCTCTATCCCCAATGCACCTATATAGAGCCTGAAACAGTCCTTCGTCCTTCATCACCGTAGAAGTCATCTTATGATGGAGCAATTCCGCTAAGTCTTCTCGAAGATGGATAAGTGTGAGGTTAGGCGTTTTATTTGTTCTTTCATTTCCGGTATTGCAGTTTAAGGTGATCGTGACGCGTCTCAGGGTGAGTTATAGCTGGGTAAGGACATGTGTAAACAGAATGGAACCGGTCGTGCCCCAGAGGATATTAGACATAAGACCGATAAATCATACAGAAGGAGTCAACCGCTGTTGCTATCGATGACGCGCCTCTACAGTTTTGCTATCGTTTACTTACTTTTTCTTAGTGTTCTTGTGTTCACCACTCGACTTACATACAACTCCAATAAATTAAGCTCGTTCGTTCTATTAAATCGGTTTATTTTTAAACAACAGCGTTCTCTATGGGCATCCATTTACCGCTACAAACCACTTTAATAAATAGTTCTTAACTACAAAGTATAGAAAAAGTAAAATAAACTTCTACTACTGGGACGCCTTAATTAAATAGTAAGTTTCTTTAAAATACACAGGGTCGGACTCAGATACTTTCTAACTTCTCTTTAACTATTCTTAGCCCTACATCGTCCTAGTTAACGCGATTTTTATTGGTAATTTGCAATGACGTCACTGTCAATTCTTGTTATGTAAAGTAAGTCGATAATAAATAATGTGTTACCAGAAGGAATCAACAACTAAGATTAGATTTTTTAAACAATGTTAGCCTCTACACCGTCTTACTAAGACTTACTTTGGTAAATTCTTGTAATATTAAAAATAGGTATTTTCTGAAAGTTGTTAAACCGCATGCTAGGGCAAAGTTGATCCACCCAACGGCTTGAAAATAAATATTTAAATATACTAGACGGTGTTTGTGATTTTTCCTTTTCTTCTGCTACAAATTTAAAATAGGCAGCGACTTTAATGATGCAAATACACCTTTGTCCGGGTACATTCGGAACTCAATAATTTAAAGGATTTACAGATACCCAAGGCACCGATACAAAGGATAGTCCACTTTGATGTAAGAAATTCTGCTTTGCACTGGTATGCAATAAAACTGGTGTAATTAAACAAGCAAAATTAATGCGATTCGACAATATAAAATTTTAAATTAATTTTAGAAATTTTAATTCCCGAAAATTAAATTTCGAATTTTTGAGATGAGCCTATTAAAAAACGTTAATCAGTTTCCATATTCCTGAAAATCAGTAAAATATAAAACTAAGTATCACAAAATTCGCATTGTAAATTAGTTAATTAAAAATAGACACCAAATTCTTTGGTTTTTAAAAATAAGTAGGAAAAGCATGATCTGCGAAATATCGAATAAAGCTCATTCATGGTAGCGAAAAATGTGGCAGATAAAATTGGTATCGTATTTTGTTTAAATCGCAAAAAGTGCTTTGTAACATACTGACATTTTAAGATCAGAATTTAAACCTTTGCATCCCTGAAACGTATGTACATAAATTCAGATTTGGTCTTTGAAGCGTTAAATTGAACAGTTCTAGTACAACATAATATTTTAAACTTGTATTTCAGTATACAGGGTGTGGCAGCCCGCTGTAATTAGTCGATTGCAGGTTAAGTATAAGAGAAAGAGAAAACTTTTTTCAATAAAAGTTATTCGGGGTCGTGTGTACTATCACATAAAAATATTTTGCATTATACAGGGTGTCTAATATCAGAGTGGCATAACAAACTTATATTTTATTAAATTAAACACCCTGTATATTTCTGCAAATTATTATTCGCCTTTTAATTTGATTTCCGACTGTTTTTTTGTTTTTTTAATTTTGTTGCGGTGTTGCCAAGTTATTCAACTTTTTCTGTAAATTTGACATTCGCAGACATTACTAGTAAAATCTGTACAAGCCGTATTTTTACAGATTAAGCAATGTGCTAATTTTCAAATATTTTAAAGTAAAATTTGGTTATACAGGATGTTGTTGCCGCGCTTCAAAGTTTTCTAACTTTAATGTGTCATAACTTGATTTTTTCAAATAAAACCTCCAAATTTTTATTCAATTTTTGAATTTTGCGGTAAATTTCCCATTAAACGTCTATTACATTCCCACATTCCCTATACCTATCTCTACTAGTTTTCCTTGATTTTTCGAATTTAATTTTATGTAGACAATCTATTCAAGTTTACCGCGTAGTATTACTTTAAAACAAATGAAAAGTG
The DNA here is from genome assembly GCA_958336395.1 of Ctenicera cuprea. NCBI lineage: Eukaryota > Metazoa > Arthropoda > Insecta > Coleoptera > Elateridae > Ctenicera > Ctenicera cuprea. Next base: position 11,708,790 of record OY284496.1, on the reverse strand, counting down.
ATTTGAGAAAAAAGTTTTAAATTTTATTTACACAATTAAATTACAACTCTTATTTAAGAAAAGTTCCTCTATCTTTAATACTTAACCTGCAATCGACCAATTACAGCGGGCTGCCACATCCGGTATATAATAAAATAAAGCTGTAAAGGTTTGGTAATTTTGGCAACAAAAAACAAATAAAATTTAATTCATCCTAAGGACCTAAGCAGAAATTTTAACGGAAATATGTTTTGGACCTCAAAGAACCCAAAAATGTGGTTTTAAAAATTGTCTGTCTGTAGGTGGGTGCATGTATTTGTGTGCCTTTACGTACGCTTCATATTTCCGGAACGGACGGCCGATATCGATGCACTGTGAGTATGTCAAAAATTCAACAATAAAATAAGCTTTTCACAAAAATCCGAAACCGAAAACTGAAGTTAGACATGTATTTTTGGTAGCATTTCTTTCACAAACGGGATTTTATAAATCTGATAGAAGACGTTAGGGCAAACCTACTTTTTTTTCCGAACTTTCGAGCTCAATAATGGTGGCCGCTATGTTTGTTTTGAAAACGACTTAGCTGATTAGCGTATACTTTAAAGATAAATTATATTAGCAATGTACGAAAATATTTGAGAAAATTATCACTTTGAGGTGAAAAATATTTTCGGGGTTTTGGAAAGTTTAATAAAATATTGCTTTGGCTCCACGTTTTTTTTTCTAATTTTGTGGGCTAATTGAGGCAGGGACGAGCTACAATTATGTGCGCGTTTTAGTTTGCTAATTTATATGTGACGCCATCTATGCATTTAGAAATTTTATGTACTAACGCATATTTAGTAACTTTGAATTGAAAAATATTTACAAAATTTTGAAGTTTTAAAAAATAATGCTCAAAGTTCTTAATTGAGCTAGGGATGAGCTACAATTAGGTTCGCGTCTTATTTTGATAATTCACCTGTGACGTCTTATACGCATTTTTTAAAAATTTAGTACCAATGGATCTTCTTCTTGTCTAGTGCTATACTCTATTCAGGACTGCGTTGGCGTCCTCTCTCCTATGTCTGTGTTTGGTGCGCGAAGATAGATAGACCAATGCATATTTACTCAAAAATCATTTATCAGATACAGATACAAAAATACTTTTGACACAACTTTATGTGAAAACGTGTAGGCTGGTCCAGGTGAAGTGCTTCTCTCATTTTTACTTTCCTATACTTCTACTGAAGTATGGAAGGTAATGATTTCATGCGAATTTTCGAATTCAGATTTTTACGAAAATACGCGTTGTGGAGTTCAAGGAACCCAAAAAAGTTATTTATAAAAAATATCTGTCTGCAGGTGGGAGCCTGCGTGGGTGGGTGCGTGCGTAGGTAAGCGCGTGCGTAGGGGTGTAGGTGCGTGCGTGGGTGGGTGGGTGCCTTCGTTCCCATATATCTCCGAAACCTCTTGACCGATTTTAATAAGATCTGGTGTGTGGAAGTTTTTTAGTTGCAGGTAGTTCTTTGTAAAGTAGTGAATCTAAAGACAAAGTAAATGTTTTTGATTTGGAATAGTGTATCTTGAAAACTAGGGCCGCTACGAATTTTTGCAAAATTTTACTTTAATGCTCGATTATTCTAAAACGAAATATTCAATCAATACAAATTGTCATATTATTTAATAGCTCGTAATAAATGCAAGTGATAAAATATTTATAAAAATTCGAAAACTAAAAATTCTAGCTTTTCAAAATTTTGGACATTTCAAAAAATTATTTCTCAAAAACTGACATCACGATTTTGTTTGACTTTGTGAAACGATAGAGCAATAAACTACAATTTTGTTTTTTATTAATCTCCCAAATTTTACACTGACGCGCTCCAGGAATTTTTGAAACAGTTTGATATTGAATAATTATTCATTTAAAAACGCAAACGCCAATCGTTATAAACTTTTAAACAATTTAATATAGACTATTTAATGTAATTTATTAGAATTAGCAAGAATTTTGCAACCATTTTGAAAATTTAAAAAAACGATACTTTTTAATGCCAACCCCGCGTTTTCCGGAAATTAAAGATTTTAACTTAATCATTTAGTTTTAGTTAAAAAATATACTTTTGATTGTTTGTTTATGTTTGATAAATTTTTAAGTAAAGTATTTATATCAGTTTGTTGGTTCGAAGTCGTGAGCGTAATATATAGCTAACGCTTACCTGAATTTGCAGCAGGCGGCTTGTACCGGATATGTATGTAAATTTCAATCGGTTATTGATTGGCGCGAGAATATTTAAAACGTAAAAAGTATGTGAAAGTACCAGCCACCTGTTTCGCCAACTTTTTCGAACTGCGTTCGGCCGTTTGTTTGCTAATTCACTCGTATCTCTTGAACAGATAGTCCGGTTTCAATGACCCTTGGAACATGGGGTATATTAAAAATTGATTAAAAAGTTAGAAGGAGTTAAAACCTGAAGCAGAAGTTAGATACGGTTTTTAGTGATAATTTTTTCTGATCTGATAGAAAACCTTAAGGGAAATTCACGGGGTTTTTCCTTACTCTTTGACTTTAGCTCCTTAATACTCAAAAACGAGTTGCCAAAGCACGATAAACTTTGAATATTGTAATAGCTCTAATGGAACACAATGTTGCCACCTACGAAAAAGTTTAAACTTTTAATCTGGAATAAAAAAATAATTTTGGTTTTTTATTTTTCCAAAACATGATTCTTAAATAGTGGTCACACGATTTTTTTTTAATTTTGTGAGGTTTATAAAGATGCCAATGGGCTACAATTAGATTTGATATTAATGTTGTAATTACTCTGTGGCCTCCGCTATAAATTTTTGAAAATTGGTAATTAATAAATAAGGTGAAACGTTTCTGTTTAAGTTATATTGATATTCATTAATAGTGAATAAAAATCTAATTTCAATTTCATAATAATTTTATATTTAAATAAAGGTAGTCTTCTCCATTCCATTAATTTTTGACCAACACGTTTTCTCTTGGTTCTCTGGTTTACTTTAGTTGCAGGTGCCGAGAACTTATTGCAGTCGACTCGCTCTACAGTGGCAGGAATAGTGTGATTTCAAAGGACACCGTTGGTGCGTAAAACGTTGATACAAAAATACTTAAGTATTACGAATTCGCTAAGATATAACTTCTAAAGTATCAAAAAGTCCAGGCGAAGTGCTTCGTTCATTTTTTCCACAACTACCGTCAGCTGAATAGGGTAAATATTGATGATGTGCTGATCAAGATTATCGATTAAGCTATTTTAAGACGTACCTCGAATTTGTTCTTAAATTTATTTTTAGAAGCATGGATGAAGTTTCATAGTCGAAAAACTTTAACCTGTTTTAAAACTATGTTCCATAAGAACGATCTTGTGAAACGTGCATGCGGAACAGAAGTTGTGTAGCATCGGTAACGTCAGGTCCAAAGCTGAAATGCTAGCTCTAGCTTTATTAAACTGTTTTCCTCGATATTAAAATACAGCCAATATATGAGTGTTTGCTAACTTGACAAAACAGCTGAGACATCTGTAACATTTCTGAATAAATGCATCTTCCGCTGAATGTGAAAATAAAAATGAAGAAACGGAAGAAAAGAAATGGATAAAAATTAAAAGCAAATTGCGAAACGACAAAAAATAAATACATTTTTGTATTTGTCAGAATATTTACGCTTTTATTTATATTGGAATTGAGCAGTCATGCAAGAAAAAATGTAAATAAGGTATAAAGCAGTAGTAACATATAACCATCTAATTAGGTTCTAAAAATATGCACAAAAAGGCAAAAGCTAAACAACCTGCAAATCGAAATTATTGTGAACTGTATTGATACGATTTTAACTTCGAATGAAGTTGTGTCGCACGAGTAATAAATTTTGTTCTAGGTAGCTGCAGTCATTTTATTTTATTGATTGTAATCACCCGTGCACAGAACTGAGAAAAAGCAAAATACTTTTTCTGCTATAATATTAAATAGCGAATTTTAAATTTATAGCTTCACAGGGCTTATAAGTTGTAACTGTTTCTTACCGTTGATACTTTTAAATAAAAGAGAATAAACTGCAACATAAGTAATTAAATTTATCATAGCGTTTAGATTAAGAAACAAGATTGGCTAAATTAATTTTGATAAGAAGTTGCTACTGTAAAACATGACAAAGGCAAACGTAAATGAAAAGAACGTAAGAAAATCTTAAAACTTAACCTTTTGCCAAGTAAAATCAGCAAATATAAGTGTACAGTGTCGTTTTTTACGTTTTTGAAATTTTTATTATACAGACTTCGAATTAAAAACTACTCTGGAGACTCAAGTTTTGCTCCAGGGAGTATCCGTTTCGGACTGGACCATCTTCTACATTTTTGCCACTTTTCTTGCCTACGGTACTTCCAGCCTGACCAGGGGTTCGGACTGGGGCCGAAAAACGTAAAAAGAAATCCATAGGTGTGGGGAGTGTGGTGGGAGAGCGGTAATATAGTTTTTGAATCAGAGTAGAGGAAATGGTAGTCCTCGGTTTGGCCTTTAGAATAATGACGGGTGATTTTTCGTCGCAAGCTTTTCCGTAACGCCGCTGGAGAGCGACAACCTTTTTTCCTTTTTGCTCGCGGCTCGGTCCCAAATTGGACTAGGGGAACGGAACCCGCGCCATTCGACGCGCAAAACGACCGGACACAGCGGCTTATAAGAGTTCAAATAAGTCAGAGCCGTAAACAGTTTGCTATGGCTACGGGAACACCCCAATTTTTTAAGAAAAAATTTGAAAAAGCTGGAAATTTACGTTTATAACATATATCGAACGCGGAACCCGAGTTTTGAACGGGTATATCTCAGCTGCAAGCCAAGTTATCGGGGTTACCTTTTTTTTTTGAGAAAACCAATTGATCGTCTCTCTCCAAAAGTGCTTAAATTCAACAAGTTTGGCGCACAACTACGGACATTTTGGTGTTACAGACGGCCTTGGCAATAGTAGCTTCGAATAGAATATTTGTTGCTTAACATGTTTTGTATATAAAAACAGAATTCGAAAATGTCATCTTCATAGTCAAAAGCATCGAAACGCGTTGAGCTGTAGAAAGCAGCGCTAAAAATCGATATCGACAGAAATGACCAATTGAATCGATTCTTGATTATATACAAAGAGCTACTGTACAAGCTGCATCTAAATATCTTGTTTAGTTTTTCCGCTGTGAAAGAGTGCACGTGAATTTTTAGCCAAGTATTGAAAAATTTTGGACGCTCTATTCGTTTGGCTCTATTAAAATGGTGTTGTTCCGCTTAGGCAAATTAGCTTATGGAGATATCAAGTTACAACATATTGAGTGCCCTTTGATCTTGGTGCCAGCGGAGGAACGCCTCTGGTGCGAAATAAAAATTCTAGAATTACTGTGTTACTTTAACAAAAATGTCCAGGTGGCACTAAAACACATTGCAAAAAATTGTTTCAAAGTGCCATTCGTGTGCCGTTTTAAGCAAATCAACTGCCACATCGATATCTCAATTGGCACAATTTTGGTGAATTTTTCAAGTTGAACTTGAACAAGACACCGATTTTTTGCAGGCTCTAACTTAAAAATCGTATATTTTGTCCCTATGGAAATAGTGTCGTTGCGCTGTTGCGCGCAGCTTAGGAACACTTGAAGGTATAACACTGGTGCAAACTTAATAATAGAAAATTAAGGTGAAAAAGTGAGTAAAGTTAAATTTACATTCCAGGCGGTTCTAAAAAAATTCAAAATTTAAACATACGCTTCGAAAAGACGATTCTACAACATGGAACCAGAATTTCATGCCAGGGCCGTATCAGAAATTTTGAAACAATTACCAAATCAAAATTTTATGAAATGCATCGTATTTCCGCAACTTAAAAAGTTTTTTAAACAAACCTTTGAATATTTTCAGATTTTAGAGTTATTTGGACGGCTCCGATCTTTACCAAATTTATATTGCACATGTAGAGCAACACAATAATCGACATTTCATCACCAGAATTAACGTAACAGTAGTGTATCAGATAGAGGGAACCTACACGCGTTAGGTAGATTTCTATGTACCGCAAGCAGTGATGTGTCCTCAGAACTCGTGAATTGTAGAGTTGGCCAAAGCTTAGGGAATCGCCCGACTACATAGACCTAAGTTGTCCTTCGTCCAGGATCAAATTGGAATCGCCGCGCTTAGTCACTCATTGGTTCTGAGCTTTTTTTAAGGGTTTTCAAGTAATAGAAATCAAATACAATAATTTTATAACAGTAACTTGAACTTTTATGTTTAATAATAATTAATTTGTTTTAGTACGTATAAAATTTTAAATATTTAAATTTTAAAATATTACCATGGGTTTTTTGAATTTATTATTTTTTTTATTATTTTAATTTTTCAAATTATTGGAAAAAAATCTACTGATATTTTATTGTTTTTTAAATGCTGTTGCGCAATTTTGCTTTTCTGTGTTTCAGAGTAACTTTCCTTACTGTTAAATAACATTCAGTTTTTATTTCTTATTTGTCTTCTAAACTTTTAGAGCAGATTTAGCTTAATGCTCTCATTATTATGTTTTATTTCAGAATACGCTGCACTTATACATGTAGGCGTGTTAACACGGCCCAAACGAAGCAGATAAGCAAGAGAAATAGTCATTTTCAAACATCCACAAAAAGTGAGAAATATTAAGCGATAAGCGTTTGTTGATGGCGCTAAAATATAAAGATAACAAGTACAATTGTAACCTCGAATAGCAGATAAAGTAAATTTTATGTCTTATGTGTATCTAAGCGCCAACGATGGGTGCGCAAAAAATCTACTAAATTTATAACCCTATTTCTTTAAAATACTTCGATCAGAGTAGGTACGTAGTTTTATTGCGCAGTATTTGAACTTTATTACCTGAGTACGTACATGACGTAGCTTATTTTATTTCGCCAACGTTTATGCGCAGAATTTTAAAACTGGACGAAGCACCACGCCCGTGCTTTTCCATACATCAATAATTTTTACTTATCATATTTTTAAAAGCAGTTTTGTATCAACGTTGTAACTTCAACTCTATGAGATCACAGCAGTTCTACCTAACACTGCAGCGCATGGCAATACGCCGCGAGCGATTGCATACCCTTGAATTCGAGAGGTATTGAATATACAACTGTAGTTAGAAAAGGAGGTTTTTCATTAAATGCATATTGTGATTTTTGATATAAAAATTTCTTGGGATAAAACAGGCATCAAAAACTGAAAACATTATGGGGGGGGGGGGAGATTAGCCACCTTAAACCTTTTGCATTTAAATTAAAATTAAAAATTTTATTCTGCTATTATTGATGAGTAAATTGAATTTAACAAAAAATATTCTATTGTCGCCTCTTGCCGTTTGTTGAGAAGGGAGAGATAAATTACCAAACGCTTAAGAACAGAAACCAAATTGTAGTTTATCCCTAACTCTCAGAGCCAACAGAATTTAAACTAAAACGTGCTGCTAATTTTTAAATAATGTTTTTGAATATTTTCAATATTCTGATTCCAAAAAAAATCCATTACTAAAAACTAACAGGGGGAAATATTAATCCCCTAAAGATAAGTAATTTAAATCAAACAAAAACGTTTTATTGTCGCTCTTTGCCGTTTGTTTAAAAGGGGGGGATTAATTACCGAAATGCAAAAATGCTAATTTTCAAATATTTTTTTGTATATTTTCAAAATTTTGAAAATGTTCCTCTTCGCAGTCTTATTGCTTTTAAAAATTACCGTAAATTATAATATTGTGTCCCCATAGTGCTATTATGCCAGCAAATTTCATACCGATTTGCAAATTCGTTTTTGACTAATTAGGCGCTCAAAGCAACATTTTCAGATAATTGTAGCATTTCAAAATTACAAAATTAAAAAAAAACAGAGAGCTTGCATTAATGTTTTTTTATAAGATCCGTCATTTAAATTTACAAAACTTTACTAAAATAACTTCTGAATACAGTGTCCATACAATAACAAATGATAGCAATTAAAATTAAAGAAGTTACGAAGTCTTACCGCTAAATGTATTACAAAAATTAATATTTAAACATGCTACATGTTTTGGGCTACAGCGATCTTTAGCCTACAAAATAATGTTATTTAAAATTAGGAGAGCATAATAGGCAAATTTAGATAATTTAGTAAACAAAATATTTAAATTTGCCTTTCAGGTTCCGCTAATTTTAAATGAAAAGTTTAAATAATTTATGGTAGAATATATTTACATTAGCCTTTATCCTTTGCTAATTTTAAACAATATTTTTTGTAGCCCGAAGATGGCTGTAATTTATTTAGCAGCGTGTTTTTCCTCCATTTTAACTAAAGTATCTGTTCTAACTTTGTTTTTGGGTTCCGCATTGTTAAAAGCTTATTTCGCCGTTAAATTTTTGATGTACCCTCAATTTCCAAAGCTTATCCAGATAGGACTATTCGTTCCGGAGATATGAAAGAACGAATGAAACGTATCCACACACCCATCCACTCGACCACAAACAAATATTTTTAAGAAACAGTTTTTTTGACCAACAAACAGTGATCGGTTAACAGCAGAGTTATTTTTATATATTTCGTTAAAATTTAATCAAATAAAGAGTTAATTTGAGTTGCTTGAAACCCAAAATGTGTTTCTTCGTTGAACTGTTGAAATAGAAAATATTCATGAAGTCAATATTTTCTTAAAATACTTAATTTCAAAAAAATCTTTTGTACTTCCAATTTTAACAAAGCCTAAGTAACATTTGTCATCTAGTAAAGTAATTTACTCTATAAATTTCTATGAGTTGCCTATACATTTGCTTCTGAAAACCTGAATGAAAAATTCTTCATTTTTATAGCGAGGTATAATGTGTTACGGTTTTCACCAAGTTATTCTGTAAATATTGTTGTTAAGAGGGGATTTAGAATATGCAAATGTCTAAAATTTTCGCTTTTCTTCCTTTTATTTTTTTATTAAACACCTATATTACCAAAGTTTACTTTTTCAGAGCAGGTTGTGAGAATAAGATTACAATACCTGATCGAAGTAGGACCAAATTAAAATAAATATTATTTTAATGAAGTTTTCCAAGTTCAAGGGTTATTTTTATTGCTTCACTTAGATGTTTTACTGCTTGATTTAAAATGACATTTTACTTTCGTTATTTGCAGAGAAATATTTGTAGGGTTTTACTTTCCCTTCCCTCCTTTATAAGGAAGCGTTGATTTCATAAACACTTCTTGTTCGAGATTTATTATAATATCCGTTGTTGAGCAAAAGCTATCCAAAAAGGTTTTTTTTTAAGAAAAATGTGTTAACTGCTACAGACTAGGTAGCTTTGTTCGTCCTGTTAAATCTCGAAACGTTCTTTTTGAAAAAAAATTTACAAATGCAAAAGAGAGTCTAGTAGAAGGCGCCAATATAAATCGAACTTCCTAGCTTCAAAATAACGGACGCTACGATTTTTTTTGGAAACCTTGAATGTGAAACCTGGTCATTTACAAATCGTCATAAAATTTGATATTGTGATAGCACTAGCAGAGAAAATCTCTATCATATTAAATAACTTGCGAAAACTCAAAGAATAAACATTTTCAAAAAGTTTTAAAAATACTTCCCAAAATTGTTTACAAATTCTGTAAGCTAATAAAGGTAGTGATCTGTTAGTTGTTTTTCCAACTCCCAGTTTCTTTGTCGCGCCATTTATAAATTTTTGAATTTTTTTAATCGTTTATTTCTAAAGAACAAATTTTGCCCCCCACCCGCATGTTTTTTAAATTTATTAATCTGGGGTTTCCTGCGTGGGGCACGTTAGACCCGTAAATAACACCAAATAAGCGGGGAAGGGTTAAAATCTTGGAGCTTTTTAAAAAAAAGCCTTTATTTTAGGAGAGACTGAGTAGATTTTAGGCTTGTGTGTGACTCACTACGTATTATATAGGGTTGGGAGTGGCTAAATATTAGTAGCATTCTGATCTTATAGAAACTGTTACAACGTTATGCAATAAAGTACTCCTGAAAATATAAAAAGCAAAACAACTTTGAGTATAGAAAAGTGCTTATATATTTAAAAATTCAAACCTTAACAGTGGAAGAATGTCGTGAAAACAAACAATCGTTTAATAATTCACGATCTGATATCAAGATGTGAACTGTTTGCGAGAATTATGTTCTGAGTGTAGATCAATATGTGTCTTCCTTTTATATGTAGGTTGTTTTATAAAACGTTTACTTTTAGACCTGGCTTTTATTTTAATAAAACTTGATGTGAAAAATACCCCCAGGACTAAGACGGCCTAGTCCAGTTAGGACGGAAACTACCTGCAGGATTATCGCAACGAGGACACTCGGAAAGGAAAAAGTCAACTACCAATCTAGAGCCTATTTCCCCCACAATATTATTTCAGATACCACCATTTCAGAAACTCAAGTACGTTTAAGAAAATTGTTTTACGAATTCTTAATTAAATGGTATTTTATATTATTAGTTAACGTTTTTACATACTTTCATTCTACATTGATTGTTCTCTTACGTCTTATAATAATTATTATCAAAAAATACGTAATGCAAACATAACGAGTTTAAGATAAAGTGGGGAATATTTTTCCTAAATATTTGTTCGCTACTTCAGGTATACTACCAGAGTCATATCTTAACTGCAGTTACGCTGGCAGATGCTCTGCTAACCTTTATGAATATTGCTGCCGTTATTATGACTTTCCTATACTTATCATGCCAAGTATTGATTTCATGAATATTTTCGAAATCGAGATTTTGACGGAAATACATGTTTTCAAAAAATTTCTGTCTGTGAATGGGTGTGTGCATAAGTTTGTGTGTGCGTATGTGGATGCGCCCCGCAACTCCCGAACGAATAGACCAATTTTGAAAAGCTTTGGAACGAGAGGGTATATCAAAAATTTTCGGAAAGATGGAATTTAAAAAAATCCAAAACCGAAAAAGGAGGGCGGAAGATTTTTTAAAATATTACAAATAAAATAATTAATAACTTCAACAAGTTCAAGTTCAAGTCAAGCCACAACTTATTCATAACATCTTTTTTATTGCATTTCTTTGGAAAACCGAATTTTTTAAACCTGATAACAGAATCTAATAGAAGACCTTGGGGAAAATTCAAAGCCTTTTTCGAAACTTTCAAAACAAATCAATTTTATTGACCTTGACGCCTTATCACTCAAAGAAGAATTGGCAAATTGGAATCAAATTTGGAACGGTAGTAGCTCTAGGGAAACCTAGTATTACTATGTACAAGAATTTTTAATTGCATGATAACTATAAAGTAAAAAGTATTTCAAAGTTTTGGTAATTTTTAAAAAAATATTGCTCGAAAACTAGCCGCAGGACTTATTTCTAATTTTGCAGGCTTATAGAGCTGAGGATGAGCTACTATTTGATTTGTATCCAACCCGCTGATTATTCAACGACGCCTATAAATTTTTGAAAATTTTGGTTTTAACGCCATTTTACTCAAAAATGAATTGTCAGATTGGGATAAAATTTGGTATTGTAAATGCCTCAGAGGTACACAATGTTACCAACTATGAAATGTTTTGGCACTACTAAAGCTGGGAAATAAATAAATTTGAAAAACATTACATTTAAAGAAAAACACATTTAAATTCTAAAAGCTAGTAGAGCTGGAGATGAGCTACAATTTGGTTCGTGCTCCAGTCCACTAATTTCTCTTTGAAGATTCCTATGTCTTTGAAAATCTGTATTTAATAAACTAAGGGTAATAAAAATTTTGATTGCTTATGAGTGATAGTAGAATAAGATTCACATCCTAATTTTTTTTTTACGAACTACGTTTATTAATTCTTACAAAAGCGGAAGAATAAGCTGCGTTTTCAGTTGCACACAAAACTAGGTATTTTATAATTTTAAAATACTTTATGTGCAATGATGCAAGGGATTACGGTTCAGGTTACTGGTGTTTTATTTTATGCTAGCAGAGTGGGTGACGATTCAAGCTTTGCTTTATTTATTTAAATTTATATAAATTTTTTGGTTTGCGTTAATATCTATGAAATTAGGTTATTAGTTGAAACCACTCTAATATTTTATTAATTTCTATCAATGGGAGATGCCAGATTTACAGAATAAAAATTCTGTTTGACATTAAAATCATAAAGAAATGAGTGTTTGAACTTTAATATTTGTTTTTTATTACTTGATATTGATATAAAGCAAATTCTAACACCATTAATTTAGATTACAACAGTTGATTCGTAAGCATTCCAGGTTGCGTATTACCAAATGCCAGAAACATTTTTGTTATTCTTATCTAAATGAATTGCTTTGAATGTATTATGGTGTATTATACTTTTCCTGCATGGCACGGTAATGTATTACTGAAAATGTTGAAACCCTTAAGGTTTCCGGTAAGTTCTAAAAGCATTTCAGGAATTTGTTACCATTAATCTAGCCGAGAAAGTATTGCCATATTTTAAATAACAGAGTGATGTTGTTGTGCAACTATAATTTTGTTTTCTTATTAGTGGGAATGTTTACGCACATTAAGGAAAATGCATCAATTTTAGTTGTTTTTAAGTGGAGTAGCCGCAACGGAACGTTGAGTGCAGCTGAAGCGGTAGCAGCGGTGCTCAGCCACCGGATATTACGTATTCCGGACGGCAATGTGTCACCCAAGAAGTAAACCGAGGGACGCGTCGTTCACGATCTTTCAAGCCCTACTTGAAGGAGGCAGTTGATCCTTATCCGCCTTGTCCTTTCACGTTGAAAAATTTTAAAATTATTTTTTATAAAAACCACAGCGCTTTGTTCCAAAAGCGCATTGTACCCGTTTTTCAGTCAAGCGTATATGCAAATGTTTACTGAAAACTTGATAAGCATAGTACTTAGGCGGTCAAAGGGCGAGTCGCAGAAATATGAATAATCGAAAGGGTGTGCGAACCCTTTAGCAGTCGTATTTTCCATCTCCAGTCAGTTTGAAGTAAATTCCTGAGCTTCATGTGTCGAACTGAAACAATATTACTAGTTGCCACTACGGTGTAAGACGTGAAAGCTTTTTGTGCATGCGAACAAAAACACTCGTCTAACGATCGGTAAAATCCATTCTAAGACGCTTATTGGGTTAACCAGACGCGCAATACGTGCAAGAATAAGGAGGTTATAACAATCCGCAAGTGCAAATGTCAGATGCAATTGTGCAAGCTGTCAGATAGAGGTGTCTGACAATCTGCTCGCGAATCCGCGCGAGAGTAATGCATGTTCTCCTTAACTATTTTATAGCACATCTGAGGCGAACTTTACGGCACTCCGGCCAGACTCCGGCATGCTATCCGATACATAACGCTTTGTCGTTACTTTGCAACGGCTCCTGCTGAACAGCTGAGATAACTAAGCGATTACTGAAAGACCTGCAGACCTGTAAATAACATCGAGTAGAGTCCCGTATTAACTCGTACTTGATAACTTATTTTCGGAGAAAACTTTTTACGCAGATAAGCTACTTTTCGGCCGTATCTTTATTCCAATATAACAACTCTGGTACTATAACAAACTTAATTTTATTCATTTATACGCTTTCAGCCACAAGAGCGATATCAAAACTTTAAATAAAAAAGCTGTTGGGCAACCGCCACAAGACCTTCCTCTCCTCTATCGACATTTTGAATTTTTTTAAATATTTTGCAAATAATAATTTTATCAAAATTTTAAAAATCAAAAAGAAATATACTATAGGTGTTTTCTTAAGAGAAAGTTGTTTATATGGTCATTTAAAATGTCTATTTCGATTTTAAAATGAAAATTCATAAATGTTTGAATAAAAAAACATCGATGTCGGGGGTGACCGGGGGTGTTAGGAAAATCGCGCTTGCGCAGATCAGGTGTTCGGCATGTGTAGAATTCAAATCTAAGCTTTTTTTTTGACCGCGTCTATATTGAAGTAGAGCACCCCTTTCCACCCCCTTATTACGTAATTGGGTAATTTACCTGTTGGAAATAAGGTATTATTATTATTTGCTAGAGTTATTAGGTTTCATGATGTCTGGTATTTTGTCATTGCAATCACTGTTTATCCGCTAAAAGCCGAAAATCGTTTTTTCAAAAACGGTTTGTTGGCAATTATTTAATTGAACTGTTCAGGTAAACGACCAAAACGAAACACGCTATAATTTTTTTCTTAATGGGAAGTTGCGCACACGCACACGCATACGCACACGCACACGCACACCCACACGCACACCCACAGTTAGTAACTCGCACATTTGTTTTTGTAAAAAAATAACTTATCCTTATCTAAACGTCAAAGTAGTAATAATAATTACTAGTAGTGTGTTTTTACATCCATTAGTTCATGGCGTACTAGAATTTTTTTTAAACAAATTAAATGACGTGGTCTTTCCATGGCACTCTTATGAACTTTTTATTTGCTGTAATAAAATGCTCAAAACCTAAACAAAATGCAAAGTGTGACGCATTGTTGAAATCAAAATAAAAGACCCCATTTCTTAAGATTATCTATTTGCGTGCTGTGTAATTGCCAGCTTAACGGCCCCGCAGACGTTTCGCGTGTAGTTCCAACTAGAAACGCAGTTCAAGTGCACCAATTTTTTTAAACAATTTTGTGGGTTCCTTAGACTCCAAAGCATGTATCTCCGTTAAAGTCTGAAATTCGAAAATTTGCTTAAAATCATAACTTTCCATGCTTCAGTAGAAGTACGAAAAATTAAAAAAATAAACAAAAGAACCCGTGGACCACGCCCCACGTTTTTATCTGTATAACTGCTTTTTAAATCATAATAAATAAGCTCTGTCGAGATGCAAGACATGTAGCGAATGTGCCCCGCAGTATTGTACAACTTAACACGCGTAGCAACCAACTAATCACGTGATGTGTATTATTTTGGAGTTACATACCGACCCAGCGTGATCGACATCAAATAATTTTTAGGATAAATGTACCGACTTTGCTTTTACATTGGTCTCGTTCATTAGTGTTTTAAATTGTAATTTTCACATTTAAAACTCTTGTAACTGTATGGTGATGGTGTGCAAGGTTAGTGTTTTCTAAAATTTTGTTTCCTTAATTTGTAAATGCTTATACAGTACTAAAAATGATAAAAATAATTATATGTAATAAAGTAATCTGCCCTCCAGAATTTTCAGCCGCAAAGCTTTTTCAAAACTTTCAAAACGAAGTCCGATTTTGAAATAAGAGTTATGTACCATTGGATGTGATTAAAATTCTACATGCGTAAATCGTAAATCAAATTTTTTATCTATGACGGAAACTGTACTGGCTGGTTGTACAGCAGTAGATACTAGTATGCGCCTTATATAATTGACGCGTATAGATGCGGTTTGCAATAGCGGGAGATTGACGGCAGTAAAACGTGACACAGCTGGAATAGATCCGGATTTAATATATAGAGATTATAGTTTTCAAATTGAAATATGAAAAAATAAATAACTGTGCTGCATTTACTCCAGAAATCGAATATCGAGTTCGACAGATACCATCAAGTCTACGTTTAGTGTAGTTTCTTATTCAGACAAAGTTACAGAAACGACGACAAAATGGATTGGCGGTTTTTGGATATCTTCAGCTTCGTCACTATCAACGTTTTGGTCACCATCGTTGCACATCAAAGATGATCAAATTGAATCATTCAAAACGTACAGGATCAAGAGCATTGCAAAGTTTCACAGTTTATTAGTTGTGATTCAAGATGCAGGTAAAAAGGTAAAAAAAAGAAACAGAAGAAAGACAAAATAAAAAACAAATTAAAGTAAAATACACGGAAGATGAAAAACCTAATAAGATCGAGAAGAATCAATCTGCACTCGCAGATGCATTATTACTTTCAAAGAAAAATAAAATTATGTTGTAAACAAAAGATTGCCAATGTAATCAAGCTTAGCTCGACAAGAAATGTAGGTAGAGTAAAACAAGAATCGGCAGTGCAGTCGATGCGAAAAAGGCCACTGACAAATCAGGTATTCGTAATTTACTTATTAACTGGTTTTTGAATTTGCGTAATATTTGTAAATACCTACACATTTAAAGTTTTTCTACACAAATTAGTTAATGTCAATAAATGTGTATGAACAAATGGTTTTTATCAATTAGCTTTTTTTTTGTTTATGAGAAAAAATGTACATTAAGATATTACCATTTCTTTCGCGCTTTTAGAAGAACATAAATAAAAGCTTTGCTTTGTACGTACATTAAAATATAAAACCACGGTAATCACCTTTGTTCTTTAATCCACAGAGTAAAGTTTTCCCCGGGGTTGAATTGAGTCAATACGATGATGTGTACAGTGGCGCAAAAAAGGTTATTTTGGGTAGCCATAAAAAGCATATTGCTGGATTACCGATAGATTGTTAGTTAATTGAAGGGATTCCGGATAACCGCGTTTTTACAGAAAAATAAATAAAACTCAAAGACTGGCGTACCAATGTGCAACGTTATTTGAGCATTTTTGTAAAAGAGAATCAATATATTCGAATTTTTTTTAGATTCTATTGAAAGATTTGTTTTTAACTTTCTTTGAACCTTTGCTTCTAAACCTTCTTTTAATATACGCAAAGACAAAATTAAACTTTGGATATCTTGAGGTACCACAAGTATGCGGTTTAAAAAGTTCTTGTTTACTCTGAACTTGTGAATTGACTGCCGTCTTTAAATATTACTTTTTCTGGGAAAAAGTATGAAATCATATTCTAAGGTCGTAAAATAGTCGACTAGCGTGCAATATTCGTATAAAGTATAAGGGTTGGGTTGTTCTTGGAAATACTTACTTTTATGAGAACTCAGAAAAATATTTATCGCGAAAACAAAGAAATACAACACCGCCACCAAAACTCTCATATAAATAAGTTGAAATACTTCAAACCTAACAAGATAATCAGTATCTGTATTTTAATTTTTGATTATCGTTGATAACAATAAAAGAGATAAAAAAGACTTACCCAAAGAATTACGTCCTACTCAAATATTTTTGTAAAGATCCAAAAGTTGTTTAGAATTTATTTAGCACTCTTCCGAGTCAAAGATTTTCTACAGTGAAGTAGAAAATGTTGACAAAAAGATCACTTTCCACTCAGACGTAAAATATCTACGTAAATTATTCAAGAAGCTTATAATCAAGGCCAACTTAAAAGTATTCTTACGCAGCTGCTTTTACCAGAAGCACCAAAACGTTGGGCTTTAAGCTTGCTTAATGCTAAGATACGTACAATTTAAAAATTTCAATTTCTGCCAAAGTTATCTTTGTGGGATGATAATTAATATACCTGCATAATTCAAAATTTTGTAGAAGATTACTATAGAGCACTGTTAGGATAAGATTTACCAAACTCTTCAAGACGTCACTAACCCTACGTTGCGCAGAACAAAGAAATAGTCGTTTTGGAAAATCATAACGAGAGATGAGTTTTCTCAAGCGACCTATCACTTTCAATGAAACAAAAATATTATAATTAAGGTAAACAGCCTACAACGTCATATGTACATTAAAACAAAATTGTACAACGTTAAAAGATAGTCTTATCACCTGCTTGCAAAAAGTATTCTACGTGTTGGGTTATTAACCTTTTTCAGAATGTAATTTCGCTTACTTTGGCAGTACTTTCCCACAATTAGTATGTATTTCATGTATATAAAATATTTAGTTCATGTTAAATATTTTGTTGTGATGTGTAAATTGTTAAAACACCAATATGTTTTGCTCCGATAATAACATGTTATGTGCAATTGTGAAGCTCTTGACGTATACTGAACTTTACATTCAAAATCTGGTCTGAACTTCAAGTCAGCTGTTTACTTCTTAGCGAGACGAATTTGCAGTTTAAAAATTGCAGAGTAAAATAACGTCAATTTCCGTTAATTTAGATGTTTTCTTGAAAATTAAGTTTACAAGTACATAAAATTTCAGTGGCGAACCTCCAGATCTACCTGTCTCATTTTGTGCACCAAAATACGTCGCAACGTAAATAGAAATATCAGTGATGGTTTAGGATCGACTGGGATGATATAGAGCGTTGTTATGCATGCTTGCAACAAGCACCGCTACTGTAACACCGTGTAGTTAGTAAGTTAGGCATTGATGTGTGTTTTAAGCACGCATAGAGATTTTTGGCAATGATTCCGCCTCAGTTTTTCTTTCTACATTTTTCTTTTGCTACTTTCACGAAATAATTTAACTGATAGTGCTAAGGTGACATAAAATTCTAATTATTGAAGAACCGCCTCTGTTCATGAAAACCTCATTGTGATGTAAAGTAAAGCAGGTTACAATTTTTTATTTGTCAATTGTGACCGTTTTTAATTTCAATGCGGTTCAAGCATAAAGACGTTAAATGGCATAGCAACCTCCCCTTAGAGGATGCCTCTGGATTGAACGTGCGCAAGCTTCCGATCCGAAACAAACCAACCCCGCAAGCTTTTCTTGGAGCACTACGGCAGGCCGCTTCTTCTAGAGCCCTGCAGCATGCCGCTAGATCCAGCTGGACCAGCCAGTCTCTTGCTCAATATCTACTCACCCCAATTTTTCTAGAGCCCCGCAGCATTAGAATTAGCAGGATCGGCCAACTCCATGCCTGATCTCTGCATGGCCCCCTGAGCTATTCCTTCGTCGTTGCATCTCAGCGCCTTACTACTGTTTCCTTAATTATCTAATAGAAAAATTTGTGTTGTATTTTTAAAATGATTTGTTCTTGTATTGTTGTTGTTGTTTGTAATTGTTTTGTTTGTTCGTGCTTGGTTATTAAAATATAATTTATGTTAAATCAAAACATTCAAACCTTAAAGGTGCTATTTAAAAATAAAGAATAGACTTATTTTATTTTATTCGCGAGCATCGAGGGTCCTGGCGAGCGCCTCATGCGCCAGTGCGGTAATACGCTACTAAAACAAATAAGGTAACGTTGAAATTTCAACAAATAAACATAGTTTGACATTAAAGAATATCAAAAGTCCCAATACGACGTTGAATAACTAAACAATAGGAGAGAAGGAGGGGATTGATGAACATCACTTTTACCGTGAAAAGTGAAAGTGTAATGAATAGAATCAGAGAATGGGGAGAATAGTGTTGAGGACAAATGAGAGTGGGGCGTTTACGCTCCTGGCGTTGCGTTGCTGCGACAGCTACTGAATTATTTTTCCCCCATTAAAATTAAATTTTGGCCCAAACCGCGTCTCATAGATGCCGATTAAGAATCACTGATGTATAAATGATGTCTACTAAAAAACCCTTAAAGAAAAACGTGTTTTTGATTAGTCAGCTCCAATAAATGTTTTTGCAGACATACACCTTATACTTACGCATCTCCTAGGAGCTTTGTGTTTGAGCAGAAAAGTATTTTTCATTTATGTTTCTAATAATCTGGATGTAAATACATTACAATACAATAACATTGAAACGTTTTTGAGAGAAACCTGCGGATTCTGCTAATGTTTAAAAAACAATGTTTTAGGGCGAATAATTAACCCAGTAATAATTTAGCACCTAGTGGTATTATTTCTTTTTGTTTAATTTTCAAACCTCCATAACCAAGTTTGAGCAGCGTAGCAGTAGATGAAAAACAAGAACACAGAAGCGCAACAAAGCTATCAGAAACGCACGCTTCGGCTTAATTTAAACCTTGTTTATACTTACATTAAAACTCAGATATCCCGAAAACCAGAAAACGAAGCTTCTATACTAAAGCTTAATTTTTAAGCGATTAGGTTCATTTGTTTTTTGGGCGATAGCATTTGAGTTAAAAATAGCAGGCCCAAAATGTAATAGTGAAACGTAAAGCACCTGCAATGTTGGGCGTTAATTTAATATAATACAGAAAATACGATGTTATTTCGCGACTCGTATGTTGTGACTATACTGGAAAAGCTCAGGCACGTTTGTACGACCTTTGCCTTGTCCCTGCAACGCAGGCACGCACCGCTTGTCATAATAACTTTGCACCCATTCCTTTGCGTTTAAACATTATTTATTTGAGCCATCCCGGTTGGGGATTAGGGTAGCATTACGGCACAGTAATACATCTTTCTTCGGGAAGTGCGGCCAAACTTTCTAATACCATTCGATGCCGACTGTTTTGAGCATTAAGTTTACTAAAATATTTCCATAACCCCCGTTTCGATTCCGATCAAATCGGAATAATATAACATTTTAAATTATTACCAAACATCACAAATAAATAATATTATATGTGACTTTATTAAACCTTCACAAATGGGACAAATAGAGTACCGTTTCAAATGAAATTAAATATAGATTCGTACTACCATCATCATTTAAAGGCAATGAAAGAAATATGGAGGAGAATTAAATAGTTGGTTGCACAATTTAATTTTAATGGATCTTGCAGTTATTGGAATCTTTGAAAAACTTAGATATTTTATTTAAACTTTTAATAAACTTACCTAACTAGTACTTGAACAAATAAAACTACATGTCGCAATTAAAAAATTTATGTTTTCCAATTAGTGTATAAAAATGTCTTAATTTATGTTTGCCTCTAACAAATTTTAAAGTCTCGGTCTAAAAAACCAAATCAATAATAAAAATGGGCGAAACAAGTCGCTGGTACTTTCCCATACTTCTTACGTTTTAAATATTCTCACATCAATTGAAATTTACATTATTAGTCATATCCAGCTGGTACACGCCGCCCGCTCCAGACTCAAGGCGCTGGTTACGTATGGACCGCGCTCGACGACTACGTAAAGGCGATGGGTAATGCGCTCAAGACCTTGGATTAAAAATTGTTATAACAACTTTATTTGTAGAGTTATCAAAAATATGCAAAAAATGAAAAACATTTTTTTTAATTAGAGCTATTTGATAGGCGTAGTTAAATTTACGTAACTTCCGGAAAACGCGTTCTCTTTTCTTTTCTTATTTTTTAGTATAATTGAAAATTATTGTTAATGCTAATAAATTCCTTCAAATGGTTTGTTGAACTGTTTAAAGTTTATAAAGATTGGGGTTTGCGTTTTTGAATTGTTTTTGAATATTCAGTTTCAAATTTTTCAAAAATTCCTGAAGAGCGTCAGAGTACAATTAGGGAGATTGGTAGAAAACAAATTTGTAGTTCATTGCAAGCTCTGTCGGCTAAGGAAGTTCTGCTAGGCAGTTGTTGAGGAGTAATTTTATAAAGATGTCCAAAATTTTGAGAAGGTGAATTTACAATTTTCATATTTCCAAACAAAATTGATTATACTTATTAAGGGTTACCAAATAACATGACAATTTGAATACTTTGTTTTTTAATAATCGGGCATTAAAGTTAAAATTTACGAAAGTTCGTAACGGCCTTCATTTTGAAAATGCAGCATTTGAAAAAAAAACATTTGATTTGTCTTTAGATGCACTGAAACGCTGTGTATTAAAATTTCAAAAAAGTGTTTAGAAAATAATCTATACTAAAGAAACAGGTCTACAAAAAACTACCTGCAACTAAAAAACTTCTACACACCAAATTTTATAAAAATCAGGCAAGAGGTTTCAGATATATAAGGAAACAAACGCACTCACGCACCCACTCACCCACGCACCCACGCACCCACTCACCCACACACCCACGCACCCACCAACAGACAGACATTTTTTTAGATTCATTGAGCCCCAAAACGCGTATTTCCGTTAAAATCTGAAATTCGAAAATCTGCATGAAATAGTAACTGTCCTTACTTTAGTAGAAATACGGGAATTTAAAAAATGCCTAGTTATATAGATGTAAAATTGAATTTTCTATAAAAACGTGTAATAGCGAAAATTATTTAAAAACTAAGAACATAAAAGTTTATTATGTTAGCTACTGTAATGCTAGTTTTTATTAAACAGTTCAAATAAAATGAGTAGTTCGGTTTCTATTCTATTTTCCTACAAAAGCTTTAAGCTTGTGCTATAAATTTGGTTCTGCTTTCTAGGGTTACCAACAAGTTTGTGTCATTTATAACAATGAATTTTGTTGTTCGAAATGAAACTGTCCATAAAAGTGTGCCTTGGAAACCATTAAGTCGTTTGATTTCAACGGGCTCGCTTTTCGAGACTCGTAATCATTACACATTGATACGAAGTTAGAAACTCACACGAGCTCTTGAAATATATACAGTGACAACTCCAGCAATGCTACTCAACAAGCTATCGCTGAAATCTCCCTGCTATTTCTTATATAAGACGAAGGATTCCCTGAACGGCTTGCCTGATCGATTAGACGCTCTAGTTTTCCATAACAAACGCTATCTATATAAATGAAACTAAATAATTCCAAAACTTCTTTTCATTAGTATTTGAAGGTAGGAAATACAGTTTCAATGAAATCAGACGTGAGCTTTTATTTTTCAGCATTACTGTTTGATAATAGTTAACAGTCGAATCTTGATGTAAAGTTGTTAAATACAGTTTTTGCAACTGATGAGCCTTAAGATTTTCTGATGCGAAACAATAATATTCTAGAAAAAGGGGACCTACACCTTAATGTGGATTCCAAACCACCCGAACCTCTACTATTGCTAGTAGCGCTTCAATTACACAAATTAAATCACGAATTAGTTCCCGAAAACTTGGTTGACGGAGAACCCTATGATGACCGCAACTGAACTGATGTCATCCCGTTCTTCGCATTCGACTAAGCGAGCTAAATCAGCACTTAATAAATATGTTTTTTCATAAATTTCAAGCAAAGGCGGTATTAAATTCAATGATAAGCAAATCTAGAACTTTTTGTATTTCGATGTCTATTAAATATTTTCGTTATGTGAGTCAAAACATGAAACTCCTAAAAGGGTAAAAAATAAAATATTTTTACGGTAATAATACCATTTTATTTATTTTTTATTAGAGTTAGCAGGAAAAGATTTACATGTGTAATTGTATATGCAAAGCACCATTATTTTTTAAAGCCATTTTGTTATATAGGGATTTTATGTGAGTTCATTGGACTGTATGGCACAACACAGTCCATTATTACTAAAAAAAATTAAAGCCTCACAAGGTATCAGCATGATGGGTAACGAGAATTCTAACAGAGGCTCAAATTGAAAATTTGCTATGAAGCAACACCTTTGGGTACCCTAAGAGCGGAGCTTGATGATTCCTATGCTAGATTTGTAATCGTAGGCAAAACATGAATCCACCGTTTTGGAGAAATCAAAATAGACAGTGGAATGCAGTCATCGTGGTTCACCACCACTAAGACTATGTCGCGTATAAGCATTTGCAGAAAAACCGATAGCCAACGTTTCTTAAAATGCAGGAAGTATGGTTATTTTCTACGTCGACACACAATAACTGAACAGCAAAATTTTGCAATGCTGTTAACTTGGTTGTTTTTCCATCAAGGTAGAATAACGAGTATTACAAGTGTTTAGTGTAACGTGGAGTCACCTACATCAACAGCCATAACATCCTCAATCAGCACCCCTGTTCAAGACAAGATAAAAACCAGCTACCAGTACTATATCAGGCTGTAAGCCCTCGTCGCCTTTGGTGGGAAGAGACTATCTCAATCTTATTATTAAAATAAATATCTGTTGAACTTAATTATTTATTAATTTTTGTTTTATTTATATGTATTATACTTATTTTGCACATCAGTATTTCAGCCAAAAACCGGCTCATTTGCCGAGGCGCACCAAGGCGACCTTTTTCTGCAGAGACTTACTTACCACTGCTACCACGAACCCTTTCCTTCACCAGAACAAGAGCTGCCAGACCAACTTGGTACCAGCCAAAGTCACTGGTTTCTGGAACAACTAAAGCTGCCCCCACAGTATAGACTACTGTTTTAGTTTTAGTACTAGTCAACTACACAACGCTCAGATAGATTGGTAGCCGGTCTAATCATATTGACTGGGACGTTAACAACGTCGGGAATGTAAGCCCGTTGGTGATAATACACTCTTAAGGCTCAGGTCTTTGATGCCAGACATTTCTTCCTCCATATCATCCATTAATGGCCTCCAACCACCGAAAATATCTTCTAAGCACATTTATAACCCGTTGGGTCTTCCAAGCGTACTGGGATGCAGGATAATGTATAACATTGACTAGGAAGCGGGGATATAATTCCAGAGCAACGCCCAGGTGTTCGCACCCATCTCGGAAGCTGGTGAACACTGCATCTCGTCCAGTTCTGTTTGATTCTAATTAAGAAGACCTATAACCTTTCCGAATAGAAGAACGTGCCAAGTTAAAATCGCCGAAATGACCGTTACAACTCCGGCCACGCAAAAGATGTTTTTGGTTACGCCTCTTACCGGGGTAAAGGTCTTTGGCCAAACATGAAGATAATGTCCGTTCCCAAGTCACTAATTGCTATGGCCACACTGCACACTTACACTTTTTTTTGATGACTATTATTGTTTTCCCAAATAACCTGTAGTGTACACAGTAAATTTTACGTATGCACACTACACAGCATAAAATGCCTTCAGGTAATTATACGAAAAAAAGAAGTTATTTTTCTGTAGATCAAATTAATTGTCTGGACTTCCTGAAGGGACCAGAACTTTAGATCTTTTATGAAAAGGGTACTTATTTGCTTCATATTATATACAGTGCATGTTGTATTCACGAAAACAAATTATATAAGAAATAAACTGCTTTTCTCTGAAAAGCTCCAACAAAATTTAATTTAAGAATTGTTTTGGAACAAAAGTCATACTTAAACCTTTTTAGGATAAATTAGACTTGCTGTTGCTAACTCAGTATGACATTGTTCGTTTGTCTTTTAGTCGAGATGTTTGGGCTATTTATAATTATAAAATAGACAGCTTCTAAACTATGGTAAAACTGTAATTTTAATTATGAATCAAATTGTAATAAATTACCATTATTCATAAATTTAGAAAACACTTGCAAATGTTGGGTACAAGCTTTGCTATTTATAATAAAGGTAATAAGGGTTGCTGATTACATTAATGTGGCTTTATACGGATGCGAAGAACACAGATTGTCAATTTTATACTTGTTAACGAGAATATGGAATCAGAAGTTAACGTTATTGTGGGTTAAGGTTAAGCTAGGCTAGGGTTGGGTTAAATTAGGGTGGAAGTGCTTCCAGTCTAGGTAATTGCAATCAAATTATTGCTAGCCGAGATTCTGCAGGTTTAATACCTGTTTCGGACAAAAGTACCTGCACGTATGTTAAAACCATACATATATTTAGAATTTCTGTATAAATATGTAAAAAGCTTTGATTTTTGTACGCTGTAAACAAGCAGCGGAGTTTACATGAGGATCTCGTTAATTAACGTAATGGGGTTATAATGAAATATACATTTGTAATTAGATGTAGGGGAAGAGATGCGGATTCTGCCGAGTGTGTTGTTGCAATCTAGCCGGTAGAAACAATAAAGGGCTGAGAAATGTCCGAAGCACCTGCAGCAAGAGCAGAGGGTGAAAGGCTCCTCTTGCAGACTTCCGTATGGCACACGGGGTCACGTTCTGTAGCATGTGCTTTTTATAAAATGCGAATTTACAATACAGCGGGCATGCAGGAAAGTTTAGTAAAGTTTTCGGTAAATTGCTAAAAACGTTGAATATAAGGCTTATGCTTATGGGGCGATTTAATATGAAAGTATAACGGCGCGGGCTCCCTCGAAATTTCACGACTCGCGAGTCGTAAAAACACTATTTAAAATTTAACTTCCACATTTTTAAACGTCACTTCCCTAGATAAACACGTAGCGAGGGCATTAATACCCCAGTGCTTGTGCAGCTACATTGGCAAAACATAAGGAAACAAAAGGGCAACAAGTCGTTCAAGGTGATGTATTTTACCGCGGCTGAGTCCCATGAGATATATCTGTGATTTTTGCACAGCGGGAACCAAACGAGGCAATCTCAGAGTCGAGGCGCAACAAAACAGGGGACACGACAAATTAAACTTTATGTTTTCGTACATGTGTACCGTTTGCGCGAGTTCAAGACGATTCCAGCATCTTGCCTTGTCGGCTTCTAAAGCGGCGCGGCGGCAGGCTTGGCTACAGGTTATGCACGAACCCCCTAATATGTCGCGGCGACGTAATCGATTACCATTAAATCGCGATCGCGATCGCGAACAGGCATTAGCAACATTGGTATTGTGCGGTACAGAGAATATATTATCTTGCATGAGTAAACTGCGTTGTGTTGCGGCTGCAGGTCTCAGGGGAGCGAAGTGACTTAGGGAAAATGAGATCTCTACAACCCTCCCGTAGACCCCTACGTAAGTTGGTGTTCTACCTCCGCACTTCCTTTATTTCCGTATCTTCCTTCAATAACGTCCGTTCTCCATCTCCACTTCGCCATTCAGTGGCATTTATACGGGACTCTGATTTATTGTAATAACATGGCGCGATTTGCATCGGATCGGTGTGTCAACAGTAGTCAGTAGCTGCATCGCCCTATCAATAATTCATGGCTGCGTGTATTAAGTGAAACCTCGAGGAAAACGCAGCACGGAGCTCGATTAGCGCCTCCGCAGGTTAACCTGCAAGATATCGCTGAATAACATGAGCTGGGGATGTACGGAATAGCCATCTGTATTCTCGAGGGGTTTTTGACTGCAAAATGAGAGCCATAGAGCAAGAATCAATACAAATCTGCCGTTCTAATGCGCCAATATATCTGCTCAACGTGCTACTGATTACTTTTCCTTTCCTAACTCACTTTTCTAATGCGAGTAGTTTTCTTTCTTCCAAACTCAACTTGTTACTTTGTCCGTGTTTTATTATATTGCTTTCATTTCTATAATCTGTTTATACGGTCCACTGTCTCCCTTCTGTCATTCGTTGTTATTATTTGTATCATTTCTGTGGAGAAAACGGACAAACGGGGATTTTTTTGATATCCAGAACACTTGGAATGCTTTCTTTACCCATACCTACCTCTCGAATAAAAACATCCATACTTAGAGAATTCCCTTACTACATAACACAATGCTGCTTTGTTACTTCGTGAATTTTTCTTTTCGGGAACTCGTTTTTATTTGTTTTTAATTAACTCCCTTGCTATAAATAACGTCCGACTGTTTCAATAATTGATCATTTTCACCTTAGCTTCATGCGAATTGAACTTCTTCACGCTTAATAATTTGTTATAAAATGCTTTGCTTAACAGACTTGTTTGCTAATAAAATTTCATCACAAGACGGCTCACATTTTTTGTACCAGCAAAGACTACTGTGTATTTTCTACAACAGACAAAAAATGATCAGAAAGAAATGTTGGTTACTAAGTGAAGAATGGACGCGTCAGTGGCATAGCTAATATATAGCTAAGTGTACGATGCACAAACCCCGCGAAAATGGCCGCAAAGGAGACTTCTCGGGAGAAAAACTGGACAAAAGACAAATATCTAATTACTTATTTGTTGGAATGTGTATACTTTCACGGATAATAAAAGGTGGCAAATAATCATAATTGCAGTTTTTCTTTTTTACATTCGACTTTTTTATTTTTGTAATCGTGAAAATATAAATTATGATGGAGGTATATACATGATAATTTTAAAATAGATGCAAATATTTTAACAGCTGATGGAGATTGAAAAACAATAGATAAAGTTTTTATAAACATGGGTTCGAAAACGCTTCCTTGTGGAGTTACAGCTTTCTCAAGATGGAACCGTCTAATCTAAAATTTTACTTGTGAGCGCTATAAATTCAGTTTAGTATACTGTTTTTTGTTTCGTAATATTTTCTTATAAATATATCGGCTCTACAATTTGAAATTCTTGCCTGTAAAACCTTATTCTCCACACAAAAGTCTCTAAATTTAACAGTTTTCGATATAATTCAATGTTTTTGTTAAATCGAGCTGCCATGAAGGTCGAAGTGTTAGGATACCTAAATAGTTTTCATAAATTTTGTGGATAAGTTCCACACTGTAAAACAATTTGAAAAAATTACATCTGCATGGGTTTGGTAACGCTTCCTTACCGAATTACAGCCTCCGGAAGTGGGAACAGTTCTTACAATTTACACGTTTGCTTCTTCCGGAAGCTGTAACTCCGTAAGGAAGTGTTTCCAAACACCTACTTGGCAGAAGTTTTTTAATTACTTTGATGTGCAGAGTCTATCCTCAACAATTATAGAAACTATTTTTGCATCTTCGGCAACTTAATTTTTCACAAAAATTAAATTATCAATAGTAATAGCATATAAGCTTTGAACTTATTGGTTAATTACCGATAATTTGTTGCAGATCGACGAAAAAATTTCCTACGGTAGCCAACCAAATCCTAAAAGCGCTACATTGAAGTTACAGCTTTCAGCAAAAATTAGATTGTAGCCAATTTTGGTTCTAGCAGCCTACAAAGCTTGAAAAATCGTGTAGGCAGTTTTTGAAAAATATTTTTTTTCAAATTTTAAATTTGGAGGATTGCGACCGTTTTCAGACTATCGAAATTATTTTTGTTATCGTATACTACAAGTTGTAGTTGATTCCGATCAGATAACTAGTTTTTGAGTAATTGGGCGTTACAGTTGAAATTAAAAAAAAACTCGCCATTTTAAAGTTAGACAGTTCGGTAAGAAAGTTTTCTATTTGCCGTAAGTTTTTGTTTTAGATCCCGTCCTCAAATTTCCAAAACTTGTCTAATTTCCGCTTCTAGTTTCGGATGTTTTTGAAACGTTTAACTTGACCCACAATTTTCGATATACCCCTTCATTTAAAATTTCATCAAAATCGGTCCAGTACTTTCGCCTTTAGAGGCGTTACACACACATACTCACCTACAGACAGACTTTTTTAAAAACCTTTTTATTTCCACTAAAATATCGATTTTAAAAATTTTTATGAAATCGATATTTTCCTATACCGAAGGTATGGGAAAGTAATTTATCGAAGGTATGAGATACTAAAAAATAGGTCGCACGATCGCATTACATGCTATGAGACGCACCTTTGACCACAATACGCGGCGTCGTTAAAAGACGGGACTTTAAACATAATAAATATTTTTAAAATCATAAAAATGAAAGATTCAAAAAATTTAGAAAATATAAAAATGAGATTTAGAAAATTTAGAAAAAAATTATTGAAAAATAAACGACCGAATGAAATTGAAAATAGAGCGTACGGTAGTATTCTACGCTACGAGAAGCATCACTGAACAAAATACGAATCAGCGTAAAAGTCTTTTGAAATATTTTTAAAAATCATGAAGAAGAGATTTGAAAAATTTAGAAAAAAATCATTAAAAAAAACCGACGTAATGAAGTTGAAAATAATTCGTACGGGCGTATTCAACGCTACGAGTTCCATCATTGACCAAAACACGCGGCAGCGTCCAGGTGTGCAATAATTAATCTTTAAAAGGAAATGATTGAAAGACTTGAAAGACAGAGGTCTATTTAGTTAGCAAACAGAAAAATTAAATAAAGCCGTAAACAATTATTCACATTCACTAGCGTTGAGTGTTCAAGACTGATACATTTGTGTTTTTGTGATGAAACTGAAAATAATTTTACTAAGACTAAAATATCATAAAAGTTATGAAAGTAAAAAAAGTTTATAAACAAATAAAATATGCTGCAATAATATGTAAATATGAAATTACTGTTTAAACTGCAGGTAAATATAAATTTTAATGGTTCACATTAGTTTATTTGCGAAGCAAGTTTAATATTTAACCAGTTAACCTTAACCAGCATATTATGTTTGAGGTAATTTCTCAAACAAAATAGTATTGTAGTTATTTATTTAACAATCAGGGAGTTTAATTAATTTGCTCTGCTAAAATGATTTTATGTCTCTATAATATTTTAGTTTCTCCAAAGATTAAACTGGATCTGTTTACTTTTTTATTGGTATTATTTACAAATAGTTTAAATTACAATTTAGTCATTAAAGTTTGTTTAAATAAGCGGTGCAATGTTAAAATGCTACATATTTAGGGTACGCTTTTATAGAGATCGTCAGCGTTGCCTTAGATTAATATTAAATGACCAAACCCGTTTGGGATCAATCACTACGGTTTACCTACTAACAAACATGTCTATTTAACTTTTCAAACTAATAATACTAAAGTCGATGTGGACACCCGATTCCTGTTATCTCAAAAAATAAATAAATGATTACGTTTTAACATAAGAGCGAATAGAATTTTTTATTGTAAACAGTTTAGACCGTTTAAACTTGCAGAGGTTTTCAACATTTATATTTTTTTTCTTCAAACTTACCAATCCGAACCTGTATATGTACTGAAAAAGGTACATTTTCACATATTTAACACATTTTTTGACTTCCGGTTTTACCGGAAAAATTAATCCAACTTTTGAATTTCAAATGGGAAAAAACCCCGTATATTTTGATATTTTTGGAATCCCGAGACAATTCTGAATACTTACACCTGTATTAGTTTTGAAAGTAAATTTTTATTTTGAACCTAAAGTGCTATGACCGGGCTCAAATCATTCTACGGAACGAAGATCAAAACGGAATAATACAAACATGATTTTTTAACGACTATGAAGGTATTTGAAAAAATCAACTTTTTCTAAATAAGTCAATTTTTTCAAATAACATTATTTATTAGATACTAAGTATCTAAATGGTGATGTTCAGTACAAATCCAACATCGGATTGATATTAATTCAAACCCACCAAACCCTTGTTTCAAGTGTGTCATAAAAAAATGATTTCTTTAAATATGAATGCTTGTACCTACCCGAATACTCGGAAAACATCATGTTCGTATTTTTTGTTATTGTCTTCGTCCCTTAGAATGATTTGAGTCCGGTCATAGCACTTTAGATTTAAAATGAAAACAGACTAATAAATCAAGTCGTTTTTAAAATTTTCATAAATAATGCAGTTGTACTCAGAATTATCTCAAAATTCCAAAAATGTTCAAATATACAGGATGCCTTATTGGAAATTCAAAAGTTGGAATCATTTCCGGTAAAACCGCAAGTCATAAAATTGTCTCAATTATATCAGAGTGCGCTTTTTTGGGTACATATTACCTAGGCTAAGTTTGGTTGCCATATCTCAAAAACTCTAGAAAATACTGATTCCGTTGACACCCGGTATATGAAACGCCGTTTTATTTTTATTCACGTCAAAAAATATATTTTGACATTAGAAAGCAAATTTTTGACGAATGAAAAATCATTTATTGGTGCAAAGTAATAATTTAGTAGCGTCAAGAAATTTAATTTCTGACATCAAAAATAAAGTTAGTTTTGCAAATAATTTTTTAACGTTTTTAAATCAATTTTTAATGCAACAATTAAAAAAAGAAATTATAAAATAAAAAATAAATAGATAAAACAAATTTTTTGACCTCAAAAAATTTTTAACTGATGTCTGAAAATTGCTTACATACCTAATTTATAATTAAATATTAAATAAAACAGAAATGCCATTCTTTAACATATTTAATTATACCAATAAACGATTTTTGACGTGAAAAACTGAATTTATTTTAGAAAATTTGTTAAACTTGCAGAGTTCTGGAGGTTTTAATCATTTTTATTTATTTCCTTCATGCTTAGAAAGTACGACCTATATGGAACGCCGTTCTACTTTTCACTTTACATTTATTGACGTCATAAAACATGTTTTGATGTCAGAAAATAAATTTAAGACGTCAAAAGATTATTAATTGACAACAAAAAAAACAACAATTAAAAAAAGAAATTATAAAATAAAAAATAAATAGATAAAACAAATTTTTTGACCTCAAAAAATTTTTAACTGATGTCTGAAAATTGCTTACATACCTAATTTATAATTAAATATTAAATAAAACAGAAATGCCATTCTTTAACATATTTAATTATACCAATAAACGATTTTTGACGTGAAAAACTGAATTTATTTTAGAAAATTTGTTAAACTTGCAGAGTTCTGGAGGTTTTAATCATTTTTATTTATTTCCTTCATGCTTAGAAAGTACGACCTATATGGAACGCCGTTCTACTTTTCACTTTACATTTATTGACGTCATAAAACATGTTTTGATGTCAGAAAATAAATTTAAGACGTCAAAAGATTATTAATTGACAACAAAAAAAACAACAATTAAAAAAAGAAATTATAAAATAAAAAATAAATAGATAAAACAAATTTTTTGACCTCAAAAAATTTTTAACTGATGTCTGAAAATTGCTTACATACCTAATTTATAATTAAATATTAAATAAAACAGAAATGCCATTCTTTAACATATTTAATTATACCAATAAACGATTTTTGACGTGAAAAACTGAATTTATTTTAGAAAATTTGTTAAACTTGCAGAGTTCTGGAGGTTTTAATCATTTTTATTTATTTCCTTCATGCTTAGAAAGTACGACCTATATGGAACGCCGTTCTACTTTTCACTTTACATTTATTGACGTCATAAAACATGTTTTGATGTCAGAAAATAAATTTAAGACGTCAAAAGATTATTAATTGACAACAAAAAATCTTTTATTGACAAAACAAAATTCTTCTTGGCGTAAAAAATTAAGTCAAAAATAAAATTCATTTTTTTAGGGCAAAAAATGGCTGATAATTTTTTTACATTGGAATTAAAAAATATATTTAATAATTAGTAAATAAAACAGATTGTTTGACGTTAAAAATAGAATTAACCAATTTTCAAAAAACATTTATTAAAATGTCCGAAAATCGCTTATATAATTTAGAATTAAACAATAAATTGAAAAAAATGCTATTCTTTAACCATAACTAATTATTATTTTAAACGTCAACAGATGATTTCTTAACACCGAACACTGCAGTTTTGACGTTAAAAATGCTACCATATAATGGCGCAGCTAGCGTAGTACCTAAGTTTTAATCGGTTGTCTGTTTGCTTGTATTTGATCCAGTAGTCACAAGAAAGTGCTTTATGCAAGGTTTATACCAAAGAATGTTTTACGTACATGTATAATGCGCCCTTCTTTGTCGGGTAGCTCCTCTATCAATGTATACTGCAGAATGGTTCTAGTCCATACTGTTACCATAAGTATTTCGTTAGGTGGCAACATTTCGTTTTCAAAAATTGATTTTTGATGTCAAACATTTCTTTATTTGCATTAAAAATTAGTTTTTCACGTCAAACAAATTATTTAATGACGTTTGAAAATAACTTATTTAAAACTAATTTACTAATTAGGCCTCTTATTTCTCTTTATTTTAAATTACCTAAACGATTTTCAGTAGTAACAAAATGATTTTATGACGATTAAAAATTTTATTCGAATTTCGATGATTCTTAGAAGTCATAAAATCAATTTCGCACATCTGAGATTCAACTTGTGACGTCTCAAATTTAATTTTTGACGTCAGAAACTATTTAGCAACTTATGTGTTATGTAATTATCAAAAAAAAAGTAAAACGGCGTCCCATAGACCTGCGTTAGCTACAATTACACGTCATATTTTTCTCATGTTATAAATTTCCTGATATACAGATTTCTTAAAACTTTCTTAAACTTTTGAAGAAACATTGTATTTTTACAAGAATGTACAAATTTAAATATAATGATGCGGTGGTATAGCCCCAAGCTATACGTGGTTTGTTACGACTTCGAAAGGGCACGATTTATTCTAAGTCCTGGTTGTTTTAGGGTTACAATAATATTTACAAACAAATTATTAGCTAAACTTTGTCAAAAACAATTGTGGATATGGACGGGTTTATTTATGATAAATATTAATAAAAATTTTGCTGTAGGAAGACAACTGGGCAAAAATAATATTTTTTGCAGCTAACATATTGTGAGATTACTTAGCACTAAAAATGAAACAAGACTTAAAATTCTAAATTTCGACATTGTACGAAAGGTGTAGTTGAAAAGAAAAAAGTAAAACAAAACATTTCCGTCAATTTCCGTTTTGAGGTAAATACTTAAAAATATTAAAATGAAATGCTCAGCTCTTAAATAAAAATGGAAAAATATGGCTGTTTAACTTTTTATAGAGGCTATTTTCCGAGGTTGAACCTTATTAAGGCGGATTCATCCAGCACATTAAAGTTGGCAATTTATATGTATAATAACAGTATTGTCACAGAAAAATAACAAACACACTAAATGTGCAAGTTTCTTGCTCTTGTGTCTTGAAATTGTATAAGCAAGAAACTCCTCAGCATTTTCTAAAACTGAGGATGGGGAGGATTATACTGGAATTAAACAAGTTGCACCTACCCTGGCTCATATAAGAGAATAAATTAAATGAGTCTGCGCTTCGTTTTAAGTGCGGATATATTTCTTGCAAAAGCTTAACTGGAAAGGTGGTCGTTGTGCATCAAGTAGGTGAGGTTACCTACTACCTACTTACGTTTCTACACATTTTGTCTTCCCGTTTGGAATTATACAAGCGCCAAGTACTGTGCAAGTTAACTTTAAGGATAATAACTATTCTCCCACCTGCTTACTTTATGTTCCTGTTATGTTAACAAGTTACTTTGGTTTTCTCCAGGGAGCTTGAATAGTTTAATTGAAACAAATGCATCTACGTGAGTGCAAAAAACGATGAGGTTGCGTTATAAAATGTTATATTTAATGTAAATGGTAAACGCTTCAATCTGATGAATTGCAAACTTTAATTGTATAACTAAATTGTGGGTAAACAATACTGGTGGCGGCTATGAAATCTCTGTTCCATGTAAATGTTAATTATAAATTTTAAATGTACGTTATTTTAATCTGGTAACTTCTAAATACCTTCGGGGTTTTTACGAAAATTGCGCATGCTTTTGTTTGTTTATGCATAAATTATTTCTAAATTTGTAAGTTCTAATTTCGGTTCGTAATATAGATTAGAAAATAAATTATAAAGGTTTTTATGACAATATAGACGCCAGTGTCTTAGCTTAACCGCCGATTCTGACGTCAATCAGTGAGTGAATGCAAATTTGTCTTCGTATTTTTTCTTTAAAAATATAACTGCTCTTAACTTAAACCTCGTGTAAACAGCAAAACGCAAGAACAGTGTTAAAAAAAAACTATAAAATAAAAAAAATTTGGTCCCAACCGAGATTCGACCCCACAACTACTTATGCAGTTAAAAAAGCAGTACACCCGAACACACCCGCATATCCATCCCTGCCACTACGAACTTGGCGGTTACCGCTAGAAAAGTGCCTATTGAATGCGTCCGCAATAGAAATGTACCAATAAAAGGTAGGAACAGTTTGTTAATCTAGCCGACTACGCGCTAGTCAATATATGTACTGACCTACATGTGTTTCCTTGAAGAAAGAAGAAGAAATCTGAGATAATTAAATATTTTTAAAGATCTTCACACCATGATGAATTCTGCTCATAAAAGAACCTTCCTGGAAGAAGTACATCTTCAAGTTTTTATATAAAATAGGCAACCTAACCTAACTTTTTTATTTTTGGGTGAGGGGTACTTTGCGCCAATGATATTTTTACTGGACTACTTTGAATATGTGGCGCCAGAGTGGCCGAGTGGGGGCGGGCGGCCTACCCAGTCGTTGGGAACTAAACCCCTCTAGGAGTGAGGGAAGTGTGGCAGCCGTCTAATAAGACGTGGTGCTTACCACACCACCCCGTACTCCATATAAGAATGCGAGACGGCTAAGTAACGGAAGCGATGCTCCGGTGGCCCTGACCCACCGATTGCAGGCCAAACTCCGTAATGGAGTGTAATGCCTCAGACTTTTACTCTGAATTTATGTAAAATGAGCCAAATGTCTTACAAAAAAATTGGAAGTAAGTTTCCATTAGATAATTTAAAATCATTAAAGAAAGCGTCTACCGTCTGACGTCCATATATCATACTTTATATAACCGCTGCGTATGCGCCGGGTTATCCATCAGCAAACGCATTCAGTATGTTTCCCTATGTTTTTTACTTTCCCATACCTTCGGTATCGATTTCATAAAAATTTTCGAAATTTTGATTTTAACGGATATAAACTTTTTGGGAATTCAAAAAAGTAGTTTTCAAACAATATCTGTCTATAGGGGTGTGGGTGTGTGGGTGGGTGTGTGACGCCTCTAAAGGCGAAAATACTAGACCAATTTTGATGAAATTTTAAATGAAGAAAAACATAAAAAATTGTAGTTCAACTTTGGTTTTAAAAAAAATCAGAAACCGGAAGCGGAAGTTAGACATGTTTTTTCGGTAATGTTTCTTCCTAAAATAAAAATTTTAAAATTTGAGCGTAAAATCTGAAAGAAAAACTTAAAGCAAATCTAATGTTTTTTTCATCGATGCTGTAGCTGTAGCTTTAGAATGGCTGCTTTAACAATTTTTTTTAAATTTCGACGTTAACGCCCATTTACTCAAAAAGTAGTTATCTGATCGGAATCAACTAAACTTTGTTTGAGAGTCCTTTGTGGGTTGTATACCATGAAACCATTAACCAAATTAATTTAAAAAATCTGAAAACTATCACATTGGCGTTCCTCGAAATTTTGAACATTTAAAAAAATTATATTTCAAAAACTGCCGACACGACTTTGTAGGCCGTTAGAACGGGAGATTGGCTACAATTCGCTTTTTTGCTGAAAGCTGTAATTTCACTGTGGCGCTTTCTATAAATCTTTGAAAATCGAAAAAGGGTACCCTTTTATGTATTACAAACGGTGTATACAAAATTTTTCACTTACGCAGAATTGCTTATCATGGCCAGTAGAACTAACATTTAATGTTGATTTTTTAGATACTTTTATATTTGAAATATTTATATACAAATATTTAAAATGTTCAAAATAATATTTCTCAAAAACTGGCCATACGTTTTTTTATAAATTTATAGTGTTATAGAGACACACATGGGGCAAGGGCTACATTTTGTTTTTTTTTTTGCTGAACACCATAGTTACACCTTCAATAAATTCTTAAAAGTCATACATTGGTACCCCTTTATTTATTAAATAGGCAACAATAAATAATTTCTGTTCAAGAAGAATTATACATCTTGACTAGTAGAACTAAAATCAAATGCTAGTTTTTTGACAATTTTATATTTGGTATATTTCACCCGTTCTCTAATTTTTTGCTAACAAATTTACGTTATGGTTGGCTGCTGTCGAAAATGTAAATTAAAATTATATCTAACAGCTATAATAAATATTGCAGTATAGTTGGAATGAAAGGTTACCTTACCTATATAGGTAATTTGTTTTCTTAGAAATCTAACAGTCGGTGAAATGTACACCGTTATAATTATAACATTTACACTTTTGCAAATACGGTAAGTATAAATATCTAGTATAGGGAAGTTCACCCGAAAATTAAACTCTAGCTTTTTTTAATTATTTGTTCATAACAATAACCTTGCGCAGAAAACCGATTTACGGCTCAACAAATGTAGAATAAGTTTCTTATGGCGCATTTTATAGTCACGTGATAGGCTCTTATCTGTTTGAGTTTTTATATATCGAATTAAAACTTGGGCAAAGCATGTGCAATCTACAATCGCCCTATAAAATATGCCGTTTGTTCGTTAGTTTCATCCTATCTCCCAAATAGTTGGTCCGATTTTGATGAAATTTAGATGTATATTAAATTTGTTTAAATAATTCGAATCTTAGAAGAAAATGTTAGACACATTTTGTTAATTTAAAAACAGAATTCGATAGACAATGTCGTAACAAGTCAAATCACTCCACGTACCACGTCATGTAAGTCCCACCCTTCGACCAATAACAGGGAAGCACGGCCGAGTAAAATTGAGTAAAAAACAGGTGAACGGTTACAGAAAACAAGTGATCTGTCTTCTGTAACCTCTCACCTGTTGTTTAGCTCCTCTTGGTCGGTTTAACTTAATTTTAGGCAGCAGCGATTCGCAAGCATTGGTTAAGAAGCATCACCTGATAGAAAAAGCGGTGGGGAGTCACACTGCAGTTGCAGTGCTAGAATCCTCCTCTCTATCCTACTCAACTGATTCTGTTCTTTAGAATTGCTAATATTTTTTTTATTTTGACTTAAGATACTACTTACTAGATAAAATGAGTTTCCTAATTAACACTAAATACGGTATTATAAGAGCACAATAATATTATGCGAGGGTTTCTGTGAAACCGTTTCAAATTTGACAGTCAAAAATTTTCGAAATTTTGAAAAT
Organism: Ctenicera cuprea; assembly: GCA_958336395.1. NCBI lineage: Eukaryota > Metazoa > Arthropoda > Insecta > Coleoptera > Elateridae > Ctenicera > Ctenicera cuprea. The sequence goes on along the minus strand of OY284496.1, from coordinate 11,670,806 downwards.
TTTTATAACAGAATTTTAAAAAACTGTGCTAACGATGTGAGCTAAATAGCTAGAGATTAGTAAAATTGTTTTATCATTGTGACGCCTGCTATGTATTTTTAAAAATTAAAAACTAGTTCCGTTAAATAAAGGCGCGATGATGTACAATTATTTTTCCGGCAAAACGTCTTCAATGACATGAAAGCCTGAATAATTTTGGCTTTTAACAACACTTGTATTCTAACGATCATTTCAACTTTAAACTAGTAGCGCGACGAGTCACAACCTAATGCTTATGGAAATGTCGAGATGAAGTGTTTCGCCCGTTTTTCAATTTCAAACTTCAATTCTCAAACCTAATTTCTCGTTTCAGATATTTATTTCAGCATACTGAGATACGAGCTTGGAAACTATTCTAATTATATTTCTCCGCTTATTGTAACAATTCTTTTGTTTTCTCACACGTTCTATAAACCAATCTTTCTCATCTTCCTCCTTGGTCTTTACCGCTTTACATGCCTTTGTCGTCCGTAGGGCCGTCAGCTTTGTTCTTTGAGCATATTAAAATAAGAGTGTGGAGTTGAAAGCGTTAGAAGTTTTTAAATTTTTTATATACTATGAGCACAGTGTCGTACGACGATAATATAAAAACTTTCCAGGTATAAAGCACTAGAAATTTATTTAAATGCAGATAAATCATTCAAAATTTTTTCAATTCTTTAAAAATACAGATTCTCCTCCACTTTATCTTATGCACTGGAAAACATTTCTACGCTAAAGAATTGCTCCAACAGCTTAGTTTGTTTGATTTATATTATCCATAACAATATTTTACGTATTCGCAATTCTCTAATGTGCAATCTTAAATCAGACGCTTTGAAGTATTTTATAAAAAGAAATTAAATTGCGTTAAATACAAAGCGACTAAAAAGTTGTATCAAAGAAATATCTCTAGAGTTATACAATGTAGAATGTACCAAGTCTGCTAAGAAAATACATATAACATGTTTGTCTAAATAATAAAAGCAAAATTTATATTTTATATTTGTTCCAGTTAATTTTCTTATAAATACTTCTGAGGTTACTTTCACTTAATAAAAAACCAAAACTAACTTAACAAGGTTCAAAAAGAAGAAATGAGATGACCCTGTGATTTATCCATTTCTTTCTTATGGACAAAGAGTAACCTACAACTGAATACATTAGAGATGTTCTAAAGTTGCATTAATGCAGATGTGTGCATACCTACAAGAATTAATTAATTTAATACAATTGGGATCACTCTACGGGCCTTGTGTTATAGCATCGTCTACGAAATGTGAAATAGAACTAAGAAATCCACCGAATTGTTTTCACATTTGCTCCATGAAATATTTATAATTTTTCACTGTTTGGAAAAAAATACAAAGAATAAAAAAATAATAAAAGAGTGTTCTTACCTCTTAAAATTACAAAAAAAATGTCTTAATTTAGGAAAATTTCGTGTAATCTTGGTTTCTTGACAAATCAAATCACGGATTTTGCCTACTTGACTTAACCGTAAATTAAGCAAATGCAATGTGAAACCTACATTTAAAAATGAGCGAAGCGCTTCGCCTACATTTTAGATATTGTTACTTATCACATTTTTAAAAGTATTTTTTGTATTAACATTAAAGCCCCAAGAGTTAGGAAACGCACGGCAATAATCCGTGGCACATCATAAAGTGGGCACGGTCACCTTCATGCCCTACTGTAATTTGAAATATTTTTGTGCGAAAAAGTATAACTCTTTCAGGTTTTGGAAGAAGATTGTTTAAGATTACAGACCACCAGTATCTAAAGACCTCATTCCTCTATCAAACATTTAAGGGGGGATGCACGATTATTGAAATCTATATACTAAAAACTGATCTTCGGCTTGACTTAGCTTTTTGCTCGGCTACCTGTGTGCGCGGCCGACTTTCTCTTATTACTACCCTTTCACCTGCTCAGTCTCGCTTCAACTGTCGTAGGCAGATGCAAAGCGGCGGCGCTCCGGCGTTCGACACAGCTTACTTTTAATATATTTGCTACCAATTTTATTAGAAAGAAAGCGTGGGGCATAGTCCACAGGTTCAGCTAGTATTAAATAAAAAGCTTAAAAATTGATTGTTATTCTACTATTAATGATGGGCGATACAATTTACACAAAAATGTTTTATCGCCCTTCGTTTATTAAATAAAAGGGCACTAATTTCCAATACTCAAGAATTTATACAAAGCGTCACAAAAAATCATAGCATTGAAACAAAACAATTATAGCCCATTTTTAGATCTATAGACTAGTTTTTAGCAATCATTTTTTAAAAATTTCCAAAATTAAAAAAATAGTTTTTAACAGTTTTCAAGGTTTCAAAAAATTACTAACCTTGTGTCACTTTAAAAACATAATACCAAAAGCTTATGTAACTTTGGCGACTTGTTTTTAAGTAATGAGCGTTAAAAATAATAAGTAGGACAAAATCGTAGTGATCGCCAGCTAGAATATTCAGGAAAAACTCGTTAAATTTTCATTAAATTTTTTTATTAAATGTCCATTTTAGATCTAAAAAACCATGCGAAAAAAATGTTACCAAAAAAAAATGTCTAACTTTCGCTTCCGGGTTTCAAATTTTCTTTAAATCTTTTTTTGTCGTTGCATTTTGGATATAACTGCACATTCCAAGTTTTATTGAAATCGAACCATATTCGTTCAGAAAATGACTCATGAGTAATTCAGTTTAGGAAATTGTTTTAAATCAGTACGTCCGTATACTGTAAGTATAGGAAAGTAAAAAACCACACTTACGAGTAAAAATCACTACCACGCTGTGCTGAATAAAAGATTTTTTTTCTGGTTTCGCATTTTGTTTTGCCTTCATTTTCTTTTTAGTTTAAATAGAGAGATCCAATACTGATCTGGATATTAGCAGCCATTAATTACACATCAACCTAGTTTTTCAAACTGATTAAAATTTCATAGTAAAAATAGATTCTGAACACTTCTCGCCAGTTAATTACTTTTTCAATAAAAATACATGTTATATAAAGTTCACAAAAACGAATCTGAATATGACACTATCAAAGAAAAGAAATAAGAATCAGTTAAACAATCCACAGTTTTAGTTGGTGATTTATAGACTGAACATATTCGCTAATTATTTATAATTATTTATTAAACAACATTTTCTATAAACAATTTAAACACGGATTTTTATGTAAAAACCCGTGCAAAATATTACACTTCATTTAGTGGAGGAAACAATTCTTACAGGTCCGGATTGATGGAAATTTGGAATAACCAAGTATAACTTATAGGGAAAGACAAGTTTTCATAACGATAATATCAAATCTCTATAGTTTAAATGTAGGGACCACCAAGGTTTTAGAAAGTTTTAATTTTAACGCTTAGTTCTCAAAAACTGACCAAACCATTTTATTAAGATCTTTTTAGCTGATAGATGACGATGCTGATGACGAACAGAAAAATCATGTTATATATCAGAGTCTTTGAAAAAGTAATTAACTGGCGAGAAGTGTTTAGAATCTATTTTCTACTATAGTGTTCTTCAATGCAAAACTAAATTTGTCCGCAGAAATAGGAAAAAATTGGTTGTTTTTTCCTATTTTGTAAAAAACTATCTCACACTTGTATTTTTTTAGACGTTGCGAGTCGAATCTAGTACTACAAAGAATCACGATGTGTTGTGCTTTTAGTTTCTGAACGGGCATTTCTAATTGCACTTTGCGTTCGCATACGCGTGTAAAGTGTAAGCAAGAACGATGAGTCATAACCTGTTTAACTATCCAAGTAAGCACGCTGAGAGTATTAAGGAGTTTCGGTCTTTACGAAATTTTTGTATAATTTTGGTTGATTAAAAAATCAAATCATGTTTTTTTCACATTAACCGTAAACTATGCAAATTAAAGTGCGAAATAAACATTAAAATAAAAGCGCAATTGCACTTAAAAATCATACTCGCGCTGCAGTGCTGAAAGAACAATAATTTTTAGTAGTCTCGCGATTTATATTTCACCTGCATACACTTTTCTTTTCCGGCTTTTGCGTTCAGATTAAAAATTATCTAGCCAACTGAGAGCAAAGTTCTTATTGTGTAAAACTCACAGTATAGCGCGGGGTGTTGTGTTAGATAATGAGGACAGTCGCGTTACTGCTCCCGTGGGTTCCTGTCATCACACTAATCCGTTGCCTCCTGTATTCTACAGTGTTGTATCTACAATGGCTAACAATTATAGAATATTAGATGCAGAAAAAAATTCCAACGCCTCTTTATGCTGAATTTAATATTTAAAAATCATGTTTATGGTTATAACAACGCACAATTTAGCGATCGTTGTTTAAGCATCAATTTCAGAGCGTTGCGTGCTTATTTGATTAAACAAAGGGCTTAATCCAACAACCCTTTTACAACGTAAATCAGCATTTAGAGAAAAACATGATAATAAAGCAAAATAATCAACCACCACTTAACTTGCTATTTTGCAGTATCGCTGAATTTCAGCCTCAATCATGAAACAAGCTGTAATGATCTGCCAGACAAGCTTAAATATTGCTTTAAGCAAGTTTAGTTAATCCTTGCACAATTATACCTATAGTCGGCTACATTTAACTCTAATCGCCTTATTATTTCAATTGTCAAAATTTATTGCGTCACAAGTCTATTATGCACTTGCGTTTTAGTATTTCCTTAATTGCTCTAACCTACCTTGCACATTTAATACATCAATTAGGCGGAAGTCACTTTATGACAATTTAAAGAGAAAACTGAGGATGAATTAATTCTGCTCAACATATATGTCCTACAGTGAGAAATGAAAATATGTAAAAATAGATTAATAGCTTGCCAACACACGTAGCTCTTTGATGTATCGAATTCCAGCGCAATGTAATATACAGTAGCCAAAAAAGAATACATCATTTAACACAGTTCTTTGTTTCTGCGTATATAATAACATTAACATGAAGGATATTTGAAACAAAGTGTATCCCATCAATCACTACTAATAAAGGAAAATCACAATTTCGACCCTCGTTGTTGATCTTGTCGACATATTAATTAATATGTTTTTTTTTCCAATAGACGCTTTCGCGCTGCAACGGGTTGGCGTATATGAAGTATTGTAATTGAATTTTAAATCACAAGGTTGTCTGTATCATTTTATAATCAAAGTAACAATAAAAACAATAATCGGGTATCTAACAAATATTGTTAGATATCTCAATTTGTTTTTGACTGTATTCGATACAACGCCAAACAATGAACTAATTATCAAATCACATGTTTCAATAGATTTTAATTATTACTAAAACATTAAACAATTTAAGCAAATTTGAAATGCGGAAATTGTGTATAATTTTATCAATAATTTTTAGCAAACCACACGGTTGTTAGGAAAACATTATTTCCATTCCCTTTATATATTCATCTTCTGTTTGTTAGCCGCCCGGTAGTGAGCCACAGGTTTGTTATTACTAATTAATTATCTAAATATGTTATTATATTTACCAATATCAACGTTGTTGCATGTTCTGTTTCTTCAGCAGAGAATGTTTCGCTAATTTGCATACTTCGATATATACGACATATGAAATGTAATCTAATAATTAAACGCTGTGAGTGTCTAATCTTTGGACTATACAAATAAATCTTTGGAAGCATATGTAAGTGCTAAAATCGTATTTACATTCCGCCAGTTAATTTTTCCTTAAAAATAAGAAGCCTTGTAAGAAGCAGAGATATTTTGTTAAATAAGCATACATGGTTTGTCTTAATGTAATTGCTGAAATGCCAACGCATTTTGTTTTTTTACCAAACACATCATTCAAAGTCTCTGTAAACACTATACTCTACTTTCAATCTCCTAATGTTTACTACGTCTGTCATCTTGCAGTATTTTATTGATAAAAAAGGTACGTATGCGTATAGATTATTCATTTTTCCTATGAAGTAACAACGCCGGTTATAATCACATTCATTGACCCAGATATTTTGAGATACTCTTAGATTACACGAATTATAGCAACTGCAAGTTAATTTTTAGAGATTTTCTTCACAAACAACTGCTAACTGCAGCTGGTTTTACTGCTGATATGATATTTCTTTGTTAAGAGCGTCTTAAAGTTTACAATAAGATAGTAGAACCCGTGGACTACCCCATACGCTTTTCTCTACAAACGTTTGTTAACTGCGGCTGGTTTTATTGTTAATATAATATGTCTTGGTTAAGTGTGTCTTAAACTTTACAATTACAATGCTTGTTTGTTACATAAACATTTATACCAGCAAACGTAATAAATAAGGTGCGTCGAGAATGTTACTGAATACGTAGTCACTAAACTTTGAGACACAGGGAAGCCATCCAGATATACTTAAGCCCGCTACACCTACTTTGTTCGCTTATTTATTGTTTACAAAAAAAGATGGCTAGCCTAGGGGTTTTTATGTTAATCGGGATTTCTTTTACTTGACTTTTAGTTTAGTGGAGTGCTCCCCCCCCCCCATAGAAGCTACATATTTACGCGTCCAGTATACATAAATATAATCTATAAAAAAAGTTACCAAAAAAACGTGAGTTGTAGCCACGGGTTTCGCTAGTTTGTTTTAATTACCCAAGCTGGGTACATACTATTTTAAGTACTCTCGTCCACAAAATCTATAAAATCGTGCTTTCGCACTACACAAAATGTTGTTTAGCCCGAAGTATGTTGAAGCATTAAAATTACAGCATAATTTTTCCTGGATTTTAATGATGTGTAAGATAACTTCTCGAGACTAATTTACGAATGTCCGATGCCTCCACCAAATGTCATTACCTTATTTTAAATTATAATCTTTCGACCTCTTCATATACAAAAAATTTAAAGATACCGAATTAAAATTAAGATTTTATCCGTTTAGATTTATTAACTTGTCTGCTTCAGATGTTCATACTTTAGTAAAAAAAAGAGCTAAACTAATATTTAGAGGTGAAAATGACAAATAATATTTTCCGTCGAGATACAAGCTACGTATTTAAATCCGACAATTAAAATTCAACTTGCTTATACTAGTCTAATACACACGCTACTTTAAGTACCATCACCCACAAATATTATAAAATTGTTCATTTACAATACACGAAATTTTGGATTTTCAGAAAAATCGTAATTGTAGTGTAACTATTTAAATTTTTTTTAAATAACAGATAAAGATGCCCGGCGAATACAAAAATAATAAAAATTTTAAAATCAAACCCCTGTTAGATTAATTAACTTCGTTTTTGTTGAAGATGTTAATTTTTTAGTGCTGCCTACATAATGAGAATAAAGGCAAGCTGAAATAATATTTGAAAAAAAAAATTAACAATATCCAAAGTTTCATCGAATGTAACAAATCAATTTTAAATTATAATTTTTTGATTGTCACATAAAAATCTTAATAACTTATAAAGACTAATTTACGATATCTAGCGCCTCCACCAACTGCAACTAATCAATTTTGAATTATAATGTTTTGGTCGCTTTTGGTACAAAATACATTTTTCACGTTGATTTATTAAGACTAACACAAACAAAAACATAAATGATTTAAAGGAATCAGAAAAAATGCAGAATAAATTATTAGCCTGGTATTATTGGCAACAATTTGTTGAGATCCGTAATACTTTTAAAAACCTTAATAGTCGCGATTATTTGTAGCTCCTATTGTCTAAACTTGGAGTAGATTAGCTTCTTGCCAATTTGTAATCATGCAAGACGGAGCACTGACACATGATTTGGATGGGATGTAGAAATCTTATTGTCTCACCATAGTGTTCACCAGATATTAACCTCGTAGGCCTGATTTTTGTGAAACAAAAAAAAAAGTTAAAAATACTGAGTGGAAATTTTTTACTCCTTTTCGAAACTAATTCGGTTAGGTTGAGCTTTTTGCAAAAGGTGTTAATATTTTAGGCACATGCTGCCAACGCAGTGACTTCAAGATGATAGAAACATGAGCTAATATTTAATAGGGAAATCTAATAAATACTATTTTACGTAGATATAATAGGGTTCAACTAGCGTAGTGTTTAGGTGTACACCCAACTTAACAAGTTACGCTAGAATGGTTGTGTGTACCGTGTACTGAAAACTTGTTACGGTACTTAAATGGGACTATATAATTTTACCATGCGAGCACGCTTATTAGAGCAGTAATTAAAATAAATTACGCAGAAATTTAATATTCGCACGTAGATACCTAGTCGAAAGCCAGTTTCCGCGTCTATTTGTCAACCGCAAAGATATATAAACTTAAGTGAAGTATGTACACAACAAGCGGTTTGATTTACCGGGAAGCGTCAGATTTGCAAATTTGCTCTTTATTACAACTATTAAAAGCGTGAAACGTTGGCGTTCTAGAACAAAACATCTCCGTGTCTGCAGGAAAAAGATGCACAACGTCGTGATGCTTCCGCTTATGGGAGAGAGTCTGGCTTCTAGTTTTGCATATGGAATGAGCGTGTGATGTTAAATATGGTGCATACTCCCAGAGCTGTCATAACAATGTATTTTAATACAACATGCATGTAAAGTCGAGAGCAGCGAACACGTGTAGAGGAATCCGGAGGATCTTGCAGCAGAGCCTCGCAGGACCGCAGTAAAATCCCTGTCTAATGCGCTTCGTAATGCACATTATTCTAGGCGGATTATTCAGTTGGAAAAATACGCGAACACGGCCTGACGTCCGCTGAAATACTCATCCTCCTCCTCCTCTTTACTGTTTGCGGTGGGTTTAAATAATTTTGAACAACACCTCTCCCTACTCGCTAGTTTGCCAATTCTGATAAACACTTTAATATTTCATCACCCCACTCGACGGATGAAATTACATACGTACGCGAGCTAATGCACATTATTTGATTTACAAAAATATGCAGGAGAAAACCAAATACCGACATTAACATTTTGTGTGCAATTGTAGTAGCCAGTAATTAACGCCATAATGGACATAACACCAGGTCGTATATCCAACAATTCTCAAAATTACATAACATATATGGTTGTGCTTTATTTATACCCCAAAAGCACCCATTATGCTCATTTTTTCATGCAAAAAGGTTGCCGCTGAAAATGCTTCCTTTTTAAATAACTACAGTTGGGAACTAGTTCCGACTTTCTAGCGTAATAACTAATTTATAAAACAAGGCGTGCGAAATTTATAAACGCCCATTTGTTGCAAGGTTTGTGTAAAAATATAGTCCCGCTTCCAAAGCACGAGGAGACAAAACGTCGTCCAAGTCGCCGAAAAATGCGCTGTCGGGTATTGAATTATAGAAAAAGCACGTTAAATAGAATTTGTCGTAAATGCCAACCTTTTGGAATAAAATTTATGCGCTGGCCTAACTCGAGTGAAATTGTCAAAACACCTAGCACACCAATAAAATAGTAGTTTTATGCAGTATATGAATACGAACATATACAGAATAAAAGATTACTCAAAATATTTTCGACATGTACGATAACCTATTTTTATATTTAACGAAAACACGCAGATGCTACACCGTGAAATGGGATACACAAAAAAGATCAACGCTCGACGCAGACCTGGAGATGGAAGCGAACGATGTAATTGTCCTCATATTGTAATTGCCTCTCCATAAATTGTCCTTACAGGATATAATTTGATACGGATGCGATGAATGCCGCGTAATGGATTCGCCGTCATAAAGAATAAGGTCCGGGGACGAGCGGCATTTATCGGACCAGCTTACGGACATCGTCGGAAGAAATATGGACATCCGCGACTATAATTTTTTATCGCTTGCAGTTACGGTCGCTCAGTAATACATTTTAAAACACTTTCGGTCAGATAAATCACGAAATCTTGTAAATCGTTTTATCACTGTTTAACTAGCTACACTGAAAAGAAATTGCTAGCTTTATACCAGGAAAGTTTTCACATAATAATAAAGTGTTATACTTATAGTTATAATGGATTGATTATTATCTTTAGTAGTAAAAATATTCGAAAAAAGTATGTTACATAAATAGCCCAAAACAATTAAACAAAATACGGTGACGTAATATTCATACCGTCCCTTAAGAGTCATCTGTATATTAAATACGGATCCCTTTCACCTGTCTCAGCTTTTACTGACGCCGGGTCCTCGCAGCAACAAGCCAAGTCTGAACGTATCAATCACATAGGGCACATATTTGCATGTGCTATTGGCTGCTAGACCGCTAGCCAATGGATTTACAGGGTATGCTTGGCCGACTACATAGCGAGCGCAGGACACATTAATTTGCGATGCAAGTTCACGGCGAGCAGAAGTTTCCAGAACTCGGTTACTAAACACTTCAGTCGCACAATATTGAAATCATTCTTCAAGAAAAGTAAAGGCAAATGAACAAACAGATAAGTTATTAAAATAATATTGCTGTACATAGGCGCCCGGTTTTCAAAACTCCAGGAGGCTCAAATACAGTACTGTTCTAAGAGAGCTTTTATGAATTTAGGCGAAAGTAAATATATTGGTAAAGTATGGAATCTTGAAGTTCTCAGACTCTTATTTATTTTTATTGTCGTGAATTGGGATAATATAAAAAAACGTACTGGAATAAGTTTTTATTTCAAATAATGCGCAATAAATGTCGCAAACGAAAAAAATGAGCATTTAAATAATTATTATGCTTAATAAGAATACGTTTTTAAAATTAAGTTTAATAATTTTATCGAAAACGGTTAATCGTATCGCTTTTTAGCAGGAGTGCCCTTTTTTAGTATATTTCTCATGCATTCAATTTTGTAATGTCTTTTCTAAAATTGAGTAATGATAAAAAAGTTATGAACAAAGATTTAATATAATATCTACGCCACTGGCGGGAGAAAATAAAAACTCACAAAAAGGAGGTTCTATCAAACAATGATATAGCGAAAATATCAAATTTTATCTTTCACGGTTCTCAAGTTCTGTTAAATAAATTACTTACGTACAGTCATATTTTTAAAATATTGAATGAATTAAAATTAATGTTTAAGAACTAATTTTGAATTATAATTATTGATAAAATATGAAACATTCAACAACACGTGTGTGTGTATATGTATAATACACAATAAATTTTCCATATTAAATCTGTAACTGTCTCAACTTTACGCCACAACGGGCTCTTACATCTCGACACAGTTTATTATTTTGAGCTAATTTTTATATAATGAGTCTGAGAGTGAGATAAACATCAGCATAAAAAAATTAGACTAGGATCAAACAATTACTAGTCTCCGTGAAGAAACGAAGTTGGTCCGAAAACAAATAGTGGAGTGAAGAAAACTATTTTGTAAAGCTTTGAGTTTAGATTCTATAAACATTTATAATACAGTTTTTTAGTGGTTAAGCAAAATTATATGATTTGTTTTAAAAATGCATTTAAATTTGGGATTAATACACAAAATATATTTTTAATTTATTTCAACTAAAACTGTATCGCGCATCGAAATCTTAAGAAATATTGCACCGGTTTTAATAAACTTTGGAGTACTTACGTAATTGAAATTTTAAAAACGATCCGGATACACAAAAAGGCAAAACTATTGTTTTGAATGAACTCTCTAGTTTTGTAGTTTTAAAAAACTTCTGTTGTTCGTGGACGTTTCCTACCCAGTAGTGAGGTATTGTAACTGCTAAAATATTTAAGCAAAATCTCTCTAACTTATTTTCAAGGTGTAGACTTGCAAAAGTGGTAGGTAACCTGTGCTTCAGATTAACAAACACCAATGTGATTTAAATATGTAACGTCGTACTAAATTTTTAAAATAAAAATATCTTATTATTTAAAATCGGCTGAAAAAAATGGTAAAGCACTTCGCCTGTATTTTCCCATACTCTAAATATTTCTCGTTTTTGTTTCGAAAATATTTTACATCATCGAAATATAGGTGTAAGATGTAATCTATATGAATTAAGCTACTACATATAATCAAATCGTTCGGGCGCGGGCGTGCCGATCGCTCGTGCAATGTCCTAAGAAAGCGCTTGTTCTGTAGGGGTAGCATTTTGTAAGAAAGAGATACGACATGTCGTAAAGAAATAAAAGCTGCTGCAACAGAGGCTGTCTCGTTTTAACTGCCTCGCTTTGTGAGATATCTTGCACAAGGTGCAGAAAATATGTAAAATAAACTAGTTGTCTAACTAGCATAATGCGTTTTTTAAGTATGTTGTGAGAAAATTATATCAATTTTTTAATTTTTTGGAAAAAGCTCATTTGGGAGTAAAAAACAGTAAAAATCATATAACACATTCATCGGCCAAACATAGCGAGAAGAATTACCCCCCTCCTAAATATTGCTTTATCTAAAAATTAAGTTGAGAATTTTATTTAATAATTTTTCATAAACATTTTATTTTAAACAGAAATGTTTTATAGTCTCACGTCTATTAATTAAACGGGCATAAAATTTTGATTTTCAAAACTCTATAGAAAGAGCCACAAATAAATTTTGAACTTGTAAATTGTTTTACTTGTTTTTTGTGAATTAAAAATACTTGGTAAATAGTAACATTGTGCAATCATATCGCTATAGTATCGTAAAGTTTATGTCTGTTGGACAAATTATTTTTGAGTAAATCAGCTTTAAAGCCATAATTTTCAAAAATCATAGGCGTCACAGAAACTTCATTCGATTAGCACACGAATAAAATTGTAGCTGATTCCTAGGTCTATGAACGAACACCATTTATAAAAATCGTTTGGCCAGTTTTTGAGCAATAATGTTTTTGAAAATATCAACTATTTTGAAGCGTTTTTACCCTACGATTTTCATGGCTTCAAAAATGCTCTTAAATAATAACATAGTATGTACCCCTAGAGCTATTAAAACATCAAAGTTTTCAGGCTAATGTATAGAAAGGTTATTAAAATTTTAATTTCGGAGTGAAAATCAAGAAAACCTTTCCAAGAGGAGCATTGAGCATGGGGCTAGTTGATTCAAACTAAAATTATAAAATAATTTAATAATTTAAAACAAAGTTTGAGAAATTGTTTTACAACACATTATATATAGCCTAAAAATACGCCCCCGTTTACAAAAAAAAACAATAAAAAATATAAAATGTTAAATGTGCGCCAACCAACCGATCTCCCCTATACCAAATTTCATAAACATCAATGTAGCAGTTCCGCAAGTAAGTAAAAACAAAATCATAAATTTATTAATTTTTCGTGTGCTTATTTCAAAAAATTAAATAACAATTATAACAATACTGCACCATTAACAGATCTGGGTATTTTCAAGATTTTTTATTAATACTGAACATATTAGTATTTTGTATGTTTTCACTGGCGCCACCAAATCGATTATAAATCTATTTTATTATTTAAAACGGTTCCTAAGCGCTTGTGAAAGTTAAGTCAGGCGAATCTTTAGGCCATTTAATGCCACAAGAATGGATTTCAGAATCTGTAAAAAGATGGTTCAGTAGGAGTCACGCAATGGCATGGCTATCTTTCCCATTTTAAAAGTCTATCAAATACGAAGCAGAACTAGGAGAAACCATACGTAAATCAAATAGAAATCATACAAAATACTAATCTTTTTCTGTGTTCAGCCTAAGTAGACCTTCTTTAATATACCTAGACTAATTTTATCTCTACAAGACACAGTATGTAACAGCAGTTTTGAAACAAAAGTTAGTGATTTTATGTTTTGTGAATTAATACAACATGTACCCCTTATTACCGTAGTAAGGGTTGAAAATTAGATAAAACGTACTACCATACTCGAGGTTATAAAGTAGGTGAATTGCACCCACATGACAGAAGCTGCAAAACACATTAAATGTACTAACATATTAGAGGTTGCAAAGGAGGTAAATTGTATTAACAAAACAGAGGTTGTAAAGTGAATTTAACTTGACAGACAAGACCTAATTTTATCAACTATCCATTTCTAAACGGTTTTTGTTGTGGTAAATGGCATTTTACTATATTTTTCTCGAAACGTAGTTTGTTACAGTAACTCCGGCGGCGTTATTCTGAAAGCCCTCATTGTTGTTATCCAGCGGTATACAAAAGCAACTGCCAAACAATTGCGAGTGCAGCAGAAATCAGATGCGTTTAAAAATAATTCATGCCGTTGCAAAATAATTAAAATGCCGGACAGTTAAATCAGGATGCCAATAAAGCGTCGCACTATTTTACCGGCGACTATAAATATTTCAATCTAATTAAATTCCCTTTATAATTGCGCCACAAAAGTTAATTCTGCGCCTAACTTCTTTAATTTCTGCGTTAATTGAGATACACATTTTTTGTTTAAGGAAGGGAAACTTTTTCAAGACAGGGTCTTACCGACGATCTAGACGGGGAATAAATAAGCTACAGACCTTAGAGAAACCATGCAGGAATGTTTATGTATGTTTTAACATAAAGCGATATGATTTACGCTTTATAAATTTGTTCCGCCAAATGCATTTCGAATATATTACTCCTTCGGGAAAGAACTTGCCAAGAGCCAGCAGTTGTGCATATTGGGCAAAGCGCATGGAATTTTTCTTCTAAAACCGTATAAGATTTTTTTGTATCAATTTATTTTTGCTTACATTTCTGGTAATTGTGTACAATGTGAATAGGTTATGCCGATGTTTCTCGAGCTATGTTAGACCTTATGCGTCTCGGGGGAAAATCATTAAGGTCGTTTCCGCGTCCGCGAGTTTCTAGTTAGAAGCATATTGGCCTGTGCTGTAGCAGCAGCGGCCACATCTTCGCTGGACTGCTTCCTTAATCATTGGGGTAAACACGGTGAACCAACCGAAGAAGTCCCTCAGCTCGAAGCTTTGTTTCAAGTTATTTTTTGCAGTCTCTTTGGTAATCTCTAACGAAGAACTACGAGGGCTCTCCGAAACCCGATGTTCTATTAATTTGCTTCTTTTTCCATTTACTGAAAAATATTTCATTTTCTCCAAATGTCCAAGAGGTAATTTTTATATATCTACAGGTCATAAACTAGTAAACACGCCCTGGAAGTTTGTAAATTAAAGCAGCTGACGCTTCTCCGAAAACTTTTTACATTTTCAGCACGTTCTTTATGGGAAGGAGCATATGGAAACATGTATGATCTGCTTGCTCGTTTGATATTTCCAATGCATTAGCAAGTTTCTCCAACTTTAAGATGTTAAAACTATGATTGTTTTATTATTTCCATCAAACATTTATTGTAATTTATATTTTCCTAACAGCTAACGTTACAGATACAAAAAAACAAAAAAGCAAAGTTTACAAAACGAGAAGAAGTTTTTCTCCCACAAAATTATTGTATGGAAAATTGATTTGCTTTTCCACTTTTTTCAGTTGGAAAGCCTAGCTAGTAGCTTTCTGCTGATTTGTTGCGAATTTTACTAGTACTATGTTGATTTCTTTGAGGTTTTACACAAAAGAACAAAAAAAGTGTTAAAAAATGAATGTCTGTAGGTAAATTCTTTCTATTACTCATATCTTCAATACGGCCGATCGTCTGATTTTGATAAAGCTATTAAAAATTTCGGAGACAGAAATAAAAGCTGTACACAAGTCGTCCCCGAAAGCGTCCTAGGATGTTTGGATGCGGCTTTTTAGACACGGCCGTTTGGGCGTAAAATGGTTTGAGCGTAGGAACGTTTAGGCAATGGGACGTTTTGACGTAGGGGCATTTCGGCGCAATCAAGACAATTACTTCGTTTGGTTTTTTTTAAATTAATATTTTAATAGACACTCAATTGTTTATTGACATTTAACATTAAGTACGAAATTTTCACAAGCGAATCCACCGGTACATTACAAAGCGACGATTGTTCAAAGTCAAACAAAGTATGAAAATACTAACTTCAACGTAATTTTACTGTCCTCTACTTTTTTTAATTTTAAATTATGGTACTCGTTTAACTTAGCCAAACCGATTTTAATATTAATATTACATTTTCTATAACATAAACCACATCAAATTACACCAAAACGTTCCTGGGTCAAATACTTCGCGTCAAAACGTTCCTGCGCCGAAACGTCCCTGCGCCCAAACATCTCTGCGCCTAAACGGCCGCGCTCAATTGGTCGCGCTCAAACGTTCGGTTCCAACCCGAAAAATCTACAATAAAATTAATCACATACACCAAAGGTAAAGTTCGAAATAAGTAAATTTGATCCAACTTATTTATGTACAAAAGTCTACCGCTGAGGAGTTACGTCCCTCCAAAGAGGAAAAGCACAAGATTTTTTTCTTATTATGTTTATGACGGTTTAAATCGGGATATCAAAATTTGGCAGGTTGATTTTATTTACCAAGGAAAGTGTATGCGTAAAATTGCTCAACAATTAGAGGGGTTTTTGAAGGGGTGGCGAGTTCTACTATACATATTTTTTTGTGGTTTTTTGTAGAATCAAAAATTAAGTAGTTCATATTTAGAACAATTAAAAATTCAAGTTTTTTTGTTGTTATTTTCCCCCAAGTCATTTCTTCATCAAGAAAAATGACAAAAAACAGCTAGATCCTGGGCTACGCAATGCATATAATATAAACTACTCAAAAGAATTAAGCGGTCAAAATTTCAAATGCTTGAAGTTTTGTTAGGGCCTATGGCATTTTAATGAAACTTGGTATACGCATTGTCGAAACATTTATTTTAATGAAATGCTATAAAAATTGAATATCATCTTAACATCTACCACATCATTAAACACTATAGCTGATATCATAAGGAAGATATACCTTCTGAAAGAAGTGACCCCTTAATTCTTTTGAGTAGTGTAGAATTAAAATAAAAGTAAGCCTTTAAAAAATAATCAATTTTATTAGAAACTACTAAGTTATTACCCCCAATACAAAATCATAGCAATTGTTTAAAATGACTTTCATTTTCACAAATACAGAAAATAATTCTTCTCAAGGAATTTCGAACAGGATTATCACATTTGATGTATTTTTAATGCGATTCCAAAGTTCACCACCTTCTCTTTGGAGGACAGTAACTCTTAAAGGGTCGTCTTTTGTACACAGGATGTTAATAAAGTATGGATACAAGATTATATCTCGGTAATTTTAAGTTTTTCGAAGCATCCGTCGGACGCGTCAAAAAGTAATTTACTCTTGCTGATTTTTTGGTAAACTTAAAAAAAATGCCCCCCCCCCCCATCTTTAGAAGTAGTGGCGTCATCAAGTTTTTTTCTAATGACGCTTTATATTTTTAATACCTTTTTGGTTTTTTTGGCATTTTATTTACGGTCGTATCAATTTTTTTAGGTTACATAAAAATAATTTTGAGATTTTAGTAATTTTTCGTGTTCTTCTTCTGAAAGTATTAATTTTAATTCATTTGATCAAGCAACCTCTGTAACCACTGATTAGATGACAAATGGAACAGACCTTTTTTGTATATTTTATCAAATTGTGTTGGGCAACTTTTGTAGGTACGAATATTACTTGTTAGTTTGTATTTAATAACGATCCTCTTAAAACCCTTTTAATAACGAAGTCTCTTTTGGGATGTTTAACAAAAAAAATTAGTGAATTTGAACATCATTTATACCATTGTCAAGCTGTTTATGGTAGACATTTTTCACAAGTAATTTAAAAGTTTAACCCCTACTTAATAAAATAAACAGAACCACATCTATTTTATTGGTTTTCTAATCAATGGTTACAAAGGTTGCTTAATTGAATAATTTATTTAATACTTCTACAAGAACAGGAAAATGACGATAATATTAAAATTTTTCGTATGTAACACTTAAAAACTGATACCATAAAGAAAATGCCAAAAACGAAATTAAAAATATAAAACAATGGATAACGTCACTATTTCAGAAGGGGAAGCAAATTTTTGTTAAGTGCATTAATAAATCCAAAAAAATAAATTACTTTTTGGCGTGTCTGTCCGATGTTTTTTTTTGAAATACCTAAAACTATCAGGATATGAGCTTGTATCCATATTTTATTAACACCCTGTATACTGTATAAGCAAGTTGGGTTAAAAATGGACTTATCTTGACCTCTAATATATGTGGTTAATTTACTTGCAAACTGGATCTGAAAGTAGACATTTTTATTTACCAGTTTCAAAATATTTATAGTAATAGCCCTAACAGGTCAAAATGTACTGATATAAAATTATTTGCAACTTCACGACCAAAAATTAAACACTTTTTTAATACTGTAAGCTAATAGCGGTGGGAATGGACTATCGTTTAGTTTGTAATCAAATCCTCTGATTTCTTTATGACGTCCTCTATGAATATTTGAAATTGGGAAATGAATGCCTTTAATTCAATAAAACTTATTTTTATGCTCTTTATTGCGTATTGAATGTAAGTCGATTTTATGTGTGATGACTCACTACTTGTTATAACGTTGCGATCAGCTAAATGTTAGAAATATTATGAAATTATTATAACTGTAACAAGTGTAAAAAATATAATCTTATAAAGTCCAGGGGAAGTGACTCCTTTAGTTCTTTCGCAATCCTGTTTGACACAAAGGTGTCACTATCAATTGTAGGCATTGGCTGTAACGCAAACTGCTAAAAAAAACCTATTTTAATGCAAACTGCAGATTCATTCGTTAGGTTGTTTAGTTAGGGATAAGCTGAAACTCTGAAATTTTATTCGTTAATGAAAACCGGTGCAGTGTATACATGTTTAATCAGTTAAAGTGGTTAGTTTTCAATATTTTATAAAGTTTTGTTATTGTTTTATAAACAACGAAGCAGCATCTATGCGGCAGCAATATTAAGCCTTTCGCTACCGTGTTTTGCGTATGTGAAAGAAACACTTTGTGCTATTTCATGTAATTCTTATGGTTTATATGGATTTCTGCACTTATATTAAAGTTAACAACATTTTTAGAAGAAAAAATGACTTCTTATTTTATGTACAACTTTACCTACTGTATAGTGCTACAACCTTTTAAAATAATAAAGTAAAATTATATTTTTTGGTACCACTAAGAACGTTAGACTTCCGTTCATAAAATGTTTAACATTAATTCTAAATTTAAAATAAAAAAATTCTGCTTTTTACTAAAATTTGACCAACTAAATTAAGAATGAATTTTTGATGTGTTAATAGTTTGCCATACTTTTAGTAGTATACCAAAATTTTAAAATTAAATATTTTGACGCACACATTTTTGTACCTCAAAAAATGTGGCTTCTAAAAAACGTCTGTATGTCGGTGCGTTTGCCCGTTTGCTTGTATCCTCGTTAGTCCTGAATGGGATCCCTAATTTTGACGCCCTTTGAAACGTGGGGTTATATAAAGATTCTTGGAGAAACTATGTTTTTGAAAACAAAAATTTTTTTCACATGTTTATTAATTGACTATTTACAATCTGTTATAGGGTAACATTCAGTAAATTGTTTGGCATATGATACATAACATGAGGAAGTAATATCCAGTGATAGTATTTTGCGATACTGCAACAAGTAAGGGTTAGTTGAGAACTGAATCTTATTAAGTTTTAAACTTAAACTATAACTAAGCTTAATCTAAACAAATCGTTCAGGCAAGTCTAACGGGTCACATCTTTGGAGTCGAGGGATATATCGTCTGTCTAGTAACGCCACAGCTAAATCATTAGGATGCGCACTAAGTTTCACTTGATATTTTTCACTAGCACTTTGGATTTCCTGCTTGATTGTAGGTATCGGGACATCCTGTTGTAGTAACCAGTTAGGAACATACCAAGGAGCATTCGTGATGATCCTGATTGTTTTATTCTGGAACCTTTGTAATATTTCCAGGTTTGAATTACTGGCAGATCCCCAAAGCTGGATGCCATAGGTCCAGATTGGTTTTAAAATAGCCTTATAGAGTAGGACTTTGTTTTCTAGGGATAACTGAGACTTTCTCCCGAGCATCCAGTACATGTTTCTTAGTTTTAATCCAAGTTGCGTCCGCTTTTTCATGATGTGGGTCTTCCATGTGAGACGTCGATCTAAGTGGATTCCTAAGTATTTTACATTGTCATTTTGCGGAAGCTGGGTATTATTTAATGTTACCGGGGGGCAGGTTTCTTTCCGAAGGGTAAAAGTTACCTGAGTGGATTTTGTTTCATTCACTCGTATACGCCATAATTTCAACCAGGTTTCTATTCTGTTGAGGTTTCGTTGGAGTAGCAATGATGCTCTTTGAGGATCAGTGTGGGATGCCAACACTGCGGTGTCGTCGGCATAGGTAGCTACTAGCGTCTGTGGAGTGGTTGGTAAATCCGCTGTGTAAAGTACGTACAGGATAGGTCCTAGGATACTTCCCTGCGGTACTCCGGCTTGTATTGGATAGAGACTCGATTGCATATCTTTGAATTTTACTTGAAAACTTCTTTCTGCTAGGTAGGACTTTAGTAATTCATAATAAGGCAATGGGAAGTCTTTCTTGATCTTGTACAGCAGTCCAATGTGCCATACCTTGTCAAATGCTTGGCTTATATCCAAAAACACAGACGAGCAGTATCTTTTGAGATGTAGATCATGAGTTACTTTAGTTACAACTCTATGGACTTGCTCTATTGTGCCATGACCTTCGCGGAATCCGAATTGATGACTGGGTACGAGGTTTTGTTGTTCAAGAATTGGCTTTAGTTTTTTTAGGAATATCTTTTCAAAAACTTTTGATAAGGCAGGTAATAAGCTGATCGGGCGATATGAAGAAATTTCTTCCGGATTTTTGCCTGGTTTGGGTACCATGACTATCTGTGCCGTCTTCCACTGATCCGGGAATATGCGTAATCTGAAGACAGCATTGATTAGGTAGGTTATCAGTTGTATTGCCTTTCGTGGCAACTCCTTCAGGACTTTGGCAGTTATTAAATCATATCCTGGAGCTTTCTTTGGGTTAAGGTTTTGTATGACGCTATGAACTTCGTTGACCCTTACTGGTTTTATTGGTAGAGCAGGGTTATTTGGTTCATCCAGCGCTTGATGTATAAAGTTTTCATCCTCCACCGAGCAGAGTCTGTCATGAGGTTGGAATACCGTTGCCAGATGTTCTGCAAAAGCTACCGCTTTTTCTTGATTGGTGCGTGCCCAGGTCCTGTTGGCTTTTCGTATAGGTGGCACCGAGGGTTGTTGTTGTTTTAACCTTCTAGTCGCTTTCCATAATGAATACTCAGTAGCTTCAGTGGCGGTTAAGTTAGACAGGTAGTTTTGTATTCCCTGGTTTCGAAAGTTGGTCAAGGGTGCATTTAGGTCTCTAGTTGCTTGGTTAAGTATCGTTTTATCTCTAGGATTTCTGGAGGTTTGCCAGATTCTTCGTAGCCTGCGTTTTTCTGCTATTTTTTGTTTAATTATTATAGGACAATACTCTGCATTTTGCTGATTTTCGCGATCTGGCGTAGCTTCCCATGCCGAGTGTTGAATAGCTTGATTTAAGTGTTCGACAGCATCAAAGAGGTCTCTCTCTGTTTTTAAGGGGAGATTAAGGAGTATTCGATCCTCTACTAGATCTCGGAAGTAGCTCCAGTTAGTGTTTCGTGCGGTGAGCGATGCAGGTTTTTGGATTCTTAGCACTTGAGTACTATATGTTATGAGTAGCGGTGAGTTATCAGAGGATAAGTCTAAACAAGATTCGATTTTTAAATAATTTTGCGAGACACCCTTAATGACACAATGGTCTAATAGATCTGGGATTTTATTAAGATCGGAGGGCCAATAAGTAGGCTCTGACGTACTTAGGTAGTGCAAGTTATTTTCTTCCATTGTTTCATAGAGTTCTCTACCCCGCGTTACTGTTAATCGAGAGCCCCAGATTTGATTTTTCGCGTTATAGTCCCCTCCAGCTATAAAACAAGGACCAAGGGTGCTAAAATAGGACCTAAATTGTTGTTTTTTAATGTTGTGCCGTGGAGGACAATACACCGCAGAGAAAACAATGTCTCTGTTTTTTTCCACGACTGCAATAGTAGTAGCTTGAAGATAATCAGTTTGAAATTTTTGCATTTCATAATGTTTGATTGAGCTCTTTACAAGTAGTGCTGTTCCTGCATGTGCTGTGCCGTCTGGATGGGGAGTGACATAAAGTGAATAATTTGGTATTTTTAAGTAAGAGTTAGTTGTGAGATGTGCTTCAGAGATCAGTAATATGTCTATATTACGAATATGTAAGAATGTTTTTACCTCCAGGCTATGTTGAGCGAGGCCGTTGGCGTTCCATTGAGCAATTCTTAGGATATTAGGCATTATTATTCATCTTAGTTATCATGGCTGTGAGTAGGTTTAACATAGTATCCATGCGTTCCATCAATTTAGCTACCAGCATTTCTAATTTAGTTTCTGTTTGTTGTTGCGATGTAGTCTGTACTGATTGCGGATTGCAGGTTGTGGTGATTTGATCTTGCCCATTTGTGTTTGTTTGCTGAGCATAGGATACTCCTGGCTGGACAAATTGAGTGTTAGCGCCAAGTTGCCTGGGGCGCAGAGGAGGATATTTTCGTGTTTGAATTTCTTTTGCTACTATGCAGCCTCTATAATTTGCTGGATGGTTACCCTGACAGTTAATGCATTTAACATCCTTGCTTTTGGTCTTACGTTCACAGTTCTTTGTTAAGTGGTCCCCTGCACATTTGACACATCTTGGGCTTCTGTGACAGTAATTTTTTGAGTGCCCATATCTCTGACAGTTTTGGCACTGCATAACTTCGCGTTTGACGTGCGGAGGTTCAAATCTAATTTTTGATTTCATGAGAAATTCAATGTTGTATATTTCCTTATTTTTTTCTGATTGCTCTAGTTCTACAAAGAACATTGGCAGTGGATTTTTAGTAACTCTATGTTTTATGTTGTGTATTCCTAGAACTTTGTGCCCATTTGTGTAGTTATTTCAGTGGCTAACTCTTTGAGGTCAGTACTTGGATGCACATCTCGTAGAACAACTTTATAATGCCTATCATTTTTGTGTTGGAAGGAATGAAATTCTGTGTTTTTATCTTTTAAAATTTTAATAATTGCTCTGTATGTTTCTGCGTCATTTAATTGTATCTTTACTTGAGTATTTCCGATTATCTTAATGACATAATTATCTTTGGCGTGTTCTTTTAGTAAATCCCTCAAAGGTTTCAAGTTATCTACGCCGTAAACGAAGATTGGTGGAGGTTTGATTTCTGCCGGTTCGTCTTCCGGACTATCAGCAAGAGGTTGATAACGATTAGATGTTCCTGGAGTACTAAGCCAATAGTCAGATGTTTTTACCTGTTTATTGGCACGTTGCAGTTCCGCCGCGCCACGTTTTGATTTTCTTGTGTTTTGTGTTTGCCATATTTCTTCGTTGTGTGGAGCTATTGGTGCCGATAATCCGTGATGTTGCAATTGTTGTGGGAGATAATAAAACTGCTGATTTTGTTGCGGCTGGGCTTGAATAATTGACTGAGTTTGCAAAGGTGTTTGTTGTTGTTGCTGCTGCGGGAGAGTTGGTTGATATGTGTAAGGGTTTGGTTGTTGATCAATTATCATTGGTGTGTTGATAGGGTACTGATACCCGAGATTCGGCGCGCCAAGCATGGCGGCCTTTTTGTAATTTACAAGCAAATATACGAGTAATTAAGTGAATTTCTACGTACAGTTTGTTTGTGGTGATTTGACCGCTGACCTCTCGATAAAAACTGTATTTACAGATACGCGACCACAGGGTCACGCATTTAACTTGCGTCGCCTGATTCCAGCTGTGGTCGAGCACAACCTTGCACTTTGAAATTCAAACGACGACTTCTTTGAAAAAATAAAAAACTGGAAGTTTGATATATTTCGCTTTTGTATCATTTATTTCAGAAACTTTGTACATATAGAAATTGGATCAAATAGAAGACCTTAAGACAAAAGTATCGTCTATTAGGTCTGTTTTTTTTAAAATAGCTAGTAAGCAGTTTCCGATAAAATTTGGTATTGCTCTAGCTCTAAACAATATAACTTTATGCAGGAATATTCGAGACCATGAAAACCGTAGATTGATAAATTTTTAAATTTCTGAAAATCGTCAAACAAATATTGTTCAATTTGGATTTCGTTCCATTGCACCAGTTTATGGTGCGCCTAACAGCCACGACCCCCATTTCAGCAAGTACGTTGAAGGCGTCCCCGCCCATATTTACCTAAAAAAGATTTTGAGTTTGTAATTTAATAATAATAATAAATGTTTTTAGCTAATTTAATTTACGTAATAATTTTAGGTAAATTGGCTCAATTTTTTTATGTTTTTTATTATTATTTGGTACCCTGTGATGCAGCTAGTTACTAAAGTAGCATACATTTTGTAAAGACCTTGTAAATATGGTGATCTCGGTAAGCAAATGACCTAAGAATCTTCGAACAGAAAATTCTGCTAAAAGAAGCACCGCGAAAAATAGCCTCCCAGGAAGGAAAACCTTCGGCAAAAAGCGTCTGGAAAAATATGACGAAAATAAAATCCCTTGAAAAAAACACGAATAGAAACAAGTGAATATACTGTACGTAGCACGTCTATCTAGAATGCTTAGTAATTTTTTTAAACCTAAAAATTTCCACAAAAAAAATTTTGTGAGACATACCGGGTGTCAACAAAATCATTAGACAGTTCGTATTTTTTAACAGTTTTTGAGGTATGGTAACGAAACTTAGCATAGGTAATATGTAAGGCAATTTGACATATTTGACACATCAATATTACAATTTACTTTCGGCTTAGACCGCGTCGTCATTTGGCAACTACACCCAGCATAACCAGGTAAGAACCGACCTGTGGCTTGTCTGCCTTTACAAGCATTTGCTCTAGGAGTTTGAGCAATATTAGTTCGTAGGCTCTGCCTGCCTAAACAGGGCCGTGTGCTTAGGCTATTTCAACTTTGGAGCGGACACGCCCTTCCTCCTATTTTTCATAGGCAATTTTCTATACGGTTTTTGTTACTATTTAATTCCAAACCATTTTTCCTGAAAATAGCAAGAAATCGATGGTTTTGCCTTGATTTATCTGAAGAAACTTTTAAAATGTTTTTGGTTGCTATATGTACTACAGTCGTGCCTCGGAAATAAATGAGTAAAAGGTAATGCAGCCCAAGATGTCAGGAGTGCGTCAGGAGTATTCTGATCGTAGTTAGTAACTGTTGGGTATGAAACTGAAAATCTTGAAGATGTTTAAGCACACGAGTTTAGTGTACAGAGATTTATGAGAAATCCTGTTTCTTAAACATTGCACGACATTCATTAATAACTAAAGAATGTGATCGTAGCAGCGTCCTAAATATATTGTTAAATTACAAGATTAATTTAACGTCTAGAATTTTTTTAATTTCTTACGCATTTTCAAATGAAATGTTTGCTCATAAACTTACATAAATTTAAAAAGAGGCCTATAGTTTCCTAGCTTGAACAAAAGCGCTTTTTTGTGCCTATATTCTACAGCATTAAATGTTTTCCTACAGTCCTGACAAACACAATTTTTATAATTTACAATCAAATCTTGATATCTGAATAAAATAAGTCAAATTATACATATTCTTTTATAATACAACAATGGCCTTATTTAGCTGAGAGAAATCGCTTTCAAATACACATGTTTTTTAATACTGAATAATCTTCTTTTTGATGTACCATTCGCCTTGAGAGATTTATATATAAAAGTTCGACGAGGATTTTGTCGTTTTCTATGCGTTGGTTGGTTCTATATCAACATTTTGAACAAGATGGAATTTTATTTGACAGGAGCTGCTTTGACGTATTCTTTACAAATGTACTGTCTACCAAAACCGATACAATTCTTAATCTTTACAGACAAACAGACAGTTCGCAAAACAATTTCGATTTTGATCGACGCATTTCCAACTATTAATAGCGAAATGGCGGACTGTTTAGATTTTCAGAAAAAGATTTAATTGACAATTTGAAATTCAAAAAAGAATAAAAACAATGCAGCTTTAGGAAGGATTTTTCAGGGATTTAAAATTCGTAACTATATTTACGGAAGTAAAACCCGATACTGCTCATTTCACAATTCATTGTTTATTCGATTTATTTTTATTTTCGGCTGCGTTAGATATTTATCTAATAGCTGTAGAAGCCGCTCAGCAAACTAACTCAAATTGAAAATTTAATAATAAATTGAGGTGATTAGTATTTCTCTTGTTCGAAAGCTTGCAGTTACTTGCTTTCAACCCTGATACGTTTCACGAAGGTATGCAAAGTATATTTACGAAAAAGGTACCGATTATATTTTATCCAGAAGTGGATGTCAAGATTTTCACAGAAAAACACGTTTAGAAGGTCCGATTGTATACTGAAAAAAAAAAAAAACTAGATTTTTCTATACATTAGAAATTGTTACATATCAAATAATACTCAAAATAATTTTTCACATTTTCATCCAAAATTATTACCACTGCACGGTACCGAGAGCATTGCCGCATTATAAGAACATACTATATAAAATAATATAAATACAATAATATTTGTTTGTAAAAATAATAGGATAAACACTTTGAGAAACTTTTATTTGTTTCAGCTGTAAACAGACAGTGCTTTAGCAATAACTGAATCATTATACTGTATGGTTCGACAAATTTTAAAATAAATACGGCAGCGTAGGTTTACGGTGCTGCTATGAGATGAAATAAACCGAATTGAATCTGTTTATCGTATACTGGCGATTTGCGCTCATGTTTTAAAGTAGCATATGAATTAATAACAATAACAAACTAAAAAACTGTCTACTGGGCGTTTACGAATGCTGGTTGAACCCTACAACCTACGCTTTATTACTTTCCTATACTTTTGAGTATTAATTTCATGAATTTGAAAGTTTACGGACAAAATAAGCATTTACGAAAACGAATCCGAAGCGGGTGTTGAGACAGGTCGAAGGGATTTGGAATTAATATATAGAAAGAATTACTGCAATCGCTATATAATCTATAAAACTAGGATTTCGATCCTCTTCCCGCTGCACTACTTACTTTTAGCTTATTTATTATTAAAAACAACGAATGATTTTCTCACATGGTTTTTCGAACATTTTCGACTCGAATTGAACCCAAAATCACGTTCTTGATCTGTGGACATTTAATTGTGAGAAGTGGGATACTCTGTATTACTTAGGAAATGATAAAGACATTTATTTTCTATTTCTTAAGGTAAAATTGTTTTGAACTGGAGTGTTTTTTCAGTCGCATTAAAATAAAAACCTTTAGGCAGCGTTTTGTTAACAAACCGACTTAAATAATTATAACAAGTAGAAATTATTAAGTAGTAAATGAATATGATAATACTTAATAAAGAGATGTAAACAGCTTTTATTTAAAGCAATTTAAAACAAGTTTGTTAAATAAATCACAATAATTGCTTAATTCAAAAGACGCTAAAATGCTAATCCTTGCTTTAATTTTAGTAGGCAATTAAAACATGCATATTTATGAGGCGGTGTTTTTAATACGTAAGTGGCTGTGAATGTCTGCATGAGTTTGCTATTTCCCGGCTTGGCGGCTAAAGAACGCGAAGATACCGCTAATCTAGAAGGCGCCGTGGCCCTCGAGATGCCGTCGCGGCGGCGTCGTCGTTGCAAGAGCCCTCAAGAGCGTCGAGAGTCCTCGCGTAGCTGAACCATGTTTATTCGCGCGCAAACGTTTTATGCCCGCTTTCAGCTCAGTTGCATATGTAAACAGTTATGCATATAAAATTATGCATTTTATATGAATTAACCGTTGCGTCGGTGACAATATTGCGTCGGGCGAAACGTTTTTGAGCTCGTTTATTATCGAGATTAGCCAAATATAATCATATCTGCGCCAAAGCTCCGAATATCGCTTTTAATTTATATTTAAATTGGGGTACGTCCGCACGGACAGTGTTAATTGTGATAACCTGCTAAAAGGAATTTCATTTCGCTCCTTCTATGTATAAACGTTGCCTTGTTCCCTGTCGGAAGTGTTGCACGTAAAAATATTGAAATTTCCATTTTATAGACAACATGCGATGCATCAGAGGCTTTCAAACTTTTTCTGCTGGCGGCACGAAATTTAACCCTGCTCACATAAAAGCTGAAAAACGATACGATGTAACACAGATCCCACCGAATTTATAGATTTTATGCTACAGATTTCCCTAAAAATAAAGCCGACCTATCTAGCAATTTTTATTTTATGGGTTGGAAACCGATTAAAAAACCGCTGAGTAATCATATTCTACTGATTTTTCTACCATGAGAGCTGTGATACGTAAACTGAGCATAATTTATCCACTATCTTGTCCACTCCGCTATTATGTTTGATTTTACGCCGAGGAGCTACCGCCTAGGTACGCCATGAAAAACTTAATGGATGCCCCTTCCAATAAAATTATTTATGTGAGACTGCCCACCTGATTCAAAACCTCGTTTTGTGATGACAAAAATAATAAAATGTAGACGCTTTCCTACAAAATTTATGAACTGCTTTCATCTAGCAGATTTTTACACCAACGCGTAGAGGTAATTTAATGTTACTGCATTTTTACATATTTCTGGCTACACGTATATGTATTTGTTAAGCAAGTTTTTTTTTATTTACTCTGTTGACTAACTAAAGCCGTCGCTTATTAATGACCTGAATATTTTTAATTATGAAAATAATTTTGATTAAAAGACATTAGTCGAAAGTACACAAAACATCGCATCGTACACAATAATGATTCCCGGGATTATATGTAAATGAATTAACAGAGTACCAGTCCGTCGGTCCTCGCGACGCCCCAGAGTCTAACAAGACGCCGTCTTGGCCCGTTATAATGTTAGGTCACAGGCTGTGAAAAATAACGCAGCCGTTTGCAACACAGAAGGTTGGGATTAAGACACTTGATATTAATTTCCCAAGTGTACAATATATTTTATTAGTTGTTTCTCTCTCTAGAGCCACACTTTCTTGCAGCCTTAATGCAGTTAAAAGTACGTAATGCATAAATATTTAAACTCTGCATAAGACGAGTGCTGAGCGCGGCAACTTTGACAACACGTATATAAAGTTTGCCGACAAAAATGGCCCCTTTTAAAACTTTAATCTTTCATTATTATACCTCGTGTTTTCTCAATTCTTGCTCCTCCAAACTTTGTTTAAAACGTTTGGAATACTTTCTCACACACATTCTTGCTTGAAATAACTGCTAAAGCATTAAGGAAATGCCTTTCTTTTTAATAAAAATATTTTAATAGTAAATAATCAAATAAAAAGAATATTTAGAATTTTTTTATTCCTGTCAAACTTATCAATTTAAGCAATATATGACGATCTCTGAAATTACAAAAACTATTATTAAAAATGTTGTTCCAGGTATTATAAATTAGCGTACAACAAGGTAAATAAGATATAATACGACCTTCAAACAAAATTTTTATTGTATCCCATAATCGTTTATTTGTATTGCCAACGCTTAAATGTAAAGAAATTTTATTTATCTGTACAAATTTTTTTTTGTGGTTTGATACTGTTTCGAACCCTCAAAGTGTTTGTGTAATGCAAATTTTTTTTTTTTTTTTTTTATTGTTAGCCAAGTATTTACAATCTTCCATTATAATATAGCATTCAGTAAATGTTGTGAATATAAGTATGACACGTGAGGAATTACTCAATGGTAATTGCTCGTTATAGGTTATCCTATGATGGACTTATGAACAGACTTAATCTAAGAAACTTAACTATACCTTAACTAGTCATTACATTATATAAAGGTACTAAGTGAATCTATTTTGAAGGTCCGAGGGTTTATACCTCTTTAGTCTTCGAACTTCACCGTTATCGATAACTAATAAGTCACTAGCTAAAGTGTTCGGGTGTACACTAAGTCTGTCGTGATAAGAAACACTTTGTTTTGCAATAATTTCACTTACTGGACTTATTCCCAGATCTCTCCTGATAACATCGTTTGGGACGTACCATGGGGCGTTCACGATCTGACGAAGAACTTTAGATTCGAATCTTCTGATTATGTCAATAGTAGAGTTGGCTGCTGAACCCCATAGCTGCACACCATAGGCCCAGATTGGTTTCAAAATTGCTTGTTTTCTATTGATAGTTGTGATCGCCTACCCAGTAACCAATACATTTGTCTGTATTTTAATCCTAATTGTTTTCTTTTGGCCCATACATGGTGTCTCCAGGTAAGTCGACGATCCAGGTGGATTCCCAAGTATTTGACAGTGTCACTTTGTGGTATCTGCTGGTCATTCAGTGTTACAGGAGGGCAGGTTTCACGTCTCAGCGTAAAGGTGACATGGGAGGACTTGGTCTCGTTGGCCCTGATACGCCATTTCTTGAGCCAGTTTTGTACTGCTCTTAGGTGGGTTTGCAGATTTTGGGATGCAATTGTGGAGTCTGTGTGGGTCGATAGGATGGCTGTGTCATCAGCGTAGGTTGCTATAGTCGTGGCTCTTGTTATAGGAATATCCTCAGTGAATAGTAAATATAGGAATGGTCCCAGGACACTGCCCTGCGGTACCCCTGAATTTACTGGAAATAGTGTGGTGGTCTCATCGAACATTTTTACCAGAAATTTTCTGTCAGTTAAATATGACTTTAGTACCTGATACAGGTCAGCTGGGAATGCACTTTTTATTTTATATAATAGACCTTCGTGCCAGACCTTGTCAAAGGCCTGGCTAATGTCGAGAAACGCAGCAGAACAGTATCTCTTAGATTCTAATGTTTTGTAAATTTTATCAACTAGTCTATGCACTTGTTCAACCGTGGAGTGCTGCTCACGGAATCCAAATTGATGATGGGGTAATAAGTTGTTATTCAGGATATGCGGTTTGAGTCTCGATAGTATCAGCTTTTCAAATATTTTGGAAATAAGTGGGAGAAGACTTATAGGTCTGTAAGAGGCTACCTGTTCGGGTGGTTTACCAGGTTTTAGGATGGAAATTACACAGGCCACCTCCCATTGGTCAGGGAAGTATCCTATTCTAAGTGCAGCATTAAATAGTTTTGTCAGAAATTTCTTTCCTATTTCTGGTAACTTCTTGAGTACTGTACTTGAGATGAGATCGTACCCAGGTGCTTTTTTGCCTTTTAAACTTCTGATGATAGCACTAACTTCTTTTGTTTTGAAGGGTTTGGTTGGCAGACTCATTTGAAAAGGTGCAGCTAAGAACTGGTGGATTTTATTCTCGGCCTCAGGGGTGGTTTTAGTAGGATATGGCTCAAATACCTTTTTAAGATGATTAGCAAATGCTAGTGATTTTTCGTGGTTGCTTCTAGCCCAGGTTCCATCTTCTTGGCGAAGAGGTGGTATATGTTGTGCAGGTCTTTTCAGTTTTTTAGTAGCTTTCCATAGTGAATAGCCGGAAGCTTCAGTGGGTGATAACTTTTCCAGGTACAGCTGCAGTGATTGGTTTTTTAATTGCCTGAGAAGTAGTTTAAGCTCAGCTGTTGCTCGGTTGAATGCAAAATTAACAAACGTTTTTCTATTAACATAGGCGTAGGATGATTGCTTTGTAATGTAGCAGTATTTTAAGCAACTAAAATGTATTTGAAGCTTTTAAATTTATTAAACATTAGCAAATTTGTATAACACTAAAATTCTCAGTTTTTGCTTATTATACTATTTTTTTAATTTTTTTAATTAAAGATGTTTCAAATTATGTAAATTTTTGTATAGCTCAATATTATCAACACCGAAAAATTGGGAAATTTTAATTTCAACAGAAAATATGTTTCTTTTATTTTAAATCTACTTTGAAAATGTAAGCCCGTATTGAGGCATTTTATAACAATAATATGATTCCAAACTTTATATTAGAAATAATCAAAAATCCACTCCATTATCATATCCTTACCAGTTTTGACTTTTCCATACTTCGATGACAGGGAAGGATTGGGGTCGTGAAAAAAATCGATGTCTCAGGAACTACTAGATAGATGTTAACAACAATTTCGAAATTAGTTTGTTCGAAAACAGGAATTTACAGTAACAGTGAATTTAGTTATTTGTGCAATTATTTGTTATGCATATTATTGCACGTGTACTCTAAACAGCAAACAATACATAACCGTTGTCATGGAAATCGTTAACGTGTTATTCAACATGGCCGATGTAAATGTCCTAGATTGTTACGAACAGTCTTACGGCCATTTTCAAAATGGTTAACCCATTGAAATGGTTTCCACTGCTTGAGTGTACTTTCTTGAAATTGTGAGGTGAGTCTGCGTAAAATTTCAAAAAAATACCGATAGTTACAGATTTTTATAAACGTAGACATTTTTTTTCCTGAACATTCTAGCTTAAAAACGGCTAACGCTACGTTATTTTTAAACATTTTCACATTACAGACTGTTTATTCGCAAATAAGTTGACAGATTATTATAAATATTTGCAATCGTTATAGTTGCAGCAGCATTCAATGTCACGGTAAAAAACTGCTTTTGAAAACTCTAACTGTCAAAATTAATAAATTTCAAAAATTTAAACAATTTCAAAAAATAGTTTTCAGAAACTGACCACAAGATTTATATATTCTTTGAAGCTTCTCGAACTGTCAATATTTAAATTTACTTTAGGCTTAGACCGCGTCGTCATTTGAGGATTACACTCAGCATAATGAAAAGACCAAGTATCAAGCTTAATGTCAGCTGGGATCTACAACATCCCCCGCTTTTGTGGTCCAAACTACATTAGACAAACTGGTCGTTCCAGTGAGTTAAGATTGCGAGAGGACAAAGGTGATTGCAAACACAGACGCATCACAAAATCTGCGGTGACTGAACATACTGGTTTAAAAGGGCATAAGATGGACTTTGACAATGCTCGAGTACTCGCCAGAGTACCTCATTACTTTCCTCGTATCATACGTGAAGCAATTGAAATTGAGAAACAACCTAACAACATAAACAAAGACTGGATGGTTTCAGATTCAGTAAAGCTTGAACTTTAGTAGTTCTTCCTCTAAGGACTCGTAAGCATAATCGATCTCACGATCACGCTCCATCGGATCCGTCTTTGTCCAACGATGACAGCCAACCATAACTCCTTTTTAGATACAGTGGTTTTAGAAGACTAGTTTTTCATCTTTTACTTATTATTTGAGCTAACAAATTTTGTTTCTCATCTCTGGTATTTTCGAATCTCAAAAAACAACAAAAAGCGTTATTCTTGGCTGAATACCAACTCTGAAATAAACAGTACATGAGTGATGCCTCACCTCTTGTTGTAGCGCTGCGCGCGACAGAATTCTAGGTTTTTTATAATAATAGTCAGATTTAAACAAGTACAATGCAAATTTATAAAAATAGAAAGGTTTAGACAGTTAAAATTCTCCTTAAATTTTACTTAATCCGCTTTTGGGTTATTAAATCAATTGTGCATATAATAAACAGTCATAAACAAAATCACCTAAAAGATAATAGTACGTATCTATACTGTTATTAATTTACGCTTAATTGTAGAACTAAAACCACGATTGATTTACAACAAAAAATTGATATACAATACGTAGCTATTTTTAATGCGCATATTTAAGCTCTCTGACATACTCGTGTAAATTCAGATCTAATCCCAACAACACACCCTTTTTCAGGGAATTTTTCAACATACTCAATAACTTCAGTGTTAGCATTGCAACCTACGTATTACCATTTTCACATGTTCTACAGCAGCGTTCAATAAAAGTCACATCGGGCGAATCGTTGATATACCTGACATACGTGTATCAATTTTGCCAATTTGTTATGTATCCAAATTTATCAAAGGACGTAATGTTGACCTCATTTGCAAAACCAAAGTAGGTGCTTTCTGTTTATTCAGTACATTATCAATTAGGAAGTAATTACTGTATAAAGCTTTGATCGGGTTTCCCGTTTTTGATGATTTAATATAGTGGAAAAAATTAGTTGAAAAACCACAACCCCAAAAGAGCAGAAATGCTTTTTCTGTTTTTTACCGTAAACAAAACGTGTTTACATTATATACTATGTGAAATAACTCATAGAAAAAGCTGTTGTAATTTCCTCAATTGTTTCTCCAAAACGAGTTCTTTATTTTATTTATTTAACCAGTTACCATACAGAAAAATTCCAATAACACGGCACTGGAAATGCCAGTAGTTTTAATCTTATAAATTTATCAGTATTACCATTCGCCAACAGTAACGTCTTATGGCTTTTGAGTAATCATACCATTACTTATTAGTTCAGATATTTATCAGTGCAACCCCATCGCTTTTTGACGCTTTTGATCCTGAAGATGGCTTTTGCCAACCTTGGTCTTTAACAAAAATTGTTAAGCAACATAAGCACGGTACCATCGCTGGGGCCGTCCAAAATCCTGTCACAGACCGCCAAAAATGATGAATTTGAACAATTTTCTTGAGCGGCGATTTGTGGTTCCAGAAATTGTTCCAGATTTTTTTAAATTGACTGTTCATATCATTTGGTTGACTATCTAACAAAAAAAGGTTGACTACGATAGGCCAATAGAAAGTCGAGATATGTTGTACTACAAGTAAAGGTTTACGTGCTTTACTTGAACCAATGGCGTTTGTAAACGGGTTGTTTGGATATGGTATAGCCAGGAGTAGGGACTAAATTCCCCCCACGTTTGAAATTTTGGCCTTCACAAATGTAAATTTTCGACTTTTCCAAAGTGTTTTTTCAATTAAAAAAGATTGTGTGCCGACCACGCAAGTTCTAGTTGAAACAAAGTGTTCTCACTGAACGTGTTTTTTAAATTCTATGATTTAACAGAACACGAAAACGATTATGGCATGTTTTAGTTGGTTTTAGAAATCGTTATAAAAACGTGCCACTAGATGTAAAGATGCATAGCAATTCAACGCAGTCTGCGCATAATAGCGGTACGTAGTGTGTGCGTCGTGGCGTTTTGATAATAAATTTATACCATCAAAATCATGCCCATAGGACTTATATATTTTTCTTTAAAATGCTTATAAAAGTTTATTTTTAATTTTGTTCCTTGCATGTATATAATGAAATCTACAAATAAAAAAATTTTCCGCTTAGTAAAAAGTTTACTACATCGAAAGCAAAAAGTCATATTCGTAATTTCTTTGGGAAGAAATATTTTTTTTAATTCAAATTAGCTCATAGACAGCGCTGATGCACCTGCGTTTAAACAAAAAAAACCAAGTTGATATGCCAAGTACTTCTCGAGATATTACGTTATGTGTATTAAAAAACGCTAAATTTGGAATTAACAATCTGGACATTTTTTATTAAGAAAAAAATTCGCCACCTGTCAAAAAGGTCGTAAATGCCCCATTTTTAAAGAAAATAACGTACTTAACAAGAATATGTAGGTGTGATCTACTTGTACGCAGAAAAATAATTGATGAAAGAAGCGACTTTTTGTGTTTACGAATTTACATGGAAATTTCATCAATTTCTGATTTATTTTCATATACAAATATTAATAATGTGTCAAATGTCAATATTGAAATTGAAAATAATTATTTTTGTTTTTGTAGAAAGGAAACATTATTCTAAAGTAATTCAATCTTCAAACAAATATACTATAAATTATATCTCTCGCAATGTGTGCCCGCCTCATAGGCTGGCTATATAAGCAAAGCAACATAGTACACTCGTTGTGTTATCCGCATGCAACCCTCTGCGCGACCAATTCCGTACTTTAACTACTGACGCACCAATGATAGAATATAGAAGCTTAGTTGCGGGAAAGATGGCCGCGCATTTGTTAAATAACTTCCTTTACGGACGATCGCATGTTTCATCCACCGTCAAAGAAGTTTCACTTCAGGAAGTTTTTGTGGTCGGAGATGTTTCAAAATATTTATGACCTATACTTCTCCTATAGAACGTTGCGTCCAATATTTTGATCTGTCAAACGGCGCGAATCCCGTTCCCCCAATACAATTACTGATCGAACCACAAGTAAAAATACCCACTCGCGGTCCTCTAGCATTCAACAAAAAAACATTTTAGCTCCATCCTCGCCCTCGTACTACCAACGCGAAAAGTTTTTGATCCCGTGTGCCGCAAAAAGATGATATTTTTACGATTTTACAGCCTTATTCCGGAGCTCTAGTATGACGGGAAATACCCAAACTAAAAAATTTTAATAAAATCTGATGATGGTCAAGTCCGAAATGGAGATGCTCTGGATCCAAAGTTGATGACTTTTTAGTTCGGTGGATTTAAAAATAGGATCATAAATGTGGAAATGAAGGGGTTCTGAAATTTTCAAAAAACGCAAAAAAAACGGCGTTTTGGTGCTCCGTGGCGAACTAATTGTTTGTTGCCTTTAAAACAAAAACGGTTCTAGAAACTAGACAATAAACTGTACAAATTTATCAAAAACATTTGAACAGGCGGCAATATTTATCTGTAAGAATTCAAAAAGGTAAATTATTTTTGGGTATACTTCTCCCTGCTCCTAACCTAAATACGGTATTGCTAGTGTTTTTCTTTTTAATTTTTGACATATCTTGGAAAACCCACCTTACAGATAATTCTAAAAAATTATTTTATAGGGATAGAATCCGGAGATCTTGCGAACCACTCAATATGCTCTCTCCTTTCCATCCATCTGTTATTATAAGATATTGCAAAAATTTAACGCATAATGAGAAGGGGTACAATCTTTTGCAGCCAGCCACTTGGTTTACCTTAATTCAGAAATAAAACAGCTGCGGCACCAACAATATGAGTTAGCAAGAGCTACAAATATCGATTGGCTGTTCACGTCCTACCAATACAAATTAGCCAATAATGCATTGTTTGCTGATTCCAGCCCACACATTTGATTCTTGCATCCAATTTGGTTTATCGCCAGACCAGTACATACAATTATCTATTGACGCTTTAGTTAAAGTACAAGGCGGAGCATATCAAAAAATTCTATTATGTCTACAATCCTGCAAAACTTTTTGTTTCTAAACTTTGAAGTTTAGTAGTGACAATATTTCGTCCAATTAAGGAAATATGTTAATGCCTATAAACCACGACGCCAGACATAGATGTTTCGGAGTTACTGTGCTCTTCAGTGTAGAGTAACCTGGGACGAAAAATTAGAAAACAAGTTAACACAAAGTAAATAGATACTAGGGCATATATCCTAATAGCATCGTAGTACTTGTCCACTTTAGGTTTTCCTATTTTCAATTTTTTTCTTAGCTACGCTACACTGAAGAAGAAAGAGCAAATATTCCGAAATATTAAACCGTTATTTTAACGGAGGTTTGTAGGCATTATCCTATGTCCTTTATTATTCTATGTACCGCGATGGTTTCCACGTTTGGTCTAATATTCAGAAATTGTTTTAACAACAGGCATAGAAAATATTTTGTAATTATTCAAATATACTCATACCAACTGTACGGAAACGCAATTTAATTTAAGCACCGATTAAATATGCTAACGGATTGCCTACGCCCAGGGTGATGGATTGCAATTATTAACATCAGCATTTCTCAAACAGCTTGTTCTAGTAAGCATTCAAATATACTTTTCGTTTTCTTTGCATATAACAGGTTGTAAGCAGCATCGAAGCTGGTTTTAACTGGGAGTCAAATTAATTTTTTGTAAAACATTTTTCTGGTATTGTAATTCTGTGTATAATTTTAATGATGAACGATGTAAATTATTGAAGCAAGGGTAGTATCCAAATTTTTAAATTAATAAGCACGCTAAATACGTAATACTTTTAATACCCACGTGTTTTATAAAATTTCAAAAATTTAGATGAAATTCCACATAACGCATTAATTAATTACTAGAGTTGCATGCATGGGTATTATATTCGATGTAATTAAGATTAGTTCACTTTTTTTGTCATCATAATCATAATGTAATGACGTTATGTTTCTGGTAATCACAACCTTTTGCAAAAAAAAAATATAAAATGGATGAACGCTTCGCGATCGTGTAGTTTGACCCAAACGCCCACGACCTTGATAGGAATTTAAAAATTTATTACCGGTGTAGCCGTGCAAGTGGAAAGCATATACACATAAAATTTTGCAAAGGTCATTTTAAATTCAATTAACCCTCTCATTAATAATATTTTTCAAGCCTGTTAAATGCTAGATTTGGTGTCAGACAATAAAGAATTAAAAAGACTTTAAAGTCTGCTAACAATCAAAGAAACAAAAATTAAAAATTATTAATCTAATAAATTTCAAATACAATAAATCACTCTTTTGTTTCTTTTCCCCCCTTTTCTGAGTCCTTTGCTCTCAAAAGAGCGTGATGACTTTCTCTCCCATGCCTGTGGTGAGCGTATCTAATGAATTACACAGACATAAAGAACCTACTATTTAACGTGGGCTCCGAACCGCAGGAAGTGCAAGCTCATCTTCTCAAGAGAAAGTTTCTTGGCAGAATACCCCGTTATTGCCTTGCGAGAGAAAACGGCTGTTAAAAATCCGATGTTCCGTTACTGGAATTTGAAATCCAGACCGCAAGCATAGCAGTCCAATGCTCTAACCGCTAGCCTACGGCTATACGGCTATTCTAATTTATTATACAGTTTTATAGAAAAAAAAACGCAAAAATCTGCTTTTCGACGTTTTCGTGTAAATTCTGAAAAAGCTAGATCTAATTAAAATTTAAAATGTTTTCTTTTTTCGACGCTTTAATGAAGCCCAAAAATTATTTAACAAACATGAACGAAAGAATAACTTTGTGCTTTAACAGAATAAAACCTTCAATTTGCTAAAGAGTATTTGTAAAACATGCTGTACACTTCAACTATAGCATGCACACTTTAAAAAGAATAAAAAAACAAGATTATTTCGATTTTCGTTAAATAAATCCAATGCATCGCTTACTGTTGCACGAAAACACAACACAAGCTTTTACTAACACGTTTCAGCAAAACAAGCAGATTTGGATACAGGTTTAACCATTTTGGTGATGCACTTACTTGTAAAAAACAGTGACGCATTTCGCCTGAAGCTTCCCATAGTTTAGAAACATGCGTTATCGTACTGCAAGAATATGTTTGTAATTTTGTATCAACGTTTTGCGCACGAACACTGACAATGGCGCTGCCACTGTACCGGCTCGGCTAGACGCAGTGTACGCTAGTAACATGTTACTCTGTGTCTGCGGGCATGATTTATTGTATTTTTAAAACAAAAAGTTTATTTATATATACAGAGTTGTTCAAATTCGACCGTCACCATTGAGATCTCGCTTATTATAAGAGATAAAGATTCGGTTGACTTGCGGCAAAATTGTGGAATTGTATGCTGCTTATTAATCTAAAAAGAAAATTGACCTAACTGCTGGTGTTTCGTTGATACGAGCAAAAAACTAAAATAGTCGGTTTTTCTTTTTTGCTGCCATCTTGTTTATCAACAAATATTTAAAAAATCTGAAAGCACTTTTTCACAGCAACTTTTTATTGCTTACTGCTATTTAATCAGATTTGATATACCAAGATTTGTTTTTCTGAAACCATCATCACTTCATTTTTTTTAAACAGACCTGTTTTGGCACCATTTTATAGCATTACCTATTTATTTTTATTTTTAAGATGTATAAAACTTTGCATTTCATTTTCA
The DNA here is from genome assembly GCA_958336395.1 of Ctenicera cuprea. Taxonomy (NCBI): domain Eukaryota; kingdom Metazoa; phylum Arthropoda; class Insecta; order Coleoptera; family Elateridae; genus Ctenicera; species Ctenicera cuprea. The sequence continues at coordinate 11,631,358 of OY284496.1, read as the reverse complement.
TATAAAAACATGCAAATTAGAAAATTATTATTACAGATCAATATGTAGTAGTGTTAAAACATAAGGTGATTCATAGTAATAATTTCTTAATTTGCATATTTTTGTATGAAGATGAAATATTAATGCTACATTTTTGAAATCAGAATAAATAATGCTACAAAATAGTGCCAAAACAAAAATTAAAAGTATTTAAAAAAAATTAAGATGATAGTTTCAGAAAAAGGGAACTTCATATATCAAACATGATTAGATGCAGAATAAAACGTTGCTGTAGAAAAGCGCTTTCAGATTTTTAAAATTTTTATTATTACACAAAAAATCAAAACTTGATTTTATTCGTTTTTTGCTCATATCTATGAAACAAAAGCAGCCAGCTTAATTTTCGTTTTAGATTGTTAATTAGCATACAATTCCGCCACTTTGTTGAAATTTAATAAAAACTCTTTTATAACAAGCGAGATCCCAACGGTAAAGATCGAACTAGAATAAAAGAAAATAGAAACAAATTCTGTGAGCTTAAAGTAAACCAAAAATGGAAAAACAAATTTGTCCCTCAAAATGTAAGTAAAACGAAGAAAATTAACCCTCCTATATTGCTGCCATTAAAAAAATTATTTGCGAACCTTATTTTACTATCACCTATGAGCTATTTACTTAATGCAAAAATTTGATTTTTAAAAATACGTAGAAGGTGTCACAGAGAAACTAGCGAACTGAGACACTAACCAAATTGTAGACCTATGCACCTACAAAATTTAAAATAAATCTTTTGGTCACTATTTGAGCAAACAAAATTTTTTTAATTATACGGAAATTTATTTACATAGTGATATTGTGTGTCATCCCGATCTGTCACTTGTTTAATAGTATGGCGTTAAAGTTAGAAAATTGTAGCGGACGCTATTTTAAAGCTAGAACGGTTCGGAAAAGAGCGTTAGACTTGCCCTAAGACCCGCCATAAGATTCCAGATTTAAACAATTTTATTTCGAAAAAAATGCTACCAAAAAATATGTCTCATTTCCGCTTCCGTTTTCAGATTTTTCGATTAATTCTTCAACTCTTTATCTGTTCAGGACAGATGAATCGCACCTGCCTATATACCCACAGACATACAATATTAAAAAACACGTGATATTTCCTGAAAATCCAACACACGTACCGCCAAAATTTCACATTGGAACACTTTCATAAAATCAAACTTCACTATACTGAAAATAGAGAACAGTAATTGATTTTATGAAAATTTTTGCCTTTGAGATTTTAAAGTTTAAGAAAATAAAAATTTGGAAAAATGTCTGTTTATGCGTGGGTGCGTTTGTTTCCTCACATTCCTGCTACGGCTAATCCGATTTTGAGGAAACCTTAAATGCACGAAATATCCAAAATTCATCAGAAAAATAAACCGAAGTTCACAAGATTTAAATATTTTAACGTAGAGATCGCAATAAAATTTGATACAATAATACCTATAGGAGGAGCAAAACTGTCGTAATATAAACTTATTACGTACCAGTGGCGGATTAAGGTACTTCGAGGTCCAAGGTGCAAACGTATTGTGAGGACGCCTAACTAAAGCGTGGCTACTAAAAATTTTAAATAACTAAATATAGCCATGCTCTACAACCCTGCACTGTCTTAACTATCATCTCTCCGTACACGTGCATTATAAACGTAGCGAGTCCCAGACCGGATTTTCAACCCTGTATGCTAGACAAAACGCATGTTTTTTAGTTTGCGTAGATTTTGTAACTTAGAGCGGCTGCATGAATTTAAAATTTTTAAAAATAAATTAAGAAAGTTTTTGAGTTATTTGTCTTTAGGTGGAAGCTCTAGGCGAGCGTCTCGTACAAGAATCCGCTGCTGTACGAAACTTCAAACACTGGCAGAATTGACGCTTTTCAAAACTTTCTTTCTAAAAAAATAATAACACGTTGGTGGTGGTGGTGGTGGTGGTGGTGATGGTGGTAGTGGTGGTGGTGGTATAGAACCTTAATGTAAAACACCAAATAGATACTTTTCCCTCTCCTATCAGCTATTTTCTTTCTCGTGAATTTATCTTGTTATCTCCGATTTACAGAACTATATTTTTCATCAAAAATAAAATGAATGATTTGTCTATATTTCCTGAAAAAAATGCTTTCTACTACATTTGTATTTTTATAAGCGTTTTAAGTCAAAGCGGTATACAAATAATGACTCACTACTTATGATAACGCTGCGAGCGGCTAAATGTTTGAAACATGGGAAAAGCCAGACGAAGTGGTTCGTTCAGCACGTATTGTTTCATGAAAATCACCTTCCTGTACGAAGATATGAAATATAGAAAAAAAAAACTGTTTTTCTTTGAACGTTAAAACCAAATTTTAGAACTGGGTCAAGTAGACAAGAAAGAGTTAAGGATGTTGAAATCTGTTGTTTCTCCGCTTTAATAAAGTATCTTGAAAGTTGACATTAGTAACCACGGAGACACTCTTGGCCCGATAAATTAGCTCTTAATCGTTTTATTAACTTGTACAATGTGCTCAATATATTTGGCGACAAATGCACGGTCTCTAACCGCTATCGCAGAGGCCCAGCGTACACTTTATTCTGAACAAATGTTCCCACTGACATAATCTAAAGTGCGATACTGCTGCATGTTACCCGCTGGTGGCCGGCCAAGCTATCCTCGTAAATAATAAACTTTGGCAAACACATTACTCTTAATTACGCTCTTTATATGTACAAATTAATAATGCGGATTTGGTTTGACTGACTGAAAGCGAGCTCAACACGCGTATTTCAAATTTTGTCGCTGAGATTTGAACAAAGCGATTTAAATGAATAAACAGTATGGGTCGGTCTGTAGTGGTATTGCTATAATGCTACATTTACGATCACGCTCGCTGCGATTTCGAACTGTAGCTGTTATTTTAAACCTCCGAATCAATTCTACAAGAGGAAGTTTTTCTGAACGAGTGATTGTCCGTGGTAGCACATTGAATAAACACAAAAAAATGATTTGTTAATCTGTGTATGTCGTGAATACAATTAACACTACTACATCTACTTTCATATTGGAATTACAATTCTCCTTCCACATTATTCTGCATAATCAAGACACATGCTCAGCTTTGTGTTAATATCGTAATTATCTGTGACAATGCATATGTCAACAACACGAACGCAACGCACTAATACTTAACTAGCGTGCAATTATATGCACCTGTCATCATTTCAAAATCTTCCCGTAAACACAGTATCACGTTTATGCAATTACCCCGCAATATAAACCCAAAAACTCGTTTAGATAACCGCAACCAAGCACATCAGATTTATTTTTTAAGTCAGTGTCGTTGTTCAGCTGAGAAAACTTCCAAAGGATAATTTCGGGATATAGCGAGTAACCTCATGTTCCATTGGTGAACAGGAGTCAGTAATCTAGGGGCAAGTTTCACAAAGATCAATTATGGTTACTACCTGAGGGATTTGAGACCCGGTTGCCTTTCTCGGTGGCCGTGCAGGATTTCAAAGTTTAAATTACATAATATGCCTTATATTTCACTTCTAGCTAATAAAATAAGTAAAAAAATTACAGCAGTATATAAAATCCAACAAACACAAGAAATCGTGACCTATCAAGGATGTAAAGTATTTTTATGTAAACACGTTATGTCCGGTTCCCACGAGGACTTCTATCTCAAACCAGCACGCATGTTCGTTAGCGTAGCAGCAACCAAGACAGCTCTTCTCGTATTACTTTCCCTGGAATATTCTTGTGGGAATTTAACAGCATTAAACCTACTAATTTCTGTTTCCACTGTGTGAAACATTTACATGTGTAACTTTTAGCTACAGTATAATAACGTTAAGAAATCTAGGATAGCCATAAAACAGTTGGTCCGGTCAAATATTGAGGCAGAGATTTTTCTGAAGTATAGAATTGACAGGACTCAGTAATACATTAGTATATTAAAGTATAAGTGGATAAAAAGGTCTTTAAAACACGCGCAGCCGGAGTGCTCGAAATAGAGCAAGTGTTTTAAAGACCAGTTATCCACGAATACTTTACGCTATTTTTTTTTTATTGGTGCACTTTGAAATCATAAATACTGGTATTATTACTACAAAAATGGAAATAAGAACTAATAATGTAAAATGGTTGAATTCGTGATGTGACATCAGTAGACCTTTCGTTGTCATGGAAATGAGAAAAACAGAAATTAATTTGCAATTTGTCATCAAAGATTAATTGTTGTCACCGCACTGCTTAAAAATGAATTCTAATATCGATTTTTTAAATAGTAAAGCAGAATCGCGGTTAATACCGCAAAAATCTAATGATGCGTATAAAAAAGAATATGACAAGTTCATCAAATGGATGGAAGAGCAAAAGGTAACAGATATAAATGAACGAGTTGTGCTTGCTTACCTTCAGAAATTTGTTAGTAATATTTTATTTGACGTTACAAGGTACTCCTGTCAGATCAATAATCAAAAAATTGTCATTTAGACTTCACGTTTCTCGCGTTGTTGATGTTGCCATGGTAACTTTAAAAAACGCGCGTTTTTGAAAGTTCGATTTAAACACGCTGAGGCGTGCTTTAAATGGGTAAAATGGGGCACCAATAAAAAAAAATTGTTCAAACTGTTGAACCCACCCGATCATAATAAAAATTAAATAATAATCCAATTCTTTGTTGTGTGTTTTTTTCCCGAGAACGGTGTCAATAAATACTGTCCCAAGCACGGCAACCTAAAAGACCTATTGTGCCCCTAGTGTAAATTTGGCATCATAGTAGCAGTCCCGTTCCTTCAAAAAGCCCAGGATGTCTACAATTGAGGTATTGCTGATAAGCATTTCGGGTTCCACATTTGGTTCCCCAAAGTGCTTTTGTATGCACACCGATAGTTCTTTGCAGTAACATAATTAGTAAAGGGGACTTTCATCTTGCTCTTTGCAGGACTTATAAATTGGGCTTTTTCACAGCCCTATAATATGTACGTGTTTGTTCATACAGCAGTGTCTTATAAGGACCCTTGTTGCTTGCATTATTTTTCCGCCGTTTTCTTGGAAGGCCCCGCGATGAGAAATTTTTATTGCCGCATGCCCGGATGATCTATTCGATACTTGCGGTGATTGTTTCGTAACAAGCTTTTGATCTGCTCCCTGACAGTAATATAAGCAATGCTGCAACTTGGCTTTGGGCTTATCAGCTATTTTGCATCGTCAGTTCGTGCTAGCCGCTCCACGTTGTCTTATTTCCCACATAACATAGCTTGTTGCTGTCTCCATGTGGCATTTGAAAGCAAATTGGAATTGACGTGGCAGGACATAAACGCCGCTTGGCTGTCACTCAGGATGTAGACTCTTCTATTTCTATAGGCCCTCTGCAACATGATCTGGACACAGGTGAGAATTGTTATGACTTCAGTCTGAAACACTGTAGTAAAGCGTGTTTTGCCTTGTTCTGCCACACCAAGGATGCATTGCATAGGTATGTGATTGTAGATACAATCACTCTCGTGTAGAGAGCCAATGTACCATTTTTTGTTACAGCCACCATGTCCCGCCAAATATCCGCCTGCAGGTTCAGTAAGCTATGGTGGCTTGGCTCGTAACATGTACCAAATGTAGTTTTAAAGTCAGTCTGGTATGTATAATGACTTCCATATACTTGACCTTCTCTGCCATCTGCAATCTTTGCCCGAATAAGTGTAATTATTTTATGCAGTAAATAAAAATAGTGTATCCTAGACGTTCGGACTGAAAATCTTCAAGTTTTCATCAGCAATCTATATGTATTAAATTCCCAACTGTCTTATCATAACACGACGGTGAGCTCTTGCATCTTGACAAAATTCATCACGATAACACGGCAAGAGCCCATAAATCTCCACTCACTTTATTGATTGTTTTCAACAAATGTTTATCTTGCAGCCACTACTGTTGGTACTATTTGGCTATTCCTGGCTTACTTCAATTCTGACAGCTCGGAAAAAATAAACAAGAAACATATTCCGTTCAGCGTATTTATGGCGCTGGCAAAAAAATCTCGCACAGCAAATTTTATATAATTTCTTTCAATAACGGCCAATTAATATAAGAAACGCGTTGCACACAAAACACTAGTACAATTTTATTAGAAACAATTTATTACTAGAGCAGGAATTTAAAATCAATCTTATTATTAAAAAACTGTCGGACAATCGCCATGAGAACGATCTTTGCTCATAAATTTATTAAATAAACAAATGAATACGCTGGGAATTCTACACTCTGTTAACCCAAATATTGGGAGCTCCAGCTACAATAACACACAGACACATTGACGTTACAACAATTAAAGCAATCGCAAATTCATTTATAAAACTAACTGAACCCGTGAACTACGCACCACGATTTTTTCTAAAGAAACGGTAGCAAATTTATTGAAAAAGATATAGTAATATAATAAATAGTTTCCGCAGGTATTAGAACCCGCAAACATAATAAATAGTCTGCATCGATATGTAAGCCATGTTACGGACTTTGCGGTCACTAAAAGTTGCGACAGGAAAAAGGAATTCGGATTAAATATGTAGACAGACATACATTTCGAGTTCGATCCGCGGCACGTGAGTATAAATGTACAAGCTCGATGAAAAAAAAGTGGGAGAATTTGTCCCGTTCTTTGATTTTTCAGATGTGGTAGTCCTAGGTGGTTGCTTAACGCACTGAGTTACCGCGGCCTCTCAATGCATACTTACTTAATTTGTTATTTATGCTAACAAAAAACACGAAACAACTTTGACTATAGCAGCTAGATAGGTGTATCGATACTTTACTAAAAATCATATTTACGCCACTACAATGCGGCGGTAATTTATTATGGAATACAATTTTTAAATAGTTAGGTATAGCAAAAGAAACAAAAAATGTCTGTTTTTAGTATGGCTTTGGTAAGCATCACCGTTTCTATTGAATTTATAAAAAGTATCTCATATACATATACAGCGTGCCGCAGCCAAAAATTCTCCGGCTTTGTAATTTATTTGTTATAAAAGTTATTACAAAATCTTTTAAGCGTATAACGTAGTTAATTTATTATTTTAAAAAAACGTAAGGTATAGCCCACGGGTTCTGCTAGTGGTAGTATAACAGCACAAGCTTTCTGAACTCAGCTTAATTTAGGTGCCAAGTGGTTTTTATCGCTATGCCAGTTAAACGTGGACAATTCTTGTGTCTTTTTGGCATCATTTTTGATAAAAACATTTATAATTTGCATTGTTTCCCGATAAAATTCTGTTTGTCTGCTATAAACTAAAAGTTAAGATTTATGCACTATTTCAAAAAGTAAAATTATCTACATATATGATTGTCAAATAAGTCATTACATCAGCAGGAGACTATAAAAAAATATATCCTTAAATTCGCCTTTGTGAAATTTGCAGCCCGCGGAGTGTGGTTTGATAATAATTGAAGAAAGGTAGCTGCAGGTAAAGATCTGGCTTCGAGTAGTTGAGACCCGTTGTCGTGTAAAGTTGAGACAGTTCCGAATTTAATATACAGATTCAAGCTGTCGCTAAGATCAACAAGCATTGCATTAAGTTGTTGGCATGTTTATAAAATTTTAAAAGAACATTGTTTTTGAAATTCGTCCATTACAATTGGTTTACTACTGAAAATTCCAAGTAAAAACAATACCTTTTTCTCCAAAACTTCTTCTAGAAGTTTTTTACTTTAAAGAGAAAGTTTTAAAAATTAATGAAAATTGTTTTCTGAAATATAGAACATTTTCTAAGAAAAAAGGTCACATGATTCTAAAACCAGAAATTGTTTTTAATAATTTCTAATCGAGCGAATGGAATTTAATTATACGAAGAGGACGTAAAGTTTAAAAGATCAATCCAAAAGATCAATGCGTAAATACATTTTCTCTTACAACTTACAACATCTAAATTTTGCTTCTTCTGCTACATTTTTTTATGTGGTGGTTGATACAATTTGGCCCCCAGTGTTGTTTATTTAATATTGTATTCAAGATACGAATAAACTGAAAATAATGTTCTGTGCGAAATCAAAACGTAGGAAGCAAAGACGCTGTGCCGCGAAACGTTATACAGAAACCTTTGTCGTATTACAAACTTGCTGAAACTCAAGATTGTGTCCTACTTTGAACGTAATTTAACATTTAGTATAAATTGCTTCCAAACCCATGTCCGGGGTGGCTCGTCACATATACTAGCGGCTCTGTAGGCCGCGGCCCCTATGTTTATAGCCCGACAGGAAAGCACAAAATTCAATACAAATTTTAAATGTTTCTCATACATTTGATGATACAAATTATTCAATTTGGTAAACTAGTACTAAATTGTGGAACCAATTTCATAAGTTTTTTTATCTAATTTTACGACGATATTTTAATGTTAACACATGTATATCGTAGAATTAACGATTTTTGACTGCGTGTGGATATGCCCCATTTTACAGCTTAAAATGTTTAGGGCTTCTTTGGCATTTCTATTGTTTAAAAACACCTGTAGCTTTAACTGGATTACAAAGCAACAAATTAGAACTGGAACCAACCTGATCGGAGCCACCTATTTAATCGACTAGCTACGATTGGATTATCAATGTAGGGATACTAATTAAACAGTCAAAAGCTCTTAGCAGGACTTTCTCATACTTATGTACAAAACGTTGATGTTGGATATTTTTAAGTAAATCATAATAACCTACTTGCAAGAATTTCAATATCAATCATTATCCGAAATATTTTTTAATAAAGCTGAATTAACTTTAAACTTTTAATTAATTGAAGATATCCGTAGTCGTTACGTATTACGTTCCATATAATATTTTAATTAAATTTTTTTTAAATAACAATTCACTATTATTCGTTTAAGTTACAAAACCCGTAAAATATTAAAGTCATATCTACTATATTTATTACAACGTGTTAAATGCAGCTTTACAACTATCACAATCTCAACAGAATCAGTTAAACATTTTCATAAGCATAAATTAAAAAGCGATTTACAGCTGCCATGATAAAGTAAAAATAAATAATTTACGTTCATAATAAGAACGATGAAATAAACAAGTGTGAAATTACTGTAGCTTCATTTATTGCAATCGCTTCAAAGATATAGAATCTACATATTAAACGCAACGAGAACCCATACATTTAAGCGTACATTATATAAGGCCCATATTGGTTCGTACAGCAAATAAGTAAATATAAAGTTTTTATTTATTTGTATTACTATAACATTATCTGCTGATGGCGTTAGTATTATTACAAAAACAAACTCCACGAACATCATCCCACTGTGGCCGCTAACGACGTAAACTAAAGTTCCTTAAATTGTCGGGCACCAGTGCATTGAATTTTATTAAATTAAGAAGCAAAGGATGAAAAGTTATATTTTTAATCTGAAAATAAGTACAAGTAAGAGCAGTAATTAGATCAACAACTATTAAACAATTACATTACAAGCGATCTTTGCTCATAAATTTGTAAAATTAACACGGCCAATGGCATAAAATGAACCGATGTGATTTTGTTTATCGTGTGTGGGCGATGCTATGCTTGTGTCTAAAAAGTTATAAAATAAAAATTAATAAACACACACTAAACTTGGCACAAATATTGGCAGCTGGAGTTACAATAACAAACACGCTAAGAACAAACTGCTGCGGTTACACTACCAGCTCGTATTCGAATAGAAATAACTGTACCCGTGAGCAACGCTCTGTTTCTGTTCGGTAACTTAAAAAAAAATTAGACCTAACCCGCGCTGCTTGGGTTGTATAATCTCGGCTGCAGCCGCATTGCTCTCATGTTCAGACAGGTCAAAGGGATCCCGATGTATATGTATAATTACAGTAATCGCTATATAATTATTAAAACTAGGACTTCGATCGTCGGTCCGCGGCACTACCTACTTTATTAGCTTATTTATTAATAAAAAAAAAAACAAAAAAGCGTGGACAAGGTCCACGAGTTCTGCTAGTAACAGTAATAAAGGCTTGCTAATTGAGATAAAATTCTAAAATGCATGTAGGTAGTGGATCGCTTGTAATATTTGATTACTCTGAACATAATGTTTCGTCGAAATCTAAAACCAATAAATTTTAAATTATTTTGCAGAAATGTTTTATCAATAAACTATCGCAGTAATGCATGATATATAATATTGTAGTAGACATAAGCTCACTACGCAAACACTTGAACAAGTGTTCACCAATGCAGCAGCGAGGACTGAGGACACTCCAGAATGTGTGTTTCGTTATCGTTACACATTACCAAGTTTTAAAGTTGCCTAGGTACATATTTTCTAGCAAAACTATAAAAAGTAAAAATATGCAAACGGGCGCTTTACATTTAGCGAAGTACACTAAAGTGCTTTTACGCGGTTCAAATATTGCATTATAAGAGCTGTAACTGACTAGTTTGTCAAAAGTACGTAGAGCAGATGAACTGATCAATCGCTTTTTTAATCATGCTAATCTACTTATCTGATTGTAGATGTATTTAATTCTTTATTCATACCCTAAACGTCCGCCCAAAACATTTATTCTAACATACCATCAAGGCAATTGAAGATTATTTTAAGGGAAGAATTTTACTTAGAGCTTTTCAGCAAATCCCTTAAATTTATCTGCGACGGCCGGGAGATTTGTTTGAAATTTGGATGTTACTGCATTTATATTCAATAAACAGGGAATGGTAACAAATCTTCGTTTACGCGTATCTGTTCATTAGTGACATTACAAAAAGGTTTTCGTTTCTTTTTTAGATTGGATTACTATTACCTTTCCTCATTTCTTGGGCTTGCCAATTTAATCTCAACGTAGTTTTACCTCCAAAACATTTAAAAAAAGCTTCTCATTGTATTCCTACAGGCGTGTGTTTAAACGGTAAAATCGCTACTTATTATAACTAGAGTTGGGCAAATGCATATTTGCATCTTTTTTCCTATTGATCATAAAATGTTAATTTTTCGTATACATACACACGTTTCGTGATGTTTAGGGTCATAAAAAGTAAATTTTATTTTGCATATTTGGCATATATTACAACTTTACGGCATACGGCATATATTAGTGCATATTTTAGCTTTTAATGGCATGAAAATGCATATTGTAGCAAAAAAAAATTCAAATAAATTATCAAATAAATATTCGTAGTTCTTAGAAGAAATTGCACAATTTCTTCTAGTGAAACCACATGAACCCTAGACTTGCACTTTCTAAATTTCCAAGTAGGGGTAGAGCAAATAAAGGATTAACTGACAAAGGTTGTATTATTTGGGTAGGTCTTATTCCTTAGGTACAAATTTCTTTGAAAATAATATTTGGAAATTTTTCTTATACTTATTCTTAGAAATAGTTATTTATAATTTTGTTGTGCGTCATCTGTGAAAAAGAGGTATTTATCCGTTTATTTTTAATTTTGAATTACAAAAAAACTGTTTACTCTGTTTAAAGTTAAAAAACTTCAAACAAGCCAAAACAGCGAGTTAAAAATTTAATACTAATTTGTTATTTTATTTTGTAATTAAGCAAACAATTTAAGAATAAAATTAGAAAGTTTTTTTTTTGTAATATTGCAAAGGATATGGCACAGGCCACAGCGCACATTCAATTATTTTCCTTTGTGTAAGCTGTGGTAAATTGTACTTAAACAGATAAACGTTAATAAAAAGTTTCAACTTGATCAGCACGTAGCCACCGGTCCGCATCAAAAAAGAAGAAATAATACAAACGAGCCAAAACAACAATTATTGCTGAACTGCTTAAATAAGAATGTCAACAATTTCAACGAAGATTTGTGTAGAATGATGGTTTCATGCAACATTCCATTAAATAACGTGGACGTTCCCGAATTTAGAAATTTCTTAGCAAAATATACAAAACAAAACGTCGTTTCCCGGAGAACAGCTTCCAGAACGTGCATTCCAAAATTATACAAAGAAAACTTCAAAAAATAAGAAACGTTGTTTCGAATAATTGTATTTGGTTTAGTGTTGACGAAACCACCGATGCTAAAAGAAGATATATAGCGAATTTTATTGTAGGTGTTTTAAACAGCAGTCCTTCTTCCAGTTATTTAATTGCTGTTAAAGAACTAGAAAAAACCAACAATTTGACAATTTCACGTTTTGTCAATGAAACCCTTTCGTTACTTTATTTGCCAAATCAAATACCACCAGAAAGGATTTTATACATGGTGACTGATGGTAAAAGCAGGTCAAAATTTAATAATCTTTTTCCCAAATTTAATTCATGTAACTTGTTTGGCCCATGCAATGAATAGGGTGGCCGAAGTGGTTAGAACTGAGTTTCCTTTAGTCAATAAATTAATTAATAACGGAAAAACGGTATTTTTAAAATCACCACTTCGCGTCGAAGTTTACAAAGACATGCTTAAAGATGTGCCCTTACCTCCACAACCAATTCTCACCAGGTGGGGAACGTGGATAGAAGCCGCTCTATTTTATTGTGAAAATTACAGTGAATTTAAAAATGTTGTTAACACCTTTGATTCAACTTCTGCTCAGTCTATAGCAGATTGTCAAGATATTTTAAAGTGTCCGGAATTGCAACCTCAGTTGTCCTACATAAAGGCTCATTTTTTGTCAATTCCTAGCATCATTAATAAATTAGAAACACAAAACCTGCTTCTCACTGAATCTTTAGAATTAATCGAAAAATTTCATTCAATTTTGAATAAAAATAAAATATGCAAAAAAGTTAGCAGCAAAATGGACGATTTAATTCAGAAAAACAGCGGACTTTCAACTCTGAATTCCATAAAAAATATTTTAAATGGAGATTTCTTAAGCAATGGCCACAATGACGAATGTTTTGCAGTTAAAAATTCACACATTTATTTAAATATTGTCCAGTAACTTCTTGTGATGTAGAAGGAAGTTTTTCCAGCTACAAAAGTATATATTGGAAGATAAGCGGCAAAATTTTCTCGTTGACACCATTGAAAAGCACATGATTATTTATTGTAATAAATAGGTTGTGTTATTTATTGATTTTACTTCTACCTGTATTTTTGTATATGCAAATAAAAAATGCAGTTTTAACTGAAAATAATAATGCGTTTCTATATTATGTAAGCCCTTTTGATTTTTTGAATGTTGTAACTAAAAATAATGAAAATCATTAATTGTATTTATCTTTTTCTTTCAACGAAAAATTACAATTGATGCAAAACGTGCTTTAACTCATATAATAATTACTAGTATTAAACTGCAGATTCAAATAAACATCAGATTTTCATATTAGGCACTAAATAAACAAACTAATTTTTTTTAGTGCATATCGCAAAAGGTTACTGCATATTCTTGCATATATTGAAGGTTTTATGCGCCATATTTTAGTGCATATATTGACGGTTTTATGCGATATATTTTGGTGCATATATGCACTATCTTTACAGCATATTTGCCCAACTCTAATTATAACGTTGCATTAAACAAAATTTAATATTGTTGTACTATCAAGACTGACGTTAATATGTGATAAAATAATTACCAATTTTCACAAGAACTTCACAAACTTTTTTTGAAGTGGTTAATTGATAATTTTGTTTTCTATAATTTTCGTTGAACAAAAACGACATTAATGGTAATAAATGGATATTAGACCAACCATGGGGCATCTTACAATCTCGCAAGTGTGAAAACTAACGTTATGCAACACTTTGAACGAATACTAATGATTTAATAAATATGTTGAACGTAAAGTTATTTCTTCAACTGTTAGACTATTATACAGATAAATGGAAGTAAATTAAACATAATAAAAAATAATTATAAAAATTATACTAGATTTTCCTCTTTGTTGTTATTTTTAGATTAAATTTATAAAATAATATCACTGAATTTCCCACTTGGCTAAATTAGAACAGGAAAAAGTCCGAAATTGTGTATTTTTGCCGTTTTAATTTACTTATGTAAAATACAAAATGCCTTGCAAATTAACTTGGTAATTAAGCTAAAAATTGTACGAGTTATTTGTTCTTTATACAAACTGGACATAAATAAATTAAAACTCGGGCTTATAAATGCTATTTTCTATTGGCAATTTGTCACATGCAGTGTTTTAGAATTCGTTTTCATCTTGTTCTGAACAATTAATTCGTAGAAGCGACGCCGATGCTACGTTAATAACACAATTATCAGCAAAAAGTATTTAGCTCTCTGTCACTCTCCAAGGGCGAAGTGACATTTGCATGTCTGTTTCACACTCATACAACTTTATTAAATGCATATTCGCCATTTCATCACTCGACATTTTCTGTGCATATTTTTAAACTTTTTGTCTTTGCCGTTCATTTGTTCAACTCCCAACAATTTATTTGTGAACTGAAAACTATATTGCCGTTTGCGATCATACAAAAGTGTTCCTTGCGTGCAAACGGTAGGATGACCTTGAAATAAGCCTTTATAACGTATTTTCATCTAAATACAGACAAAATAGTTTTGTGTAAAAAATAGTATTTTTGGTACTAATGAAACATTGAAGTCTTTTCCTTTTCTCCAAACGGCCATAATTAAAAATAACAGAAGAAGTATTTTGCTCAAAAAAATTTTGTTAACCTATTAAATTAACACCAATCTTTCACTTATCTTCAAACGCTACAGTGACCTTCAAATAACATTTTACAAGGTCATTTCATAAAATAACAGAAAATGTAGTTTTGGCATAAAATATATTTCGCAACCGATATAACTCATACAAGTCTTTTCCTTATTTCCAAAAAGTTCAACGACCTTCAAATAAGATTTTAGGATAAGATAAGATTTGCAATAAACAAGAATACACCAAAGCCGAAGAAAGGAGTTTTGTGCAAAAAATATTCTTATTGTTTTCAAACGGTCGCGTGGCCAATGCCGCTCTATATTATAGCAAAAAAAAGGTAGTTTTGTACTTATTTTAATGTAAATGTACGTAAACATTTAAATTAGTTCTTAAACATTGTTTAGGCGGTCACATTAGGTATGTGAGGTAAAAGTTCGCAGTCTTAGTCGGTCGATCCGAGTTCGGGCCTGGCTTTAGCCGGATTTTTATAAATTCTGAGCAGCGGGAACGGGCCCAGTAGGGTTGAGTATTTTGGGGTAGGGTATGTTAGATCCGTGTTTACTTTACGTGTGCTGAGGAACGAGGGGAATTTTCTGGAGTTGGCAACTCCAGGATTATGTTTAAAAAACAAAACATTGTTCAAAATAAGCAATCGGAATAATTTATTAATGTATATTTACTTTTTACTAATTAATTTTAATTATAAAATTTTTAAAACACGATAGTTTTTAGTCATCTATACATAAACTAATCTAACGGCCTACACTTTATTGTCTAGAAGTTAGATTAATCGATTTGTAAACTTTTTATGGTAGGAAACAATCATAAAGTAGTGTTGCATTATTAATCAATTATAATTAGGAAACAGTGAGCTGGGTGTAAAAACTGAAAGTTTTCTAAATAAAAAACGAGAAATTAAGGACAGTGTTTGTACTTAGCGTGAACCTTCAAAAGTTTGTGGCGTAGACATTATGTCAAGTCCATTTATGATTTGTGATGTCAGAATGTATTATTCAGCACCCTAGCTGAACTCTATAAAAGGTGTAGGATAATTAATACGACTTTTCGTTAATTATGTATTAAAACTAAAAAGTTTTCAGAATTATTAAGATATTAACATTAACTTCATTATTTTTTCCTGAAAATGACAAATTAGCTGTAAGAGTTCGTGTTGAAACGAAAATTTTTTATATTCTTACTAATGGTTTTTTTATTTTCCAGAATTTTAGTTTATGGCCCTTTTAGTTACTTTGTACTCACTTGAGTCTTCAAAGCTCAAAGTCAATATATTTCGAATAATGTCTTTCTATATTTAAACATAGGTTAATAATAAATAGACAGTACAAAACCCCAAAGCGGTACTGAATTAGTTTAAGTTTATGGATTTACAAACCTCCGTTAACATCTTCACATAAGCATTACCAAGTCTATCAGCTCAGAGTGCTTTTTCTCCAGGAAGGTGTCGATTGGAGTAAATAGCATACTGCAAATTCATCCTTTATCATGGAGCGCGCCAAAGCGTTAGGGCGGTAGTTTAGGGCGGAAGCACTGATAGATGTAGTTTTTCTCGGTAATATCAGTGGCGGGTCAAATTAGACAACACAAGGCAGACGTCGCGAAATCTTGTTGCTCGTCACATTTCGCTCTCCCCTATATCGATGTTCATGCAGTAGCTTGTAATATTTTATGCTTTTTTGTATGGTTGGGTGATGTGATTTTTATTTTCGCGCGTGCCACTTATTTCGCAACTTGGATTATCTGAATCGTGTGTTCTGTTTCCACCGTAAGAAGTTCGAAGAAAGATAAACTATGGCGGCGTTTTTATTTTATTTCTTTGCTTCATTACAAGCCGCCGCCGTTGGTATACCTAAGAAAAAATATAGTTCGTTTCCGTTGAAAGAAAAGCTCTGGCATTAACGCGCAGGATATGATTACTCATTGATTGCGGCGATCCATCTCCTTCCGGACCTTCGACAGGGGACTTCTTTGACTGATAGCATCGTTTACTCGGAGACGCTCCAACGGTCTTTCAATTGCAGTGGTCAGTCGTCTCGCTACATTGGCATTCCAATCTACATTGGTTTTGGCACGGATGGTTATTATGCCAGAGCATCGCCAATCACAAATCCTCTACTATAGCAAATATTGTTCATAAACAATAAAATTACACTTGCTTGTTAAGGTTACGTCTATACGGACATAATGCAATAAAATTGTTAACGACCTTTCATACGTAAGAGTCATTGCAAAAATAATTGTTAGCGCTGCGGTAGCTGGGATATGGATCGTGCTAACATAAAATAACAAAAGGCCGCCTGTCGTTGAGCTTTAAAGCCGACAGTTACCGTTTGATGAGTTGGCATATCAGCGATGGAGGTGCACGCTTTATGTCCCTTCGCAATAAGTCATCGTCCGATCCATTGGCTCTGTTATATCGTGGACAGTCTCGTTCCACTGACAAATAAAGACAAGCATTGAGTTTCTTCATGATTTATGTCTAGCAAACCACATAGGATTCTTGGCGTCATCTTAATTATAAGTTTTTTTTTATCAATTTCCGTTATCGCATTCCACAGTTCGTATAAAATATAACGCTCTTGGTTAATTTATTTTGAGGAGCCACATAAAACGCCTTTGGACTCCGCGGGGTAGAATTAAAGCGAGTTCGATAAGCACTGATTGAATCGCTTTGTTACTGTAACGATAATTTCAATAAAAGTAGGTAGCATTTTTAGACTTCCCCATCTCATGAGAAACGAGAAAAGCAACATCTTGGAATTGCTAAGTTCGGAAATTAATTGTATCTCTTTCATTACACAAACTGTCATTCACTAACAGTTTACCTACTGTTTGCGTTGTTACCGAAAGAAAGTTACTGTCCCTTAGGGAAAAAACGGTTTCGTGCAATTTACGATACAAGTAGGAAATTTCAAACCGCTCTTCAAAAACTTTCTTTAAGGTCACGTTTTAGATCTTGGATGAAAAAAATATAAACAATTAGACTTGCAAAAAAATAGTTTTTACCTTACCATAATTGCAATAGAAATAATCATCGTTTTACATTATTTGCAGTTCCGATCTAAAGAAGTATAATTTTGTAAATACGACCTGCGACAGAGCAGCATCAGACGAAAATAATGTTTTGTTCTCAAATGTAGTCCCTTCAAAACGCTAGCTACCACCATCCACCGATGTCCCAACTTCAATACTTATTTCACTAAAAAGTCTGACTGATAAAATGTTATGATATAGAAAATCAAATTACAAGATTTTTTAAAAAGATTGTCTAATCGTCGGTCTCTTTGCTGCTAAGGCTTATCACCGACGTCAGAAAATCGACCATTAAATCTCAGTTTTTAACGTGCTTGTCTATTAAAAAGTACAGTTTTTTAATATCTATGTCAACAGACGCAACAGTTTTAAATTTTTTCGAAAGACAGACACCGGTTTCTGCAATATTTTCCGCAAATTTTAAAAAGTAATGTTCTTTTATTTAAAAATAGAATAATATTAAGTCTTTTCATAATCGCTAAATTTAAAAATTATAAACAATTCACATATCGTTGTTAAATAATTCTAAAAACAACTTCATATTGGGATTTTCTCATTTTGTCTGTACAGATTATAATTTCATTTGTACAATACAATCTATTTATTTTGTAATATACGACTCTCTTTCTTTAAATATATCGAAAGGTTTTTATGAAATTCACATCGGCAACCCTGCTGACCAGAAACGACGTTTTAAATTTTAATACATATTTTAACAAAATTGTCAATTTCATAATTCAAAGCACACTATTTTAAAACATTATTCATATACAGTGCGTCGCATTTAAGATGAAAAAATTCAGTCATTCTGTCAACTCCAAAACTAAATAATAACAAACACCTTCTATCAACACAAGGAAATACACAAATATACAAGAGAACAACCCAATAGAGGAGAAAAATTAATAATTGATTATATAATAGTACAAAAAGAAGAGAGAAAAAACATATTAGACGTAAGAGTGAAAAGAGGAGCAGAAATATATAGCGATCACTACCTAGTGATAGGAAAAATAAAACAGAGAGATAAAGAGATAGGAAAAAACGGTACAATAAAAAAGAAAGCCAAAGGACAATAAAAAACTATAAACTAAGAGATAAAGACATAGCTTCAAGGTACACACAAATAACGGAATGTAAAATAAAGGCTAAATACGAAAACATCAAACAGGCCAATACACAACAAGGATGGAAAACATTCAAAGAGATAATTATAGTAGCGGCAAAAGAAGTATGCGGAATAAGTAAAGGAAAAAGGGGAAAAGAGGACAGCCTGGTGGTTCAATGACATCAAAGAAAAAGTTAAGAAGAAGAAGAAAGAGTGGAAAAGTACTTAACAAACAAAACACCACAACAGTATGAAAAATATAAGAAACAAAGAATCAAAGTAAAGGAGATAGTAGCAGCAGCAAAAGAAAAATCATGGATAGATTTCGGGAACAAAATGGAAGAAGATAGTACTGGAAACCAGAAACTATTCTACATGGTACTAAAAACACTCAGAACAAGCAAACAACCAACACAAGAAATATACATAAAAAATAAAAATCAAGAAATACTAACAAATAAAAAAGCTATAATGGAGAGATGCAGAGAATACTTCAAGGAACTACTAGGACATCAAAGACAAAACAAGGAAGAAAATATAAATGAAACTGAAATAGAAAATCAGAGGGGAGAAGAAAAAACGGAAGAAATAAAAATGGAGGGGCTGAAA
Source organism: Ctenicera cuprea (assembly GCA_958336395.1). NCBI lineage: Eukaryota > Metazoa > Arthropoda > Insecta > Coleoptera > Elateridae > Ctenicera > Ctenicera cuprea. The sequence continues at coordinate 11,612,023 of OY284496.1, read as the reverse complement.
AATGTAATAAAAACCTAAAAAATGGAAAAACACCAGGAAATGACAAAATCACTACAGAGATGATAAAGAATTTGGGGAAGACGGGAAGAGAAATTCTACTACAAATAATAAACAAAGCACGGAAAAATGAAAAAATCCCAGAAGAATGGGGAATAGCACTAATAAAACCGATACACAAGAAGAAAGATAAACAAACATGCGAAAATTACAGAGGAATAACATTACTGAACACCATAGTGAAGATATATGTACAAATTATTAATAATAGATTAAAGATAATCCTAGAACCACAACTAGCAGAGCCACAAAGCGGATTCAGACCCGGAAGAAATACACAAGATCATATCTTCACAATAAAGCAAATAATAGAGAAAAAACAACCACAAAATAAAAACATCTTTCTAGCTTTCATAGATCTACAAAAAGCGTTTGATACAGTACCGAGAGGAAAAGTATGGAAGGGACTGCGGAAAAGAGAATAAACAATAAGATAATAAAAGTGATTCAAGATCAATGTGCACATGGGTGGGATTATCAAGAAAAGTGAACAAATAAATTATTCATTGGATATAGGAACCTGGAAAGAGTAGAGATAACAGCAGGAGTATTCGCGGATGATGTGGTGACAACCGCGGGAAGCGAAAAGAAATTACAAGAAAACCTAAAAATATAGAAAGAGGAAATGGAAGAAGAAGGGATGGAAATAAACATAAACAAAACGAAAATAATGGTGATAGGACATAAAGACATAAAAACAAATATTGAACTAAACGATGTCAAAATAGAACAAGTAGAAGAATTCAAATACTTGGGGGTAACACTAGAGGAACCAGGAAAACAAGAAGCGGAAATAAGTGAAAGAATTGACAAAACAAGAAAACTATACTACGCAATGAACCAAAAATTCATAAATAAAAAAGAAATAACTAAACAGACAAAAATAAAAGTTTTCAATACTATACATAGACCAGTATTAACATATGGATGCGAATCGTGGAATCTCTCAACCAGACAAAAAAATAAAATACAAGCAATGGAAATGAAATACCTGAGGCGAGTACTGGGAGTGACCAGGGAAGACAGGATAAGGAATATACAAATAAGGGAAAAATTAGGAGTAAAACCAGTAACGCACTTCATAGAACAGAGACAACTTAGTTGGTGGGGACATATAAAACGAATGAACAATAACAGACAAGTAAAACTAGTGTATGAAACGAGACCACAGACAAGGAGAAAAAGAAGAAGGCCAAGAAAAACATGGAATCAAGAGATAAGCAGAATACTTCACGAGAGAGGAAAAACATGGGAAGAAGCAAAAAACCTAGCAAAAAATAGAAAAGAATGGAAAAAATTTATAGATATGAAATGAAATATAATGTAATTAATGTAAATATATAAAATTAAATGTACATAGAAATGTAAAATGTAAGCCCGACACCGAATAGGTAAAAGAAAATACGATTATAATAATAATAATAATAAAAAAATTCAGTTTAAAAAATTTGGAAGTTTAAGATGTTTTTAAAATATTAAAATTTTGGTAAATTTTTAAAAATTTTGAAGAATTTTGAAAATTTACAAAATGGTTAGTAATTTTGAGAACTTGTGAATATTTTGAAAAATTACAAAATTTTGAGAAATTTTGGGAAGTTTAACTTTTAAAAATATTTTGTGAATTTAAAAAATTTTTGTTTTAGTATTGGCTAATTATAAAGAATAGTTATTCGTTGAAATTTAAAATCGATTATCTGCTTAAACTGTTAGGTAAACCACCAAAAGGAATCGTCTCCGAGAGAGGAGCTCTCTCAATATATGATTGTTCCTATTGTCATTGAACATGTTCATACCGATTATGAAGCCAAATTTCCCGCATTTTTAAAATATCGAAAAATCGTTTGCGGAGGGGTAGGAAGATCAGGTTTGCGCGTATATAAGAATCTAAGATTCTTTTCCGAGCGCATGTATTTTGAAGTAGAGCACCCGTTCTCCTGTCCCCATTTTTTAATGCAATCGCCCGGTTTTATGCTATTTTGTGTTTTCTACTTTGTATCCAATATAATAATAATTGGGTGGCTTTTTTGGCGATCACTCAAATAAACTGTTCAAGTAAACGATCAAAAGGAAACCCCTCAGTGGATGTATTTTCTTATTGGAAAGTGGAAGATGATAGGAAGATCGAGCTTCCGCACATCAGCTATTCGACATGCGTAGAATACGAACCTAGGATTTTTTTTCGAGGGCGTCTATTTTGAAGTACTACACTCTTCGCTTCCCCCTTTTATTTGGCGGACTAACCTCATTTTGAGTTTTCTGCATTGCCTTAATGCAGAAAACTCAAAATGAGGTCCTGACTGTAAAGTGTATACAAATCTACACACAGACACCTTTGCAGCGTCCTCTTTATCGGTCTCCCAAAGCTCTAATTCCTGCTTATTAGTCAAAATGTTTAGGTCGAAAATGTTTGCTATAAAAGTACCAAAAATATGTTTAAAATGTGCATGCTATTGGACCGCCGGCAATGACTCCTGTAAAGTTTTCTACGTTTTTGATGTGAAATGAGTCTACAGTGATTTAATGGGCTTCATGTTGTTCTGATTGTTGTCAGTCGTTTCTAGCATTTTCTGTTAATTTTTAAAAATTTTGACTTCTAATTTAAATAAAAACCTTCCATCTGAATTAAGCCACCTACTTACAATACATTTTCGTCTGTATTCACAACGCGCTGCAGCGTTTTGAATGTTAGGTAAAATTTGTAGATCTTTCAATAACTCAAAAAGATTAAGAGCTACCCACCGTAGCTTAAATCTTTAAATTCTTCTTCTTAAATTAAATGTCATACGGCATCTTTAAACTAAAAGTGAATGATGATGACGCTATGATAACTTTATTCTTTCTAATAAGTGCTGCCACTGTTTGTATAAAAAGAAAATTTGGAAATTAAATCTCTCTCTGAACAAAAATAAGAACATAACTGTCTTGTTGAGATGAAAAGCTGGGAAGCTTGTATACTGTTCAAACTATTGCCATTGGAAAATGTTTATCGAGTTTATTACCTTTGTGCAGCGCCACATGACACAAACTACAAAACGTTATCGAAGAGCAATTTTTGTACTAAAAAAGTTAGGAAATTTTTGATAAAAAATTGATTAAACATCATAGCATGACGCTATATAAGACCTTTAGGGAATTTGTAGGCCGTTCTTTTTTTTATCCGTGAATGCACTTGACGATTTGATTGGGGTATTAATTGTAAAATTTTTTTTTTAGTGGTGGGTCCCTTTTATTAAGCTAAAAATATCTACCAGAATTCCAGTAACTAAATTAACAAAAGCGCTGTCGTCCATATTCGCTACGAGTTTTATGATTATGTGGGATGAAATAGTCTAATCAAAATGTGAAATATTAGACTCAGTGGGCGGTTGACATTTCTTAAAATAACTAACAAAACAATGGGCGAAGCACTTCGCCTGGACTTTCCTATATTTTCACACAAACTAAATACTTTTATTTATCTAATAGCAACAATTACATCACATCTTACTAAGAACTGTTTTGAGTTGTACCTTTTTTAAATATAAAACCCTGCTATTTCCTCATTGCAAGACGAACAACTAACAACAATCATAAACTACCTGTATAGAAATTTCAAAGTCGCGTGTACGCAACTATCTCGAAGCTACTTACTGTCTATTATCACGTGATTATACTGTGTACATCTCTTACGCACTGCGTGTTTTGCAATCTACCTTGCACACTTTCACGTTGTCATCAATGCTACTATGCTGCCTAAGTTACAACGGAAGCTTTTTTTTCTATTATTTAATTTTTTGGAAAACGATTCCTCAGTATTTAAAAGAATCAAAACCGTAAAGACAAATTCGTGTACCAAAGTTAGGACAGAGGAGAAAAATTAACTCCCCTCAATAATGCTGCGCCTGAAAATGTTTTATTGTTCCTCGTTTATTAAAAAGAGAACTTTTGATTTTCCAAAATTTATAAAAGGCGTCACATATAAATTAGTGGACTGAGTCACGAACCAAACTGTAGCCGATCTACAAACCTACAGCGTTAAAAAAAATCGAGTTGCCAGTTTCTTAGCAATGTTTTTTGAAAATGTCCAAAATTTAGAAAATAGAAATTTTTTTTCACAGTTTCCATTGGTACAAAAATTCTCTTACATAGTTACATGGTGTACCTCTAGGGCTATTGTAATATGAAATTTAATCTCGATCTGTCACTTCGTTTTTCGATAAATAAGGGTTAAAGTACAAATTTTCGAAAATTCATAGAAGGCGACAAATTAGCAAACTGGAACTTAAACCAAATTATTATGTCAGCCCTAGCTCTATGGGCTCACAAAATTTATAAAAAATTGTTATGTTCGTTTTTGAGCAATATGTAACACACGAACACATACGGACAAAATTTTTTTTAACAACACTATTTTTTTTATTAATGTCCATTTTTTAAATTTAAATCCATTTTTTTATTTATTTAAATCAATTTTACAATGATAATAATTAATGTGAACCGTCGTTTTGTTACTTTTGTTATGTTGGTCCGTGACGGTATACGTTTTTTTTTATAAAAAATTCAATACTAAGTTCTATTTGGATATGTTTTTCCTCTTAATTTTACAACCGATATAGAGAAAAATCATGTTAAGAGAATGCAATAATTTGTACAATATAAGCTGGCAATTGCAATTTTGCATACACTATCACAAACATATAAAACTGCAATTAAAAGTTGTTTATTTGATTTCTTTGAGATAAACAACTTTCAAATAGCTAACGGCTTAACGTCCAGCACAACTAACCAATATTCGCAGTATAGATTTAAATATTCGCCCAGTATGAAAATAAAACCATTTTATGAACAAAGAAACTAATTTACGGTACCAAGAATGAATTTTTGAAAAGTTGTTTTTATAGTAAAAAACATGATTTTTAATTTGTTTCTGTAAATTACGTCAACCAAATTTTTAACTGTTTTTATAAAATATCTAAAGTTTTACATTTATGCTGTAAGAAAACAACAATGGTGGTAATTTATCTAATTTGGAAGGATAATGTTGAAGAAAAGCAAACAGATTAAATTTGCCAGCTAATATGAACAATTAAAATACTACTTCGGCAAAACTCTTTAAATTTGTGCAAAAATTAAATCGAAGTAATGAGCACGTTTCGTGGCGGTTCTTCGTCAGGTAGGGGTTGTGTTCACGCTATGCTCGTTTTCGAACATTGCTTTTCATTCGGCGATATCTCGTGATTTCCCAGACATAAAATTTCCTACATATAAAGGAGCTTTTGTGTGAAATCTATTACATCAATTGATTGATGTCGCTAATTTTGCATAATGTTACATTTACAACGGGATACGTTTTACACCTCCTTTGGCTCCATTGAAGGTGTAACAACTGCTAGCTTCTTATTGTACGATAGAGACGCCATACGCATACGATACAAAGGTGCTTGTGATGCATCATACAAATGTCGTATTTGTCGCTTCACGATGTGTATAGAAGAGGCAAATGTCTCTTTGAGGACTACATAGATTGGGAATGTGGGAATCGTGCTCAACATCCACAATGAGTGGTGAGCGAGTTCGACACCTGCGACCGCTGGATCAATCACCCTCCACCCTTTGAAACCACGTTCTTCGCGTTACTAGGGGTTTAACCTATGTTGCACCTTATCATTTTTTGTCCTTAGCTTATTACTGCTTATCTGATACAACTTTCAACCTTAAACCCTTTGAATTGCAACTCTTATTATTATTATAATCTTGATTCGTATTGCCTTGCGCAATGCGAACAATTTTGAAGATTTTTCAATTTAACAAATTTATTTAAAATCTGTTTATTCTGCTTTAATGAATAACTAAAGATTGTAAAAAAAACGCGAAAAGAAGCAAAAATAGTATCATGATTTTCCTTCAATACACATTGTTTTCCTAGCAACTATTTTTCTTTTGAACTACGTAAACAAGAAACAGAATGCAGAGATAATTAAAGGGTTGTGTTCATTTATTAAACGGCACAACAAAAGTTTTCTGATTCATATCTGGAAACGGAACTTTATACAGAAATAGATTTGTACTTTTGTTTCATGTATTAAATATGTACCCAAAATGCGATGTGATAAGCGACAATCTCTGACAATATTTCTATAAATATGTTTAAAATTATTTGGAAAGTAACGGAAATTAAACAAAGTGTAACTTAAAAAAGAAACAAAAAAAAGTAATAAAAATCAGGATTGAATCTAATTTAATAAATGTTATACCTACATATTACATAGTAATTCATGGTAAAACTTGAATAAACATGGAAATATATAATTCAACAGACAAATTTGTCAATATTTGTTTAGCTTAGTCTTTATTGAAATGACTGAATATTGCTTTAACTAAGGTAAATAAAGAAAATTATAGATATAAAGTGATGCTGACACAATTGCTGCTTTGAATAAGTGGAAATACGTGTGTTGGAAACATTACGAAAAAAAAACGAATTAATAGACAGAACAAATTGTAATTCATTGAAACGTATAAATCTGATAAAATTATTATTACAGTTACAGTTTTTTGTCAAGGACTTTATTCGGACGTTGATAAATAATGAAAACAGTGAAGTAATATCGGGAAAATGTCTGTATAATTGGTACTTAACACAATTCCAGTTACGTGTAATGATTCATGAAATAAGCTTTTAATTTATGTATAGTTGTTAAATGATTTTAAAAACAACTTCACATTTAAATTCCCTAAAATTCTACAGATATTTAATTCAATAATGCTATTGATATTTTTATATAATTTTAATAGACATTAGGACCTAATGTCCAGGGATCATGCTGGCCAACAGGATTATATAAAATTGTGCATCTGAGTACTTTGCTTTAAAAAATTGTCAGTTACATTTGCTGAAACACTTAGTAGCCTTTCTTCATAAAAGCGTAGACTTTGAAATTCAATTCATATCACGTGCTTATGAAAATTAAAAATAAAACTTCTGTAAAGCAAAAAATCACTTAAAAATGTGTTATTCTGGAACGTATTTTCTAACATCTCAAACATATTAATTTTGATTTTTTTATTTTTCAGATTTCATTTAATCATTTGCAGAAATTTAATAATCATCACGTGTCATACTTTCCAATACTTTTGTAACTAGTTCATTGCTACGTTAAAAGCAAATTAATTTGACAATGTTATTTTTATTTTGTGTTCTAATATACATACCATTTCCCGCGTTTCATAAACCTGAATTTATTGTCAATTTTAAAGTGTTAATTTTAAAAACATATTTACACTGAAATTACCTAGAATAATTATTTACTGAAATATATGTAAAAGTTTTATGGATGTTAAGTCCAAGGATCATGTCGGCCGAGAGGATTGTATAAAAGCTGTATTTTTCTACATGCTTGTAGCAAATTGTCACCTAACTTTGCTGAAACACTTGGTAGCTTTGATTAATATAAATCTGTAATATGTAATTTAATTCATATTATGTGCTTATTACAATTAAAAGTTGTTTCTTTAGAACTAAAAATCACTTAATATCTATATTAAATACCTAACTGCCTCACCATAACAACACGATTAAATCTTGCATCTCATAAAAATTTATCACTATAACACACGGCTGGGCCCATGCATGTCGGCTCAGTTTAGTGATTGCTTTTCTGTTGCTGCCGCTTCTGTTTCTATAATTTAGTTATTTACGGCATTCTTAAATTATAGCGGGTTTTAAATGTATATTTAGCGCGCTGACAACAAACAAGCACATACCAGACAAATTCTACTATTTATTGTCTTACAAATGCAGGATCAACTAGGTTCCGCTTATTATTATTTCAGTAAATAAGCGTTATATTCTAGATTTTCAAAAAGTTGTAATGACTGCTATTTTAAAGCTAGAGAGTTTGGTAAAATAGTTTTAAATTTGCCTTAAGTTCTTATTGTAGGTATTTGAAAACACTTTTAATTTAAAATATCATAAAAATTTAAAAAAAAATTTATGTCTTAGATATTTGAATATTGGTCTATTTTTAAAATTTTAGCTATTTTAAAACATAAAAAAATAATTGTTAAATATCCAAGATATTTGGAAATTACCGCCATCTATAAAGTTTGTACCCCCGCTAAGTATCAGTCTTAAATCTAGCAACAGTAAACAGCTGCGTCCTTAAACGCGGGCGCTGATTAAAGTAGAACGGTTGGTTACGTCAACACATAACTAGTGCACATAACCTGCAAAACAAGATTGTTGTAAATTGTTGTTTCACTCACAAAACATATACCATTAGTCTATTATATATTACTTAGTAGCCCAAATTACGAGGGAGTAGGGGGAGGGGGGGAACACCTAAATGCATTATTAAATGAAGTTATAATAAAACGACGAAAGTCGTAACGTTGCCAGGCGTAGTTTAACTTAGCGGTACTACAAACCTTATATATAGGGATACATTCCGAATATCTTAGATATTCGACAATTCTTTTATTTTAAAACTTTTATAATATTTTAAATTAAATTTATTGTACAATTCAAATTTAGAATATCTAAGATATTTTTAAATAAAATAGCTTTTAAATATCTGAGATATTGCAAAACTAAATTTAATTAAACATATCTAAGACATTTAAATTTAAATTAAGTTTAAATACGTTGAAGCATTTAAAGGATATTTCAAAAGAGATAATTTAAAATATTTCAGATATATTTTATAATAATTAAAATATCTCGGAGATATTTCTAAATACTTACAAATATCTTAGCTATTTTTAATTTAAATATATTTACAGTACAAACCTATGATTCGTTAAGATATTTATAATTTATTAATAATATCTCTAAATTATTTTCAAAACATATCAATATATAATTTTACTGTGTTGAAATTCGCTTCCACTAAACAGTAAAACTGTGTTCCATAGACTTGACTTGCTTTATTTGTTCTATTTAGCAGTTCTTGTTCCTGCTTTCGTGTTCTACTTTTATAAGTAATATTGGGTTCTACAAACTATGAGTATTTTATAATTTTTATATTTTAAAATTTTCAAGATGCAACATAAATTTACTTTTTTTAATGGAACCCATATCAACATTTGGTGTCATTAGAAAGCTTATTTTTCTCCCTTTCGCTGAATGAAGTGGCCAATTTCATGTCGTTCCGTTTTGTTTAGAAAAAAAAAAACAAAAGCAAAATAAATTGGTCTCATAAATGTGCATTTTTCCCTAAGTAGTTGTTCAAAGCTACCGAGTTCTAAAAAAAGGAATTATATTTTAAGGTTTTGTATAACATTGTGTTTACAGATTTACAATAAAATTCAGTTTATGAAAAAAATTGCAAAAGATTTGTTTAAGCACAAGTTTTTATAATAATACTAAAAGATATGCTACAAACAATTTCATGTTAATACCTCCTTAACATGAATCATCTAAATTTATATTTTTTAATCTCAAAATGTAGTTGAACCGCGCAAAAGTACAAGAAATTATTCTTAAAATTTAACGAAACAACTTATTCCTGCAAGTGTGTCAGGGGCCGATAATCTAGGGTGTGTAGGTACCCTAAAGAGATTAACGTCCAACCTTTTCCTCTTACTAAAATTATAATTACCAATTATAAGATTATGACAGTTAGGTGTTATAAAGTATTAAGGGATGAAAGGCCCTTTTCTCACCGCATGACAGCAACCTGAAATTAGCATTTGTCTGCTAATTGTTAAAAACTAAAGCCAGCAGAAAACTTGGCGTGTCATGAAAGATAACGCTATCATTTTGTGTAGGATTAAATAATAAACCTTTTATAATTATTATATTTAAATGTTTAATTATGCCAGCTACGCAAAATACAAATTCGTGTAGAATAAAATATATCTGTTTCTGTATTTACAGAAACGTTCAGAATAAGTAGATTTCCATGGATCGGCGTCAGATATCAGCAAAATAAAACTAGATTACGCGCGGAATAGTAGAGACCGTGCGAGTAGGGGAATGCAGGTAGTTGATATTAGAAAGGGAATTGGTAATTTTGCATTTATTGAGGTTTAAACTTGTGCAGGTGAAAATATAAGTAGTGACAGGCATTATATTCAGGGATTTCGTCGGTGATTGTCGCATCAGGTGTTTTAAAACGCGATTAAACTCTGGGAGTTCTTAATGGCTTGCAAACAACACTGTAGGAGCTAAGTAAGGAGGGTCTCTTTCTCTCTCACTCTCTGTGGCAGATTGTATAAAATGTATTACAGAAGGGAGAATCGATCCGAGTGGAAATCGGCGTTGTCTCTCCTAGATCGCGAGTTAGGTAAATGAAACGCAGCCTCTTCTACTAACTAGTTTCACATAAAATCGGGAACAATTCGAACTGAAACGGCTCAAAAGGAATAAGTTGAATGGGGGTAATTTCGGTGACAATGTGTTTACCAACGATGATTCGACCCGGACGGGATTACAACGGCTGCTCTTCACGGGATAATGAACCACCACGAATAATAATCTCTACATTAATTATATCGGAACTGTTGACCAAAGATATTACAGCCGAGTATAACCGGATAATAAACTAATCTGTTTACTTTACATTGCATTGTCCTGGGACGAGCCACAAGGGCTAATACATCGCGGAAACAGCGTAAGTGGCTAAGGGGTTGCTTTTGTCATTCCCGGTTCTGCTTCCAAACCGCGGCACTTTAAACACTCCGTTAATGCATCGACTGATTTCCAAACACTGCTGAAGTTCAGATTTATAAACTAGCGGGATCTTCCATAACAAACTTTCCTACTACTCAGATGTTGCATAATTAATTCCGAAGTACTTCAAACATTCGTCTGCTTTAAAAATATAGATACGAGGGGCTCTAAAATCAATCTGCTATTAACCCGAGAGGAAATAATATCGACCTCTTGTCTAAAGCAATGCATGCTTCGGCATCATTCGTCTTTTACTGAAAGTTTATTATAACATACTGGAGACATTAATATCGCGATATTGGCTTGTGCGCTTGTAATATTGAAACGTTGCGAAATGCACTTGTACCAACTAAGCCATGAAAAACGAAATCCAGACCAAATTACAAAACAATTACCAACTGGTACATAAATACGTTATGCAGTCAACATGTAATTGTGCGCTATTTATAACTACAGAAGTAGATACAAGTAACGAGTAACTCTCCGTTCTACTTAATTAAAAGAGACGCATGGGAACGGACAATAAATCAGAGCCAAACACTGAATAAAACAATTCGGGATGCGGCTTTTGACAATGTGCCATTTTTGCTACCGCCCTGTACTTCGCTTTAATTATAAAGAGGAAGTTAAAGCTTCAATTACTTTGGCGATGTTATCTTGATGGTTACTCCTCAAACTTTTGTCGTTTGCCTTATTGAAATACACGACTTGAAAACCATGTTTAAACCCCAAAAATTACGTTTTAAACGGATTCAGACTTTTGTTCTTATAATACCGTTATAACACAATAGTCGTTTACGCAGTAGCGTAACCATAATTTTATTATGAATTCTCAAACAAAGAGAATTTCTTCGAGGTATTCTCACTTACTTTATACAATCAACCTAATATTCATGAAAAGTGCAATTTTATTAAGAAACCTCTTCAAACAAAACCTTACATCAAAATTGGATCAATGGATACGGAATTAATTCGATACCAAAACTGTTCGCAGCGGAAGTTTTGTCTACTAAGATGGGCTATTGTGTGAGTCGCTGTAGTTGAATAAAGACGTACTGAAAAAGTCAAGTGGCATGCTTCGGACGTTAACGGTACAGGGTGATCATTCATCGACAGGCTTTTCTTCAAACAGAAAAAAAAACATAAAATGCCTAAAAAATTATAATTCCAATGATTTGCTGGTTTGGCAAACTATAGACTCCACCATACATTTAATATTTATTTCCGACGCCACCGTTTAATTTTTCTTTAATCAACACCTCACTTGTTATATACCACTAAAAACTCTTTTAATTTTAGGTCGAATTTTTGATAAATTTTTTTCTATTTTTAATAATTTTGAAATTAGAAACGTGTACCTAAAAAACGTTAATTTTAATATTAGTTGTAATATACCTAATATTCCGGTTTTACAATCTTGATTTAAATAATTACGCGTAAACACGTTGAAATACGTATAAACTTAAAATAAATCTGTTGGAGTTATTCATTATTAATTTATTTATATTACTATTTCTGAACGTCTCTGTTGAAGATTTAAAAAAAAATTAAGTCGTAATACTAGTTGTATATTATTCCAATGACAATAAATGAAACAAAAATTAATTGCCCAACTTAACAACGCTTTTACAAAAGATTTTTCATTTTCTCAACAGTTTTCCTCATTTTACATTGCATTTCTGAATACTCAAGTTTCCTACATGTGTTTAGATATTATGAGCGACATGTCGTTTAGTATGCAGCCTTTTCGTAGCAGAAAGTTTACTTTGAACTCTCTAAAGTGTTTTTCAAATTATTTTCATTTGCTTACCGTAGTTTGCTACATAACAAAGAAAAGCAAAATTTGCGTTGCAGCCACCTAACAAAATATTATCTTTATCATAATAATTATTTTAACATGTATGTATGTCTTCTAATTTCCAAACGAATAAACATAGAAAATATTTTCGTAATTATCTTTTACGTCCCACTGTTGGGCTCCGGCACTCTTCTCTGCCACGTTCTCTCCTTAGCGCTGAGGTGGAGTACGGGAGACCTGCAGTTTAACGTCGAATCCGAACGACTAAATACGAAAGAAGGTTTTAGGCATTAAGACCCTACGACTGCCTACACCGCACCGGATTGGGAAATGTGAGTGGCGGGTTGCGGCGTAGATTTTTATCGCTGCATGGTTTTAGCGGGGAATCGAACTCCAGACTTTTAGCCTTAGAGACCAAGCGCCCAACCTCTAAGCTACCACCACAAAAAATATTTATAGTGCAACATTCTTCTTAAAGAAGAGTTTATAGATGGTTATGTATAAAAAACTAAAATATAGATGGAAAAAGATTCTAAACGGTGTCGCGATGCTTAGCGAAAACAAACAGTTTTTAATAAACGCACTATTTATCAAAATAACAAAATAATGCCTTTTTCATATTGAACTACCTATCCTTTGCCTTGCCATTTTCAAATTAATTCTAGAGTGTTGGTAAATGTTTCCAAAATAAATAAAATCTACCTTAGAAAGGTATTAAATAAGACTCAATAATCGAGTATGAAAAAACCAATTTAGTTAAAAAGAAACTAAAAAATCGATTTCTTTGATTTAGATTATAAATTTTTGGGGGTTTCAAGAAACACACTTATGTAGTTTGCCGGTTTCAAAATCGTACAGAAAAAACAGCTTGTTCTGTTTTTTTACATTTACAGAACTTGATGCCCCCATTAGAAGTCGTAAAAGCTTTTTTAAATCTGAAAAAACGGTGTACTTATTTTCATCTGGATATTAAAAAACTATAAAAAATTACAGATCATCACATTTAAAATTTTTTAAGTCACCCCCCTATAAACTAGGGTGATTTTTCATAACTCACTATAAGCCTATTATACGACCCTTTCAGTCCCATAAATTTGAAAAACAAAATTGCTCAATTTGTGATAGTTTTGGAGAAATCAACTTCTAACACTTTTGATGCCGCACCCTGTACACGAAGCTGAAGCGCGCAGTCAACGCCTTGAAGCCGATACAAGTTTAGATAAACCTTGATTATTTTTTATTTTGAGTAATAGGATGAAGTGAAACAGAGATTGAGCATTTTTAACTAGTAACCTTTGTTGCTTCATGAATAAACCATGTTTATCTCTACTGTGTCCGTCCGCCTTGCTATACCTAGATGAGAGTTTCAACGTTTACATTGAATTGCTTATTTCGCTGTTACAAAGTACCGGCCAGCAACAGCCGGAATGTAGTTACGCCATCTATTTGTGTCATACACAACCCATGATTTTGAGAGAAATTTTTAGTAGATAGATAAAAATGAGAGAACTTTTTTCAAGCAGGAAGTATTTTTATGAGAGAACTTTTTCAAGGAATGATTTTTTATGAGACGTTTTTCAAAAAAGTTTGTTAGGAGAACATTTGTCACCAAAGAAATATTTTTTGAGAGTGTTTTTAATAGAAAAATATTTTTATAAGAGAGCTTTCTTCGAGCGAGATATATCTTTATAAAAAAAATTTGATGTATGAATACAATACTTTATTACTTTAACAATATTGTTGAAGTAATAAAGTATTTTATTGATACATCAATATGAACTTTTTTTTTCAACAAATAAATAAATATATTTTCCTGAAAAAAATTAAATTGAAATGTTTTCCTTTTTTCGATGAAAAAAATTCGCTGTTTTAATAAATAATACTGATATACAGAACACATTAAATTATGTCAAAATTAAAATGATATTCTTATTCTACTGTGACTCAAACAATTTTGCTTAACCAGGCATATTTTATCGTCCTCCGTTGGTTTTAGAGTATGGGGACTATGAACCTACAAAATTTAAATAAAATTGCAAGCTAAGGTTACGCCTAATTTTTTCGAAAATGTCCACAGTTTATGCCGATGTGACAACTCAGTTTTGAGTAAATATAGATATTAGAATCAAAATTTCCAGAAAATTATAGCGGTTACCATTTTAAAGTTAGAGTGTTTAAAAAATATGTTCTTAAATTTGTAAAAATCCTTTTTTGAAAAAAATTATAATAAACAAACGTGTCTAACTTCCGTTTTAGGCTCAGAACCGCAACAAAATACTTTTTGGCTTCACAAATTTTTGTTGTATCTAGGTATGCCAAATTTCATTAAGATCGGTTCAATAGTTTCTAAGGTTCCATACATACAGACACAGGCATTTTTTTAAAACTACTTTTTTGGGTTTCTAGGCGTCCAAAACACATATTTCCGCCAAAACCTCAGTATCAAAAATTTTTGTGGTCACAGTTCATTCACATACTGGAAAAGTATCGTAAAGTAAAAACGCATTGCAAAAACTAAGGCGATGTAGGTTCGGACGTCAACACAGTAGCAAGATAGGGTGTAAGGTTTATTCTTTCAACATTAATAAGATTCACTGTGGGCACAAAGTAGGAGTCGATAGTCACTTCACCCGTCTGACATTTTGTCTACTAATTTGGACTTGTAAGAAAATGCCACAGATTTGCACGTTAGCAGTACAAAGGTGGCACTTAAAACATAAGGAGTATTCTCTCAAAATTAATAAGGCCCAACATAAGCTTTAAATAAGAGTCATTAATCATCTCTCGCGTCTGAAATATTGTCTACTAACCTGAACTCTTAAGAATCGAACTAAAACTAAAAATTCAAGAGATACAAGTGTAAACGTAGCCTAATCTTCTAAAATTAATAAGTCCCACCATAAAAATTCATAAAATCATAATTACCCCACCCACGCATCTTAAACTTGTCTACTTTCCTAAGCGTGTAAGAATATAAAAAATGTACAATGAAAAACTGAAGCGACAAGTTCGCACGTTGATACCACACTAAGATATAATTTTGAAGATTCGAGTGTTCTGTAGGTAAAAATTACGAACTTAATTAGATATATTGTTAATAAAACAATTATTAACTTCAACAGGTTTTTATGTTAACTTTTAGTGTTAGCCTAAAATAAAAACCCGTTGCAGTTATTAATTGTTTTATTTACAATACATTAATACGAACTTTAAGGAAGTAAAGCTAGAACTTATTAATAAAGCACACCATAGGCATTAAATAGCAGTCAATAATCACCTTTTTGTCGGTTCCTTGAGAGAGAAGACAACAACAAATTCACTTCTTGACGTAATTATTACGCAAATGTCTCTCCACACTACTATGCAATAATAATAAAATATTTAACAAAAAATCAGTTGAAACGCCGAATTAATTTATTCTAGCGGTGTAGGGAGTTAAAAATATTTGATTACGAGCAGTAATTGGTGCAAGCATCTACACGCAGATATACATAATTAAATAATAAATGCTAATAAAATTAAAAACGAGAATTGTAGTGAATTCATTATGCATTGTTGACTAGACAAAATGACTGTTAAATATTTCAAGTGCAACAAACTAAAAAATTTGAGCGTCAAATTGATTGTAAGTAACTTGTTGGCGTCTACACTGTTTGCTTCCAAATAGCTTATCTAAAGCTTTCATAATCTGTAAAACCTCCACGTGATATTCATAATTCTGTTTCTGTTTCTTGGATATTGCTCCCGTAAACCGCATATCGATTTGGAATACAAATTTTGCTGTTTGCATGTTTTCCTCAAATTGATTTTAAATTATTACAATTCCGTTGCTAAATATAAACAATCTTGATGTTCATTATATAGATAATAAGCTTTTTAACGATAATTGGTACATACCTTTCGTGCCAGAGCGTACTATTTAAGTTTGCCTGGGTTCTCCTGGCGACTAACCCACAACTTTTAACATTTGTACAATGAATTTTCCTCGATATCTAAATGTTAAATTTTCTTGTATACGACCTCGTAATAAAACCCAAAATTTAAATTTTTGTTTTGTTTTAATTACCTACCGGTGTAATTTAAAACCTTCTAAAAGGCCAAGCACCTTTTTACTCGTTTAAAAGGGGAAAAGCAAAATTTAGAACAAAATAACGGTTTTTTAATCAATTTTTGGAAAAATATACCGGCTGTATAGCTCGCCATAAAATTAGAAAAAATCGGGAAAAACAAACTTATTTTCTTAAATTTCAAAAGTACCTACTCACTATCAATAAAGGTACGCTTAAATTAATGCAAACACATGGCAATAAGGGTACAGGGAGGTTTCTGAAGGGTAAGTGATGTGTATTCTTCATGAATATTTACACTGAACGTGGCGATTGCAACCCGCGCTCGCTGCAAACAACGTGTCTAAACAGCTAATTTCCATGCATATATACAGAGGAGTTCCTCTGACACTCCAAAAGGACATTGAACCATCTAATTAAAGTTTGGGTACTTCATATTTCACGTATATTACAAAGTAAATTGCGAAACATTTTTATCAACTCCGGTAGAGGTCTTCGCTTTATAAAAATTGCAAGCCTTTGTCGAACTTTCGGCTGAAACAAAGGGTCAATCTTTTAAACCGACTGTTAGTTGCGTTCTACAGATGTCTAACAGAACCGCATTTAACAGCAACTTTTTCCGTTATATTTGAAGTATGGATATGCTGGTCAGTATCAACAACTTCACATGTAAGACACTGCAGTATTTACTATTTTTTAATTGGAATTATTTTCCACGCTGAACTGCTTTTGCAGGTATCTGTGTAACTAATTACAAGCGTCAGGATTAATAACGCAATACTCACCTCATTGCGGATCGTTATGCCTCAATGGAAATAAAAAGTTAAAAAACACTTAAAAGTGGAAAACACACTGTTTACACTTGCACCCATTATTACATCTACCCACGCGATAATACATTCTTTCTTTATGGAAAACAAAAAACGTCAAGAACTAAAAAGAAAAATTTGTTTGTAGCGGTACACCATTTATTCGATATGTTTGCATAAGGAACGTATTTTTTTCTTCATATATTGTGTTTGCGACTACCGATCTCGCCGCCTAAGTTTGCTTCTTGTTTCGATTACGGAAGCACCTATTTATTACTAATTAATAAGTCAAGCTTCCGCTTAGATCAACGCAACTAATCAAGACTTTGGTGACATTTTCAACTTTCCCACTTTCTTGAACTTTGTGAATTTTGTTAAGTTTTCAAATAATAAATTAGCGACAATTAAAAAATCTTGTTATGGGACGTAGAATTTAGTTCTTATACAGAATAACAGAGAAAATTTCTCTTTGAATAATGGAGGTGGATACCGTTACCTATTTGGATTCTGTATACCGTGCTTAAAGAGGAAATTAACTAGTTGTCAACTAGATTTAGGATTGTTTGCTTAAGAATATGAAGGGTTATTGCGATGCAAAGAGGTTGTGTGAATTACTGAAAGTGATAACGATTAAACGGCAGCTTTTCCTCATTCAGCGAGAAAAGAGTTTTAATGTAATTATATTTCTAATAATACGAGATTACCATTGATAAACATTTTATTTTTTGTAAAAAAACCTTCCTGAACGACCGCTTTTAAAATGTATGGGAATATTCTGTAGGGGATTAACTGTGCGGCAAAGTGATGATAAAATGTTCTTTTGACTAAGTGAAAATGTGCAACTACAACGATAATCCACAGGATATTGCGTTAGTTTGGGATTTATGCAAAGCTAATGCATAATTCAACCAAAAAATGAACATAAAATTGTTATCCTAATTTTAAAACAAACTAAGCCAAAGTTAAAGTTGTTACAAGCAATAAATAGACAATAAAAGCGCCGTTAAAAAAAGCTTTTCAAGCGCACTAGGCAAGAAAAAGAAATTTGTTACAGTTTCATGTCGTTAACGATGTTTGTCAGTGGATCTCTTGTAAACTAAGATGACCCTGTGTTTGTCTCGTTTACACGATCATTTTTCCTTTGACATAGCACCCCGTTTCTCTTTCCCGATCATAATACGATTTATGCCTTTTTGTGTCAATTTTATCGGAAAATGTGAACACTGATTGGCTTAATGTTAAAAATAGCGTCATGCGATTTCGCTTGCCCGTTGCCGTAATTTATTAGAAGGTTGTAGGTGGCAGAGTTTTTCGCGAGGTTTTATGAAGTCCGCCGTAGAATTCCGTGAGATGCGGTTTTTTAGAGTTAATGAAGTCGTTAACTTCTTCCATTAACTATTGAGAGGCGTTAACGGCGTGTCCGGCTAATTGGTCAGCAGGAGGGAGCTCGCGGCACTTTATGCCACATAAGCCCCCACACGGATGCCCAGCATGTGGTGCGAATGATGAGCTGCCATCAAGAATGCCACCCTCGGCCGTTCCTAATTCGCGAAAACCAAACAAGCCGCGCGGAATTAAATAGCTTCAGAATGGGACACCTGTTAATCTGGTAAACCGTCGAAACATTCTCAATTTTAATTCGCGCCGCCCTGTTCTCATAAAAATAATATACCGGGCTGCACCATGACTGGGACAACTCACCCTGACTTATAATGGTGGCGATGTACACAATGCCGATACTGAGGTAGCGGTTGTGCTGTTTGCGCTTATCAGCCATGGTACCGCAATCACTTCAGGTGGCCCTACTGGTCCATGAGTAATCCTCTTTCAAAGCACAAGCACATGGGAAAAGTCAAGGATTAACGGCCAAGCGCGGTCGCCGCATCGCGAGCGCGAGAGTAAACGACGTCGTGCGTGTGTGGGCTCTTCCTGAGCTTTTGGGCTGAATCCAATCCGATCGAGCGTCAGACTGTAACTGGCCGAGGACGCTCGTGCGGCGCTCAGGACTGCGCTGCCGCGGCGTCTCGTGCCACATGCTCCTGGGCCCCGACCACTAAGTTTTCGGCGTCAATCATTGATCTCGCGCTATTTGTATATGACAGCCGGCGTCTCGTAATATATTGTGCCAGCTTAGGTTAACAACTTGCCTCCATTTGTATGCATAAAAAGCGAGGGAGGGATGTCGGCAAACTTATAATTCGCGGGTGCGTCACCGACACCCGTTTGCCAAACTTTTATAGTTGATTAAAGTCTGACTGGGGAGGTGTTAATAACTGCCTATCTCCGATGCAACAGAAAATGAAAGCACGTGCGCTCACCAGCCTCTCGTTCCAATAGTGTACGACATCGGCCCTTGAGCTTTTCTATTATGCATGCAGCCACTGCATAAGACATTCCCGAGCTCGCAGCAGCAATCCACATACGGTGCCGAAGCCATCAAACATTCATCCGGGTCACAGCGCGCTCACGGCTCGGCCCATCCATCTTACGTTTTGTCGTCGCACAACCATCATCCCGACTCTGATACCTGCCAGCTGTATAGGACCACATCGTCTTCATTTTTCTGCGCCAACTTCTAACTTTATTAAACTTATGCCCTAACATACGAGATTCTCTGTCTACCGCATTAACGAGAAAGATTAGATGAGTCGCCGCCGAGTGAAAAAACGCTCCCGGCCAGGCAATATTATATTTTCAGCTAAATATGCCAAAAGATTCCCTGAAGTTTGTTCTCTGAAAACAGTAACGGCCTAACCAAACTTGCACCATCCACGAACGCAAACGTGCCCAACCTTTTGATCGCGAAACTCTTCCAAACAATTAACTGCAGTATCAAGCTTTACCTCTGCGACGAACGCCACGGCTTGTTAGACTTAACTTTTCGACTATAATTAGGTAGTACTATTACCACCGCTGCCAACGTTACTTAACGGAAAGACCTATCAGAAAAAATCTGTTAGCGACCTACTAATTCATTACGCTTACGCTACATGCATGACAATAACAAGTCATGTAACTTGACAGCGGGTTGCCGTATTTTGCTCAAATGGATTTTCTCGCCCATAATTTTCTTGAACCAACAACTTGTTTAATGATTAAACAGGCAAACGCACACTACCAGAGAGTTAAATAATATCTCAACCTTACCTCCTTAGATAATGCACCTACACCCGAAATTTGAGTAGAATATGCTTGTAGAAATGTTCGAGGCTGTCTATGTGATAGAAGATATGGTTTAATATCCAAAAACCGACCGGAAATAAAATAAATTAGAATAAATTGTTGTTTGTAGGTAGAAGTACGTTCAAAACTTTTACTGCGTTAGACGTTACTTAGGAATGGTTATTAATTTTTTCACGCAATATTTTAGTTGATACACCAAACACTGGCCTAATTTATACCTTCATTACATTCCATTAAATTCAGATCATGTAACAGGAATTTCAGACTGTATTTTCAAGTACACCGAGTATGATTATGCATGTACTTCATGAATCTGTTTGATTCGAACGTAATGCAAACAAGTGTAACACAGGTATCATGTAACAAACAACTCTATTGATCAGCTAACTTAAAAGACAAAAGGCACTGTATACGGGGTGTTGCAGAATTACACCGACAAACCGGGAGGTGATTTCTTAAGTAATTTTAAGAAAATAAATTCCCATGAATATATGTCCTAAACTGCTTCCTTACACAGTTAAAGCTCTTCAAAATAAAAAAAAATCCAATAATAATAACAATAATTTACCTTTTATTAAATTTTCTACACAAATACCATAGTAACAAATTTAAACCAAATACTAGGGCAACTTTTAGCTTAAGGCGCTTAAGCAAACAGCATTAACTGTTCAACCACTCAATCACGATTTAATTAATATCTCCGCTATAAATTAATACATTTAATTCAAATTTTGTGTGTATATTTTGATAGTGATGATATACAAAATATACTCTTGTTGGAAGTCGCCGACTTCAACTGTTGTGGCGATAATTCAGTTTTGGTGAAAAATCGAGTTGCCATGAAAATTTAAGTGCATCCTCAAAATGAGGAAATTTGTAGACATTTTTAGGGTAAATTCTGCAAAGCAAAGCAAAGCAATAAAAAACTATTTTCGTAATCATAAGTCCCGAAGGGCTTTCTTACAACGTTGCAGCGTCTGGAAGAGAGAAGAGCATGGACCGTCGGACCTGTTCCCTCTTCCGGAGCCTGGAATCCTGTACAAAAGCGTTGCCAGGCCCATGTTTATTAGCACTGTAAAGAATTTTTAAGAAAACGTTTAAAAATAATACAAAAAAAAAGTTATTTTGAAAACAGTATTGCCCCGCTCCCCTCGGGTTGAGACGTCACTGGCTTAAGTAATTTTGTTTGGATGCTGATAGACAATAGTACTTATTAATACTAAACCGTATGCCAAATTTTCTTACATTGTATTAAAAGATTCTTGATAAAAACTAACTTTAAATCAGAAAGCTGTAGTTCCTCGAGAAGGATATATGTTTATGAAAACTTCAAATTACCTAAGAAATCACCTCTCAAAATCGGTCGATGTAATTTCGCAACACCCTGTATAATTGTTCAATAATGACAAATTTTTAAATTTAGAAAATCACGTTTTACTTTTTTTATGTAATTATTCATTTAGTTTGCAAAAATTATTCTACAACTGCTTTATTCTCAGCTAACAACTAAAGCAGAAATTTACGCAAACTACTCATCAACTTCTTAAAATTTATAGAATACGAAACCGCAATTATTTCCGTCAAATATTACTTTCATTAAGCAAATAGTTTTAAAATTGTGCATTTTTCATATTTTAAGAAACTTAAATTAAACTTAAAAAATGGGCGAAACAGTTCGCTGGTACTTTACGTTTGAAATGATCTTGCCCTAAAACGTGATCTAAATTAAAATCAACTCAAATATACAGGTACAAGCCGCCCGCTCCAAACCCAAGGCGCGGCACTGGAGATTACCTATTCACGTAAAGCGCTAGCTAGAAATTATGCTCCCAAATTCGGACTAGAGTTGCTTATAAATACTTTATTTACAGAATTATCAAACATATGCAAAGAATAGAAAATATATTTTTTAACTAGAGCTAATTGATAGGCGTAGTTAAATTTACGTAACTTCCGGAAAACGCGTTGTTGATATTAAAAAGTATCGTTTTCTTTGCTTAAGTTTTAATATGGTTGAAAATTCCTGGTAATTCTAATAAACTGCTTCAAACAAACTATGGAACTGTTTAAAGTTTATAACGATTGACGTTTGCGTTTTTGAACAAATAATTAATTAATTGAAAACTGCTTAAAAACTTCCTATAAAGCGTCAGAGTAAAATGCAAGCTTTATCAGATTAGAAAGTTAAAAAAAACTAGTGTATACAGTTTTTGAAGAAAACTTTTTTGAAAAAATAATCAAAATGTTAAACAACTAGAATTCTTACATCACTGGGAAAAAACATTTGATTTGCCTTTAGATGTACTACAACGTTATATATGCAAAAGTTCAAAAAAAACATAGAAAAAAAAATTATTAAAAAAACGTATCCAATCTTCGTTTCCGGTACCGGTTCCAATTAAGAACCTTCTACAGAACTAGCTGCCACTAAACAACTTACACATACCAAATTTGATTAGAATCGGTTAAGGGGTTCCCTGAGATATATGAGAACAAACGAATCCACGCTCACACGCACGGGTCGTGCGTGTGAGTGTGGATTCGTTTGTTCTGGGAGGGGCTCCCACCCACCCACAGATAGAAATTTTTTAAAAACCTTTTTTTTTGGGTTTCTTGGGCCCCAAAACAAGTATTTCTGTCAAAATCTGAAATTTGAACATTTGCATGAAACCATAACTTTCCTTTATTAATAAATTCTAGCTTTACTTCGTTGAAGTTCATTTCAATTTATTGCATTTAAAACAATTCTTAACTTCAACGGGTTTCTTAGTTTTGCCTAATACGTATTTCAATATGTTTACATGGCATTTTCAGACTTGTCGAAATACGTATAAGGCTAAAATAAAACACGTGGCGAAAAAGGTGAAATTATAACTTCAACATCAACAGGCAAACGCATAACAAGGTGAATTTTCCTTTAATGACTAATTGAATTCATATCGTTTGAAAAAAGGAAATTATAATAATAAATAGTTGGTTAGCAAAGCAAGCTTAATTTTTTTGGATATTCGCCAAAATAGATTTGGGGAAAAAAGATGCCCGTAAAAGCATATTTGTTTACGCTTACTTTCTAGTTGTTTAGTTTATATTTGCAAACGGTTCCCTAAAATAGGGTATTGGTAATATTGTAAAAAGAGTATATTATACAAATATCATCGAACACAATCAGGTAGAAGCCGTTTTCTGCAAGTAAATACAAGTTGTTAAGCTGTAAGTAAAATTTAAGTATTGTAGTAACAGAAAATTTAGTATCCACTAACTTTTTCAATTATTACCTCTATCGTGTATCCAAGACATTTCGCCGAGAAGTTGGCTCCTAAAATAGATTTGAAATAAATCATGAATTTGTTACTTATCCTCATTTGTATAAGTACGCTTTCTGTAACATTATTATAATCTCAAAAACATTTACATACACGCAAATTTCCCATAGTAATTTTATTATACCTATTTACTAACATAGTCTTGTTGAAGGGTAATAATTATGATTTACTACATTTGGTGGTATATACAGTGCGTCTTTAATAAATGTTGTGTTGTAAATTATATAATTGCTCATAGTTTTGTAAATCATATATATCTGACCAACAAGAATCACGCGTTATTTTTTATAATTTAAATTTTTGGTGTGTTATATTTTTATCAAAATAACTAGCTCGGTTATAATATAAGACTATACTTACTGCTGCGCGCATCGTTCGCTTTGACATAAAAGTGCAATTTCCCGTCGTTTTCTTTTAATTTCTGCCATATTTTCGCGCAGTTTTTCCCGCCATACGTATATCGTTTTTTTTGCAAAAAAAAACTGTTTTTAGACTGCCATATTTATCAATTTTTTTTCAATAATCTGGAAGTGATTTAGAATTTCTAGACAGAAATACACACGCACACACACACATACGTTCTGCTTTATATGTATAGATTTATTACTTAAGAGCTAATTGAACACAATGAAAAGCCAATGTTTCCCCCACGTGGTTTTTCATCGTGTTCAATTACACGTCCCACTTGGAGAAATATGGATCCTTTCTATTACATTAAACCATAGCTGGTTTGAACTGAATATTGTCAACAACTTTCATCGTACTTGAACTGTAACGGAAGTTTTAATAGCGGTTAGAATGTATAACGAATATATACTATAGTCTATCAAAATTGTATTTCTTGAAAGGTCAAAGCGAAATCTTGAATTTTTTAGCATACTGCTTCTACATCCTTAATAATTTCGCGAACTTGACAATATTCAAGGATTTGTCTACGAATTTCACTACTACTATTTTAACTTAGTTTCATTTTAACAATTGGAGTAGCATAAAACAAAGTACAACTATTTATGTGTTTTAAAATAATCTACTTAACGATCAGTTTATTTGTACGACTATTATTGTAAGTGATAGCATTATCCAATTAACTTAAATTAAAAAATTACAAGTAATAAGTTCTATTTCAGTATAAACAATCAAATTTATTTTAAAAGGTGGGTAGTTTGAGCTGCTTCACGCTACACTGATAATACCATTAACAAATAAAGGGTAAAGTCGGCTTTGGACTGTGAATCTCAGATAGGTAAATAGATGTAAGACCCAACATTAGACAACAAAGCTGAGTAACCCGAAATCTCCACAAATTTTCCCGTTCTCGAGCGCGTTGTAATTATAAGGCCTGGAGTGTATAGAGGTGTCAAATTATCATTTTGAGTCCCGTAACGTAAAAGCTGTTTTCTATGATAGCGTGTGCGGTCCATTTATTTGCAACATTTTATTTGGCCGCCCCTATCAGCGATTCGGCTGGAATTGCCCAGGGAAGTTAAACCCCTGAATCTTCATGTGTGCGCGTATCGCAATATCAGTAGCAGTTTAACCGTCGTAAACCCTACCTCGCTATAAATGGACAAACCTGGAAGAACCAACGTTCTCGTTATGGCTGATTGGGGTGGCCTTTACAAAATAAAGCTGTGGTGATCGGTGCCTTATTACGTCATTCTTCTCTAAAATGCGTCTTCCAATATAAAACTGAAGGGGCGACTCAACTGTAAACGGAGGCAAAGCATACAGAAAATACCCGATTTAGCCTACTAATCCGTTGGACAAACGAATGTAAATTGTTTTAGGTGCCTTTTTATAATTCCACATACGTGACGGTTTACGTATCGGAGCGCGTGTCCGTGTGTGATCAGATTATCTTCAATAACATGCCTGCCTCCGTATAAGCCTCCTATTTGTATACGCCCCATTCCGCAACATCTGAGCTATTTTCTAACTCGGTGTGGTATAAACTAACCCACAGTAGATTACTTAACCTTATGATGTCTCTGAAACAGAGAATCATCCATCACCAACAAAGATAAATAATAAAGCGAGGCTCTAATACAAGTAGCCTGTATATCACGAATGTCAGCTTTCTGCGAAAGCGCCAGAGGAAAGAATGATACGCCGTTAATGTTAATATTTATTAGTGCATAGGTGTGTGTATGTGTGCATGAGACAACAGACGCCAACTAACGCGGAGGCCGCTATACTTATTTTCCAAATGGGAAACTCCATTTCGACCCTTTCTCACGCTTTGACTTTGATGGCATCGCAGCGCAGCGGCTTGAGCCGTTGCACTTAGAACTGCAGTTAGCCAGATTAAACGATGCCGCGCTTTCTGCGACGTCGTCGCGACCGTCATTCGGTCCAGAAAGAATGCATGGGGTGGGTTTCGAGCACTGCATTATGAATCAACCGAAGGTGTGCACCTGGGTCCAAAACGTGGATATGGCATCCAGTCGTAACTATAGGGGCGCGTACGTGAGCGCTGGCCGGGTTTATTTGACTCCTATTCCATAATAGATGAGACAGTGCTCCACTGCTGAACCGCAACGCGCTTTTACTATACTCTGTAAACCCACAAAACAGCCAACAAAAACTTCGATTCGGGTAATGAAAAGGATTCGAAGAGCGAGGAAGTGCCTGAGCACCTGCGGAAACCACACACGTTCCAGAATAATCATAACAATGATAACGCGCCTTTAAAAGTGCAGGCCACGAAGTCGGTGTCATGGCATCACGCCTCGAGCTACGCGGCTAGGGTGCCGATCGTCCTTAGCACAGAGGACTGTCACCCTTTAATGCGCCGTTTACATCAGTATAACGTGCGTTCGACGATTAACCCGCTTTACGACCCCCTACATTAGTCTTTCGTATGGGGAATTAAAATAACCTTCGCCAATAATACATCTACCGAAAGTTTTATTACCGAAAATTAAATTATCAGGACAACCCTTTTCAATTAGTAAACATCCATTTCAGTTGTCTCCAAGAACATATCTAAAACATTCTTATACTACTACTCTCTTAAGTGCTACATGGTCCGGCAAAACTACAGAGCGCACCCGTTTTCTGCTAAACTGTTATTGTATTTATTATATTTATTGTAGTATAACACGGCGTACTTACACGTGCATTTGTACATCATTGGCACGGCATATTTATTTTTTTTTTTTAAAGAAGTATACTAAAAGCCGGTAGGGCGTAGTCCACGGGTTACGCTAATTTAAATAAGTGTTCAGATGTTATACATGTCTTTAATGTGTTCAGCAATATTTTATATTTTCAAATATGCAAGGAGTTGCGATAATGAACAAGCTTTCCGTTAACTCGTAATGCAGTTGCGTTGGGGCCCGAGATTAAAAAGAGGCCAAGTTGAAAGTAGCTTTTTAACAATAAAGACAAATGTATTAGAAACAGGACAAAGTATGCAATAGAAGAAAAATATGTAGAGCGTTGAAGACCTGTCCGCCCAGCCTCGCGGCCCCGATGCGGCGTTTCCTCATTGGAGTTTGTTTTCATCATGGCAACATCTGACAGCAGATTATGTTCCACTAACAAGCAAAAAGTATAAACCCAAATTTTATTTTTATTTATATAATAGACGCGTAAACATGTGAGACAGATGTAAGGGATCCGAATTTAGTATATATAAATACTTAAATATATATTTTTATGTCATTTGATAGAAAATTGTAACCTCTATGCAACTGTGGAACTTCTTCAAAGTAATTTGCATTTATTTCAAAACAACATTATTCTCGTTCTAAAAGCCAATGACCCTAATGACCTGTCCTTGGTTTTAACAGATGCAGCGTTTCCATGTTTTTGATTCTAGGTCAAGTAATATTTTCGAAAAACTAAGTTAAGATACTGTGAGCTGTGGCATGGCCAGCACGGTGGCACGACATTTGACACTTTTTGTTTTCTTATTCAAGGTCACCTAAACACTCGGGTTATACATAGCACTCGAATAAAAACTCAACCGCAGTCGCCTATGAAACAAGCGCGGCATGTCGATGATTAGTTTTTCAAATTGTGTAGCTAATATCATAATTACGCGGTTTATCATTTTACCGCAATTCCTCATATTTAACATTTTTAAACAATTAGTAAGTAAGCATTGTAAATAATTTTTAATATTTATTGTTTTTATTTTACTAACGTGTATAATAAATGTCAGTTGGCAAACTTGAAACGATTAACTCACATAATAAAATAAAACATTTAAACGGTACTGATTTAGCAGTAAAAGCGTAGGCTGGTAATCTAGTGGCCCCCGTTCCCGTGGCAGACCTGTTTTTTCTTCTTAATTTTTTTTTTATGTAAGGGTCTTGAAAACATGACAAACCCTAATTAATTTTCGACATTTATTGTGATTTTTAATTGTTTTGTTACTTACATTGTTTAGTGTTTTAAATTTCAATTAAGAAAACGTTACCCTTTTCTTAAATAAAACAAAAATAACAATTAAGTTATAGGCATAAGGTAAGATAAAATAGCAGTACGAGATTTTGAAAAATAAGTTTTAAAAAATTTAAAAAAAGACAGATCTGCCACGACATTTGAACTGGAGCCGCCAGATTACAAGCCCACGCCTTTACCGATAAACCAACATGCTGCTTAAAGTTTATTGCCTTCTGTGAGTTAAATGGATCACGATTGCCAACATGCACGTGTGTAAAATAAAAATAATAAATATTAAAAGTAATTAACAATGATCACTTGTTAATTGTTTAAAAATGTTAAATATGAGCAATTACGGTAAAATATTAAACTACGCAACTATGATAAAAGCTCCATGATTTGCAACTACTAATCATACCGCGCTTGTTTCATAGGCGACTGCGAATAAGTTTTTATTTGATTACTTTGTATAAATAGATCACTGCGAGGGGTACATTAGAAATACAATTAGTGCCTCCTAACTGTATCCAAATTCAAACAAAAACAAAACTTTCACAAGTTATTTGTTCTGTATTAATAATAGTACTTTTCTCGAACCTTGTCTATCTTACCCTGAAAGGGTCGGAGATTAAACGTAATACGATCACTTTACATTCAGCAAAAGTAGAAAATGCACATATCGCGATCGTTTATTATATATATATATACCATATAAATCCCAAGGGAAGGTTACCTTAGGAATTCGGAGAATGTCAACTACTCGCAAAAATGATGGAAAAGGAATTTCTTACTATCTTTGTTATTGGACACATTTACTGACGGAATGGCTAAGGTCTCTTGGAGTGATTTCAACTAAGTACGTCTACCTTCAAGGTTATCTTAATTGGGGATTATGGATTTTTTTACAAATCTCCGACTGCAGAAATACCAAAAAATATATCAGCTCTTGTGAAGTACGCTAACCAACACAGCCTTCCAATTTCTGTAACAAGCGAGGTTCCCTGCCAATTCTAATTTGCACGGATTTAATTATAGTTTCTAATGGTTTCTGGCAGATGGACTTTACCTCATATGACAGTAATAAACGTGTGTCATGTTGGAGAGTCTTGAGCCCGTGTCGCTTCACACCATTTTCAAACTCTTCTTTTTTTTTGCGTATTTCTATGACCAGACAACAGATAATAGCGATTACCGTCAAATTGAATTCCGTTGCAGTTTTTTGCATCCTCCAGTTAAATGAAATTTCAGATTAAAACCGAACAATTAAATTTTTATTAGATTATGCAACGTTCTGAAAGATTTCAATGATTTCGTTGTCAGTTATGCCTCCGCATAGTTGATACACCTTTTTTTTGACAACTAAGTTCCATAAATTAGAAATATATTCTTGTAAATTACTAAAGCTAAGTTTCCATTTTTTTAATAGGTACCGGGTGTAAACGAAACATGGTTCACCCCTTTCTTTCTTTATTTATTAAGATACACAAATAAAATTTGGTATGAATAATATATATTTAAAAATTCAATTGTTTGATGGTATTAGAAATTGTTTAACACTTCCGGTTTCGCCGGAGGTGGCCATATTTTTCATATTTTAATTGCAACACCATGTATATTTTTACGTATTTTGAATCTGGAGGATATTCTACATACGATTATTATATTTTTAACCAGTAAAATTAGGTTTTAATTAATTGTTAAATATAGACGTAACTACGGTCAACTGCAGTCGTTATACTTTCAAATAAAAGAACATCACAACATTCAAAACAAAAAACAAACACATTTTCATAACAAAAAAAATACAAATTACGTAGACAGAGTGAACAAACAGCAACTGAGAACGTTTTACTAATAGTAATGTAGAATTGAATTTTTAAATTACCCAAAAATAGAAGCTCTAGAGGGAAGAAATGTTTCTATGAATAAGATTTGTTTAAATTATTAAAATTGAAATGTAAAAGTAAATTCAAAATTTTTAAATTAAAAAAAAAATTTCTCAAAAAGCCGATTTTTAATTTCAGTAGGCTCATAGAGCTAAAACTGAACTATAATTTGGCTCGTGTTCTAGCTCGCTAATTTCTCTGTGACACTTTCTATGAATTTTCGAAATTTTAACTTTAACGCGTATTTACTGAAAAACGAGCTGACAAATGGATATTAAATTTTATGCTGTAATAACCTTAGAGGAATACAATGTTACTATGTAAGATCATTTTTGCACAAATAAAAAGTTTGAAGTAAACGTATTTTTTAAATATTGGAAATCTTCAAAAACATACTGCTCAAAAACCGACGAAAATTTTTTTTTAACTTTTTAGGCTTTCATAAAGCTAAAAATTAACTACAACCTGGATCGGGTCCCAGTTCGCTAATTTGTCTGTGAATTTTGAAAAATCGAAAAATTATGCCTCTCTTTTTAACAAACAGCAAACGATAAAAAAATTCTGTCTGTGCTAAGTTGGTTATGAGTAACAGTAGGAGAACATTTAGAACTTAATTTTTAAGCGTAGCAATATTTAGAGCAATTAATTTTTTCTCTTCCCTTAAGTTTGGCGAACGAATTTGTCTTAACGTGTTTGGTTTCTTTAAATCATAAACATTTTTTTTCCAAAAAAATTAAAATTTAATGTTTATTTCTAAAACAAAACTTCCGTCGTAACTTAGGCAGCATAGGAGCATCGATTATAACTTAGAGTTTGCGAGGTAGGTTGCGAAACACGTAGCGTAACGTAAGAGATGAACATTGCACATAGTATAATCATATTATGATAATAGACAGAAGCTTACGGCATAGCTGCGTACACTCGACCTTGTAATTTCTATGTGGTAGGTGCGCTTCATAACTTTCAAACGCATGGTCCGATTTTAATGAGCTTTAGAACGTGGGATATATTAAAATTCATCCGGAAACTAAGCTGTAAAGAAAACGAAACTGAAGTCAGACATGTTTTTTGGTAGAATTATTTTCTTAAACTATTTAAAAACTGAATCCGATAGAAGACTTTAGAACAACTCCATCGCTTTATCTCCAAACTTTCTAGATTGGCTATGGCGACCGCTACGATATTTTGAAAATTTTGGCTTTAGCGCCTCAAAAACAAGCTCACAGATCGAATTTAAATATTTTTGGCTTTAACGCCTATTTATTAAAACAGCGTTATCAGATCGGGACGAAATTTGACATTGAAAATGTTCGGGTCTGCTGTTTTCTCTGCGATGTCTTTTATGAGTTTTTGAAAATCGGAAATTCATGCATTTTTGTTTAATAAACGGGAGATCACAAAAAAATCTGTTTAAGCTAAATTGCTCGCCAGTGATAAGAGTTACAATTTAATTTTTAATCAGGGGGGGGGGTAGTTTTTCCTCCCACCAAATTTTTGGTGAGACAATTTGTTCTTCCGGTTTTAGTGTTCTTTAGTTCTAAGTATCTTTCCTAAGAAATCAAAATTATTCTTTTTTCTATTAAAAAGCTGCCCTCAGCTATGATGTCCATGTGAGATATACGAAAGTTCGGTGTATAATCATACCCTTGTTTGTTTTAATTATTTGGGACATTTAATACATCTCAGAAGGGTTTTTGATAATCCTGGTTAAAGGTTTAAAGCCCCGCAGATCAAATAAAAAAAAACAAGTTTTGCATATTTCATTTAAAATAGGCATGTTAGATCTTAAATAACTTATAACTCATTCAAGCTAACCTTTAAGAGATAAATTTGTGTCTTATCCAATATTTCTATCAAATCTACGTGGATACAGTCCGTACTTTTAAGCCGAATTACGGATATTCTAAGAATATTTTCCGCAACTACCTTTTTAACGCGGATAATGTTGACGCCAATCATACTAAAATAGCTGTGCTTCCGATAGAGTGGTGGGGGTAGAGGTAGGTTTAATCGTAGTCATTACTAGCACGTAACACATTTTTGAAAATGTGATAAGCGACAATTTTTGAAGCACAGGAAAGTCTAGGCGAAATGTTTCGCTCATTTTTATTGTTTATTCTTTGTTTTCCTAAGCTATTTCCACTAACGGTTGTTTGCTATAGCGATTGCCGGAAATTTTGCTAAAAGCAACGCCGATAAGTATGGAGCTAAATTTTGAAATTTTTATAGCTGTACATTTGTTAAGTTTTAAATTTTGCAAAAAGTACATTTTAAGATATGAAGTCTGTTAGACTCTAAGTTCTTTGATAAACTTCTAAAACAAGTTGCTAAGTTAGTAATCTTTTGTTAAACACCTTTCTCTTAGGGATTATTAAGTTAATAGTTTTGATTTGACTCTTAAAATTTCTCAACTTACTGTCTTCCTGAAAGTTTCACCAAGGAGAAAAATAGTTAACTATCAATATTAAATTAAAGAAGTTTAAATAAAGTCACATAATTGTTCTCAGTTAAGGGAACAAAGATATACGTCAAACATTTAAATTAATCAAGAAATTTTCACACAGTTATCCATTTTACACTTCCAGCAATTCTTCCAAACGTTTTCTAATTGCTTGGTTGAACTGAAATGTACTTTAATTCCAAACTCCACGAGCCAAAGCCTTTTAGTATGACTACTCGTGTTAGCGTTCTTCTTATCCTTCTGGATTATCGGATTTGTCTCGTTATAAAGGCTGCAGGTTAACCCTAAAAAACGGTTGGCACCCTGATAATTAACCCTTTTAATAGGATTTATTAATTTATTTACATCCCCAAATTGCCGTAATGCTGTCCCTCAGTTCTAAAGTCCGAACCGGCACTTGTTTATTGGATTAGACCTCTATTTTGTTCCCACAATAAAAAGGGCAGTATTTATAGCTTGGGAAAACGTTATACCAAGATCGGTTACCACTTTTACGAGTTTCATCATTAAAATAATTTGCAGCGTATCTTGCAGTATATCTCTTCCTGTGTTTGATAACTGCTAGGATTTTAAAAAGGGGTTAATTCGTCAACCCCCGCATTAGTGCCGTCATAATGTTCTGATTAGGAAAAAATATGTATAACCACCTAAATTATTGTAAAGAGAAATTGTATGACAGAATAAAAAGCAAAAGGGGCTTTAGTAAAAGAACATTATTTTTCATAACTATATATCTGCAACGTTTCCTGAAAATCCACAAGATAGATGTCTTTGAAACTGAAGGAGCTATCGTAGCTGTGACAGATGCAAAAGTATGGATGCAGTTATTATTAACTTTGGGGTACAAATCGCACGCAGACAGATCAAGAGTTGATGATGCAGGGTGTTATACTATACATCTACCTTCGTGTTAATAACCGCGCTGTGCACTTCAACAGTCAAATAATTGGTTTACTTAAACAAAAACACGTTCTATGATCGGCCGCGGATAAAATAGCCGATGGCGCAGAGCAGTCAAGAATAGATTCCCTCAATATTGTTCGTTAACAAAATGTCATTACACAGCTTTGCAGTCTGTAATTATTCATTTGGAATATTGAATTTTAAAAAGTTGCACTCAAAAAAGTGTAGCGCGCCCTAATTCCTAGTTGCCACCTGCGCTTAATGCACTTCGTTAGCACAACGTGTTCTTAGTCTTTCATTAATTATTTAAAATTGATTCTCTACACAAAAAACTGTATATTTAAAAAAGCCCTATTCATATTTTTCAAATCATAAATGACAGCTAGTTCTCCTAATCTTTATAGTATAAGAAACGTCAATAGAACTTTACCAAAGCATAAAAGAAAATAATGGATATACGCCATATTTGAATTTATAAGACGTTTTCACACAAAAGCATATTTTTTTAAGAATCATGTGGCCGTGCGTGAGCACGACTCCATGATTCCCATCCTACCGCGTACTTAGCGCTATACACCGGTCTAACATGCCCCACCCCGAAATGACATGCAACCCAACATACACACCACACACACCGTCCATGGATACGCCGGGTTTAACTTATTCAGAAAAATTTCCGACGGGCAGAGGATTCGAACCTACTGCCGTTGGGAGTCTAGTTCTAGAGGTTGGGACTCTAACCACTAGACCACCCGCTGGCCCACCAAAGCATTTAGTACGACACAAAACTTTTGGTCACAACACGTGTATTCGCTACGCTTAATAAGACTCGATCTCATTCAAGATTTCGTTACCAATGCTATTTACACCACTCTGTATGAGACAAAAAGCAAATTTAAGGTAAATAATAGTTTAACACCTGGCATCGGTGATAAGCCTTAGCAGCAGAAACGATGAATACTATTAAAACACTACAAATATTTCCAATCGCCTTCAGAAAAGATTGTTTCATAATAACAAACAGGTTACTGATTTTTTTGAATTCCTGGACTACTAGAACGATGTAGGAATCTCAGAATCGCACGGCTAGGCAGGAAATGGTTTATTAACATAATTATACAGGTCAGAATAAAAAAATCAAGCTTTACTAATACAGTTCATTAAATGTTAAATAATAATTGTATAATTAGTTCTTTCATTTCATTGCTATTTGTTGATATAATCGTTTGTTGTTTTTTACCTATTTTCTAGTCAATTTAAAATGCAAGTTGATTGTTGTTCCACATTTCATTTGACACCAAGGTTTACTTGTCACAAGATAAAATGTAACCAAAAAAACTAATACTGGCAAATATCCTTGACTTTATTCTTATTAAAAAAAAGTCGATTTTAATTACAGAATTGATAATTATTAAATATTATTTGGCAGAATTGTTCTATTAAGTTTTTTTTGTTATATTTTATACAATAAAATATATAATATCATAATGTTTTTGTACATTTCTTATATATTTGTACACGGCATTTTTATATTACAAAACTGTACTTAACGCAACATTTATTTGTAAAATAAATATGGAATGTAAACTATTACCAAATTAAAACAAAAATATTTCAATGTTAAAACTGCATTCATTTTTACTTATTTTATTAACTAAAACCACGCCCAAAATAACCTTGAAAAACACCTTACACGTAATTCCCATATTTTACGAAGTGGAAGCCTTTTTTAGTATGTAGGTAATGGGTAGGAAGTCAATCAATGTCAAGCATGTGGAGATAGTTAAAATTTCAATCTAAATTAAATTCCCTGAGCTCAATTCGGAATATGTATTTAAATTAAACGGTATTGAATTTTTTCAATACTCTCTAAGCGTGCCTCTAAAAATTAATAACACCATGATTTATTATTTTAAAGCGACGTTGATTATGAAAATAAAATGATGAGAAAGTATCTGGATTTTCTAACAATGTATTTATTTATATAACACGTGCTTGCGTGATTGTGTACATATTTATTTATATAATAATGAATTATAAAAATAATAATGCGTCATTAACTATTTTTTAATTTATTAGAAATGTTTCCAGTGGAATAAAATCCAACTCTCGCATAAAAATTCTTTGAGTTCAAAATCTTTAATTATTTATCAGCGGATGAGCAAAACTGACGTTTCATCGGGATATGTTATTCATTTTTACTTTCCCATACCTTCGGTATAGGGAAGTATTAATTTTAGAAATCTAAATTTTAACGGAAATACAAATTTTGGGGCTCAAGGAACTCAAAATAGTGATTTTTTAAAATTGTCTGCTATGGGTGTGTATGTGTGGGTGTGTAACGCCTCTAAAGGCGAAAGCACTGAACCGATTTTGATGAAATTAATCAAGAAGTACATTGAAAGTTTTAGTTCTAGTTAAGCTTTTCAAAAATATCCGAAACCAGAAACGGAAGTTACACATGGTTTTTGTAGGTTTTTTTTTTCAAAATTGTATTTTAGAAATTTGATAACGAAATCTGGGAGAAGAACTTCAGGCAAATGAACTCTCTAGCTTTAAAATTGCGGCCGCTACAACTTTTTAAAAATCTCGACTTTAACGCCCATTCACTCAAAAAGTAGTTGCCTGATCGACATCGGGTACAACTTATTTGAGAGCCCTTCGTAGATATAGTATACGATGAAGTAAAATTAATTTCAAAAATCTGAAAACGATCGTCATGGCGTTGCTTCAAATTTTGAAAATCTGAAAAAAACTATTTTTCAAAACCTTCCCCCACAATTTTTTTTTATAGTTTAAACCAATAGAGCTTGAGTGAACTACAAATTTGTTTTTTTACTTATCATCCATATTTTACTATGACGCCTTCCAGGAATTCTTTTGAAAATTTGAAATTCTATAATTATTTATTCAAAAACGCAACCCCGATCGTTATACACTTTTATCAGTTTAATAGACTATTTAAAGTACTTTATTAGGATCTGCAAGAATTTTAAAACTTAAGAAATAAACAATACTTTTTAATATCAACAGTGCGTTTTCTGGCAGTTACGTGATTTTAAATAAACCATTTATATCGATTTTTAGTCCGAAATCCAAAGCGCATCTAATCAGCTATAGGGCGGGCGGTTCCGTTCTTACTATTCTTATACGGTATGCGACAACGTAGGGTTGCCTATATAAATTACAAACTGACAGTTTTTGGAAAATTTTGGAATTTTGTTTCACGGCATTGCTTTCAACGTTTCAAAAATGTTTATGCACAGTAACATTGTGTCTCTATAGGGATATTACGATAAAATTTCTAAATCCGATCTGTTAACTTGTTTTCGATTAATAAGGCGCTAAAATCAAAATTTTCAGAAAACCGTAGCAGCCGCCATTTTAGAGCTAGAAAGTTTGAAAAAAAAGCGTTAGATTTGCCCTTAACTCTTCTATCGAATTCCGGTTTCAAATTTATAAAATTTAGTTTCGGTAAAGAATGCTCCCAAGAAAACGTGTCCAACTTCCGCTTTCGATTTTAGATTTTTTTTAAGCTTATTTCCTCGATGAATTTTTGATATACTCCCACAATTCAAAGCTCATCAAAATCGGACCATCGTTGTTAGAATTTATCGATATCGTTTTCTACCAGATTTTGCGCTCTGCTGACAAATAACAGAAATCACGAGTTGCCACTAGTATTATTTTAAATTTCCAACCAAATGTTGTCAAATTACACTTTATGAACTTCCTTTTTTCTCATTTAATTTTTTTTTAAATATACCGCAAGAAAATGAGAATTGTTCTGTATAATTAGCGTTTCATTTAAAAAAGCATTTCATTCCTAATAAGTTATAAAGCCAAGTATTAGCGTTCAAAAATACTTTTTTATATATAAAGATTTTCCTCCCATTTATCATTCTTGGGCCTCGGTTTTGTTTGCAAATTTATACGAACTGTATTCACTCGTCACTGGAATTTATATAGAATTCCTACACACTGAGACATTTTCCGATTGCATATCTTACTATTTTGATAAATAATTCTAACAAAAAAATTCAAATTCGTTAACAATTTTCTCGCTAGAATTTCGGATGAAAAATAATTGTAAATTAATGAAAACCGAGAATGATTTGGTATTCATAAATGATTCTTAACAAATTATTTTAAGTAAAATCCTGAATTTGCAAAGCAGCTTTATGAACCTATAAACAATGGTTCAACTAAGTTTAGCTTGTTAGGTAAAATATTGTAAAATTTCAAGTTAGTAATAAAGAAGGTATTTAATATCGAACGCCCACGTTGCTGATTTATTCCAAAAAGTTTTTCATTAATAAACAGGAAATACAAATTACAAATGAGACTGTTATATGCAAAGGAAACTGTTAGGGTAAACTTCGCCATACTGAAGTTTTAATTTATATTCTTTAGGGCAAGGAACGAGCAAAGAGAATTCTCTATTCAAAGAACATAGTTAAGGTGCAAGACTTGTTCTAATAAATTAAAAGAAAATAAATATATAAATGGGAATATAAATGAGTTAGTTGTTATCAATATGCAGATGAGATAGGGCACACATGCAGAACTAAAGACAGAAACTATAAACTAGTATAAGATCACACCTTATTTGGTCCACAAAACAAGTGCAGTTTGCAATGAGTGCAGGTAAATTGCGTCCCACTACGCAAACACTATTAATTATTATTATCACGTACTAGGTTTACTCGAGTGCCTGAAAATATTTCAAACAGCCGGGTATCGGTAGTGTAGAACCGAAATTCTCGTAATTATGTTTATCTAAAGTGTATTATCGTCTATTAGGGTGTCGGGATCAATTTATTAACATGAGCTGTTGTGTACACTGCGTATTGTACGTTAAATGAGCCTACATTTAGGCTTCCGTATCGAATTACCAACTACATCGGTAGAAATAAATGGAATTCTGAACATCCTTGAGCAAACTAGAGCCGCTTATAATTAAACAAAAGTAACAAACATAAACTTAACCAAAACAGATTATTATATTAAAAGGAATTTCACAATAAGACAAACGCCCTCGTAAAAGGGTTTAGAAATTTTCTGCAAACTTGATGAAGCACAACACTTTACTATCTGTAGCAAATTTCCTATACTTAAACAAGAAAACTTTGCCAAAGTAAATGTAGATGCAATTATTCAATCTTGCAAGATGCAGCATCGTGTTTTCTTTTTAAGAAATTCAACCTTATGAAACATATGGAACTAAAGACGGTTTTTCACAGAGGTATCAGGTTTTTATGAATACCTGTTTAGTGTAACAAATAAACATATTTTATTTCTAGGTTCAAGTAAGTTTTGACCTCAATGATTTCTTAACTGTTATGTATTTATAGCTGAAGAAATCGCATTGAGACACAACCAGTGAAGGGAAGCAACTTATAAAAATGTATCTTAGGTAGGTAGCACAAGTGAATAAATGTACCGGAGGATAACAGCTATATAAAGGCTTGGCGTCTTTGCCAAGGCATTTGCTTGTAGTAGTGGCATGAATAGCTTCACTCAAGGTATGATTTATTTACATATTTTGAGGTACTTCCTATTTTTATTGCCGGAAGCAGGTATTCGAAGATAGCAGTTGCAAGTGCAGGCATTTAAAGGATGTTGTGAATTTTTAGTTTTTGTGTTAGTTAATTAATAGTGGCAAAATGCAACTTTCTTCGAATATCTGTTTAGATTCTAGAATGTGCTCTGATTATTATCGATTAATTAATTTATAAGTATTTCTAAGTGATACGGTGTACTGCTATTTAAGTGTTTTCGCTTAGCTTCAAAATAATGACATGGTGAGCTAATTTTCTAATCGAAATTACTCCATTTATCATATTCTAAAAAACTAAGTGCAATTTATCAATTTGTTGATATTGCGCAACTTTTGGAAGAACAAAAGAGCAAACCTTGAGGTTCGTCACGAACAGACTTATCGTGTGGTTTTACCTTGTGGTAGCATCGAGAAGGAGAAGAAGTAATGATAATTGAGAAGGTGCCAAGGTTTCGCTTAATTAAACAATCACTATAACACTCGCATACCAAATTCGGATAACACTGCAAATGAAATACCAGGAAATAATTGTAAATGAAAATTTATTGTTGCTACTGAATTAATTTGTAACACCTCTTTCAGAAATCATGCACAGACTACTAGTATTAACATCGCTATTTATTTTGGCAAATGGCGGGTTAGTTCGAGTGCCCAAGATTTATAATGCTTTGATATCCTCGGACGAAAATTTGTCACCAAGCCACGCAATTCCCGTCGTAGAGCCCGTACTTAGAACTACAGCTTTGGGGGTGGCTTTCCCTCCGATATTTGTGCATCCGACACTCGAAGAACTCCCCACAAAGATCGAAAGCAGCGTCGACGCAAAGGTAAAATTTAAACGCTCGGAATGTTTGTTTTTATGAAAGCTAAAACAGCAAGGACTTTCCTTCAATTAGTGCCGTATAAATAATATCTCACAGTTTGTGTTATTATTATAGCAAAACGGGGCCACAAAATACGTCCCACCAGTTGCATAAGCTATGCTTACAAATAATTACGTTCTTGTTTTCTGTAATTGTATGCACATTAGTGTCTCCTCGTTCTGAAAGAGCAATATCTTTTTTGTGGACGTACCAAGAGCGTTCCCAAAGGAAAATGCTCGAAAAACCGCTCTATTTAAATCGAGGCGACATATATCACATTATACAGATTTTTTTTAAGTTTACGCCAGTTGCAATTTCCGCTGAAGCCTAGGCCTTGTCGACAAAAACTTAACAGAGGTATATTTTTCAGAAAGAAGTAGCCAGTGGAGCACCAGAATTCTATAAGGGAACCACCGATAAGGATAATTCTAAGAAGGAAGACAGAAATCCAATAATATCTCAGTTAGCGTACCATGGTTCACTGTATCCACTGGCAATCGATCCATATTTTCCATATTCGTACACCCCCGAACTGCTTTTCCCGGCTTTACCGTACTATCACCAACCAATTTTTGTGGATTTAGGGCACTTTAACACGGATAATAAGAAGAAAAGCGAGCTTCCCGCACCTGCCGCCAACTTTAAGAAAAATCCCGAGATTCCTGACGTCCCGCCTCCGCCGTTGCCACGAAAAGAAAAAACACAGCGTGCAGCGTGATCGCATATCACCTGTTTGTGTTAGATTTTTATTTGATATCCGTTAGCTGCGAGTTGCAGGGCAAAAGGAATTGATTTAGAACAACTCCACGCAACATGACTCGTAAATATATACATATGGGAGGTTTTTTTCTATTTCTACAGCTTTTCCCTTAAATCAAATGCAGTAGACAGGATAATTGTTGTATCGCTATTATTTAATATTTATTAATAAATTATTTTATAAAAGAAATATTCTCATAAAAGCTTTTCAATAATTATAAGATTGAAAGCATAAAATAAATCAAATCAAAAAGTAATCGCGACCTATAAAAGCTTTCAATGCGACAGAAGTAAAAATATTATATTAAAGCACTTGTGTCGCTTCTTCTTCATCTAAATAATATCCA
Organism: Ctenicera cuprea; assembly: GCA_958336395.1. Classification (NCBI taxonomy): domain Eukaryota; kingdom Metazoa; phylum Arthropoda; class Insecta; order Coleoptera; family Elateridae; genus Ctenicera; species Ctenicera cuprea. Next base: position 11,570,964 of record OY284496.1, on the reverse strand, counting down.
TTAACTTCCACGTAAAAATTGAAACCCTTTCCATAATCCGTCGTCACATTAAATAAAATGTAGTTTTGTCCAACTCCTCCACCTACGTAAATCGGATAGCCACCACCACCAGGAACTTGGTCCAAGATTTTGGCACAAGTTATGTAAACTTGACCTTCTACATTAACCTAAAAATTACACATTTATTTTTGTTTAATTTAATTATAAGGCTGCTAAATTTGTACAATAACTAAAAACATTTAAAGAACGCTGCTACCCAATTTTATCATGTGAAAAAGATATCGTTGCGGAGTTACGGCCGCTGTGTCATGAACAATTAAAATTATTCACTTAGTCAAGTTTGGAAACCTTCTTCCACAAGCAGTTGCTAGTTATTTTTTTTTTTTATTTATCATCAATGTATATTTACAATCTGTCATACAAAATAACATTCAGTAAATGATTTGTTTAAGGTAATCATAACATGCGAGATTATGGGTTTAATTTTGTCTCATTAAATCATTTTTAGATAACTTTCATTGTGATCAAAAAATTTTGAATTCACGAAACATCGGTATATTTTCTAAGAAGCGTGTTATTAGGTAAGCGGTAAAAATAAAAAGCTTCTGACCTAGTAGGCTGTCAGTTTCCAGTTCAGTACTGACAATAGCTAGAAATTTTCCTTAAACTGTGTCTTTAGAATCTGTACGAACGAGAGGGCAGCTGAACTAACGCGGTAGGCCTAAAAATAGTAACAAGCGAGATATTTTGATTTAAAGCAACGTAGGTAGCCAATGGTAATGATTATAAATACATTGCAATTTATCGTAGAAAGTTGTTGTTAAGAAAACAATAAAATCGATAAACAAACGTGAAACATATCTGTCACAATGAAGTTTGTTGATAAACAACAACACTTTTCTTCTTTGCCAAACAATGCGCTTTTAGCTGGCAACCTAAATCACCTGACCTAGCTCTTATGGATTTTTTGTTTAGAGATTCTTGAAATATAATATACAACTGATGTTTAATTAACATGAATTGCGTTTATTTTTATTGGTTATATCATTTTCTTACTAACAGCCTCCTAAGATCGCTTGATTTAGAATCATTACCATCGGCTACATACGTTGTTTAAGTCAAAATATCTCGCGTATTATTAGCTTTAAGCCTACAGTTGTATTATAGTTTTTTTTCGCTTAAACCAGAAGTCAGCCATTTTATTTTGTATGCCCATAATATTGGTCGATATAAACTGTATAACTTTTACGCACACTTTTTTTTATTGTCAATAACAACTGAGCCAATCAATTGCCACTGAATTTACAATCTACTTGTATACAGGGTTTTAATAAAATGTGAACTATATGCAAAATGCATGGGAAATTATATTTTTCCAGATTTTATGTCCCTGGGATTCTTTGGCTAAGAATTTAAACTAGATTATTGTTATTAGCTGTTATTAGTACCGTTTAGTCAAAACGCAAAAAATAATTTTTACAATTGAAATTGAGCAAAAATTTAAACAATATAAAAAATATCTAAAAACAATAATATATAAAAATATTAATAAATTCAATGCGTGTCCTTTTAATACCAAAAAAACAAAACATATTCTAATGTCTTTGCAGCGAAGTGTTTGAGGCTGATGCTACTAAGCAGAAGTCGCGGATTCTAATCCTGGGTGAGACAAACTTTTTTAAATTGTTTTTGTTATTTATGTTTGAACTGTTTTCCATTTTCTCATAACTGAAGTTATTATTCAATAATGAAATAGGTGTCAATTTAAATTATTTAGTCACCTAAAGTATTAAATTTGCAATTTACTGTACAAATTGTACCAATTTAACTATTTGATTGTAGAACTGGTGTGATAATTAAATAAATAACAAGAAAAATTGCAACAAAAATAAAAGCATAATAAGCCTCTCAACAGATTCGCTAGAAAGACAGAACATGTTGCAACTCTGTTATTAAAATGACATGTCTTGAATTTATTAATATTTGTTTAGATTTTTGGTTAATTTAACAATAATACAGTTTCAATTCTTGGTCAAAGTATCCTGGGAACATAAAATCTCGAAAATGAAATTTCCCATGCATTTTGCATACACTTCAGATTTTCTGGGAATCGGTGTATGTAGAGTGTGTCTACGGGTGGGTTTCAAACGACAGAAAACTTTTTATTTGTGATATCTTGGAAAATGTTGCCTTTTCAAAGAAACTTTGTTTTGAAACCCCCAAACATGCAACACATTTTGTGTTAGTTACTAAATGAAATTTTATTCGTATTATTGCTTAAAATTTTGGACAAAGAATAAATCATAAAATGTTATTGGCCCAAGAAGCAGTATACAATAAAGCAATATTTTTTCTAGGTTTAAACATTTTTACAATACCTGGTTTTGTTTAATTTTAATTATTATTTATGAAATTTCTGTTTGGGCTACTATGTAATAGGTTGATGTCATCTGATTTTTGTTGTTGTCATTTATTAATCACCTGACTTTTTCTTGTTGAATTTAGGAAGAGGATTGAAAAGTGCGTGGAGAAAGAAGAGGGTTGCATTAAATAAATGTTATTACTTATTATTATTGTTGATATAATTAAGCAAATGGTATATGTTTGTAAATTTTGAATATATATGTAGTTTCTGTAGTACTAGAAGAAAATATCGATAACATCCCCCCACTACATTAATATTTTCTGCGATTTATTTTTTATTATTAAGTTCAAAATTTAAAGAAAAACTGCTTTAAATTTCGTTAGACAGCAAACCTAAAATATATGTTCGGAAGATTGAGAACAATCAACCTTTCCCTGAAAGAATAAAATGTTTAAGGAAATCAATACTCAAAGAGTTTTTCCTCTTTTGAATTCCACCTGCGTAGGCATACTGTATTTAAACAATTAGACCAAATCGTCATATTTCAATGTCAAGTTATCATGTTCTTAAAACACCCTGTAGTGATTACTTTGGTCAACACTGACATTTTACTTTGTTTTGATATTTAATTAATCATTCTTTATTTAGACCTAATTCTTACCCGAATTGTGCCACCGATTTGACTTTTGCCATCATTATTTAAAATTATATGTTCTCCGTGTAAAGTTTCATCTTCAGGTTTGCAACGACCGATATAAAGGTGGTGAGGTTTATCTAATATTTTTAGAGCAACTGAAAAGGTATAAACCTACATGAAAACAGCTCTAATAATGCAGATTGTTACTTACTATATCCAGTTGAGTTTTTACCGTTTAAAAATGTTTCTTCTGTTCTGTTAAAAATAGATACCAAAGCACCATTAGCAAAATTTGCTAACAGTCCTAACACCACAATCAAACGCAACATTTTCCGCGTCACTTTTGATTATTTATAATCACGGATACTCTTCAACTGGCGCAGGGTTATCATAGCTCACTTAAAATTACTTCTCATATAAATGATTACGCAGTTACGTCGAAATGCGTCATCATATTTCAGTCTTATACAACACTAATACTATAAAAGCATTCTTAAAGATTTGTTTTACTACCAAAAAGCACGACAAAGCGTCCCACATAAATTCAGTTACGTTTATATTGGAATGAGTAAAAGACTTCGGTTCATTTTTCTTGCGTCACAATAATATCATTATTTTATTATTTTATCAAAGATACTTTGACCCTTAAAAATAGATCATTATGTTTGTGTAATGTATAAAGAAAAATGAGCAAAGCACTTTGGACTTTCATATAATTTAGTAATGTCTACTTATTGTATAATATTAAAAAATCAAAACTATTTTTGTATTAACGTTTTACGCGTCAACATTGACTACATTGGTAGCATTTACCAAAACAGATCTTTCAGTAAGCAATAAAAATTTAGTGGTGCGCTCATTGCCCAGTATAATTTGTTATTAAAGAAAACAAAACACGAAAAGACAAATTTGTACGCAAAAACTTATATAGGAGGAGGCAAATTAATCCCCCCCCCTCCTTCAATTTACTACTGCATCTATAAATTAACATGTGGATCTTATTGTACTATCGTTCATGAGCAATTGAAATTAATCAGAATTGTATTATAGTCCTCGGTGTATTACATAAAAGAGTATAATTATTCGGTTTTCAAAAATTCATAGAAGAGGTCACAGGAAAATAAGCGGATTCAAACACTAACCAAATAGTAGTTCATCAATTTTTCTATGATCCTACAAAATTTAACCAAAATCGTGTTTTTGAACAATATTTTTTTAAACATTAAAATTTTGAAAATGAATTTGCTTCACAGTTTTAGTGGTTCCAAAAATTATCGTGCTTTGTAACATTGTGTACTCTTACGGCGTTTACAGTATTAAATTTTTTTCTAAATATGATAACTAGTTTTTAGATAAAAATCAAAATATTTAAATATTCATAGAAAGCGTCACAAAGATATTAGCAGGCTGAGCCACAAACCACATTGTATGGTATTGTCATCCCTAGCTCTATAAGCTGAAATTATTTAAAGTTTTCAAAATATTTCAAGGTTTTTGTGAAAAATTGAGTTGCCATGAAGGCCTAAGTGTTTTTTTAAGATGTTTGAATAGTCTCCACAAACTTTAGGAATATGTTCTACACATCAAAGCAATAAAAATAGTTTCTATCAACATGAGTGCGTAAATGCTTTGTTACGGAGTTACAGCCTCCTGAAGATCAATTTAATTAAATTTGTATCGATAACTTTCCAAGTCTCACTATAAGTTTGAAATGTTTTATGTAAACATTACTCACTTGGATTAGTATTTCTCTAGTTTTTGTTTGGATAACGTCATATATTTTTCATGTTTTGGTTATAAAAAATACACAAACAAATGCCGTTGTTGAAAGTTGCTAAACTGACAGGTTTTAAAAGTATTCTAAGTTTTTGTAAAATCGAGTTACCATAAAAGCCTAAAAGTGTTTTTTGAATTACGTAATTACTTGTTCAAAAATGATAATTTCTCTTTGAAATTTTAAATCAATTTTTAATACAATTATTAACACTGTTGCTATCTTTGTAATTAACTTGCTAGAACAACTTTCAAATAAGGAGGTTTATACATAGTATTAAATAGCATGATGGTTGCATACCACTTTTTTTCGCTTACATTTTAATAAGTAAACTTAACGTTATTTTGTTTTTGTTCATAAATATCTGTAGAGACAGAATAGTCATCCCTTGAAGTTTTCCAAACTCTATTCAAACGGAAAGTAGTTCAAAATTCTTTAGAGCTTTTGGGGGTTATTGGATTTTAAGACTTGCAGGGGAAATAACTTAATGTCCTTTTGAGACCGTTGTATTTCACACGGGATTGATTACATCCCAGTCCGTCTCTGGTTTTCACAACCTTTTAGCGCTTAACAAACCGCAGTCTGCGGTCTGCGGTCGCATTCAAAGTTTTTGGAGCAAAATATCTTTTATACTGTTGCCATAGAAACGAGGACACTGCATTTCTAAAGCCGTTAACATTACCTACGATTTTTGTAATAATAGACGGAAAAATACTTTTTACAGTTTTTTAAGGAAAATCGAAACAAAATCAAAAAACTTAATTTTCAGTAATTTTCAGCAGGTTTAAGAAACAATAATAATTTATTTGCAATGACTACACATCGACATGTTAACACAATTTTACCAAAAAAAAATCACTTTTGTGTCTTGCTGTACATTGAAAACATTTTCAAATTATTATTTTACAATTTTACACTAAGCGGATTCGATGGCAACGGTGTCTTCGTCAATGACAACTGATGATGGTGAGTCTGCAGCTACGGCAACAGGAGCAGGAGCACCTATAATTGGGGAGCTAATAACAGGAGCTTGGGCTATAATACCAGGACTAGAAAGAATAGGTTGGGCAGCAATTACAGATTGATGGTGAATTAATGGAAAATGACTAATGCCGATGGGTGTAGCTATCACACTTTGTACAACTGGAGCAACAGCAGCGTATGCATGTCCTTCAATTGTGCTATATGCAAAATTTCCTCCAATACGATCAGATTGGATAATAGCGCTGTCTAGGCTTGGGGTGCGCACCAAAGTGGGAGCGAGAATGCCCCCTTGGGCTAACCCAACGGCGAAGACGAGACATACGGCAACGATAACCTACAAGATACACATTTTTAAAACCAACACTCTACACAGGCACTGACACCTTATACCTTCATTTTCGCAACTTTTCTTGCTTCTTCTTCAGAAAACCGAAACGAATAAGCCGAAATCACAACAAGAAGCGCATTTATACCCGACCCGTCTGACTTGATCCCCCAGCTGATGTGTATCGGTTGTAAACAGAACGGCACTCCTAAAGTGCTACTCTTTGAACAACAAAAAATTGATTTGTTTATGCATATTATGTCTATTTTATTCATAACCTATTTTGTAAAACATCATAAAATAAAATTTACTTAACTTACCTTAAATAAAACGAATAATATCTCTGAAAACATTATTTTCAATAAAATGTTATTCTTAATTACAAAAACCGTGCGAAGAACACGAGAATAATAAATTTAAAAAAAAATGTTAATTTATAAAATTAGCTGCTCATCGTAGGCGAAAAAATACAAACAGGAAGAATTTTGCTTAAAATACAATCCGGTTATTGCTTTGTTGTCCGACACTCCCAAATCCAAATTGCTAGCCACGACCTTCAGGTAGCAAAGAAAATGAGATGACATTTGAAATTAAATAGCGTTATCAAGCTACTTGATGACGCAAGCACGTGTCTAATTTCTAAATACGTATTTTGTTGGCAGGTGGGCTCAAAAGTCGTTAAAACTTAAAGAAAAAGTAATACAGTTAATGAGTTAAAAGACCACAAAGAACCATGCCTACGCCAATTTACAAAACCCAATTAATCTTAAATGTAAAGTGAGATAAATAGTCGAAAAAACGTATATTTGCAATTAAACGATTTACGTCACCCCGAGAAAAAAACAAACGGTCATGAATTTATTTGCGAAAGCAAAATTTATAATTGCATCCAAGCCGAAAATAACTGAGAGGAATACGCTTACTTACTTTAATGGTCAAGAACGTTCATTGATATCGCAGATCACCTTCATCTGTGTGCTATTGTTAGAAAACTTGTTTTATATTGAAGAAAGGTTATTTCAAATTGTTATCAAATTCGATGATGTAAAATAGGATAACATATGAGTGGAAGGGCTCTACAAAATATCCTCTACTAGAAAAGAAGCGACCCTAGGTATTTTCCAAGCTTTTACTGTATTGTATATTTGACATTCTTCGTGATCCTCACTTGGATATTAACAATTCCTTTTCCTTGGTAGATATTGTAAGTTTCCCAGGGGGTTAATTTGAAATTTTTGCAACTTTTAAGGATAGAAAATTGTATAACAGATATTTATGAGAATGTTTTTGATCATTTAGTGAAACGTTACTGCTTGCCTGAGTTAACCACAATGACTGGGAATTGGGAAGTTGTCCTTGCATCGTTTACAACAACAATAATAATTTAGATGATATTAATATTTTGAATTGATTGTGTGCTAGGCACACGGTGAAACATTATTAATAAATATTTAACTATTAAAAATTAATAGTTTATTAATAAAATAAAACGCTTGGTAATTGTTTCACAATTTGTAACAAATTGTGAAACAACTACCAAGCATTTTATGTTATTAATAAACTATTAATTTTTAATAGTTAAATATTTATAGATGATATTAATTCCCATCCCAAAAATATTCACAAGCAAAAGGTTAATCAGCCCGCCCTTTCAGTGAACTTTTAAAAACACAGGTAGAGAAAGGACGATTATCACCAGTAGTATTCGTAATTTTACCGATAATTTTGGAAAAGTGGGGGTTTAAACCTATTTAAACAACTGAAAAAGTATTTTTACGTTAACACTGTAACAGCAGTGTTGTCGTGAGACGAAACGAGACGAAACTAAAGGCATGTCTGGCTTTGTCTCGATTTCGAGGTAAAATTGTTTTTCTCTTTTCGTCGGGACGCTTGGTACGAGCAAGATGAAGGCTCCGTCCCCTTTCGTCTCGTCTTGGTTATGTATGTCCCTAAAGTTTGAACTAAAATTCATTAAACATTTATAACCTATTTTTTAAAGAAATCTCGAACAAGTCAGTTTTTATTTCCAAATAAACACATGTAGGGGTTATTTTCAACCTTCTACCCTTAACACTCTAAGCACTAACAGCCCCAACTTTAAAATTTCAAATGGGGAAATACACGTTGTCATATCTTGTTTTAAAGCATTTTTCCTGCCGAATACAACAAAAAAAATGTCCAAATTTGGTTGGTAAATTACGGAGATATGCAACAAAACGTAACCACATTTTCTTTGTAAAAATAAAAATCTTTTACAGAAACTATTTTACTTTAACCATAAAAACTAACAATACAGAATAAAACTCATTTTTTTACAATAACTGTTCAAAGTTTACAACTTGACAGTGACATATTCGATCCTGGACAGCGTTTATAGAAGACCTAATTATATCAGGTGGAACTTCACGGATCACCTTCCGTATTTTAATTCTTAATGCTTTGGTATTTGCTAACCGGTGCACGTAAACCCTACTTTTTAGATAACCCCATAAATAAATATCTAATGTGGTTAAGTCGGGAGATCATGGGGGCCATTCGACTGCTTCTCGTGTGTCTATTCATCTGTTTGAAAACGTTTTATTTAAAAATCTTCTGAAATTTGCAGCAAAATGGGCAAGAGCACCGCCTTGTTGAAACTAAATATATTCATGAACCAAATCGGGTTTTTCACTATAGGGGAATAGACCGATTCAAGCCGACAATAATATAATTCTTAAAAAATTCAAATAAACATTTTTTAAAGATTTTCTCAAAAAAGTATAGTCCTAAAATTCTATCGCCAATTATCCCCGCTCAAATATTTCCTTTTTGTGTATTTTCGTTGTATATCTCCGTCATTTATTAACCACATTCGAATACATTTTTTTTGTTGTATCCAGCATAAAAACAAGGTATGACAAGAGGTATGTTTTTATTTTAAATTTTAAAGTTGGGAGTGTTAGGGCTTACAAGGTTAAAGGTGGAGGGTTGGAAATTACTCTTACAGGTGTATTAGAAAATAAAAATTGTATTAGATTTTCTTAGAAAAATGGGTAGTAAATTTTTTAATGAATTTTATTCAAAATTTCAAGGAAAATCTGTATAAGAAAATGTTTTTAAAAATTTGTTACTAAACTAAAGTTGCTTTTTATACAGTGTGTCCACGAATAACTGTCGTGAAAACGTTTTTTATTTTTAATGTTACAAAACAAGTCGTTTCAATAATAAGTTTTGCTTAACCCGTAAACAGTCATTACTACTTACAAATTATTTTTAAAAAGTTTTAAAAATAAATGTAATTATTGTGTTGTATTTTCTAAAGGTATTAAAAAAAATATATTAAATAGAAGCTTAAAATACATATTACCCTCAAATTACCGATTTAGTGAAAATAAGCATGATTTTATTTTCGAATAAAAATGCACTGTCAAGCTCCTTCAAAGTTAAAATAAGTGCCAATCTCCGACAAACTAGAAATCGAATCGTAAAATAATATCCTGAGCATCTACTTCTAATAAATTCTCTTGGTATCTCTACATAGGTATAATGACACTGATTTATTTATAATTTAAAATAAGTTTAATAATAACTACCCTTTATGTGCCAAGCAAAACTAAAAGAATTGCTAAACTTAAGGCGTCAAACAAATTGAAATTTTACGCAGGCTTAGCTTACAATTTTACGAACGTACACCCATAAATTCAAAAGTATTTGAATAAGCAGACTATTTTTAAATGGCCGTGAAACTGTTCGTGACAATCTAGGATGAAACAATTCAACTGCAACAAGAGTAATTCCTCCTTGTCATTGTTGGTTTTCTCAACAATTTCAAAAGCAGTTGTTTGACGATTTGCATTGATGGAAGCTTCTACATGTTTAATGACAGCAAGGACGACTATTGTTGCAGTTGAATTAGAGATAGCCACGTGACGTATTAAAAGACGGGACGTGAGCGTGAATGAAAATTTCTAAGGCATGATTCCCGTTTTCCTCGTTTTAATAAAAATAAAGGTTTGTTTTATGTTGTACTTATTTAATTATTTTTCGTGCAATGTTTTATTCTCAAAGGCTTAACTACAGATGGGCCTGGCTAGACACAGGTCCCCTCCTCATAAGTGCAAAAAATTCAAATTATGCAAAACTTGTAAAAACAACTTTTTTGTGTTCCTTGAGGCCCAAAACGTGTATTTCCTTTAAAATTAGTATGACATCATAACTTTCCATACGTCAGTAGAAGCATGGGAAAGTAAAAAGCGACTTAATTAACATCGTCATCAAGAAACATTAATGTTGTTATAGTTTTTTCACTGAAATATGAATGTTTTTAATTTCCTTTTTTTTCCTACCCTAACCAGAGAACACTTATACATTTTTTTCGGATTTAGTAAACAGTTCACTTATATTAAACTTTTAAGTGAATAACGGCACATTGCAAGCACAGAAGTTACCTCATAATGTATTTATTATGTCAAATGAACTGGCTTAAAACAGCTGCACCTAATAATTGGGTTGAAACATCCGAAACTTAACATTGATAAAGTGATAAACATTAAATATGTGAAACATACTCAGAGGTATCATAATTTGAAATATGTCTACCTATTACTTTTGACTAACCTCATATTTGGCTATCCCCATATCGCTGAAACATTAAAAGTTGCGCGTCAAAGTTAATGAAATTTTACGAATTCTGTGACTGCAAGTTGTTAATCACATAGGTGAGCGCTCTGAAACGATCCAATCGACTATTCAAATTTGAACTTTGATTAAGAATTTATTGTCTGTTAATACCTACCTTAGAGCTTCCTGATTTAATGCAGCCGTAATGAACTCATAGTTTAAGTTATTTAATTTAGAAAAAAATATTTACTAATAATTTGATTTGACTTTTTATTACAATATATGGAAAACAAAATTACATTTTTCTCACGTCGCTAAATAATTTCTGTCAAAATTTGAATTTTAAATAACACAAATTAAATTCGAACGTCAAAAACTGATTTTTAACGCCAATGTGTCGAAATAGTGGAATGTTGGATAAAAATATTTACTTATTAAATCCTGTAATCGAATTTTTAACATCAAAAAACTATTTCTTGACGTCTAAAAACTGTTCAAGCAATCCATACATATATAAAAGCTCAAAGGGTTTTTTTCTCCGGTTTCTCCAGCGGCTACCGCTTCACCAATTTGGACCATTTTTTTCCAATGAAAGGTCTCTATCCTCAGATGGAGCATGAAACATTTTTATATTTTTATTCTACGTCGATTTTTTAATAATAATTATTTTAATTTATCATATATATGATATATATCTGCTAGACGCGCTTCACTTGAGGCGACATCTACACTAACGTCGCGTCTCATTATTGGAACTAATGCATCACGTGACTTAGCATTTCGCCGGGTTCTGCCGTCGAATTTCGGCGAGGTAACACTAGTTTAAAATAAACTAGCAGAATTCGTGAGCTACGCTCCCTGATGTTTTTCGTGGTAACTTCATACTCGGCCGGCAAGGCTCTTGCCGCTTCGAATGTTTCCTGCGCTGAGTCGTTCTGAAAAGGAATTGCTTCCAGAAACAAAATCGGTAAAAGGAAACGAAAAGAAGCCTGGAAGAAGAACCCCGGAAGAACAACCGAAAAAGAATGCCGGGAAAAGAAGCTGCGTTAAAAAATTTGAAGAAAGAAAAAAATTATCAAGAAAAACATCCTATCAAAAACCCCGAAAAATTTCTTAAAAAAAGGAGTACAAAATTAGTGAAACTAATCACTTTCTCATTTTAGGTAAGTGCCTTAATAGAAATTTTCAAAATGTTTTTGAAACTAATAAAATACGCACTAAAAAATTTCAGAGACATTTGCATATAGTTCCAAAGTTAAAATCGCCCTTATTTATATAAATTAGAGATGTAATTACATAATTTATACATTACATATAGCTTCATGTCCCCAATCACCATACGTGATTTTAAAGTAAATATTAGTTCGCAAGCATAATAAACATCTAAACTGTCTCGAGTTATAGGGCAGATATTACTGACTGCGTCGTCACTAAGAATTCGTAGCAAACGGTTTTATAGTGATCACTTTTTAATGATACAAACTTAGTCGAGCTCCTAATTTGAAACAAGAAATTCTTCTAATATGTTTCTGTTTGTTTGTTGTTGGGGCGATAAATCATACATATTTCCGACTGGGTAGAATGAAAGTAAGTCATAAATAAGTAAATTATACCAACAGAAGTGACAGCACTCAGTAAACTGCGTCGACATACAAAAAACCCGCCGTTATGTTAATAATAAGTGATAAATATTTCCAAGATGCAAGATTTAATCGTCTTGTTATGGTGAGACAGTTACAAATTTAGTATATAGATAAGGTGAGACATTTAGGAATTTAACATAAACAGTTAAAGAACAAAAAATGATTCGTAAACTATAAAATAATTTATCAAATAAATTCATTTTTGACATCTATAAATGATATTTTGACAGCGGTGATTTTTCACGTCAGTTAATGAATTTTTGACGACGGAAAGTGCTGCTACTTAACTAGATGATTATATTAGTGCTGTGGTGTAGAACCATATTAATTAATAATAGTATGACGTGTACAATATGGAGATTCGGTGATGAGTGAATCATAAAATCACAATATCGAATACTTGATATAAATTTTGTATAAACCCATCATAAAACAGATTCTTGTGGCAACTAAATCAAATTAATGTGTTGTGGCGACCGGCTAAAACGTCGTTACTTCGCTAGCTGCGCATTTACATGGCCGCACTTTTCGACACCAATAAATTATTTTTTAACATGAGCAAATACAGTTTTTGACGTAGAAACCTTATTTATTGGCGTCAAAAATCATTTGTTGACATCGAAAAATAATTGTTTCTTTTCACAATGAAAAGTTGTTTCAACTGCCATTTAACATGCCCATACCGGTTTTGAAGCCGAAATTCGTATAGCGAGAAAAGTAAAAAACGATACTTTTTAATATCAACAACGCGTTTTGCAGAAGTTACGTGGTTTTATCTACGCCTATCAATTAGCTTTAGTTTAAGAACTAATTTAAAATTTTTTGCATAACTTTCATAACTTTCCAAATAAACTGTTTACAGCGATTTTTGATCAGATCTTAGAAGCGCAATCTGTAATTAGCCGTAGGGCGCTTACCTTGCTTCCGTGCGCTTTCGTTACGCGTTACTGTAAGTATACTATAAAATCCTGTTGCGCAGGTTAACGCAAGTTCAAATTCCCACTCTCGAGCTTAATTTTGTTAAATGTTTTTTTTTATTCAGTCGTTTATTGGCGCGAGAATATTTAAAACATAGAAAGTAGGGGTAAGTACCAGGAACGTGTTTCGCCCATTGTAATAAAATACTTCGCCTATTTTCTTTTGCTGCTGAGTGGAAAATAAAATTATATTGGTATGAGATTTAAATGAAAACTATCAATTCCGGTATGCAAAAAACTGTATAAATATTTACTTTCAAACATTTCTATTATTGAAATTCGCATCATAGCTTAACATACTTTTCCAGTTTTCCATGATCAAAATCGTTATTAGCATACCTTTGAATAGCTCGGCATCCGGAAGTAAAAGCTAAAAAGTGCAGCTGGTTCCCCTCTTTTATGCAAATTAGAATACATCTATTTAGATTAAACTAAATAGCATGAAAAAATATTGTTGCTAATTTAACTTTTAAGGCAAATCTATTTCATTCCTATTATAATCATTTCTAATTTAATTATTCACGCCACACACTACGTTTATCATTATTTCAAAATTTTTACATTTCGTTTCCTTGAGAAATACTAAAACAATTTTTTACTCCAAAGTAATAAAAACTTTATTAGTGTATGAAAATTTGTTAAAAAAAATAACCTTGTAAGTAAAAAGTTTACAGTCCACCCGGTAGTAATTATTTTAAAAATATTTACATACGTGTTGTTCTAAACCCGTGTTATATCAAAAATTGAGTGCAGACACGAATCATCAGAGCGAAGTCTTAAAGAACAATGTTTTATCCACGTGGACAATCGAACTAATGTCGTTTTTGTAGACTGGCCGACCTCAAGTCTTGGATTGAAATTAAATGGCAAGGTCTCGGGCGGGCGTGGTTGCGGAAAACGCGTGTAATTTGATTTAAAAGAAAGGAAAAGCTCGGTTGTTCGTCTGATTGCCTTAAAGCGTTTAAGATGTGGTTTATAAAGATGTTTGCTTGCATGCTTTTTCATACTTCAACCATTTCCATATACAATCAGAAATCTAATTGTCTTCTTCGCTCTCATTTAAATAAAGATTATATACAAATGACCAGGATAACCAAGAGACAATTTTCCGTAACAAAGCTTTCACTTAGAAAATCTTTTGAAAACGTACGAGTAAGGTTTATTATGCCGTGCTTGAGCTTTAGCATCCTTAAGTACTACTACATAATACTAATTAGGTAGCGCAAAAATTGGATAATCAGCAACAGGTGTTGGTCTTTTTGCATTTGCTAATGCTGTTATGATTTCGTATTATATAATATCAAAAGCGTCTATGTTTCCAAATTTATTTTAATTTAATTGGTTAGCGCATTTTCGCTTAACAAATATAAATTAACGCAATTATTACACAGGTAAAATATGCATTTAAAACTTCATAATACGTACTTAAGCAGCGCAATTTGTAAAAAAGACTTTATTAATTAAAACAAAATAGAATTGGATAAGATGTGCTACAAAGTAAACTAGATTACATTCAGTTATCGTAAATAAACTGTTATAAATTAAGTTACATTAGGAATTTTTGAATTGTTGCATTTGATTGGTGACAAAATTGAAATTAAGTTATTTATCCAAATTATCTACTGTAAAATTTCACGTTCTATCGGCAAAACCATGCTCTACACTTATACTTTGGCAACTCTTCTACGCTTATTTACAGGCAGTTGGTTCAAAGCCACATTAAACTTTGGCTATTTAAACCGTCACGAAAAGACAGGGTTTATTAACTGTTAAGCCGATTTTTTAGAAGCCACAATGGGTGTATTTTCAAGAGGATTTTTGAACTTTCAATTCTTTCGCAATTCTTTCACAAATGTCACATTCTGTGTTCAAACCTTTAATTATCTCTAACATTGGTTTGTGAATTGACTTAAAATTTATAGACGTTTACCTGCTAATTAGAGTGACGTCTTAGAGCAATATATTCTGAAAATATTCACCTTTTCTGAGAATACCATGAGTCAACAATTCCCTAATATGCTCCTAAAACTGTTTAAAAATAAGTGACAATAAAGAAAATGAATAAATATGCAGTAAACTATGCATTTATTATGAAATATGCACTTATTGTTAAAATAAGATGATATGTAAAATGAAAGGGGTATCATTTTAGTTAGAATCCTGTTTATCACAAAGAAAATGCAAAATGAACACGCGTATTAGCTAGCACAAATATGCAAATACACATACATCCGGCCTTTACCACTAATGACGAAAATAGTAAATATTATTTATTATATAATTTGTTCTATTTAACATAGGTAGGATACGGCCCTGAATTAAAAACCATAGCAATGCAAATAATTTGGGCGAGGTTTCACTAACTGAAAAACTAGTTCACTAAATTAAATTTTTTACTTCCGCTATCAGGCTTAAAACGTTTGGACAACTGAAAGCTTTTTTGATAATTATACGAATTTAAAAGTTTAATAAATATTAGCAACCAAATGAGCCGTTCGTTTTTCATCATAATATCAAGAAACTGTCAACATCGAGATTAATATTATAACAGATTGCTTCCGCGAGTAGTAGCAATTGAATTTTATTTTAAAAGGCAGCCTGAAGTGTCGACATTTGGTGCTACAGATGTGTACGTTGGGTGGCCTAACAATATTTATCGAATTTCATCGAACGTTCCATTGTGGAATAATATTTTACTAGGTAATTTAAATTGCTTCAAAGCAAAACATGTTCATTCATTAAAATATTTATAAAATGTATAGCCTTATATAAAGTATGGCAAAAGTATCAATACTTCACTTTTGAACTACTAAACGTTTGAAAAGCAAAGTTTGCTAATACATTTTGCCAGATGTCTTTCGATATAAAAAAATATTTTACTACGACTTTCCACTCATTAAAAAAAATATCTAAAAAACAAAACTCTTCAATCACTTATCAAACAGTTTCAGATATTTGATTATGCCGCAAACATTTTAAAGAAAACCTTGAGATTGTCGTCCAGTGAAGATTGGACAGTTGTATTTGTGCAGTTATGATCGAACCCCGCCAGCCAGGTACACGAGTTTTGCGTCGCACAGGGGCAGCCAAAAATTGAAGCGGGCGTCAGACTTATTATTAATTTTAGGCCAATTGTTATTTTTTAGTCCCATACACATGTTAAAAATATCGTTTATCGTTTGGCTTGACTATACTCGCTATAAAGTAATAAATAACACACCTTTCTCAACATTACACATTTTTTGTAGAATTAGGCTATAGTTTTTCATAGCTCATTGTGCCGTTCACCTGCGCGTAAAAAAAATAATTGCCGTTCGTGTTTTGCTTTGTTGGGATACTGCAGTGCTATGAACAGAGGAAGTGCTGAAACAAAGACCTTCTCGTTTTAACACTAGCTGACGCTTGACTACACATGTTTGTGTTACAAACAAGCACCGTAAACTCTATGCTTTCTTCTGCGAGATATATTTCACAAGCTACAGAGATAGATGTAAAATAATGTGTTTAACAACTATGTTTCGCATTCGGGGATTTTAATTTGCTTTATCGCCAAGAAAATGGGAATTTCTTGAAAGCTGCGGCAGTTACTGCTAAATCTGATAAAGTTAATATGTCAAATCATTTGCAGATAATTGAGAAAAGCTTGGTAAGACTTAGAGTTTTACAAATAACATTGTTTTAATACATTTAAAGGAAAATTAAGTTTAAAATTAATACAGAAAAAATAATAATATATAATAGTCTTAATATTAATAAATCTTAAAAAAATCTGTTTTTAATGTTAACTTAGTTTTTATTTAATGAATATATTCTCTGCACAATAGCAGCCAGTCTCCTTAAAGCGGCCCTGGCTATGCTGACCCTTGGGAATTTGCAATTATGCTTGTGTAGTTATGGTTGCCCAGTTACGCTTCAGCTAATATAGTTTCACAATTCAAAAAATTAGATGTGGTATCTTACATCTTCTAATCACGTTTCATTTTGTCAGGAAAAAGAAAAAGTTCGCGGTGTGTTCTTCAAATATCGTTTCAGTCCAAGTCAGAGGAATTTCATTAAGTACTACAATCATAACATTTTGTCATTGATCTTTCTAGAATGTCATTTCAATAAAAATAAAATTTAATTAATGCCGTTGAACATGTTTTGCGTGTATGATTAAACAATATCATTTGTACACGAATAAATAAATAAACCAAATCAATATTTTGAGTTTCATTGAACAAAACTGAGTTTTCATGCAATAAATATAGTAGATAGATATAGTAGTTTATTATTTTTTTTAATCATTTTCTTTTTTCTGTAAATCTGATTCGATACAAGTTGAAGCTTTCTCGTGATTAACAAAAAACAATTTAATATATCTGAGATATACTTGGAAAAACAAAATCCCTTTTTTTTCTATAATACAAAACAAACCAACCTACAGTTTATTGAAAATAGTAAATATACTACTTACCTATTGTTACATACCGATTGTTTAAATTTTATGAATAATGAAATAAAAGTTATGTACAACAGATAATTAAAGTTCCTTCTACACCTACCTAAATGCAAAGTGCAACATTTATTATCACATTTGTACGGCTAATAATATTCAAAGATAAGACGTAAGAATAATGCGTAGCCGGAACTAAATTACCAGAAATAATCCCTGAGAAAAAAAAACGAAAATTTACGAAAATCGTTGAGTAACTCAGGAATGTTAATTTTTCATTGCCTTAACAAGACTTTGTAATTTTTTAACAAAAGTTTAATATTCTACGTATTTTGTTTGCTTACTCTAAATTTCCTCTTTTAAACACAAATACGGACATTATTTCTCAAATGTTTATTATGTCGAATTGACTTTTACGTTTTGTACACATATAAATGTCTATACCTGGTAGAGGGAAAGTTTGTAGGTATGGTAATTTGAATAACCTCGAATGAAGGTTACCACCTCTTACATTTAGAATTCAAACTGGCTTTTAGACTCTGGTAGTAAACAACGTCAATAAGAACGTAAAATTAAGTATCAGTAAACAATACACAAAAGGCGTGTAATAAGTGATTGCAATAAGTGGTTAAAAACGAAAATAGACACCTATTAATGTTAAGTGTTTAAAAATCCTTTATATACATAAAAAAAAAAAATTCTACTAAAGTTTGAAATTTGACCCAAGTGTGATAAGTTTATAAGGCGTAATTCTTATTGTTAAAAATATCACTCGCACTTTGTATCTGTATATAATCGTTATCGATATTTTGTTAATATAAACAGCAACTTAAGGCCATATGCAATGTATTTGCATTTGAATGGCTGTAGTGCCTTGAACTCATCTATCTGAAACAGTTTTCTCAAAAATTGCGTTTTAATATTTACGAAAATGGCATTGAATTTCCTAAATGTGTTTGTGGAACAATTCTATATTAAAACTGCCAGCTTCCAATCACATTCACCAGAACCAACAAATT
Organism: Ctenicera cuprea; assembly: GCA_958336395.1. Taxonomy (NCBI): domain Eukaryota; kingdom Metazoa; phylum Arthropoda; class Insecta; order Coleoptera; family Elateridae; genus Ctenicera; species Ctenicera cuprea. The sequence continues at coordinate 11,552,206 of OY284496.1, read as the reverse complement.
CACCCAAGCAACCAAAGGAAAAAGAAAGTGAGACCTACTTTTGGATTATGTAAGTACTTACGTCTATATTGCAGTACCTATTAATGTGCCATGGGTTAAAACTAGTGCTATATTTGCGTGTGTGTTAATCACCACGTTTTTTACGCTTTAAGAGGTGTTAAAATGCTTTGTAGTGATGCTATATGATCTCGGGTAAAAACATTTAAAGTCTTTGTTATGAAGTGAAAAACTTGGCCATACAAATTTGTTTCAAAAAAGTGTTATAATTTGCAAAAATAAATGTGAAATGTCTCTAAAATTCACTTCATGCATAAGTAGTTTACTTGATTACAAATGAAAACCTGCTTGGTATTAAACTTTAAAATTTATTTAGAAATTTACATTTCACTTACAGAACTAAAACTCTTGTTACTGTATTTTCCAGGTGGCGATGGTGAAAAATGGCAAAACCATGCTCTTGGATCATTCATCCAGCATTCCATTGTGGTTGCTATTTCTATATGCCACAACTGTATTAATATGCAGCCCTGTTCTCATAATGATGATAATTTACCTGCCACATGTACCAGTCATCTTGATACGGAGAATTTGTTACATACCATTTGAATCCATCTAAGTGTAACTGGATAATTAATAATTTAAGTTCTCATTTAAAACCAAGGACTTGTACTTAGATTAAATTAAGAGTAAGAAGGTATGAAAGATGTTGATTGCTGAAATGGAGAATACGGTAGTTGTTTGCTGAAACTAACACCCAGATGTTTTTGCTTAAAACCTGCTGAAATGATATTTTATAGTTAATTCTAACCAGTGCTGAGCAAAAAAGTGTAATTAATTATGTTTATATAAAATATAGTTAATGTCGCTTCATGTGATTATTTAACTATAAGGTATGCTGTAATGTAATTATAATAAATGAAAGTAATTGAAAGCGTTTTTTCTTAATGTACCTAACCCTCCTAGGTAAGAAATTAATTATAGATAACTAGGCATTATAAAAGAATTTGTTAAATAACAAAATATGTTAGTCATAATTTTGGTTCATATATGTAAGTACTTACTTCTGTTATGAATATTAAAAAAAAGAAACTATTTATTGCATAATTTTTGTTTTTTCAAAACTATCCTGTATTTAATATTCTGCTACAAAATAATATCTATATTTTTTTATGCCTTTTATTTACCTACTTAATTAAAAGTACTTAGGTACTATAGTGTACTATTTATAAAATGTGAGATTATAACCACTTGAAATTCAAGTCCATAGTTCAATACTATTATCTGAAAAATAAAAACAAAACAAGGCAAAGGTTTTCGAGTGCAAGATCTGATAACAGCCTGGAAAATTTGTAAGGGGGCTATTGTAGACAAGATTATAAGTTTCGAGAAGAATCAATAGTATCACTCATTAAATTTACTGTAGTTTATTACATGGGTGGGTAAAATATTTTTCAATGTAGCTGCAAAAGTGGCAAATGACAAGCGAAATTCGCAACAACATGCAACAATTGGGAAATTAGGTGGCACATCAAAAATTTAAAAAATAACACGTTTCAAAAAGTTTATTCAAAAGATGTACTTTTTCGGTTACAACTAGCTCAGATGCAAAGGAAGAAGCAAATTGTTCAAATTATACTAAAATACCAACTCACCATAATTAAGGGATAAATATATATTGCTCTGCTCTCTTACCGCAATTTCTTTAGATAAAGATATGATCACCATGTATTGATATAATGATAAATGTCATAAAATTATTGGGGACGTTTTGTAGCGATCACTGTGGTAGAAGAAAATATACAAAAGTATTTATACTTGATCCCCCAAGTTGGGCGAGTAGTGTATTAAAAAGTACATTTTAGTTAATGTCCTGTTCAGTAAAATAATGTTCGTCTTCACTTCTCTAAATGTTAAATAAAACAAAAGTTCCTTATTTTATAATTTATTTTAGAATATCATCCTTAAAACTAACATAAAATAAAGCAAAAGTTTCTGATTTTATAATTTATTATTAAAATTTCTTCCTTATAATAATTAATTACATAGTAGATATTAAAACATGTCGGTACAAATTTGCACTCAGGTTAAAATCGTGGGCGTTCGTTGGGGGCAGTTGCCTACCCCTGGAGATTGAACTCGGAACTTTCTGTTTTGTTATGCAGTTAAAATAAATAATTATTGTTGAATTAAAATAAAGTATTTTATAGTATACAGGGTGTTTCTCAAAGGTACGTCATGCTTGTAGTACATACATATAAAATTCGAACAAATGTAAAAATAAAATAAAGTAAAAGTAAGATCAAGTATTTTACATAATATCAATTTCTTCTAATACTAAAATTAATTGTTTTACTTCACTTGTTTTTAAATTGTAAGGAGGGTCTGGTTGCATGTATGGGTTCTCTGCTAAAGCCAAACTAGACAATTCCTATAGGGGCTCATGGTTAAAATACAATTATGATTATTTTAAATAAATTAGGTACACTGTTCATTACATAAACATGTGGTGCAATTACAAATACAACAGGTACATTGTTAGATTTCTGGTAACACAACATGCGTTAACTTATTTAAATTTCCACAAATGCAGTTTAATATAATTAAAACCAATTAAAACTGCTATTATAAATCTTTATTTGGATAATTCCTTTGTAAACAAACGCAGTTTTATACTAATAAACTATGACACAACATTTAATGTACAGGTGGTCGAGAAAATTTAGACTGCGTAAAATTAAAAAAAAAAACAATACAGCCTATAAATTGCATTTTTTTTATTTAACGATTTTGTTGCACAAAGTATGCAACCACTTCTACATTCCAATAAAAAAAATTAACTGCTAGAGACCTTTCCTCTGTTGATAATAGTGCTCAGAAGAAACACAAAAACCATAACAAAAATTACATGTTCACCTTGAATTTATTCCAGTTCTATTCAATCTTAAGATTCTGCTTGCCTTTAAACACCTTTCAGTGAAGAATGTTGTAACTGTATAGAAATAACATTAAAATATTTGTAATAGAACGATACAGTAATTTTTTACTTTTTGTTATACCGTTATTCTAACATTTTTAAATGTTAATTGTGGTTCCATTAGCTCGACTACACTGAAATGCTTAATACCAACCAATTAAAGAAGAAAATATTAATTAGAAATGTTTTTGTAACTCAGTTGTCTTTTTTTCATTTAAATGTGATTCTATACCGCTATTGCAACCAGGAAAATGGGAAAACCGACAAAAATATTTACACAAACGTATGTACACAATTTAAAATCCATATTTAGCCTGTGTCGCTCTTCTATTATGTCTGCTTTCCGCCCACCTCATTTGGAGCTCTTTATCATTGGCGAGAGCCTTTTGAGCCAAGGCAGTGATATGATTCTTTACTTTACAGGTGTTGTTAACTGCATTTTTAACATCAGTTTGTGGCTCACAATTGGGATCTGTAAGAGACTTCAACCACTCTTCCCTGTCAGGTCGAATTTCATCTTCGTGTATATCAATAATTTCAATATTTTCCTTCAGCTTCTTTCTGCTGCCTACTAATTCCTTAAACTATTGCAAAAACACATTAAGATAGAGCATATAAAAGAAGACAAATATCTTACCGCTTGGTTATCTAAGCCATTATAAGGTTTTTCAACATCTGGAGCAGATTCAACAACATAGGATGTATCTTGGTAAACTAAAGATGTGTCTTCCCGAACTGCTGGTTTAACTGTACGCTTTTGTTTACCACATACCTTTTGCCAAGTTTCATCATCAAAAGTTTCTGAAACTCCAAGATCAACATCATCATCTTCATCATCATTAAATTGCAAAGATTTGGTTGTTGTTTCAGGAGATTTGGTTGTTGTTTCAGGAAGTTTGGTTGTTTCAGAAGATTTTGATTTCTCCCGAGGTTGTATTTTTGCTGACTTGGCCGGAGCTGAATTTACCTTCTTTTTGAGAACATTTGGAACAAAACTTGTGGTAGATAAGGGGGTGACTTTAGGTGCAGGTAATATAGCAAACAATCCAGATGCCTTCTACAAATGTTAAAAATGATAAAATATTTTCCGTTTGCTTTTCAATGTCAATATAGTATGTACTTACAACTTGTTTTGATTTCTTTCTGGCAGGTTCATTATCATCATCTTCTTCATCGCTATTAAAATCGCTTAACGATAAAATACCAATTTTAACGGGTTGTTTTACCTTCTGGGGTTTTTCAACCGGTTCTTCCTTTTTCTTTAGAAATTCATCTTGTTCTTCTTCTATCCTGTTTGAGCTGCGTGTCTTTGGCTGAGGGAGATTTGTAAATAATTCTCCAGAAGCAGCTTGTCCTGGATTAGGTGGCACAGTTGTATTGACCGAATGGATGGCATTCTCCACATTTAATGATCGAGATGCGCCGTTCAACTTAACTGTAGTTCCAGATTCGTCGTTTACCTCATTTTCTTCATTTTCACTGTCACTACTGTTATCATAAGCTACTAAAGACAGCTAAAACACAAAATTTGCCTGTTGAACCTCAAATTGGGTTTGGTCTTCAACCAGCACCAAATAATGAACAAACATCACATTTGAAGAATATATTTTATTTTAATGCAAAAAAAACTACAAATTTATAAAAAATACCACAAATAACTTACCATATAGAAATATTATTTATTTCACACCACAAAATAAATTTGCGTAGGAATTCTATTTACTCCATCCGCTTCAAGTGCGCCACCTTTCCTCTTTTCTGCAAACTGCGATTCCACAGTGGGGTTCTGGTTACTCGACACGAACGCTTTCGAGTGTCGACCATCAGACGATAATGGATAAATATTGCGTCTCGGTCGATACCTAGGTAGCTACCGTAAGAAAATGGCTGATCTACTCGACAGCGACTCGACACGATAGCACTTTAGAATCGGCGTTTGCCTAAAAGATGGCGTACTCGAAGCGGATTGATTAAATAGAGTCCCTACGCCGATGTTTTAAAATTTAGACGTTTGATATGACATTGGCGCGCCCAGTTCTAAAGTCTTGGAGTAATGTGTGTTGCATAAGCCTAAGGCGGTCACTTTTATTTATTGCAAATCGATGTTGGGTATTTTGTACATTACAATATTGTGTATTATCATAAAAACATATCTCCCAATCTTCTATAAGATGCAATAAGTAACAAAATAAAAAACATTTGAAAATTATATTACAATTAAATTAAATAGTAATTTTTTTTTACGAAAATTGTAATTTCTTGCGAAAACACGTTTTCCTAAACATTTGTGGAAGTAGATTATAAGTACCACATTTACTTGGTTAAATAGTTAGTTCCGCAAAACATTTCTGGTTTCAATAAGCTTTGATATACTCTGTTTTAAAAAATCTTTCAGCTGCAATTAAAAAACGTGCGTCGACCAAAGCACATTTATCTGCAACTGATTGTTTTTATTAGAAAAACTGATGGCATAATCTTGTTTAGAACCATCTGAAATGCCATTACACAAAATTTCAGAAAAAATTCTGATTTTAAAAATGTTATATAATAATAAAAAGGTATAGTTAATTAGTGCTTAAAGAATTACTCATAAGTGCCAAGTGTGCCATGAAAAGCCAATAAAACAGTCGTTTACAGTTTTAATAAATTAATTTAATTCATAAGTGAAAATTATTCCAAGAATAAATAACCGGATTTAATATCGGGCAATTTTCTCATTGGCCAAAGACTTGAACTTGTTTTTAGAATATTAAATTCAAAAGTAAAGACGACAAAATTATACATTACATAAAAAAAATATTAAATTCAGAAGTAAAGACGACAAACTTATACATTACATATAAAAAGAATATTAAATTCAAGTTTTATTTACACATTGCCGGTCACTTCATCAATTATATAGCAGCTAAAGCTTTTGTTTTCAATTCAAGTGAATCTGCAAGGAATCCACTTTTTATTTCTAACCGCTTAACACGAGCATTTAGTTTGTTTATTTCCGTTTCCGGTTGATCACGGATCAACTGGAGTTTCTGATTAGATCTAAAAATATTATGCAATAAGAAAAGAACTTGCAACATTTTCTTCAAACTTACTTTTCAATCGCTTTTGCATGGCCTCTAACGATTTATACATTTCTTCGAGTTTAACTACAATGTCCTTATGTCGTCTACAAAATTTTGTATTACATAACATGATAATGGAATTTTCACTTATAACTTACTTCTGGAGATCGGAATTCGCTGCTTGTAAATCTTGTACACACTTTAGGTTCCAATCTATAACTTTTCTGTAACATATAAGATTATATTTCCTAATGAAATATTTAAATTGCTAGACTTATTTCTAGAAACTTAATATTTATTTATTATCTTAACACATGCCTAAAAGTAACGTATATTGTATTCGGTCTAAAAATCATAGTTATAGCATGTTTTAAGGTTCAAAAATATGGACACTCCAGTGGCCTAGAAACTTGTTTTATAATGGGGTGGCAAGGTTTTCAAGACGAACAAAGATATTTCAGGGGTTAAGTAGAACAGCAGAATAGTAGTTACTAATTAATTAAATTTCTGAACATCGCCCCATTGGCCCTATGTTGAAAAAATAGTATTCCGGAAAAAATGCTACCAAAGTCTAACTTTCGCTTCCAGTTTCGAATTTTTTTAAACGATTACTTTGTGGATGAATTTTTGATATACCTCCACATTCCAAAGTTCATCGAAATCAGACCAGCCGTTCGGGAGACAGACAGACAATTTTAAAAAACAACTTTTTTGGGTTTCTGTTGGTCCAAAACATGTATTTCCGTCAAAATCTCGAGTTTAAAAATTTCTTAAAGGTTAGCTTGCGTGAGTTATTATTTTAAACCTAAAATGTCCATCTTAACTGAAATATGCAAAACTTAGTTTATCGGTTTAGCTGCGTTTAACAGCTTCCTGGGCTTTAGCCTTTAGCCAGAGATTACCAGAAAGATTATAAAGAATTTTGTCGCAGATTATCACAACAAACAATGATTCTTTTACCGACCTTTCGTATATCACATCTGGCACATCATAACTGAGGATACCACCGAGCTTCATGTCGTACAATGAGTAAGCAAATTAACAAAGCTTTTAAAAAAAATTTGAATTTTTTGCGATTTTTTTGGGAAAATATTTCTTGGCATTAAAGAAAACCAAAACCGGGAGGACAAATTCGTCCATAAAAAATTTGGCGACAGGGAAAAATTAGCCCCACCTAAATATTGCTGCACCTAAAAATTAAGTTGTGACTCTACTATCACTTATGAGCAATTTATCCCCCGATTATTATATGATGCATAAATATTCGATTTTCAGAAATTCATAGCAGGCGTTACACGCAAACTAATAAACTGGAACATGAACTAAATTATAGCTCATCCCTAGCTCTATTAGTTCATAAAACTGTTAAAAAAATCTTATTGCCAATTTTTGAGCAATACTTTTTTGACAAAGTAAAAAAGTTTGATGTTTTTCCACTTCGCAGTTTTAGTAGTTCCAAGACTTTTCTCGTGCTTTTTAATAGTTTGCACCGTAAGGCAATTCCAATATAAATTTCATCCTGATCAGAATTGCCCGATTTTGAATAAATAGGTATTAAAAATAAACATTTTCAACTATTTATAGAAGACGTTACATATTAATTAGCGGGCTGGGGCACGAACCAAATTGTAGCTGATCTTTAAGACTAAGAGCATACAAAATTTTTAAAAATGGTGTTTTTATGGAAAATTTCCAAAATTTTGAAAATATTTGTCGTTTCATAGATTTTAGCCTTTCAAAAATGTTTGTGGGTAGTAATAGTGACCGAAAAAACTTGTCTAACTTCCACATCCGGTTTCGGATTTCTTTAAAAGCTTATTTACCCGATGAATTTATGATACACCCCCCATTCTCCAAAGCTCATCAAAAAGGTACCATCCGTTTGAGAGTTATAGAGCGCACAATGCACATACCCCTACCCAACCACCTACAGACAGACATCTTTTACAAAACACTTTTTTTGGGTTCCTGGACGTCCAAAACATATATTAGGTACCGTCAAAATCTTGAATTCGAAAATTTTCATGAAACCAATACTTCCCTATACTGAAAGTGTAGGAAAGTAAAAATTGACACAATCAACATAATCAAATTGATTTTTTAGTTCTATCTTTTAGAGCTAGTTATTTCTAGTTCTTACGTTTATAAAAAATTACATTTTGAAAGTTTTCACGTACCTAATATCACACGGGTGAAATTTGATTAAAAGGTAAACTACTGGTGATAGTCCATAGTCTACAGCACTGCTTGAACGGAAGTGAACTGATTAGCTAGAATGGAGAAAAGTGATATCGAGCGAGTGACGCTGCTATCTATGAAAATCATTTTGGTTGCGTGGGACGAAAATTAAACTTGTAATTCTAGTTTAAATAATTTTCTGTGTGGAATAAGTTAGTATTCCAATCGATCAAATTATTTTCAAGATTGTAGAAAGGTATAAATAAATAATTTTGATGTTTAGTAATTTTAAATTTCAACTATTCATATTATTGTTTTACATATTTGAAAAAATGCATTAATCATAAAATGATTTCACCAAATTTGCAGTTGATGGTAAACGAAAAAGTGGGCGAAACAGGTCGCTGGTGCTTTCCCACACTTTTTAGGTTTGCGCTCCAATAACTGAGTAAACAACTTTGGTTTTTACAAAAATTAATGCAAGACAAAGAAATAAAAAAATAGTAACGCCCCAGCGATGATTTGAACTTGCGATAGCCTGTACGACATCGTGTATCGTATAAGAATAATGCTATGAATAGAATAGAAGAATATTTAAAGAGTTATCAAAAATATGCAAAAATGAAAAGTATTTATTTTAACTAGAGCTACTTGATAGGCGTCATTAAAATCACGTAACTTCCCGAAAATGCGTTGTTCAAATTAGAAAAGTATCGTTTTTTCCTAATTTTTAATATGGTTAAAAATTCTTGCTAATCCTAATTCTAAATCCTACTTCAAATAGGCTGTCAAACTGTTTAAAGCTTGTAACAGCTCGAGTTTGCGTTTTTGAATAAATAAATAATTAATTTTAAAATTTTCAAAAATTCCTGGAGGACGCCAGAACAAAATTTGGGAGATTAAAAAAATAAATTTGTAGTTCATTGCATGCTCTATCGACTCAAAAAGTTTTAAAAAATGACGGTGGCAGTTTTTGAGGAATAATATTTTGAAAATGTCCAAAATTTTGAGCCGTTAGTATATTTACAATTTTCATATTTCCAAAAATATTTTTACATCAATTGATTATACTTATTAAGAGCTATCAAATAATATGACAATTTGTATTGATTCGATATTTTGTTTTTGAGCATTAATCGGGCATTTAATTCAAAATTTTCAAAAATTCGTAGCGGCCTTCATTTTCAAGATACAGCATTTGGAAAAAAGCATTTGATTTTTCTTTAGATGCACAACAACGTCATGTAGTCAAAATTTCAAAAGAAGTGTTAGGAAAATAGTCTATACCGAAAAATAAGTCTAATTTCCGTTTCCGGTTCCGGTTAACGACCTTACAACTACCTGCAACTAAAAAACTTCCACACACCAAGTCTTATATATTATTTTTTTATTATAAAATTTGCATTGAGTCATAACTTTCCTTACTTCAGTAGAAGTATGGGAAAGTAAAACGTAAATCATTGTTTTGACACAAATAAGTTCAACTTGTTCTATTTATCAAAGTGCATAAAACCAAGCTAGTGGCATATGGTTTATTCAAATTACGAAATAAGTTAAAAAAAAGGTTTAGAAATGACTGTGCACGTGTCAATTTTTAAAGCTATAAGAAAATAAAATAATTATAACAAAAATCCTGATGAATCAAAAAAATCCTAATAATTTAAATATGAACGGTGACATTTTTAGCCAGAATCCTAATAAAATTTGAAAGATTGGGTTTATTAAATACAAAGATAAGAAAATGATAACATGCGCACATGATTCTTCTTGCAAATTTATATTGAATTTTACAGATGTTTAAATTAAAACTGCAAAAATGTATTTATGACTAATGTGCAGTAAGAATTTTAGTATTTAGTGTTTGATATTTTCTTGCATAATTAAGCTATTTAGGAAAAAAAACTTACAGCTATTTAGCCATTTTCTCTGAAATTCGGTGTGTCGGCCGTACTTGCCTCGATGATAGAAACACACTGGTACGATTTGTCCAAATTCGCGAAAGACCTTCGTACGATTTTGGAATCCACATGTTCTGTACGGCAAAGGTGGAGCTCATATATCAAGTGTACAAAACCCTGAAATGCTATTTATTTATTGAGCTATCCATTCGTTTAATAACTAGCTATTTTAATGAAACAACTATAAATTAAGATAAATAGACCTGGAAACAATTCTCTAAAATATTCAAATTTACAATTTTTTAAATCGCTAAAACTAAAAGTATATATTTTTTAAAAAACATTAATGAAAATTTTCTTAAACAAAACAAAGATGCTTTCGTGAAAAATAAGGACACTCACTCATATTTATTAATGACACAACTATACATCGAGATAAACAGATTTATGGTGAGAGGAGGACAAAGATTTAATCTTCGCATGAAAAACACCATAAAATCTTCAAATTCTTTAAATTACTGAAACTTAAAGTATAAATTTTTATTAGTAAGTTCTAGCTTTACTTCTTTGAAATTATCATATTAATATATTGTAAATAAAACAATTACTAACTTCAACTGGTTTTTTATTTTAGCCTTATTCGTATTTCGACATGTCATTATCAGAGGCAAGAACAAAAGTAAACAGTTGGTAATGCTATAAGAACAATAAATCTTCATAACTTGATCTTGGTTTTCTATACCTGCGTCCAGATGACTTGATTTCTCATTCCAAAACATCAAATAACAATGAATTTAAGAGATCAATCTGCTCATTCATTAAAGGTACAAATTTTAAATGTTTGGGAATTTTAAATGCTTCTAGTATATCTAAAAAAAGCATCCGAACAGCAATAGAAAAGCGGACCATCACACAACGCATTTCTCGCTGGGAGGATACACAGGGACAAACACTGGGAAAGGCAATAAGTAGGACACCTTTCTTCAAACTTTGTAAAAATTGTATCTTATTTAGGTAAAGCAAAATAGGTAACTACCTTGTAAATATATATAATATATTATTATAAAAATAGAATAATCAATGTGCTTTATTATCTGTGTGTTATATTGTATCCTATGTACGTAAAGCAAAATAAATACTTTTTTTTATCATTTTGAAATAATATGACTATTTTGTTGTTTTTTGGAAATATGCATATTATTATATATAAATACCCTATAATAATCCAAAAAACCTTAGTGACTCCCTAAATAACTTGTGTATCAAAAAGCGGTGCACATATGCAGGCAGGCGAGTTTGCAATTTAGGCAAAGTAAAGTCTTTTATCTGTATAAGATAATGATCTAAACACGCAGGTATCTCGTCCGCAATTTCAGTACCGTTAATCTGTTAATCTATAGCGTGGTCCGCAATTTCAAGGTAGGCTTAAAGGGACTTGACCATTTGGTCCTCAATTTAGGTATACCGGTTCTATGTACCTAATATCAAAATTTCTAATTGTTTGTCCTATATAAACCGAATTACAGTAGGAGCAATTTAATTTGTAAATGTCTGATTTTAGTAAATTGTCTGTTTTTTTCTTCGGCGTTAAACAACGTGTTTAAAATGTTTTTTGTTGTTTTGAAAGTAATTTTACATTTATTTGTTTTGTTTATTATTTTTGCAATTTTTCTGGCACATCAACCAAAGTGGAGCTCATTTTTAGCTCTATTATCGTATAATATTAAAAAAAACGTAAGGCCAGTTTTTGAGCAGTATGTTTTTTAAAAAAGTAAAAAAATGTTTATGTGTTTTCATTTCACAGTTTAAGTAGTTTCAAAAGTTCTCGTTCCTTGTAGCATTGTATTATACTCTTAGAGCATTTCCAATATCAAATTTCATTCCTATCTGATAACTGGTTTTTGAGTAAATAGGCGTTCAGACTCAAATCTTCAAAAATTCGTAGAAGGCGTCAGAGACAAATCTACGAGCTAGGATACAAACAAAATTGTATCTCATCTTCAGCTCTATAGGCCTCCAAAATTTTAAAGAAATCGTGTGGCCGGTTTTTAAGTACTAATTTTTTGAAAATTATCGAAACTTTGTAAACATTTTTTACTTCATAGCTGTTTGAAAATTTTTGTGCACATTAACATTGTGTCTCTATAGAACTATTGCGATAAAAAATTGATTCCGATCTGTAAACTTGTTTTTGAGCATAATAAGGCGCTAAAATCAAAATTTCGTAAAAAAAATCAACTTTTTTATATAATTTACTTGTTTTGCTTAATTCAAAGAATTTAAATAAAGTCGTTCGTTATACTTTGTTGATACTGTCCAAAAAGTGAAAAAAGGTAGCAAAAGTCTAGTGGTGTTTTTAAATCATTATATTACAGCATATAAACACCTGAACTTGGTTCAGTTGTTTAGTTCCACTATAAATCGAGTTAAACATAATTAGAATGAGGAGGGGAGGCACTGCAAGTAGAAAACCAACCCCCTAATATCTAAAAAAACGGTTTCAATTGGGCTACTAATAAATTTTGTATAGATATGTTCCCAAGCAAAGTGAAACAAACTGTATACAGGGTGAGTCTGGAAGATGAGTACAAACTTTAAGGACAACAACAAAAAAAACGTAGTTACATGTGGAAGATAAAACAGTCCAATCACCCTTTCCTTAATAACTTTGACAGCAGTTACATTAAAATTATAAAATTTTAATTTTAAATCTTCATTCTTTTTGAGCATTTGTCTTAAAAATCGTATTTTGTATATATAAATTCGGCAATTCACAAAACATGTACTACGTACCTACTGTTGAAAGTCGCTTAATTGCTGCATTCTTTAAAACCGATTGCCATGGAAGTGTATTATTTTTAAATGCGCAGAATAGAATGAGTTCTACAAATCAAAGCCGTAGAAAAAAATCGTATATAAGCCCCGGCAATGGAACAGTGTGAGTTATTAAGACTGTTCTTGCTTCCGAATACTGTAACTCCGCAGTAAAACATTTTCAGACTTGAGTTTATAGGAATTTTTTTTATTGTTTTAATGACAGTGGCGTAGCTAGGATTTTTTGGTTTGGTCGCAAAAGAAGTAAGAGCCTTATACCAGACAAATTTTTTTGGGAAAGGGATGTTCCAGGCGTTGTAAAGTAACTTTTACTACTTGATACATAAAATTAAAGCATTTTTGCAACAAATACACCACAGACTTAAAGACTTAACTTGACTTTTTCTTTTGTACCGGTAGCCTTGCGACTACTGGCGCTATGATAGCGACGCTACTGTGTAAATAGTTTGTCCTCAAAGTTTATAAAAATAGAACGAATATTGGCACGAATAATTAAGTTAAGTTTTGAAATATGCGTTTTGTTGACAATTTTGAAACTTTAGAGAGGTTTTTTAATACCAGTGAAATCGTTATTTTTTTTTACCAAAACGGGGATTGGTGTGACGCCCCTGGTTGTTAAAAATTAAATTTATTAACACAAGATGCTTGTTTCAGAAGAATAAAATATTTTATTGAAATATCTCGATCCATTTGTGAAGTTCTAAGTATTTAAAACAAGTGAATATAAAAAAAATATTTAAACATCTTGCATCTCTGAAAGAACACGCTTCCGGACCCATGTTGATTTAAAACTTTCTTCATATTTTAGTGAAAGGATTGATCTTGAATTAATTAACTATGTTCAAAAAATTAAAATTCCTTATTTATCAATATGACAAAAATCATGCTTTGATAAGTTTATTATGTCATCAGTACTAGTCATAGCAAAAATAATTATTTTTGACTGTTGTAACTATGGATATTTTGATCACGCTTAAATACGATTAAAAAAAATTATTCAAAGAAAATTTGTCCTGGGGTAATTCAACAATTTCCTTTTTTTGAGACACTGTACACAAAGCCATCAATCCTGAAACGGATTCAATCGTTACATAAAAAGGCAAAAACTATTTTTAAAAATTTTTTCTTCTAAAATAAAAAAACAATATATGGGCGTGGAACTTCTCCTGGACTTTTCTATACTTAAGCAGCTTTTATTTGTCTTATGTCCAAAAGATCTATCTACAACATTGGAAGTAGAAAATAATCGCACATTGATATTTTCCTCCGCAAAGCGCAAATGTAACACGTCGCGTTGCGTCTTACTCGTACAGATATAACGGAAGATACTAGTCTTGCAACGAAAAAGGCATAATATGACGTGCAGTCAAAACGAGCTAGGCTATAACTACCACCTGACTAATGACCATACGGCCTACCGGTTGCCGTCTTATTTAATTTTTATGGGAAAGAAATTGATTGTTGATTTTGAGGAAAATGATTCCTTGAGATTAAAGCAAATCAAAAATGGAACAACAAATTCGCCCACCAAACATTTGGTGGTAAGGGGAAAATCAACTCACTTAAATATAGCCGCACCTAAGCATTGTGTTGTGAATCTTATTCTACTATCACTCATGAGCAACTCGGACTAAACAGAAATTTTCTATTAATTTTTATTTATTAAATAAAGGGGCATGCATTTCTAATATTCGAAAATTCATAGAGGACATCACAGAAACATTGGCGAACTGGTACAAGAACCACTTTGTAGCTCATCCTCAGTTCTATAAGCCTACAAAATTAAAAAAAAACTTGTTCACAGTTTTAGAGGAATATTGTTTGAAACATGTAAAAAATTTGTTTTTTATTAGAATAGTTTTAGTCCTTTCAAACGTTCTCCGAGCCTGTAACATTGCATACTCCTAAGGCATTTCCAATATCAAATTTCATCCCGATCTGATAACTCGTTTTTGAGTAAATGGGCGTTAGAGCCAAAATATTCGAAATTTCGTTTATAAGGCGAGACAGAAATTAGCGGACCGGCATACCAAATACAAACCAAACTGTATTTGTTGTAATTCTCCAGCTTTATTAACCTAAAAATTAAAAAAAAAAAAGGTGTGTAGTCAGTTTTTGGGCAATATTATTTTGAAAATGTCCCTAATTTTGAAAGAATGTTTTACTTTATAGTTTTCATTTTTTAAACTTTTTTGAACATAGTAACATTGCGTCGCCTTAGAGCTATTACAATACCAAATTTGATGCTGATCTGCCAACTCGTTTTCGAGTAATAAGTGAAAATTTTCAAAAAATCATAACGGCCGCCATTTTAAAGGTAGACAGTTTGCAAAAAATCGTTAAATTTACCATAAGGTCTTTTATAAGATTTCGCGTTCGGATTTAAAATTCTGTTCCGAGGAAAATGCTAGCCAAAAAACATGTTTAGCTTACGCTCCCGGTTTCGGATTTTTTGTAAAAACTGGTTTCGTCGGTTTATTTTTGATATATCGCCACATTCTAAAGATCTTAAAATTCGAACCATCTCTTCGGTAGTTATGATGCACCACCCACATACCCACCCACACACCCACAGAAAGACATTTTTTGGGTTCCCGGAGGCCCAAAACAGGTATTTTCGGCAAAATCTCGAAAACGAAAAATTTCATGAAATCGTCTTTTTACTGAACGTTTTTCAAAGTTAAATAATATATAACTAACTTACAATTACATAAACCGATAAATAACGACTGTAATTTAAACTATCGACGTTTACGATAGTTTCAAAATATGAGGTTCGATAGGAAGGAGTTTTCTCTATTTTCCGGACCTCACTAAATTGCAATTTAATGAAAATTTCTGAGTATTATCGAAAACGTATGGTTTACTTCAGGAACATAATGCATAGAAATACACTTACAATTTTGCTAAATTTGTATTTTATGTATACAGCTACAAAAATCTCGAAAAAATAAGCATGTTTATACAAACATAAAAATTGTTATAACGTTTAAAAAGGTTTGCTCGTTAATTTTGTAACACCGTACCTAGTTTAATTTCAGGGCTTTTGGGTGGAGTCTATTTGTTGCAGGTGTTCGTCCTAAAAAGTTCCAACAAATTTAAAAGCTCATTTGCCTCAAGTGTGACCTATACGCTAGTCTTAATATGCAGAAATTTTAAACCATATAAAATTGCCATAAAAGACAATTACAACTTTAAAAAGAAATCAAAAATGTAATTTATAGTACTATTTTCTTTTAATTTAATAAAACACACACCACAAAAACTCTGGATTAAATATTTCCTAGCTTTTATTCTGTTTCAGTATTTTACAGAACAAAGTATTTATGAACAAGTTCATAATTAAATTTAAAAAAATAATTATTCAAGGAAATTGTGTTGTTTGCAAAAAATTATGAATAAAATAAATATCCTAACAAACAGACAAATATAGGTATGTAAAAAATAATAGATCTAAATAAAAATCTAGCAGATTAAATGAAATAATATTTAATTGAGCTTCTACTTTCGCTAGGTAATAAAAAATAGACTATAATTAATTTTGATAATAAATCAGAAAGCAAAAAAACTTTTTTATGTCCCCTCGTACTTATAGTCTCTCTGTGGAATAAAACCGTAAAATCGAAGCTTTTAAATAAATAATAATTCATTAACTATTAAAGATATAAAAATAATAAAATACCCAATAAAAAAGAAAAAACATCAAAGGTAAAATAACAAACAGATTAACTAAAACTCGAAAATATTTACATATGGTTGAAACGCATAAACAGCTGGTGTTGGAAAAGGATGCAATACAAAATGGAGCTTTCAGTTAAAACCGACCTTACTAAATTAGCTTTTGCTCCGCCTCGCGAAGGGGAAACCCCAGGCTTCCAATGAGAACCTGGAGGACGCAACTCAATAACTACTGGAGGCCTGCGTACCCATAACTTCTATCCAGCACATTACCACAACGCCAACTGATTTTGAAGTTATCCCCACAGATAAACCGATTTGTTAACTCCTAACTTAGTTCACAATACCGCAAACGGTAACCGCGATTTGCCCGAAGCTACATTGTCAAGCGTGAATGTTGACAAATTAAACACGACGTTCGGGAGTGCTATTATTGGTGTCTATTAATTTGGAAAAATGTAATTATCTTATTTAATGAAAGTGATTTGTGCAAAAATATCAACTTTTATAACAATCATGTTCTTAAAATTTAAAGCTACTGGTGACAAATTTGGACAAACTGTTGTTTAAAAACAGGTAACTAAATTTTTTTCTAATTAGCCACACAGGCAAATATATAGAGTGTAGTGCAAAATTAAAATCAAGTTTGTTATGAACATTTTGAAATGGTTCTGGATATAAATTTATTACAAGAACCGTTTTCAATTTATATGTTATACCTACTTTTATAATCAAATTGTTGTTTCAAGTAATTATAAATGAGTAAACAGAATGGCTTATATTTTCAAAACTAATTAATAATTATTAATAACACGAACGCAAGAAAAAGCATTAAAACTGTTCCGTAGAACAGAGGCTCCAATTAACCATCAAAATATCCATGATAAATGATTTTAGTACGTCCCTCTGTTTTGCCGCTATTAATAATTCGAGTCAGCTGGATAATCGTATTTCAAGGGCCGGACTGCACTCAAAGTTAATGGAAAGGAAACAACCACTTCTAAAAGCAATAGAGCTATTTGGGGGATAATCAAAACAAAATAATGCGATATAGTTTGTAATTTGCATTATAAGCAAAAACGAATTAAATTGCATCACGCGATGTGAATGACAATCTGAATGCTGGATTTAGTTCAAATTCAATCATTTGGATTCAGTCACGAAATGATAAGAAAAATATAAATTACAGATATGCCGCGGCCGTCGCGTGAGACGTACGGAGACCAGAAGCCCCCATATTCGTACATCTCCCTGACGGCCATGGCCATCTGGAGCTCTCCGGAGAAAATGCTGCCCCTTTCCGATATCTACAGGTTCATCACCGATCGCTTTCCATACTACAGGAGAAATACTCAAAGGTGGCAAAACTCTCTTCGCCACAACCTTTCTTTCAACGACTGTTTCATCAAGATTCCGCGACGACCGGATCGACCCGGAAAGGGAGCTTTTTGGGCACTTCATCCCTCAGCTCTAGACATGTTCGAAAATGGAAGTTTTCTACGTAGAAGAAAGCGTTTCAAATTGCCCAAAAATGTGTCGCATGAATTAGAGAGTTTGACTAAGTTACAAAATAGTTCCTTCAGTGGTGTGTCGATAACTGACTCTACTTCCTCCGGTAGCGCTTTAAGAGTCCCTCCAACGTCGTGTTCAATTAGTGTGAGTTTGCCGTTGCCCCTGCCTCCAATCACGCAGTCAAGTTCTATCAAATCTTTCAGCATAGATAGTATTATGCAGTCGGATGCGAAATCTTCCCCTAGCCCGATGCAAACGTCGTCTCTCTTGGGGCCAGAGTGTAGTATGCACAATTTGCCTAGGTTGCCTTGGCCAGGACTGTTACCCCCCTCAGCAGCTCCACGACCGGAAGAACTGAATCGGGAAGAATTTCTTGTGGCCCAACAAGCAGCCCTCTTTGAATACGCGGCCGCGTTAATGACTATGAATAACGCCAACGCCGTTGCTTTAACTCCAGGGGTCATCAAGCCGCACCCCATCGTCCCCAGTGCACTTTTCCCCAGTTCGTACCACCCGGTAACAATGCCAGTGCAATATACGTTGCCCCTTACAGGTCCCGTGCACCCTAGTGGGACCTTGGACTACGAGACTGAACGTGAATGTGATAATTCGGAACTAAACAAAGCTTTACCTCCAATAACTGTCATTTCCTCGCGAAGTCTTCGTGAGAGAAATTTAGAGACTTCCCCGTCGTCGTCTTGATTTCTACAGCACTTCATTGCGTAATTGGTTCGAGATTAACAAATTTATGGCAATAATAATAATAATTGTAATCTTATATGAAATAGATATTCGTGTTGATGTACTTACGTACCTTTCCGGAAAATAAATATTCTCTAAACAATTTGCTGCAGAGTTTGTTAAATACGTATACTACCATGGTTGAGTATATGTAAATTAAAAGGATCAACGCCTTATTAATACGATTAGGTAAACGATTTTTTTAACGAACAAAATAAGGTGCCTGCTGCTTCTATTACACTAACTTCAGGAAGTTCAAAATTCAGATTTTTAACAGGTAATAAATTTTCACTATGTATTTGCATATTCACTTCATTTTCCTGGCAATGGAACCTTTATATCCAAAATCTTGTTCTCGGCAACGTTCATTAAAAGTACATACAAAGCAACTGAATTAGATATTTACATCTTTATTAAAGGACGGAAACATGTCTTTTGGTAATGACCCCTATATTAATTAATCCCATTGAAAAAAAATGGTTTTAAATTAAGGTATTAACCTAAAATTGTGTTTAGTATAAGGATTAAAATTATGCGGCACAAAATTTGATTTTAATGTTAATTATGTTAAAATCTATGTTTCACTGACTATTTCAGATCTTTTTCTAAGGTGGCAAATTAATTGCTAGGATCGAACGCCACTACACATTCCAAAGGTACGCACCCAAATAACCATATTTTCAAATTGAATCAAACCTGTAACAAAACGCTCCCTATTGGTTGAATCCGTTTATATTATCATATCGCTATAGTTATCAAAAATATAGTTTTTTTTTGTGCTCCTAAATGAATATTTAAACTATTTATACTTATATTATTCATATATAATTGTTGAAAATAAATTTTTGAACGGCAACTTAAAAACTCTTTGTGGTATTATTTCAATATTTCAAATAGAACAGCCTGTATATTTTCACATTTTTGAAATAAGAATCACATTCTGAGTACAGTGGTATACTTCCATTGTTTACTTGACAATTCAAAAATTTTCAATTAAAATTTCCTGTTTCACGTCAAGAGTGCCATGACGGAATTGAAATTGGTCATATAAAATCAATTGTTACTTTAAAAAAAAAATTTAATGTGAAATTCATATCTGTGAATCTGAGAAGTGTCAAAACCTTTTTAAATAAATCAAATTTAGAAATGGGACCGTATTGACTCATTGTGGTTTTTAGATAGAACATTTTGTAGAGGTTGCAATGATGCCCATAACTTGATATTTTATTAGTTTTAACAACAAATTTAATTTATTTAGTGTTGATTTAAATATTTATAATAATTAATCCTCTCGCCTTGCATTAAAAAACCAAACATCACTAACAAGTCTTTAAAAGACAATCTACGAAGTGATGTTGTTTTGTCGCTTCAATGTAAGGCGAGCGGATTAATTATTACAATTATTTCGATCAACACTAAATTAACTTAAATTTATTTACAAAATTGCTACTAAAATATCAAGTAAATCATTGTAAATCATTGTAACGGCTACGAAATGTTCTATTTAAAAACCACAACGAGCCAATATAGTTCCTTTTAGCGATTTTAGATGGCATTGGCAATGGCAGATAAATATGTCATTATCAATGGCATATCGATTTTCTAGTTCCTTTATTAGTAAGTTCTAGCTTTACTTCGTTGAAATTCGTATTGATTTATGAATAAAATGCTTTATTTTACTTCAACAATATTTATTTATTTTAACCTTATACATATTTCGACATGTTTACATGTCTTTTTTAAAGGTAAGATTAAAAATTAAACAGTTGGTGTTGCTATAGGAACAATAGAACTTGGCGACTTGATCTTGGCTATCTATGTCTGCATGGTTCCATTTGAAAAGTTTGCTTTAATTTGAAAAAAATGTTTTTACGGGTTTGGTAACTCCCTAGTTTCACAAATATACACTTTAAATTTTAAAAATTATTTTTTAAGCAACAATTGACCTCATATAAGAACAATTTTATTCACGTCATGGCATTCTTGACGTGAAACAGAAAATTGCAATTAAGAATTTTCAAATTTTCAAAAAACAATTGAAGTGTACCACAGTGCTCAGAGTTTGATTTCAAGTTCAAAAAATGTGAAAATATACAGAGTGTTCCATTTAAAATAAGGAAGTTGAGATCACGTCCGCCCAAACCGGAAAAGCAGAACAATTAAGGTAGCCAACATGGGGTCTTGTATGCATTCTAACTTCCCAAAATTTTATTTTATTATATTATATTTTTTACTTGTGGTGCCATGCCCTTACAGCGCATTGGGGGGAGGGCCAAAGCCACATTTTTAAGCGGTTTGGAGTCGTAAACTTTGCACACTTCTTTACTAGGGAAATTCAGTTTAAACTATTCTCGTTGCTTTCACAATTCCTAGTATCACGCACCGTAGTTTACTATTGCCCTAAGTGTTAACACGGACAACCGAGGCCGACGGCTTTACGTGCCATCCGAAGCACGGCCAAACTGCAGGTTTATCAACTATATGAGTCACTCATCTAAGATGTGACCAAGCTGATCGTTGCTTAACTTTGAGTACCGCTTGACCGGTACTCGCAACTCCCTACTATGCAGATGATATTATATTAACAAATAAAGAAAATAAAAGGGGTGAGCTTGCTTTCGTTGAAACCTGGTCTGTTAAAATCGAACAGAACTAGCTATGCATTCTCCCTGCTCGCCGGAGAGAAACACTACTCCGCACCAATCACGAAAATGCTTATACGCCAAGCATACAGCATCAGCGTCTATAGAATTCAAAAAAATCGTGTGGCCAATTTTTGAGCAATACATACTGTTTTGAAAAAGACAAAAATCGATATTTGTTTACTTCACAGCTTGGTAGTCCCAACGTTCTCCTGACTTGTAACATTGTGTATATACCCCTGGGGCTTTTCCAATATCTAATTTTATATTGATCTAACAACTTGTTTTTGAGTTAATAGGCGTTAAATTCCAAATTTACAAAAATTTATAAAAGGCGTCACAGAGAAATTTTGCATGCTGGGATACGAACGAAATTGTAGTTTAACTCTAGTAGTAGAGTGCTCGGGCCAACATAAGTCTTCAAATAAAGGAGTTAGTGGGCACTTTGGAGTTAAAAGCAACGAATTAGCCAGTTTTGTAGAGCATGTTTTCCTTATTCTAAAACTAAAATTTGTCCTAAATTGTCCTGGCCAAAAAGGCACAATTCCAAAAATTTGAGTTACATATATGGTCGGAAAGCTTGTCTCAAGAACTTCATACACAATTATTTTTGTTGAATTGTCTGTGACATTTCTATATTTTTTTAATTTTTGAAAAAACTCAAATGCATTGAAGCTTATGAGAAAACAAACTTTAAAACGCCGTTTTCTCGGTTTAGATGTCGGCGAAATTTAATGATTTTTAGCTTTGTTTTTACTCTACAAGCTAGTATCTCATTAACCGTTTGCTTTATCAAAAAATTCACCTCTTTCATTTTTATAGCTGCAACATCGGGGATGATAACAGTCTTTGTTTCATATTTTTAGGGCTAATAATAAACACAGGAAAGCCAAAAATCCAATGTACTGCATAATTATGGCCCGCGCGCTTTCGCTGCGTTCTCGATGCATATCTGTGACTCAGATGCCGTCCCCACCACCTTTTCGGTGTTCCTCTTACCGCACTACAGGTCGAATACACCAACAATCGACTCATACGTAGTAAAAACAATGTTCGAAAATGAATAATTTGAATTGTATTCTATAATTATAATATCCTTGATAATAATAACAACAAAAAAGTTGAAATTCTTCCCTGTTTGTGCTTTTTAATAGGTACAAAAGGTAATAATAATTTTCGTAAAAAGTTACCCGAACAGAATCCCGTGGAAAAAATTACAGAATACTAATAGAAAAAATTAATATTAAAAATACTACTAAAAAGTACCTATACAGTATAAAATAATTTCTCATATAAATAACAGTATCAATGATGTTTATAAGCTCACTTATGTTGTACCAAATTAATTTTCAAAATATGTAAGAATGTTACATACATAAATACATTCAGTCCTCATCTCGGTCTTCTTCGTCATTAATGAGCATGAGAGAAGTAAAGTTACAGTTTCTGCTAGTTTCACCTCCTTGTTTGTGTTTTTGTGCATATTATATCCAGATTGCTTGTGTACAGTCTCAAAAAGGTAAAATATTCTTACGATATTCTCGTTATTTACATTTTAATGATTTTCTACATGTTTTATCCTAGATTGTAACAGCAAGTGGTGTGGTTGTAAAAAAATGGCGTGTGTTGCATTGGCTCATGTAAATGCACGGGCCAAAAATCCCGAAAAAACACAAACAAGGAGGTGAAACTAGCAGAAACTGTAACTTTACTTCTCTCATGCTCATTAATGACGAAGAAGACCGAGATGAGGACTGAATGTATTTATGTATGTAACATTCTTACATATTTTGAAAATTAATTTGGTACAACATAAGTGAGCTTATAAACATCATTGATACTGTTATTTATATGAGAAATTATTTTATACTGTATAGGTACTTTTTAGTAGTATTTTTAATATTAATTTTTTCTATTAGTATTCTGTAATTTTTTCCACGGGATTCTGTTCGGGTAACTTTTTACGAAAATTATTATTACCTTTTGTACCTATTAAAAAGCACAAACAGGGAAGAATTTCAACTTTTTTGTTGTTATTATTATCAAGGATATTATAATTATAGAATACAATTCAAATTATTCATTTTCGAACATTGTTTTTACTACGTATGAGTCGATTGTTGGTGTATTCGACCTGTAGTGCGGTAAGAGGAACACCGAAAAAGTGGTGGGGACGGCATCTGAGTCACAGATATGCATCGAGAACGCAGCGAAAGCGCGCGGGCCATAATTATGCAGTACATTGGATTTTTGGCTTTCCTGTGTTTATTATTAGCCCTAAAAATATGAAACAAAGACTGTTATCATCCCCGATGTTGCAGCTATAAAAATGAAAGAGGTGAATTTTTTGATAAAGCAAACGGTTAATGAGATACTAGCTTGTAGAGTAAAAACAAAGCTAAAAATCATTAAATTTCGCCGACATCTAAACCGAGAAAACGGCGTTTTAAAGTTTGTTTTCTCATAAGCTTCAATGCATTTGAGTTTTTTCAAAAATTAAAAAAATATAGAAATGTCACAGACAATTCAACAAAAATAATTGTGTATGAAGTTCTTGAGACAAGCTTTCCGACCATATATGTAACTCAAATTTTTGGAATTGTGCCTTTTTGGCCAGGACAATTTAGGACAAATTTTAGTTTTAGAATAAGGAAAACATGCTCTACAAAACTGGCTAATTCGTTGCTTTTAACTCCAAAGTGCCCACGGAAGTGAAAATAAAATTGCTTGAGCACTCTACTATAGCTCTATAAGCTTAAAAAATTTAAAAAATCGTGTGGCCAGTTTTTGAAAAATATTTTTTTGAAAATTACCGTAATTTTGAAAACATTCATAACTTTAAACTTTTCGAAAATTTCTGTGCATAGTAACATTGTGTCCTCATAGAGCTATTTTAATACTAAATTTGATCTCCGTCTGTAAACTCGTTTTTGAGTTAAAATCGAAATATTCAAAACACCGTAAAGAGCGGCAATGGATATACAAAAACAAATTTCTGATAGGTTGGTTTGCAGTTGTTACTTGTTGCTACTTGTTTTATGGCATAGGTCAAAATATCATTAAATTACTATGTATAAGAACAATTATTATAGTATCTAACTGTTTAAATTCAAATTGTGTACCTACCATCATTATCGAGACAGCAGTGAATTCTTCTAACTATAGTAATCGAAATTTGACGTAGCATTCCGTAGTCAAGTTTACACACGCGTTTGTAATGGTTTTGACTAAATCTTCTAGGCTTTTGTGTTTAACTTGATAAATATTATGCTTTACAGCCTCCGAAAGAACAATTGTAACACGAACTTTTTAATTTGTTTCCATAAAATTGTACTTTGAAAAATTAAAAAATAAATGATACTTTACGAAAAACGTTGAAAAACACTATGTTAAATATATAAAATAATTATTGCATCTATTTATATGATACTTACAATCATTATAGCTAACATTTGCATACCTAATATTTTTTTTTAAATCAATACTTGCCCCGAGGTTTCGATTTCGCACATTTCGACCCTACAAACATTTCTGCGCTCGATACTTTTTTCTGTATTTTTATTTTTGAACATTGCGTCCCCAGACATTTCGCCGTACAAACATTCCGTGTTCACCAACGTTTCTACTATACTAATACTTGTTGAATTTATTATCAAAAAATTTAGATATATACATTACCCTTATCTATAACTCATAATTAAATAGAATAATTAATTATTTTAATTAATTCTTTTGTGGAGTTTGGGTGCTCGCCTCTCAAACCGACGGCCAGGTTTGACTATTGGGTGTTGGTAAATATCCTTGAGCTTTAGATTTAACCTAATGGGCGAATGCTCAATCGATATGCCGCACAATAAAAAAAAAGATTAGGTTTTTTCTTTCATTTTACTTTCTCACACTTTCGTAAGTATAAGAAAAATCTTGAATTTATAAAAATTATGGATTTGGGTATTCTAAAAAAAATACGTTTTGAGATTTAAAAAACTCAAAATATAGTTATTAGAAACTGTCTATAGATGTGGGTGACTGGGTCATTATTCATTCTCGCATGTTTCCGAAACAGCCCCTCAATTTTTGATGAAACATATATCAGAAATTCATCGGGATCGTAAAATTTAAAAAGACAAAAAACGGAAAAATAGTTAAACACGTTTCGTTTGGCATTTATGCAGAGATCAAAATTGATTAAACCTACATAACCATTAATGTGCGCTGGGGATTTTATTTATGTCGATTATTCACCAGCTGTTGCGGTTGCAAACTTTATAAAATTAAATTTGGGTATGTTACCCGTATTAAATTCAAAAAATTATTACAAATTAAATTTTGCTTTTAATTGTGAATCAGTAATACTAAATGTTAGAGAACGTATTATTAGTTCTTCTATTTCTTGGGCTGACAAATTTTGTGGTTTGTAATTAGTGGGTCAGCACTTCTCCTAGACTTTTGTATAATTAAGAAAATTTAATTTTTCTTACGTCCAAAAGTTTTATCTGCAACACTGTAGCCCCACAACAGTGGCAGTACAAAATAAACGCACATTACTCAACAAAGCGCAAGTGCAACACGTCACGTCGTACAGATAATAGAAGATACCGGTGATGCACCGAAAAAGACGTGCTATAGCTAACCTGTAACTACCACCTTACTGATGACTGTCAGTCCTGTCGGTTGCCGTCTTATTGTGTTTTTATGAGAAACAATTGAGTATTGATTTTTAGGAAAAAAATTCCTTGGAATTAAAGAAACCTCAAAACGGAAAGACAAATTCGTCCACCATCAATTTGGTTGGAGGGAAAAAATTATTAATCCCCCTAAATACTGCCGCTTCTAAAAATTATGTTGTAAATCTTATTCTACCACCGATCGTGAGCAATTTAACTTAAAGAAAAAAAATTTAACGTCCCCCGTTTGTCAAATAAAGAGACATGCATTTTCGATTTTCATAAATTCATGGACGGTGTCACAGTGAAATTAACAGATTTTGATACAAACCACATTGTAGCTCATTTTTAGCTCTATAAACCTACAAAATTAAAAAACAATCCTTTGATTAGTTTTAGAGCAAACTTTTTTTGAATGTCAAAAGTTTGATTTTTTCACATCACAGTTTAAGTAGTTCAAAAAACTATTGGAGCTTGTAACATTGGATTTTCTTAGAAAATTGTCAATATTAAATTTCATCCCTATCTGAAAACTCGTTTTTAAGTAAGTAGGTGTTAAATCAAAAAAAAATATTTTTTGAAAACTGTCCCCGCGATTTCTTTAAACTTTCTAAGCCGATAGAGCTTGCAGTAAACTACAAATTTGTTTTTTACTATTCTCCAAAAATTTTACTCCGACGCCTTCCAGGAATTTTTGAAAAATTCGAAATTGATTAATTATTTATTCAAAAACGCAAACGCCCATCGTTATAAACTTTTATCAGTTCGATAGACTATTTGAAGTACTTTATTAGAATGAGCGAGATTGTTCAACTATTTTAAAAATTAAGAAAAAAAAACGACTTTTTGATATCAACAACGCGTTTTTTTAACTCTAAATAAAAAATATATTTTTAGTCCAAAATCCGAAGCGCATCTAATCAACTGTAGGGCAGGCCATTTTAAGTTCTTACTATTCTTATTCGGTATGCGACATCGTAGGGTTGCCTATATAAATTGTTTTCTTAGAAATTTAGCATACAGTGAAATGAGAGAAGAGAAATGTAATAATCGGTGAACTGTACAACGCTATAATTATAAATAATTACACTTTTACAAATACGGCAAGTATTAATATCCAGTATGGTAAAGTGCACTCAAAGTTAAATCTTCTTTAAAGCTTATTTCGTCGGTCAATTTTTGGTATACCTCGACATTGTACAGTTTATCAAGATCGCACCACCTGTCCAGGAGTTATAAGGCAGCACATACCTCCCCTCTTCCCAGACAAATATTTTTTAAAAACAGTTCTTATGTGTCCCTGGGAGTCCATGACATGTATTTCCGTTAAAATCTTGGATTTGCAATAGTTTCATGCAATCATACTTACCTATACTGAAAATATAGGAAAGTAACAATAAAATACCTTAATTTTAGTGACATTATTATAGTACAGTGGCGAGTAAAGTAAGATGTGTTTATTTGTTTTTAAAAGTTTTTTTCTTTTACCTACACTTTGTATTCTTAGTCTGAGGCAAACCGTTAAACGAATGATTACACATTACTTGTCATAGCTTTCCGAAAGCTTCAATATTAAAAGTATTTTGATCATGTAGTAACTGCTAACTGTTTTAAAAACTATTATTTTGCTAGTGGGAACTTTCAGAAAATAAGATTACCCATTTAAATAGTGGTTGTTTACGCTGTTTTTAGTTATGGTTGACAAATGAACTGTTGAGTACAATAGCGTTATGCTTTTATAGAACGTGTAATCGAGAAATTTCCATAAAGAGAATTATTGGATTTATAGGCAGCCAGTACTATTTTATTAATACCAGTTTTACATCGTGCTGTGTTCGAAATGAAGCGGCTTTCAAACCGCGAACTAGCTGCGCAAAAGCGGAGTTCCTTAACATTTCAAGCGTGGTGCGTTTCCGTTCACCAAAAATTAATCGAGAACATTGTATAAGATTTAAATGACATCTTCTTAGAAAAATAGCCGAGATTTATGACTGTTTGTTGACAGCAAATTTAAATTCCTCTTCTCCAAACCGCGAATTTAAATTTGTGGTTTGTTAATAAAAGAAACATTCGGTTGTTGTGCCTTCTGTTAATTACTTCTCTTGATTCATTTTTAAGGGATGCAGCTTTGAGTTGTGTGTGTATCTTATACTAGCCGCTTATTGAAATTTATGCAATCATCGCTTTGGCATTGTCAAGCATAAAGAATTCTCACACATTTTAAGTCACAACAGCTCGACCAGCTTAAGGAATTGAATAAAAGTTTTGTTTGTTAAATAATTAATGTTTAGCTTCACCCCGTGCGTTTACTTGTTAACAAACAGAATTGGATTAATTATTTTTTGGTTGAGTTAATATAGCGATGGGTATATGTACCATATTTAGTTTTTTTTGTGAAAACATTTACAATAGCAGGATGAGGAGCTACCAACAGAAGCAACCTATCACTAATTTTAATTTTGTTTCTTCTCATTTTTATGTGATGTTCTGGTGACTATTTATTTCGGTAAAATATTGTTTTTTTTACGTCCAACGACGCAAAAATATACTCTTTGAGGTAGGTATTAATAATCTTTAATGTAAAAGTAGGAGGATACATATACAAAGCGTTGCTGTTCCTGAAGCAATCTAATAAAGGAAATACTTAGGTGTTACTCATATTTAAATATTGAAATGACCTTACCTGTAAAAATAAAACATTATGTAGTAGATTATTTAACAGGAGCTTTTGCAACAGCTTAAATAAAAGTAAAACTGGAAGTAATTTAATAGTTGTTTTTCAAAGAATGTCAGGTTACACCTGAAGTCGGAAATCAGCTACTGGCAGAGAGCTTACCAAAACGTAAAAAAGTGGTAGGTTTGAAGTTATGGGAAGAAAATCGTCCACTTAAGAGTGTTTCCATAAATAATATTAAGTCCACACTGCCATGTTTAAAAATGAACTTTAGAAGAACTATAAACGAAAAAATATACAGTACTTTCATTTATGGAGGGGGAAGAATAAAATCAATATAGATTGAATTTTAGGTTTTACCCCCTCACCCCCTAGCTAGCCCTACTTTGATAAACGAATCGACTAGATTTAATTTTTTTAACGTGGATAGATGAGGATTTTTTCTACCTTCAAAATGATGTATAACAAGGTAGGGTGTGCTGTGAAATATTTTTGGAAATAAGATATTTTTAACTCTATGTGGTAAACGGATCGACAGAATCCAATTTTTTAACGTGGGTAGATGAGGATTTGTTCCACCTTTAAAATGGTGTACGGGGTGCTATGTAATATTTTTGGAAATAAAATATTTGTGACTATCTGGTAAACGGATCGACTGAATCCAATTTTTTTTAACGTGGTAGATGAGGATTTCTTTCATCTTTAAAATGATGTATCACTAGGTAGTGGGTGCTATGGAATATTTTTGGAAATAAAATATTTTTAACTCTATCTGGTAAACGAATCGACTGAATCCAATTTTTTTAATGTGAGTAGATAAGGTTTTTTCCACCTTTAAAATAATGTATCAGAAGGTAGAGTGTGTTATTTGAAATTTCAAAGTAGTGCTAATTAGGGGTGAGAGGGTGAAACCTAAAGTTTAATCAATATTGGTTTTAAACTTCCCCCTCCATATCGAAATCGACGTGTTTTTTGTTCGAATCAAATTTACTTAAAATCGATAGTTATTGAGGCTGGCTAGTTTTGAAATGAAGGCACTGTATAAAAATATTGAAGGATTTTTTCAGTGTTTCAAGTAAAGTAACATTACATTAAATTAGTTGAATATTTTTTCCGAAAAAAATTCGTACCTTGTTAATTTTAAATTAGCCCGTTTCCATTATTTAAAAAAATGCTTATAATTTATACCATTTATTTTCCACTTAAATACGGCAGTTTCTAACCCATCCCTTGGCTAAACTCTAGCATGACCTTAAAAACCTCGATCTTATCCAAGCCACGGCGTTTCTATCTCTAGCATATGAAATAGTAATTTACGAACAATCGGTATGCATTGTTTTAAATTTAATCTTGTGAAGAGACCGGCCCTGTAATTGGGGTTGATGAGACCGAGTGAGGTGTGAGATGGGCCGCTAACACCTGTGCAGGCCCTGAGGCATCTGATGCGTGTTGGCATGTCTTAAGGTAACCCGGACCGAAGGACGTGGTGCTATTCCACCAAAGAACAAAGAAAATCATGGTTAGATACTTAGTTTAATAACGATCATAAGTAGGTGTTCAAGATAGAAACTGTGGTGGAATTTAAGATTGTTCGTTGTGCATCTAGACGACGGGTAGCTTTTAAAACGGCGAAGAAATGAGTTTTCTATTGTTCATGTATTTTTTAGCTTAACTGCAAATTGAGAGAAAAACTACCGGTTAATTTTAAAACGAACTTGGTTCCGAAGAAACCTTAATTTAATTTTCAAACTTACCTTTTTTCTAGGTAGACATTGCCTAAATTTCTCTCAGAAAAGCGAGATAATTACAGAAGCTGCGAATAGAATGTTTAAGAAGACCAACAACACAACCTATTAATTTACTACTGTTATTAAAGGTTTTAAATGTATATCAAAAAACAAACCTATTTTGTAGATATCCTTAATTATATTTTTATAATCTTTACACTAAAATTGAGGTGTGTTGCATGACTTTTTGTACAAACTTAAGGAGCACATTACTGAGGTCATTTTAAGTAGGAAATGTCCAGGAAATTTGGTTCTAAAAACTTATTGTTACGGACTTACAGCCGTCCGAAGACGAATATGGAACAGTCTCGTCAAACTTTAATTAACATCTCCGCTATGGATTACGATATTTGACTCAAATTTTGTATGGATGTTATAGTAATAATGATTTACATTTTTGCTTGGTTTAGTTTAAATCCATCAAACAGGGGAGAGGCACGTGGCATTTCTCTTAACGTATGTTAAGCAACACCATATCTGCACGCCCCTAGTGAATGGAATTTCATGTAAGGACGCAAAACTGTAAAACAACAATAGCGAAAAAGAGGGAAATTGGTGTCGGTTTGATCCCCGTGAAAGTGTGGGACGGTATAGGGGTCTTTCAGACTCCGCACCGGAGTCCTAAGCTCCTCTTCAGCCGAAAAAGAATGTTAAGAATGGGTTAGAACAAGGAATTTGTATAAAAAAGGTTTTCCGCGAAAAGTGCTGTCCCAGTATTCATCATTTTGGCCCAGGAAAACCGCGGAAAAAACCTGAGCCAGGACAGGCAGCCGAGTCGAGAACCGAACCTAGGGCCTTCCGAATGAAAAGGGGTAACCGTGGATCCAGCCACCTGTCTCGGTTCAATAGTGAAATATTCCCACAAAATGGAAATCAAATATGTCAGTTTTTGGCAGAGATAATATATAAAGCATGATTAAACACGAGAAGCTGTAACTTAAAGAAACGTTTTCGGACTTATGTTTATGAGACATTTTTATGGAACGCCATTTTACTTTTTATTGACATCGATTTTTGCAACATAAAATATATTTGTATTTAATTAAAAATATCTTAGATAATTGTTATTGATTATTTCAAACACTTCTTTCTAAATTATTTTTAAATTGCCAATTTTCAAATATCTTAGAGATCATTTAAAATTATTTTAAAACACCCTCGTGTTATAATTTAACAGTCAACGTGTGTTTATTATGGTACTTAAATTCAAAATATCTCTAAGATATTTTTTTGTTTAAAATTATCATTCGGAATTTTGTATATTAACATATTACCAATATCTCAAATATTTTTTTATTTTAACGATAGCTTAGTTATTTTTAATAAAAAATAATATGTTTACGATATATGTAGCCAAATTAATTAAAAATGATTTCATTGTTAGTAAAATTAGTTAAGAAGTAGTACTATGTCGTTAAAAATGTTTTAAACGTTTACAACTAATTGGTTTCTATCGATTATATTACAAATATCTTTGATATTAATATTTTACTTGATAAATTTCTGTAATTTTTAATGGTTTAAAAATATCTATAGAATATTAACAAATAATTAAAATGTGTTTAAATTATTTCGCATTTAACTATTTAGGACTATCTCAATGATGTTTTTAATGCATTTTATTTATCTTATGGTTATTTTAAAAGTTTTATAATTCACAGTATCGTAGGTATTTTAAAACCATTTTAATTTTAAGTATCTTAAATATTAAAAATAAATAAATAAATTTTTCAAATCTTAGATATTTGATCTTTGTTTATTTTAATATATATTAGATATTTAAATATTGTTTTGTTTTAAAATATCCTAGATATTTTGAAACAAAAATATAATTGTTGAATATCTAAGATATTTGGTAATTACCTTCATCTATAAAGTTTGTAGGTCCGGTCCGCTAAGTTTCAATCTTAAATCTGGCAACAGTAAACAGCTGCAGATTTGAACGCGGACGCTGATCAAAATAAGATGTTTGTTTGAGGTTACATATTGCTAGTGCACATAATCTGCAAAGCAAGATCGTTGTACATTGATGTTGCGGTCACAACACTTTTCGCGGGGTAACACATAAATAAATCCATTATTAAATGAGCTTATAATAAAATAACGCAAGTCGCAACGTTGCCAGCCGTAGTTCGACTTAGCGGTAGCACAAACCTTATAGATGACGGTAATTTCCGAATATTTTAGATATTCGACAATTCTTTTATTTAATATCATCTAAAATCTTTAAATTACATTTATTGTATATTTTAAGTTTAAAACGTCTAAGATATTGAAAAACAGCATAATTTTTAAATATCTAACATATTGGGAAAATAAATTTAATTAAAATATGTTTTTATCAATTTGCGTTTAACTATTTTAAAATATCTATAGGATATTTCTAAATAAATAATTAATAATTAATCAGTGATATTTTTGAAAAATTAAAAATATTTAAAAATATCTTAGATATTTTTAATTCAAATGTATTTAGAGTTTGAACCTATAAATTTAAAAGATATTTATAATAAATTAATTACGTCTTTAAAATATTTTTAAAACATGTCAACGTACAATTTTATTTTGTTGGAATTAGCTTGCACTAGAAAGTAATACGGAGTTTCATACCTTTTATACTAAAATGACCTCAAAAATGTACTCCTTAAGCTTATACAGAAAGGTAAGCAGCAAAATCCTGTGCATAAAATTTTTTTTTAATTTTAAATTTTACTTTAAATTGTTAAATGTTGCATATGTATTACATCTTTTAATGCAACAACCTGAAAAATAAAACGTTTTTTTTTAACTCAAAATTGGTAAATGTCGCATGCATCTCATCATTTTCTATGGTTTTTACTACTTTATCGTTAAAGAATCCTACTCTTAATACATTTTTGACCAAGTTTGCGTACATTAAAAAAAAACGCAAGCTATGCATGGCGTAAACTTGCGTGTTAAGTAATGGTACATTAACACATAACTGCAAGATTAACTTACTGCAGTTCGTTAGAATTATTTTATTACAATATGGTTATTTCAATTTGCAGTATGTAAATGGGTTTTGTTGCGGTGAATAGTTCATACTTTATTAATTGTAGTTGTACAGTGCATACAAAATTTATTACCGACAGCGTAGCGTACACTTATAAGAAAGCCTATATATAGCTAATAATTATTACGTATATAAGTAGCAGTAATAAAAACTAACATAGTAAGAATGAAAGATGATTGCTAAGTCAACTAACTGTTTTGAATTAGTATTTGTTCGCTATTTTTAATTTCTATAATAAATACTATTTGGAAATCTTGAAAAGTTATTGACCAACAAAAAAAATGAAACATCACCAAATATAAATTTTTGATTTTCACGAATAGTATGAGCCACTTTTTACAGCTGCCATTCCTTGGGTTTTTTTTAACGTTCATAAAGGTTGTGTTTAACAGACTGTCTAGACAGGGAGAACCTACAGGTTTGGGTATATTCTAAACTACGGGAATATTAGGTGTGCCTTTTTATGGTAAAAACAAACATACTTGTCGACATTCTGTATAGTTTTTAAAACCCGTTTGTAAACACAGACTTAACTTAAATTGAAATTGTCTTGATCCACTGTATTCTTGAGTAAGAAGAAACATAAAACAAAATTTAAATAATTTTTCCAGTTAGAAAAAATTTCAGAATGGCAAGATAACTAGATTCAATGCAAAGCATTATTATACAAATAAATGTCTAAAATAAAATCTGCTGCAAAAGTAGTATGAATATGATTTTATTTTTACACGGTTGAGTTAACAAGGCCGCGGTGGTCGATATCTCCTTTACTATTAAAATTACAACAAAATCCAATAAAAGTTGTAGGGAACCAAAAGAATCACATTTCTAAATTTAATAATAAATATTTAATAAAACACTTTGTAGTACATTTTTGCATATTTTAATTGCCGTTCTGTTTATCTTTTGCTTTTAAAATTTCGTTAAGGCGTTGCCAACTTATTCAATTTTATTCAAATAATTTGATATTTCCAAACCTCACTAATATCACCAGCCGAATTTTCACACATGTTAAATGTTAGTCAAGGCTATGTAGTATTCTCCAGATATTTCAAAGTTTAATTTGGTTGTTGCAACGGTCACGCAACGAGTTATTTGCGGTCTATAAATTTTATTAACCATTGATTTTACCTAAAACCGACGGTTTTCGCTTAAATTAGATTCTAAAAGAAAAAATCAGTATTTTCTGTATTTTCTAGAAATACCTGATGTCATAGAAGACACCGACAACTATTTTATGTGTTTTTGTCAGAAACAACTGCAAATATAAAAAATTTTATTTAAAATAAAGCGGCAAAAATAATACATTGTTTAGGAAACGTCGCGCGTCGTCTGGTCGTTAATTTCTTGAGAGACCGTTCAAATTGTTTTCTTTTGCGCAACCCCACATAAAAAAATCTTTAAAAAAAAAATATTTAGGTCTGGACACCTAGGTGGCCAACAGTCTGGTTTTATTTGTGCACTGTAATGAACTGGTGGTCTATCGTGGTGGAACCTTAGCCTGCGTATTGTTGCTAAAGTTACATTTTTGAACAATTCTGAGAGACCATGTCTTTAAAAACAAACTGAAGCAATGTTGATAGTTGTTTCTTGTAAAAACGCAAAAAAACGGTGTCAATACTTCGTATTATATCAAGATTTCTAGAAATCACCTGATTTTTCTTAGAATGTAATTTTCTCGGAAGCCGTTGTTTTTAGGTTAATAAAATTTATAAAACACAAAAAGACCTATCTAATAATGTGAAAATAAACAGGGTGTTCTACTTAAAAAATTTGGTTATGACAGTACTGAGAAATTTTGCAACAAACACGCTGTATCACCCAATTCAACTTTAAATTATTTGGAAGATAGTACATGGTTTTGACTAACATTCAACAAAAAAACGTTGTTTCATGTATAGAAATGCGGGTTGTGCAGATTTTATTAGTAAATGTAATCATGTAATGATGTAAAATTGAATAACTTGGCAACACCGCAATGGAATTTAAAAAAAAACGAACATATTCAGAAAAACAATTAATAGGCGAATAAGAATAATTATGCAAAAATATACACACTATTTTATTTAAAAGAAACAAATTTTGATATGCCACCGTTATATGGAATTACCGTATGGTAATTAAGAATATTTTTTAAATTTTGCTGCTAAGTTTCCTGTAGTATTCATAATTTATATTTTGGATTTTGACCGCAGTATATAAAAAAAAGCTGAAGTGTGGACTTCGAGTACCGTATTTGCAAAAGTGTAAATTTTATAATTATAACGTTGCACATTCCACCGACTGTTAGATTTCTAGGCAATCCTCCATTCTATCCCTACTTAAACTTTTATTACAGCTGCCAGTTTGTGACGTCAGCAATAATGATGCCGATTTAGTAATAAAACTACACAGGTGAAGACACATATTATAGCGCGTGCGTCTATAAATATAAACCTGACTGAGTATGTCTACAACTAAGTGTTTATAACATGTTCTATACGGCAAATGATCAAAGCAATCGACGCCGTTTAACAATTAAAAAAAAATAATAATATCTGGAATTTACATTTTTTACAGTAGCCAACCAAAACTTAAATTCGTCAGCCAAACAATTAAAGGGGGGGGGGGGAGACGCGTATCCTTACTATATTGAAAACTTTTTAAAAACTAACATTAGATTTTGGTTCGACAAGTGAAGATAAGTAATACCTCTAAAACAGCAGTTATTTATTGTTTCCCGTTTAATAAGTAGAGGAATACTAATTTTCGTTTTTCAAAAATTCATAAAAGTGAAATTATGATAGTTAGCCAAACACTAAATTGTAGCTCTTGTTCGGCTTTATACGAATACAATGTTTAAAAAAACGTTTGTGAGAAATGTTCATTTGAAAATTTCAAATATTTAGAATTTACATTTCCTACAGTAAAAATATCTAAAAACCATCTTTCGATCTGTCTAAGAAAAATATTATTAACGGGCCTCGTTTAATAAATAAAAGGGTGATTATCTTTAATCTTCAAAAATTCATAGAAAGCTCTACAGTGAAATTATAGGTTTCAGCAAAAAATCAAATTGTAGCCAAACGTTGGTTCTAGCAAGCTAATAAGTTTAAAGTAAATCGTGTAGGCGGTTTTTGAAAAATATTTTTTTGAAAATAGTTTGAATTTTGGAAAAGCGCTATTGCGTTCGTTTTTAGATTTTCAAAATTAATTTTGTTTCATCGTATACTATTTGCAAACGGTTCTCAAACAAGTTGCATCTGATCCCAATCAGGTTTCGAGTAAAGGGCGTTTAGGTCAAAATTTTTAAAAAAATTATAGCGGCCGCCATTTTAAACTTGAGATTTTGGTAAAAAAGTTTTCGATTTGCCTTGAGTTCTTCTCTTAGATTCCCAAATTTCTCAAATTTAGTTTTGGACAAGAAACGCTACCAAAAAACATGTCTATGTTAGACGCTTCCTGTTTGTAATTTTTTTAAACTTAACTGGAAAGCTTAATTAGAACTACAATTTTCGATATACTTCTTCATTTAAAATTTCATCAAAATCGTCTAGTACATTCGCATTTGGAGGCATCACACGCCCACCCACGCACACACTCACACACCCACCAACCCACAGACAAACATTGTTAAAAAAACAAATTTTTGAGTCCCCTGAGACCCAAAACGTGTATTTTCGTTGAAATTAAGATTTCAAAAAATTCCATTAAATCAATACTTCCCTATACCGAAGGTATGGGAAAGTAATAATGAGGTTTTATATTTTTTTCTGAAAATACCTAATATTAGTTATATTACTTGGAGAAAATAATGATGGTAATCTGCCATGACGATTCAACATTTATTTCAGAGAGGAATATTCACAACTACTGACATGCAAGCTATGTATGTTGCTAATACCATGCTAATGTGTAATTCATTAATTAGGATTTAGGTATTAGATGCGTTTTAAATTCCCTTAATATCGAAAACCTACTCTGAATATTTAATCAATAATTTTACTCACAATGTCGGCACTACTTCACGCTCATTTTTTTTTAATATAGGTACCTACCTATATACTTCTGTACAGTATTTTAAATAAGCTGCTAATTTGTAAATAAGTAACGAAGGAGTTATTATCTGTAGGCACACGAAATTCGCCGAAGGATTATTCCGCTGGTAAAATAACTGCTTTATCAGGTATGAATAGCATTGCATGCCAAGCCGACATGCCACAACAACAATTTGTTAAAATAAAATATGAGTTGTATGACATGACAGCCATGCAAGTTTAATTCTATTAGCTTTGTGGATTCTTTAACGAGAGCATTACGTAGAATCACTAATTCCTCCTCGTGAGATATAAAACGGGCAGAACGGAGTAAATAGGTAAACGCCGGAAACCCACTTATAATAAACAAGCAATAGGATTGGTGGAGTAGTAAAATTGGAATTCCTGACACCTGGTGTTACCTGCCCGGTAACATGGTAGAGGAATGTTCGAACTTTTTCATTAGTCACAAAAAGTGGACTCGTTGAACTTCTTTGTTTCTCATCCGCCGCCAAGCAGTCTGTACGGACTAGCACTTTCGACCCATCCTGATGGTGATGGGCATCTGCGTTGCGCCTCCGATGAGTTGTAAAATGCAAATCGTCCCGGGGTATTGTTAACGTTAAATTATTTTTATGGCCATTACAGGTGAAATAAGTCTTAAGCGTTTGGTCGCCGCTAAAAAGCGGCCTATTGTCCAACTTAACATTTGAAGATACCCATATAGCCGAGGAGAAATAAATCCGGGAAATATATGATTGCAGAAACTTGACGTCGACAGCCAGCTATAAAAATATTATTGTTCGCCTGTTTACTTTCTGATGAGCAAGATTTTATTGCTTAGCAATTTATTTTATTAACACCAAACTGCTACATTTTTCAATAGCCATGTTGCAAATTTTGGATTATCGTCGCGTCACCCTTATTATTCTTAAATCTTTCAGGATTAGAGTGGTTTCTTATTCTATTGTATAACAAAATGGTTTTGACAAGTAATGTTATATTGTGCATTGCACTTTTAGTTTTTAAGCCTCTAATAAATTGTAACGTTGCGTTAAAAATATTACAACAACAAAAGTCGAGGGCGACTTAAATACAAATCCAAGTATTTTTTAGCTTAACAGAAAGCAGAACTTTATATTTGCACTACTTAACAATATAATAAAATGTTCTTACTATATGAAGAAATATACAGCGTGTCCCTTAAAGATCTGGCATAAATTAAACCACCAATTCTCCAACCCTGGTTACGGAGTTACAGCCTTCCTAATAACTCGTTTATGGACAACTTTGGCAGTAGTGGCATTAAATATTTCAAATTTTATTTGTGACCATTCTCCTTTTGGCATTTCTTCTAATTTTTGACTGAATACGACCACCAGAAATGTGTTATTATACTATGAAAGGGTCACGTAGTAATTTTTCATATTATTTTAGATCTTTACATTTTTTATAATTTTGTTTTTAAAATCATATTTTCCATACAAAATTACACAAATAAGATGCTTTTGTTGAAAGTTCCTAAAACCAAACAGTTTTCGAGAGAAAATGCGATTATTCTAGAAAATCAAGTTGCCATGAAAGTCTAAGTATCTTCCTAAAATGCGTAAATGGTTTATGCAAACTTCAAGAGTAAGTTCTGCACAACAAAAATAGTTCCTATAAACATAAGCCCGAAAAGACTTCTTTGCGGAGTTACAGCTTCCGATAACGACTCATTTGGACTGGAGGGACTAACTACGTTAGCTTTTTTCTGCTATTTTTTAGTCATAGATTTTCTGTCCAAACTATAGTTTGTAACATTTTTGCCTTAGTGGCAAATTAAAATACAATGTGTTTGCTAATTTACCATTTTAACCATTAATTTTGGCTAGCAAATGAAACCAAAAGGGAAATATTAACCAGATCATTTGTGTTTACGGTCTTATAGATAGTTCCAACAGCAACCAATTTCAGTATTTGCATAATACATTTTTTGCCGCACATTTTACCCAAAACTAAGTATTATTAAGAAAATGTTGCTGATTAGAAAAATTTCCAAAAGATAGAAATAAAACGGACAGAAAATGGAAAAAATTCTATTGTTTTTTCTTCTATTTTGTAACACTCAATAATATTTAGGTACATACTTTAATATTCTATGAAATACTCATTGGTTTTTTTTTCTACGGCGAGACAAGTTTTCTAACAAATTTTCCAATTTGGTTATCAGTAGTGTAAAAATAATTCTGCAAACCTCGGTGACATGGATGCATTCCACCCCGCGGCACGGCCCGTTCTGGTTCATTACCAAGAGACGTGGAGAGAATTGGCTGTAAATCTCTGCTGTGATCGCGAGATGAACCGCGACCAGGTGTGATGTGGGCGTTCCTACCGGCGAGCCGAATCTCTTTTTGGTTGCCGCTCAGAACTGCGATGATATCAGTTCTAATCGTCATAAATGCGTCTGTATTGTAAAGCTGCAAATGAAGCCTAAGACCACTTTCTTGTTAAAACATTAAAGTGGAAAAAATATCTTAAGTACTAACAACAATCAGTTAGGTATAGTAAAAAAAAAATAATAATAATAATGGTTGAGTCATAATCATTTGTCGCTGCAAGCTTTCTAAAAAAATCGTAAGTTTAATTTTAAAAATTCTGAAAACAATGAAATGGGCTTCGGAAAGTTGCAAAAACGGGGGTTGGGAAAGAAAAAATTAATCCAGAAAGCTCAGTTGTAGACAGTTTTGCAATAAAAATGCTATCCGAAACTATCAAATTATGTTGCTTTTGTACTTTTATTTAAACCCTTCTTTTTGTAAGCATTATTTTTATTTTTTCAAAACTTTCTATTTTAATGTTTCTTTTCTGACACGTGAATCATTATTAACAAGACACATAAACTGTACACAAAAGCTTCAGAAAAACAGTTCATACAACTCTAGATTAAATATTTCTTGTTAAATACATTAAATATAAATAAGACCTCAGAAAAATGAACTAAAAAAAAGATACTACATCGATGTTGTGAAACGAACGTTTTAAAAATAAACGCTCAGTTGAAGTTGGAAAAATAAATAAAATATGGTAGATTTATTTATTTTTAAAGATTTTTAAAATTTCTATAAACAGAAAATGCATGCGGTAGTCGTAATTATTTCCGCAAATAAAATCATTGCATTTTAATTGCAGTTTATAAATGCAGTATAAACATTGCATAGGAACGAGAGCGTGCTGAACTGATAGTGTCAGTTTACGTTTTACTGGAGGTGTGCATGTGTAAACTCAATTTGTAAAGGAATGCATTTACAATATTAAATTGTAAATAAAATAAACACTAGCTATGTGATTATGTTCAAATTATATACCTTTTTGTGGGAAAAAATAATAAAGCCGCTGTAGTTTACATTCCGGCTCGGTTCTTTCCGAAGAGAAAAAGATAATTTATCGTTTTAGGCGGACAACGTTTTGATGCTTTAACGTGTAATTTATAAATGATTTTGTTTTATAATGCCTTTGTGTATCTTAAAGTCATCACAGCGCAGCGAGTCGGGCGCTGGACAGAGGAGTAGGCAGGCAATTTACCATATGATATGTTTGCTTAGGGGCAAGGCTTTTGAAGAGAAGCCGCTGCGAGTTCCGACCGGAGAACTCAGGAGGACTGCCTGCGATCCTGAAGAAGTTCACCGAAACGCCGTACGTCTTAGCTGCAACAGCGGGTACAGCGGCCTAACACTGAAACAAGTTGGCCCTATAATTAAGGGAAACTCATTTGTGTTGGCCTGACACCTTAAAGATAGGCATTTAGTCAGCCGTCAGCGGCGCCTTTTGAGGCCCGGCACCCCGCTCGGCCCGCGGCCGCGATGGCCTACCTGCTCTAAAACAATCCAGCGGTTAACAAACTGCTTAGAAATAACACAGAAGGCGGGGTTCCTCTTTGTAGAGGTGAGAGCGAATATAGTGCTCCGCCCCAGTCGGCAAACGGGATCCGTCGCGACGCCGACGCCCGGAGTACTACGCACCCCTACGCTAACCATAACCAACCCAGTAATTTACTACACCACATTTCGTAGCAATGTTTTCATTGCTTCCATAAAACTGAAAAACGTCCTTGTTATTACTGACTATAAACTTAATGTTTAATTTGAGACCCAGTTAGAACAGTTTATTTAAATTTACGATTGCTTCGGAATATGCACGTCCAACACCTACTCATATTAAATTAACCCCAAACGCAACAAAAGTTTGCGAGCGGATGAATATAAAGAACACGAAAAGGAAGTTGTAAACCAGTTCGGCGATAAATACCGCGTTTCTCAAGGTAATTTGCTTGGGCCGCTTTTATTTCCAGCTTTATAAAATCCACTAGTTTAAAATAGAATATTTATGATTTAAAATGTACACTACACCAAAAAATTTATCGTTAAAAGATATTCTCGCTATAAAAATTTACTGTATAAAATATTCAAATGTGGACATTTTGTGAATCGTTGGTCTGAAAACCACATTTTAACTTTTTTTTCTACCCGTCACATCGTTTCCCTGATATTTCTCTAATTTAATTCAAGCCAAATTTAAATGATTATTACTTTACAACGGATATAAATGATACCAACCTGTTCAGATAATCAACCAAAACTAAATTTCGCAATATAGGTTTGTTCCTGAGGTCATTTCACAATTCACACTTGCAGTCCAAATTTAAAGCAGGAATGACGTAATAATATTTAATTAAAGCACCTCTAACTAACGCCGTTAGTTTTACCCCACCGCTAGTTGTTTTATAATGAGCTAATTAACATTCTAATCAGCTAATGATGAGGTAATGACCTCGTTAAAAAAGCAATTAGTTGTAACTTTCGCGTTAACGATGTAATAAACTTTTACTTTCACGAATTACCGAAGGTCTTCATATTTCGGTTTAACGAGGTAAATTATCTTAAAACTTCTCTTATCAAATTCTTTATCGCATTAAAAATGTATTTAGCTGTAACTTTCGACTGTATGAGGTAATTACCTCAGAATAAGCTCGTTAGAAAGTTAATTACCTCAGAATTATCATTAGAAAGCCAATTTTTTAAAAATTGCAAAAGCAAATTTTTAAGATAATTTACTTTATTAAAGCAAAAGTTCATAGCTCTCAATCATTCGTAAAAGTGAAAGTTATTTACTATAGTAAAGTGAAAATTGTTTTTTTTATGAGGTAATTACCTCATAATTAGCTCTTTAGAAAGTTATCACTTTATAATAACCTTATTACAAAACTAATAAAAAAGTTAGAAGCAAATTTGTACGATAATACACCTAGTTAAAGCAAAAGTTAATGAGCCTCATTAGTTCGTTAAAGTTAATTTTCTCAGTAAAGTGAAAGTTACAGCTAAACGTTTTTAAGGAGTCTATTAGCTCATAATGAGCTCATTAAAAAGTTAATTACATTATAATGACCTCATTAGAAATTTATTTTTAAATTAATTTCTAAAGAAAAATTTTAAAATAATTTACCATATTAAAGCAACCCTCATTAGTTCGTGAAACTGAAAGTTAATTGCTTCAGCAAAGAGAAAGTTACAGCTAATTATTTTCTAATGAGTTAATTACCTCCTAATGAACTAATGTTATATATTTCATAATAACCTCATAAAAAAGTTAATTTTAAAAGAATTTCAAACGAAAAATTTCAGGCTGATTTAACTTATTAAAGAAAAAATTAATGACTCATTAATCTGTAAAAAAAAAGTGAAAGTTAATTATTTCAGTAAAGTGAAAGGTACAGCTTATTGCTTTTTACGAATTTAATTACCTTATAATGAGCTCGTAAGAAAGTTGACCACAATATAACGGTTTCATTAGAAATTTAATTTTAAAGGAATGTTTAAAGAAACATTTCAAGACAATTTACCTTATTAAATCAAACTTAATGACCCTCATTAATTTGTGAACGTGAAATTACTTCAGTAAGGTGAAAGTTACAGCTAATTATTTCTTTAGTGAGGTATTTAACTCATAATAAGCTAGTTAGAAAGTTAATTAAATTATGACCCAATTAAAGTGTAATTTAAAAATATTTCTCAAGAAAAACTATAAGATAATTTCACTCGTTAAAGCAAAAGATAATGACCCTTGTTACTTCGTGAAAGTTAAAGTTAATTACCCCAGTGAATTGAGAGTTGCAGCTAATTCATTTATAAATGAGGCAATAACCTCATAATGAGCTCATAGAGTTTTAATTACTGCATAATAACGTCATTAGAAAGTTAATTAAAAAAAAATTTCTAAAGAAATATTTAAGATAATTTACCTCCTTAAAGCAAATGTTAATTACCCACTTTTAATCCTGAAAGTGAAAGTTATCTACTTTATTAAAGTAAAAGTTGAAGCTAATTAGTTTTTTAATGATGTAATTACTTCATAATAAGCTCATTAAGTTGTTAAATACCTCAGTAATCTTATTAGAAAGTTAATTACCCTATTAAAAAATCATTAGCTGTGCCGTTACCCACCCCCTATCTTTTTGGCAGACCAATCTCGTTTCTCTAAGATTTTATCCAAAATAACTATTAAGCCTAGATTGTGTTTTCTGCGTTAAAGCGTCTGGACTTAATTATACAATTTTACGCCCAAACATCGAAATCGCAATGAACGACAAAACACAATCACTAGTTGACATGGTATTTTATTAACTTTTTTGTGTACATTGTGGTTTTGCTCTCCAGGAAGTATTTATTGGAATGGCCGCGCTCACAAAAGCGCAAGCTATTAGAGCGCAACCATATACACACGATGAAAAAACTAAAAGTTTGATAGTTAAAAATATCTGATATGAGTGTTTGATCGTTCGAGAGCATCCTTAACGCGTTGTGGTTGTTGTTTGCTTACTGAGCGATTTTGATGTTTGGGTGTAACACATATACATATACACACACACAAACTAAAGAGACACAAACACAATAAATGACATAAGCCAGTTTTTTGGTAACTGCAAAGCCTAAAACCTGTTCTGTCTTACATCCATTTCTATACCGCAATTGTATCCTTACACTTCGTACGTCGGTAAGAAAAAAATAATTTCAATTGCAGTTTCAGAAAAGTATAAGTTAAGATTTTAAGCTTTTAAAAAA
Organism: Ctenicera cuprea; assembly: GCA_958336395.1. Lineage (NCBI taxonomy): Eukaryota > Metazoa > Arthropoda > Insecta > Coleoptera > Elateridae > Ctenicera > Ctenicera cuprea. The sequence goes on along the minus strand of OY284496.1, from coordinate 11,507,414 downwards.
TACTTAAAGCTAATATAATAATATCATAAAATATCTGTTGATATGTAGGTATTTCTAAACCGATAACACTGTCGATTCTTCTATGCTACATATGCTACAATGCATGTTCCGCGAAAGCATTTTAATTGTGTGTTTATTACTTTCAAGATTGTTTTACATAAACAAGAAAGAAGCTTTTAAAGTATTCCTTAAACTTAAAAGAATTTAATGATAACTGCGGTGTTCATGGTCACGGTATACTAAAACTTGCATAGGTATGCTCAGCGCTGCACGTAGCGGCGAACGGGTTTGTAAACCGTAAGTTTTAAGTTATTTTTAGTTCTTTAATTTTTCCGTTTCATTTATTTTAGTTTTTTGATTTGTTGCTCACGTTTCAAAGAAACGGTCGTTATAGTGATGATTTTCTTAAGAATTAAACAAAACCAACTACAATAAAAACCAAACGCCGTGAGGAATGGCACTTTTTTGTTACTAAAATTTAAAGACCTACACATCCACCAAATTACTGATACAAAAGAAAAATAAATTTGATGTTTTGCGGCCAGAGTTTTATTATGGCGCAATTAAAAATAAATTAATTGAAATTTTTAATACAACTGAATGAAAAATTTGTTCGTTAAATCATACATAAAAACAAATCGCACCCAAACAGCGCAATATACTTCTCAGTTAATCTCTGTACGAAGTGCAAAAAGTAAGCGGTATGCCATAAACAGTAAACTCATCAGCGGCGACGCCTTTCCATTTTCGATTCGGAGCGGTATCTATATTTAATCACGTTATCAATTTTGAAAATCTCGTATCTGATCAAAGAGGTAGTGGAAATGAAACATGGGACGTGAGTATCCTTCTTCAACCTACGTGTTCTTCTGTCGGCATTGTTTTATGTAATGCTGAGGCGTACACTCTGCAGACTGAGGAATTACTATCAAATCATTCCTGTACATTCCTCGACAAATTAAAGTCAAAAATAATGACGACTGTTGTACCTTAGATGATAAAACGTTTGTGATTTTCCTCATTTTGACACTTATAGTAAAACGTACTACGTAGACCAGGTTTTAGCAAGAACCATAGCAGTATCAGATGTCAAAAATGCTACTAATCAGAATTTAATAAAAAAACTCCTGCAGCTACAACTGAATTAATTGCAAATGTAAAAAAATTAAATCCAAAAGCTTGTCGAAACAAAATAGGCTAACCTTACATGTGAACGGTCTGATGCTTTATAAGACGGACGTGGGAAATTTGGCCATAGCCTTTAGTCAACATTAAATTTAAATAATTAAATAAATAATATCAAAAAAATGGTTTGATTAACTTTTTCAAAATTATCAAATTGTGAATTTATGTCCTTATATTTTTTTACGGTAATAAACGTTTTATTCCATTTGATTCTCTCAAAAAGCAGGAGGAATTTACTGTTTTCATGAGAGGTGTAGGGAAGGAATATAATTAGATGGCCGAGCAACGTTTGATATATATCCCGAGGCCCTCAATTGGTAGCTAGGGCCAGAAAGTTTGTCGGCTTGGTAAATAATCACAGAACTGGTGATGCGGTCGAAGCTGATCTCAACAGATCAAACGCGCGAATAGGCTCAGTAAACAGCAATTAAGCGGCAACTTAAACAACCGTAATCACGGGCCTTAACTTGCTACTTTGGCTTATAATGGCAGGCCAGCTCTGTTTGTAGTATCCGTCCCTGAACACCACAAAAAGCTACTCTACATTGTACCCTTTAACACACTTCTCCCTTTTACGGCAAATAAAAACTTTCTCTTGTTCACACCAACTGTTAAAAGCTTGCTGGATTCCCTTTACAGGAAAACCTGAACTAAAGGCTCAATTTCAACACCATTCAGACCGAGCTTTGTATTCTAAATTCATGCAGTAAGTAATCAATTTTAGTTTTTCTCAACACATCAAAAATGCGTATTTTTTTGAAAATTTACCACAGGGAATTCTTTCGCATTAAAATATGTATAAAAAGAGCTAGTCATAATTTCAGGTTTGAAAAAATTCCAATTTAAGCAACCACTTAAAGGATAATTGTATAACATACTGAGCAGGCTATTTTAAGCCAAATTAGAAGGTACGCAGATAACAATAAAATAATAACAGAGAACGTCGAATCTCAAACACCTACAGGTGTTGGCGGTATGACAGAATGATTACATTACAATTTGAACAGACAAATTACACTATCTATGGGTCAATCTGGCCGCTAGAGACAACCTAAGCTCACTATACCGTGCTTAGCTGTCGCATTGTATCAGATAACACGCCTTATAATTGTTTGTAATATTTAGCTCTTGTTATCGCTCCAGTTTAGACATTTATGAAAGGTATATAATGTTTACAAACACTGGAAGAAAAACATTTTTTTCATTCTGTGAAATAAACTATAATTCTAATTTGGGTCTCGTCTAGCATCAGTCTAAATGTGTGTAAATTAAAACCAAAATTACAATTACCACTTTGGCCCAGTCGAAACTGATTTTTTTGTAAGTAATTTGGTATAATAATATAATTTTGTGGGCTATAAGAAATATTAATATTTTTTTAATAATTAGCAAAACTAATATCTAGTTATATAAACCAAGAATAATTGTACACATTTTGGCAACTTCATAAATACATTCATAAAAGGCCTTGGCCCTTTAAAAGATCGCGTGGGTTCAATAGACCCTATGCTATGCAAATTAGACTTAATTACTATGTATTAGCATGATTTATTAAACTAAATTTCAATTTTTCTAATTTTTTATTCTTGATAAGGTATTTTTTATATAGGTTAGATTATTACTATCTAAAAATATTGTATGTTAAATTGCTACAGACGTATTTTAAACGCATGTTACAAATTGTTGCCAAAAGTATGTTATCCATACATACTCTGCTATATGATTTACTCAAAGCTAATGAAATGTGGTTGAAGGAATAGACAAAGCATTTTGTCTTAACTTTCCCTTACACAAGAAACTTTTATGTTTTGTGTATTTCTTTCCCAAAACTGTTGTTTTATATCATACCTTTATGGTCTTAACAGTTCCTAAGCATAAGATTAGAATCCTGCTAACATGAGGACTTTCTCATACTTAGAAATATTATAGTTAAGAATCGAATTCTTTTAAAGTAAAGAAAACATTACCATTTTTTTGGTATAATTTGCTTTGGGATTAAAGAACACTAAAAATCAAACAACAAATTTAATTTAATTGCTGTACCTAAAAATGGGCGAAACAGGTCGCTGGTACTTTCTCATATTTTTCACGTTTTAAATATTTTTGCGTCAAGAAGTGAATTTACATCTAGTCATCTCCAGCCGATACAAGCCGCTCGTTTCAGAGTCAAGGCGTTGGTGAGGGTGACGTCAAGGCGATAAGTAATGCGCTCACGACCTCGGATCAAAAGCGGTTATAACAACTTTATTTATAGAGTTATCAAAAATATGCAAAGAATGACAAATATTTTTTTGTAGAGCCAATTGATAAAGTCTATAACGCTTTGCGTTTGCGTTTTTAAATAAATAATTAATCAGTTTCAAATATCCCAGAAGGGCGTCAGGGTAAAATTTGGGAGATTAATAAAATATAAATTTGTAGTTCATAGCAAGCTTTCTAGGCTCAGAAAGTAAAAAAAAAGGTGTGGACAGTTTTTGATGAGTAATTTTTGCCAAAATTTTGAGAAGCTAGTATATTTACAACTTTCATATTAAATATTAAATATTTGTACATCACTTGATTATACTTATTAAGGGCTATCAAATAATATCACAATTTGTATTGACTGTATGGGTTCCGATTTCGATTAACGACGTTAGAAAGAACTACCTGCAACTGAAAAACTTCCACACACCAAATCTTATAAAAATCAAGCAAGGGGTTCCTGAAATATAGGGTAACGAACACACCCACCCACGCACCCATCCACAGATAGACATTTTTTGAAAACCACTTTTTTTGGGTTCCTTGGACCCTAAAATGCGTATTTCCATTAATATTTAAAATTCGGAAATTTGCATGAAATCATAACTTTTCTTACTTCAGTAGGGAAAGTAAAAATTAAGTTTGGAGTTACTCATCGGCAATTTATCTTAAATAGAAAAATTTTATTGTTCTCCTCCCCATGAATTCTTCAACAATGCATCGACGGCATCGCAGATAAATTAGCGGATTGAAACACTAACAAAATTGTAGCTCATTCCTAGGTATATATGTATACCACGGCCAGCGGGTAGTTTAGTGGTTAAAGTCCCAGGCTTTGAAACTAGACTCTCAACGGCAGTAGGTTCGAGTCCTCTGCCCGTCGGAAATTTTTCTGAATAAGTTAAATCCGGCGTGTCCATGGATGGTGTGTATGTGGGGTTGCATGTCTTTCAGGGGTGGGGCATGTTAGACCGGAGAAAGAGCGCAAGTCCGCTGAGCCCGGGTAAGGGGGTGGGATGGGAATCATGGAGTCGTGCTCACGCACGGCCTCATGATTCTTTAAAGAAGAAGAGGTACATACAGCTACAAAATTTTAAAAATGTGTGGCTAGTTGTTGAGCAATATTTTCTTGAAAATATGCAAAAATTTAGTTTACGTAATTTCAAAACTGGATTTTGATAGCAAAATTGCTTCTTTTTTTCGTTTACGTATTATGCTTTAAGCCTGTTAACTCAAAAAACCCCTGCAAGAATAATATACGTACTTTACTTTAAAGAACGTAAAATAATGAAAGAAAATTTATCGATTAAGCATTCGTCAAAGAAACAGTACTGGAAGATCTACGAATTTTACTGCATCAAAAAAAACAAGCTTACAATCCTATTCTGTAATATTACTCATGTCAAATGTAGTTTTAAGGCAGTTTATTGAAAATAAGAGCAAAGTTTCCAAATTAGAAAATTTCGCAGAAGTCATAGAGAAATTATGGCATTGAGGTAAAATTCAAACTATAACCCATCGCAAGTTTCCCCAATGAATACAATTTCATCAAAACAATTGAAAAAAGATTATTAATAACAATTCAAAGCTTTTGTTTGAAAAAAAGTTATTTTATAATTCACAAGCTTTCTTTATGTAATTACCAGTGCCCATTAATAAACATGAGTAAACGTAATGAATTCCGACTTTTGAATGCAAAAGGTGTTATGTCTACAGATCTATGTCTCACATTATGGCAGCTACTTATTAGCTCGAGCTATTTACAATATGTGTTTGATTAGAGTAAAAGGGATTTTATTCCGTATCAACATCACGCCAGGCACAATGCCGAACGGTAGCGAATTGCGCCAACAAATGACCCAGCGCCGCAAACAGTCATGTTGGCCGCCAGTGCGTGACGGGCTTTCTTTAAAATATAATAGACCCCATCCCCAACACAGTTCATATCACTCAGTGTGGGCTATATTGCACTTCATCTTGCATGGCCCAGTGCGCAAATAGAGCAGTCGCGATTTATAGGATAGGTTAGGCGCTCTAATAAATGGTCGAGGGGTATAACACTTTACTTTGAACCACTAAACCAATATTTGTCGGTGACACTTTGATCGATTTTTTATTACAACCAATTTCACTAACATGAAACATGAACTTCATATAAAAGCTAAAAATTGCTTTCAAAAAATTAATAGGTGCATTATAAGTAAAACATTCATTTCGGGCAAAGCATTTCGCAGGATCTTTCCCATATTTATTTATTTGCTAACTTTTGTAAAATCGTAACGTTCTAAATTTAGTTCTAATGGCACTCGCAACGCTATGACAAGTAGTGCATACCGCTTAAACACAACATGCCTATACGAAATGTAGTTAGAGGTCCTCCCCTCTCACGAAATTAAAGCAATAACATTACTTTTACTTTCCCATATTTTTAGTATGAGAAGTACAGTATGATAACAAAATTTCAAATAAAAATTAGCTATAAAAAGTGAAACGTATTTTCAAACTTAATTCATATAGACATGTACTGCTGTCTTGATGTAATTATGATCATTTCGTTATCACATTACATAATTAAAATAAATAAAAATAATTAAACTACTAATATTCGTATAATAAAATTGCACTTTCTGCATGCAGAAGAGTGTCGTTGGTTGCATATTTACATTTTAGTTACTTTTATTTTCTATTTTTAGGTTGAAAACAATTTAAATAAAATTTAATGTAAATAACACTTGTTTTATTGCATTGCCACGATTAAAAAAATTATATTCAAATTGTGTTCATAGCTCTCAAAGGCTGCGATGAATCCAAACTGCAAACGCACATTCTACAATAGAGCAGCTGGCGAAAATTACACCCATGATCTTGTAAATAAAACTTTACACGTTTTTTCATGTTATTAAAAACATCCTGTAGTAACCGAGACGTAATATTGGTACATTCTGCGGCAATTCTAATTTTTAATTGTTGAATAGTATAAAACAGGTTCTCAAATATTGTGTTTTTAGAAACGAAAACACCGAACAGTTTAAAGCAGAAAGATCGTTAAATCTACTTATTTAACAATCATTAAAAACGCATGTAAAGAATCCAAAGGTTCTTTGGACATGTGAACAGTGGCTAGCTGAAATTTTCCATGCTACGGTATATTTTCGTACAAGTGATTCATGGCAACGTTCAAAATATTGTTCCGGTACCTCGCGGCAGTAACAGGTTTTTCAAAAACCATTATGCCGATCAACTGTCGTCGAGGAACAACAATTCACAGAAAACTTGTAGAAAGTGGAATTGTTTTTTGTACTTGCCGTATTATATTGAAGAAATTCTGTTTTTACAAAATGCAAGTTTATTAAAAATTATTACTATCAGATTACAAAAGACTCGTTTTATATTGCTAATGGTTCACAAATCCGTCTATAACTACCACCTGACTGATGACCATTCGGTAGGTCGGTTACCGTCATATTGTGTTTTTATGGAAGAAAATTGATTTTTGTTTTGGAAAAATGATTCCTTGGGACGAAAGAACACAAAAAACGGAAGAACAAATTTATACCGCCAAAATTTGGTGGAAGGGGGAAAACCAAACTACTGAACATTGATGCACTTTAAAATTATGTTGAGAATTTTATTTCACTAACAATAATAAGCAAATCAGCTGTAACAGAAATTCTTTAACGTTTTCCATTTGTTAAATAAAGGGACATAAATTGCTATTTTCAAAAATTCATAAAAAACGTCACAAAGACATTATCGGACTTAACCATATTGTAACGCATCTCCAGCTCTATGAGACTACAAAATTAAAAAATAATCGTTTGGTCAATCTTAGAGCAATATTCTTTTGAAATGTTTGATGTTTTCACTTTTAGTAGTTTCAAAAATTTCCATAGCTTGTAGGATTGCATACCCCTAGGGCATTTTCAATAATCAATTTCAACCCAATCTGATAACTCTGTTTTGAGTAAACAGGTGTTAAAACCAAAATTTTTAAAAATTCATAGAAGACGTCGCAAAACAATTAGCCAGCCAAACCAAATTGCAGCTCATTTTCAGCTATATTATCATACAGAATGAAAAATAAAGTGTGATTTTTTTTCAGCAATATATTTTTGAAAGTTATGAAAATCTTTTAAAAATGGTTTACTTTAGAGCTTTTATTTTTTCAAACCTTTGTGCACATAGTAATACTGTGTCCTCCTAGAGCTATTACAATCTCAAACTTGGTCCCGATTTGGTTACTCGTTTTTGAGTGATAAGCCGTTAAACTTCAAATTTTCAAGAAATCGTAGCTACCGCCATTTTAAAGTTATCAAGTTTCAAAAGGAATTTATACATTTGCCTTTTGCCCCTAAAGTCTTCTATCCGATTTCGTGTTCAGATTTAAAACATTCTGTTTACAAGGACAATGCTACCGAAAAACATGTCTAACTTCCGCTTCTGTTTTCGAATTTTTTTAAAAGCTTATTTTTTCGATGAATTTTTGATATGCCTTCATCATCAAAAACGGAACATCCGTTCAGGAGTTATGATGTAGCGCACACACGTCCAAAACATGCATTTCCATCCAAATATAGATTTTATAAATAATTAAGTATGAAAGCAATATTTCCTTATAATGAAAGTATAGGAAAATAATGATTGGCAAAGAGTAAAAACCTTTTATTTTGACAAATTCGTTAAAAAATTGTTACATAGTTATTTTTTATTAGTTTCATACGAACAGATATTTATAAATATTATAATAATAACCTTTAATCGTCCAATTTTAGACAAACGTAATATTTTCTATTTCACATTTTTTAATTGTGGGGAAAACATATGTGTCCGAAAATCTTTTAACCTTTACGAGTAATATATGATGTACAAAAAGGAAACTAAACAACATTCAAATAAAAATAACATAGGGATAGATCTTTAAAGACAATAACATGTAATCCGGCCGCCGTTACTAATCTCCCCCGTTTTATATCTATGGGGAAGCTAAATTAGGCTGATTGTTCTGTTATTAGCTATTTCCACTTGAGTATAACTTCTGCTACGTCGTGTCCATTCCACTAAATTTATTTAAATTTATATGGGTAGGGTTGTTAGTCTTAATGCAGACAAGCAAGTTATGAAATTTCAGCATATTTTAATAAAATAATTGGAAAAGGAGATATTGCTGATCTAATTTTCTGCAAAATTACAGTAAAAACAAATAACATCATTTCAAAAAACATCACCTGTGCGTTTAATATATTTAACTATATCCATGCACGCTTTAACAGCTTACATTAAAAAAACATTCGGTTGATCAGTGATTATTATAATTAGAAAATTGCATTGCCACTATAACTGTTAAACGTTTAAAAACTTGCGGATATTTAAAAGTCGTACAGTTTAGGCATTCTACAGGGTGTTTTGTAAAACATGAGCTCCCGTTACGAGGCTGATTACTTACTTAAAGATAAGACGCAAACTTCGTATGTACATGTGTTCGCATCAGATTAGTTTTAGAGATACAAGGTGTTGCATTTTTTATAATTATTTAAAAAACTTCAGAATATTCTATTGTAATTTCTCATGTCATAACTTTTTTTGGGTATAATTATAATTCAAAAATGGCACCAAGATTTACATGTGGATAATGGAGTCATTTAAAAAACATAAATAAAAAGCTGAAATGTTAACTTCGAGTGGACTTTCCCATAGTAGATAATAAAATACTTACCGTGTTTACAAAAGTGTAAATTATATAATTATAACGTTGTACATTTCACCGTCACCGTCACATTCTATAGACAACCCTCCATGCCATCCATACTTCAATCTTTATTACAGTTATCAGTTTTTCACGTCGGCAGTAATGATGCTGAGGTTTAATAATCATGCTGGGATCATAAATAGTGCAATTCGAAAATTTTTGTGAAAGAAACTTTTTTTAAATTACAAGTAATTAGAATTTACATTTTCTACAGTAGCAACCTAAATCCTAAATTCGTTAGGCAAAAAATTAGAGAGGGGGGACTAGCCCCATCAAACATAAAATTAGATTTTAGTTCTACTAGTTAAGATGAATAATTTTTCTTAAGTAGAAGTTATTTATTTCTAAATATTATATTGAAAATTTCAAATATTTGGAATTTACATTTTCTACAGTAGCCCCGCCAAGTATTAAAAAAGTAACATTACATCTTTGGTTCTACTAGTAAATTCTGTCCCCGTTTAATAAAATAAAGCGGTACCCATTCTCAATTTTCAAAAATTCATAGAAGGCGCCACAGTGAAATTATAGCTTTCAGCACAACACCAAATTGTAGCCAATTTTCAGTTTTAGCAGCCTACAGAATATTTAAAAAATCGTGAAGGCAGTTTTTTAAAAACATATTTTTGAAGTTTTTGGAGAAACTGCCATCGTTTTCAGATTTTCGAAATTAATTTTTTTTCATCATTTACTGCAAAGGGCTCCCAAACAAGTTGTAATTGATTCCGATCAGATTACTACTTTTAAAGTAAATGGGCGTTAAAGTCGATATTTTCAAAAAATAGTAGCGGCTGTCATTTTAAAGCTAGACAGCTCGGTAAAATATTTTTCGATTTGTCTTAAGTTCATCTCTCATATTCTGTGCTCAATTTACAAAAAATTAATTTTGGAAAAAGAACCACTGAAAAAAAATATGTCTAACTTCCGCTGTCGGGTTCGGATTTTTTTTTGAAAACCTTAACTATAACTGCAATTTTCGGTATACATCTTGATTTAAAATTTTATCAAAATTGGTCCAGTACTTTTGCCTTTAGAGGCGCCATGCACCCACAAACAGACATTTTTTTTAAACACTTTTTTGGGTTTCTTGTATCCAAAAACGTGTATTTCCGTTAAAATCTCGATGTCGAAAATTTTACTGAAATCAGTATTTCCTGTATTCCCTATATCGAAGGTTTATGGGAAAGTAAAAATTAAAAGAGATAGTTTTTATTCAGATTCCAGCAAGGATTTCAAAAAGCGATTCAAAAATTAAAAGCGCATGAATTTTTATTTATTTTTTGTTATTTATTTTTTTATTGGCCCCATTATACCCACGTAGCCCCTGGTGGCATTTTTAGAATTTAATTATAGCCAAAAAGGTTGTAAAGTTAAGGTTATAATGGGAAATTTTAATAGATTATTCCAAACCGTTACTAAAAATTTTTGAAATAATTATAAAAGAAATTTTAACAACTTGTATCTCGAAAACTTAGCTGTTACAGACACATGTTTATATGAAGTTATTGTCTTATTTTTCGGTAAGCAATCTGCAACTGAACAAGGCCCATGTGTTTCAAAACATTTCATATACGACTTTTATAATGAATTGAATAACGAATTAAAAAAAATAGGTTGTTTCATTTAAAACAAGGAAGTTACATATTGTCACTTGAAAAGTAAACATTCTGTATATAGGTAAAAGTTTTTACATCAATGTAGAATTATCTACCAAATAACGTTTCGCTAGTATTTTTTTCTATTTTGTTTTTTTTTTAATAATAAACACGCTATGCAGGACTGCACCATTCCGTGGCCACCCTGTATAATGTCAAATATTCTTAAAATACAAAAGGTAATCGCTTTTAAGGAATGGGAACGTTCAGGCAAAGTGCTTCGCCTAGTTTTAACAGAAGCACTAGAACTATATGGTGTTAAATTTTAAACAGTAGTAAAACCGTAAATATTAAAAAACAATTCTGCTTGAGACTTCCGAGAAAAAGCATTCGCTTTGTCTTAGTTATTTATCGACATCTTTGTTTTTTATTTGTAAAATTCTATAAGTGCAAAATTATACCAGAAAAGTATATCAATATATCAAATTTGTGTGTGTTTTCAATACCGTACTGATGTTAAAAACTTTATTTTCAGCACTCGGTTCCTGAAATTTCGATGTGCCACACATACGTATGCAGACACGTTTTTGGTTTCTAGATGTCCAAATGCGGGCATTTCCATCAAAATCTCAATTTTTTATGATTACAATATTTTCTCAGGCTGTAAGTATTGGAAAGTAAAAGTTTAATCATACGAGTATACCCGCATGAATGTAAAATTTACTTAAAGTTATTTAACAAAATTTTAAAATGTAGAATAATGTAATAAAATATTTGCATTTTACTGTATTCATTTCTATGACCAGTTTCCCTATGGCGGTTGTCAGCTTTACAAAGTTGAAGAAGAGATATCTACATAAGGATTGGAAAATTACGTAAAGTAAAAGAACCGCTAAAACCTAGTAAATTAATAGTCGAGCCTTTTTAAATATAATTGGCTCGCAGCTACAAGACTTCGTTATTCATATACATGTTTCACGTATGGTGTTAATAAAGGCGAAAATTACAGAACGCCCATTGTAATGAAATAATTGACAGTAGTGTTCATTAACCTGTCGTTAAAGTTAAGTTCATAAACAATGAGGAGGCTGAGCTTCAGTTACTTAACTGAACCATTAGAGACAGATGTCTTTAATTTAAATTATATACAAGTACATTATGGATCTTTTGATGTTTTATGAATGGGTAAATATAATTATGTTACTTTTTAATTGATTCGAAAACTGCTGGCGTAACAACCAACGGGATTTAAATTTAAACATTTGCAAGATCGATCAACAGTAAGCAATTTACTGCAACCTATTGGAAATAAATAAAAATAAATACTTATAAATAACATTAAACAAATGCTTTTGAAAGTTGTTTACAATAATTATAAAGTAGATACTGTAATAAGCATATTAATAACGTTATTTATTGATATAAATCAATGCAAATACGATCGTAAAAACGATAAATAATGAACAAGTTTTATACGATCGGTTCAGCCAAGGCTAAGCAGCTATTACACCTTAACTATGACAGGAAGTTGTTAAATTTTGAACTACTACTTTTTTTGTTGCATTAATGAGAACAAAATAGTGAACGGGTTCACATTTGTAATCGATAATAGATCTTATATAGGTGTCGATATTTACCTACTAACATTTATAGGAAAGTACTGATATGATCGATATCTTATTCAGATTAATGGATAGATAGATCTTTTACAGGTGCAACAATCAGCCTAATAACAAAACAAATTAGTCGTCGGTACCTTAGTTATATAAACGTTTTTTTAAAGACGTTAAATGAGGCACGAGCACTAAACAAGAATTTAAAAAGAATCTTAGAACAGATCTGAAAATAATGGAAATTAGGAGAATTTTTCGAATCGTGAGAGTTTAGAATATTTTTATTTTTTTATTAATTCCACGACATTTTTCTAATTCGCGATTTTGACGGAAATACACGTTTTGGCTTTCTCCCAAAACCGTGGTTTAAAAAAATGTATATTTGTGGGTGGGTGGGTGTGTATGTGTGTTTGCGTGTAACGCCCCATAACTCCCCAACAGATGGTCCAATTTTGATAAGCTACGGAATGTAGGTCTACATCAAAAATTTGCCGACAAAATAAGGTTCAAATAAATTCGAAGCGAAAATAGTATATGTTTTTTGATAGCATTTTTTAGACATTTAAATTTTTAAATTTGAATTCGCAATCTGATAGAAAACTTTCCGGTAAATTTAACACTTTTTTTCGAATTTTCTAGTTTGAAAATAGAGAGCGAGAGTACACGATTTTGTGAACATTTTTGACATTTACGTAGTATTACTCAAAAATGAATTAACAGATCGGCATAAAATTTGAAGATTATAATAACCCTACGAAAGCACACTGTTATATTAAAAAAATTTCAAAACATGATAATAGTGGGTCACAAATTATTTTCAAAATTTTGGAAATGTTAAAAAAAATTGCTCATTAAATGAGAATGCGATTTTTAATTTTTTTTTAAATAAACTGTCAGATCGGCATGAAGTATATTATTGTAAATGAAATAAATAACCCAAAGGAACACAATGTTTATAAACTACGAAAATTTTTGGATATACTGCTACACTACTGTGACTTGAAAACTTTTCAAAATTTTGATATTTATTAAAAATATTGGTCACAATCACGTATTTTTTAAATTCTGTTTGACGGAGCTACGGTGAATTACAATTTTGTTTGTGTCTCAACCTGCTGACCTTTCTGTGACGCTTTCTATAATTTTTGAAGCTTGAAAATCCATTCCCTTTTATTTATTTAATGAGGAATCATAACACTTTTCTGTTTAAGCTAAGTTGCTTATAAGTGATAGTAGAATAAGATTCACAACTTAATTTTTAGGTGCAGCAATTTTTAAGAGTGTTGATTTTCCCCTACCATCAAATTTTTGGCGGACAAATTTGTCCACCCGTTTTAAGTTTTGGTTGATTCCAAGGAATGTTGTTTGAGAAAAAAATCTCTCTCTGTAAGCGATATTCCGTTTACGGCTTAGATTAAAGCAAACAGTCCAGCTATTTCTGCGTTTGCATCAGCGCACCGTGTTTATAACCAGCAGTTGAAACAAAAAACAGGTTCTCAAAAAGTTTACACTATTATTATAGTATTAATAATAAAATCTCATTGTAGCCAATGTTAGCGCGTTAAAAGCTAATACAAAAATACTTTTGAATACCATATGATAAGTAACAATTTCTAAAATATAGAAAAGTACAGGCAAAGCGTTTCCCTTATTTAAACATTTAAGGCGTTTAAACGCCTGGAAAGATATATTTCTGTACAAAAAAGTTTAAAGATATCAAGTCTGGTGACCTGACAGGCCAGTGTACTTGTCCAAAACGTTCGGGTTATTTCTTTGAAAAATGCTAGACAATCTTGAATGAATAAGGTTACTGCATCATCATTATTGTACTTCTTTTTTTTTTCATCAGCCACTGATACCAATCTCTTTATTAAAAATAGTTTAGCCGATAATTTTGACTAAGAGATTATATTGAGATGATTATTGATCAAGTGCGTTTACGTTAATAATATAATTATCAATTTAAAAAAAAGAAAAATGAAAAAGAAATTCAAAATTAACAAAAAATAAAACAAATTAATGACCACTAAGATGAGAAACATTCGAAACTTTGCACTTGTGCAAATTATCGCCGTAATTTTAATCTGATTGGCACAGCGTCTAAAAGCCGAGAATTTCCATGGGCCTGAAAGCCTTGAAGATAGGTGAGTTTTATTATTTCACCAATTTTCTTGGTTTTTGGGCCAAGCATAATCTTTTACGAGAAACATTTTCGAGGAAATAAAAAATATAAAGTTTATCTTACAATTAACTCCATCTATAGACACACTATATATAAAAATAAAAATAACACTTTTTGAATAAAAATTTGGAATGAGTATCATCAGAATGTCAATATCATAAATTTGAAGAAAAAGTATCGATTCATGAGTTTCGTAGGTGAGGTAAATTTATCTAGTATTGGATAGCATGTTTGGTAGAGAAACTGGCAAAATGGAAGAGAATGAGGGCCATCAAACAGAGGGCAGAGCTAACCTACCGGAACCGTAGGTACACATAGCAGCTAATGCATTCTTTATGTTTCACTAATAGAAACAGTGACGCGGGCAGCAATCTAAAAATGGGGGGTGAGACTGTGAAATTCAAGCTTAATCCCGAACACGCACAGGTATGATCTAAAATCGTCGACGTTTTAAATTCAACTTTTTATTTGCAATTTTAATTGAGTTCCGAAAAGACCTGGATTTATTTTATAAACGGTAATACAATATTTCCATTGTGAAAAACACATTTCATAACTCAAAGCTTGGCACAATAGAGCAGCGCACAATGCCTTAAAATTTTTGCGCAGCCCTTTTGAAATAATTGTTAGGGAAAACAGAACTTCCCTCGTTTGCCTCTTTTCTGTAAATATTCTCTTCAATATGTTTGAATAAAAAATGAACAATGACCTCGTAATAAATTATGGAAAAAATTAATTATCTTAGAAAATCAATTAAGGTGGTGTTAAAATTCCACGCTTTTGTGAGCAGGGAAACCTTTCAAAGGGGCCCATTATTCTGCCAGAATATATTCCTTGCCAATAGACTGAATATAATGACAAGTGAATTCTTTACGCAGCTTGCCTGGTCACGAGAGCTTTGAGCACTTTTAGCTCCTGTTATTGCACTCCGTGGTATTATATTATCCTTGCTTCCTTTTTAATTAAAATGCAATTAATTGCACAACAGAACACGAAACATTAAACAATAACATACCTAATTTCGCAATTTAGTTGCAATATGGAAATTTTATTCAACCGATTTCTTTTAATACTACACACATGTGCATGATATGTTCCATAACGGTTTCCCTTTATACATACTAAATTACAAAACTTGTCAAGTTATGTATGATTTTTACTTGGAACGATCTTAGTAATTATTTATATTTTAATCATTAATAGGAAAACCTTACTTTTGTCATTAGATTACATTACTTATAACACAGTTACAATGTTATGGCATATGGTAATTAATAATTACTTGTCAAGTGTTTATTTAATAAACATTAAATAAATCTGCCAATCATTGCAACCAGATATCGACACCTTAAACTATTTTTTTCTGTACCTTACAGTAAAAGCGATACACATGATCTGTAAAAATGTAATACAATAACTATGTTCTGGTTTTTCAATCCAAAGAAATTTTTTTGTAATATCTAAAAAAATCTATATTTTTTCTAGGAAAATGCTTAATAATACAATACAATAACAAAATTTTCAATTTTTATCTTTTTTTATCTTATCTTAACGGCGCTTGACTGAACACACAGACGTGTGTAGTCAAGTGTCAGCCAGTGTTAACACGAGCCGGCTTCTGTTTCAGCACTGTCTCTGTTTAAGTACTGTCGTGTCATGACAAACCTCACATCTGCAAAATATAAGAAAGCCCAAGCGAAATGCATCTCCAATTGTTATCGACATGTAAACAGCACAATGAGTGATGCAATAAAACCACCTCGTCGTGTGTACGAGTTATTACCATTAGATTTCCAAGAGTATAAAGTTGCCTTTACATATGATTATTTACAAAAAAATGGGCTAGTTCTTCTAGTTCTAAAAAAATGTGTTATTTATTATTTTTAAGTTAGCATACGCAAGCCAACAGACAAGAGATATTTTTAAGTGTGTAAAGAACGATTAACCTAAAATTAATAATTATTCTCCCGACCACCCAATTTTTCAGCTGCCCTTGTGCGACACTAAACTCGCACACTTAGTTAGCGCGTCTCTGAGGATCTTGTTCTACTGTCGCTGATGGGAAATTTAACTTAAAGTGAATTTTTATTACTTATTGTTTATTGAATACGTAAAAGCAATAAATTACTTGATTCAAAATTCATACAAGGCGTCACAAAGAAATTTGGACATATAAGAGAATCAAATTACTTTTCCATACTATTACATTAATACCTCCCGTACGTATTTACACAAATGTAAATTTTATAATTATAACGTTTAGATGTTTAACGTTAGATTTCTAAGAAAACAAATTATATAGGCAACCTTCCATTTTATCCATATTTTAATTTTTAATAAAGCTGTCAGTTTGTGACGTCAGTAATAATGATGTTGAGCCTTAGTAATCATGCTCGGATCATAACTTGTCCAAGTTAAAACAATTTTACAAAAGAATTTTTTTAAATTACAAACAATTGAAATTTACATTATCTACAGTAGCCAATTAAATCTTAAATTCGTCAGTTAAAAACATTAAAGGGGGGGGGGGGTAGCCTTACCAAATATAAATTTTTCTAAAAAATAATAGTTTTTACTTCTACTAGAAATGGTATTTTAAAAACTTCGAATATCTGAAATTTAAATTTATTACAGTAGCCCCACCAAGTATAAAAATATCTAAAAATTAACATTATATTTAGGTTGTACTAGTCATGATGAGCAATTCTGCGCAAGCAATTTTTTTTTATCAGAATCCGATTAATAAACAAAGGGATATTCATTTTCGATTTTCAAATATTCATAGAACGCGTCACAGTAAAATCATACCTTTCGGCAAAAAAGTAAATTGTAGCCAATTTTTGGTTCTAACAGTCTACAAAGTTTAAAACAAAACGCGTCGGCAGTTTTTGAAAAATATTTTTTTGCATTTTTACAATTCTCATATTTCTAAAATATTTTTACATCATATGATTATAATTATTAAGAACTATTCGATATTATGACCATTTTTACTAATTAGATATTTTGTTTGTGAGTAATAGCGGGCATTAGTCACTATTTTCAAAAATTCGTAGCAGCTTTTGTTTTAAAGATAGAACGATTTGAAAAAAGCATTTGGTTTTCCTTTTGGATGCACTACAACTCTGCCAAAGAAACCAAAAGAACATGTCTAATTTTCGTTTCAAATTAAACATTCCAGATAAAAATCTGCAAGTAAAAACCATTCACATACCAAATTTAATAACAATCGGCAAAAGAATTTCAGAGATATAGAAAAAAGACTTCTTCACCCACAGACAAACAATTTTGTTTGAACATTTTTTTGGGTTCCTCGGACCCCAAAACGTGCTTTGCCGTCAAAATCTTATTTTCAAAAATTTTGACATACACAATACCTTACTTCTAGTTATACTCTGTCCAGCGGCGGGTAAGGCAAAACAATGACAAGACGATCAATTTAGAAAGCTCCAAAAATCATTAAAATAATCGAATTCTAATATGCAGTTTCAGAAAAACAAAATAGAATACGATATATACATATACATACATATATGTATGTAACTTCCAATTATTGTAATAACTGTTAGATTTATTAGATTGCTTTTGCCGTGCTGTTTTTATGATATATAAGTTCGATATAAGTTAAGACCTATTAGCCTTAGGACTCCATGATAATTTACCAAGTTAACTTATAGAATGTTACTAAATATTTTAAGTCATCGTGTATTATGGTTTGTTATCTGCGCTGCTTATTATAAAATGATAGGTGCAATATTTTGAATTTATAATGGAGACTGTCCTAGATATATTGAATATATATCGTAACTATTGTGAAAGATAGACAGACACAAGCTTTCAAGTAAATGTCATTATGATAATTTATTTTGTAATGTATATTAAGAAAGTGATTTAATGCATTGTGTATTGCTAATTTCAATAAGTATATTACTTTCTTTATGAGTTGGCTGTTCCTAGTAAATTACGGCATAATATTCCTTCAAAAATTCACTTTATTATTTATGTGCATGCGTAACATTATAAATTACTCCCATTTACTTATATAAAACATTGGCGTAATAAATTTGCCTTTTATAAAAGCTCTAATCAAAAACATTAATATAAGTCAAAACTTCCCCGCACTTAAAATTTAAAAGCGATGTAAAATATTTGTTACTATCCAAAATAATACGAGCCGTTTATCTTGCACGCACTGTTAAACACGGTCGCAAACTTTTCTAGACTCAGCAAAACGTTATTTCAATAAACTTCTGTCATCCGATTCAAAATGAGGGTTGTTACGAAACACTGTAGCGAATATTTCCGTTGTACGGCATATACTACTACCATCCAACGTACTCTATGATGATAAATATATGCTTTATTCGAAGCAACGCTCATAATAACAGAAAGTAGTTTCTATTATATTTCTACGGTTCATAATTCTTTTTATTATCTGCTATTTAATGTACGTATTTCCAGATCTAGAGCAACAAAATTAGAGTTAAGTAATAGAAAATGTATGTATTTTAACAATGAATCGTTCAGTTTTATTAAATCTGCTATTGAGATAGTACCAATTTAAACAAAATTTATGAAATATCGTTTGTAAATTCTAAAATTCAATAAAAAGAAATCATCAAAATAAAATTTATTCGAACCATATAATCTATGGTATAAGGTTTAAAAATGCACTTTGCTTGGACTTTCCCATACTTTAGGAAATATTACTTAATATACCGACTGCCAACTAAAGTAGTCTTCTACTCTCATTATTTTCTTTATTTATTAATATAAGTAAATTAAATTATAGAAAGTTATTGTGCATATAAAATCACACTATATGAAGTCTTCTTCAATGTTTCTGCATTTCCGGTTTCGCCGGACGTTACTCCAACCTTATTATTTCAAATGGAATGGAATGTATTTTTACAGTTTTGAAATCAGGATCTCTTCTGAGTACATTGTTATACTTTAATTGTTTTTTTGAACTCCTTTACAAGTTTTGAAATGCCGTAGATTAACAAATACTTACTTAGGGTGCATATCGAATCATGGTCTCCCCTGGGTTCTTCTGCTATTTTTACTTTCCCATACTTCTACTGAAGTAAGAAAAGTATTGATTTCATGAAAATGTTCGAAATTAAGATTTTAACGGAAATACGCGTTTTGGGATTCAAGGAACTCAAAAAAGTGGTTTTTAGAAAATGTCTGTCTGTGGGTGGGTGAGTGGGTAGGTGCGTTTGCTTCCCTATATTTCCAGAACCCCTTGACCGATTTTTATAAAATTTGTGTGTAGAAGGTTTTTAGTTGCAGGTTGTTAATCGGAACCAGAACCGGAAATTAGACATATTTTTTGATATAGAGTATTTTTTAAATACGTTATTAAAACTTTGAATACAAAGCGTTGTAGTGCATCTAAAGATCAAATGTTTTTTTTTCCAAATGCTGTATCTTCAAAATGAAGACCGCTACGAATTTTTGAAAAAATTTATTTTAATGCTTGATTACTCAAAAACAAAATATCCAATTAATACAAATTGTTATAATGCTTGATAATCTTTAATAAGCATTATCAACTAATCTAAAAATATTTTTGGAAGTATGAAAATTGTAAATGTGCTAGCGGCTCAAAGTTTTGAACATTTTCAAAACATTCCTCCTCAAAAATTGCTAACACCATTTTTTTAAACTTTCTGAGCCGATATAGCTTGCAATTAACTAATAATTTGTTTGTTAACTAATCTCCCAAATTTTACCCTGACGCCCTACAGGAATTTTTGAAAATTTGAAATTGATTAATTATTTATTCAACAACGCAAACTCGAATTGTTAAACTCTAAACAGTTTGACAGCCTATTTAAAATAGTTTATTAGGATTAATAAGACTATTTAACCATATTAAAAAATAGGGAGAAAAACGATACTTTTTAATTTCAACAACTCATTTTAGGAAGGTTACGTGATTTTAACTACGTCTATCAATTAGCTTTAGTTAAAATATATTTTTCATTTTTTGCATGTTTTTGATAACTCTTTAAATAAAGCTTTTACAGCGACTTTGGTCCGAAATCCGTAGCTCATCTAAGTGCGGCCGGTTACCGTACTCTTATCCTATGTGGCTAGCCGAAGTTATCATAGCACTATTCTTGTACGGCACACGATATCGTATTGCACAGGCTGCCGCAAGTTTAAATCACCGCAACAAACTTTTAACAGTTGGATGGAGAAAAAGAATTTTTGCAATTAGAAAAAAAAACTGAAAATTAAAGAACAAGTGCGTCAGCTAAAATTTGAGCAGCAGGAGGAAAATTAACTCTACTAAATAATACTGCGCCTAAAAATTAAGTTGTAAATGTTATTCTACTATCACTCATGATCAATTCAGCTGAAACAAAAATGTTTCATTGTCCCCTGTTTATTAATCAACAGAGCATGAATTTTAGATTTTCATAAATTTATAGAGGGTGTCACAAAGAAATTAGCGTGTCCCCAGTTTTTTCGAAACTTTCAAAAAGATTGAAAAAGGTTTTTACATTACAGTTTTTATACGTACAATAATTCTTTTACTTAATGAGATTGTGTTGTTATAGGGGTATAATAATACGAAATTTGATCCCAATATGGCAGCTCGTTGTTGAGTAATAAGACGTTAAAGTCAATTTTCAAAGAAAAACGTAGCGGCTATCATTTTAAAGCTAAAAGGTTTGAAAAAAAACAGTCGATTTGCCCTAAGGTCTTCTACCAGATTGCGCTTTCACATTTAGAAAATTGACACACACGCACGAACACAAACCCGCAGCAGACATTTTAAAAAACACTTTTTTGATTCTTGCAGTTCCGAAACATGTATTTCCAATAAAATTGCAACTGCTAAAATTATTATGAAACACTAACGCTAAAGAAAAGTAAAAACCTTTTATTTTTAGTGAAAACCCGTAGGCCCCTTTATCTAGACTTTAGATAAAACCCCTCTAATGTTTCTAATTTAAAATTTCAATTATTGTTAAGAGTTTTTCTGCTTAACGATGATTAGTTTTATTTTTATTGTATCCCTTTATCAATATACGTATATATTTTAATTATGTGGCACAAATGCTTATAAGTTTCACAGAATATTATAAAATTTTAACAATTTTTGTATGCTACTTATTTATAAGTGCAAGTTCAATTATTTTGTGATGAATATACATAATAGTATACTATGATGTTTTAGCTAGTACTGAATATAAGCTGGACATCTGCAGCATAAAACTTTTTTTCTACAAAAAGAATACAGATGTTGCATAAACAATTTATCATCTATTCTTGTCGCTTTTATCTAGAAGAGGCAAAAAGTAAAACGAGTAACGGAGTTCAGATTAAACTTGCGAGCTGCGAAAAACTCTATCTCCGTAAGAAACTTTTAACCATCGCTTTTTCCATCGCTTCCAAGACTTTTTGCAAGTCCGATACCGAGGCGTGCATAAATCAATTAATTATGGGCGATTGGGCACAAAGGAGTGGCGCGCTAAAGAACGTACTTTAAGAGTGTTAACTTCTTGCGCGAGCTGAGCGATAGACAATAGAGTATATTATCCGAGCTTCGCCGAGTAGTTAATAGATAAACTGGATGGTTTCACGCTCAATCACCGACCGATACGATCAGCCGTGTGCATTGTTATGCCGACATGGACTGTGCCTCTTCAAATTTCATGCGACATTAAAAGTCAAAATAGCGTTATCCATCAGATGGGATGCTGCAGCGGACGCAACGCCGTTGGCCTCGCAATTGCATTTACAAGCCGCGCTTTCAGTTCTTGTATTGTCATCAACTTCGGCACGGTAACCATAAAAGACATCATTTGTCTCTACAGAAAATGTATTGCAACTACTATTAACTTCGACTAAAACAATAATTATTAATGTACAATCTTCTGTTTGCAAAGACATGTCTAGCACCTACTTTTCCTCGCTTGTCTAGTCATATTATAACATGCATGCAGTTTTAGTGGACAGCTACCCAAAATAATCAGCGATATATTACGTCTGATTCTTTTTGATCTGTCTCAACTTGAGAGGAATGCGGCTTCAGTTGAGATTATGCAACACACGGTGCACGGCGGGTACCTTTTGAAAAAAGTTACCAAAACAAAAGCGTGGGGCATAGCCTACAAGTTTAGCTAGTTTTAATTATTTGCCCTACTTCTGTTTTGCTAAAGTTTCTATAGCAAATCTTAATGTGTTGCTATAGTTACCAATAGAACTTGAAAAATTACATCGTCTGATGTTGCTTAATATGCTTCATTTTACAACTATTGTGTGGGAACTAAGATGACAATATCTACTTTAAGTATTCAGATTCCATCAAACTTTAAATCCAAGACATACCTTTTAATCAAACAGTAACAACAATGTAGTCTAATGTCTATGTAGAGAAGCGGTTAAATATGCTGTCTTCTAAACGGAAGTCCAGGGTTCCACTTCTTGGTGGAAAAACCTATTTTTTTTAAATTTTTCTTTGTTATTTATTTAGTTTTCCTACCAGTTCTATCATTAAATAGTAACAAAAATATGAGTAAATTATAAATTATAACTTCAGGTGATAAAATAATTAAATTCATAATGATTTTATTATAATAACATAATTGATCTGTAAAACTTCAGTTATAAAAAGATGAAAACACAATTCAGAAATTAAATAAATAACAAACAAGAAGCTCAGGTTAATTTTGTGCAACGAAAGCAGTTTGTGCGGGTAAACGCATAGCAAAAAGGTTAAACTTACTTGTTACCGGTCAGCAGCGAACGTGTTATGGTAGAACATGCCTCCCCCCCCCCCACCTGTAGCTACCAAATAGACATATTGGGTAAGTTACTTTTGAAAAACAGAGCCTCATGCTTATTTATAGCATAGGGCTGCATAAAATGTAAATCCGGCATTGCATATGTTACAACAGCAACAGAGTTTACTGCCTGAAGATATCCCGCGCAACCATGAACGAAACGCAGGCAGTCAAAATGTCATTGACTCGACCGCGGAAGCCTTTAACTTATATTTTCTAAAATTCTTGAAAATTTATTTTAATATTTTCAGTTCATTGCATTTTAACAATTTATTGCAGTTAACTTATTTTTTTCGTTAATAATGGTTTGAGTTATAACTTAATTGGCCAAAAATTGTCACTGTTCTCAACTGTTTTCAACAATTTTGACAGCAAGTGTAAGGTCAATTAGGCAGTGGAGATTGAGGTGGCAAATCATTATTTATTCAAAAATCAGATTCAATATTTTTATTTTAACATTATTTGTACTTACAATCTACAATTTAACAAAAGTGTTTTTATTTTTATAAATTATAGTGTAAATGCAACTGAGTAACATCCTAACTTCAGAATTGTGCTCGGACTTCTCAAGAAAATTTTAATAATTGTTTACTACTTTCGGCTCAACTTGGCCAGATCGTTATCTTGCAGTTTTTTTCGTTGTTTGTAGTATTACTTTGATATTACTTTTACTTGCCTAAACTTCCAGCATGGGGAAACATTGATTGGTCAATTTTCAAATTCAAGATTTTGACGCAAATATGTGTTTTGAAGTTCCAGGAACTTAAAATGTTGGTTTTAAAAAAAGTGTCTGTAGATGGGTGGGTGGGTGTGTGTGTGGGTCCCTTTATAGCTTGCGAACGTATGGTTCGATTTCGATGAGCTTCGAAATGTGGGAGTCTCAAAAATTTACCGTCAAAATATTTTTAAAAAAATCTGAAATTGGAAGCGAAGACATGTTTTTTGGTGGCATTCCTTTAAAAAAAATAGTTTAAATTTATAAGGCAAATCTAACAAAAGACTTTAAAGAATTTAGAATATCGGGAAGCTTCAGTACTGCATGCAACTAACCGTACCTGCGACTATGACGTGCATGATGTGCCGGACGCTCCCGCTAGAATGATACAAGTGGTGCTGTCTTAGAGTCACTGTTGGGGCGTAAAACGTTGATAACAAAATACTTTTAAAAATATGTTTAGTAAGATTTTCTAAAGCATATAGGAAAGTCCAGGCGAAGTGCTTGGCATTGTTTGGAGTTAACAGAACAAAGCTCAGAAAAATACTTGCTATCACTGAATTACTTTGAGTTTTATGTTCTTAATACAGCTAACTCGGTAAATTTTCTGCAAAAAACTTGATCTTACTTTATCAATAATTTTACAAAAAATTATATGAAAACTAGGGGAAAAGTACGTTTTGTATGATAAAAAGTTAACAAAATACAAGTTTCAAATTTTGTTAAGCGTTCTTTCAAAATTATTATAAATATAGCGAAATTACAAACAACATTTATAAAGCAGAGACATTTAAAATGACATCAAGCTAAAAGCTAAAGGCAATAAATAGCTAATGGAATGGTTAATACAAGTGGAGGTAAGTGCCACATTAGGAGTCCACGTACTAATAACAGTAATTCTAGCACAGTAAGGCACACAATTGAAGTTGGTTACTTACATCTAGATTATATACGAACTTAAATGGTTTTTGCTGCAGACATATCACATCTATTATGTTCACGTAAAACACTGGTTATTTAATAACAAAACCTTGGTAGCGACAGAAATGGACCCAAAATCAACGCAAATAATTAAACAACGTTTCACGGGTTATTCTACAGCATAATCGCGGTTTAAATGATTACTTAGACCGTAGATTTTCAATTAAATTTGAATTAGTCTTGGTTCTCAACCAGGTTTGGCAAACTCAAACAGAACCGGAGTTGCAAAACTTGATAGGTCAAGATAAACATAATTTCCACTCTTTCTCTGTCTATTTTCGTTATTCTTTGCCCACATTTTAAACAAATCCAATTTAAGGAAAACTGTTAAGATTTATTTTATAGAGCAAATTTAAAAAGAAAAGTGCGGTAGCTTATTTAAAGATGTGAAAGCCGCCTCTGTAGTCGTAAAATTAGCTTTTTAACCCCCGGCCCAGGGATGTTAGACCGCTGCTCGCTGGCAAATCTTATGTTGGGGCGCGCCGCTCCTTTAATCAACACCTTGACCCGTGTTTTACAAATTCCTTCTCAGCTCCGGGTGATTTATTATGAGTTCTTCTATTGGCCAGCTCAGCGGGAAGCAGGTAAATGTAGGTATCTAGTCATTTATAAAGGGCGGCCAGGTGCGATGCAAAGCGACCGCCAAGAGTCGGCACTACAACGTCCCGGGGCTGCAACCCCGACCATAACAAATTTATTAATTTCATCACACCAGTAATATCAAACCAAATTGCTAAGAATGCTGTGATTATTCAAGTTTCTAGATGTGAAATTAGTTACGAAAGAACTCATCACCATTAAGTCCTCAATGGTTTCAATCTCTCTTAATCGTCTATAGTTTAACCGTCCCCTTTTATATTTCCAATAAAAATTTAGCAATTCTCATTTTAAATATGGTAAATTGGCCAGATAGGTGCCCATTGACGTGATTTCTTCCATTGAATAGTAAATCTCACACCAATATATTTCTGTAATGATGCCTATTAGGTATAACCAGTTAATATATCGTCTGCACATTAAAAAATGTAACCACTTAAAAACCGGTTGCCAAATCGGCAAAAACTTTAAAATTTGTGGTAGCTTCAGGGTAACAAAAATGTTCGAAAAGTTCAAAAGAAAATGAAGAGTGAAGTAAAAAATTTTTTAAAATTTTGGAAATATTAAAATACATATTGATCAAAAACAGGCAACGCGATGATTTGGTAATTTTGGAAAGTCATAGAACCAAGATGATAGTTACAGTAGTGTTAGTGTCCCAAACCACTAATTTTTCTGTGACACCTTCTATGAATTTTTGAAAATCGAAAAATCATTTTCTTCTCTTTGATAATCGCAGAGCGATAAAACATATCTGGTTGATCTAAATTATTCATGAGTGATAGTAGAATTAGATTCTTTATTTATTTTTTAGTTTTGGCTAGCGATTATTCTATATAGTGTCTAGTTTTCTTTCATGCGAAAGATGCGAAATTCCCGGTACCGTTTTGGCGATTAACCATTTCGTTTTGCATCACTCTCTAACGCTTTTGAAAATATTTTGTAAACCGAAGCATAAAGTCTAAGAAAGCATGATTAAATTACACAAATTACAGTACTGTTACAACGAGTTGACCTCTGCTTCAGCATCTCCGATTATAGGCAGCAATTGAAACAAAATTTTCTTAAGAAATTGTAGATTTCGTTTTTTTATGAAAGATTTCTATAAAATTTACACTATTTTAGTATCACGTAGTATGTTCTTATTATAGGACCACTATGCAGCTTTGTTTGCAGTACAGTAGTGCGATCTTATAACCACTGTTGACGCGTAAATTGAAAATATCATAAGCGAACATTTCTAAAGCGCAGACAAGTGCAGGCGAAGTGTTTCGGTCATTTTTTGATTAACTTGTTGCATGCCTGCTACAGAATCAAAAAGCTTTAGTTCCAGTAAAACAATTTTTACGTGGTTTTGCCTCAAAGCACAGACTTATAAATTTAGGAATAATCTATTGCTGCCATAAATAGTTGACTGGAATAACCCAGAGTCGCGACAGAAGGAAGCAAGTTTTGCATTTTCCTCTGTCGGCGCTTCTCATACGCTATTTCGGCTAACAACACTTTTTGTGCCATTCTGCTGATGTGGGCATCCTTTTTACTTTCCTATGCTTTCAGTAAAATTTCAGGAAAATTTTGGTTTTTAACGCTTATTTATTTAAAAACGAGTTATCAGATTGGAATTAAATTTGATAATAAAAATGCCCTAGAGACATGCAATCTCACAAGCTTTTTACAACCTTTTGACATTTTAAAAATATATTGGTCCAAAAAAATTTATGTTTAAATTTTCTAAGCTCATAGAGCTGGTAATGAGCTACAATGTGGTTTGTGTCCCATTTTGCTAATTTCTTGGTGACGCCTATAAAATTTTGAAAATCGAAAATTCATGCTTCTTTATTTAATAAATAGGAAACGTAAAGAGTTTCTGTTTTAGGCTAACTAACTCATAAGTGACAGTAGAATAAGATTCACAATATAATGTTTAGGTGCGGCAATATTTAAGAGGGTTAATTTCCCCCCTTTCACCAAATTTTTGGCGGAGGAACTTGTTCTTCTGTTTTTGATTTTCGTTCACTCCAAAGTATACTTTTCCCAAAAATTACACATACATTCTTTTCTATAAAAACACAATAAGACGGCTACTGGCAGGTCGCACGGTCATCAGTCAGGCGGTGTTTACAGCTTAGCTCGTTTTGACTGCACATCATATTATGTCTTTTTCATTTGCGCTTTGCGGCGTAATATCAATGTGCGTTTATTTTCTACTGCCACTATTGTGGGGCTTACAATGTTGTTAGTAAAACTTTTAGTCATTAAAAAAGCAAAAGTTTCTAAAGTATAGAAAAGTCCAGGCAGAGTGCTTCGTCAATTTTTGTTTCTCTTCTCAACTATAGAACAAAACTACTTCTCGGTTTTGCGACATGATAAAATTATAAATTTATTGCGGCAAATCACAATTACTTAACAGTTGAAAAAGAAGATTGCGGATTGTTAGAAAGAAAGATATTTGAGATTCTGGTAGAAATACACGTTTTGGTCTTTTGGAAGCCCATAGAAGGGAGTTTTGAGAAATGTTACGACCTCTAGATTTCTACAATCTTTAAGTACTTTTTTTCCAAGATAATCGTTTTTTTTACCTTTATTTGAGAGAATAATTTATATTATCTATAAGCATTCCGAGTCAACGCGAGTGCTGCAAGCAGAAATGATCTGTCTACATAATTGAGCATGATCTTAAGGTAACTGGGGATAGAACGTTACGATATAAAACATGTTTTGCAAATATAAAAAATTAAAAGTATCGGAAAGTTCATGAAAAGTGCTTTGCCCATTATTAATTTGATTTAATTATTGACGTTGTTAATATTCATTGTGAAAAAGTTAAATTTTGATAACTACACCTTACTGTTGCTGTTTGTAGATTGTTTTTAATTATTGACTGCCTCAAATTGGGCATCAGTTAAATTACGTTTTACTCAAAGAATAAATTAAATAAAAAACAATACATATTGATGAATCTCAGAAATGCGTTTTTAGTTGGCAATTCAAACAAATCATGGCTTTATTTTCTAGTACTGTAATAATTACAGCCGCTCTTATTTGCCAGGTAAATAAATTGGATTATTATTAGGAGTTAATTACAATTTCTTTGAGAGTTAATAAACTTTATTTTTTAGTTATTAACTCAAGCATTCGCACGGTGATGTCCCAAAGGAAATGATTCTGCTTGGTTATTTAAAACTGCTTCATTTTTTGGAAAATTTTAAACAAGATTCATAACGGTGCCTTTTTTTTATTATTTTTAAATCTAAAAAAACAAAAACAAAATGAGCAAAGCACTTTGTCTGTACTATTCTATACTTTTTACTTTTTAAATATACTTGCGCCAATACGTGACTGAATAACATACATTACAAAAAATTAAATAAAGAAATAAATAAATAAAGACGGTAACGCCCCAGCTGGAATTTGAACTTGCGAAATAGCCTGTGCAATAGGATGTCGTACCGTAGTTGTAAGCATAGTAGGCAGCGATAACTTTGGCTAAACCGTATGGTAATGGCCTTACGGCCAACTAAATATTGCGCTTCAGACAGCGAACCAAAAATCGATGTAAATAGTGTATTTGAAAATTTACCAAAAACATGGAAATAATAAAAAAACATATTTTTTAATTAGGGCTAATTGATAGACGTAGTTAAAATTACCTAACTTTTGGAAAATGAGTTGCTGATATTAAAAAGTATCGTTCAATTTTCTTTATGTTAAAATTTTTTTAAATCTTAATAAACTGCTATAAATAGTCTATTAAACTGTTTAAAGTTTATAACGATTGGCGTTTGTGTTTTTGAATCAAAATTAATCAACTTTAAATTTTTCAAAAATTTCCGAAGGGCGCCAGAATGCAATTTGAGAAACTAGTGTAAAATTGACAGCAAACTTCATTGGCTCACAGAGTTTTAAGAGAATGAAGTGGACAGTATTTAAAGAATAATTTTTTGAAATTTCAAAATTTTTGAAAACCTGACATTTTTACGTTTTTCCTATTTCCAAATTATGTTTGCATCACATGATTATACTGATTAAGGGATATTAAATAGTATGATAATTTTTATCGAATTGCATATTTTGTTTTTCAGCAATCGGGCATTAAAGTCAAAATTTTTAAAAATTCTTAGCGGCCTGTGTCTTGGTGATATAGCATTCAAAAACAAAACAAATGATTTACCTTTAGATGCAGTACAAGTTCATGTTTTCAAAATTTTAATGCGTTTTTACGAAAGAAAAAACCTCGCAAGAAACTACCTGCTACTAAAACAACTTCCACACCAAATTTGATAAAAGTCGTTCAAGGAATTCCGGAGATATAAGATTCAAACACACGCACAATGAATGTAAGATGGCACCAGTGCTGCCAGTATACCGAGTCGGCCTGCCACGGAAGCGTACGCTGGTAACCTGTTAGTGTATGCCTGCAGGCATGTCTTATTGCGTTTAGAGACCGAAACATTATTTATATGATAAATATCGATTTTTGGAAAAATATTTCTTGTGATTAAAGAAAACCAAAAATTTAAAAAGAAATTTATTCGACAAAAAGTTTCAGAATTTTGAATAGTAATAATTTGGATAGTTGATAATTTTATATCATTTCCTAGAGCTACTACAAAGTAAAGTGTCATTTGGATCTGCCAACTTATTTTTGAATAAACATAGATCAAAATTTTCAAAGAATAGCAGAAGCCTAAAAAATAAAATATTTTTTTTTAAATTTCTAGTTTTGATTAAAATTTCATCCCGTTTTGTGAACTTGTTGCTGAGTAATTGGGCGTTAAAGTCAAAATTTTTAAAAAATCGTAGAGGCCATCACTTTAATACTAGACACTAGATAGTTCGGAAAAAAGAGTTAGATTTGCCCCAAGTTTTTTTATCAGATTCCGTTTTTAAATTTAAATAAATTCGAGTTTCGAAAAAAATGCTTCAAAAAAGATTTCCGCTTCCGGTTTCGGACTTTTCTTAAAAATTATTTTGCTTTTCAATTTTTGATATACGTCTGTATTTTAAATCACCTTACAATCGGCCCATCTGTTCGGAAGATACACATACCAACACACAGACAGACATTATTATAAAACCTGGAGGACTAAAACATGTATTTACGTCAAAATCTCGAATTCAAACATTTTCATGATAGATATCAAATCTTCCTGAAAGCACAGGAAAGTAAAAATGAAGGATATCCTAAATTTTGTTATTATTTTAAATTCAAGATTATTAAAAAATTTAAAATTTATATTTATTTACTTTTGCTATCTTGAAGTTTTGCTCTAAATTGTGATGTCTAAGTTCAAATCTACAAAATTTCATGCATTGACTTGCATCTAACAGTATTTTCTATTTTTAGCGCTTTTATTAAGCAATTGTCGAATAACACTATGCAATTATGTTCAATGCAGCAGCAATACTTGATATGGTGCAAACTGCATTTCTACCTAAAATTATCAAGTGTACAAATTATGTCCGTCGTGTAAAGCATTAAAATAACTATGAAATAATATTTTATTAAAATTGGAATTTAACTTCAGCAAAAAGAACAATTTCGTAATAAAATGTTTGAAATATAAATGTTTAAATAAATTTCTGAAAAATATCATAAAATAGGCTCATTTTGTGATACAATTATTTAAGGTAAGAAAAGAAGCCTAATGTGTTATTTTAGTCAGGTATGTATTCTTTGTGTTATAACCAACTTATATGAGTCTGATGGCCACAATTAAGCAATTAAATATTTACGGAGCTTTTGATGTCAAATCATCTCACGTGACGAATATAACAAAGCTAGCATACAGAAAATTGGTATTTAACTACGTGTATATCAGTGCACCTAATGTTCGTAAATATTATTATAACATTAAGCTAGCTTTTGAGAAAATTTGTTCTGTTGAAACTAGAGATTATTTTTTTTTAGCTTTTTAACGTATTTTTTTGAAATATTTTAAAACCAAACAAATTGATATTTTCTGTGAGTTTCACTTTTTCGCCGTTCAAACGAAAAAAACGTAGTTTGCAACTCAAGAAACATAATTTAAGTATTTTTTGAAATATGTGTTTGCGAGTGGGCAAGTGCGTTCTCTCATATCTCCAAATCGGCTACTTCAATTTTAATGAACTTGAAATTTACTTCGAAACAAATTTTTTAAAGTTGTGTAGTTTTTTGATAAAACAAAGGGACATTGTAACTGTAAAATCACCATTTATTAAAAAAATAGAGTGCTATTTTCAGAACTCTTGTCGGAAAAGGTGTTTTGGTGTAAAAGTTGGTATTGTAATAACCCTAGCAGGGAAAAACATTAGAAGACCAATTAGAATTTGTATATTTTTTAAATTTTGATGTTAGGGCATTTTTCTTTAATAAAAGTGAGGCGCCAAAAAATCAACGTCTAAATAAAATTGTTGGTCAGTAACAGTAAAATAGGATTTTTTGCCTATTTCAAAATATTCAAACATTGATTGCTAATACAATAATATAATAACGAACAAAAAACGGTATAAGAACTAGACACCAATATAACAGCTATGGTGTTCGAACCTATACATATGTACGAAGGAGGTCCGTTGAATAACACTTTTTTTATTTTTCAAAATAGAAATTTGTTTCATTTGAAGAACCCCATTTACAAGTATTCTGTAATACTAATATTATGGTATTAATAATATACCGGCAATTGATCGCAGACAATTCGTCGCGCGACAATTGATCGCGAACAATTTTCGCGGTCATTTTGATCGCGTGCAACAATTGCTCGCAAGCGTATTTTAGTAACACCCTGTATAGATATTCTCTTTAATTTAATTTTATTTTAATTAAAAACAACACGTTGTCTTTTTTTTCAATCATCATTTATAATGGCAGACTTGCAGCCTTCCAAAACACTAACTCATTTGAATTTCTAGACTTGTCATATACAGGTTGTATCAAATTGCGTGTTAACTATTGGAATTTCGCTTATTTGAACGACGCTTACATTAGAGAAAAATTGTGTTATTTTATGCCCACTAATAATTCATAAAAAAATTAGAGCTATCTTGGTTAACTTCTAGAAGAACTGGGAAAAACTGAAATTTTGGATTTTTCTTTGGCTATATCCACAGACTATGCCACTTATAGTGGCATTGCTTTTGCTATAACACATTTGTCATATGTCTTAGACACTTGTTTATTCTGAATCTGATTTTTTAATAAGTTTGGTATAACTGTTACCATTGTTCACTTTCGACTGTCAACTTTTTTTTTCTTATAGACCGCAATTAAATGGAGTTTTTATTTCTGATTTCAACGATGTATCACACTTTGCATTTTGTTTAAGTTTTGGGCATTTTATTATAAAAAATAAAAATTTCATAAGAGTGCCATGGAAAGACCACGTCATTTAATTTATTTTGAAAAAATTCTAGTAGCCCATGAACTAATGAACAAAACACTACTTTTATGTACTTTAACAGTTAGATACTATAAATGTATGTGAAAAGTTTAGGCAATTTTGTTTTGAGCCTAGCCAGCAGGATAAGTTATTTTTTACAAAAACGAACAAATGGCAAAGTTTCCAACATACAAAATTTACAGAAAATTCCACTTGCAGTTTTTATGTTTGCAACTGACATACAACTTTGAATAACAAGTTAAATAAATACAACAACAGATAATACTAAAATTGCGCTATTGCAAACAATTATAAATAAATGTCCAAATTGCAGCCCACATTGCAAAACACATTTCACTCTTGTAAAACATGCTCAGAAGTTCGTTTACAAAGAACTCTTGGAATTTTTGGAAACTTTTGTAATCTGTGTTTTAGAAACTTTGTCATTTATTTATTTTTGTAAAAACTAATTTAACTTGCAGCCTATGCTCAAAACAAAAGATCCTGTAATTTTCACATACCTAATGTGTAAAAGTCAAAGTACATAAAAGTCGTGTTTTGTTGTAGTTCCATAATAATTATTAGCATTTAGTTTATGGCCTACTATTGTTCTTTTTTAATAAATTAAATGACGTGGTCCATGGCACTCTTATGTAATTTTTATTTTCTGTAATAAAATGCTCAAAACTTTAACAAAATGCATCGTTGAAATCAAAATTAAAAACTATTCAAATACGAAAAAAATTGATAGTCGAAAACTAACAATGGTAGCAGTTATATCAATCTGATAAAAAAAAACTTAGATTCAGCATAAAAAAGCATATTAGTAATGCTTTAACTAGAAATATGTAATATAAATGACAAATGAGTTATAGCCGAAAACAGAACTTCTCAAATTCCAGTTTTTCAGTTCTTTTAGAAAGCCAGTGGCGTTCCGTGAGTTCAAAATTTGGGTAAGCAAATGCAAAATAATTTAACACTACTTTTCGAAAAACTACGGAAACACGCGCTCCTGTTCAGTGGTTACTGCGCTTAATATCCCCACTATTTCTTTGCATCTAATTATTGTATTTTTTTACAAATGCGCATGCAGAGGTATTCAGAATACTATATTGGTTAATCTTTCGTAGCTGCGAGCGTTATCCAAAACAGAGTTTAAAAGCAGCGATCTATTTATTTGTAGGCCAGCGGGTGGTGTAGTGGTTAAAGTCCCAGGCTTTGAAACTAGACTCCCAACGGCAGTAGGTTCGAGTCCACTGCCCGTCGGTAATTTTTCTGAATAAGTTAAATCCGGCGTGTCCATGGATGGGGTGTGTGGTATGTATGTTGGGTTGCATGTTTTTCAGGGGTGGGGCATGTTAGACCGGTGTATAGCGCAAGTCCGCTGTTTGTAAAAGTACTTTTTTTTATTGAAACTTAAATTTGTTTTATTTGCAAAATTATGGATAGGCACCGCCCACTTTGCCTACTAGATCGGAACGCCACTGCCAGAAACTAAGCAAAACAGCTTTAATTTCTTTTAAGTTTATTAGTAGGCATAAAATTTCAAAGTGTTTCTCTAATTTAACCGTCGTCGTATCTCTTCAAATAAGCGCGATCCCAATAGTTAACACGCAACAATTTTATACATCCTGTATATATAATGTCTTAGAGTACAAAATTATTTAATAATATTTTTTTCGTTATTATGTAAAAATAATAACAGAAATTTCTTTTTAACACCTGCTTTGAGGGAAGTATTTCCATTAATATACATTACTGTTTTTTCATAATACTCAAAAATTTAACAAAAACTCAAATGCCCTACATTATCAGCATTCATTATCCTGCTCAATTGTCTAGTGTTATTATTAATAATTATTTTGTCCCCAACACCTTTACTTCGCGAAATTAATGCATATAAAAATAATGAGTTAATACGTATGCAAGAAATTTGCTTCGTTTCGAGCATGTTTTCTTTCAGCGACGTAATTTGTATACGTAAGTGAAACCAGCAGAAATAAACAATATTTAAGCAACCAATCAACTACGACGTAATATTAACTCAATTTAGATCAATAGCATTTTAAATATTTCTTTAAGCTGATTAGTATAAATAAATCACAAAGGTGTTATTAGGCGAACAAGACACATCAGCTATTTGCAAGTTTCTCTTTCTTTGGTATATTTGTTCTAATTTATTCAATATTACTCTTTATGGAAGCAACTTAATTTGCCAAAATGAAGACGTTAATTTATTAATTTCCTAATTAGATAAGCATAAAAGCATTCAAAAGGTGTCTAAACAAATTTTTCACTTGGCAGTTAAGTGTGAACGTCCAAATGCTTTCATTAAAATAATTGCGCAATCTATTTTATTGTTTTCGGGTCATTTTTTTTGACATCGCAAATGTTAATTTCCTAAATATAAATAATGTTGCGTTGAAGACATATTCAGCATATTAATTTCCCGCGTGGCAATTCAGTATAACTCGGGGTATTGGCCAAACTTGTTTTATAGTGAATGCTCAACAACAAATATGCAAATGTTAAATTATATCTAAAAAAGCAGATGTCGAATATGAGGAAAGTGTTATAATATTATAAATAGCTTCAAAAAGTTAATTATTAAATTATTTAAATTGCCAAGAAGTGCTACAGCAACAGCTGAAGTTGGCGTACGAACTAGTGGAAGCATTTTTGTAAGAAATATTGCGGTTAATGTAAAAATAACGAAACAATTTGGAAGAAAATCACAAACACGGTAAAACACCGACTAATTTAAATTTAATAAAAATTAACCTATTTAAATTACAAAATAAATCGATTCAAATTTGAATCAACGTTAACGTATTACGTACACGGAGCTTGATTTATGATTTCTCGTTGAGTATGGGACATTAAAAACTGGTAAATTTTCACTTTTATTTGGAATATTGCAGTATAATTTCATTGATGAGAAAATATAAATAATGAAAGGTGAACAACTGCTTATTGATAATGTGTTCTACTAAAATTTTCTAAATTTTAGATATTAAAAATTTTGAAAATTTTTGTAAATGCGTAATTTACAAACAATTTGAAAAGTTTTAAAATTTTTAGAAATTTTGAAAGTCTAGAAATTTTTAAAAGTTGAATTATTTTTTTAATTACAAAATTTTTTGAAATCAAGTTTTTTAATTTTGAAAATCTAAATAATTTTCAAAATTACGAAAATTTTGTAACTGTATCCTGTTTGGTTACTTGCCATGGGGGTTGCGCGCTTCGCCACTTTATATATACCGGTTTTAGTTATGCACATGGGATCAGTAAAAACAGAAATTTTTCTTTCATTTAAGAACAAAAAAAGATTTTTGATTTGTTGGAAAAAGATTTCTTGGGATTAAAGAAAATCAAATTCAGAAGAGCTAATTCGTCTGCCAAAAATTTACTATCACTCATGAACAGTTTAGTTTAAAGAGAAACTTTATATCATCCCCCGTTCAATAAATTTAAAAGACTGTTTAATATGAATTTCAACTTTCAAAAATGTATAGAAGGCGTCGCAGAGAAATTAGCTAGCGGCCTGCCAATTGGTTTTTCAGTAATAAGGCGTCAAAGTCAAACTATTCAACAAATCATGGTGGTCGCCATTTTAAAACTGAAAAATTCAGAAAAGACGTGGGATTTGGTATACGGTCTTCTATTGTATTCCGTTTTTGAATTTACGAATTCGATTTTCAAAAAATGCTTTCCCTACATTTCGGTCTTCTAAATCAGACCATCCATTCGGGCGTTATGAAGCGTCACTCAGACACATACACTCACACATAACCACAGGCAAAATTTGATTTAAAACAATTTTTTTGCGTTTGTAGGGGTCCAAAACGTGTACTTCCGTTTAAATCTGTAGTTTAGAACTTTTAAAAATATGTTCGTATAAACGTTTTGCACAAGAACAGTAACTTGTAAGATCGAATCAGTGCTGCCACTGTACCGGCAACTAGCTGCAGCGTGGTTTTGTATACTGCAGACCTGCAGTACCTGCAGACCTTATTGTATTTGGAAACCGAAAATCTAAGTGCTTGTATAAAGAAAAAAAATCGATTTTTTTGGTTTTTTGGAAAAAAATTCCTTAGGATTAAAGAAAACTGAATGACAAATCCGTCCGCCAAAATTTAAGTAGGAGGGGAAAATTATGACCCCTAAATACTGCTGGATGCAAAAATTAAGTTGTGAATCTTATTCTACTGGGACAGGAAGCAAATTGTAACTCACCTCTAGCTCTACAAGCCTACAACATTTAGAAACAGCGTGTTGCTAGGTTTTAACAACTATTTTTTTTAATTTCAATTTTTTTAACAATGTGTCTCTATAGGATTATCACGACAGCAAATTTATTCGCGATCGGTCAACTTGCTTTTAAATAGTAAGACATTAAGCTCAAAATTTTCCAAAACCGTAACAGTTATCATTTTAAAGCTAGAAAGTTCAAGAAGAAAACGTTAGATTTGCCCTAGGATGTTCCAGTAGATTCGGTTTTTGAATTTCAAAAAATCTGCTTTCGGAAAAATGCTACCAGTTTGGCTTCCAATTTTAATTTTTTTTTAAGTTCAGTTTGTCGATGAATTTTTGATATCCGTTCGGGAGATTTGGGTCGCACATGCCCACATACATACCCACCCACCCACAGAAGAACAGTTAAAAAACACTTTTTTGAGTTCCTGCACGTGCAAAACATGTATTTCCGTCAAAATCTCAAATGCGAATATTTTCATGTAATCCCTATAGCGAAAGTACAGGAAAGTAAGAAAGATATTCAATGTCACACATACCGCGCGCGCAGGCACACTCACACAAAGACACTTTCCGTTAACCACATTTTAACAGTTTATAGATCCAAAACGTATTTTGGTGAAAGTAATTCTCATACTGGAACTACAAGTAAGAACGTAAAACTCTTCTCCAAAACGTTATACCAACAGAGCTCAAAAGTCAATTTCAAAACAAATTCTATATTATCCTAAATCCATCATCTAGAGGATTAAGCAACCTATTTACATTCAAACTTCGTCCAGGTTAGCTCAGGTCCATTCATCCACAACAATTTAAACCAAAGTCAACATGGGGATGTATAAATCATGAAACAGGTGTATACTAATATTTTGTACCTTTGTAAAGTGCCGCTAGTTAGGTGTCGGTTAGAGCGTATTATGATCCAAGCGGGGGGCATGTATTTTACTAACACCACAATGCGACCCCCCTATGGACTTCGGCGTTTGACATGCCGACCCTTGCAGGACCGCATTCAAAATTAGGCACGTGCCTTCTAAAACGTTGCTGGATTCTTAACAACTTTTAATAATACTATTTTGAAACAAAATTACCGTAAACGATAACTGTACTAAGTTTAACGATGTGATGAAGAAATTTTATGCCGCTCCCTCTGTACGAAAGAAAATTAATTAATACCATATTTTATAAAAACATGGACGCTCTTGAATACCCTTCTGCTACTACACGGTGTTTTTTTCATTCTACCGTTATTCACATCGATATAAAAATTATAGAGTGAATTTGAAAAAGTCCATTTCCATTGGCTAAATTATTTTTTGGAAAATTAACAAAATTTCTTCAAGTTCGGTTCTGAATAGTTTTGGAGCAGCAATTTGTATTGTAGCCGACTGAACGCCAAATAACAATGGCATGAATGACTCTAACATATCTAGGCATAATAGTATAACAAAGAATCCAACAGTTAAGTGTTGTAGTTCCCGCTACAACAAAGGAATCAAGTTATTTTTTGGCGTTTTCAATTTTGTTGGCCAGTCCGTTCGATTCTTTTATAATTGTATTTGTGAAAGCCAACAAATACACACAAATGTTAACTTTAAAGTGGGCTACAGTAAACACGCCGAGAGCTACAAATTTGAGCTGCAGAATTTTTATTATTTAGACCGTTTCTTAATTTATTTAATTGGAAAATGCTTGCGACGCACGCAAACCTTCTAAATTTTTAAAATTTCAGCAATTATTATTTCTTTCCGATACTTGTATAATATAATAGGAAGTATTAAAGTCATGAAAATTTCCAATTTCAAGGTTTTACCAAAAGAAATGTCTTGGAGATTATAAAAAACAAAATTTTGGAAATCCGCGAGTGGGTACGTTTATTCGTTTCCTCATATCTCCGAAACGACTGGTCTGATTTGAATGAAACTTTAAATGTGAGATGTCAGAAATTATTTTTAAAGTTAGACAAATTTTTGTATCAACGTTTTAAACGAAATTCTTCAATATGGAAACATGTTTTTATGGAAAACGTTAAGAAAAATCCAAATATTTTTTCCCGAAATTCCTATAGTTTCTTTCAACATGATGATTTTTTTAAATTTTGCATACCGCCTGATTACTGGTTACTGGTACCTGGTTTTTAAGCAAAAAAACAGAATTTTTTTGGTAAAATTTTCATTTCGCTGTAACGCCATCTCTGAAACTTTGGAGTTAGTGTTTTTGTACTAAATCACCGACGT
Organism: Ctenicera cuprea; assembly: GCA_958336395.1. Classification (NCBI taxonomy): domain Eukaryota; kingdom Metazoa; phylum Arthropoda; class Insecta; order Coleoptera; family Elateridae; genus Ctenicera; species Ctenicera cuprea. Next base: position 11,467,897 of record OY284496.1, on the reverse strand, counting down.
ATGATGAAGTATGATGAAGTAGTATGAGTAATAGAATAAGATTATAAGTTTAGTTTTTAGATGCAGTAATTTTTGGAGAAACTAGTTTTCTCGATCCCCCACTTTTTTTCTTGAGCTTTGTGTTTTCTTATATTATATTTTATAGCAATATATCTTTTGTAAAAAAATATGTAAATTATGTTGCCTTTATTTCGTCATAAGGGACTTCTGTGACAAACATGAATTTCTTAATACATTCACCATATTTTCATATTGGCAGTAAATTCCTTTTTTGAAGGTACTTAAGTAATGTGAAATAAATTGTCAGAAAGTTTTTTAACAATAATGATTTTGATTAAGTTTTGAGCATACCTCCATTTTAATTCGTGTAATTCCATGTAATTAAAAGCAATTGATAGTTCTGCAAGTCCGATTATATTTAAAAGCTACATATTTAGGATAGCTTGCATAATTTTTATTATTCCTATTATCGTTTTAACCTGTTCAACGTTAATACTGTAATTATCTCTTTTGAATTTATATTTGTTTAACCAATCAGTAAATAATTTTTTCCCAATAACAATATAGTGCATCGAAAGAATTTTTTTAATATATCAAGTCACTGTAATGCTGCTGATTCATTCTGTTCCACAGATCATTGTTTTTTTTTTTTCAAATTTTAGAGTCAACCCGTGTTTTCTGGACACGATCTGCTGATATATTAAAACCAGTGAAAACTCACTACTTGTCATAACGTTGTGAGTGACCAAATGAGTATTAAGACTAACAGATATATTTATCCAGCGTTGGCCGGGTCCGCTACTACCGCTCGCTTAGACCTAGGAATGTGCAATTCAGCCATATTTTCTATGCCTTTTTTCATTCAATTTCCGCCATGTTTTCCCGCCGTTGCTGTCCAATTTCCACTTTGGTTTCAAAAACCTTAAAATCTTATCAAATACTCAAAACACAAAATCTTCGGGTATTTCTATCTATCAGCGTTCAAGATTTTAAGCTTCTACATCATCTGAAAGTGTGTTTAAATTTCCGGACATATAAACATACACGTATTCGTTCTGCTTTATATGTATACTTATCCTATAAATCGTGTCCGGTAATAACATGCCAAAAACTACAAAGGGCACATGTAAAAGTAGGTACGCAAAAAAATAATGATATACGTAGTGCTCCTAAAGTGCGTGACTGTTGTGACGAACAGAGAATTTTTGTTGTATTTTTGCTCATTAATCAAACATTTTATAGAATTCAGCGAAACAAAATATTTAAAAAAATTAAATATTTTATATTGAATAAATGTTGAAAGTGTTCACCTTCTTCAAGAGCCGGTTTTAGCCCTACACACTCAGTTCTGCCTTAAGCGCTTAAAAGTATTTGGCATATTTCTAATTGTTTTACCAAGCCGTGTATGTATGAGCTGACAGTTGATCTTAGAATAAACAAAACTCTAGTTGGTTTAAATCTGACGACCGTGGTGGTCATAAAATTAGTACGTTACATTATATCCAATGATAAACACAACAAAACACTAACACATATTTGTTTCATAATAATCATCCCCTTTTTTTCGCAGTTCAGATTGAATAACTACAGTGCTAAATAGTAAATAGTAATATTTCGGTATCTTTATTTCGGTAGCTTTATTTCGGTATCTTGCATTTTGGGAGGTATATGTGTATTATAACTGGTTTGCTTCATTTTAGATGTAGAATAGCACAGACTACGGAACACCTTTTATCTTATAATATAGAATAGAATCATAATACTTTTCTTCAAAACTTTAAAACTTTTAAATTTAAAAGTATGGGAAATTTCAGTTGAAGTAGTTTACCCTTGGTTTCTTTGTAGAACATAAAGCAACAATTTTTTTAATTTAAAAATTCGAGTCAAGAGTAGCAATTTATCTTTTGCTTTATGGCCATCCTCAATCCAGATCTGTCAAAGTTTTGATACATTTTTTGCTATTTTAATTTTATCAATTTACTCTACTTTTGTTTGCAGATGACGTTACGATAAAGCGTATAAAAATATAGGGAAGCAGTGGGAAATCATAGAGACATTAGTGATGAAATTACACAGGAAGTTCAAAATTGGGCACTTTAATGCTATCATTGTGGGTACCGGAACAGTACAAATGAAGTTGCAGTGGAAAAACGGCAAATGACACAAGCAGGCGTGGCATGCTCGCTTACTTATAATGATACATATTTAATTTACCGTTTATAAGTATAATATAGCGGGTTCGAAATAGTGTGGGCGGGCACATAGTAAAAGACCAGGTAATTATTAACGTAAAAGTCTAATGACGCTAACACATGGCTCTTATAATTGCGATTTCATTGCTTGACATGAGGATGACAGCTTTGTAGATTTGCGCTTGAGCCTCTGGTCGTTACTATACAGATTAATTATGTCTAAAGTCTGCCGTTCTGATTTACCATTATTATTGTTATTATTCACAAAGCTGACCGCCATCTTTGTTCTTTTTTTAAATACAAATTAATAACTTAGAGATAAATAACTACAATTTTCCCTCGCTTGAAGATAGAATTCTAAGGTGGCTAACAAAGCCATCTGTATATAATTTTTAATTTAAATATTATTTTTATATGTCAAGATAATAATCGTAAAAATCAAAATGTTTAAATATGCTTTTTAATTTATATAAATCCGTAAAGATGTCGTCAAATCCGATGTAAAAACTTATACAGTGACCGGCAAAATGTTTGCAACATATGGGTAGAATTGTTATTATTGGAATTTTCCAAAAATTTATTTTTGGAATCGCTTTTGAATTTGAGAAAAAAAAATTGATTTAGACGTACGTCACGTCACCACGTTCGGCGAGATATTAAAAATAAATTAAATTGGAGAAAAATCGCCTTATTTGCAAAAATATCAAATGAAGTTATTAAAAAAAAGAGTTTAAAATCTTTTTTTGTTTGGAACAAAAATATTATAAATTTAAAATAACGTTGTTTGTTTAATATTTTTGTTAAATTACCAAATCCCCATTTTTCTTTGGAATAAATGGTTTCCAATAAAATTTATTTGTTTCGGTCATAATCCAACACAAATTTTGTTTTAGCACACTTGGAAGAACTACTTAAAAAAACAGTATTTTGTTAGGTACTTGTTTGTTGCAATAGATTGATTCTAATAGCCATTGCAGCTATTTTAATATTATGTCTACGCCAGTATGCGTCACGACTCAAGATCAAAGATATTGAGCTTTTTTAGGCATACTGGCACAGAAATAATATTAAGAAACTGCAATAGATATTACAACCAAACCGTTACAACAAGCAGTTACCTAAGAAAAGACGATTTTTTGCAATAGTTCTTTCAAGTGTGCTAAGAACAAAATCTGTGTTCGATTATGACCTAAACAAATGAATTTTACTGGAGTAAATTTATTCCAAATAAAAATAGGGATTTGGTCAGCGCTATTTTGAAATTATTAATATTTTTGTCCAAACTTCACACATGGAATTATAATTGAATTTTGAACACTTTTTTCTTATATCTTTTTTAGACATTTTTTCAAATAAAGCAATTTTTTGCTAATTCAATTAATTTTTTTTATTTCCCGCCAAACCTGAAGTCACGTGACCTGCGTCTAAATTTAGGTTATCTGAGATGCAGAAGCGATCGCAAAAATAGTTTGTAGAAAATTCTAATAATACAAGTTTTCCTCATATGTTGCAAACATGTTGCCGGTATATTTACATTTTAGCATTTTTTAAATATTTTCTTTAAGATTATGAAGGCGTAGTTGGTATTTTTTAGTAGCTATTTATGGTTTCAAGCCAAAAATGTTGCTAATAATCAATACTGTAACTTCTAGAAATTCGTGAATTGAACCCATCAAATAACAAAATTCTTCTCGTACCTGTTTGTCCAAATATAGTATTTAAATTACTCATTTTTTATGCAAAGATGCTTTAAGTAAGCCCTACTTAAGAAAATTATTCTTATACACTGTAACTAAATTGTAGTGGTAAGTAGCAGTAATTAAATTTTATTCTCCGTTTATTTCGTCAAAATCTTTGACAAAAACAATTTTCTTCAAAAGTATTTTATATCAATGTTCTTTCCCCGAGAGTTACTTATAAGATCAGATTACGTGCTACACTTCGTTGCTGGTAATAAGACAAAGACGAGTTGTAATTAATTACCGCTTACGCTCAAAACGCCTATAAGAATACAATTGCGAAAAAAGATAGTTTGGTATTAAAGAATACCAGAGATTCAATCCACTAAGTTTGTCACTTGAAGTATAAAGAGCACAACCTGCACCTCCTACCTCTCTGTCACAGTAAAAAGTTATTACTAATTAATTTAAAAAAACTACCCGTCGGGGTTTGATCTGGCGGCTAACGACGCCGTACACGCATTTTTAAACTGAGCTACCAGGCTGATAACAGCAAACGCTACAACATGGAACGTAAAAAAATTAAAATGTAAAACTTACGTAAAACGTTTTTATTTAAAATTAAAAATAATTTCAATAACAGTTACATTCATCAGCTTGGTTTTGAAAACTTTCAGTATTTTTACTACAAATTTATCTATTTTGCAATAATTGAGGTGTTTTTCGCTTATGTTTTAGTATTTCTTTATTAACGTAAACTTAGCTTAAATCGGTGCCGTTATGATCTGACGGAAGTATTTTTAGGGGACACTCCGCCCCTCTTGATGTTTTCAGGAAATACTCTAGCCCTTAAGCCCTCCGTACTCGGCCCCTATGTGCACATACACACATACGCATACAAACACATTTTTATCAAAACCCTCCTTTTCCAGATAGTCAGAACAAGCCTAAATTTTCGCTGACTTCTCAAAAAAAATTTCATCATGAAAGTAACTTACGTAGTCAGCTCAAAAATTCCAATCGCCCTCCTATAAAAGTAAACTTATCCAAGTTTATTAAATTTGTTATATTAAAGCTGATACAATTTACCAATAAATTGTAGAAATTTTATAGCTTGCTAAAGTTAAAAAAAAACTCTTTGATTATAAACTTTCGTTCTAAAAACGTATGGTTTTGACTTTTTCTGTATCACCTTGGGAAAATAATTCAAAGTTGTAAGGTTTTAAATACAATTAGAGCACATTTTACTACTGTTGCACACATAAAAAATCAAAAAATTTAATGTTAACCGTTTTTCTAAGTAGCAATTTTCAAATTTTCCTGTGTTTTAGGTAGTTTAACCGAATTTGCGAACTTTTCAACCGATATTTCGAATTCGCATATCTTTCCGCATCCCTTTTCGATATAATAATTATGCAGTGTTCACCTGTGTAACACAATAAATTAAGTAAATTGTTTAAAACTACAACGAGGTATAAATTTTAATTATCATGCTAATTATGATTAATATAATAAATTGGAGGCTGCTTGGCTGCAGTTTCACACATCATAAAGTTAAATTGAGTTTATACACCAAGATCCTCTTTTCTACACAAATTAATAATGTTACGCTCTTTATTATTTCGCATAATTCCAGATTTGATAACAGTTATTATGGTTTAAATATACCGATCTGGGTTTTTGATAACGTGAGTATTTTATGATGATGGGTTTGAAGCTTCAGAATTTTTCGAACGATTTTTGTATCAAACACGTAACGTTTCCTGTCCAAATATTACTTGGCAACCTTATAGGAGAACATATATTATTTTAATGAAATATATGTAGCGAAGACTACTGAATTTGAATAACAATATTTTGAAGTTATTTACTCCCGATAATTTTACATATTCATGTTTTGCTGTTTTATGTGTATATTTTATTGTGTTAGTTAAATAAAATTACAAATTCAAGAAAATAAATTAATTCCGCTCTAACGTGCAACTTGTAATCGATAAGGTTGCGTGTATATAAATAAACATAAACATACCTTTATAATTACTTAATACTGTAATTTATGCCACGACAGCACTAATCTGATAAAACAAGAAAAAGAAATGTAAATGCTGGTAGAATTGGTAATCAGGCGGGCCCGTTTGAATAAAAAAGAAAGACTTAAGGAAATATTGAGAATCACACTGATTACAGGCTAAAAATTAACTGCAAGTAATAAAAGCTCCAAAAAATCTACGAAAATTGTACTGAAACATTTGTATATACCTGTAATTTCATATTGCGTAAAGATAAGAGTTTGAAATTTCAGGCTGTTAAATACAAAACGTAAATTTTAAAGCTTTATCTCATAAAGGAAATGAAAACAGTAATAAATTAATAATAAAAGACTTTAAAACATGCATTTTTCTTGAATGCTAAAATCAGTTATATTATTCCTTATCAAGACATAAATTTTTACAGCACAACTTTGTGACAACATCAACAATAAAGAGCCAGGCAAACAGTAGTAGTCTGTTTGGGGTTGACAGAAAAAATATCCAAAAAGTCTTGGAAAAAAATTCCCGAAAAAAAATTCTACGGAAAAGAAATTTCCGGAAAAATCCTCGAAAAACAACTAGAAAACAGTTTTTACCAAAAAAAACGTAAAACAAATCAAATCAAAACAGTTTAGTACGTTGTTTTCACATAGTTTTAATTTTGATGGAACTAAAGCATGCACTCAAACGGAAAACGTTAATATTTTGTAAGTAAATTACCACTCGTCAAGAAAACTGAGCTAACTTATTTTCGCAGCATTTTAAAATTATAAATAATATATAAATAAAGCGAAATAAAACGTTAAATATAAATATATGCAACATACAGCCGTAGAAGTAGAACATTAAAAAAAATCGATACTTAAAAATCATCGGAATCGAATAGTATATTCAAATATTCTTAAAAAATCCTGCATACCACGAGTTGCTTGTCGTTAGACTAGCTAGCCGAGAAAAAAGCTTTAGCAAAAAGCTGAAGTATTAACTTCGAGTGAACTTTTTCGTACTAGATATTATTACTTCCGTATTTGCAAAAGTGTACAATTTATACTTTTAACGTTGTACAGTTCACCGACTATTAGATTTATAAGAAAACAAGCTGTATAGACAATCTTCCATTTCATTCATACTTCAACCTCTATTACAGCTCAGACAGTTCATGACGTAATAGTTAAAAAAAATAATAATTACCAACACTGTCCAAAAATGCTTCATTACGAAGCTACAGTCTCTTAAAGGAAGAACGTGGTCTTATTCTACCATCACCTATAAGCGATTTATTTTAAACAGAAATACTTTATCGTTACCCGTTTATGAAATAAAGGGGCATAACTGTTCTTCAAAAATTCTTAGAAAACGTCACAGAAAAATTAGCGAACTAGAACAAACAAATTGTAGCGTATCCCTATCTCTATAAGCGCAACAAAATTTTAAACAATCGTGCAGCCAATTTTTGCGCAATATTTTTTTGAAAATGTTAACAAAATTTCCATTTGTCCAAAAATGCTCATATTTACCATTTTTTAACAATAAGCAAGTGAGCATGGTAAAATAGTAGTTAGAAATGTCACAAAATGAATTCAAAAAAATTGAAAAAAAACAGGTCTGTTGCGGAATTTGAACTGGGGTCATTAGATTATAAGCCCTCGCCTTAATATTATTTAATACAAATTACTTAATAAAAATATTTTTTAATCTTTTTCCGTTTTACCGTTAAGTGTCAATAAATATAAAAAATAATTTACCATGCTCACTCGCTAATTGTTAATAAAAGTTAAATATGAACAATTGCGGTAAAATAATAAACTGCACAACTATATGATAATAGCTCCTCGATTTGCAAACTAATCATCGACATGACGTGCTTGTTTCAAAGGCGACTGCGATTAAGTTTTTATTTGATCGCTGTAATACTGTATTAAATTCCGGCTATCAGTTTAGAGTGTTTTTTGATAAAAAATTACTAACTTTTGACATGTTTGGATTTATTGACTTGAAATGTTCTTTCAAGCTCGAACTGCAAGTTTTAAATCGGACTGAAATTAATTACTTTTGGATACAGCTTTGAAAATCTAAACCGATTGCAGCAAAAACAAACTTTTACCGTGTTTGGATTAAATGACTTGAAATTATAATAAAAAAACTCAGAGTTGCTGTTAAATATAAATATTATGTAGAAAAAATAAACAAAGAACGATGAAAGCAATAATGAATCAAACAAACAATAAAATAAGGAAACACATTTCATCAGTCAAACAAGCAAAGAAACACACACAAAGCAAGCAAACAGGTAAACCGATATATGGGCGCACTAATAAACAAAGCAAATAAATAACGCTGTAAATGTTATTACATGTGTCAAAATAAATAACTTGCTGTATTGATTATTATTAAAATTTTTAAAAAAACAGAAAATTTTACATAAGATGTTATAGTGTAAGTAGCTCTTCCTTATAAAGGTTTTTAACATGTGATGTAACGTCATAATTCTAGTTTATGATAAGTGTGCTTTTCTGGCTGGTTCTGATATGAGAATGCTAATTTGAAGATATGCATACGAAGTAGTCGGGGAGGCATTAAAACGTACTGTTTACGATTTACAAAAATACACATATACAGTTTGCAAGTCGCGAATAATCCTTGTTAATGTACGTGGAGGATATAAAAAAATAAATTACGGACGAAATTGGACAGTTTAAAAATTAAATAATCTTAAAATACGCTACCATATTTGTTTTACTAATTTTATTTTGCATACGTAATTAACCGGCTCATTTCTGAAATTAAATCCTTCTTAATAAGCAATAAACCGAAAATTTACGATTAAATATAATGGAAGCATGCATACCAGTGGCAAATATCAATTACACGCAGTTTGTTTGCAGTTTCACAGATTTATAGCGTTTTATACAATATTTATTTGTTACGGGATTTGAATGCGGATGAGATAATATACAACATTACAACTGCAGGGACAAAGCAAATATAAGCTCCTGCTGCCCATCAACGAATTGATTCTACCGTTTATAATCGTCGGAATGCTTCAGTCTAAAATAAGAATAGGTAAACAGACCGACTGTGACATACAACAATAAGAAGAAAGCCACAAAAAGAGCCGTTCTCATCGGCCAACGACAGAACCACAACGCACGCCGACACGTCCGCCATTGTAGTGTCAAATGTACGTGTGCTTTATTTGATTTTGGTGTGAAATAAATTGTACCAAAGTATTTTGGAGGAAAAAGTAGTGATGTGGTTGACCACCCACAGAAAACATTGTTATATACACGTAATTATAATGTTAAAAGAAAATTAGGAGAAAATTACACAGAAGCCCTAGAAAAATTTATTCCAACACTTACAACAATTTTAGTGTACACGTTAAGAACAAACAGAACGTTTACCTTTATTTAATTATTTACGTAAATCAACCAGAACTTAAATATTTCTGCATAATACTTAACGGAAGGTTGACGTAGGATACGAATCCTGCATTAATTGTTTCATAAAAAATCTCTAATTGTTTAAATTGTCAATCTTCAACATAAAAGCACAACCAGGCACTTAAATAGTTTATTTATCTTTTTTTGTAAAAAAAACAACCAAAATTACTCAAGCCGGGACCTGTCAGATACGACAACTTTTTATTCTAAACAGAAAATCTGTAACTTTATCCAACCAGGTAATTTAAATTATTGGAACGGTATAAAAATAGAGAATATAGAAAAAATATATACAAATAAAATAAATTCCAAAAATCCGGTTTGCTGCTAAAAACAAATATGGCGCATGCGCGAGTTGACAACCACGAGTTCGTACAAAAGTGTCAGCCGATGCATTGTTATTTGTATTTCTAGCAGTATTGTACTTTTCGTTTTTAATTTTATTGCAACGTTAAGTGACATAAAAATTTTAAAAATGAATAAAACGACATTAAAAGAAAGTTGCTTTGTGGCAAACCAAACAAAAAAGGTGTTGGTGCGACAAAACACATAGGGAATGTGCCATTGACAGCAGAATTACCTACAGGGGTTTTCAGGAAAGTTGAACTATATAAGAAACGCACGGAAAATTATATTTTTCCAGATTTTATGCCCCCAGGATAAGCTGTTATTAGTGCCGTTTAGTCAAAAAATAATATTTTTTACGTTTAAAATTAAACAAAATATTTTCATATTTGCCGCAGGTTTGCAAACTACGTATGAAATAAATAAACACACAATAGCTGCACGCTGCAACTAACTGCCGCTGACCGGCGCAAGTGAAATAAACACTGCAGGGACCGTGCCTTTGCTGTGCTTATTGAGTTCTTAAATTCCTACTATGTCTTTGCATGTGTCCATCTGATCATTGCATTATTTGCATCAATGTGCATGCCAGCATATTAAGAATAATAGATTGGTTGATTGTGTCGTAGCTGGAATCATTTGGCTCGATAAACTCTACCTTCGCGTATGCAAAACTGTGCTTAAAAGCAACGGTCTATTTATTTGGCGGTTAACTTTTAATGTTACGCGGTGGTGTGACAAAGTAAAAACTGTATGTAAAAGTAACTTTTTTTTTATTGAAAGTTAGAATTTGATTTTTTTTAAGTGATGGTTAGGCACTGCCTACCCTGCCTAATAGGACGGACCGCCACTGATATGACTGTATTACAAAGAAACTATCAACAAAACCTATTTAAGAACGATATTTGGAATTTTGAATCATAATACTCTACTTTAACTAATCTTAGGGAAATTATATCCTAATTTGAAGGTTTTTTAAATCCCCTTCTTTTTCTTAAGTTTTTTTTTAGTAGAAACGCATGTTTCCTGTACGCGAGATGCTTTTCATTGTGGCTGTCATAACATCCAATATAAAACTGTTAAACGTACTTTTGACATACACATAATGCAAGGGAGTATACACCTAACTTCAGTTCATTATACGAGCGGATTGGTTAAACTAATCGATTTTTTAGTAAATAATAATTAGCAAATTTAGAAACCCGATTTTCCAGTATTTGAATAATCGAATACTTCGACGAGCGTTATAACTTTGTCGATATTCGAAAATACGAATAGTTAGGTTAACCGAATTACTCGAATATCCGGATAGTTCGATTAATGGAATTATTCGGTAATTAAATTATTGAGTAACCGAATAGTTCAATTATAACCGAATTATTCGGTATCTAAATAATTCGATTAACCGAATAGGATAATAGAAAAGCCGGTTAATTGGTTAACGTAACACTATCTATCACCGTAGGGTCATCCTGTAGATGTAGAGCATAAAAGGTGACACCGTAATAGGTATAAGCAGTGGCAGAGCTACAGGATGCTAAGGGTTCTCAGGAGGGCAAAACTTGATAAACAAGAAAAATAATTACAAATTTTGCTAAGTGAAAAACGCAAAAGCAAAATTTTACAAGTTAGTTGTTATTTTCTTTGTTACATTCTCCATAAACGTTGGCAAAAAGGTTATTTTATTACAAAGGGCACTCTAAGTAACCTGACACGTTATTATGACGAAGAAAACTCCCAACATACTATCACAGAAGAGTTTAAAATTAATTCTAAGCAAATAGAGTCTTAAAATGTAATAATATTTTTTTCTTAAAAACTTAAAAACTGACAAATTCATAGTAAATTAATTAATACTTTGGGTAGAATAACAAAATAAACACGTCGCGTGTCGCCTAGATTTTACCGTAAAAACCTATATTTTGTATTTTCAAAAACATTTAACATACAGTACTAGCTGCAACAGTTACCACAAAACAATTATCTTTTAAAAACGGGCTACACGATAGTTTTTAAGTTTTGGGAAGTAACGTAGTTCGGGAGGGGGAGCTATTATTTTGTTTCTTCCCCAATACACTCATTTCTCTGTAGGCCCCTCTACGAATTTGTAAATTTTGGATACCTTTGCATAACAAATACAAAATTACACAAACATGGCATTTAGACTAAATTGTTCAGTGATAGTAGAAGATTTTAAGATGTAATAATATTTTCTACAATTTCTTCTAGCCATTGACATTATTTAATTCCAAACTACTTTTTACAATTACACTTTAAAAACTTTTGGCTTCTTAGTTTTAACTGCACAAGTATTCTTATAGAAGCGCAAAGTCGCAAACTATGATGTACTACCGTCACAGCGATATATCTAAACTGGCTTTTTACAAAATGTTTAAAAAATGTTCACATGATTCTAAAATTATACAAAAATGTAACGGTAACTATATATTGCACTGCTCGTTCCGGGATGAACCAGGCCAACTTTAGAGGGGAGGGGGAGCAATCTTCAATTTGCCAACTGCATTTGTTAAAATTCGCCAACATTTTTTTGACACACGGACAGATTATTTATCTTCGCTCCAAATATGAAGAGAAACTGCAGGGGCAAACTGCAGACTGATTTAAATCTTATAAAAACAATACTTATCTTCTAAGAATTTGATTAATAAACTAGACTGTCAGTGTCAAATGTTCCATAAATTATATCAAGTGCGGGTGCGGCGTAAACGTAATATAATATAATATAATTCCCGGTTCCCATCGGCTGCGGATCGTTAGAATCCTGACTGAATGCAGCTTAGATTTTGTTAATTGTTATTCAATATGCAAATATAATAATGAATAATACATACTCAACTTTAATTAAAAATTCCTTTTCCAAATTCTTCGTCTTGACGTCACTTTTCCAACTTTTCTGCGGCTATGCGGGTATCGCCGCCATCTTCTGCGTGATTTTACCAACTGCCTAGAATATTGAAAGAGCCCTCTTTCCCCCGTACCCCCCATGGATCTGTTCCTGTGCTTGTATGATTTCCAGAGCCGGTGTCTCGTCGGTCGTCACCAGTAGCTTCCTGAAGCCGGCCCTGTATAGATCCATCAGGTTTTTAACACTTAAATTCAAGAATCTTTCAACTGAATCGAAAAACTGTAATTTTATCTAACCGTGTAATATAAATTGTTTGAACGATATAAAAATAGAGAAAATTCTTGGATCTACAAACTGTGCTTCTCTTTGAAAAGCGTACAATTCTGTGGTTATTACACTTTAAAGACTTTAAGGCCACCTGGCTTTTTTGTTTCTGCGTTTACACGGTAGTGTAATACAATTTCCATGGATTCCCAAAGCCCTATCTGCCGACTTGTTTAAGTAAAGCCTATTTAATGGACACAATAGCCCACCTACGTTGATAAATGCTACCTGTTATACCGCGTCCGTATCGAAAGCATTTAAACTTTCTACCACTTTCAGAAAATCCTTGAATAAAACCATTTAAAAATCATCAAAAATAATTTCCTATTATTCTGTGATGTAACGATTTTGTATAGCTGTCTGCGAATTATTTATTTAAATTTACCAAACCACCTCATTAATGATCGTTACATAGTGAAAAGCACTTCATAACGACATTTAAAGGATTATTTATAGTTTTATTTTAGCTAATGTAATCAAGCAGGTCAAAAGGATTTAGAAGAGCACGGCGCTAAAAATACCGACAAATGAAAAGTAATTATACTAATGTTCTAGTCAAGAAGCGATATTTTATTCTGTTGCTTCTTTCTTCAAACATTTATAACAGAACTATAATAAGTTTCTTTTGAGGTGTTTGTGGCCGCGCTATTAAAACGCCCATTTCAAAGGCTTAGGTAAATTCTTCAGATTTTTAAAACTAACAACCATAAAGGACAAATTCATCTAAACTTCTGTTTTAAAACAATTTATGTATTCCATTCCAATAACGTTTTTTATTAAAATTTTATTGTTATTATCTACAAAATTCCACTTAGCTCTTTCAAGGATCTGTGTTGAATTTACTTGTGCCCGCGATCCTTTTCAAAGAAGCAGGTTGTTCTGGAAGGGATAATCTTCTAATATTATTAACAGGTTTAATGAAACATTTGACACCTGCCTAATCTTGTTATAAACACTAGGGGTACCTAACGCTGCCGTCATTGAGGATAAGAATAGACAGTTTACACCGCCTTTTTATAGATTTTATAACCAAATTTCGGCTTACTACCCTTGGAAAGGGCTTGTATAATGACTTTTAAATTGTTACACTGTTGTATTAAACTAATAACCGGATGTTTTCAAGATTCAATTGGGCGCTTCGAAACACAAGATATAATTTGATTCACCTATATATGTAATTCATACCGTGTGAATAGTTAAAAACTATTTTGTTTAGTTGTCCTATGGTGTTATGTACAGCAGCCCACTTCAAACCATACAATTATAGTAGTCTGGTTATTTTTTGTTCGCCAAATTTTTTAGGTTAATTTTGCTTCACTGAAATGGCTATCAAACAATATAATTTAATAAAAAAATTTGTTTAGTGTTGCAAATTCGATACGAGAGAGAATCGTTTCGTCTCGAATGTCGAGAGAAAATTCTTCTCCTCTCGACGGGAGCGAGATAGCTATTTTTCCTTATTCTTTCTCGCTTTTTGTAACTTATTTTTTTTTGTGTTTTTATTTACAATTGTGTAAATTATGAAGCAAAACATACAAACGTATAAAGATGCCAAAACAATCAACAATTTTATACAGTTATATAAAGTTCTTATTTACTGAAATGAATATGCAGACGAAGAATGGAAATTCCCTAGAATTTTTTTTAATTGTGGCCGCTTACAGGGGTTCCAACTACTAATATGATACAGTCCCCATCTAACATGGCTTAATTTATAAAAACACCATGCAAAAGCGCAATGAGTGGAACTCTAACTCACTCGCCTTTGGCAAAGTAACTTCAAAGCCAGAGACTCTGATCGTGATTACTGCGCTATCGCCGTGCATCCTTACTATTTACTGAAAGTAACAGCACTGTCAACACTAGAGAGCGAAAACAGACCGACAGTCCATTTTTTCATGGCACACTCAATTATATAAATTTGTTTAAACTATAGCTTGGAAACAGATTGTTTAATTTTAATTTTGATTTTACTGTTTTGGTAGTATATTTTTATCGTTATTTGATGCATTTAAAGGAATATATGTTGCCGTTTAATGTTTTTGAATTGGGGTGGCTGGTGGTGAAACAGTGAGTAGTCGTTCAACAATTCTAATGCCATGTTGAATCTTGCAGCTTGGCGTTTACCGGAGTTCAATATTTTTTAATGTTCTTTGGAAATTTGCATCGTTTTTAACATAACACCCGGTATATGACGTCGGGAGATCTCCACCATTGTTTTCTTTGTTATAATTAAAACTAAAACGTCGCTTGAGCTCTGGTAAGAAAAAACCACATACAGAGAGAGTTAAGTATGGAGACACCGATTTGCTGTCGTTAATATTCATTTTATAAGAAAATGTTCAATACAAAAGTTTTTTATGAAATTTTTATCTACATATTGATATACACGAAAAATTTTATTATTCAATTGTTTTTGAGTTATCACTTTACGCGATATTTTTTTAAATGGCAACCTATTAATGTTATACTACTATTCGATAGAGAATTCTTTTCTCTTTACAATGGTATAAAAATTTTTTGGGTTTGCATAACATTTCTTCGAGAAAATGCCCGTTAAAGTTGAAGTATTTATAATTAATTAACTTCCCAATTAGTAAACGATGCAGCCATGATAAACAAAAGTTAAGCGGTAAACAAAGGCGAGGGAGTTTAATATTTTTATTTTATGAAAAATTATTTGCAACAAAGTTGTCGGTCAAAATCTTATTGTTAGAAAGAAATTAATAACTAAATTAAACAACGACAAAAAAATACAATGATGTTACAAACTACAAAAACATTAACAAAAACAAGTAAAGCATAAATAAATACGAATAAACACTTAATTCTAGTGAATTAAATGTTCAAACTGTCCTCCATTTACAATTTGACAATGATCCATAGTTCTGGTAATTCGGATTCTTAAATCTTCTATGTTATTGGGTCTATCTTTATAAACTTTGTTTTTTAAGTATCCCCAAAGAAAAAATCTAAAGGGCTTATATCCGGCGAACGGGCTGGCCACTCAATGTTTCCTCGTTTCCCAATCCATCTATTTGGAAACACGTTATTCAGATGTTGACGAACATTTGCACCATAATGTGGTGGGGCACCATCTTGCTGGAACCAGATACTGTTATTGGGGAGGTGTCCATTGTTTTCATGGGGATAGAGAGTAGCACAAGCAGGTATAATTTGATTTTGCAATAACTGCAAATACAGAGCCGAAGTTAAATTGCCATCGATGAAAAAGGGACCGATAATATGACCCCCTAGAATGCCCGCCCAAACATTAACCTTTTGAGGATACTGCGTATGGTGTTCCAAAACCCAATGAGGATTTTCCGATGACCAGTATCTGCAGTTATGTCTGTTTATTTCACCATTAAGGCAAAACGTAGCTTCGTCAGAGAAAACAATATTGTTGACAAAACTTTCATTATTATTGCAAATATTTGACATTTCCTCACAAAATTGGAGTCTCCTATCAAAATCATCCTCCATCAACTCGTGTATAAAGTGTACCTTATAGGGTTTATACTTTTCACTTTTTAAAATTGAAACGACCGAAGACTGTGAAATATTGAGATTGCCTGGTTGGTAAATGGGGATCTTCAGATACAGCCAATAAAACATCCAGTTTTTTATCATCACTTGTCGATGTTCTAGGTCTACCACTCTTTGGTACATTTTTAACGCTACCCGTTTGTTCAAAACGTTGTAAAGTTTTACCAACGACAGATTTAGAAATTGGATTTCTAATTGGATGCGTATCATTAAATAAATTACAAACGTCTTGTAAACTTCTACGTCTATCTCCATAACCCAGCATCATAAGTATTTCAATTCTTTCACGTTCACTTAAACTCGCCATTGCTAATGCTAACAGCAATAAATTACACAAAATTGAAAAATGTTGTAAACAAACAAATTCAGCCTTTGTCTTTGTTTATCGCTTCGCTTTTGTTTATCATGGCTATATCGTTTACGAATAGGGAAGTTAATTAATTGTAAATACTTAAACTTCAACGGGCATTTTCTCGAAGAAATGTTATGCAAACCCAAAAAATTTGTATACCATTGTAAAGAGAAAAGAATTCTCTATCGAATAGTAGTATAACAATAATAGGTTGCCATTTAAAAAAATATCGCGTAAAGTGATAACTCAAAAACAATTGAATAATAAAATTTTTCGTGTATATCAATATGTAGATAAAAATTTCATAAAAAACTTTTATATTGAACATTTTCTTATAAAATGAATATTAACGACAGCAAATCGGTGTCTCCATACTTTTAACTCTCTCTGTATGTGCAGTGAAAAAGTCAGTTTGCAATACGTTTACATTCTATACTTTTTAGAATAAAATTAAGTTAGTTTGACAACTACTGTAGTAATGTTGTAACATGCGGGGTGATTCGTTTTCGAAGCACACTTTGTGGATCGCGCTTGCTGTAATAGATAGAAAGTAGTTTTAAATGAAGAAAATTGTTAAATTTGATGCTTGTCAATAATATAAAGAGCAATTCGATCAGTTAAAAGATACTGAAAAAGTATTTAGATACTGTCCTACTTAATTTAACAAATATTAAATTTACGAAACTGGCGTCCAAACGTTCGGTGGACAATGTTCCGGCGCCCAAACGGCGGCGGTCAAACGGCGTAACGCTAAACGTGAACGTATAGCGACCTGCGACAAGCGTGCGGAGATAAGATATTTGTAAAAATTAGGTTTCTGATTTCGGAACAAAAATCGCTATAAATCCGTTATTTGAAAAGTTATCAAAAAGATACGAAAATTAAAAAATATATATTTTAACTAGAGCTAATTGATAGGCGTAGCTAAAATTACGTAACTTCCGGAAATCGCGTTGTTGATATTAACAAGTACTGTTTTTATGTTAATTTTGAAAATTGTTGAAAACTCTTGTCTCAATAAACTACTTCAAACAGGCTTTTGAACTGCTCAAAGTTTATAACGATTGAGTTTGCGTTTTTAAAAAAGCATTTATTAAATTTCAGAGTTTTCTAAAATTCCTGGAGGGCGTCAGAGTAAAATTTGAGAAATAAGTAAAAGATAAATTTGTAGTTAATCGCAAGCACTGCCTTTTTAAAAAATTTAAAAAATAGAGTAAGCAGTTTTTAAACAATATTTTTTTTAAATGTCTAAAACGTCGGGAAACTAGAATTTTTACAATTTTCATATTTCGAAAAATACTTTTACATCCCTTGATTATACTTATTAAAAACTATTAAATAATATAACAATTTGTATTAATTGGATATTTTGTTTTTGAGTAATCGGGCATTAAAGTCAAAATATTTATAACTAAATTATAGCTCATCCCTAGCTCTATTAGCCAATACAATTTTTTTTTAAATCTTGTTGCCAGTTCTTGTATAACACTTTTTTGAAAAAATCAAAATTTTGATATTTTGTTACTTCGTAGTTATAGTAGTTTCAAAATTTTGTGTAGCTTGTAACATTGCGTGCTTTAAGTGTGTTTTCAATATCAAATTTCATTCCGAACTGATTATTCGATTTTAAATAGAGAGAAATTAACGCGTCAAGACACAAACTAAATTGGGGCTCATTTCTGGCGCTATTGGCCAAAAAATTTAAAAAAAAAATCCCGTTGCCAATATTTGAGCAATATTTTTTCAAAAATTTCCAAAATTTTTAAAACCGGTTTTACTTTATGGTTTTTATTTTTAAACTTTTTAGTGTGTAGTAACATTGAGACCCCTAGAACTATTACAATACTTTATTGTATTTCGATCTGCGTATTCGTTTTTGACTAAAAATGCGTTAACGTTCAATTTTTCAAAAAAATCCTAGCGGCGACATTTTAAAGATAAAAAGTTCGCAAAAAATCGTTGCATTTTGCCATAAGATCTTCTATCAGATTTAAAACATTCTGTTTCCGAGGAAAACGCTGCCAAAAAGATATATCTAACCTCCGCCTCCGATCTAGGATTTTTTTTAAACTTTTTTTGTCAGTCATTTTTTATTATACCTCCACATATTAAAGTTGATCAAAATTAGATTATCCGTTCAGGAGTTATGATGCACCACACACATACCCACCCGCACCTACTCACAGCAGACATTTTTGGTGTGTATGTGACTATGTTTCTACACCTCGTAACTCCTGAACGAATGGTCGGATTTGGATGAACTTCGTAATGTTAGGGGACATCAAAATATTACCGACAACACAACCGAAAGCGGAAGTTACACATATTTTTTGTAGCATTTTGACCTTCTTACCGTAGTTTTGACGAACAAATTAGTCCTTTCGTTTTTCTTAATCCAAAAATGTTTTCAAAAAAAAATCAAAAGATGTATTTTGTTACGCGTAAAAATCTTCTTTTCAATACAATAATACAGCCCACAAGTTACTGACTTACGCTGCCGCTAACCGAGCCGATACAATGGCAACCCCTGGTGCAATTTTTTTATAGGTCAGTGTGTTTGCGCAAAACCTTTGTACAAACATGTTTTTGAACTATGATAAGACAATTTCTAAAATATAAATTCATGGGAAGAGCTTTGCACATTTTTTCAATTGCTTATAGGTGGTATTGCTTATTTACGAATTTGTTGCAAATTCTACGGTTAGCAGAAGGAATAACAAAATTAGTTCCTTTCTCTTGAACGATTCTTTTAGATCTCCCATAATCAATATTTAACTGTTATTTACACACATTCATTGTAATTAAATTAAAATTAGAGCAACAATTGCAAAATGCTTTATAAATGAGTTATTTGAGGCAGTATTTCTTGCACCCAAGATGCGATTAAATGTAGCTTTAAAAAGTGCCTAACCGACGAAAAATAGTTTAGCGGCTAGCATTACAGAGTACTATGTTTTTATTACCATAGAACAAAACGCTATGATAATTTTGACGTAATTATAGTGGTGAAGTCGAGCAATGTTAAAATTCAAATTATAATTTTCATTTAATTTAAATACTAGCCGCAATTTTAAAATCATAAATAAACTAATTACTAACGACTAATTAATCCACATGAGTACAATAACAACGTATTATTAAACAAAAGGTATTTTAATATAATGAGGGAAATATTTATTTTGACTTCATTCACCATCCTACATAATTTTTACGGGTAAATACATCCTACACATATGAAAAATTACCAGTGCGAAGCTCTAACCAATAATTATGCTTTTAATTAAATCGGTTAATTAGTTTAATTGTTCCGTCAAAGAGTGTGAACTTGGGTCAATTGCTATCAGGTTTTAATGCTACGCTATCTTTCTTCAAGCTAAATACGTTTGCTTTTAACCGCTTTTTGATATACATAACAAGCTATGGGAATAAATCTTTATCTTTCTTTAACTACCAAAAAAAAAACAAAATGGTACCACCAATTTTTTACACAAAATGATAACGAGGTAAATTAAAGTCAAAAAATCTGTAATTGAGGTGAAACTGTTTTTTTTCCGAAGGCGAAACCTGTAATTTTTCGAGAAAGCAAGAATGTGCAAACGGTGAACATTATTTAATTAAAAAAATTTTTTTTTTAAATTTTTAAAATTAAATCTTTGAAAAATTTAACTACAAAAATTAAAATTTTCATTTAAATTAGCAATATATAGATTTTTAGTAATCTAAGTTTAACAGCAAAGCTTTGTGTAGGCTACATAAAGGTGCGCTAAAATTTGACCAGCCCTTGCAGAACCAAATTACAGTTTTTTATAAGAATTAGAGGTTATTTTGTATTAAATTCATAAATAATAGGTAACTTATATCCCTCGCACCTGCCGATTGGGATCTTTTATCTTCATATAGGCATTTGGCACGTTGCCCTATAATTAATATAGAAATTATACATCTCTGCGTTAAACTTAAAATGCATTCTAGTTTATCTGTATTTTTTATAATTGCCCCTTTATATTATAAACCATTCCGTTCTTATTTAATTATTTAATTATTAGTTTTAGAAGCCTGCTGT
The DNA here is from genome assembly GCA_958336395.1 of Ctenicera cuprea. Taxonomy (NCBI): domain Eukaryota; kingdom Metazoa; phylum Arthropoda; class Insecta; order Coleoptera; family Elateridae; genus Ctenicera; species Ctenicera cuprea. The sequence continues at coordinate 11,447,054 of OY284496.1, read as the reverse complement.
TTATCAATAAATCAACATTTAACCAGAATTTTTATGCGTGAAAATGGGCAATTTCAATACGCAAGCGACGCCTTAAAAATTGACATTACAATATCCGTTGATTCAATAGCAAAAGGAAACATCTCTTATTGTGGACCACAGAACCACAACAAAGGGTGACAACCGACTGTAAGCGACAATTATATTCGCTTTAGTCACAACACGAGGTTGACGAATTATTTGGTTATTTAAATATGTGTACTAAGATCGTTAAATGACAACAAAAAAATCTATTGATGGGTCGACCGCCCTTTGTGCTTATATTCAACACTGATAAACATAAGGGTGGGTCGGAGATGCCCCAAAAGCATATAAATCATGGCCATATGTACCGACACGCTAATAATGCAATTGTACAATAGGAACAGGGACGCATTCAGTTGAATATCACATTATTTTTCTTATAGCGGAAATGTTACATCTATTTAAAATAATATTCAATAAATAAATGCTAAATTTAAAAGCTCATGATATAATCAATCGTATATTTATTTAGTAGGTAAGTGAGATACAAATTAAATAGATTTTTTTTGCTATAGTGGTACTGATTTTAAAATTTTCTTGAAACAAAGTTTTTTTAATAATCTGTGTCATTATAAAAAGATGTCGAATTAATAACAGTTTGTAGGCTCAATCTCCACTGCCTAATTCACCCAAAAAAACAGCTGTTCTGACACCTATTTCCAGACAAGCATTAGGAATGGGACTCGGATCAGTTGGGCAGGGAAGATTGAAACTGTAAACTATTATTAATAAAGAAGAAGCACATTTTTGCTAAAATATAATGTACAATGTACACCATCTAGAAAACCAGGAAAGTAATTTGTATATGAACCACATTGCTATAAAATTAGTTTAATACATATTTTGGGTTTTCTAATAACTTAAACCGATATTAAATATACAAAGTTTCTCTACAAGCTTAAGGAACACATTCCTGAGGTCATTTTAAGTAGAAAATTTCATTCGAAAAAGCATTTACCAGGCAAGGGTGTGGATGTGGGGGTACTCAAAATGCGTTAAGAGTTACATTGAGTGCCCCTGGTTGCAATATCCATACAAAATTTAATTTAAATACCTAACTTTACGGTGGAGATATTAATTAAAGCGTGATTAGACCATTCCAGCTTCATAAATCTGTAACTTCGCAAGGAATCATTTCCAGACACAGGTTTATTAACCATTTTTTATTTAAAATTTTCCTTTAAAATGTCGTTCTTACGTTTGTACAAAAAGTCATGTAACACTCTGTATAATGATTTCAAAATTTACCAAAAAAAATTAAAAATAACATTCGATTAATAAAACCACTACGCATCCTTGCTTCTACACGTCGAAAGCTGGCAAAGAAGAAGCAGTAGCAAGTTACTGCAAACAGTAAGGAAATAAACAACAATAGAATTAGATGCTTCTAAGTAATTAAGATTAAATCTACAAGCACGAATACAAAATACTCCAACAAACATAAATTCGTATTTTACATTAAAGCACACTACTACCTTTATTTGAGTCCAGATTTGTTTAAAAGATTTTATTAACAAATAAACAATAAAATTGACCAAATGGCAACGATTATGCACTTTTAGTAATACCATTTTTACTTTATTTTGAATATTAAACGGATACCAAAATAAAATGCAAATGTTAAATGTCTTTTAAGTGGATTCAGGTAGTAATTTCCTTTCCATATCACTTAGACATAAATTATAAAATTATGAAGGATAGAATTGTTATTATCCTAGCAATTTGATTTAATAGGTAAGTCTGTTGTATTTTGAATTATGACCGCTCTAGTGCGGTCCTGTGCATACAAGTGCTGCATGCTAAGCATTTGAATACTTATCTATTGTAATTGTATTCTAATCGTCGATTATTATGTGCATGTTTATTTATTAGTGTCTGATGCTTAGCACATTATGTTGTACACTATGAGACAAACGTAATGAACATGCGTATGTTGCCATGCTGTAAACATTTATGCAAGCATCATGAGTGTACTGTTTCCAGGCGCGGTCCTAGGTGAGTGTAAGAGATGCATCGCACTCAGCCCCGTGTATTGACCGAGCCCGTAAAAACTAACTTATGGCAACAAAATTTAGTAATAATTATTTATATCATATTCTTGCTTATAGAAGTTTTTATTTTAATTGACTTTATTTTATTACTACATACTCATAGATATACCACCATCTATAGTTATCATTAGACATCACGCGTAGAACCGTTAAGCAGCGTATTCAACCGCACTGTCAGTTGGAAGGTAAGGCGGTAATGTGACATGCGAAAATCGCTCATTGTTTTTTAGTTAAAAGTTCAACATTTAAAAATTTTGTTTGTAATGGGTTTTATATCTGCCGAGCAGTAAACTGCTAGTACAGTACTTTGTTTTAATTTTAGAACCAGTTCTTTAAACATTAAAACCTTAAGTTAATACGGTAACAACAATTTTTGTTTTTGTTAACTTAGTTCTAGCCACTGGCCCTATGAAAGTTTTATCGAGCTCGGAAATGTTTTAAATCGAAGCTATAATTCATAATTGAATAGATGTGCCCGTTATTCATCAAATTTCAAATGCTTAAAAGAAGGCAGGTATTGGTAGAAACAATTCTAATCTATCGTTAGGTTAAAAAAGCTGTGGCATCTAGCAAAAACCGCCCTACTTGTTAGGTCGTTGATGTTTATATACGTCTTAACACTTTGACAAAAAACTTCTGGGAATAATTGTATTATTCAATATATTTAATATTTTGTTACATTTTTAATATTTATTATCCATTAAATTATGTCTAGCTTTGAGTTTTTTTTTATTATAATTGTTCATTACAATAGTAATTAAAACTAATAAAACAACTATTAAAGTGATTGCTATTTTATTCTCCTTCTTATGTCAATTGATCATTCCAGTGGCGCACCCAGGATTTTATTTTAGGGGAAAAATTTTTTAATTTTCAATTCCTTAATTTTAGGTATTTTTAGAATTTTTTTTTAAATTTTGCATAATATTAAAATTTAGTCTTTTTTTAAATATAGATACACTGGATCATCCACACCGCAGATAAATTTTGCACCCAGCGCCGCAAACTGTACCACCGGCACTGCTATTTTCACACCTATACATTCACTAAATATGTATTAATTAGTTTGCTATACAGTCACATTTATATTTAAATGAAAACCAGAATTTTTTCCTAGTGCACTGAAAATTTTAATAATATTTCACTAGAAATTATATATGCTGAAAGCTGTTACTCATTGAATTACATAAAACAGGTTCTCTATGTTAATCTAGTTTACGTATATAGTCCAAAAAACTTTTGACTAGCGGTATATTAATAATAAAATAACAAATAGACTATAATTTAGTATTAGTGGTATAAACATACAAAGCATCACAGGCTCACAGCTCTCATAGGGTCATTTAATTTGTCCCATAATGTACACACTAAAAACACAAAGGAGAATTGATTTACACTAACCGAAAGATCTTACTCGCGTTTTTTACTTTTTCATGCCTGCTTTTGAAATTCAATACTCAAAAAATACTAGGTACCAACTCTTTCTAATTACTATAACTTTAATGCAACATGTTTTTAATAGACACTAAATGCACTACGAGGGTTGTCAACTGCTCTCGTTATTGGTCTCAATCTGCCATATTCACTCATGACAAGACCGAGACTCGAACCCGACACCGATTAATTTGTAAAACAACATTTGATGCATGATATTGTAAATATAATTGTGTTTTCTGACAATAATTAGTACTATTTTTTGTGATTAAAGAAAAACGAACTATTTACGATTTTATTAAATAATTTGAGTCATTTTTAACTTTTTCTATTAATATCTTTTAATATTTACCGTTTTCCTCTAGAAACCGTAATGAATTTTTGTCCGTTTTACACAACTCTAGTTTGTAGTTACTAATAAATAATAATTATGGCTATTTTGTAATTAGTATGTCTTTTAAGATTCTGTTTTGTTGCAGTCAGCAAAACACAATATTACCATTACAAGTACTGCCTAAATTGTACCTAAACCTCAATTTGCTTAGGTGTACAAAATTGTTTAAAAAACGATCTTTAACTTGCAATAAATTAATAAAACAAATCAATTCAGTTGAGAAGTTCATATATTTTACACTTTAATACATCACTTTACTTATTTCTGAATATATACATCTATACAGGGACATTGTGGAGCAACTACAGCTGCAATATTATTTTTAATTCAATGCTACATGTTTTCGAAAATGTACACATTATATACAACATTTAAAATAAGTACGATAACGAGTACGAAACAAATGAGTAAATAAACGTATTAAATATTAATATTACGAAAACGATAATACTACAGTGACACTATAATAACTTCAGTACGACAACATGTTTTACATTTTTGTGTTTATCACTTTTAAGACCATTAATGCCATTAAAAAATTGTAACGGGCTTACGCTCCAAAATTTTAATACAAGGTGTTTCAAGAAAATAAAGTAAATTTAACAAACAATTATGCAAAAAACAAATTATCCCAAAGAACGAAATTTCTTTCAACCAAGGAAATTATATTAATACCGAAAAGTTATACTAAACAAAATTATGATAATCGGGGATGGCCCACGGTTGTTGAATGTCTAATAAAATTTTTCAAATGGTACAACATCGAAGAAAAATCATTGTTGTTTATAAATGTACTAACTCCAAAACCAAAATTCAAAAAAAAATTATTTTCAAATTAAGCTTTCAGCTTTTTTTATTTATCTTTTGATATATATTCTTACGCTATAATTTTCTAAAGCACCTTGCATATAGATAAAACAATTTTTTAAATATTGCACGATTTTCTAAAAATAATAAAATCATGAATTTATTATTAAATTATTTTTCTTTTTAATTAATAATAAGACTTTTATTCTTAAAAGGTGTTAATTTAAAATATGTTTTGTTGAAAAAAAGGTTTTATTTATTAGTCTAGACGTCGTAACAATAAAATGCTTTAACAAACGGCGAAGACAAGAAGCACAAAAATAGAGCATGAGAGTTTTTCGTGCACAATATTATTTATTTTAGAGGGGCATTGCATGTTAACTATTCGATTCATTTATCTGACACAATCGGTCTCAAAAACGTTCTACATTACTCAACAATATCGTGCCACGAAGCATTTTAAAACAGGAGCAAAGTGCGTATAGAATTTAGCTACCCATACAAATTATAAATCTATACATTGCGTGCTAAAGGATATAAATATGAATAAAATAAATAACACCGTCTTTTGTTTTAAATTCTATAACTTAAATTATATCACATTTAGGTTTTGTATAATTATAGACATCGCATAAACTACATAGAAGGAACAATACCATTGCCATACGCTGAATAATCAGGAAATGATAACAAACAAATAATTTTCTTTCTCTGTAAAATCATTTTTGAGTGATTTCAAAATTTTATTACTAATGAGTAAATTATTTTTTATTTAAGGTTGCTCAAAAACACAAAGCTAATGGTGATGTTAATTACATTTTGCCAAAACGTACAAAGTTGTTATAACCTACTGAATTTCCAACGAATTGCAGTTTTTCGGAAAATCATCAAACGCAACCTTTTCTATTATAAATAACATATAACAATACCTTTGAATAAATTTCTACAGGCTTTAAATTGAAGTGGCACAACGACGCGCGGATATAAGTTCGAAAAACTACGCACATAAAACTATATTTACAGATCAGACTTACGCATTGGTTATTTACAAAAACGGCTAAGTATACGCAAATCAATCACATAGAAGGCAGAGCAAGTCGAGGCACTCGAAGGAGTTCTTCAGCCGGGGGTAGATGATACTGATGATGGTAATATGTGGTAGAAGGCATCAAAATCGGTGGTTTCAACCCCAAATCGCAATAAGGAGGAATCGTCCATTGCATGTGAGTTGTAGATGGAGGAGGTGGTTGCTGAGACTCCTGCTGGGGAGGTTTATCTGGAGATATCAAACTTTCTATAGTAAAAGACCTCTTCGGTCGGATGCTTGTTATAATGGGTTCGGTGGCAGTTATCGGTGGAGATGATACTCGAGGCATTGGAACCTGAACTCCTTGAATCAGCTCAGGTTGTGTTTCCGTCGGGGTGAAGAAAAATCTGTTAATGTTGGCCAAAGCAGCTAATTCATTATCGAGCATTTCCTTATCACTCTTCATTAACTTAAATCTCTTCCTCCTTCGTAACAGACTTCCATTTTCGAACATATCGAAAGCTGCAGGATGTAGCGCCCAGTAAGCACCCTTTCCGGGCCGATCCGGCCGTCGCGGAATTTTAATAAAACAGTCGTTGAAAGATAAGTTATGACGAAGAGAATTTTGCCACCTCTGGGTGTTCCGACGGTAATAGGGAAAATTATCGGTGATGAACCGGTAAATTTCCGATAAGGGTAGCATCTTCTCGGGGGAGCTCCAGATGGCCATAGCCGTTAGGGATATATATGAATAAGGAGGTTTCTGGTCTCCGTATGTTTCACGAGAGGGTCGTGGCATCTCTTCTGATAGTCACTCACTGTCACTGAGATGTCGCACACCAATCAATAGCTGCTGCAAATGGTCTCAAACCACTGCAACATCCAACAAGGTCGGTAATCAGAGTTAAACTGCGGCTCCCTAGGGCCCGCCGCGGAATTCTTGTTTTGTACGGAGAATTTCATTGGTTACACCCTCACAATGGCCCTCGAACGCGCCTTTGAAACCGCCTCTTGAAAGAGACCGCCTCTACCTACCTAACCTCGTACCTGTAGATATACCATATTCTAATGAGATAATAGCAGGTGTTTATCAGTACATCTCTTGCCTGTATAATTAGATGAGCTACCTGGCTGCATTCATTTGCAAATTCTCTAATCAATTTTCTCTATTTATTATGAATAAAATTAGAACAGCAAATAAATTACGGTACTTTTAAATAACAGCTTGTGTGCTCACCATCTGATTTACTTTTAATTAGTAAATATAATTAACCGCTCCTTTTAATAATAATTAAGCTTTCCTTTAATTTGAGAAAAGCATACTCCAGTTTAATTTTAATTGTAATCAACTTAATATACCTTTATTCAAAACTTGTATGAATAGAACTTACAGAGAAAATCAGGAACAATAATATTATTAGCGTTACACATAGAAAAACTATTTAATATTTTTTTTTTAATTTGATATCATCTATTATTGCAAATATTGAAAACCCTTAACGTGAAAATTATACAAATCCTGTACAATTTCCTAATTGGGTGTTACAAAGTATACGCATCTAATTCTCTATTAATTAGCAAAAATACTTCTGCGGTAGCCAACAGTTATAATTGGGAAACGGTAAATAAACACAGATAGTTCTCGAATTAATCATGTTTGCTTATTATAAATAGTGCAAACATTTCCCATAACAACTACAAGAGTATTTAATTTAAATAAACACAGCTTTTCGATTTCCAAAATCTTGATGTCAAAACTATAACATACCTTTAAAATACCTCCTTTATGTGTTAAAAAAAATTAGTAAAAAACAAGTTATAAAATGTTTTTGAACTAATAAGAACCAGATATAAACGGCAAAACACTGTCCATAGCAAATTGTGCTATAAAAAAATTATGCAATATATTTTCATCATGTTCATGATAGAGCATAAAGAATTACATTTCTGAAAAATATCGTATTTGTCCAAACTACGTAGAAAAAGCTTAACACCACTATACAAACCTCGCGATTCTTTAACAACATTGTACTTTCTCTCAAATTTGTATTATTTTTTATGGCTAATAGTGTTAAGTATTTTTTTATGTTAATTTTCTAGATATAAAACAATCCAACAATAGGATCTAATAAATTAAATAAAACTACACAGCATGACCAGAAGGTACTGACTGACGCTGTGTCTGATAATAGTTTTGTTGAAAAATTGCTTAACTATAAAAGTTGTTCAGTAGATAACATGCTACATTTTGGGAGCTATCAATTAATTTTATTTTTTGCTGTCTTTCTTTTCACATTTTGGCAGTTTTCTTATTTCTCTTTTCGCTACAAGTAATTTTTATTCGCTTATGTATGGGAAGTTTTGAAGAAAAAATTATAGAAATTATTACAGATAACAAAATTACTAGTATCTATTTATTCCAATAAAATAAAAAATAAATCAGTAACCGCCAGAAATAGAATAAAATAATTTAACTTAAATGTTTAAACTGGTAACTAACGGCATGCGGCAATAGACATTTGGATAAGCCGATACTAAAAGTTTCTAAGAGAGTCCTACAAGCATTCTGTTGATGATAATTCAATATTGCGTCTTAACCCATTTTGAGATCTTCAAAGCTAACTCTACTTTTCAGATGACCTAAAAATAAATTCAAAAAAAGCGAAGTCTGGAGACCTGGCTGGCCACCCAGTATCACTATGCCGTCGCTTTCCAGTCCATACTTTTTGAACAACTTTATCCAGATATAAACTAAATATCTCCTTTATGTGTTTTTTGCGTTTTAACTCCTATAGCTTGTAATTTGTTTTCTTATTTTCTTAGTACAAAGCAACTTATAAAATATTATTTAACTAATAAAAACCAGATATATAAACGGCAAAACATTTTTCATACCAAATTGTACTGTAAAAGTTAAAACAAAAATTACAATCTCATTGGAACCATTTTTTCCCCACTTAGTACGCCTTCATCTTTATTGGAAGTTGTAGCAATGTAGCAATTCTGTGGTTCAGTGCGTTAATTGCTGCTCAGAAAAAATTGTGTACAAATTTATGGTACGGCAGTTAAAACAAATTCCAAAAAGAGTAAAATTTGTTCGACTGTCTGGGCACCCAGTATTACTATGCCGTCGTCTTGCGGTGCGGTCTTTTTTGAAAACCTTTATCTAGATATTCACGAACATTCAAAAAGAAATAGAAAAAAACACCATCTTATTGGAACCAGATTCTTGCATTTGGTACGCTGATAGATGCGCATCGGATTTCGGATTAAAAATCGATATAAATAGTTTATTTAAAGAGTTATCAAAAAAATGCAATGACATAAAAATATATTTTCTAACTAAAACTAATTTATAAGCGTCGTTAAACACGTAACTGTCAGAAAACGCGTTGAAAAGTTGAAAAGTATCGTTTTTTTGTAATTTTTAAAAACTCAGTGGCTTGGATTCGTTGAGCGCCAAAACGTGCATTTCCGTTAAAAATCTAGATTTTGAAAATTTCCATGAAATCGATACTTATACATACATACCCTGGGTATGAAAAAGTAAAAATTACAAACGCTATACAAAAAGAAATTATAATTGTTATATACAATTTTTTTAAGAATCATGAGGCCGTCCGTGAGCACGACTCCCTGATTCCCATCCCACCCCCTTACCCAGACTCAGCGAACTTGCGCTATACACCGGCTTAACGTGCCCCACCCCTGACAGACATGCAACCCAACGTACACACCATCCATGGACATGCCGGATTTAAGTTATTCAGAAAATTTTCCGACGGGCAGAGAACTCGAGCCTACTGCCGTTGGGAGTCTAGTTTCAAAGCCTGGGACTTTAACCATTAGACCACCCGCTGGCCCCTATATACAAATTTAGAAAAGCTATATACACGAATTATAAACGCTTTATAAAAAATGATTAAAACTATTTAAAAATAATAGTGCTATATAAAAATGAACGTTATATAAAATGTGATGAAACGATATAAAAAAAAAATTTACGCATAGACCATCTATACCAACACCAACATTATTCAAAAATAAAACGTTGTTTTTACATTGTTTTCGGTAAACGTATAATTGTACTTAACAATAGCCTCATGTAAACCGCCTAGACCGACAACATTGCTTTAAAAAAAGAATTTGTGTTCGCATTCTTTGTGTAAAAGATAACTGTTCTTACCCATAACCTCGCGTAGACAACCTAGACCAACAACACTGTTTTTAAAAAGAAATTATTTTTGCATTGTTTTCTGTAAAAATATAACTGTTCTCAGCCATAATTTGTTATATATTATATTAATTTATACAGCATTAATATTTTGTTATATAGTATTGATTATTTTATTATATTTTATAAAACATGTATTAATTTATATGGTTTTGGATTATTTTCTACGGCAGAAACCTTTTTTTCTATAGTTTTCATATATGACATTTCCTAATTTGTATATAGCATTTATAATGTATTCAAAACATAACTGCGCTGAACCATAACCCCACGTAGACCGCGTTTTCTCATTGTCTTTCTGTAAGAATTACACTGTTATTAAGTATAACCTCACGTAGACCGCCTATACAAACAATATTGTGCTAAAAAAACTTCGTTTTTTGTGTAAAAATGTAACTATTCTTAACCATAATTTGTTATATAGCATTTATTGATTTATATATCTTTCAATTATTTTCTATAACTTAATCATTTTTTTAATATAGTTTTCATATACAGCATTTCTTAATTTTTATATAGCATTTACTACGTATTCTTAATTCTGCAACAATTTTGATTCAACACTTAAAGCTATTGTCAGCAGCTAGAAAAATAATTTAGGGGATTTATACGAAACACCAGTTTTACGTCCTTGGTTACCTTCTCAGAATGCATATCAACGAATTTGAATGATTAGATTACGCTGTTTATATGTCCCTTCTTTTATCAATAGTGTGTTATTTTTTCCCTTTTCCCTGTTAGTTTTCGCCTAAACTTGCAACAATATGCAAGCAAAAACGCTAGGAAGTTTAAGGTTCAAGTAAATTGTTCCGTTTAATAAATTTCGTACAAAATGAAAGATTGACTAAATAAAGTGGAAATGTTACCTAGTTTTAATATAGAAGCATATTTTGCAGTGATACCGCTCACCTTATATATTATAATGATAACACAAACAGAAGTGCATAAATGTGAAAACGTAGAAATTGTAAACGGCGCGTGTGGTAGACATTCTAATCAGTATCAGTGGCTAATAAACTGCACAAGTAGAAACATTTCTACACTTCGTTTGCAATGTAATAATCCGGAAAAGGTAACGGTACTGTATTTGGACAACAATAAAATTGATTACATAGATAAAAATACATTTGAAGGTTTATCTAGCTTGGATAGCTTATACCTGCAACACAACAGGATCAATAAAATAGAAAATCACACATTCAAACCGTTAACAAAAATTAAATATTTAGATTTACGTAACAATCTCATTAAAGAAATAGAAGAAAACTCGTTTCAAAATCTAACTTCTGTATGGCGCATTCAGTTAGATAACAATCAGTTAACTAGCATAAATTCTAACGTTTTTACAAACTGTGATAACTTACATCAAGTGTACCTCACGGAAAATAACATTGAAGAAATAAAAGAAGATAGTTTCAAAGAAAACTCCACTGTGCAACTCTTTTACTGCTCAAACAACAAAATTTCGAATCTTAAATTTTTAAAAAATTTACCGAAGTTACTTTTCTTGCGTTTATCTTACAATAATATCAAGGAAATTCCTACCGATACGTTACTGCAAATGAAAGCTCTAAAAACACTTGATTTGTCTCACAACAAACTAGAAAGATTAAATTCGGGAACGTTTAGTGAACTTTCTGCTTTAGAGAACCTCAGCCTATCTGATAATAGGTTAAAATATCTGGGAGAAGGCCCTTTTGATCACTTGCATAAATTAGATCATTTGGATCTGAGTAATAATTTCTTGGAAGAATTTTCTTATTATATTAGTTTCGAAGACCGAAATAATTTAACTTTGTATATGTACATTGAGAACAACAATTGGTGCTGTAAATTTATACACAAAATTAAACAATTGAACAAACGTTCGATAAAATTAAGATACGAACATATAAACAAAAGCATTTCAAATATAGATGGAATACCTTGTTGGGATAAAAAGAGGCATTCCGATGCATCAACATCAACTACACAAATTCAACCGACAACGTTATTAAGATACAACTACAATGTTACTACAAAGTTATTAACAAACAACTACAACGTTACTACAACGTTATTAAGATACAACAGTTACAATGTTACTACAGTTGCAACTTCGACCACCCAAAATTTGATAACTTCTACATTGTTAAACATTTTGATGACTACGTCTAGTAGTAAGTTAGAAGTAACCTCAGCAAATCATACTAACACAACTCCAGTTATAAACATTTCCCAGGAACCACCTTCTAGAAGAAGTGTCTCTCTACCGGAAATAAAAATAAATATGACGCCATTTATTATAGCCGTGGTCGCAGTAATATTATTACTTATTGTAGTAATTGTATTAATTGCATTAACCAAAAGATGTTTTAGACGTTCAACTTCAAACGGTAAGTTTTAAATAGTACGTAACTAGCAAAATAGTTTACGTCAGAAAAATTCTACGAAAGTATATCGACATTGTATGCAAACTACACATCAGAAACTATAGTGTTTACATATTTAGTTAAGGTTTGTGCAGTACATAGATAAATTTGAATTTTGATAAATAAAATACGATAAGGAAATGTGTAATATTTGATAAAAAAAGTACGTAAATTTAAGTTAAAAACGCAGCGGTTTTTAAATGCAATACTATTAATTATTTTGAATATTATCAAACAATTTTTGGGTGTAACAATTAGTAATTTTAATAATTTTAAAACACATACTAATTTCAATATCAAACAATTTTGTACATTTTTTTTAATCACACAATTGCCAATAACGTTCTACTGAATAAACATGAAACACCCAAGTTACCTAAGGGTGAGTCAACAAGACCAGAGTGGTCGATCTCTGCTTTACTATATTTAAAATACGGAACAAATTCTTAATTAGAAGTTGTAGCGGATAAACATGGTAAAATTATTTTTAATTGCGCAGTGGCGTAACTTCAGAAAATAGGTGCGACTGCAGGCTCAAACTGAAGGCCCCCTCCAAGACCCATTGTATTTTATTTATTTATTTTTATTTTTTATTGGTATTAATAAGACAAGCATAAAAAATTTTTTCTGCCTTTTCGCGTAATGACCAGTAGTAAACACTGTAAGCGTCGCCAAACCCGAGAAAAGTCACGCAACTCCATTTGGTCGCTCACGTTTCATATCGCTCCTTAAATCAGCTATTGGTAATTCTGAAATCGAGTACACTGTAGTTAAAAATGTTCAACTTTCGAAATATACCGTTTGCTTCATCCCTCCCTAAACTACTACGCGAGGTTCGATTTTTTCTCAAGTTTGGCGGCTCCTACTCTAATGTTTATTTGTATATTTTTGCATATTATTATTTCGGTTTTGATTGCTTTTCTAAATATTTTTTATTTTTGCAATTCTGTTGCGGCATTGCAAAGTTATTCCACTTTTTACGAAAAATTTGACATTGACAAACTTTACTTATAAAATCTCGTAAAAGTCTTATTTTCACAGATTAAAACAGTTGCTTCTATCAAATGTTAGTCAAGGTTTAATTTAATTATAAAGGGTGTTTATTGCAACGGTGTACAAATTTCTATCTTTCATAGGTTCGTGTGTCAGAATTCGATTTTTTAAATAGAACAAAACACCTTGTATATTTTACCATAGTTGAATATAACTTTTTATGCTCTGTAAATTTTATTAACCAATAACACCTTTTTTTTTTTTTTTTTTTTTAAAGAATCATGAAGCCGTGCGTGAGCACGACCCCATGATTCCTATCCCACCCCCTTACCCGGGCTCAGCGGACTTGCGCTCTTTCACCGGTCTATCATGCACCCCACCCCTGAAGACATGCAACCCAACATACACACCTACATACACCATCCATGGACCCGTCGGATTTAACTTGTTCAGAAAAATTACCGCCGAGCAGTGGATTCGAACCAGCTGCCATTGAGAGTCTAGTTTCAAAGCCTGGGACTTTAACCACTAGACCACCCGCCGGCCCTCAATAATACCTAAAACCAACGGTTTTTGAGAAAATTGTTTCGAAGAAAAAAATTAGGCAAAAGACCGAAACATCACAGGAGGTATTGATACATGTTTTTTGCAGGAGCGTATGTGCTCGGCCCGTACTTTTGTGATGGCGGAGAAAATGGAAAATGGAAATACTTTAGATTTTTTTTAATAGTCGTGAGTCGTCCAGATTTGTTGGAAAATGTAGCTTTATCAAGCATACGCGAATTACGGTTGCAGCATGATTCAACACCTTATAAACTAGCTTCTACTAAAAACATTCATTGTTTTTACCATCTTATGTTAAATAAATTTGGTTTGTGCATATTCGCAGTTTTTTCTTTTTTCAACAACCGTTAAATTTAGGTATAATTATTAGTATAATAAAAATTTATAGAGCGCAACAAGTTATATTCAACTTGGTAAAAAGATAAAGGGTGCCGTATTTAAAGAAATCAAGTTATGAAATTTTGCACCATTGCAATAAACGCCCTGTATAACTAAATTTAATTTTAAAATAACGATGTTACATGGTCTTGATTACCATTTGACAGAAAACGTTGTTTAATTTATGGAAATTCTGCTATTATTTTATTATAGTGGGGTGTTCAAGTCTCAGATTTTTTGAAAAAAGTTGAATAATTTGACAACGCCTCAATAAAATTTTGAAAACAAAACATATTCAGACCGACAATTAAAAATCGAAAAGTTATGTGGAAAAACATACACGATGTTCTATTAAAAAAATAAAATAAGTTTGGTATAATAGTATAATTGAAAATATTTTACAATGTGGTGCTCTTGGTCCCTTACAATTTTTATTATAATTCTTTTTTGTATTTAAAATAGTAAAGAAAATATCTTGTTGACTTACTCTGTATATAAAACAGACGAAGAGTTCATAATTTTTACTGATTTACGAAAATATCGAATTTAATTTTATTTTATATAGCATTGGTAAAATAATAAACTTAATTATGTTTTCTAGAGCCGGATATTTCAAAAGATGGATATATGTTACCTGTTCCTCCACCACCAAGAAGGTGCAATTTTTATGTAACACTGGAAAGCTACAACTCGTATGAAGAAATAAATGAACTTGACCATCTGTATGCAGAAATTGACATTACATCGCTTTGAACATACTATAAAATAGTGATATATGTATCTGATAACACTGCTTTTTAGTCTTGTTAAACACGCTGTATTTATATGTAGTTATCTGTAGAGACGGACTGGCGACAAGCTACCGATTCTATAAACTGACCCAAACAGCCCGCTTCAGCGGGTTACAGCACAGAACAATGTAGGCAGTAGTTCACCTTTATACTTTATACAATATTTTGATAGTCAAGAAAAATCCATTCAATTTGCCTTAATGTCCTTTATCAGATTCTCCTTTAAATTTCTTGCTGAACA
The DNA here is from genome assembly GCA_958336395.1 of Ctenicera cuprea. Lineage (NCBI taxonomy): Eukaryota > Metazoa > Arthropoda > Insecta > Coleoptera > Elateridae > Ctenicera > Ctenicera cuprea. Next base: position 11,431,666 of record OY284496.1, on the reverse strand, counting down.
AATTTATACAAGAAAACACTGTCTTATACTGGAGGTACGGAGAAGTAAAAATACTAAATCGTATTTAATAATAAAATAAAAATATAAATTTTTAACCATGCCGTTCAATCCGTTTCTGTTAATTTCAATAGTTTTATAATATTTTATAAATAATTTGTTGAAATCTCTTAATCAATTTTTATAACTAATTTTAGTATTTACTTGTAAGCAAAATATATATAAAGATTAGTGGCATATCTGAGATAGTAATGCAATCGAGGAATCCACGAGGCATAAAAAATTGCATAATATTTCAAATAAAATTAAAGTTGGAATTCCTTTTTTATTTTTTTAATACGTCAGAAGCCTTTATAATTTTTATAAAAAAAACAAAGGATAACACCCATACCTGCTTACTTGAAAAGTTGGTAATGTTTAATTAAGTTCCAAAACAATTGCATACCTATAGCAGGAGCACGCGTTGGGGTAAGAAATTGTACCCACCCTCGAAAATTTCACCTAAAAAGAAATTTGCAGAGGCACCTCTCGTGCAGGTAATTTACTGTCCTCCGTACATGGCGCCACAATAGGATAATTACTATCTGCTACCCAAACGATATAAAATAACCCAAGAACATTCTAACACGCGGGAAAGCTCCAAAAGCTTGCTACAATTACTGAAAATTGTTTGTGTTTTTATTTATATACCTCAGAGGGAGGTGTTACCTGCAGCTCGAAAAACCGACAATTGACAGAATCCAGGCAATTACTTATTCTAAAATTGCATATTTTACTTAAATTTTATTTTAAATTTTATGTGGAGAGACACTGAACATTCGTCAAATTCAAGAGTCAAACTAACTACTTCGGCAGCCCCCCCCCCCCCCATGGAAAATTCTAAAAGCATATGACCTATACTTAGTTTAGTACTATTTTTCATCGCCTACTACCAATGGAACACACTGTATGTTTCTAGGGAGATATATTCTACATTTAATCCTCTTTACATTAAATATTATAAGTAATTCATTTAAATTGCACGATAATCAATACAATTATTATTACCATTTAAATTTGTTATAATTTTTTATTCACAACTAAATGTATTTTTTTTAATTATTAAATAATGTACAATATTCGCTGAATAGATGTGATTGTGGTCTATTCAAATCAAATCAGAACGTTAAAGCAGCGTGCTTTATGTGAAACTATAGGCAACACACCCTACTCCATTACGATTAACCCATTGAAGACATAAATAAACATAAATTGTAAAATTCACGTTTCTCAAACAAAAGATTAATTAATTAGAGTGTACTTTATACACATGAATGTAAAACAATTTTTTTCTTTTTCATAATGAAGAAGAAATACTGAATATTGTGAATATGTTTTAGGTTTTTGATTTCATTTCTATATGTAATAAGAGGGATGAAAATAATATCAACTTTCAAGCAAACTGATTAAAGTAACAAACAGTGGCGGGATCTTGATCCAGGGGGTGAGTGCAGAGTGCACCCCCTGACAAAAAAAATAGAACATTGCGCCTTTTTTAGCCTTTAAAAATGGTGAAAATTTTATTATAAAAAAACTTATTAAAATGCGTCAAATTTTAAGTTCCTTTAACAATCATAATAACTCGGACTATTATAAATGTTTACCTACTGAAAATGACATTATTACGGCTTGTGATAAGAGGCTTTAGTATCATTTTTTATATACCTGGCCGAACTTAACTTAATCCTACTATCTAATAAAATCACCTTTACTCCCAACGTTTAGCACCCCTTTTATTACTTACTGGGAAACTAGTTATTGTAGTGTTACTCCATTATCAAACATTCCATTCTTTTTGCTTTTAAGGTGACTATGTTGGTTGCATATCTTAAATTTCCTGCAACTGGCTATTTTTATCTGTTGAAAATAAATAATTATTATTATTACGCGCCTTGCAATATTGTTTTTGGCGTTTTTGCTGTTCACGCTGTTACTTTGTAAAATAAACTTGTACAGATTTGTTTAGTTCTGCAAAGTTTGAATCAGTTACATTTCTAAGTGCGTGGCACATTTATCAAATTTACGTACTTTAAAACTTGATTTTACATCTTTAATGTGGGACAATAAGTGATGCCATTATAATTTATAACAAGGAAAAAAAAGAGCAAAGCACTTCGTCTAGACTTTCCTATACTTTAGATATTGTTATTTATCCTATATTCAAAAGCATCTTATGATTAACGTTTTACGACTCAACAGTGACTTACAATAACATTCCGCCACTTTTACCACTCTGCCGAGAGCATAGCTGCACGGTAGTAATAATAGAACAACATACTAAATGATACTAAAGCTTTCATATAAAAATAGTAGTATAAACAGTTTGAGAATCTCACAGGCTTCAGATAGAGAAAAACAGAGTGAGAGAAAATTGTAAATTCTCAAATCTTTTTCATCTATTATAAAAAAGTTTAAGCTTTTTTTAAAATGCTTGTGTAAGAAATTGTTTGCAGACCATTTTTTTAAAATCACAGTACATGCATACAACTTTTTTCACTAAGCAACAAATCTTAGTTGTGATAATAATTACGAATTCTAAATAAAACTGTATGTGTACAGGATGTAAACTTTAATTCGGCAAAAAGAAGGAGACAGCAGGTTGAGAAAAAAATTGTCTATTTAGAGGTTTATGGTCACTTTGAAAAGGAAATAAAAAACGCTTTCTAAAAATGTAAAAATTTGATATAGCAGCCATAAGAGAAAAAACAAAGTTGACTATCGCCGCTCAAAAATGATAGGTCGTAAATAAATTCTCGCACGGCAGTAAATTCCTTCGTGTTAAAATACCTCTGCAAAAATAAATTATAAAAGCAGGGTTTTACTGATTTAAATTACATTGATTTTTTAATAAATTCCAGTGATTTAAATCACTTTTTCAACAACTTATTTGAAATCAAATTCAAATCATAATTTTATGAGCATCCGCATGGCTTTGGCAAATAATCTACGAGTAGAAAATGCAGCAAAATTAGTTTTTATTAATCAAAGAATTTAAAGTCAAACTTGATTTTATAATTAGAATATTTTTTTTATTTTTATTTGTGCAAAATAATAATAAAATGTGCCTACTTTATATTTAGTTTTGTTATTTATGAGAATAAGATTATTTTAAGTTGATGTTTATAAAAATACAGAGTGGCGGTAGCTCAGAGGTTGGGCGTTCAGCCTCTAACGCTAAAGGTCTAGGGTTCGATTCCCCGCCGAAGCCATGCAGCAATAAAATTCTATGCCGCAACCCGCCACTCACATTCCCCAATCCGGTGTAGGCAGCCGTGGGGTCTTAATGCCTGAAACCTTCTCTGGAAGTTAGTCGTTCGGATTCGACGTTAAACTGTAGGTCCCCCGTACTCCACCTTAGCGCTAAGGAGAGTACGTAGCATAGAAGAGTGCCGGTGCCCAGCAGTGGGACGTAAAGGCTAGTTACGAGTTATAAAAATACAAATTTTTAAAACAAATAAAAGTTTAGTTTTTGATAATAAATAACTTTTGCAATCTCATTTAATGCATATTTTACATCAATAAAAATACTTTAGGTGCTTTGAAAAAATAAAAAAAATGTTTTAAATTAAAAACATCCAATTTATATAAAACAAAACGATCTTCTTGATTTAAAAAACAAATCGAATTTTTATGCAAATAAACAAAAAAGAAACTGTCAAATTATACTTTATTGGCCGTTTTCTAATAAGTTTTATTTAAACCTTTCAAAATTCAAAATGGTCTACTAAATAAGCAAATTTTTCCTCATTTAACAGAACTTCTATCTATTACCATTTCTGAGATCCCAATGTTGAGCAGAATTAAAGGTTACACTCTATATTATAAATCATTCAATAATCTACGTATCAAATCGAGACATCTTTGACCTGTGTCAACTTGAGAGGAATCCAGCTCTAGCTTAGATTATGCAACCAAAGCGGCGTGTGGCGGTTATTCTTTTTTAACTAAAAATACCCTGGGGCGTATACCACAGATTGAGCTGAGCTACTCTTAATTAAAAATACATCATTTATTTTACGAAAAGTTTTACATAAATTTTTACAATCATTTACAATTTACCAGTAAGTTCAGGCACGACTTTGAATAGATCAGCTACTAATCCATAGTCTGAGACTTGGAAAATAGGAGCTTCAGGGTCCTTATTAATAGCAACAATAGTTTTACTATCTTTCATGCCAGCTAAATGTTGGATTGCACCTGAAATTCCAACAGCAATGTACAAATCCTGAAAATATAAATCATTAATTAAAAACTTTTCATCTAAACTTGTCATAACATACAGGAGCTACAATCTTTCCAGTTTGTCCAACTTGCATATCGTTGGGCACATATCCGGCATCTACAGCAGCACGAGATGCTCCAACAGCTGCTTTAAGTTTATCGGCAAGATCGTACAAAAGCTTGAAGTTATCACCCGACTTCAAACCACGTCCTAAAATGAAATCGAGCATCAGAAACTTTATGTTATGATCATAAAAATTTTAATTTACCTCCACTTACTACAATATTTGCACTAGTAAGATCTGGTCTGTCAGATTTGCTCAGTTCTTGACTAATGAAAGTAGTCAAGTCAGTTGCATAGTCACCAGCAGGAGCATTCTCAGAAGCTGTCGAACCACCCTCCAAATTATCAGCTTCAAAACTTGTACCTCGGACGGTTAGAATTTTTACTGGATCTTTTGCAGTCAATGTTTGAATTGCATTACCTGAAAATTATGCTTTTTTGTTCTATTTACTTAAAGTGTAATAATGATTTTACCTGCATAAATACTGCGAACAAAAGTATCAGCCGATTTAATACCAATAACGTCAGTGACAGGAGATACATCTAATTTGGAAGCAACTCGTGGTAGCACTGCCTTACCAAATGCCGTAGAGCCAGCCAAAATATGGGTGAAATTAAACTGTTTCTGTGTAGCTAATATTAGAGCTGTTACACTCTCAGCTGTGAAACCTTTGAAGGCATCACTTTCTGCCACAAGCACACGTTTTAGACCGCTCGCTTTTGCAAGTTTCTCAACGGCCTTTAAATTAATATTTATGTTTTACTAAGCAACAATGTTTTAACGATACTTACAGGTCCACATTTAGTTCCTGCCACCAATACCGTGATATCACCCCCTATTTTCTTTGCAGCTGCTAAAGCATTTTGGGTTATGGGGGTTAAGGTCTCGTTATTATGTTCTGCAATTACCAAGGTACTTTGTAATCGCCTAATATGTTGGGAAAGCTACAAACAGAACATGAGTAATAAGGGCAAATATTTGTATACCAAGTATGTGTTTACCTGAACACTAAGTTGTCGAGAGCAGTTCGAAAACATTTTCCCTTATTTTACAGAAACCTTAGCCCTAGTAACTATAACAAATATTAATTAAGGACAAGACCTCCGCGATTAGCTAAGAATTTTATCAGTTCAAAGTACAAATTACTACAAAGTACATTACAGTGGGGGCATGTTATTTTTGACGTAAATAGTACACATGACCGACATTTTAATGGTACGTTCACAAAATTCAGTTGACGGTCACTAATATACGTACCAGTTTTTTTACATTTTCCTGTCTCTAGCAGAAACGGTACCGAAGCGTAATCGTAAACCTGAAAACCGTTGATAATAACCAAATTACACACTAAAAGCAAAAACTGAACATTTTAGTTTTTTTAGTTTGCACTGAAAATTAAGCAAAAATTATAGGATTTGAATATGGATCATAGCAGTACTTGAGATGCTGAATAATACTTTTCATTTAATCGAATTTCTATCACTTACCGTTTAGGAATCCACATACATGTGTAACACCCAATAGAAATATTAAACATTTTGCTTTGAGATTGTATAGCCCAAAAACCAAAGATTTTATAATTTTGTTTCTACGATTCAATTTGTCTTAAACAATTGGCCCAGTAAGATGTAAATGGTGATAGGTAACTTTAATATTAACTCTAGAACACTAAACATACTTGGTAGTTGCATGAATACTAAACACCCGTAAATTTTACTACTATTTTTTTTTAATAGAAACATTTTGAAAAAATAAACTATTATCACATGCTAAGTGTACAGTTGGTTTTTGTGTATATTATTGAATAAAAATTTCCAAAAAATAATTGAAAATCAAAAAATACTGTGCGCAGTTTTAGCATCAACTGGCTCGGTGTGCTCCACAAAAACGGCAGTTGGAGCGTCCACAATGATTTGTTGCCATTCTTTGAAGACAAAATGGGCACAAATTGTAGATAGTACGCTTCTTTGCACCCTGGGTGGGTCTTTTATTTGGCATATTAATTTTCAAAATATTGCATATATGGCCACCATTGCAAATATGAGGTGTTAACTCGCATCTCTAACCACGGTTTCATCAGTTCTTCGGACCACGGTTTCATCAGTTCTTCACTTAGATTCAGCATATATAAAATATACTACCTGGACATGTAACGTAAATACTAAACACTCACCCAGAGAATATGGGAAGGGGTAATTATAACGACATGTACGTGCGCGGGTATCCAAACAACGCTGATATGAACATTTGCGTCTAGCCCCTTGTCTTCCTGTCGATCCTACCTCACATGACTTGCGCACCTCCTCTGCATGCAGCTGAAATGTCTGTAAACCACAACATCGTAGTGGCACATATGGATATACGGGTGTGTTCGGTCGTCCTGATTTTTTACTGCATAAGTAGTTGCGGGGTCGAATCTCGGCTAGAAACAATTTTTTTTTTATTTTATAGTTTTTTTTTAACACTGCTGTTGCGTTTTGCTGTTAACACGAGGTTATTTGTTAAGAGCAGTTATATTTTTAAAGAAAAAATACGAAGACAAATTTGCATTCACTCACTGATTGACGGCATACTAACACGCAAGTCTGGTAATAAATTTAAAAAAAAGGATTTGTTGTTTTCTATTGAATGCAATTTATTTGCAATGAAAAAATCGGCTTTAACAATGCAAATCTCGATGTAAATATCACACTCACACATAAGAGAGCCAATATTAGATGATATTGCGCAATTCAGGATCGGCAGGACTAACAAGGGGCTAGACTCTAGTATATGAACAGCTACTGTGAGTATGATAAGCGATGCATAAGCGGAAACCTTCGAAACTGTATATGCGAAACCGAGTCCTCGTAAATTTTACGATCGTTTAGTGCTCTAGGGTTAACAAAGTTACCCATGTAGCTACATCAAAAATGAAACGCCCTGTAGAATGTTTTCTTCTGATTATTCCTCCAGTTTATTTACTATTTTTGCTTTCAGGGTTGCTGTTAACAATATATACAACAAGGCTTTGAAACTGTTGGGAGAAGATCATCAGCGTTGGAGGAAATACATTTTTTAGTGCGTAACAAAAGGTTTGATTTTGACAATTATTTGTAAGAATTTTTTGACACTTTTAAAATTTTGTATAAAAATTTTACCGTTGAAATAAATTTTTTTTTTACATTTTTGAACTTTTTAAAAAATTTTAATTTTGATTTCTGTGTTTACTTATAAATTTTATTTAACACGTTCACTAAGCTAATGTAACCTACACTCTATTACCCACACGGCCTTATTTAAAATTGTGATGTTCGTGTGAGTACTTTGCAATATTTTTAAATTCTTTAAAAGATCTACATAAACCTATTTTTTTTAATTGTCCGTTAGTGTAATTTCACAAATCCACATTGAAATCGTCATAGAAGGAAGGCAGTACATATTATATGACCCATAATGTGGTTAATAAATATTTCCTAATTGACAGTGGCATGACCCATATGTTGGTCACCAGACGGTGAACGTGTTAAATATAAAGTTAATTTTCTAATTGTGTGTCACTCAAAAGACTGTTTTTGCAGATCATCCGAAGCAGGAGGGTTGGGTGAAATCTCAAAAATATATCGCCTTCAAAACAAATTAAAATTTAAATATTAAAATTTCCTTTATCTTATTTAAATTTTGGTGTTCTTTAATGCTGATGTAAATGCGTTTCTTTTTAATGGTATTTGTTGAAATAATGTGAGTGGCAGGAAACGTGTATGTACATATGTAGGAAAGTGTGAGTAACTAGAACAAATGCAGATATAGGTTATGTCTCTGCCACATCACTGTTAATTTATCTAATTTTGACAATCTTAACAACGTAATATTTTTATAATTATTTATAACAGAAATCACAGTATGGGTTGGGTAGCATTTCCCTGTAGCTTGGTGTATTAGGCAGCCATTACCTCCTCTTAACTCTTTCCATTGTTTCTAATGGGGTTATAACTGTAACTTTCGTTTTGTATTTGTGACCATTTCAATTCAAATTACCTCCAAAATGGCTGATTCTTAATAAGGTTTCATCTTTATTTCTAGTATCATATTACGTGCTTGTCCTTTCTGTTCAAGGGTGAACCCATGCACTGCATCTCATTGATTTTCTTATGAGATGATGCCATAGTCGGCATGAGCCACCAATTTCCCCAATTTTTTTATCGAGTGTTTTGAATAGCATCACTTGGAAGTGGTTGTTGTCGCTGATCAAGTTTGTAACTTCAGCGGGCGGTAGTTGGCTATACACAAAGTGACTTCGAAGAGCCTAACATACTTGGTATGGGGCCCGAAAGGGGTGGGCAGCGGCGACCCGGCATGTTGGGGAAGCTTACTTGTTCAGCGACCTCGATACTTCTAAGTTTGCTATTGCACTCGTTTTTTCTCTCTACGATTTGGTATAGTGGGTAGGACAGTATCAAATCTTTATGTGCCTATTTCCTGTAATCATTATTACAAAGCACAGAACTTACAAGTTTGCTTAGGAGATTATGCCATTGTCGGCATGAGGCACCATTTTCCTCAATTTTTTTTCGAGAGTTTTGAATAGTATCACTTGAAAGTGGTTGTTGTCGCTGATCAAGTTTGCGACTCCAGCAGGCGGTAGTTGGCTATCCACAAAGTGACTTCGAAGAGCCTAACATACTTGGTATGGGGCCCGAAAGGGGGGCCAGCGGCGACCCGGCATGTTGGGGAAGCTTACTTGTTCACCGACCTTGATACTTCGAAGTTTTGCTATTGCACTCGTTTTTTCTCGCCCTACATTCTTTTCTTTGGTCATAATTTCAAACTGCAAAGTTTCCAGCTTTTTTTTATGACCAAATGCCGTCACTGGCACCATTTCTTCGAACCCAAGTTTTATTCATAGCACTGCTATTTGTTTCTTCTTTATTTATAGATAGCACATTAGTTGTCGTATTTGTCCTCTCAAGTTCAAAGAGTACACGCCCAGCATCTCGTTATTTTCTAATGAGATTATGCCATTGTCGGCATGAGCCCCACCAATTTCCCCATTTATTTTTTCGAGAATTTTGAATAGTATTACTTGGTAGTGGTTGTTGTCGCTGGTCAAGTTTTGCGACTCCAGCGAGCGGTAGTTGGCTATACACAAAGTGACTTCGAAGAGCCTAACATACTTGGTATGGAGCCCGAAAGGGGTGGCCAGCGGCGACCCGGCATGTTGGGGAAGCTTACTTGTTCACCGACCTAGATACTTCTAAGTTTTGCTATTGCACTCGTCTTTTCTCTCTACGATTTGGTATAGTGGGTGGGACAGTATCGAATTAGGTCCTCTTTATGTGCCTACTTCCTGTAATCATTATTACAAGGCACAAAGCTTATAAGTTTGCTTATGAGATTATGCCACGACCAGCATAAGCTCTCCCATTTCAATTTTCTCCCTGAGTTTGAACGGCATCACTTGTTGGTGGTCGTTGTCGCTGGTCGACAAGCGAGGGACTCCAGCTGACAGCAGTGAGCCATCACATTTTGCAATCCTTGTGAGCGCAGTGACCCCGGAGAGCCCAATACGTGGTATGGGGCCCATTACGACCACTGCCTATTCATTATCGACGTCAGAGACACCTTCTCTGTTCTCTGATGGGGCATGTCGACTAGTTGGGCGGCGGACGGCAACTGGCGTGTTGGGAAACTTTCTTGGTCCATCGACCTCGATACCAATAAGTTTTGCCGTTGCACTTGTTTTTTCTCTCCCTACATTATTTTCTGTATTTATAATCTCAAACACCTTAAGGTTAAAACTCCCCTTTTCAACCAATTTGCGCCCATTACTGGCACGACCCTTCTCCGAACCCAAATTTTGCTGATAGAGTTGCTACTAGCTATTTCGTCTCTTTATATTTTGTATATTATATTACATATGTTATAAAAGGGCCCTCCTCAATTTATAAGTTGTGACTCTAGGTTCTTCCAACAGATTTGTCAGCATTTTCATTTCTTATGTACTTACGGTAAAACTAACACCTTCATATGAAAGTTAACTGTTATGCTAGTAGCATTGCCCCTAAACTTAACTTTGGCGGGGAGGATTTGCCTTAAATAATTGGGAAACTATAGTGAAAATCAACAACATGTTGTAGAGAGTAACTTATGTTTTTTTTCTTTTTGAGCGCTTAATATATCTGTGTACTGTTCTTTCTCTCTTTTTGGGAGTGTTTACATGGAATCGAATGATTGGGACGCATATAATATGTAACAATGTAAAAGGTATAAGGAAATACAGAGTAAACTAAATTTTACAAATTTTTTAAAGCAATTACAAAGTTTTTAATGGAAAATATATTTAGGTAAAGGGTAGGAAGAAAAATACGTTCTCAGACTACCACTGAAGGAGGCAAACAAATCACCATCTCCATACAGAAGAAGGTGCAGCTGCTTTTTAAGATTACGAACAGAAAAAATATTGTCTCCTAAAGGTAAAGTTCCTTGATTTTTTTGTTTTAATTTTATGTAATCAATCAATAATATGTAGTTTCAAAATGACGTGAATTACATTAACAACTGCATCGGCCATAGTATGAACAGCTGCATATTACGAAGCCAGATTTATTATTGTAAATACAATCCACGCCCTTTTGAATCTCGTTGCTCATCTCGAAATTAGCTCATGTTAAGGGACTTATCTATGACCTATTTTTTTAACATGTCTTTTGCATATCATCCTGTCGTAATTGTATTAAAAAATAAAGAATTGTCTATTTTTATATTGGAACTGTAGTAAGGTTAGGTTAAATTCCTGAAAAGTTAGGTTAGATTAGCGTTCAAATGTGTTATGTCACTGCCAAGAGCGTAGTAAAAAAGCGCGTTTTCACGGGTCAATTTGAATCGAACGACTTGGGTCGTTCCACTAGATCGAACGTGAAATAAGGTTTACACCAGATGATTGTATTGAAGCGACAGTAAAAATTTAAAATGGCGTCAAGTGAGATAATTTGTTGTGCAATACGAGAGCAACTATTAAAAAAGTAAAAAAAAAGTAGACGGCGACGTTGGTGGACACGGCCGTGGATTCTGAGACGAGATGCCCTTGGTGCATCAAATGGACTTCTGAAAGAGTTAGTTCTAGAAGATCCAGAAAACTATCGAAATCATCTAAGAATGGATGAAACTCATTTTGAACAACTCCTACAGAAAGTTGCGCGTCTATTGAAACACTTGCGTGCAAAACACTACATAGACTAGTTGGTTCTTGCCGATTTAGCTGTTTACACGTTCAATCACGATCGTTTGACGTATAATCGGCCGCGATCGTTCGGCAAAAGTAGAGAGTCTTTCTACTTTGATTGAATCGAATTACTCCGCCGAACGACCAAGCCGAAAGTTGGTTTACACATTCAATTTGCTTTCGATTCAATGGTCGTTCGATTCAAATCGACCCGTGAAAACGCGCCTTAAGGCAACAGCTCCCTTTCTGCGTTTGTGAAGCACTTCCGCGAGAGGGCAGCAGTGTCCGTGAATTTTAACCTAACCTCCTGAAATGTTCTGACAGTTGAGACAATTCGATTCTTTCAAAATGTAAAATAATAACGAATAAAAGCATACTTCGATGATTTATTTATTAACACACCAATGTAATTTAGAAAACTCAATTTATTAGAAGCTTCAGCTTAGTAAAAAGACAGACTACCAGCAGAAAATTAAAGACGAGTAAGTACTGTTTTAATATTAGTCAAATATGTATGTAGAATAACAATTAACTAGTAAAAACACAGTTAAGAAGCTGAGAAATATTTATATGAATTATTTTTAGGCAGTTAAAAGAATTGTACTTCGGATCACTGTTGATAATAATCACAACATATAAAAATTTTCTTTTGCTGTAATTTTAACAACCAACATCATTTGTATTTTAGTAGCAGCTACATGTTACAATGGAAAAAGATGGTTTAATTTAAAATTACACTAATGCTAAAATAACTGCAATTTAGCATACTCTAGGATTTCTAAATAGGTATTTCTTTTCAGATCATATTTAGCTATGTCTCTAATGATTGCAATATTTTTTAGGATTCATAACAACACGAATGAAGGAAAAGTTAAAAGAGCCTCTTTACTTCATTTGAATGAAGTCTGCACAATTTTCGTTTCCCAAACCAATGGTATACAGTGTGATTCATAACATGTGGAAGAATTTTCAGGATAGATTCAGAATCTAAATATAATCGAAAAAATTCTCATAAACATGGACCTGAAAACCATTTATTATAGGGTTACAGCTTCTTGAAGATGAACCAGGCTAATCACATTTTGTAGATAACTTTTGCAGTAATTGCAGTCAAAATTTAAAATTTCATACGAGCATTATTCACGTCATTAGTTATTCATGTATTTGTAATAATTTTGGTTTGAATAAGAACACTCGAGGTGTCTCATACGGGGGGGGGGGGGGGGGTCACGTAATATCTTCTACATATTTTAGTTTTTAGCATTTTTTTGGACTTTTGGATATAAAATTTTATTCTCCATACAAAATTGTACAAAAAATGTGCTCGTGTTGAAAATCTCTAAATCTAACAGTTTTCGAGATAATACCATGCTTTTCTAAAATTAAATTGCCATGAAGGTCTAATAAGTGTTTTCTTAATACGATAGAATAGAATAGTTTCCACAAAACTGTGAGAGTAAATTCTATAAACATGCGTCCATAAAAGCTGCTTATGAAATTAAACCTATGGAAGAGGTAATATTGTTCCCACTTCTGTAGACTGCAACTTGCCCGGTAACGAAGCGTTTTTGGGCAAATATTTATAGGAACTTTTCATTATTTTCAGATTCTTAATCTGTACTGAAAGTGCATCCCAACATGTTATCAATCATCCTGTGTGCATCGCCACATATAACCACAAAAATATGCGTTGATTCCTCAACTGCAACTGGTATGTCACCATCCCAGTGGCAGAATTACCAGGTCGAGGACCCTGTGTTATGATTTCCTTGTCGACGTGCCATCATAGTAGGACAAGGACATATATAATAGTGACTACTTGTTCAGTGAAAGCTGCATTTGTATTTATTCAAAGGGTACAGACATGCAGTGATGTAGTTTTTGAGAATATGGAATTTGTAAAAATTTTGTTAAAGGGACTTTATGGTTTAATTATAATTTTTTGCAGACTTGCAAAACGCATTAATTGTTTGATTTTTTAATGAATATATGTTTATATCAAGTATATTTTATTGGAATGCTTAAGTTAACATGCTAAAAAAATACTAAATTAGTTAACGTAGATTTTAATGTTTTCATTTTTTTTACGTATTTCTGTGTTTTAATCCTGGTTTATACAAGCTACCATTAGGTATTTAAATCTTAGGTTAGAGGTGAATATTATTCACTGTTTATTGTGATCTGTATAATAGGCAGGAGTCCTGAAATTTTGTAAGATAATCGCTATCCGCACACAAATAAATAATAGACTTTTGAAGCACTTAAAATACTTTTTTTTATTACTAATTATAATGTTAAAGAGATGCACTATGTCTAGAGTGACTGTTCGCATAGATTTTGTCAATACAGTACAATTTTAATGTATTGTTATATACTGATTTTTGTTTCTAGTCTATTTTTAATGTTTTAAATTACGTTTATCATTTTGTGCTTATGCGGTTTGTATGTTACACAATTATAATATGTGCAGGTAGATGGTATCCTCGTAAGCAACTGTTAACCGAAACGACATTAAAGCACTGCATTCATTCTACGATAAAATTGTGCAGTTACTTCGTTGTTTTCTAATTCGATTACATCTTTATTTAAATCTAAAATTTAATATTACACCCTAAAAGATCTCTTCATTTGTGGTTTTAATTTGAATATAAAGAAGAAAAACTTTAAATAGAAAAGTTGTGTAATTAACTGCTGCATAACTCTAAATTATTATCAGTTATACTAAGTGTTTAGAGACGCCCGTACAGCGTTTTACTTTGTTATTTTAAATAGAACACCCTGTATATTAATAAATGTTTAGATTGTACATTTAATTATAAGTATAAAAGTATTAACGTTTAATGATATTAAAATTAACGGTTTTCGAGTTATTTAAATTTTTGCAAAAGTTTTGACTAATATTAAACAATTAACACTTTAGATACCAAAAAGTTTACGTTTCCCTATGTTGCACCGATTATTAACACATTATAAAGTATTTGGTGGTATGGTAAAACAGCAGATTATTACACAGGGCATTTATAATTTATTGTCCATTTTGCAAAACTAAATTTGCAATTTACAACAAAATTAAAGAAACTACGAAAAAACGTAGAAATATTAATTTTTTGGTATAACAAACTATGTATCAAATCGAAAAAAAAATTAATTCTACATTGGACCCTGTTTAAAATTGCTGGGTGTTCCATTTGAAAAACAAAACTTATTGACACTTGAAGTTTCGTGAAATGAAAAATAAATTATGAGCACCCTGTGAAATAATCGAATTCTGTGTAATGTGTTAATAATCTGTACAAAACAGCGAAACCGAAAGGTATTTTGCATCCTAAACATTTTAATGTGAGTCAACAAAAGTCAAAATTTTTGCAAAGCAAAAGAAAGGTTTTTCCCAGATTAACTGAGAGAGTCGCTACTTGTTGCACCATCATCATATTTAACAAAAACAGTTTTTGTCCAGAAAAAAATTATTACAATTTTTGGAAGGCCAAAAAACGTACAATGTTTTATTTTTCTTCGTCAGGGAGGTGCATATACATATTTTTAGCGTTTGATTTGATAAAGTGAGTACAACTCGTTTCCGACATTTTTAGTAAAAACAAACCTTTACCAATTCCTCCATGAAATTACCTGGAAAATATACATCACTAGGCACTACAAAATAATTGCATTCATTACATAGTAGTGTTTTTTAAAGAAGTCATATAGGCGTAGATGCGAACTGAGAGGCGGGTGATCTAATTTTTAATATGGTTGAAAATTCTTGCTAATCTCAATATGCTTCAAATAGGCTGTCAAACTGTTATATTTTTACATCACTTGATTATACTTATTAAAGGCTATGAAATAATGACAATTTGTATTGATTGAACATTTTGTTTTTGAGCAATCGGGTATTAAGGTAAAAATTTTCAAAAATTGGTAGCGGCCTTAGTTTTAAGGATATAGCATTCGGGAAAAAAAAACATTTCATTTGCCTTTAGACTTACTATAATATTATTTTCTCAATTCCAAAAAGGTGCATATAAAAAAATTTAAACCAAAAAATATGTATAATTTCCTTGTCCAGTTAAAAACCTTACAGCGCACTTCCTACAACTATAAAACTTTCACATACCAAACCTTATTAAAATCAGGCAGAGTTCCAGATACAGGAGAACGAACACACCCACCCACCGACAGACAAACATTTTACAAAAACCACTTTCCGGGTTCCTTGGACCCCAAAACGGGTACTTTCATTAAAATCTGAAATAGGAAAATTTGCATGAACTCATAACAGTACCCACTTCAGTAGAAGTATAAGAAAGTATAATAAAAGCTCAAAATTCAAAATTTTGTTTTTTAATTTCACTGCAAAGCAACAATCATTTATTTCTGAATCAAACCACCGTAGGATTATCTCATGAGTGAACAAAAGAAAAAATATGTTCTATAAATTGTTTATTATATAATTCAATATTAAAGTACATACTTGATAAACAACTAAAAGGTTAAACATGGAATATAAATAGTTGAGGTCTACAATTCCTTTTAAGTTCTGCTTCTATTATGACTGATATGTTACGCTATTTATGTAACTTTATAGGAAAACGCTAGGTACAATAATACTTTAACAAAAAAGCTTGAGGTAATATCCAATAAAAAAATTGCAACTTTTAAATAGGAATGGCTTAATATGTAACAACCAACTAAACATAATGACATTTAAGATTGTGGAGACTGAACGCTATTGATTGTTGTAGATAAACGATTTTCAAGTGCCAGCTGTTGAACATTATGTGCAACAGTATCAGGAATTGGCAGTGGCTTGGCTACACCTATACGTACTATGCCTTTAGGTGCTCCTTTAAGTGCTTGTACTGCTTGATCTAAAGAAGCATTTTCCAAAACTGTATCGTTTACAAACAGTAATCGGTCACCTGGAATTAATCGTCCATCTAACTGTGCAACACCCCCCGGAACTAAACTTCTAATTACAATGACAGTGTCATTGGGATCTATGGGGTCTTGATAATCTAGAATAGAGAACCCTAAACCCCGTTCTCCTTTCACTAATTCTATTATTTGAGGCTCGGAACTCCACATCGCTAATCCAGTTAAGGGTTCAAGAGATCTAGATTTCATTTTATTAAAAGAAGTATCTGCATTGCCAACTGAAGCTACACTGGTAGTAAGGGAACCATCTGACTTTGCTTTGACCAACCTATCAGATGCAGGTAACAAATTTTGCAAACTTCCGCCCAAAGCCCCCCTCTGCGAAAACGGCGACCCTTGTGAAACTCGATAGGTAGCTGGATTACATGCGTTACGACCACAGACCATCCTCACATTTATTGGAAGCTCCTTTAAAATACTAACAACTTCATGATGGTTCATGCCCAGTAATCTGTGTCCGTTAACTTCCAAAAGTTCGTCTCCAGACCTAAGCTTACCGTTTCTTCCAACAGGTCCTTCGGGTAAAATAGATCTGATATAGTGGTGTGGTCTCACTTCTTGTCCGTCTTCAACATCTACGGTGCCCTCCAAGCTTATACCAAGGCCACCACGTTCCCCAAATTTAGTCAATTGAGCCACAATTATTTCTGTATCGGAACCTAAGACTTTTAACCACTTTGCTTTAATGGCTTCTTCAATGGTAGGAGTTAATTCGGTTATTTCATATTGTTTCTGTTGCAAAAAGGTGAGATGTTCGTTTTTCGTTTCAAGAGGTTCTTCTTCGACTGTTTCATGCGAGAAGTCTCCTTCTTCTGTCAACGGAAATCTGAAATTGATGTTGAAATAAATAAAATAATTTAAATAAAAAAAAGAACACGGTTAGTAAACTTACAATCACATAGAATACACAACTAATGTGGGCAAGTGATGGTTTTAAGCTAAAATCGGTTATATTAGTAGAAGCTACAAGTCACAAGCGTTAGTTACAATAACAACAATATAGCATCTAGCACAACAACCACCTTATAGCATAACCCGTAATAGTTAAAAGACATGATGTAAATTAAAATGAGATTCTAGTACAACAACACTGTAGGCTCGAAGGGCTGAAGATTTATTACCGTGGTACTCGAGGAGGGCTCGAGGGCGTAGAAGGTTTAAGTTCACTGGCTGCAATTGCTTGCTGCAGCTGCTCATACTTGGGGCCATGCAAGTACCGCTCCAGACACAACCTAACAATATTTCCGCTGCTTCGTAACACTTCCACGGCTTGAAGATTCGTGTATCCTTGCAATGAACGTCCATCTACTTCCACAATTCGGTCATTTACCCGTATTTTTCCACTAAGATCTGCTGCACTACTTTTACTAACACTTTTAACAAAAATTCCGGACAGTTCCTCTTTTTCACAGACATAACCGGCTATTGTTATACCAAGACCATTATGATCTTTCTTTAGTTCTACTGTAAACTTTTCCATTTCGGGCATTTTTACCCCCATGTCTAGATTTAACAAAGGCAACGATGGAGATGCAGGAATTCGGGGAAGACCTGTATAAGCCTTTGATTGATCAAATGGAACTACTTCACTGAAGTCGGCATTTTTATGAAATATTGGAGAGTATTTATGTTGAATTAGATAACGGTCTAATTCTGTAGGTTCAGTTAACAGTCTTGTTGGCACTAATGGAGCCGAAGAACTTAAATATTTATAGTCAGATGAAGAAATTGAAAGATCTGCTGGCCGAGCAACTACTAGCCTAACATGTGTACCAGATTGTCTTAAAACCGTAGCTACTTGTTCCGATCCCATTTCATGTAGATTCACCTCGCCAATCTGTAATCATTACATATATGGGCAATTTTTTTAAATAACACATTAAAAAATGGGCTGGTACTTTCCCATACTTTTTACGTTTTAAGTATTCTCGCGCCAACAAATGACGAAGAGATATAAGAATATTAAGCTACGATAATTTCGTCTAAACCACATGACAGTACGGAACCACCCGCTCTACAGCTGATTAGATGAGCTTTGGATGTTAAAACTAAAAATCAATATAAATAGTTCATTTAAAAAGTTATTTAGGTAGGCAATAGCAAATATGATTTAACATTAACATTTAAAAGACCTGTTGTTAAATGATCTAATTAAAATTAAACCACGGTTACATCAGTTCTTCACTTAGATTCTGCATAAATGTTAATCTAGACTCGTTTTTTATTTTGAAGGACTACAACTCGTTTTCAAAATTTGAAAAACCATTACAAAAAATTTTTGTAAAAATGGGTCAAGGGGGTTCCGGAGATATGGGGGAACAAATGCACCCACCCACCCAAACTCAGACGATTTTTAAAAATCACTCCTCTTTTGGGTTCTTTGGACCCCAAAACGTGTACTTCCGTTAAAACTTGAAAATTTACATGAAATCATAACTTTCTATACTTCAGTAGAAGTGTGGGAAAGTAAAAACAAAGCTTACTTGTAAAATATGATCACCACTTTGCAATCTACTATCTCGGTCTGCTACACCCCCTGGTAAAATAGTTTTAACCACAACTCCCATGGTTCTCACTCCAACTATACCAAAACCGAGACCCGTTCCATCATTAACAAGATCAATAGCTTCAACTTGAGCCCATTCCGTGCTCAACAATGTATCCGAACCAGCTTTTGAAGCATCACTGACGGCTGAAGGTGACCTATGCACACTGTCTTCATCTGGACGCTGAACTATTGCCAAACCTTGAGCTTTTTGCAAAAGACGTAGTGCCTGCATCATATACAGTAGTTAGAATCGTATAATTTATTATAAAACTACTTACTTCTTGGTGTGAAATGTTGGGATCCAATGGTTTGCCATCAACGAGAAGAACTTTATCGTCAGAAACATTAAAATTATGTACTTGAGGCGAGCCTGGAGAAACAGGTGCTGAAGGCACTCTCTGTTCGTCAAAATCCTGGGAATGATGGAAATCTTCTGCATAACCAGGGTCATATAGTTCACCACCAGGTGGTACATTTATTGCAAGTTCACCTGATGGAGTAATATCAAAATCTACTGGTAATATTGAAGGGTGCTGCCCTAACTGTTGATTTAACTCACTCAGTGAGTCCTGGACAGTAACTATACTTCTAAATATTGGATTTTCTAACACAGATATTAGTAAATTTAAGTCTTGACTAGTGTTTGACTGCAATTTAGTATCTTCTAAATCATCCACTGTTTGCTTTATGTCTTCTAATAATTGTAGCGCACTAGATATATCGGCATTTAAATGCATTGTACAACTTAAATCTTATCGATACAACTAATTAACGAATAAATAAATAAAAACAATAAAATGACAGTGACAGATCGAAATTATCTAAGGACGTTCAAGCACGTGAAGTTAGGCACTTCCAGAATCCAACTTCCAAAATCCAGCGGCTGCATTCAGTGTGTTTAGGATATGCGTCAAGGATGATCAGAAATTAATTAAACGTGCAGGAAATAATATGGACCGTACTCAACCTGTTTTAAAACTGAAACATTCCTTTCTTTATTTTAAAAAGCAATAGTTAATGCTTTTATGAGTTTAAGTAAAACTTGTAGTTAAAAATGTAGAAGAACAAAATCGTACCGCTTAGGAACTTGCTCTTGTAAAGCACTTGAAGCCAATATTGTCAAATAACCGTAGAATTCGTAAAACATTTTAAAATTTACTAACTTACTTTCTTCAATACATCAAAAATAAAGATTTTTATACTTTCAAACAACTACGATGTTCCTTCTCAATGCTTCGCATCCTTTTAGCGAAAGAAACAATAAATATGAACGAAGCACTTCGCCTGGACTTTCCTATACTTTGTATGTTGTTACTTATATCATATGTTTAAAAGTATCTTATTATTAGTGTGTTACGCCCCAACATTGACTACAATAACATCCCTCTACTTTTACCATTGTACCGAGAGCATAGCTGCATAATAGTCATATTATAAGAACATGCTTCATGATACTAAAACTTTCATATAAAAATAATAGTATAAACTTTTTGAAAATCGTTTTATTTAACCAACTACTGACTAGATAAAAAGAGTAGTGAAGCAAAGGTCGACTCTCTTTAACAGCTAAAACAAGTTTACAGCAGCTTAACATTAAAATTACAGCTAGCCGTGTGTCTGCTTGCTCATACGCCGAAGGACTATGATCAAAGCCTGGGAGTTTCACAAACTTCAGATAGAAAGAGAAAGCTAAAGATGTAAAGTAACCTGATAGTACGCTGAAATGTTTTTGTATGGAATATCGATTTTTCTTTTTTTTTGAAAAAGTTTTTTTAGAATTGGAAAAAACCAACGACGGAAGAACAAATTCGCACCTTAAAAATTAAGGTAAGAACTTTATTCTACTATCACTTATGAGCTATTCAGCCTTAATATAAATTTTTTATCAACCCTGTTTATTAAATAAACGGGTGGGAATATTCGATTTAAAAAAATTCACAGAAGGTGTCACAAAAAAATTAGCGGACTGAGACACAAACCAAATTGTAGGTGATCTACTGTTCAATAAGCCTACAAAATTAAACAAAAAAGTGTGTGGCTAGTTTTTGAGGAATATTTATTTTGGAAATACCCAAAACTTTAGAAGTTTTGTTACCTTCATAGTTTTTAACGTTTTCAAAAATATTTGTGCGCGGTAACATTTTGTCTCTATAGAGCTATTGCGATACAAAATTTGAACCCGATATGTCAACCTGTTTTCGAGTAATAAGGTGCTGAATTCAAAATCTTCAAAATCTCGCAGTTGCCTTCATTTTAAAGTTAAAAAGTCTGAAAAAAAATGCATTTAATTTGCTTTAAGGTCTTTTATAAGATTCCGTTTCTAGATTTAAATGCTACCAAAAAACCTCCGCCTCCGGGTTCGAATTTTTTTAAAGTTTATTTTTTATTATGCATTTTTCTTACACCTCCACTTTCCAAAGCTCAATAAAATCGAACCATTTGTTTGGGAGTTATGGAGACCACATACTCATCCACCCACAGACAGGCATTTTTTTAAACCATTTTTTAGGCCCCCTTCTGAGGTCCAAAAACGTGTATTTCCCTCTTCTTCTTCTTTTTCTTCTTCTACTTTCTCCAACATCACTTTTATACATAACAAAAGTTAATAATATTTGTATACACTACTCCCCTTTCAGCAAATCTCGCCCCCACCCAATGAAATTGAAATTAATTTTATTTATCCACATATTTACACTTAATAAGGGTTTTGTTGATTAGCAAATAGAAACTACTGAACGGCTTCTTACAGCAAAACTAGAAAGTTGAGATTTACACTAGTAGATTATTTCATCTTTTTCTAGCTTTTAAATCCGCTTCATACTACTTTATTTTTAGAAAACCTTGCTGGCCGCCATTTATGATCAACGTTTTCTGATCAGCGAAGCTTTATAAAAAAATACAGTTATTATAATCAAAGTTTAAATGGGGGGATAAAGAGGGAAGAGTTGTATAGATGCATGTAGTGTAATATATAGTAATTTTAAATATAAAGTGTCAAGTTTTTAAAAGAGAGAAGAGTTTTTTACTGATTGGAAAAATTAAGTACACCAACTAACAATGTGGCTAGGATTAAAACAAAAATCAAAGTGTTTAAATACATGAAATCTGAATGAGTAAATAGTTGCTTCACTGTAGGTTATCCGCTGAACTGACATTTTAACCTTTTGTACCACCAGGTTGGAGCGTGGATATGGACACGAGCATCACAGTATTTTTTTTTGTTAATTATTGAAAAAAGTATATCAAATACGTTATCAGTACTACTAAAGTATTTTAAAATATCTAGTAAATTCTAAACATACGCAAATTTGTGTAGTGTATTTACATGTTTTATGTTTATATTGTAGAAGCACGTGGAGGGTACCATTAGTAGGAAATAAGACAAAGTGTCAAAAAACTCTTTTGTAGTACACTTCCATTTCTATAGATAAAAATTAAAAAATCAGTAGTAATTCTTTTTCTATTGTCTCCTTTAAAGAAGCGTACAGCAACTGTTATTTCTTTATTTTGTTCTTAAATTTTGTAGGAGAAAAAACAAACAAAACTAAAAATAGGTTTTACTATTTCAGCAAAGAAAAGTTAATTAATATTTTTAGCATTCCGCTATTAACAGAAATTATACAGGATAGAACACTTAAACATGCCGAAAAAATTACAGCACACAACAATCCTCTGTTAAACGAGCTCCCACATCACCAGGTCATCAGAAGACTCAACAGACGTTGGCCTACTAATTTCCACTAAAGAGGACCCCTCACTGTATAAAACATACACGAAGGGAGGGACCCTCATCATGCCATTTGTGAATATATCAAATTACCTTATAGAATATCATATGTATTCTGATTGCTGATATTATGTAAATAAAAAAAATAATATTTCGTGACTCAGCTGACATAATTACGTTTTTCTCAGTATTTTTAATGCCTTTTTACCGAACATAAAATTTGTAACTTTGTGAAAGTATACACAGCATTTTAAATTAAAATTTATTGTTCCGCTTTTTCAGCAATTTTAATGGTCGGTCGATGGACGAAGGGGTAGCTGGATGTTTGTAATTGAAAGCTGATTTATGTGCGAGATGTATGGACATTGACGAATTTCACATTTCTGTTTATGACGTGGACAAATATCATGAAAATTTACTAACTGCTGTACTGTAGGTTTAAAAATAAGTTTAGATTAAAATAAGAAAAATTAAAAATGAGCGAAGCACTTCGCCTAGACTTTCCTATACTTTAGAAATTGTTAGCTACATTATATAATATATAATATTCAAAAGTATTTTTGTATTAACGCTATACGCGTCAACATTGACTACAATAAGATGAAATTATTCTTACCATTGTACCGCTCAGTTTTTAATAATGTAGGAAAAGAATCTTCTAATGTCCTTTCAAATTTGAATTTTGTATTGCAAAAACTATTCGAAGTACGCATATCGTACAAAAAAAGAACCAGGTTGATGTTAAAACATAAAGTTAATAAATATCAAGCTAATTTGGAAGTTATCGCGCGCGGTTCAACAGGATACGATAGATTAAGTCTATTTAAATCATAAATGGCATCAAATTAAGTTTCTATAACCGTAGTTGTATCTTCATCATAAAATAAGTGGGGGCTTTTAACCACATTTGCATGAATCGTTGTTTGCGTATAGAAAATAGATATATTGCGTACTGAATTTAAAAACAAAACTTCCTGTTTTAAGCTGATAAGTCAAAAAGTTTATTTTAAAGAAGTCGAAATTGTTTGTTATTAAAAACCACAAAAATTTTAACAAATATTTCTTAGTGAAGATAGGAGTATAAGTTTTTTAAATGTTTATAGACAAAACGAAAGCAAAGCTTATTCTTGCAAATGATGCTGAAAATGATAACCTCACTACCCCTATGCATTTCTGCTGTTCCCTAAGAATATAAAAACTGATTGCAGTTCTTCATAATTAAAATTTATAGAATAAAATTTGAAATTTACTATGAGAATACATTATTTTGATTTGTTCACACGGTCTATAAATTCAAAGAACGTTCATTATTGTTATTCTCGTTAAAACTGATAAGATAATTTGAGTTGTTATTTAATATAGACGCTACAGTGGTTAGGAAGTGCATTGTCACATTGTCATTAATTCATTACAGTATAAACAACATAAGTTATTCATCTAAATGTATTTCTCAAACTTCTAGATTAAAACAAAACAATTTATTACGTTTAGGAATGTTTATCTTAAATATTACTACATGTTTAACATTCATGCAATTTTAATAGAGAATAATTAAGTTCACTGCAGTTTAGATAAACGACGTAATTTATCAGCATTTAATATTCAATGTAGATTTTTCGACACATTTTGCTTATTTTTACTTTCCTATACTTTCAGTATAGGGAAGTATTGATTTCATGAAAATATTTAAAATCGAGATTTTGACGGAAACACATGTTTGGGCATGTCTGCGCGCGCTCCGTAACTCCCAAATGCATTGGCGAAATAAGCTCTTAAAATAAATCCGAAATAGGAAGCTGAAGTAAGACATGTTTGTTTGGTAGCATTTTTTTCCAAAACCAAATTTTATAAATTTGAAAACTGAATCCGATAGAGCAAATCCAACACTTTTCCCCGAACTTTTTAGCTTACAAAATCGTGGCCGGTACGGTTTTTTAAAAATTAAGAAGAAAAAACGATGCTTTTTAATATAAACAACGCATTTTCCGGCAGTTACGTAATTTTAACTACGCCTATCAATTAGTTATGGTTAAAAAATATATTTATCATTCTTTGCATATTTTTGATAACACTTTAAATAAACCATTTAAATCGATTTTTAGTCGGAAATCCGAAGCGCATCTAATCAGCTGTACGGCGGAGAGTTTTTATCGAACTCTCAAGCTTCAAAAAGGCAATTAAATTACACTTTTGCAAATACGGCAAGTATTAACATCTAGTATGGAAAAGTCCACTCGAAGTTAACACTTCAGCTTATTTATTTTGCATTTATTTCGTGGCGATGATGTCTCACTACATTTGCGCGCCGCTAAAGGTCATGGGTATCCTGATTTTATAGTAACTGTTAGGGCTATGCTATAAAATTTCAAAAATATAAATTTTTTCGTGTATGGGAAAGTTCGGCGAACTACTTTCTTTTATTTTAAGACCACGCCTGATTTATTCATCGTTGTGAGATAAAGATCAAATTTGCTGTCTTTTTTCTCTGTATGTTTTTCAAGATAAATTGAATAAATAAATAAGTTGTTACGAAAGCCATTGTAATATTTATTTTTGGCAATTTTGTTGTGATAAATAAGCGAGCAATACTCTAATCAAATATTCCATTTTTACGACTTAGATAAATTACCGCATATCTTACGAAATTCCTTCTTTCTCTTCTCACTATTTCAGTTTGCAAGATAAGTTTATAGAAAATACTTCAAACCCTCATGAGTGTTGCTTGGGATGTTTCTTAAGTAGTAATTATATCAACGAACCACAATTAACAAATTATGACCTCTTCACATCTTTACTTTTAACGAGGATTATTCATTGTGAAGACTAATTAAAATAGGTAGATTCTAGTACGCGCGTATGACCAATTGTCAGTAAAGTACCGCGCAAAAGTAGTTTTCAGAAATCGTTCATAGCAGCTTCATTATTTATGAACTCTGAACCGGCCTTAGTTTAATCTGTATAAATGACCCCTGGAAGTTTATGAACTACTGCCCTATCAGTGTTAATCTTTCAGTACTACAGGACACTTGGCTTTAAGTTAGCGGCAAATTAATTGTGTTTTAATTTAGCGTGTATTTGTGTGTAAAGTGTGATAGGTTAAATAATTAATAATCGCCCAAACCTGGGGAAGTAAAGTTTTTATCAGAAGCCATGGGGGCTTTGGTCCTCTTGCTGCTAAGTGTTGCGGCTTTTTCAGTCGGTGAGTTCTATTACAATTCGTTTTTTTGAAAGTCACGCATCTACAGAAAATTCGATTTTCATTTTTATCTTCAGATTGAACTTTACACTTCTGACGCACTGTTTTGCATAACATAAAAATAATAGATTTAACTAGAAAACCGTATCTTAATAAACATGGCCAATATTTAACTTAAAAACAAACTGGGAAATGTTGAATATACTTGTAAAAATAAATTAATTTTAGTACAAAATTTTCCAAAAATTTTATTTTTCAGGAAATGCCCATCCGACGACATTTCAGTGTTCTAGATATTGCAAAGGTTCGTTACTTAATACCTACAACAGTACACGTATATGTATTGTGTTTAAACTAACAACAAAAAATTCAAAAATTTGTAGAAGATTGGAGCAAATTTGGTTACGAAGTTGGAAGTTCCTATCTATACAACTACAATGGGGTTGTAAGAACTATGGTAAATGCAACGAGAGATGGAGCAAATACTGAAAGTAGATTAGTGTTTACAACCCAAGTACAAATTAGTGTGGTTTCGACATGTGATTACTTTATGCACTTATCAAATACAAACTTTCAAGAAATTTACACAAACAAGGATGCTGTTATTACACACACTCCGGAAAAAACCAAGGAAATTGCCTCCTTTAACAAACACCCATTGTATTTTTCCTTCCAAAATGGTCGTATTGAAACCGTATGTGCTGAAGAAGAAGACCAAGACATTTTAAACATTAAAAAAGCAATTTTATCAGCTTTTCAAAACAGTATGCCCAATTTAGAGGAAGATGCTGTCGTTTACGAGGTTGCAACATTTTCTAAAATTACATTTAAATTTTCACACTAAACAAATACTTTGCAGACTGATATATCCGGCAACTGCGAAACTCAATATCAAATTGAAGACTCTACGTCCAATTTTGTTATCAAAAAAATAAAAAATCTGGAAGCATGTTCCCATAGAAAATCTCGCCATTTGTCTTGGTTGTCTGTGCCATATACCAAAAGTTCCAAACATTCCGTTTCCTTGTTAAGGTAAAACCTTACTTCGCTTAATTGCAAATTTTATATAACTGCTGTTTTAGGAGTAAACAAACGTGCAAACAGCGGTTTAGTGAAGATCTAATTTTGAAATCAACTCACTGCTCTGAGGAACACTTGTTTCAACCTTTTTCAAATGGTGACAATGGAGCTGTCACTTATTTATCTCAAACTCTTGAATTTGTATCAAAAAATAAAAAACATCGAAAGGTTGCATGTAGGTTTTTTGTATCTTCTAATTTAATTTAATAATTCGTACTTCCTTCTATTATTTTAGTACCAAAAAACGTTCGTTATGAAACTTTACTTAACAACTACAAGGTTTATGAAGAATCCAAAAGCAACGAAATTTTATCTGTAAAAAAACTTTTGGAAAATCTTGAAAGAAGAACTACAGACGGAGTAGAACCCGACGTTCCAAAATTGTTTTCTCAACTTGTACATGAACTGCAAAAGCTAGACCATAATGCAATGGTCGAAGTTTTCCAATCTGTTAAACATTCATTAAAACAAAAGTATTATTTCACATCATCCTTCAATAAACGCTCAAGATTTAGAATCTTTAACTTTCAGAAAATTTGTGCTAGATGCAATGCCTTTGATTACAACTGTAGATGGAATAAATACAATGAAAATGTTATATGATGAAGGCGAAGTTTCTGAATCTCAAATGAACTCTTGGATTGGATCCCTAGTATTTCTAACAAATATATCCCTGCCAACTATAAATGCCATAACAGTAAGCATTTTACCCTAATCTTAATATTATTAGAAAACAATTTAAGTTTGAGTTTTTTTAGCCTCTAATGGAAGCAAACAAGTCTATTAAACAAAAAGCTATCTTATCAGGGTCTACCTTGGTTTACACATATTGCAAAGAAGACCCGCGGTGTCTTGACAACCCCGAGATTAAAAAAGTGATAAATATAATACAGGAGCCTATAGTATCTAGCTGCATTCCAACTAGTCCTAACAACTACAACCAAGTTCTGCTTGCGCTTAAAGGAATTGGAAATATTGGCCTTACCAGTTCTTTGGATTACTTAAGAAATTGCTATTCGGTCAGTTAAAAATAATTTTAATTTGGACTCTTTTTCACAGTTTAATTTTTTTAAGAATACGGACTCTCCAATGGAACTACGCCTAGCGGCTATTGCGGCACATCGAAGGATAAACTGTGCCGGAAATGAAAACCTTGAACAATTTGAGGATTATTTCGCTGATGTTCGTCAAAACACCGAAATTAGAATTGCTTCCTATTTGGCAGCCATGCAGTGCGCTTCTTATGCAACTTTCGCTCGTGTTAAGGATGTGCTACGCACCGAGGAAACAAATCAAGGTAAAAAATACACATCGTTTCTTCAGCTAACGCTGCTTAGGGTTCTTCTAACTTCTTTTTTTTTGCTGATTTATAAAGTCTACTTGCATAACATTTAAACCCATGTACAAGTTTAAGTTAGACAACTCAACATCGCACTAAACCTTTATTATACCCGGTGTGAGATTATTAATGCGTGTTGATGTTTTTGCGAATAGTATGTGCGCCGTGTGATGATCGTTTTAAATGTAAGATGGGGAGGGGGCTGATGCTGATGCTGGTGTCACAACTTTTTCGCTGGAAAAGTAAAATAAGAATACGTGGTCTATACAGGAACGTACAGATTGCACGCAGCTTAAGCGTTAGCGCGCTCTCGCGCACGTGGCAATCGCGTTAGTGTCGCGCGAGTTGCCATACACGAGCCGTGGGCTACGCTTCCGCATTTTTATAATTTATGGAAATAGTTGTAGGGAACCACAAACACAAAATAGAATTCTGAATTAGAAAAAAAAATCAAGAAAAACGGTGCTAACCTTTACTCAAAATGACGCAGCGGAATTAAAATGAGAATAAAACAAATGCTAAGAAACAGGCCTCGATGATTTACTGGAATTACCTCATATGTTTGCAAATTTTGTCCAGTTACATGACGTTTTAAAATAAGGTATCACTTTAAGATTCTGTGAGATAATGCCTTTTAAATGTTTCGGCTCTTTTTTGTCCTAATATGGTACATCATTAGAAAGCTAATTCAATGGACTTTAACGATCAGTATCAATTTTTTTGTTTTGGTTATAATTATAAGTAACAGAGAGGTGTTTCTGATTTTGTTGAGTTTGGATAAGCCTAGTTAGCCTAACAGTAACCATATAAGATTGCAATGCACAATGCGCAACATAGTCGCCGCGGGCTATGAGAATACAAGTGTAGATAGACACCGCAAATTGTGTAATTCTCCTTCCCTCTCCCTCGAAATTGATGCAAAAAAAAAGATTGTTGCAAAAGGATTGGTTCGGATAAAAAATAACAGAGAACAGCAATTAAATTTTTTTGAATGAAATTGTAAAATGCAGGAAGAGAGGGAGGATTTTCCTCCCTTAAATATTATTGCGTTTAATTTAGCCTAAAATGCGTGTTTTATTATCCCGCAATTATTAAATAAAAGACAATTAATTTTAAAATTTAAAAAATTTAAAGAAAGCGCCGCGTCGTAGAGAACTAAGCGCATGGAGCTAAAACCAAATTATAGTTACTATCAAGGTCTATAACTCTATAAACCTACAACATTCAAAGAAAATCATGTAGCCAGTTGAAAATATTTTTTTGAAATTTTCCAAGATATATAAACCATTTTATTACATAGTTTTTAAACAAAATGGTAGTAATTAACAAATTTCGTAGAAAGCGTCACAGAAAAATTAGCAAATTGTAGCTCATCCGTAGCTCTATAAGCCTACAAAATTTAAAAAAAAACGTGTTCTCTAGTTTTGGGTAATATTTTTTGTTCCTTCTCAAAACTGTAAATTTCTTCACTTCACAATTTTCATGGTTTTAGAAACTCTTGTACATAGTAACATTGCGTCTCTTTAGGGCTATTATAATAACCAAAGATTATGTCGGTCTCGGTAAATAGGCATTCACGGGTATGCAAATGTAAAAATCAATTTTATATTTAAAATCGATATCCAACTAAGTTTGATATGACCAAATCACTTTTATTTTGTTGTTTCTATATTTCAGTCGGCTCCTTTGTTTGGACACACCTTACCAACTTACAAGAGTCTTCATCGCATTGGAAGCACAATTTAAAAAATTTAGTGGAAAATGAATTTTTACGCAATAAATTCAGCACTGACATGAGAAAATATTCGAGAAACTACGAGGTCTCCACGTATTTTGATTCACTGAACACTGGAGTGACTGTGGAGAGCAACGTGGTGTTTACTTCTGAATCTTACTTACCCAAATCCGCCATGTTAAACTTCACTTTAGATTTATTTGGAGAAACCGTAAATATGTTTGAAATTGGAGCAAGGATGGAAGGTTTCGAACAAGTTGTTGAAAATTTATTTGGACCAGAAGGCTACTTTCCTGAGGAATCCATTCGGAACGTTTTGGAGAGTGCTAGAAATAAAGAAAACGATCCCCAAGAAAAAATTCAAAAATTGCGAAATTCATTTACGACTCAAACTACTTTTAAGGAACCTACCGGACTTTTGTACGCCAAAATATTCGGAAACGAAATCGCTTACACGCATTTTAAGGATCTTGAAGGTCTTGTAGGTGGACCAATTGATGGACGCAGTATCTTAGATGCTTTAATGAAACTTTTTAGGCAACAGGATGTTGATTACACGAAGTCCTTTGTGTTTCTAGATTCATATTACAAAGTACCAACAATGCTTGGATTTCCACTAGAATTAGCGGTAAATGGTACAGCTACCATAGGACTGACAGTTAAAGGCAAAATAGATGTAAAAGATTTGTGGGCTCATAAATTAGCAATCGAAGGAAAAATTTATCCAAGTGCAGCTATTGAAATTATTGGAACTATGACGGTGGACTCTTTTATCAGCAAAATTGGGCTACGATCAGTGAATACTCTAAATTCAAACACTTACTTGGATGGACATGCTTTCATCGATAAGGGAAAATTAGTAGATATCAAGATTAATATTCCGAAACAACAGATGGATATAATTAATGTAGAATCTCAAGTTTACGTTGTTCAAAGTAATCGGGAATATCCCATGGATGATATCACTGATAACGTGGAGGATTGGCAAGGATGTACTCAAAAGTTATTTAGTACCGTCACGGGTTTGGAATTGTGCTACCGCATGCGTTATGTCAACGCTTCGTTATCCTCCGCCGCACCATATTTTCCTTTAACGGGAAAATTCAAATACTCTATGGATGTCAAAAAAACTGACGTGTTTGATAGTTACCAACTAAGTTTGAAAACTCACACTCAAGTAAAACAATACCGACCAATTTACTCTATGTCATTTTCTTTGGACACGCCAAACTCACTTGTCGATCGCAAAATTGAAACTTCTTATCTTTTGGATTGTGAGAAGCTATCCCTCAACGCAACACTTGTATCACCTTTCGCAAATTTAGAAATAAACAGCAAAATTGGAGACGATTTTGACAATCTAGGATTTCTACTACAAACGAAACTAAATAACAATGAAGTTCTATTAGCAAAGATGACCTTAAAATCAACAAAAGTTGATAGTACTTGGAAGTACGAACCGTTGGCTGAATTAAAGTACAAAAATAGACAAGTGGCTGCATTATCAGGAAACGTGAATTACCTTCAGGGAAAACGGTACAATGCCGATTTAAAATTAGATAGTATTTCAAACGAACCTGTTTTCATTTCTGGTGACTTACATCTTGGTGCAAAAAAATTCAAACTGACTTCTTCAATAAAATCGAAGGACATCAATGGAAACGCTCATGCTGTTGTAATAAAAAAACCAGAATCAATTTCCATCACTGCTAAAACAACTTACGATTATCATAATTTTAAAGGACAAGTTCTTGATCTTGAATTTAAGCAGCATACGATAAGGATAGGAACTGTATCTGAAGAAATTTTATATTTAAGTGTTAATTCGACTCAAAACCCTTTATACAATACTATGCTGTCTTTCAACATGCGAAGAGATAAACTATATTTTGAAACAAAGGGCCTCGCCACTGTGTTTGGTACAACATCGGAAACCCACCAGTTATTGAAATTTTTAAGAACCATAGATCGTAACGACATGGCTTTAAAATGTTCCTTCACATGCGTTCAAAAAAACATAAATTATGATATTGACCTATCACATATTAAATCAGAAGATGCCTTTAAAGTTCGCGGTTTACTACAACTTAGTAAAGTTCAAAGATTAGAAGCATTAATCGACTACAATAAAGTTGTGGAAAAAAATCGTACATTAGACTTGCTACTGTATTATCCTAGACAGGCTTGGATTGTCAATGGTATTTTCAACCAAAAAAATGAAAAAGTGTTTAGTGTGTTCCTTCAAAGTTTTTACGAAATTGATGAGGAGAAGAAATGCCTATTGGTGCTCTCAGGACAATATACCAATTCGACAATAGTCCATTTTCAGAACCATACCATTACGGGAACAGTGGAAATTCCCGAAAGCGATGGTCAGTTTGATACGCCTTGGATAATTTCGTCATCCTTGCAAATATCTCCAGATTTATTCCTTAATACAGCCCAGCTTAGAACAAGAAATGATTTATATGTGTCTCATGTAACATGGTCACACAATAGTTTTATAGGTTTGTTGCAAACAAACGATAAGCAGCTTTTTGTGATAAATGGCCTGAAAACTGCAGAAGAACTTAGCTTGTCATTTGGCTTGAACATCTACCAGCACTTTGAAATGTCAGCAAATCTACTAATGCCTTACCAAAAATTCCAGTTTATATTATACTGGGATAAAGATAGGGATACTAATCAAAAATTTTCCTTAAGTGTTGATCGTTATATAAGTAAAGGATTGTACTTAATGGACCTGGAATACCCAAATCAGAAAGTGACGGCTTCTTTTATTTTATTGTACGTATATTTTTAAATAATGTTATATATCAGTAACCAAGTTAATTCAAGGTGTCTTCTAGGCCTGCACAAGTTACGATGAACGTTACCTGGGGTATAGATTCTTCGCAACGTATTTACTTGAAGGCTGGTAACAAGGTTTACGATATTGGAGGAATTTGGTTTGCAAAATTAGAAACCCCTTTTACATATCTGGAAAACCAAGAATTCAAAATGAGTTACTACATTCTACCAGAAAACGCCGAGTTGAAGGTATATTTCAATTCCAGTTTTTGAAAATGTTGTATTACTACAATTTTCTTTTTCAGATTGACGTTTCATGGCGTGATCAACAAATTAACCTCATAATGTCTGGAATAAAATCAGTTCATCACCTCTCTGGATACCTGGACGTAAACACAACCATACCTGAAATATCTAAAGTCAGCGTTGCGGTAAGTCACATCCATAATAATTCCAATGGTTTGCTGAAAATCAAAAATGACGCCGCTTTCGTCTTCAACAATCACCAAATAACCGGTCAATGTATGTGGGAATCACAAGGAACAAACATTTCGTCTAACTTCGAAATTGTGTCGTCGTCAAATACAATTGCACCTATCGTTGGCGTGCTTGTGGCGAATAACAATCAAAGCACCAACCACCTTAGTACATTTATTGAATGGCATAGTAAAAGTATTTCGATAGACTACAAGTTTGAAAATTCACAATCGTACATAAAAATCATAACGCCTTTTAAGGGGCTGGAGGTGACAGAATTAGACTACACTTTAATTGGAGAAGCGGATAAGTTAGTACTTGAGGTTAGGGTTAATGTGTTAACTCAGTTTCATTACGCCCTAGTCTCGTGGAATAATGAAGGACACGCCAACATAATTAAATTTGAAATAACTTGCCCTGTTCTCGGAACTCACAAAGTTATATTTAAGCACAGTACCGTATTCGGACATTTAGAAGAATATCTCATTGTCACACAAGGTCAAAACGATATTTTAGCGTTTAAGTTATACGGTGATCTTGTACCAATTTTGATGATGGATGTAACCGCTACCATTAAATTCTTAGACCATAAAGCTTCAATCGCAATAAAAAATACTCCTAATCCCATAATTTCTACGTTGCAAGCCAATTGGGATGAAACGTATATCAAAAGTGCGTTAACAATTGTGTTTGAAGATAAAGAAATTTCTGATTTACGTTGGGATTTCAGTTCTTCTCTTCTTAACGAAGACGTAACCTGCAGGTACCTTCACACCGATAAATCGTATATACTAGCAGCTACGTTACCCAAAGGTTATGCAGTCAGTAACGTGCTAACGTTGGAAAATTCGTACAAATCAATTAAAAATGTTTTAAATATTGATACGCCTTTAAGATCTAGTTCCTTGTATTATTCTCATGACCTAGCTTTGGATAATCATAGCTTCGATCATCAAATTGTTTTTAAAATGAACGATAACGAAAGCAAGTTTGCATTAAATTATAACTTAAACAGTGACATCAATTTCATCGATGCTGCATCTGTAAAATTTATGACACCCTGGCAACATCCTATCACGTTAAATTTTTCGATGCCTCAAGAAGGCCAAAACACTTGGAAACCATCTTTCTACTTAGAATTCGATAATGAAAAAATGATTAATATAGAATCATCAATACAGGTTCATCATCTTAGCAGTGATATACATGTATCTGTTGGTTTGCCATATGTTAATTCGTTTGATGTTGATGCTAAATACGATTTCTCTCAACGCACAAAATCAATAAACATTTTTGTGTTTGAAGAAAACGCAAACCTCAAGGTTGCGTGTGAATTTTATTTAGAACAACTTGAAGGTTTGTTGTCTTTAAATGCCACACGAAAAACTGCAGAACAAGAAAAACAATATTTAATCTCCTTTTTATCATATGACGTTAAGAAACCTGTAAATACTGCTAATTTAAAAATATTTCTGCCAGAACAAAAAAGCGAATTTGAATATAAAGTTTCTACTACCGTGGAAGAAAGTGTGGCTAAAGCAAGCATGGTATTCCTATCAACTGTTCCAAATTGGGAAAAGCTGTTCCTGAACCTATCAGTTGGATTAACATCGGATGAAAGTTATGTAACCATAGGGAAAAATGAAAAAACTCTAACAGGAAAATATATTTTTAGAAAATCGATTAAAGGCGAAACTATTTTTTATGAAGGAAAAGTATCTTTGGCGTCACATTTTGAAGTTGTTAAAAATTGTTCTTTTGACCTGATGTATAAAAGTACCGATAAATTTCAAGATGCCGTCGCTGAGTTGAGTTTTGACAAACAAAGCGCTTCCCTTAAAGCAAATTACAATCTCACTGATCAAACAAGTAAGGGAGCTCAACTCATGTCATTAGATGGTGGATTGAACATAGATTATCATCAGACAATAAATAACAACTTTATATCTTTTTTTAATGTGGATGCCAACGTGAAAGGTTTGATTGAAGTAAAAAAACCGGGCGGTAGAATTAACGCCATTTTCAACAGCAACATTCCTAATTTAAAAACAATAGACGTTGAAGCAAATTACGAACTTTACAAAAAGGGCTACAAAATTAAAGCAGCTACAACCTACAACAAAGATTATTATTCCTTGGAACATCATCTTCAAGCACTTCCTAACAAATTAGAATTTTTGACAAATTTTCAAACGCCTCGTGAACTTTATGGAAACCTCACTGGAAAACTATTTTTGTTAAGACACAGAGATTCGATTAAAACGGAATTGTTGTTTGAAAAAAATTTTGAATTGTACAACGCTTCGATAGTAACAACATATGATTCACTTTTATCTTCCGATACAGTCATTAAAATTTTTACACCAGATAATAAATATAAGGCTGGTGTAAATAGCAACATTACATTAACAGAAATAGGCGTTGAATTGTACGCAATAATAAACGATGATCTAAATCAAGCAAAGTTTTCAATGAAGACAAAAAATTCTAAAAAGGCAGAGTTACATCTACACGTTGATCTAGTTACTCTTAAAGTTTCCCCTTGGACATTAAATGCAAAATATGATTTTTCTTCCGCTAAAAGAAGTTTTTCGGTTCGGTTAAATGATGACCATGGCACTGGCTTAGAAGCTATTTTCGACAAACAAAAATTGCATGTAAATGTTGATACTTTATCAACCAAAAATTTTTTAATAATTTCCGGAACTCATAAAACAGACGATATTAACGATTTTTTTATATCCTATGCGGTTTATTATAATGAAGAAAAAATAAAAATTGACTTAACACACAAAGTTGAGGAAGGTCGAACAATTTCTTTGGTTGTATCCACAACTTACAAGGATTGGAATAGGGCTTCTTTTATGGTAGAGTTGCAAAATAATTTGTTTAAAGGTTTGGTAGATTTTAAAAACCACCTAATGTTAGTTTCGGCAAATAAAAACGCGCTGTTTAACAATCAGGAACTGCTATCGATTGAGTTCAATAAAGCCCCGGTTGTTTTCATTTGGTCCGGAAATGATGAGAGCTATTTGACTTCATTAACTCCGTGGGGAAATTACAAATTCCTTGTTCTTCATGCGTTGAATCCTAAAATGTACGCTTTAAATATATTACAAGATGGAAGAGAATTAATTTCGATAATTATTGAAAATATGCACACCGAAGAATTTTTTGATTTTACAGCAAAAATAACTAACTCCTTTTTTCCAAACTATTCAAACCTAACCGCGTATTTTTACACGGATTACGAAATCCCTAACGAATTTCGGCTTACTTTAAATAATGGGCCTGAAACTATTCTTGCACTGTCATACCATTTTCAACTGGAAGAGGAACGTTATTTGGCGGTATTCAATTATAATTCCCGTTTGGAGGCGTTACAAGCTTTTTCCGTTTCTTTCGACCTCGATCCTCAATTCTTGCTGATATTTAAAGTTTCAAAAACACAATATCGTGTAGAAAGCTTATATAAATTGACAGTCGGCTTACCGTTCCGTTCAAATGAAAGTCAGCTAGAAGTTGCTTTCCCGTGGCATGACGAGTATTTGTCCCTGTCGCTACTAATGAAACCATCCCAAATAGATTTCTATTTTAAAAGTCCTTTGCAAAATTGGAATGAAATTGTTCTGAAAGCAAGTTCTAAAAAAAGTGACAATTGGGTTAGTGGTCTATTAGAATTACAAAAAAATGGCGCGTATGGAAAAGCTGAATGGTCGTATGGATACGATAAAAACACAGCTTTTATTAATGTAGATGTTAAAAATAATATGGGGAAATCGGAAAACATGGAAAAAATTGTAATAGAGGGAAAGTACATACCTGGAACTAAAATATTATTTGTTTGTGATTTAGATGAGTTTGGAAACGCGTTAAATGTTAATTACGTTGTAAACCGCACTGGTGCATTTATTCAAACACAAATGTTTATACCAGCACTCGTTGCAAAAGAACTAATTTTAAACGCAACCTTTACACCTTTTGAAAAGGCTAATGCAATTTTACAATTAAACACACAAAATATTATAAATTTTGTTGTTGCTAAAACACCACTTTCTGATAGGGTACTGTTTGGCAAATTTTACCTTAATATTTACGAAAATTTTTATTATTATGATTTAAATGTAACGCTGGATTATACTAACGCTTTTGAGCCTTTAATAATGGGATCTCTGAATAGCAAAACTGACAACTATTTGTTTGATGCAAAAACCAAGGGCCGTATAAATACCAATATTTTAAATGGGAATATTACTGCCACTACTACTAAAGGATGGGACTTTGAACCCCCAACCACAGACAGTTACGAAATTGCGTGGTTGATAATCCCTAAAAAGGAGCAAAAATCAGCGTCGATTACCTTCAAGCAAAATCATCATCTAACTCACGTAAATTTGATTCATTATGCAGCAAATGATAAATTGAAATCGGAAATTACAATAGGTTGTGGTAATCGAGATCTAAATTTGAAACTAGAAGGAATTTTAAATCCTGAAAGAGCCGGCGCTACATTCACATTAACTACTCCTTTGAAAGAATTAAGTCAACTTAAATTTGAAACAATGTTGAAACGTGAAAATGGTAGTTTTGAATTTTACAATTTCTTATCGTGGCCTGATCATCAAAATTTAACGCTTAATCTGCGAACTTATAAAAAATCTAATAAAAGAGCAACGGAACTTTTATTCACATCTCCTTTCAGTAAACCACTAAAAGCGGAATTATTTTATGTTTCAAGTTCGAACGAAATTGCTTTCAGTTCTGTTTCTTCAATGGGAAATGACAAAGTCACACTCGGAGGAACTGTTATACCTAAATCATATTTAACCGCTGTATTCACTTCACCTTTTCCAGGATACACATCCTTAAACTTAACCTGCTCGCTTGACTTGCCAGCTCAAACAACAAAAGTGTATTTCAAAAAAGAAACTCTAGTTACTGAATTTACGGGTGCTGTAAAAACGGGAGAAAATAACATTTACGAAATCAATATGATGGCCAACCATCCAAACGTTGCCCAAAACAAAAGTTTCGCGAAAATGCTATTAAAAATTGATACCGAAAATATGAAAGGCAATGTTGTTATACTTTGGCAAGACACTGACGTACAAATGGGGGTTAGCTATGATCCAAAGAATCTACTAGTGGATATAAAATCGCCTTTTGAAACGGCCCAAGAAGTTCGTCTGCAAGGGGAATATTTTAACGATGTTAACACTCATGGTGTTAAAGCAAGCGGCGTATGGAATAAAATGGCTGTAGGTTTCCAAGGTTTGCTTTTGATGGATAATAAAAATTTTACAATTTCTTCACAAATCAACTTAGGAGAAAACTATAAAGGTGTACTGAATTTTTATGATAGTAAAATTGATAATCAGAGGGATATAAATTTCAAGGCCTATTTTCCAGATGAGAATTCAAAAGTGGTTCTGGCGTTTTTAGCCGAAAAAAGCAAAAAAGGAGCAAAATCTCATATTTTTCTGTCAACGCCCTTCGAAGCTATGAACGGATTGTCAGCCGTAACAGTCGTACAAAAAGGATATATTGAGGCACAACTAAATGCAAATTTAGTAGGACAAGAAATCGTATCTACTTTTAAATCTTCTTTTAAAAATCCATCGGATTTTGATGCAAGCTTCATAGTGGTGGTACCTCAAATCGAAAGCAAATGGCAGGTAGAAACGAGCGTCAACATTTTTGAAAACGGATTTTTGCAGATACATTATAGAATTCGTGAAGATTCGAATAAAGTAAGCTTGGACTATAAAATTGTCGACGCAAAATTTGAATCTCATTATGTCATGAACGGAACAGTGGCTAACGTTAGCCATGTATTGAAATTACATTTTAAAAACGAACGTGGTCGTAGGGAATATGGTTTAGCGTTAAATGATTACAAGTTGTTATATGAAGATACAAATTGGTTTTATCAAACTAATGGTTTGGTAGAAGCAAACATTCCATATTTTGATGTAAAAGCCGGAGGCCAATTTATTGTAAATGCTTTAGGAAGAACAGCTACAGGGCAGTGTTTTTTCAATGATTACAAGGTCGACTTTAATGCACAAGGTACGTACTCCACAGTAAATGCATCAACAGTCTTGAATTTTGGAAGGTATTACTTAGGTACCATGCATACAGAATTTCAAATATTGCCAGATAGATATTTTGTAAAGAACAACATATCTGACGCTGAAGGTTTGTGGTTTCAAACCACCGCAATGTATGGCAACAACAGACAAGCAATAAAGTTTAAATTTTCTGCTGACCATAGCTTATTACAACCTTTTGCAAGTAATGTTCACATCAGTAAAACTCTAGATAAAATATTGGTGAATATTGGAGATATTTTGACCCTGGACATGGAAAACACACCGCCATCTTCGAAACTTCATCTATTGTTTGCAAACAGAGACAGACATCACTTGAAAATTGATTTCCAAAATACCAGTTTCTGTCTTAACATTAATTCGTCTTTAGTTGATCCTCACGCTGTTGAATTGTCACTTGGCTGGTCATCCAAAAATGATAGTAAACTTCTCGATTTTCGCTACTTGGAACTAAATAAATCCGTATTAAGAGGAAGTCTTCATTTCAACTGCAGCAAACACCCCGTAAATGGTAAAGAGTATGTACTAACCACCAATGCGTACAGTTATGATAAAGTAGTAACCGATTTCATGGGAAAAATTTTAATTACAAACGTTACGCAAGGTTTCGCCTCTTTGGATATACTCGATACGAAAAGCCACGCTTACTTCCTTCTGAACTCCAATGACCCATACATGGCTGGCCTTACCATTGGAAGCCCATTTTTGCCCCACGGAGGTATCACACTTGAAACAGGAACATCGGTAAATTCTACCTCTTTTTTCGTCTTCGCTGGTAGTGGACCTTCCGACTTATTAGAAAAAGGTTTTATACATCTTGAATCCCATGACAAGTACATCCTTTTCGAAGCAAGACGAGAAGATAACAACATTTTTGTAAAATACGAAGCTCCAGCACTTGCTTGGTTACAACTTGCAGACTTACAAGCAGAATTAAAAATTCAAGACAACTGCTTACACTTTTTTCAAAATTTGGAAATAAAATCTGAAATTACTGATAACATTCTATTTAACTCGAAATTCGGTGTTTTAGAAAGTGGTTTAGAAACTAAAATTAATTTCATTTTGCCATTTGTTGCCACAATTAGTAATTTCAATGCTGAATTGCTTGTACCCTTTGGTTTTAGCAACGATTTCAATCCAAAAATTTTAATCAAACTTCCGAACGCCACTTATTCGGCACATGTGATGTATAAGCGGGATAATAATCGGTTTATTGTATCTGGAGGTTATCAGTGCGCTGCAAGAAAATTCAATGCGCTCCTTCATTTAACAAACATTCCATTACCAACTATTTTGGCGGAGCTTGACTTACCTTACGGAGACTATAATCATTTTGCAATATCTCTTAAGCGACCTAAAGATCTTAGTACTGAACAAGAAATTTCGTGTTACCTTGATGTTTTCAATACTAGATTTGACTTTAATTATATGATCATTTATAAACGTGATCGACACATTCTCAAAACCCTTTTGACTAGCCCATTACAATCGTATGCCAAATTCTTTTTAGATTTAGAATATCAAAACGACCAACAAAAAACTTTGAAAGCTTTAATATTTTATCCTTCCCTGAAACAAGAATGCGGTTTCGATTTTGGACTTAACTATCGAAATGTCAAAGAATTCAAATTGAACGCAAAAATTTCTCTTCCAGTTGAAATAAACGGATTCACTTATGGGGAGTTTGTGGTTGTTCACAACTTAAACCCAAAAGACAAAAATAAATCTCACACACTTAACTGTTTCTCGAAAATTAATAGTTTCAACGCTTCATTCGATTTAGAAACTGCGTTGAATTCTGATCTTGTGCTATTTAACTTAAATACAAAAATGGGGGAAAATAAATTCTATATAATCGTAAACTCTGTTGGAAGCATTTTTAATAGTATTGATTTCCTGTTCGAATTGGGAACTCCAATAATCTTTGCTGAAAAAGTGAAATTGTTTCTTATATCGTCTGTGGATTTAAATGAAGGTGTTCACACTGGTATTGTTTATAATTCAAAAACTCTTTTTCAATTAGATTTTACCGTAGCCAATGGGGAAATTTTCTTGAAATTTGATAATCTTTGGAAACCCACCTTACTACATTATCAATATACTTACATTAATCACTTGCGAGTAAAAGGAAAAATTTGTTGGGATCTGAACTATCCCGAAACCTCCCAATTTGGAGGTCACCTCGTTCTTGGGAAAAACTTTTCCATGGAACTCATTTTACCAACCCGGGTTATGTCTGTCGATGCAAATTATTTCATTGGCAAACATAATGAATATTATTTCGGACAATTATCTTGGTATAAGGGAAAACAAATAGCAGGAACTTTGTCTTTCTCAAACTACTCCCTAAATGATGTAGTTTACTTAAGATCAGCTGCTGTTGTAACTCTGCCATTTAGAACGTTCGAAGTAATAGACGAAGTTGAGGCAAATTTCCAAAATTCGCCTGAGATTAAATCAAAATTTACTTTTAAATGGGATAAAAACGATACCTCAAGAATATCGCTTCAACATTATGTATGTCCTGGGAAACTAGAGTCCAGATTATTTATACCCATTTTAGAACATGAAATAGTTTTAAAAGTGGATGTGGCTGCTTTAACCAAAATTCCATCATACATGAAAGCTGAATTGGTATATTCAAATGACATAGAAAAACGCATAGAGTTTGAAATGTACTACGACAAGGCGTTCACGGATATTTTCAGAACAGAACGGCAATTCGCCCTAAAACATCCAGCATCGAAAATCGATTATTCCCTGCATTTTAGTACCACTAGAACACCTGAGTTCACCACCGGAAATATAACTTTACAGTACATGAATTACTTACTAAAAAGACGAGAACAGATAAAAAGTTCGTTGAAAATTGGTCACGAAAAATTTGAAGTTGCTGGAGAAATAGAAACTAGTAAAAATTATTTAAGCATAGCAGGTGCTGCTAAATCAGGTGCAAATTTCCAAGGTTTTCACATGACTGTGCAACTTAACAGGAAAGACCCTCTGATTATGGAAGGCATTTACAATTTCAAACCAACAGGCTCATCTGTAAGTCTCACTTCTCGTTATGGAAATAGCAGACAGTATGACTTCTACGCAGGATTGCCCTCAAAACGAGAAATGACAGTTAAACTTCTCCATAAAATGTATAACACGGAAACAATAGACGGTTTATTTACTTTAAAGCTAAACAGTTCTCAAATTTTGTGGCTAAAACTTAACTGGAAAAACGAACTCTTACCTAAATTTAAAAATGCGATACTAGAAGAATACAACGACGTAAGGTTTATTATTGAAGAAACTGGGCAACAACTAATTGAAGTTATTGATGATGATCTTGGACAAGGACTTATTGGCGATGCGACTGAAATGGAGAAAAACATATCGTCTTACACAAAACGGGAAATAAACTTGATCAGCGAAGACTATAACAAATTTTCAAATGATGTCAAAGAAGGCTATGAATCAAATTCCTTTTACTGCAATGATATTCAAGAGACTGTAAAAATTGTATTGTAAGTATCATCTACACAAACATTTTTAGGTTGGTTTATTTTTGTCTAATTTTAGCCCCAATATTCATGTTATTAAAACAATATTGTTTGATCCAATATGGGATTTTCTCGAATTGGTTTACAAAGGAGTTTATATAACCTTTGATGATATATTTTCATCCTTACGAAACATCTGTTCCATTATCCAAATACAAATCGAGCACTGTATGAAAGAAGTTAAAGATATTAAGAACTTAAAAGATCGCGCTAAGAATATTTTAAAAAACGGTATTAACGAAGCCAGAGAGTCTTTAAAACAATTAGACATCCTCGTTGCCCAATTATTGAATAACATAGATGAATACGTTGCTGCCTCCAAAGAATTATGTGAAGAATTTTTTGAACCCTATCTTAAACTTCTTGATGATTTTGTTATTTACGTCGAGCAACGTTTGGCCATTTTGCAATTACTAGTTTTGGGTAAGCAAAACGTAAACGAAATTATAACAATAATTATTTATAAAATATTGAATTTCAGATATGCTTGATAGTGTTCAGCATTACATATTAAATTTACGCGAAAGTAGAGAAATGGTAAAAATTTATGCACTGTACCTAAACTGGCTTGAAGAATTTCACATAACGGATATTTTGGAACCTATTGGAGATGTAATTGAAGCAATACTAGAAACCATACTCACAGACATTAAAAAGGTCATGGATGACTATAGAATATACGTAGATGCAGTATCAGAAGCGGTTTTTGGTAATTACCAAGATCTAAATAATCTTCCACCTTTAACAGAGTTTCGGGAAATACTTAACAGGATATATCAAAGAACGCTTTGGATTTGGAACTACCATAACTTATCGGAATCCATTAAAAAATCTTTCCATAAAATCCTATCAGATTTTGACGACTATCTGGCTTCATTAATAAAACTGGATAATAGTAGCAATGATTTTGAGAACGTTTTGGGACAGTCTGATTATATCTTTCGACCTGATATGGGCATAATTGAAATTACTCAACCACTTCCAGTAGAATGGGAGGCTTTTGATGAAATGCCTTATTTTGAGCAGCACCCCCTGTATGACAAAATTAAAAAGAGAGTGGAAAATTTAATTCAAATTGA
The DNA here is from genome assembly GCA_958336395.1 of Ctenicera cuprea. Taxonomy (NCBI): domain Eukaryota; kingdom Metazoa; phylum Arthropoda; class Insecta; order Coleoptera; family Elateridae; genus Ctenicera; species Ctenicera cuprea. The sequence goes on along the minus strand of OY284496.1, from coordinate 11,387,573 downwards.
GAGGTAAGTTACTAAATATAAACATGCCTATGTAAAATTCTAAAACCTTCTTTTATAGACATCATTTTAACGACATACTTAACATTATAAAAAGCTACACTGGTGAATCATCAAATGATTTGTTATCACCACCCACAAACAACTTTGGAATGGTCGTTGGGAAATCACATTACATAACATTTGATAAAAAATATTATAGTTTTTCGGGAGAATGCAATTACCTATTAGCAAGTGATTTTGTTACGAATACTTTTTCCGTCGTAATAAACTACCATTTGGAGCAATCCATCGCCAAAAAGAAATCTGTTAGTATAATCACCGATGACAATCATGTGGAGATATCTCCAGACTTTAGGGTAGCACTGAATGATGTAGAAATTGATTTGCCATTAATCATTGGATCGTTGATAGTTACTCGTGAGAATTCACAAATTTTTGTTGAAAATTCCAAAGGACTTAAGGTTATATGCAACTTGTACTACGATTATTGCTCTGTTGAATTATCTGGCTGGTTATTTGGAAAAACTGGAGGGCTTCTTGGAACTCTAGATAACGAAAAAGTTACAGATATGAGTTTGCCAGATGGAGATCGAGCTTCTGATGTGCTAGAATTCGTCCAAAGTTGGCAAGTTGGTACATCAAAGTGTAATAATACCAACCATGCTAATGATACAGCTAGAATGAACATTTCTCCGTTATCCACTACCTTGTTTGAGGCACTGTGTCAAGTGTTTTTTATTAATGCCAACTCACCTTTTGGTCATTGTTTCAATTCAGTAGATCCTAAACCGTTTTACGACATATGTGTAAACGACATGAAAGACATCATAAATCCAACAATGTGCTCTTCAGCAGCTGCTTACAAGGCCCACTGTGAACAAAGAAATATTCGAGTTAACATGCCAGAAATGTGTGGTAAGTTTAAAATGTCATCATCACCATGATCACCACATTTTTTGTACTTATCTAAAATCATTTTTCTCGAAAACCTTGTTGATATTCCATATGAAAGTAGAATTTTTTATTCTAGTTCACTGCAAATACGGTGTGGATTTGAATGAAAATATATTTGATAGAGACAACCCAAAATCAATAGATGTGGTTTTTATAAAGGAAACCGCTTGTTTTGATGGTAATCGGGATTTCTCTTCTTTCCCTAACCAAATTAATCTGGCTCTGGAGAGCAGAGGTTTCAAAAACAATCAATTTGCTGTTGTGGGGTATGGAGGAAGCATGAACACACCGTTTATTTATACTTCCCAAAAACAAATTTGGACTACAGCAGAAGAAACAGCGTTAAATGTTAAATTGTAAGTAAATTAAATACGATATAAATATCTAGTTAATAATAACATTCTAGAAACTCTAGCAGCGATTCCCACAATAAAGTATCCGCAATTGACGCAATTGAATTTGGTTCTAATCTAGACTTTAGGCCAGGAATTACCAAACTATTTATTTTGATGCAGTGCGACTATTACACAGAATTTGAATATTTGAACAACTTACATAATATGTTTGGGGAAAAAGATATAACATTACACGTGTTGAAAGCTAAATCATTAGATACACATGGTGAACAATTATTAGAATTAGATAACAAAGGTCATGTTTTATACATACAGCATGGTTTTAATATTCAAGATTCTAATATTAAAGCCATGAACACAACCGTTAACGAATTAGTAAGTACATTAAAGATTTTCAATAACTTGAAAACTCGAATCTATCAATTAGATTTTCTTCCATTTCTTTTCCAGGTTCCCAATGAAATTACAGATGTTTATAGTTTATTGGCGTTGAGCACAAATGGCACAGTTTTTAGTATAGATAATGAAATGACACACAGAAACGATCTCATTTTAGCCTCATGGGCTGAAATTATAAGTCAAACGGCAAAACGTAGTCCATGTCAACGTTGCAAGTGTGTAACAAATCCAGATGGAACTGGAAAAGTCGAATGTACTAGATGTATGTCCCCTATTGTTAAACAGTTACTAAATGTAGGTCATTTCTTTTTGGTTTCATAAGTTAATGATACCTAACTAACGGTTTGATTTCAGGAGTACGAGTCAAATATTATGGAATTTCATACAGATCAAGATAGCGAAGATTATGTATAACAACTACTCCACGTGCTTCCATCAAATTTGACATGTGGTTTAATATGTGCGTAACTAGATCAGGTTTTTAGGCAAACCTTGTGTGATCTTATTACTAAACCTTCTGTGGTGCAGATCTTAGCGTGCAATATAGACATGGTGTCAATTTCTAATTATAAGTACAATTTATTTTGTAATATTTTCTATGTTTGTATTGTTCCTTTAATAAGCTATTTATGAGACAGATGTATGATTCCGTACGATTCCCAATAAACATTAAATTATATTCAAAAAAGCTGAAGTGTGGACTTCGAGTGGACTTTCCCATACTAGATATTAATACCTGCCATATTTGCAAAAGTGTAAAATTTAATAATTATAACGTTGTACAGTTCACCGAGTATTAGATTTCTAAGAAAACAAGCAGCGGGAATTTGAATTTGCGATAGCCTGTTCAATTGGTTTTCGTACTGTAACTCTACCCACATAAGCAGCGACTACCTGCACCAAAGCAAGGTAAGCGCCCGCCGCCGCGCCTGTCGGCGGATTACAAATATCGCTTCGGATGTCGGACAAAAATGGCTATATTAGCTTTATTTATGAAGTTATCAAATTTATGCAAAGAATGAAAAGAATATTTTTTAAACTAGAGCTAATCGATAGGCATAGTTAAAATCACGTAATGGCCAGAAAGCGCGTTGTTGATATTAAAAAGTATTGTTTCTTTTCTTAATTTTTAAAATAGTTAAAAATTTTAGCAAATAAAGTACTTTACATAGTCTATCGAACTGATAAAAGTTTATAACGATAGACGTTTGGGTTTTTGAATAAATAATTAATCAATTTCAAGTTTTTCAAAAATTGCTGAAAGGCGTCAAAGTAAAATTTGGGAGATAAATAAAAAATAAGTTTGTAGTTCAATGCAAGCTCTATTGGCTCAAAAAGTTTTAAAAAATCGTGTAGACTTTTTAAAAAAATTCTAGGAAAGGCTCTCAAACAAGTGGTAGCTAATCCCGATCAGACAACTACTTTTTGAGTAAATGGGCGTTAAATTCGAGATTTTCAAAAAGCTGTAGCGGCCGCTATTTTAAAGCTAGAAGTTTGGTAAAAACAAATTTCAATTTGCCTTAAGCTCTTCTCTCAGATTGCGTGCTTAAACTTTCAAAATTTTGGTTTGGAAAAAAATGCTAAAAAAACATGTCTAACTCCTGTTTCCGTTTTTGGATTTTTTTTAAAAGCTTAACTAGAACTACAATTTTCGATACCTTTTGATTTAAAATTTCATCAAAATCGGGCCAGTACTTTCGCCTGTAGAGGCGTCACCCACCCACCCACACACCCACAGACAAACATTCTTTAAAAATACTTTTTTAGTTCATTGGGCCCCAAACGTGTATTTCCATTGAAATCTAGATTTCGAAAATTTTCACGAAATCAGTACTTCCCTATACCGAAGGTATGGGAAAGTAACAAGTTGATTCAACCTTACTCAAGTGTTTGCAGTTGCAGGTTTTGTAATAATAAATACATGAAGTGTTATAGTACAACTTCCCAAAAATCTGATGTTTACTAAATGTTATAAAAAGCTACGTAAATTAATCTACAACAGCTTTTACTGTATGTTTCTTTGAATAATTACAAGCATTTTTGTAGCTCATTTTCATCACTCGAACCCCTCAGAAACGTTAACGCCACTGTAGGCAACCAAGTTAACAGCAAGACCTACCCCAACAACTCCCTTCTGAGAGCGGTAAAATAGCATAGCTGATGACCTCAGCTCCGGAAGGAGAAACAGTTTGCCAGTAGTTCTAATATAGCTCTTAAGGGTTTGGTTGGGTTATTTTAGTACTCAATAAACATTATAAAACCACCCAAGTGTTTCTGTTGCGTTACATTTAATTTAACTAGTTTACAACACCTATGGTCCTTCGAAACAAGGCTTTGAAACTTAACAAAGTCTGTAAGTATTGTTTCACATTAAACAGAATTGCTGAAGGTACCAAAAACCTTGCAAATCAATTTTTAAACCATTTAGCTAATTAATTTCAACGGTATGATTTACCAAAATAATGAAATTAAACAATAAATGTTGAATTTATTTATTGGCTTGTAGAAAATTGCATGAGAAATACTTTACAAACGTAGAAATAATTGTATAACAATATAATGTGTATAAATGAATCACAATATTACTAAATAAAATCTTTGTATTTTTCAGGAATGTAAATTGCTTACAACCAAGATGGAACAGCTCCGTGCCAGTTTTGAAATTAAAACTTATTATTTCTTATGTGCTGTTCCAGATTAACACAATTACTTTATAAGCAACATGGAGCGATTTAAAAGTAGATCATTTATAATTTGAATAGTTGCCAATGTTACAAAAAGCTTAGAAAGTTTTTTATTTCATTTTTTGCTGATTAATTGTATTTGTACCTAAGATGATAAGTTGTTATGATTTACTAAATAAAATAATACTAATCAAATCGAATGTCTAATTTTTGTTATTGGTAGGTACCTACAAAGTTTCACGAGTTTCTCATCCGATTGTACGTAATATATTTTAAATAAATATAACTTTAATAAATGCAACTTGCGTTTTAGGATCATATAAAATTTACAAACAAGATGGGGCAGCTCCACATTTTGTTGACATAAAAAAATTCCAAATTGTAGTATACTTACAGCAATTTGTAACATATTAATCATTGTGGCCTATTGAAATCAACAAGTAATATGAGGTACCCCCACAATAAATGTACAATTTAAAAAAAAATCTTTTAGAATTCCAATGATTAAACAGAGTTTCTGAAGGAACGATAAAGCGAGGAAGGTAAAAGGTTCTAAAAGCAAGCGAAAGAATGAGTTAAATTTTTTTTTTTAATTTAATTTTCTAATAAATGTTAAAGTTGCTTTTTTAGTAGTGAGACAGATATATAAGATTCAAATTTTGTATGGATACTTATTTTACTATTAATGATTTACATTTTCACGCATTTTCGTTTCAATCCATCAAACAGGGGCATAGTTGCGGAGGAGGGGGAATGTTCTACGTTTCTTTTAAGTATTTTTTATACTCAAAACTGTCTAACCGTTAACTTGAAAATTCTATTCTTTTCTTTATAGGCCATTTTGTTATTGCTTTGGTCCTCCGAATCAGCTCATACTTTTTGTATCGAGCAAAACAGAACACCCTGTATCATTAACCTGCAGTGAAACAAGTAATCAAAGTGACCAAAATTGTAATATAGTGAAGAACAGTACCTAACGTTTTAAAATGGAGAAAAGGTGAGACAAATAACATTGTAGACGGTCTAACACAATGGGCCAATCCGTCCCTGGCAATGTTTGAATATTCCGCCACTTTTGATGTGAGAAAATTAAAAAAAGTTTATTTTCGAGAATTGCACCTTTAGAAAACTGACTTCACTGTTGGGCTGTCGCAGTGTAACCCATGAAAATGACACGAATCTCTTTACTACAAAATCACATGATGTTTATCACCGAGGCGTTGAATTTTATTAACGTGAAGTGTTCAATTTGAGCAGTTTAGTGGCAGAATATGTACCTATAGGAAACATTTTCCTAGTCGACAACCAGTTTTTCATTATCTATAATTTTAAACACAGTCAAAGGTTAACTCTGGTCAGTCCAAAGAATTTACGTTTAAAATTGATGTGTGTACAAGAACTACCGAATTTTAGGTAAAAACTACGCCTAAAATTATGAACACGTTACGTTGGTTGCATAGAAAAATTCTCCTGAGGGACAGTCAGAAACTATATGTATCAGCTGAGCAGTTGCAAAATATTTTTGTACGCGGTTTAAGTGTGAGTGCCAAAAGGTTAGAAAAAACTACAATGCCTGCTAGTACTCCTGTTGAAGTCGTTCCCAGGACCATTGCCAGGAAAGGTATTCGGTTTACTGATTATGATTGTCTGGGTTTCGATTTGGACAACACAATCTGTCGATACAAAATTGGTTCTATGGTTAAATTGGAATATGAGACAGTAGCAAAGTTTTTGGTAGAAAAAAAGGGGTATCCATCAAACCACTTAATGCAACCCATTGAAAACAACCTCGATTTCATGCTTAAAGGCCTAATTCTTGACGTAGAAAATGGTAACGTGTTACGCATCACACCCGATGGTCACATCACACATGGAAGTCATGGAACAAAAGAATTAACTAAAGAAAATCTCGTAAAATATTATGGATCAGAATGTCGTTGGCAAGTAACCGATGAATTTTCTCGTGACCCTCTCCACACTTGGAATGGACCATTTTCTGAAAAAATGCGTACACTTTTGGATTATTTTGATATGCCAGCTGGTCTAATTTTTGCACGTGCTGTTGACTCGTTGGATGAAAAAAATGGAGGGCCCTTAAAGTCCTATTCTATATGGCCTGATTTGTTGGATGCTATACAAGATATGTTTCAAAAGGAACATTTCCAACTCGGTAAAGGCGGATATTTTGAAGAAATCAAAGCGAACCCAGGGAATTACATTCATAAGTGTAGTGACGAACTAATTGATTGGTTTAAAGCTCTTCGTAGTCAAAACAAATTGTTGTTTTTGGTAACAGGTTCAAATGTTGATTTTGCATCACATACAGCGTTAAATGCGATGGGGCCAAACTGGCGTGATTTGTTTGATATTGTCATTTGTTTTGCTAAGAAACCTGGTTTTTTTACTTGTAATCGACCATTCATTGCTTTAAACGGGTTTGAAGAAATAGGCCCTGTAAATGCAAGAGACCTGCAACGTGGTAAAATCTACACATATGGAAATTGGATGGGGCTTTTTGAATTTCTCAAGAAGCAGAGTAAATGTGCTAATCCTAAAATTGTTTACATTGGAGATAATTTAGTTCAGGATGTATACACTCCGGCAGTTCATACTAGCTGTGATACTGTAGCTGTCTGTGAAGAACTTGAAGCTGAAGGAGTTTTTGGGCACGATTCCAACCATACTGATCAGCACTTTTTAACGTCTTCAACTTGGGGTTCTTATTTTTGCCTTGGAGATCAAGAAAAACACACAATTTGGCGTGATATGATTCGTAAGCACTCCAAAGCATGCATTCCAAGTCTTGAATATGTAGCAAAAAGGCCGTTGGATTACGAATATGTACATATTCATATGGATTAATTCAACTTGTTACTGTTTTTATATTGTTTTAGTTACTTGTTCTGTTAATTACATAAGGCTGTTGTTTTCGTACAAATTATTAATTTTAAGTTGTTGTAAACCTCAGATATTTATTTTAATACTCTTGACGAACTCAGCTAAAATGTCTGCCTTTAGAGTAAGTAGTTCGTATTATTTGCAGTATTTCGTTTTTGGTTACTATTATAGGTAACGCAAGTAGTTTAATCATTAATTGATACTTGATAATGTACCAACAGTTTGTTAGAGCACTAAAATGCTGTAAAATAAAAATAGGAAACGAAAACGTAAATAAAGTTATTCTTTCAAATTCTTTTATTTTTTAATTGTGGTAAAGATTATTTTACCGGTTTAAACTTAACCATTCGTACATTTAAAAAAAAATTAAATATCTAGAAAAACAAAAAGAAATTTTAAACTGATGATAGGGTCGTGTTTTATTTCTGTTTTATTCCCAGAAATTTAATTACGAGAAGAAAAATTAAATCAGGTTATAGTAACTAAACACCCTGGTTTACATAAAAAGAGTGATTTAAAAAATTTTAGAAGTGCGTGTTAAAGCAGTTCCTACATTAACACACGAATGATGGCTGGGTGTATCCTTTCTTTTTCTTGTAGTGCTATACCTTATTCAGGGCGTTGGCTACCTCTCTCCTATGTCTGTGTTTGGTGCGCGGCGATAGATAATTTGCACAGACAGACATAGGGGACCTACAGTTTAACGTGGGTTCCGAACCACAGGAAGTGCATGCACTTCTTCTCCAGAGAGGTAAAAATCCACCTCGCTGGTTTCCCGTTGCCTTGCGAGGGAGAACAACCGGGCCGGGGATCGAACCCGGATCCGCTGCATTGGTAGCCCGCGCTCTTACCATTGAGCTACGGCCGCTCTGTGTGTCTGTGTATTCTTTGCGATACACTAAACAAAAAAAGTTAAAATAAAAATTATTGCAGCAAGCCACTTCCCGATGAACGTCACTTTCCAATAATGAAGTTGGCTTGGGGTGCCCAGAATGCAAAACTTCACTTGGTATGTAGGGCTATGTCAAAGCTTTATAGTTTGAAGAAAAGGTGAACACCTGACGTGCACTAATATAGTGTATTAACGACAGTGGAGTAGTAAAGGAAGGGTCCGTTCTTGGAGCGCCACGTAGTCTATTTTAGAACGCATTGAAGCTGGAGAAATTTATTTTGAAGTTTCAGTGAATTAGTTATTTTTTTTTATTTAAATATGCCTACTGAAAATAAGCAACGAAAATTAGATCAAGCAAAATTTAATAAGAGTAAAAAATGTAATTTTACCTAATAAAGGGGGGTATGAAAATCTGTAAATAGTAAAAAAAAAAGAAAAACAAGATAATTATTTTTTAAGGTGCCTAATAAAAATAGGCAAATAAAATAAAATAAAATAAAAGATTGTAAATTACAACCACTAATAAACGGGGTGATAAAATTCTGTAAATATTAAAAAGCGGAACAGGATAATTTTCTTAAAAAGTGATTACTAAAAATAAGCAACGAAAATTAGATCAAGAAAAATTTAATAAGAATCAAAATTGTAAATTTACAACCCCTAACCTAGGGGGGTTGATAATCTATACATTTTCCACTCATATTAAATTTTGATAGATCTAATTCTGGTTGCTTATATTTAGTAGGCGCATTAAAATTAAATTTTGACGTTAAAACTCAAAATTTCTTTTAATCGAGAAATTTACAGTTTAAATAGTCATAATTTCGAGATTATAAAGTCGAAATTTCGAGATTAACAGTCGAAATTTTGAGTTTTAATGTCAACATTTTAAGATTATCATTGTAAGTAAAGTTTCTGGTTTTTATGATAAAAAAGAAATCGCGTCCCTGCTTAGTTTTCGTAGTAACCTTACTGCAACTTAATTTTTAAATGTTTGCGGGATTTTTATTCTTAAATATAGTCATTCTTTAGTTATGGACTGTGGCGGCATCTATGGAGTAAATGCAAGAACGCAATAGCGCAAACTTCAGAGTGCAGAGACATTTGTGTATGTTATGCCGTTGCGTGAGTGGTGGTGTGGAAGTGTTGGTGTGCCAAAATGGCAGAAAACAGACAGGACAAATCAGTTCAGTTGAAAAATACAGGTAACAATAATTTGGTTGTTCTTATAGAATAAGTTCGGGAATTTTGTGCAGTCCATCGTTTATATTAACACATTTCCTAGGGCCTTGTTTTTCATAATGTTATATAACTGAAAATGTTTAACCATCTGTAGGTTGTTAACTCCTAGGTAATGAAATGTGACTATACCTTAATTTATTTATCGGAGCGGTAGAGATAAGTCGTAAATTAATTAACAAGGCACTCGTTCTATGTAGAAATTTTAAGTTAACAAAAGTGTTGTGTTATGACCTTCTTTTACGGCCTTTGCAAGGCTGTTAAGAGATCCATCTCGGACATTTACATATTCTGTAAAATCCCCAGGATACACTTTTCTTTGCAATTTGTCATTCGGTATAAATCCATGCGTAGTTTTATTGAATAATGATACAAATAAATAGCTGCGTACGTCAAGGGTCGACCATCGGAAATACACATGACTCGCCGGTTGTCCACGTTAAAATTGTTTATTGGAATCCCGTTTCAAAAGGGGACAGATTTTACATCTCGAACCATGTGAATGGAATTCCACGTTTTCTTCAGCCTACCCAAATTTTTCGTGCTTCTATTGCATTTCTGTTAGGATAGGCTCTTATTTTTTTTTCTTGTGTTCGGTAGAGCGCGTCCGCTATATTTTTGGAATCGTTCTTAAATACTTGACTGCATATTTTCAAAGTAATGTGAAGTATTCCCGTTGGTAAATTTCTTTACTAACACATGCACGTTTGTCTTAAAGCCAGGGGCGTATTCAGAAGGGGTGTCTAGGGTGCTACAGCACCTCCCCTACAGGTTACAAGCTTAAAAGGTACGTATTTAAAAAATTTTTGAGTGAAAATTAGTGGACTCCCTTCTATAAAACAATCCTGGATACGTGCTTGCTTAAGATCAGATCAGGATATTTGTACAAAATTATTTATAATTTGTATATGTTCATATATTTTTTTTAAAATATTACGCAAACTTTGAAGGTCTTAAGAAATTTTTATTTGTCCAAGTAATAAGCGTACATAAACGTCACAACTTGTCAGTTTCTATTTAAAACTTTTTGTCACCAATTTTTATTAGCAACAATTCACAAGTATCCTTTTCACTTTCTATTAATTCAAATAGGTTACAATTATTACAATAAACTATGCAATTAATTGCCAGTGGCGTAGACAGGGGTGATCCTAGAGGCTTAAATTCTCCAAGAACAGGAAAAAAGACTCTAATCCTTGGCTGTATCAATCACTTCACCTTCAAGAATAATATGGTTACACTCAACTCCTAATTTCTTATTGCATGTTTTTCATATTTATTTAATCATAGGCGCCGACATAGGGCGGTCAGAAGAGACACCCACTACTTTTGAATAATCAAAAATATATTAGAGATAGACTTCCGGGTTACAATCAACTTGAATTTCCCTACCGTGTGCCCTTCGCTAAGAAAAATAGCAGACTGGTTCACGAGTCTCCCGCTGTCGGCAATACTTTCCTAAAATCTCGGCAATACGCAGCACTAGTTGACAATATTTTTTAACAAAGTTAAGCGTCAACAATTTATGTAGTATTGTATATTGTAGATAAGTAGCTATGGGCGATACGGACAGTAACTATAATTTTGGCAATACACGTACAATTTTTGTAGTAGTTGCAGACTGCTCGCTTATAATAACTTACATATAATGCCCTAAGGCAAAATTCTTTCCAGCAATCTTCAAGCTTCAAAAGTGCAATAAAAATTTTATTTTTGACCTGTTCATACATTTTTGTCTAAAGGGGACAACCGCCCCTACGTTTTAATAATTGACAAAACTTGCATATATCAAATTTTTAAGCACCCGGGAATTTTTGCATAGGATAAAACACTTGAATTTCCTTACTCTCAATTTTCCCTAAAAAAATAAACAAACTAACTTATTATAAATGCTTACCCGTTTTTTTAGAAATTTCTTGGCTGTACTTTCCTGCAATAACTGTAAAAACTTTAATTTTGACCTTCTTATATTAGTGTAACCATGGTAGTGGAAAAAGAGCGGCCAAAAGGGAGAACTACTCCTTAATTATAAGAAACTTTAAAATGAGCAACAAAAATATGTTTTAGCCTAACTTCTATAAAACCGTCAAAAATACATTGGAAATTACATGTTTACAATTTTTAGAACACCAGGCATGTTTTGGGGTGAAATACCTGAATTTCTTTATTCCCCGCCCTTCCTAAAAAATAATCAAACTTAACTTCTAGTTCAACTCCCCTCAACCCTCTATTTTTTAACAAATTTCTTAGGGAAGTGTTCGGAAGAATTTTTATTTTGGCGTTTTTATATTAGGCTACCATGGTCGTCGCAAGGGACGGCCGAAAGGGACAACCAACTAAATTTCTATTACAATTCCTCTATTTTTTGGCAAGTTTCTTGGCGCAGTTTTTTTAGGAACTGCAATAAAAATTTTAATTTTGTCGTTTTTATATTAGGCTAACCATGGGCGTGGAAACGGGGCGGTCGAAAAAGACTACCACAAAATATGTTGAAAAATGTAAATTGCGTAGTATTTCATACTTTGAGGCTCTCATACATGTTCAGAGGGAAACAAACATCGATTTTCCTACCACCTAGCCCCCCCCCCCGATCTCTAAATATAACTACAATAAACTGTTGCTTAATATTCTGAACACTAAATTTATTTGAAATCCAAAAAATTTATTGGAAATTACATATTTAAAATTTTTAAACCCCACCCTTATTTAATGTCCTTATTCCTAGCCTATCCGAAAAATAAACAAACTAAACTTCTATTACAAATGGCCTTCATTTTTTTGACACATTGCATGACTGCAGTGCCGCTTAAAACTGCAATGCATTTTTTATTTTATTTTTAACTATTTTAACGTCCAAGAAGGGGGCAGTCGAAGAGGATAACCACCCCTTAATTTTAAGAAATGTTAAAATATTCAACAAAAAACGTGTTGTAAATTGCTCATTTCATATTTTTATACTCTCCCTGGATCACGCTCTTAATATACATTTTTTTGGCAAATTTCATTACTGCGGCTTCAAGCTTCAAAAACTGCAGCGAAAATTTAATTTTGGCCTGTGCATATTTTTTAAACACAAGAGTGATGGAATTTGTCACGGTTTAATTTAAACTGGCACTACTAAAACTGTGTTTTCATTAAGATCAACGCCACAACCATGCGTGACACTGTCTTTATAAATAGCTGAACCCAACCCTCATTGTAATATGTACGTCGTGTCATTGAAATGCAATTACTTTAATTAAAAAAAGAAATTATTGTCGGATAATGTGCTTAAATAAAAGTTTTCATTTGATCACGTTTACACCACATACTTTGTGGAATTGCTAGAGGAATTTCCATTGGCGGCGAATATTTTTCTGAAGAGGATGTAATAATAATTTTTGTTAATTGCACATGTTGGTGCGCTCTTAGCTGGCGCATTTGATTAAACTGTAAGGCCAAAGCTATCTCTTAAAAGTTTTTACTAGCCCATACTTCTGCTGAAGAAGTAAGGAAACTTATGATTTCATGCAAATTATCGAGTTTTAGATTTTTAAGGAAATACGCGTTTTGGGGTCCAAGAAACCCAAAGAAGTTTTTTTTAAAAAGTCTGTCTGTGAGTGGGTGCGTTTGTTCCCCTATATCTCCGGAACCCCTAGACAGATTTTTATCAAATTTGGTGTTTGGAAGTTTTTTAGTTGCAGGTAGTTCTTTGTAAGGTCGTTAACCGGAAACGGAAGTTGGACCTGTTTTTTTGGTATAGATTTTTTCTCAACACTCTTTTGTAATTTTAAATACATAGCGTTGTAGTGTATTTAAAGACAAATCAAATGCTTTTGTACCTAAATGCTGTATCTTCAAAACGAAGGCCGCTACGAATTTTTGAAAATTTTAATTTTAATGCCCGCTTACTCAAAAACAAAATATCCAATCAATACAAACTGTCATATGATTTAATACTCCTTAATAAGCATAATCAAGTGATCTAAAAATATTTTTAAAAATATGAAAATTGTAAATATACTAGCGGCTCAAAATTTTCGACGTTTTCAAAACATTACTCAAAAACTGCCCACATCATTTTTTTTTACTTTTTGAGCTACAAATTTGGTTTTTACTAATCTCTCAAATTTTACTCTGACACGCCCCAGAAATGTATGAAAATTTTGAAACCTAATAATTATTTATTCAAAAACGCAAACGCGAATTGGTATAAACTTTAAACAGTTTTATTTCTTTGCATATTTTTGACAACTAAAAATAAAGCTTTTACAGCGATTTTGGCCCGAAGTCCAAAACCCATATAATCAGCTGTAAGGCGCGTTTGGTTAACGTTCTCCTATCTTATGCGGCTAGTCTAAGTTATCATAGCACTATTCTTATACGGTACACGATATCGTATTCCACAAGCTGTCGCAAGTTCAAATCCCCTCGGGCGGTACTATTTTTTTATTATTTTTTCTTGCTTTAATTTCTGTAAAAATAATATTTATTTAGTTATTTATTGGCGCGCGAATATATAAAATGTAAAAAGTATGGGAAAGTACCACGGACCTGTTTCGCTCATTTTTTTTATATCCTTAGTAAAATTTCCAGAATTTTGTTAAAATTGTATTTCAAAAGTTGCTTGAACTTTTTAATTAATATGCTAGTAATTTAATGCCTCTGTCGTGAAGAAGTTGCAATTATGAAGGATTAAAAACTGTATTTTTTTTATTTTATAATTGTTTATATGTATATATGCATATATAGATTGCTCGAATAAACTTCTGAATATCAACGGTTATTTTCTAATTTTTATTATTTCCATGCTTGTATAAGCTACTTATTAGGTAAATTTCTCAGAGTCGAGATTTAAAACGATGCAGTTAGGTAAGTGAGAGGATATTTAGCCTAGTTAACGCGAGAGTTCAATGCATAACTTTTTAATTTTAGATGCTTACTTTTTTTATCATAAACTTTACAATGGATCGAAATTTTTTATGAAACTGTTAAAAGAATTTGAGGGGAAAGTTACAACAATGTAGAAATTTGGGTAATGATTTCTTATAAATATTAATATAGATAATTAATATTATATTAATTTCATTAATATAATTTTAATAACCAGTTTGTTATAGTAAGTGTATAAACAAAAAATGTTCAAATTGTTCATTCATTATCAACCAAAACACTTTCAAAAATTTCTAGTTTATTAGGAATATACCATATAAACATTGCACATCAAACCGGTTATTTACTCATTCTTATAGCATTATTTTTTAGTCAAGGCTGCGTTTACTAGTTTATCGATATGTTAATGTTATTTTTACTGAAATCTGCTGGGACTTCAATTCAGGGCGTTTCCACACAGTCCTTTTTCCTGAAGTGTTTTATTTCAAATTTGTTTTGTTCTAATGGTCTTGAAAATCTAAAAAATGAAAAGGTTAGTAAATCTAGTAATATAACAAGGTGAGGGAATTGTTAGAAAAGCTTTTAAAAAGAAAACGTTTTGCCTAGTCAGAGCAGATTTCTGGTGTTCGGTTTTTCCCATTGAATTGATCAAGTTTCGCTTGAATGGAATTTCAATTTGTTTAGATAAATGATTTTTACTTTCGAAATCTAGATTTTTTTTACGGAAATGCACGTTTTGGGGCTCGAGCAACCCAAAAAGGTGGTTTAAAAAAAATTTCTATCTGTGGGTGGGTGACGCCTCTAAAGGCGAAAGTACTAGACTGATTTTAATGAAATTTTAAATCAAGAGGTATATCGAAAATAGTAGTTGTAGTTAAGCTTTTTAAAAAAATCCGTCCCTGGAAACGGAAGTTAGACATGTTTTTTTGGTAGCGTTTTTTTCCAAATAAAATTTTGAAAATTTGAGCACGGAATCTGAGAGAATAATTTAAGGCAAATCGAGAACTTTTTTGCCGAATTATTTAGCTTCAAAATGGCGGCTGGTACAACTTTTTGAAAATTTCGACTTTAACGCCCATTTATTCAAAAAGTAGTTGTCTCATCGGGATCAACTACAATTTGTTTGAGAGCCCTTTGTGGGTAGTATACGATGAAGTAAAGTTAACTGTGAAAATCCGAAAACGATCGCAATGGCGCTGCTTTAAAGTTTTGAAAATGTTCAATAAATTATTTTTCACAAACTGCTTACACGATTTTTTTAAACTTTCTAAGCCAATAGAGCTTGCAGTGAACTACAAATTTGTTTTTTCCAAATCTCTCAAATTTTGCTCTGACGCTTTTCAGGAATTTTTGAAAAATTTGAAATTGATTAATTATTTAATCAAAAACGCAAACGCCGATCGTTATAAAGTTTTATTGTTTCGGTAGACTATTTGAAGTACTTTATTAGAATCAGCAAGAATGTTCAACTGTTTTAAAAATGAAGAAAAAATAAACGATATTTTTCAGTATCAAAACGCGTTTTCCGGCAGTTGTGTGATTTTAACTACGCCTATCAATTCGCTCAAAATAAAAAACAGATTTTTTGTTCTTTGTATATTTTTGATAACTCTTCAAATATACCATTTATATCGATTTTTAGTCCGAAATCCGAAGCGCATCTAATCAACTGTAGGGCAGCCGTTCAGTTCTTACTGTTCTTATACGGCATGCGATATCGTAGGGTTGACTATATAAACTGTTTTTTAATCTAACATACTCTTATGAAATGAGAGAAGAGAAATCTAATAATCGGTGAACTGTCCAACGTTATAATTATAAAATATTACACTTTTGCAAATACGGCAAGTATTAACATCTAGTATGGGAAAGTCTACTCGAAGTTAACACTTCAGCTATTTTACTTTCCGTGTATGTGCACATAAACTAACTTCTGGTAGAAGTATTTCTCCGTCAGCTGTATATTAATAACCATAAAGTTGAAAATTAGAATACGAAAATAGCATCAGTAATATAGTAGGGAATTTGCTGGAGCGGTGGGAAAGAGACTATGAAATATTTCAACTTTAAGAAAATATATTTGTTTACAACGCTGTACTTTTGAAAACAATAAAACGTAGGATGTTATTAAATAGGGCAGTAACGATGACAGCGTAATATTAAATAAAAACATAAACAATGTCATAAGCTTTATATGTAAATTTGTTTAAAATTGTGTTTACGTTTTTATAAGGAAGCATAAATGTTAAGCCTGTAAATTTCCTATGAAAAGTTTTAAGATCAATAGTCAATACTAACTGTTCAATGCTTATTTAATTGCATCAATAATCCTAGCCTGGTGGTTATGACGTACCCTCAAATCAGTGATTAGGGTTCTGATAAGGCTTAGAATCAGACGGGCGTTTGTAAGTTGCGAACCGCGGTCAAATTTTACCTGCAGATCCTCGAAAGTTCTTTAATCCGAAGGTAAGTTGCTCTCCAGCGCAGGAACCACGGGCTTGGTAATGATCCTTTCAATTGAATTCCAGCTCATAACAATCAGTTTCACAAATTTGCAAAAGGCATTAAAATTTCATGCCTAGTATCATAGCCACGAATCTAAAAATATTTGGATGTGATCAATAAAAGCTTTTATCAAAATGCGAATGAATGCACAGAAGTTAATAAAGTTTTTTTATACCAAGCCTGTGTTAACTGAAGATTTTCTATTGGTCATTGCCAAAAACTTTCCACTCTTTACAAATTTCATTTATTTCAGTTTTTAACGTTGGACTTATAAAGCAGATATTATTTGTTACTTTTGTTTATCATTAATTAACATGCTTAATCCTAAGTGGTTTATAATCCAGGGTGGCCACTTTTCTGGAAAACAGGGAAAACCGGGAAGTCAGGGAATTGTACCAATTTCAACGTAAAGTCAGGGAATTTTACGAAATAGTCAGGGAAAATTCTTTAAAATGGAATTATTTGTAATATTTTTATTTTTGCTTGCAAAACGAAAATTTTGTTGCTTAAGTATATGTTTATAAAATTTATATTTAGTTCATTTGGTTTTTCCTTAAAGTTTAGATGTATTTTGTTATGCTTGTTGAGAAATTTCCATTTACTATAAAGTAATTTAAGTTTACTTTGCTAATTTTTATGTTGGGTTACAATTTTTATTTAAAAAAAACAGTTGAAATTGGCTTTTGTACCATAAAAATAAGGGAAAACTGAAGTTTATCAGTCAGGGAAATCAGGGAAAAGTCAGGGAATTTGAAAAGCAGTTTTAAGTGGCCACCGTGTAATCCCTTCGTCGCTACTATACCTGCATAAAAGCAGCCCCAATTTTTTCACGATTTTGAACGCTGTGCCTAACTCACCAAATTCGATTTTCGCAATTCAAGTTAGACAAAATCTGCGATAAATAGTAACTGGATTTTGGTAATGACACTTGTAATGTATGAGCCCCAAAATATTTTTATAGGTTTAGGTTTTATCCTCTTGCTAATTACTTTTAGGAATTTCTTATCTTTAATGATGGCGCAAATACTTTGCCTGGACTTCCCCGTACTTAAAAATAATTGCCTTTTGTATTCTAAAGAATAATTTATATTATTTAAGAACTATCAGCTTAAGAAAAAGTACATAGGACAAGAACGTTCTTGGCATGCAGCACGTTGCTCTGGCTCCGCTCAAGTGCAAAATCTTGTGATCTCGTAACGAAGCGCTTGCCACAAGGATAGTAGAAAATGAAATATTTTCATGACACAAAAATCAATTTTTACTTTCCCGTAATACCTTCGGTATAGGGAAGTATTGATTTCATAAAAGGTTTGGAATTCTAGATTTTAACGGAAATACACGTTTCGGGGACTAAGGAACCCAAAAATGTGATTTTCAAAAAGTGTCTGTCTGTGGGTGTGTGACGCCTCTACAGGCGAAATACTGGACCGAGTTTGATGAAATTTTAAATCAAGAGGTATATCGAAAGTTGTAGTTCTAGTTGAGCTTTTCAAAAAAATCCGAAACAAGAAACGGAAGTTGGACATGTTTTTTTTGTGGCGTTTTTTTCCAAAACAAAATTTTAGAAATTTGAGCACGGTACCTCAGAACAACTTGAGGCAAATCGAAAACTTTTTTACCAAACTCTAGCTTCAAAATGACGGCCGCTACAACTTTTTGAAAATCTCGACTTTAGCGCCCAATTACTCAAAAAGTAGTTGCTTGACCGGCATCACTTACAACTTGTTTGAGAGCCCTTTGTGGGCAGTATACGATGAAACACAATTAATTAAAAAATCTGAAAACGATCGCAATGGCGCTGCTTCAAAATTTTAAAAATTAAAAAGAAATATTTTTCAAAAACTGACCACGCGATTTTTTTTAACTTTCTGAGCCGATAGAGCTTGCAGTGAACTACAAATTTTTGTTCTTACTAATCTCTCATATTTTACTCTGACGCCTTCCAGGAATTTTTGAAAAATTTGAATATGATTAATTATTTATTCAAAAACGCAAACTCCGATCGTTATAAACTTTTAACAGTTCGATAGACTATTTAAAGTACTTTATTAGGAACAGCAAGAATTTTCAACTATTTTAAAAACTAGGAAAAGCTACGTAAAATTTCTAAGTTAAAAATTTTCTTAGCAGGCGTCACAGTGAAATTAGTACATTGGAACACCAACCAAATTTAGCCTAAATCTCAATAGCTTAATTATCCTACAAAACTTAAAAAATATCGTGTGGCTTCTGCCAGTTTTTACGGTTTAAAAATTTCTCGCATGCAGCAACATTGCACCCCAGTAACGCTATTACAGTTACAACTGTTTATGACAAGTCAGTGAGTAAATAGGCGTTAAAGCTAATATTTTCAAAAAAGAACTGTAGGGGTCGCCATTTTAAAGCTAGAGTTCTTGGAAAAATAACTTTTTAAATTATCTTCACACTCTCTATCATGTTTTGTTCTCAAATTTCTAAAATAACGCCTTTGTAAAAAAAATCCGCGTTGTTTTAATAAAGTTTTGGTTGTATCTAGATATTCCATATTTTATTAAGATCGGCCAATAGTACAGTGGTGTAGAATCTAGGAAAAATAGTTCAAGGAAAAAATCCAGGAAAAAATGCAAGGACAGAAAAAAATCATAGTGGCGAGATACAAGCATTCGGTAAAAAACATTTGATTTTACTTTACATGCACTACAACGCTGTTTTCAAAATTTCAAAAAAGTTTTCTGTTATACCGGAAAACATGTCTAATTTCTGTTTACGGTTCCTACCTGCAACTAAAAAACTTGTACGTACCAAATTTTATAAAATCGATTAAGAGATTGCGGAGATATAGTGGAACAATCGCACCCACCAACACACATACACACAGACAGACATATTTTTTAAAAACCACTTTACTGGCTTCCTTGTGTCCCAAAACGCGTATTCCCGTTAAAGTATGAAATTCAAAAATTTGCTTGAAATCATAACGTTCCACACTTCAATAAAAGTATGGAAAAGTAAAAAAGGACAGTTTTATTTAAAAAAAAAGTCATCATAATCGCCCTACCTCTGCTTTTTCCCAAGTTTCCGTTGAATAGAATTTACTTATTGAACGTAACGTTTGATGCCGAAATAGTAATAATAATATAATAAACAACTGCATTTTATTTGTGGATTTTTTTGCTGAATTTTCTTCTTTGAATTATTTTTCTTTAATTTTTTTGGTGAATTTTGTTTTAAAATATATTAAGGCCAAAAATTGATTCCAAACCAACGATATTGGCATAGGTTTCACACATAATTATATATTATTAGAATTATTATACTTATATATGCAGTAAATACCATTTAGGTTTTTTCTGTTTTTAAACCGAAACCGCGGGGGGGTGGGTCGCGTTGGTTCACATCTAAATTTAGGAGTCGCGGATAAAAAAAAGGCTGCGTGCCACCGTAGTAGTGTGTTATTTCGATCATTACACACATACGCACGCACAGAGCAAGGCATGCTTGATTTAAATTGAGTGATTTTTTAAATAATCCTGGTTTAAATGAAGATTTGAAAAGCAGTAAACCAAGTATAAAACTTAGAAATGTACACTCTACAGACGCCAGCATGTAGGGCATTATGGATTTTTATACCATCATTTTTAATAACAATTTCTTGGTTTCCTGCAGTTCTGAAACATTTCCGCCACAATCGAAAATTTTCACGATCTTGTTACATTTCCATACTGTAAGTATGCGTAATTAAAAAGTAACTTTTGGGTTTCTAAGAAAAAAAATTAACAACTCACCCTACCTAGCGTCGTTTAGTTCATATCTAGCACTGTAAGTGTAAGCATCGTTAGATTTTGGAATACGAGTCAAGAGTGTTACCACTTTTTGTAGAGCATTGATTAATTATGTTTATGGGTAAGTTATTTCTTGTTTTTCATGTTTGTTTTTTTAAATATTTAAAAGTGTGAATGCGATTATATAGTCCAAGGGCGCAATTATATTAAAACAGTTTTAAAAAACATTCCCAAAAGATTCTAAAATTGTCTCTTGATTATATATATATAAGTTTTTTTCCCAACTGCTAGGTAAATTAATTTATTATCATACATAATGCAATGACATTGATGAACAGCATGAAAAAAGTTTTTGTATACAATATTTAATGTTTAATCAGTGGATAACGTGTTCAAGATTATATTATCTAAGATATGGTTGTTAGTTTACGGTTTAGTGCAGTTTACAAAATTTCGTGAACGGGTCGTTTTTGATTTTGCTTGGTGCGGTGTATTTTAGGTAATTATTAAAGTTGATGGTTTCGATTTTATATTAAATAAACGCGACAAGCAGAGAGGTTCAAATTAGTTATATTCAATTAGGAATTTATTTATGTTTTATAATAGATGGCCAAGTAAAAACATGTATCACGTGGGTGGCCATGCCGGTGATGATAGTAACTGCATTGTTAGTAATATGCATCATTTTCTCTATGTAGGTGTAGGCTCTCTGACAGTACCGACAAAATAGAACGTTAGAAAGCTTATTTTTCTGTTTAGGTTTGATATACATTGTTTAATTAATTTAATTGTTAAAGTCGATGAATAACCCTATAAAGATGTTATTAAACTAATTATTATAGGAGAATCTGAACGTCTTGAAAAATTGCTTACAATGAATTTGATTTAGTTCGTACTTTTTCTAAAATTATGGATTTTGCAATCATGTATTTTTGAGATCTTCTTGATGCATGGCATACTTTGATATTTTTTAATGCAATAAATAATATTTTAGAATTTAAGAAAAATAACACCAAATTGAAGATTTGGCGCTGTAACGTAACAATGTCTTTCTAAAAGTACATAACTGAGTTTATATTACGTAGATTGGCAAAACCTGCTCTAAAGAATGTTCTTGGAATTTGGATTATTTAATATACAGTCTGTCTCATGGAGAACAGGCCATAGCATTTTAACCGTGTTGTAATTAAGTTAGTATCAAAGTAGGTTGTCTACAGAATTTTATTACATTACGTGCGTGTAACATTCGTTCAAAGAAAAACGGTCAAGTGGGCGCTTTAGATGTCACTGTTTTGCCGATCTTATCCACTATGGCATATACTTCGCGCTTCACTTTTTTTACAAACGCCTTTTATTAATATACATAAAATAAAAGCAAATCACTTGTCTGGTGGGAATGGTCTTGAGGTGGAGTACTGGCTCACCATTGCGAGAAACCCGAGTTCAAATCCTATTGAAAACATTTTTCGAGGAAATTTTTTATTTATGTTCTTGCAACATTTTTGTTAAGTACTGAATGGGCAATGTATTTTTTTAAATTACTCAACATTTTTGTAAAAAATTCCTTATTACGTATTTTAAATAACACCGGCGATACGCAATAAAGACATTAAAAATTTTTAAATAATAAAAAATAGTTCAGTCACTTTGTATTTAATAAAAATGTACCGATGTTATTGCCACGCTTTTGAACATTGGTTCAGAACTTGGGCGGTGACAGAATTTTGATCAAATTCTGAACCGTTCAGATTGAGAGGCAATTTGGATTTGGGTAGACACCTTATGCATGCGCTGATCCGGGTGGGGCGGGGAAAGATCATAGAGTTGCTTAAATACCACTATGAGGTTTCTTTAAAAAAATTTGTAGGAACATAAATAAAAAATAATTTTAAAATAGGCGGTGATCAAACTTTGGCAGGGGTCAACTTTTTTAAAATAAATTAGTAATTATTTTGTATTGTGCACATGGTCAAATGCTACTGGTAATGGAATTTCCCCGCAAGCTCAACAAAGTGCACACTTTTCGACTGTTGTAGCTTTAACAAGTCCTTATTGCCACGATTGGGTCAAGGTACTATCCAGGGTTTTAAAAATATGAAAATGAATGTGAAATACTACTCCACCCAACACATGGTTTGCTTTTGTTTAATGGATATTAAGACAAGCGTCTAATGTGATAAATTTCTATAGACAACCTACTTTGATTTTAATCAAATTATAGTAGGGTTAAAATGCTATGGCCTTGTATTCCGTGAAATACCCCGTATGAGCTTTGCTAATCTAATTAATACACAATCAATGGCGACGTATAGAACAATCCAATATTTATTTATAAACTGTATAACTTTTTTTTCAAGATACTTTCTGCTTTTTCTGTTAGCAGTGGTAATTGCAATTTAGGCTTTATCTCGCAAAGAAAATCTCCCAAAAAATCCCCTAGGAATGAATCGTAGTTAGCAAACCCTGAAATGAATTCTCAGTAATTAGTTGGCAGACATCCTAGTCTAATTTTGAATTAAGCTTTTGCAAGTTATGGCCTCAAGGTTTGCAAATGCCTTTCTAGCAGTGGCGGATCCAGGTGGAGAATTTGGCTAATGTGAAAACAATAAAATGGGGTAAATAGTTTTTTGAACTGATAATTTTTTGTCGATTTGGACTCGATTTTTTTGGTCAAAAAACCCACAGCATTTTAAGTCGTTATACCGCCACTGATTGCCTAATTTTAAATCCTTGAATAATATTCAGTAAGTGGTAAAAAATAATAATCTATTAAGTTAATGTGAGCACATGAACACTTTCATGCACAATAGCAACAGCGTGCCCGTGCGCCTCCGGCTTTAGAGACGATTACGGGCGGCAGTCTTCAGTCAGCTCGTGGTAGTCGTCGTGGTCGTGTCGCTATTTGCCGATAGCGGTCAGTTGTGGCATGGTCGCTTAAATTTGAATATCCTTTTTGAGATAAACCACCTCCGTATCGATTTGACAGCAACCGGTTATTAAATTTAGATTTGGAGTACAAATTTGTTAGGTTTTGTATGGTAATTTCCGCTTTTAGCAGAATTTGTCGCCAGAAATTTTCGCTATGACATTTCGGTGTTCTCATTTTTGCTCGTAATAACAAAGTAGAACGGTCTTGTAACCTCTCTGCGTCGTTACGTCTGACCCCATATGCGATATTAATAATAATAAGCAATTCCTCTTAATAAGCTGAAGTGACTATTGTTTTAGTATCACTTAACGAGCGAATGTGAAATTGGAACTTTTTATTTAAGTTAATGAAATAATTAGCGACGATGCTCACTGATTCGGCTACTGGCATTAACTATAATTGCTTATTTTAATTTAGAAAATCTTTCGGTTTATTTTAATTTCATTAGCTGCTCTTGTGCCAATTTATTCACTTTTAAGCAGTTGTGCAAAATTAGAACAACACCACCTCTAGTTCACCGCGCGATTAAAAGATCATTCGTAGTGATGTTCCTTTTGCGATGTTAACTGTGCTTCAGCCCCAGGAATTAGCCCCAATGGAGGGTCTAGATCATTTGTTTTTACTCCCCGAAAGAGTTTTGGCCATGGACACCAAGAACCTCCAAAAGGATTTGGCTGGACTTGACTTTGACGCCCGACTTCTTCATGAGGCTCCTATGGGAAACGTTTGGCTCTGTAAGTCTAAATATACACCAACTGCACTGTTTGGGTGGAATTTTTAAACGGACCTAAACATATTTTAACAGGGTTAAGTGCTTATTGTTATCGGTCGTCCTATTTGGGTGTTGAACGCTTCGGAATGCGTTACACACCACTTGTGGCTTCGAATAATTAAATTATAGTTGTGGAGTCATTCGTAGTCAATATAATTTTATATCATTTGTCATCTCAACTTTGATTTTTAACATAGTCATTGTTTAAATATTTTGGAGTGGTTCCTCATTCCAGACGTTCTTTGAGTGTAGAAAAGCAAAATGAAAAAAAAAGCAGATCAAAAAAGTGTTGGTAAAAGGAGCCTTTTGGTCTAGGGTTGTTCAATATACCACTAGAAATAAATTAACATTATTTATTAATCAACTTACTTCATATTTTAGAATGATTCCTTTATATGGGTGGCTTAACAATCCCCTATTGGTGACGATGAAGGACCCCTGGGTTAATCCGTATTTTTGATAAATTAATTTAAAGTTTTCTGTTGTCTTTTTTACTATAAATGCTTTAGCACTGCTTAAAACCATTCAAATTTTGGCAAATATTTTGTAAAATTGGGTACCCATGTTAGAACTGTATAGATCTAATGGGGTAGCACGAGGGTTGCCTAACAGCGTTAGGGTTTATCGAAGAAAATGCTCTTTTATGAAATGACCCTATAGCAATCGAAATAAATACCTATTTTATTAATAATAAATTAGCAAATAATCGGCACAAACTAAATTATCAATGTTAAGTTTAATATAGAAAGGCATTTCTTTTAAATTGGGTTGAGCATTGTTACACAATGGTTTCGTTCGTTTTAATTATTAAGCTAAGTAATC
Organism: Ctenicera cuprea; assembly: GCA_958336395.1. NCBI lineage: Eukaryota > Metazoa > Arthropoda > Insecta > Coleoptera > Elateridae > Ctenicera > Ctenicera cuprea. Next base: position 11,362,490 of record OY284496.1, on the reverse strand, counting down.
ACTTTTTAAAAGCAGGTTTTCAATGGCAACCACAGTAATTTTAACACGTCAATCTCGGTGTTATTTGAAAGTTTTTTCTTCTATCGCGTTATTTCCTCATTGTAAAGGCGCGATTTATTTTAAAAATCTGCTCTGTGAAAGGCAATTTGAAAACGTGTGGAGAATCCATCCGGCTGTAACAGAGTCAATGGAGATTATTAAAACTTTCTTTGAATCATTAGGTGTAAACTACTTCTTCGGTAGGAATTTGCAGAGGTTAAGGTTAGGATATTTCCGGTCAGCTTCGCAAGTTTCACTTTAATATATCCCATCCGCGACTTTAATTAACCTGCTTGAATGAAAGTTGACTGACAGGAACATGCATAACTTTTGACTCATCATCATGACAACGACATAATGTAAATATCTACGAAGGAGTGTCGTTTTTAGGATTGCCCGAGAAAAAACATGTTCGTGAAATACTGCTCCCAGTTGGATTAGTTAACACCTAGCAAAAAAATTATTTCGTAATTATTTTTTATACACATAGATAAACTAATTAATAGCTATCTAAATTTAATTAAATTCTTGTTATTTTCTACTATGAGTTCAATTTAAGAATAATTATGTAACTTTATACCCCTTTAAGCCTCGGAGTTAAATGAAAAATCTCAAGAGTACAATATTGTATTGTGTGGGAAAATGTGTTTTTTGTATCCGATTACCCATTAACTTAAATATAAAGCAAAGAAAGCCCACTTATTGATTTTCTGCGGTTTCTAGAATACAAACAACCCCATTTGCAAAAATTGTTTGCGTTTACAAAACTCTTTCCCAATTCCTGGCAACCAGGTCCTGATAATAGATGAAAGGAAAATCTAGCGCCCCTTAATTTTTACAACTTCCAGTGAATTACCATACCCCCCACATAAAAGTTTTGTCACGAAAAGTTGTATTATGGCTATAATGGAACAGAATAAATTATGCATGATTTATACAGTCTGGTGGATTATTTTATCATTATACTAGGATATCGTTAGGTGTTTTGGAATTAAATTAGAATACCATTATTAGTAAGGTTTCTCAAAATATTTGGCATTAAGGTAATTTTACTAAATTTATCTTTTACACGCTGATTTCGTTTTAAAACAATTTGTTATGGAAATTTTTAAATTTTGCAAACACAGTAAGTGTTGCACATTACGAAAATACATAAAACAACAAGTAAAGAAAGTTGTTAATATTTCATAATCGTACGAGAAATTTTAATCCTTATTTTAAAAACTGGTTTGAGGAGGAACATTTTGTTTTTAATTTAAACAAGGAAACGAATGACTAAAATAAAGCTCTTTAATCGAAGCCAGATACTTAACCCTAAAGAGCCCTATCTAATAGTATTTCCTCGAGATGACATTTTTAGATTAACCTATATTCCATAAAATATTACCAAAAAAACATTAAAATATTTTTTGCACGGCAATATCAATTATTTTATCTCAAATGTAACACCCCTGAAAACTAGAAACATGAATTGTCATTTAAATTCTGAACTCAGCGATGTATCGCACATGTATTTTTCGTCGACAGCTCTTTGTTTGATTTCAACAGGATGGTGCGTTGACACCTAATTCGACTATTGTTACTGATTATCTAAACAACAGATTTGGCTGGGAGCAGATGGGAACTAATGGACTAAATAGGTGGCCAGCTAGGTCACCAGACTTAACACCACTGCACTTCTTTGTTTTTCCTTGCCTTAAAAATAGTGTTTATTCAAGGTCGCCAATAACACTGAAAGGTCTGCAAAAGAGATAGAGTAGCAATAGGAAATGTAACTCCACAACAACCCAGTATTGTTATGCAGAAATAATTGAAAGAACCAATTTATGCATAGACGTTAATGGCAGACATTTTGAACAATTTACATGATTTTTCCATTTTGTAGAATTAATTATTTTATTTTCATTCTTCTATTGGGTTTGTATAAATTATTTTACAACTGCTTTTCGTAATTTAAGCCTAAATAAAGGACTATCGACTAAACATACATGTGTGATAAATTGTTGAATTTAGGATTTAAATGACAAATCATTTTTCTAAAAATATATAGTGTTTTATTTCAGATAAAAAAATAGTTGATGTCACTTCCGATTAAACCAGAAATATCATTTCAGGGATATTGCACAAAGCACATTGCATAAACTAAGCGTTCTTCTGATTAATTAAGCATCCCGAAATTTAATTTTAATTTTATTTTGAAAAGCGCCTGTTTCCTGCATGGAATGAACTAATAATAATGTGTGACAAGTAATTTTTGCATACTTACTTTCGGAAAAAGTTGTCAGAAAAGATCCCAGAGAAATGTATCTCATAATCAATTTTATTTAAAAAATACACACGCAAAATTAGTTGAGCATGCATGCACATGAAACAAGTGCTTTCTACAAAATATTTTAAAAAATAAGTAATTGTTTTGGTGGGTTAATGAGGGGCTTCCGATACCTGAAACCACATATTTACGCGTCCATTTTATAAGACGCGCATTCGTTTGTACATTGGACCGTTACACTTTTCAATGCAGATAAGAAAAATCAGGTTCACTGAAGATGTTCGGCTCATTAGAAGCCTGACCTTTAGTGCGTATTTAATAGTTCCAAAAATTTTTTGAAAATTTCTGTTAAAACACTCATCTGGAAATAGGGAAAAGTGCTAAGTTTCGACAAGTTTAATTAAGTTTTACCTGCTTTTTTTAAAAGAATTTTTTTGGGGATGTAACAGGAATTATTTTGGAGGATTTTTTTCTCCTGGTGGATTCTGGTTCTTAATTTATTTAAGGGTTTTATTCGGGTTTTTGCTGGGATTTTCTTTCCGAGAATTATTTGCTAATTTTGTTTTTAGATGTTTAGGTTCACAAGGTCCTTACACCATTTAAGTAAGCACTTGGGCCTTAGGCAACCAATCTATCTATATATTAAATCCGAATCCCTTGACCCTGTCTCAACTTTTGATGACGACGGACTATGCTCTTACATATCGTCACAGCTTATTTATTATTATGTTTGCTGGTACCGATGCTTATGTAACAGTCACTTAGGCCTAGCGGCACTTGATTTCTAAAGTTTGCGTATTTAAAAAGAAATCAATAAAAGCGTGGGGCGGAGCCCGCGCGTTTTGCTAGTACTATTTATTTTACTTAGGAGTAGGGGGAGGCACTTATTTAGTTGTATACATGTTTATTTACGTTTAAAGTGTCTGTTTTTGCGTCGCAATTATTCTACATGCAGAGTATGCAGAGAAAGGGCTTACTATTCTACACGTAGAGTAACCGTGCATAATAAGTATATTTTACATGCCCAACCCTGCATTGAATCAATGCTTGGGGCGCTATTCGTCGGAGATCATTAGGATGAACTAGCCTGTCTATTGCAAATGTGTTTTATTTTAGTCTCGGAAATGAATAATTTAATCTTTTACTTCAAATACGTAATTTCCGAATGGTTTTGCATTTAGTTTACTCATTAACTTCTCGTTAATGATAACAGTTAATGACCAATTCGTTTGGTTAGTCAGTCTCGACTGAATTTGCAATGTGTAATTTAAGATTAAGGTTTTAAACTGATTTGGAAATATATTGTGAGTATCTTGGAAGCCATGTTAATTAAAGGTATTTCCAAAGCAATCTTTCCTGTTGCTTTATCCAACAGTTTTCAATTTTCCCGCTCCCTGGGGAGTATTTCTGGTTTCGAGAATAGTTTTTTCTAGATTGTCTACAAGGTAGCCCAAAATATCTAAAATTTTGAGGCTGTAACCGTCAAAATAATTCTGAGAATATTGAGTGGGCGATGCTACCCCAGCCTGTGTGGCTCCACACCTCATTCGTTAATATACCTACCTACACATTGCGATAAACTTGGCGAAGTCTGCAAACACAACATTTAGTTGATGTGTTTGTAAACATTATTGTTTATTTGTAAATATGTTAGTATTATCGTGTTTATGAGCCATGTTTGCTAAACATGTTCGAAGAGTGGCTTTACACTTGAATCGTTTACCAGGGTACGGTCCCGGTATATTTTGTATGGCTTTATAAGGGAAAACTTACATTCTGAAAAATTGTGATAACCACAAAAACAATTTTGCATTTCGGTAAAGGTCGTTTTCTGATTTGGCTAAATTAATAAATTTTACCAAAAAGTGAAGAACCCTTAGGCAACCTTTTTATTTTCTTCAGTAGGTCAACTGTTTTGTACAATTCTCTTTTACTTTAAAAGTTATATATAGGGACACACTTACAACAGCGGTCTGAGATTTTTCCAGACTCTTTTTCCGATGCCCCTCCACACGTTTTCTTGAGTATGTGGTTATATGTACTGCTAGTTGCCTATAGGTCTGCACATAAAGGCACCTTTGTAGTTTTACACATGAAAAATATTTTCCAAGAAGTTGCAGTCTGTAATTCCGTTTTGGTTACAAAAGAAAAAATCTTGCTATTGATACAGAGTCTCAAAATTTAAAAAAATACTGGTGTAATACACACAACATTGTAATAGTCATCTTGTATATTATGTAGTCAGCGGCTACTACACAATTTTTTCTGGCTGTTGACACCTTTACCAAATGCATTTTAATTATACAAGAACGTGACTAAAATTTCAAGGAGTTAAAACTGCAATGGGCTTGCATTTTGCATACTTGTGTATTTCATTGTAAATGTTGTATTCCATCTATTAAACACTCCCAGTTAACTGAGTCATACTCCCAAGGTGTTTTGAGAATTCCTGGTTTATTTTAATATATGTGTAACTACGTGGGCGAGTAATTACTGCTATTATTATTATTTTTGTTACGTGTTGAAGATGTTTTGGCGCATTGTTTTGGGTTGGCTTATGAATTCATTTTTTCACGTAGAAAAGATTTTACATCTGATTAAAATTGATATACATATTTTGTCATTCGTTTAGAGGTTAAGATTAAAAAATTTTGGAATTATGCCCTACTTGATCTTGATTTGGTTTGGCATCATAAATCTAAAACGTGACGTTGAAGTAATAGTCGAAATTGTTGTGAAATAACTGTTATGTTTAGGAAAAGGTAAAAGTTGGCATAAAACCACAAAAATGGCGATACAAGTAGATATTTTATTTATAAAAACCTCGCGATTACTAGCGAACGGAATACAACGCTGTTTGATTAGTGTTAACTATATTGCTCGCTTGGCTAGTTTCAGAATAAAGAACACCGCAAAAATAGGTAAACGTGAGCATGCATGGCTTCACTTGTGCAGAACAGGAGAAAACACTAGAATGCTCCGTTTACGTTAAAAATGTAGAAAGAAAGTCCATGTGTTAAATTGTTCTATAAAATAAATCGTTTATAAATGTCGACCCTTATTAATGATCCCACAACCACTAAACAGCGCTGTTGCTCTAGAAAAATTGCAGTTTCCAGTTCATACTAATCCGCAGCTTTCGTTTCCATCAACCTAAATTATTGATCCACGAGTACAGCCTTTATTAACTAAATTACACCAGAAACCTTCATGTTTTCCACTGAAACGTTAATTTTAACACACCCTTCGAAATGATTCCATGCCACGCTGATTTTTCCCCGTTGTACATCAACACTCCACCAAAAATATGTTAGGGACGACCTTGCGCAACTACTCTAATTTCTTTCATTTATTCATGCGTGGAGGAGAGGTCATGACCAGAGGAAAAGACGTTGAAATAAAATTGGTTGTTGTTATAAAACAGTGTCGGATTTAGAAGTTTTAATCTAGGCATAGTCTGAGCGAAAATCTATAACTTGAGTTTATATTAAATTTATGCGTTGCTATTTTGTAATCGGGCGAAAATTATGAGTTTTTATCGCATGAAAGGTGAACTTATAACTTCACTAATAACGCAAACAGAATGGGGAATATTTTAAACAGGAAAATGTGGGAATTTGAATTTTCATAGTGCCTGTGTAAATAGCCAAGATTTTTTCAAATACGCTTTTTTAATCTCCAACCTTGGTGAGAAACTTTCGAATTAATTGAAACCAATGACGTACTGTTCAAATTAGAGCGAAAAATTTAAATTTTATGTGAATGCTGCACGATTAAAATGCCTTCACTCGTTCTGCTACAAATATTTCATAAAATAAATTTATAGGTTTTATTTTAATTATTTAAGCTGTCCCAATTTTTTATAGGATTTTATTTTGGTTTTCATTGTTTAACGTTGTCAAATTTTTGCAGTACTTCCTAATTCATAGTTTAGAAATGTTTTGTATTGTTATCTCTTATCTGAACTAATTCTATTAAAGCGTTCGGTATCTCCAATTGTTGTGGGTTGGTTGGTACAGTGATATTGGGAAATTTATGTGTATGATTTGATTTATGCTCAAATTTTGTCAAAACACTGGGTTAGCATTGCAAAGGTAAAATTGCAAAAAAAACAAGGTGGGACCGAAACAAACCAACAACGATCTGAAAATAACTCGGTTGTTAGGGAGATAACGCGTGATATTCACCGTGTAATTGAAATTTGTTGGTAGCTTTAGGAAAGTTTATATAATCAGTTTTGAATTAACTCACATTTAATTATAATGGGTTATTTTGTATGTAATTAAATTCTTCACTATCGACTAATGTGGCCTAGTAGATACCTTATCTCATCTCTCTGCCGACGTAGACAGTTTTTGCGCATCTTCATAAAATGTTTATGTTTTTTATCCATATAATCAATCCAAAGGTTTCTTAAATTTTACTACTTGCTAGATCTATTGATTTAATCGCGGATGGGCTCCGTGTAGGCGTTTACAACCTCCGATTAATTTGAGTGCAGAAAATTACAAAGGAAATGGAAATTAGTCATCCACGAATATCTAAACTATGGAAAGTGAGTCTGTTCCGATACATTAACTCTTATTTTATACTACTAAGTTTGCGTCAACGTTAAAGGAATGTAGAGGAGGAATGACGTCGTTATCGACAGTGAAAAAGTGAGACGAAAATTAGCTTTATTATTTCCGCGTTCACGCAGCGGTATTCCTTCTGCCTTAAAAATGAAACCGTCAAGTTGCCATTAGTAACGGACAGAACCTTAACACTGCCGTTGAATTAGGTGAGAAAGTTAATTCGCGCTTGACTACCAAAGACAAGCTATAAAATTGCAGTACTTCCTTCCTTTACTTATTTCACTTACGATTAAGTACTTTGACTTACCAGTTCCCTTAATGCGAATTTCCAGATTATAGTTGCCCAGTTATCCATCCATTCATGACATGTCATCTCCTAATTAAAGTGAACAGGGTTAATTGTACGATTTTGGGACACTGTATTCGACTTTAAACGGATATCCCGCTATTGTCCTATTTTCGCGAAATTGAAACGACACAAATTAACACCTGACAAATCTCATGTCAGATGTACACGTGATATGGTTCCATGTTTTTGGTTAAAAATCCTTTATTTTAAATAAATTTGATTGTGGTCTTTTTCATTCCCAATTTATGATCTTTTATCGTATGTTGTTCGTGATTTCCGTCATGTACGCGCTAGCTTTCTAGATAAGCTAATTTTGTATAGTGATAGGGTATGAAGCATGAGCAAAAATGATTGTAATCATGACGATACTCAAAATAAAATTCAATTAACATACCAATTATTGTTTTCCACAAGGCTTTGTAATTTTGGAGTTCCTAGAAACCACAAAAATTATCTGCCCTTGATTAGACATTATACTTACCGTTTCTCGAAAATGGTTAAAACAGGAAACGGAAGATCTTCAAGGTAAGAGATTTTAAATACTCTCAATATTGAACACTCATTCATCCATAATATTGTCTATCAAAGTTGCAACTGTCAACTCAAAGAACATAAATCATTGCAAATAACGCTTAGAATTAATTTGATCGACAACAAAATCCACACAGAAAGGTTTGCCCGTATATTTTGAAATGAGCTTCCCTTTTGTACGAATAATAACGGACGTTTGAATGGAATTTTATTGAGATACATATATGAAGCGATTTTGGAGTATTTTTTATGATATTGATGGGGTGAACGACTTTTATTTCTCTAAATTCTAGAGAAACACCGTATAAGACTTACAGATTTGGTATGTGGCCAATCAACTTAATGGACGCAAGTGGCTTTGATTAATTACACTACGGGAAAGGGCTGTGTTCCACTTTTAAATTATTTGAATAGTACACTGACCTTGAACTTAACTCTATATGAGTTCCATATTTTAAATGACCTTGAACTGAACCTTTCAGGATTTCCGCTTTAACTTATATAGAACTGTTTAAAATGAAAAGGTTGCGAGAAAAAATCAAAATCGTACTTTATTAGAATAAAATATTAAATGTCTTACGTAACGAATATCGTGGGCTGGGCTTAACAGATCACTGTTTTGGAGATATAGTACTGTCATTCCTTTGGTTTGACTAGTCAGAGCCTCCAGACAATTGATCAGTCCATTTTTGATTACATTTAACTGCCATAATTATGCTCGTTCAATTTATTTCGTTCGATTCGACCAACAGTTTATTGGCAATGGCTAATATATTGTGCTCTGGCCAAAAAGCCTATCACGATAAGTTTTTCTATTGATAAACATTCTAAATTGTCAAATTTTGAAATTAGTTTATAGTGTTAAAACCCAATTTATTTTGTCCTTAAAACTCCCCCGACTTAAATTCTGCAGCTGAAGGACGTTGGAACTTACAACCCATGTCTAAATGGTACATCTTAGTTCGAGATTAATTTTATCTTAAAAGGAAGTAAATAGATTCATGCTGTACGTAATGGGATGATTTTCCCAAAACAAAAAAAATGCGGTGACTTCAGAAACCGTTTCCTTCCTGTTGCCGATAACGAAATTAAGAGCCGGCGAGGATCGAAGCGCAGCAGTGCGAACTTGCTCGAAGGATGTTGGAGATCCTTAACGCGTGTCGTAGGCCGATTGAATCGGATATGATAATTTAGTGGTCTCTGCGTGAGGGATATTAATATTCATAGAAATATCGAATAATACAATACCGGAATGGTAAAACATATGAGCATGTTCGGCCAGGGCCATTCCTGCTAGTTGTTTGCGCAGAATCGTGTCGTCAAACACTTAAGGTATTGCTTTACTAATAGCTGATAGTCGTTCGGCCCGCGGTCTATGGAATCCGCGTAAATCCATCGATGAGTGAGTGATTAGTGCTCTTTAGTGCTGGCGATGGGCCCAGAAGCCTATTCGAGCTGCGGGATACCCAGCAGCTCGCTCGAGCATCTTAGGAACATCCTCATATCGTCCTTGCCGCACGAGAACATCGGAAAACATGACAGGCAACGAGCGGAACGTTTTAAGAAAGTTACTTTTGATCGTTGTACCGTAGGTGAGTTTGTGGTTTCGATGAACATTTTGAAGTTTCAACATTCTTGCGAAGGTTTCTCATACCTCGTACTCGTACCTGGTTAAGCTAACCAGCAATTAGTTTTTTTGGCAGCCAGTTGCCTCAAGAAATCGCGCTTTTTTTCACGTCTCGTTTAAAAGCGCTAGTTAGGCATATGATTATTAAATTTACCAATCTCGAGGACAGGTTCGATTTTTAATCATACAAAACGCTTATCATTCCTTAAACATTATCAAATTGGGGTTTATCGTGGGTTGGCATATTATTTTGGTTTAAAACTCCTGAAGGATTGTGTAGTGATTAACTCGTATTACTCATTAATCATCTTACACTTCTATTTATGGTCGTCGCACAAACACTAAATGAATTGTTCTCTTGGTATTCTACATACAGCACAATTACTTACACATTAATGTTCTTTATGTACCAAATATGCATGATCAGTTTAATTGTTCTAAAGTCTGCAATTAAATGAAATGATATTCATGACTACGTAATTTTGTTCCTTCGCACTATTTCATCAATTAAAAAATTCCATTGAATTCTTATGATCCGCTTTTAACTTTTACATTGAAATTTTATTGAAACAAGTTTTATCTATTCATGTTAACAAATGTTTATGTCCATAAATAATTATCAGCCGAAAATGACATCATAGAACAACTTTAAAAATAACTAGTAACCTATGTTTTATGATTTTCTGATAATATCGCGTGAGGGTAGCACTAAAAGCTTCAAAAAACGAAAAATTTAAATTATTTGTGGTGTATGTATACAGGGTGCCCCGTAATATTATGTCCATAGATGAGGAACGTGTTGGATTAAATTCGAATCGAAAACGTCTAATAAACATATGCCCGGAGGCGCACCCTTTGCCCTCTTAAGTTGATGGACGCAAATCAGTAAAGAGCGGACTTTTAGTCGCAGAAGAACAAAAAAATTCGTTAAAATTCAATAAGTAAACAAAAAGCATGGGTGTACTCAAATCCATTAAGTATATAAAACGTATTGGACAAAAGAACTAATATGAGAATTTAGAAAAAGTTTTTGTTGTGTACTGCAATTCTTAAGTTTTTTTATTCAACAGTGGTTTTCCGTCCTTTATGAATGTTGATAGTCTAAACTTTTCTTTCGTGGAACTTTCTCGTTGTATTATTGAATTTAAACGTTCTATTTTGATCAATTCGTGGTTCCTATTTTACATTTCAAATGAAAAACATATTTTTGCAGTTTTATAAAATTGTTTTGTGAAGTATTTTTAACACTCGTGGCCATTCATATTCTATGCTTATGAACCGTGTTTTATTGTTTTATTTTATTTTACTATTACCTAAGCTTCAATTCCAATTGACCAAATAAATAATAACTACCTGCACAAGCTAAATTAAGATCAAACATATGGATGTGTTATTCTAAGCTAGTAGATAATTCGTTTAAAAGTTTAGGTATGCGCCAATTATACATTTAAAGAAATAATGCCAACATTGCTTAATAATTGATTGCCTCATAATTTAAATACTGACGAAATACTAGACTAGAAATCCGGACTATACGAATCAGGTATTACTCAGTATCTCCGCTATAAATCAAAATATTTTATTCAAATTTTGCGTAAATATTTTATTAGTAATGATTTATAATTATATTTGTTTTCGTTCAAATTGATCAACCAGAGACATAAATAAGGAAGTGCTCGTAGATCACTTTAGACATTCGAGATTTTTATTAAATTTTTTATTTGAAAACATTCTCCATACAAAAATACGCAATCCAACGATTGTCGAGTTAAATCAATTTTTTGAAAAATCCAAACTCATGCAAACTTTAGAGGGCTGTATCTCGAAAACGATGCACTTCTGAATATATATTAATTGGACCTTTTCGACTCGAAGTGAACCCAACTTTAATCTATGGACATCTTATTGCGGGGCACGCTATATAATAATAGCATCAATATGTAAATTGTGTTGTTTCAGATTCATTTAATACTGTTGATGCATAAACAAGATGTTTTATTGTTCTTAATTGCAGCAATTGTGCCCTTTTTCATTATTTAATTTTTATATCAAAATTCAAAATATACATAAAAATTACTAAAATATTTCGGCGACTTGTTTTTTGCTCTGAACTCGTTTTAATTTGAATTATTGATGTGTACCCGGTACAAGATCGCAATCGGCAGGTGCAAGTAATCAAACCGCCAACATTCTCAGCGATTTAATCATGTATTAAGTATTTTGAAAGGATACTATGATACAACTTGTTGAATTTGAATTATGTCGTGTGTTGTAAGTATATGGTAAGGTGGAACCAAGGACGTTGCTGGAATGTACATGTAGTGGGGACAGGGACGTGTAGTGTTTCCTCATTTATTACCTAATTCTTTTGTAATGAAATCCAAATCTGCGCTGTTGAATGCATCTTCATTTTTTATAAATAATAATGCATTTATTTTGTTTCAGCTGGGTCCCGTCCATCATCAGCTACTCGAGGTGAGTTTGAAGTTGATCCTCTGCAATTTATCCTTACCTTGAAATTTTTTAAATACCCATACAAAATGTATGGTCTTTATTTCAAATTTTTGTAAATCAATATTTACGGTTTGTGTAAACATATAATTGGTATAAAAATCACATTTTGCACCTTATAGGTGTAACTATGCATTGGTTTGCATATTTGGGACCAGATCCTTGTGATCCAGAAGGTAAATTGTGTGGCACTAGCATTTGCAAAATAAATCAGTAAATAAAAAAATACCAAAAAAACAGTAAAAGTTGTAATATAACACTTAACACAAATCGAGAATGTTATTTGCATATCTGCTGTGTGTAGCAATAAAACTGCATTTTATACTAATACGTTAAAGTTTAGTGACTATTATTTTAAAAAAATAATTCAAATTTATATGGATGGCATACAAGAGTTCGGACTATATTTTTCATAATAGAAAGAGAAAGGAAAGCTTAAATATGCACTTACTCCATAAAAATACTTGCACATAAAAGTTTTCGCTATCAGCTCTCCTTTTTAATTTATTACTGTGTAGTGGAAATGACGTGCGACTTCTTTAAAATCTCTTCGAAATATTCTTCAAATTTGTTCGAAATAACTCAAAATCGTTCAAATTTTCGAAATTCTCGTATTAGGCAAAGCATGCAGAATTTAAATTGATGTTCCCAATCGAGAATTTCTTGAAAATTCATAAAATACTCCGAACTCTTCTTAAGTAAGGTGATTTCAAGCCCAAAACAATTAATTGATCAACTTGAGTTTATCTATTTTAATTCAAATATAACAAGTCACTTATTAGTCCAACATAATAATATTATATGTGGTTGTGTGAATTTTGTTTTTGAATGTTGCTTTCGTCGAGTTTAAGTAAACGTATCGATTACTATAGACTTTAAACAATGCAGACCAGTGATTGGCATGTTTCAGTGAATCGTCTTTTTTTGCTTTTGAATTTCTCGCTGCAAAAAGTTTTTTCTTTTTGTGAAGCAATCCCAAATTGGCGGCGCTTGAATCTAAATTATTGGAAAAATTTGGTACAAATCAGAATAATAGGTCTAACTTCAGAAAAACACTTTTTGGCCAAGTCCGCTTGTACAAAAGCCCGTATCTAAAAATTTTCGACCCGCCCAAGCCTGAGGCTAATCGAATCGAAAATGCCGATCTCTGGTCGGAACACTTTAATTAAAAATAATTAACAGTGGCTTGTGGTTGCCTTTATTTTATGCTGTTTCTAGGGTATTATGTTTGTTTCGTATTTTGCTTAACACGTAGTCCGTAACATTTAACTGTGTATGTTGGAAGATCTAATTAAAATACAGTAATATACACCGTGGGTTCCCGGTTCAAACTGGCAATTGTAATTTTTTTTCTGAAATTGCGAGGCCCATAAAATAAACTATGACTGTTGAATAGACGCGATATAACCTTAGATGTTGAGTCGTCTATAAATCCTAACAGTTTATTTTGTCCATGTAATGCTAATCTATTATTAGATTAAACGAAAAAAAATATTCTTGTGTACTTTTTTAACCAAGTAAAAAAGTCTTTATTATTTTTTTTGTCGGTGAATTAATTTTGCTTCTCGTTTGGTGGAAAAATAAAGGACTTTAGAAAAAGGTTTCTTAAATGCTTTTGACTTTTTAGAAAGTTTCTCGCAAATTTTCAAATTATCAATTTCCAATTTGTATGCTTTTCTAAATATGGCAGTAATTTGAACAGTTTCTTTTATAATAGTAATGTGTTTAAATCAATAATGCCAACATTGATTAGTTAAATAATGTGATGGGCAATGGTAACGAATTTATTCTTATTGATTTAATAGCTATCGGATGGCTTCATAACCAAGGCGTAAATCGATCAATTAACTTAATAGAAAGTGCAGCATATGGACCGCAAATTAAAAAAATCGAAATATCTCTTTTACTAATGATTTTTAATTTACAATAACGACTTTTAAATAAGGAGAAAATTTGCCATCCGATTCCGCAATTAAATTTATTGATTTCATTTGAATCGCTAGTTTTCTCTTGAAAATACATTTCTTATAAACGAAGAACGAAAAATACGTTTTAAAAAACTAATAGTAATTGATGAAGCTGTTTTTAAGGACTTGGCAAGATCCTGAAATGTCTCTACAAAACAAAAAGAAAGAAATGCAATCATTCCGTTAGGATTTATGTAAGAAATTCAATCTGAATTCTTTATTCGTAATGTTCCTACTTTTTTTTTCAAAGAGGCGGAAAATTTCCGAGACCAGCAGTTCGCTTTTTAGGAGGTCTTGGGAACTTGTAACTGCAATAATTATATTTAAAAAAGCTTATCGTAAAACATAAACAAGTTCTAAAATTTATGAAAATAAAGTTTTTCTTAGTATGACAAGTTTGTTATCATAATTATAATTAAAATGAAATCTTTCAAAAATATATTTTATCATAAAAAAAATTTCCATGAACTTTTTTAAGATAATGTTTATGCTTTATGTTTCGGTTTACGTTTATGTGGTTTGTTTTAATAAAATTTGTTAGATAAACGTGTGTGCTTTTTGTTTTTCGTTTGTTTATCATATTTCAAATGAAACATTTAATTTTGTATTTAACAGAAAACATTCAATAGCTCGACCCTGTATAGTAGAAATTTTGCGTAAGTTTTATTTCCGTTTCGGATATAAAAAATCAATTGTAGTATGGCATTACGACAAAGCATATGTCTATAATGAAATTTGCAAATAGATGTCGCATAATATTTATTTTAAAAATTGGATCAGACAATCTGCAGATAATTCCAAAAATCTGCAAAAGAAAATTCTAAGTGAAAACAGTTTTTCTTCTACAGAGGAACCTTTACCAAGAAAAAGTTCAGGGGGATTTGGGGGCTATTCCCATGAAACCAACGTGATGAGCGATCTGATCAGTGGAGGGTACCAAAACGTTGACGGTGAGAAAAGCGATGGTGAAGGTTTTTTCTTAAATTCTTAATTGCCTTTTGGTGTAAAATTTCTTAATTTTCTATCGTAAAAATTGCACACGATATATATAAAAAATGTTTTTAACTTTAATTTCTCCCCGAAGTAAAATTCAGCTAATCCAACTATGTGGTGCTTGAATTTACAACAAAAGAAATATTGAAATTATTTTTTAAGAGGTTTTTGATTTAGTAAATACAATTTAATATTAATATGTTGATGATTCAAGTACCCTAATTGCAAGCCGCTGTTAATTTATAGTTTCATTTAATAATTTGTTTTATAAATTTAATTTTTATCTTTAAATGTGCAAGGTGAATGTTAAATTCGGTCTTACAAGAGTAACTTCAGCAAAAAATACTTAACTAAATAACATACAGCGCGTTTCAAAAAAAAGTCAAGTCAGTCACAATTTATTTAAAAAAATTGGAACATTGGAGTATTACCATAAAAACAAAAAAGGTTAGAATAAATATAAATGCTGAAAATTTTATTAGAATAAGTAGTTCAAAATAAAATTTAATATTAAAGTAAAATAATAATTCTTAACTATTCTGAAATTTTTTCATTTCTCTTCTGAATTTTGTTATTGTGATTACTTTTAATTAGGCTAATGCGATTGTCTATATTTTACACTCTTAATATGAAGTTGCAATTTTTACTAAATAATGACGCTTTTATATATTTCTGTTTAGAGGATAGAGAAGCAAAAATAAAATCCTTCAAAGAACGACAAAATGAAGAAAGACAAAAGAAACTAGATGAAATGAAAAGTCAAGCTTTGGCTGCTCAGCGGTTCAAAGAACAGAAAGAACATGAACGAAGGCAGCGATTAGATGAATTAAGGTTAAAAGAAGACGAAAGACGGCAGCAAGTGGAAGAACGAAAAAGAGCAATAAATGAAGCCGAAAGGGATAGGCTAGAATCAATTTTAAAACGTAACCAAGAAAGGGAGGCTAGAATCGAAGCAAAACGAAGAAACGAACGAAGCTCCCTTGTTTTTGCTTTTGGATCTTCGACTCCTCGGATGTTAGGACCTAGCGAAAGCTCCTTTTGGGGACACAGGAGGGCTACTTCTACCCAAAACATTACGTATTCTGCTGCTCCTCTCACGAGAAGACAGTCAGAACGGGAACTCGATGGCGGCAGCAAGAAGAGAGCTACTTCAGCTGGAGGCCTCGAACGTTCTGGAGAAGGTTAGTTAGTCCTGCTGTATCTTTACGGTACATGTTTTACCTTGCAGAGCTGTTTGATGCACACATTTATTTTAAATATTTTTTACATGTTTGAGGCAGCATTTTTATATTAATTTATTTGCGGCTGGTGTTTGTGTGGCTAATTTTTATTTCAGGTTTTAGGTAGTTTTTGTTGTTTTTTACAGATATGCGAATGTCCACTTCTATGTATGCGGTTGTCCATTGGGGAGATGAGTCTGATACCTCAAAGCCCCCCATTCCTAGTTCCCCTGCACAAGTGATCACACAGAGCACTTCGACCAATTCTGGTATAAAATCTCAGACATCTGTTGTCGATTGATGCAACTTGTGCAACCTTAAAGCCTGCCGTTTTTTGTTCTGTTATTACTTACAAATCGTCTCTGTATTTTTTTTACCATATATTTTTAGCAGCATCTATGTGCAAGCACCACTTTGTTCTTGTAGTGAGCTGCAATTTCAGATGCAGGGTGTGTCCTAATATACCTTCTTACTTTTTTATTGTAGCTGAAACATAACTAATGGAATTCTGCATGAGAGGCGACTGCAGCTGCGGAAAATTTTTAACACCCTGCATTACTATTTATGTTGCTGTAGTCAGTGCTCGTTTTTTGCTTTAATGTAGGCTTGCAAACATTATTTTTAAATGGCAATGTAAGAATTTCAGGCTTCATATTTATCGTTTTTTTATTGTTAAGTGTAAACAAAGTCTTCCACTTCATATAGTAACAGTTTCAAATTCAAATTTTGAAAGAAATATTTATTTTTATAACTTATTCGCTCCCAGGTCTCCAATGACCTAGTGCGGCGGCAAGACGCAATATATGGCGACAAACTTTATTTCTATTAAATATGCCTGGAATAAGGCTGCAGGCAGATATATAAGCTTGGGGTATGACAAATTTCAGGAAATCAGGGAAAAGCCAGCGAATTTAGAAAACTTCCAAAATAGTCGGGGAATTTTGTAGATATGAAGTAAGACGGGCATTTAATATGTTTATATTGAAACTTTGTGTTTTAATTTTAAATATTCTTTAGTGAAGGGCGGCTAGGTTTTTTATCGGAGTGACTTATTGAAACTTCCAGAATATTTCCAAATTTAAATTTGGTGCCAGAACATCAAACTAATCTTTGTGTAAAACTGTAAACACTAAAGACAAATAAAATAGTAAAAGGTGGCAGTTTAAAAAATGAATTAAAAATTACAATCAGAATGCCGTGACATTAGTCAAACAGTTTGGCAATATTTTTTTAATTTTTAAAAATTTGTCTATTTTAAATTTATACAGGGTGAGTAAAAAGTAACGCGTAATATGTTTGTAAATATTGATTCTATAAAAGAATGTTCCTTAGTAAAGTTTTTTTGTTAAATTTCAGTGCATACTTTGTTGATTTTTTTACGTTCTCTTTATTTGATTGCTGTGACAATTGAGAAATTTCTGAAATTCAAATGTTTCAAACATTTTCGTATGTAACCCATGAGAAAAAGGTTGTAGCAGAAAGAGAAACAATTATTGAATGTAAGCACATGGAAAAAATATAGGGTGCCACATTGCGAGAAAGATTGGTTGCTATAGAACCAATTAACCATAAAAAAATTTGCATTAAAAAAGTATGTGTTGAAATTTACCAAACAACTTTTTAAGGCTGGTTTTTATAGAAACAATATTTACAGAGTTTCAGACATTATGCGTTAATTTTTACCCACCCTGTATAGTTTTATTAATTTTTTTTTCTTTTAGTTTTCTTTTTTTTTACAATTTACGAAGGGAAATATCAATATGATATGAATTTCAGCAACGTAAAGCTAGAACTTAATATAAAATACAATATCTGAAAAACTATTATGTATCATAATTTTCATGAAAAAATGGGGAAGAACATATGAAAATAGGGTTACTTTGTATCAAAATTATTGTTTTTCTGCAACACGTCTGATTGTAACCAACATTAAGAAAAAAAATATTTTCCCAAAAAAAATTCTTGTTGTTTGCCCGCCCATCCCTAATATTTTTCAATACCTGGACCTGGAAAATAGTTTTAAAACTTTTGGAAAACCTGTAAAAGTCAGGGAATTTTTAAGGTCTTGATTAGTATACACCCTGAAATTTGTAGTGGAGAGAAAATTTGGCGTCAATAAAATTGCGCATTATTGTCCCCAGTTGCGCCGCCTATGAAATTTTTTTTATATTACTTTACCTAAAAATGGATCTTTTTACGTGCTTAACAGGGTGTATACCGAGCCTGGAAATATCAGGGAATTTTTAAATTCTGTATTTATCAGGAAATTTTGTAAAAATTCTGAAAACTTTAATAACGTTACACATAATGTATAGAAATTTTAAATAATCTGAAGAAAATCTTTGGGGGAAATTTTTTTTTTTTTACATTTAAATATCAAATTTGCCAATCTATCGTCATCCGAATCGGTTAGCATCGTCATTCGCTCTTTGCGTGCTCTTTGCGTTTGTTATTGTTATCGTTCAAGTTTTGCATTAATAAAAATTTTTATCATTTGTACTGAGGATTTAAACTTAAAATGAGTCATTGATGTTTTAACCTCATAGAGCAAGAGTTTTCTGAGAAGAATGCGTTGTTGGAAAGGACAAGACTGACACACTAAAGCTGGAGGTCCCCTCTATCTTGAATACTACTGTTACACGCAAACAAGATAGAGGGATCAAAGAACCCCTTAGCAGTTTTAGCTTTAGAAAAGAGACACATATACATATAGTTAATATTGAAATTGGCCACTTACATTTCATGCATCACATTATCTGTTATATAGGAGTTATGGGGCTGTAAGAGATTTGGGTGCAGATATTTGGGGCATTGTGGCAATATTATAAAGGGTTTTATGTTCCATGTGTGCTATTAATGTAATTAAAATTTTGATTGAATTCCTTTTTGATTTTTTTTTTACAAAATTAACCTTGAAAGTGTGCTCATTTACATAAATATTAAAGACTATTAGTATGATCTCTGAAATTGGAAAGAAGAATATTTAATAAGCTTAAATACAGTTATTACAAATGAATAATGATATTTAAGTTTGTGAAATATTATTGTCGTAGGAGTTATGCCTTATATTAAATCTCTGTCTTGCACCAACTGTGATATATATTTAAATTGTGTCTCTTTTAAGGTCACAGTTAAAGATCAAAATATGGAAAATATCAAAACTTCGCCTTTCCAACTTGATACTTTAAAATTTTGATATTATTTTAATGTTCTGATCTTTGGCTGTAATTGATAATCGAACTTCAAGATATGAATTAAAAGCTATTTAGCGCAAAAAAGCTAAAATTTAATTGTTTTTCATGAATTTGTGGACTGTAAATTTGCTAGTATTTACAGTAAATATGTAAAATAAAAAGAAATAAAACTAATGAATTTATGTTATTTTTATAGCAACTACACCCCAACATCCTGCTGGCTGTATTAGTGGGTATGTGGGTCGTCGTCGTACAGATCTGATGCCCACAATACCATCTAAAGAATCACCGTCCACCCCACCTCGAAAGCCATTTATGCGTTCACCAGGTAGGGCTTACTCCATGTCTCGTCTTGACCAGTTGGCCAAGCCACGGAAAAGGCAGACGGAATTACCTACTTTAGCTGAATCCTCAAGCAGTCCTTCCTTTAGACCCCTATCCCGTCCACAGCAATCCTCTGTTAGTCGTAGTATGAGCCACTTAGCTGTTGGTAAGCTGGGGCTTGCACAGCCTCAGAAGCCCTTGCGAAAGGCCGACAGTCGCAGCATGCACCAACTCTCAACAGCTGTACCTTTACCACCACCACGCACCACACGTGCCACTGAACTTAGACAGAGGAAGTTGACAGCTGCCAACTCTTCTAATCAGGTCGAAGGTAACATATTTATGTTACAACATATAATTAGCCACTATGTCGGAAATGTATCGCACTTAAAGTTTTTGCTTTTCATCCAGCACTGTTACTTTCAAACTTTTAATTTCTTGGCTTGCCAGTCTCAACGAATTAATAAAATCTGAGTGGATATAGGTTTAAAATCTAATTGTACATTTTCGTAGTAAAATTCACTTTTGCTGCTCATCCATGGATAAAGGCCCATTGTTGAAAAACACTGGTCTAACATATTTGCTTATTTAGTGATAACTATTATAGTACAATTAACTTGGAAAATGGTGCAAAAGTAAGTTGTAAAAAAATAATTCTTGTTCTCTTGTCTAATATTTTCAACTTTTCTAATACTTTTCGTGCTTTTTTATTTCAGCCCTTTGTTCATTGTCTTCAAATAAAGGTATAAGTATGTAAATATTTGAGCTTTTCGGTGATAACAAAAGTTTTTCAGTTATTGCTTTATTTGTAATCTAATTTATATATAGGTGGTGGCTCATTTTCCTATCCCTATCCATAATTCTGTACCATATCATCATCCTGCTGGTTATTAAGGTTGTTGTTACCTTTTACAATATAAGACTACGTATTTATTTACTAATTATTATTTACTATATATCGCGCCGTACTAGTCTGGTAGACTACAAGATATTAAAGAGAAACCCCAATTTTTCATACATACTCTTTGCACAAGTCGAATATTTTTTGTACTCAACTTTAACTCTTTCAGGGTGTTTATCTGCAGATGTCGACCATTGCAGTCTTTGGTATTATTAGAGCTACATTATTGCTTAAATGAGGAAAGAATTTTTGATTTTGCTTTTCATTTTAATGATGCCTATACAAAAATACACAGTTTAAGAGATATTCTACAAAAAAATACCTTTTTTTAATACAACATTCTGCATATTTTACTATATCTTGCAAGATAACGTGCAAAATAATAAAAATTTTGTATCCACCACTAAAACAAAAATAAAAGCTCTATATTAGCCTTGAAAATTTTTATGTATCAAATTTCAAATTTCGGTTTACTAGCAATGATACAGAAATACCAACAAAAATAGCAATAGTAGACATCTCCCCTTTATGTACCTTCAGCAATAAAATAACACTAACTATGTTTGCTGAACGCACAGTCTTTTTGCACACGTGAATAAAAGCTTTTGTCTGTAATAGCCAAACATTTGCATAGTATGCTGCTATGCTTCTTAATTTTTGCGCACTTGTCAATGTTGGTAAATATTAGCTAAGCTATGAATGGATATACAATTATTTTATGTTTGATAAATAGGTAGTTTAACTATTAGAAATATAACAAGGGCATGAATGTAAGTGTCACATTTTGTACTGGGCATAGAAGTCCTACCGATTTTGAGTAATTTTGGAGCCTCGTCGACTAATACGTCACGATATATGGTTAATTTCAATGACTTTATTGAACAAAACATAATTTCCGACTGTCTTATATAGCACATTCACGGCCAAGCAGTTCTCTAAGTCAGCAAAGTACAAGTAGTGTTACAAGTTCAGTCACGATGCGAAGTCGTCCCATTGCTGCACCACGACGCCCACGACCTGTAAGCATAGCAGTTACAGGTATAACTAGCGAAATTAAAAATGGAACAGCAGATCCTAAAAAACCAGAAAATAAACCTCCTTTACCTAAAACTCGAAAATCAAGCTTAGTTAAATCTCAGGAGAAAATAATTAAGAAGAAGTCGTTGAGTTCTCCAACTGAAGGGTCGCCTAAAGCCATAGTTTCGCCAACTACTGCTCCTGCTAGCACATTAGAAAGCCCTATTAATGTTATACAGCCGCAACAGGCTTTAGAAGAAAGCAAAAATGATGTCGATACTAGGGTAAAGCAGTCAGATGATACTGTTGAAAAGGAGATTATAGATGTGAATAGTGAAATTACTAAAGAGGCTGAAATACCAGAAAATAATTCACAAGTAGCACAGTAAGTCTAAATTTTGTATCTTTATGTAATAGGCGGTTGTTAAACACATTCCAAACTTGTGAGTAAACTTTCACTAGTTTTCATACTTGGTCATTATTATATCGGGAGATTATCAGTCGAAAATGATACAACATTTACATGCAGTTTGAGCAGATTTGCAAAACTTGTAGGTATAAGTGTCTAAGCTTAATCGAAATACTCTTAAAAACATAGTTAAAACAAAGTTTTTAAATAATGATTTTACGCTGTTTGCTACCCCGTGTGTACAGAGTGCTAGCTAAGCGGCTAGCGCCTCGTGCGTGTGCCTGAAACTCTAGCCCCATATCTATTTGTCACTACGCTCCAAAAAAAAAAGTTTATCAGTGAGCAAATGTAAATTTGTTTTTTTTTTGTTTATTTATGTATTTGAGAATACACAGGACAACTTATAAAAAAATAATGGTTCACAACCATAACCTTGCATAAACCGCCTAGACAACAACTTTGTTTTAAAAAAGCATTATCAGGTTTCTACTCCACAACCCCATATGGGGTAAAAAGTTGTAAGTCTGCATTTTGCTCATCTGTATACTATGGAGAACCTTGCAGGAAAACGCTAAAACATGAAGTATAAACATAGTATTCTTATGCTGTTACTCACATGGAAATGAATTCTAGCTCTGGTCTTTCTGTATAAAATGATCTGCATACATCTGTGTTGTATCTCAGGAATCTACTTATAACAATTTCAAAAATAGTTACAACATTTTTTGCTTAGCTGACGTCCTGCAGGCACGGGCTAGCAGATTCAGTGCTACAGTTCTGGACTTCCGCACGGGACTATAGCTGCTTAGCTGGTGTTCGTGCAGCATTATGCTGTTAATGTTTTCCTTAAAACAAAGTTACAGTGTAGGTCCTAACTAAGGCCCAGATTTCTAGGCACTAAATAAGGGAGGCAAATAGGCATCAAAAAATAGATTATAGGCACCGAATAGTCAAAATAGGCAGCTAAATAGGTACCAAAAAATAAAATGTGAGAAATAAATGTAGCAAACATCTTCAAAAAATTTGACATTATTGTTAATGATGTATTTTGTTGAAGTATTATCGAAATTATATTAACCTACGATTCAAAAAAAATGTAAGGCTTATATCTGCAAATTAAACAGCAAAACTAATGCTTTTTAAAGATTTTCTGGTGTAAAAGTTCTTGTGTGGTCATTCAAAATTTACTTATATGCAGTAAATGACCGCTCTACTGCACATGTTGGCAGCAAACTTTTAATTTTATGTATTTTCCTAAGGAAAGCTACATTAGCAACCCATTTAAAGGTAAAGTACGTTCTCTACAATGCAGGAAATAGATAAATAAGCCCTTAAGAGGATGGTGATGCAAATTTCAAGCATTAATATCTGTAGAAACATTCTGCATTTAAAATAGGGATTAAACGTTTTGTGTAAAATATTTAAAAATATCCAAAGTTAATACAAAGGCAAATTATAGGTGTAAAAAACACAAAATAAACCAATTAGGCACTGCAACTCAAAACCGGTACTAAATTTGCAAAATTGGCAGTTTTGGCAAATTAACTTTCGGCATAAAATCATCAGTAGCTTGAGAAATGGATTTTAGTATAAAAATTATTTAACTGCCTGTACAAAATATGTAATTATTATAAAGTTGACCTAAGTTAGGATATTTTTATGGCATGTATTTATTTTTTTTGCAGGCTTATAGATCTAGAACAACATTTGATACCAGTAGAAATGAAACAAGATGATCCAAAGCCAAAAGAAACTGACTTGTCAAATGTAGAAAAGGCTGATACAGAAAAGGAAATGGTCTTGAAACCCGAAAGTGAAGCAGTCGTAGATAAGCAGGAAGTACAGCCTATCATAGAAGTTCAACAAGAGGCGGTTGTTCCAGGTGCCGAAATTCAAAGTGGAGATATAGACATGAGTGCTTCAATGAGCTCAAAACCAAGGATTACAACTGAAGAAGAAGCAAAGGCTGCTTTGGCTGAAAGAAGACGTATAGCTCGTGAAGAAGCAGAAAGACAAGCTGAGATGGAACGACTTCGAATTGAAGAAGAAATGAGATTAGAACTAGAACGTCAACAAAGAGAGGAAGAACAACAGAGACAGCTGATAGAACTGCAACGAGCTGCTGAAGAAGAACGTTTAAAAGAGGTATTTTCATAATTAACTTCTATATATGACAATTTATCATTACACATTATTTAGGCAATAAGAGAAGCTCAGAGACGTGAAGAAGAAGAAAAGCAAAGACGAGAAGAAGAACAACGATTAAAATTGTTAAAAGAAGAAGCAGAACGAAAAGCTAGGGAAGAGGCAGAAAGACAGAAGGCTGAACTTCAGGAGAGACTGAAAAACGAAGAAAAAGAAAGGGAAGCAAGACGTAAACGGGTTGAAGCAATTATGCTTCGTACACGCGGAAAAAATAATACAGGTTCTGCACCTCAAGTAAGTTGTCAGCAAACTGGGTATACGACTGTTATTTAAACTGTAAACATTTCAGACTGACGAAAAAAATGCTGAAAATAAATTGGATAGCAAAGTAAATGGATCCAAAACTGAAACAGCAGAAAACGGCCACAAAAATGGGAAAGATATTGAAACAGTTGATAATATGTAAGTTTGTTTTTTAAATATACAGGGTGTTAATTCTGTCTTTTGTATTAGTAGAGTTTTGTTTAAATGAAGAAAGAATTTTTATTTTTCTGCACATTTTAATAGTGTGCAGAAATACAATTCAACATATAGTTTAAGAGATATTTAACAAGACAGGCTTTTTTTAAATATACTAGTAAAAGTAGTATACAGACGCAGATCCACAGCTGGGATATAGGAGTTGTGCCTCCCCCCAACTTCACCTTTTGTAACAAAACAATTTTATTACGTAACTTTTATATTTTGGCCAATTTTTAATATTCTTCAAAATGTTTATTAAGCGATAATACAGATGACCTCAAAATTCTCTGTAAGTGGAGGCTTGAAAATATTTATGCTTTTTCAGGATACTTTCAGACCATAGCAACTAGATTTTCTAAAAATAATTTAATCATCTTAAACACAATTGGGTTTGGCGACTTTCAACAACAATATTTTTTTTGTGTACTTTTGTATGAACAATAAGATTTTCAATTCAATCAAAAAGTTAGAAAATGTTAAGTGTGTAGAAAAATCGTTAAGAGATACATCTAGCGTCCTCTCTACTATGCCCCTGGTCGATGGACTTGAATGAAAACAAATGAAATGATAATCGCTGGTAAAATATCCATACAATATTTAAATCAACTGCCTTGATTTACGACTTTAATTAAAAAGCGATAAAATTGGTACACTTTTTGGAGACTGCAACTCCGTAAGGGAACAGTTTGGATCATACTTCCATGGGAACTTTTTCTCTTAAAATGACATAAGAAATCACCTTCCAAAGTTTATTGGCGTAATTTTCCAACACCCTGTATATACACTCACTGGCAACATATGGGGAAAATTATTATTAGAATTGCCCTAAAACTTATTTTTGCAACACTGGTACTGGTACAGAAATAATATTTAAAAACTGCAATGGCTAGTAGTAACGAACCATTGCAACAAGCGGGTACCTAACAAAAACGATTTTTACTTTCCCTTACCTTCGGTATAGAGAAGTATTAATTTCATGAAAATTTTCGTATTCTAAATTTTAACGGAGATGCACTTTTTGAGGCTCAAGGAACCCAAAAAAAGTAGTTACTAAAAAATGTCTGTCTGTAAGTGGGTGTGTTCGTGTGTCTGCCTCTCAAGGCGAAAGAACTGAACCAGCTTTGATAAAATTTTAAATAAAGAGGTATATCGAAAATTGCAGTTCTAGCTAAGCTTCTCAAAAAAATTCGAAACTGCAAACGGAAGTTGGACATGTTTTTTTGCAAAACTAAATTGGAAATGTGAGCACGGGATCTGAGAGAAGAACTTACAGCAAATTGAAAACTTTTTTAACCGAACCATGTAGCTTTAAAATGGCCGCTACTATTTTTTGAATATCTCGACTTTAATGCTCATTTACTCAAAAAGGAGTTATCGGATCGGGATCAGCTACAACTTGTTTGAGAGCCCTTTGTGGGTAGTATACGATGAAAAGAAATTAAATTCGAAAATCTTAAAACTATCGCAATGGTGCTCCTCCAAAATGTTGAAAATTAAAAAAATAATATATTTCAAAAATTGCCTACGTGATTTTTTTTTAATTTGTAGGCTTTTTTGGGTGACGAATTTAGGATTTGGTTGGCTACAGTAGAAAATGTAAATTCCAGTTACTTGTAATTTAAAAAAAAAATGTCTCAAAAATATTTGGATTAGAATCCAAGCATGATTACTAAGCCCTAGCATCATTATTGCTGGCATCACGAACTGGATGTAATGGAAGGTTGCCTATATAGCTTATTTTCTTAGAAATCTAGCAGACGGTCAAATGTACAACTTTATAATTATAAAATCTACACTTTTGCAAATACGGTAAATATTAATATCTAGTATGGGAAAGTCCATTCGAAGTCCACACTTCAGCTTTTTCTGAATAAGTTCTTGCAAGTGTGCTAAAATCGAAATTTGTATTTGATTGTGACTTCAACTAAATATTTTCACTGGAGTCAATTCATTCAAAGAAGAAATGGGGATTTTGTGATTTAACATAATATTAATATTTTTGTTCCAAACTTTTCACATGGCATTAGAAGTGGATTTTAAACAATCTTTTAACTTTTTTTATATTTTCTCAAATAAGGCGATTTTTTGCCAATTCGTCTTTTTTTGTATTTCTTGTCGAGCCTGAAGTCACGTGACCTATGTTAAAATCAATTTTTAGGTTATCTGAGATGCAAAAATTAGTTTTTGGAAAATTCTAATAATAAAAATTTTCCCTAAACGTTGCAAATATTTTGCCGGTCACTGTATAAATAGGTTTTCTATCTTTTTCTTTAATTTGGGTTTTGTTTTCAGTATTCCTGTGGACACCATAAAAAATGCTAATACAGTCACTGCAACTACACTTAGCACGGATGATACACTTAATTCAAATGATTCTTGGCAGCGAAACTCCCAAACTGGTAAATTAAAATAAAACATTTGTTAGTAAAATTGTGTATTAATTATAATTTGTTTGTTGCAGATTTGTTGATGTGAACTGCCATGTGTATAAAACATAGGTGCTTGTATATGATCACAACTTGTTTTTTTAGGTTTCATATTAAATTGTCCAAGTAGTTGCCGTTGCTATCTTCATGAGCTTTATTATTTGATATATCTTAAAATAGAAGGGTGCAATAAGCATGAGCTAGTGTTATCGGCAATTCCATTTATGTAAATTACATTTCTACTGACTGAATTCAACATTATATTTTACAATCCTGATCAAATAGGGCTTTATTAAATTTAAACCCAACACGTAAATGGTCGTTTTATTAGTGTGTATGTCTATTTATGTTTAATATATATATTAAAGCATAATTTATTTGTAATAATCGTCTGTTCAATGGAAGTGGAAACATGCAGTATTATGTAGAAGTTGTGTACTATTTTACATTCAAATGTGTTTCCCCAGACTTGCTGATTAGTTAGTTCATAACCTATAATTTATTATTTAATAAAAATTTGCTACACAGTTAATAAATTTTAGAAGAACGAGAGTTTGATCAGGATTCCGTGTGTATTCTTCCAATGAATAGGACTTGGTCTTTACTAGTCATCTTGAATGTACATTGAATCGTTTTGTAATGTTATATCGTGGATGGGGTATGCTGGTCTTGCACATCTCTTTTGGTGTATCAAGATCAGCATTCTGTATCTGTAGCACAGTTAGTTTTAGTTGTATTATAATGCATTTTTAGTCAGGGTACATAATGCCTTGCTGTCGTTTATAAATTTTTATGTTAATTTGTGAATTATTGGAATAGGACAAATTGGGCACTCATGGTTGGCATCACAGTTCCGTAGAAACTTGTTATCACCTCATTACGAACACGTTGGTATTTTTCAGTACATGGCATATCCTTATATTTATAAATGCTCTAAATATGTAAGATGTTGTTTATTACGTTTTTCGTATGCAGTCTGGTTCACTACATATGCATATGCCTTTGCGCTCTGATTTAGGCAACACTGTATTGCATAAATCGGATTTTATAGTCCTTGAAAGTGGCCAATGTGTGTAAAAGTGACACCATATTGTTACACATCATTTATCACAAACGATTAACAGAATTAAATATTTAATCATATGTTACAGTAATTTCTAAGACTATTGCTAATAAATTATTGATGTAAACGACTTTTGAGCTATGTCATTCATTGTATTAAGATCAAATGTCTTTCCGAGTGCTCCCAGGTATACGCGTTTTCATGAAATTGGAGTATGCAGATAGTTTCATTATGGATGATTTGGTGTAAGTACCTTTTTAATACGAAATAGTGTTGGTCTTAAGCTCAACCTCCATATATAGCATTCTTGCATTTTTTGGTATCAATACTAACCATTGCGTAGTTGAAGATCAAATGGGAAAAAGAAAGAATATTCCTTATACTGCAATATTTCCTTCTTTTAACCCTATCATTTACTACTGGAAATTTTTACTCGCTGTGCTGCTAATATTTATTATCCCTATGTCGATAACAGGTTTCTATTTGCTCTTGTGCTTTATCTGTTAGTTTTTATGCTTAAAAACTGAAAACAGCGGTATATATGGTTACTGTTTTGCAAAAGTAAACATTTAGACAATTTCAGACGGCTAAATTTACTACACGAAATTTTGCACCAAACCATCCAAAACAAATTTTAATTTGTACATTTTTTACATAACAGAACTAATGATCAGAATTGACATAGTTTGCACTACATTGCTTGTTTCACATGCTGCACTTATTGTGTTTGTTTTCCATATATTGTGGTAATTTATGAGGCGCTCTATGAGTCAAAATTATATTTATATTTTAAAAATTCATATTTATATTTTAAAAATATATATGTAGAGTCGGCAAACATATTAACTTATTTAAAAAGTGTAGGAATATTGTTTTTTTAAGTATGTGGAAAAATGTATTTATACAGGCTGAATCAAGCTATACGTCTTTTTTTTAATGAGTTTATTATAAATGTATAAAAAAAATTTGGCATGCATATGTTTCGAAGGGTGCTCTACAACCTGGCTCGGTTAGTTTTTTGATTGGACTTCAAATGTCAAAATAGCGATTTTCAACTGTTTATTTTTAAATGGAAGAGTACGACTTTTTTTGGCTTAAACGATGCTGTATGATGTTTACAATATAATCCTAACCTAATTTTTTCACGATTTTTACGATTCAACTGTAAAATATACATTCATTATGTTAGTCTAGTAGGCTGGGACCTACGGAACGTACTTTGATGTATTTGCACAAAACAATTTAATAATTGCCAGGATACATAGTGAAATCATTATTTTAATAAACATAGAGAAACAAAAGCTCAGGTATTTAGGTTACATTGAATAATGGTTACTTCAATATAAGGATAACATCGAGTGAAAAATATAAGATTATAAACTAAACAAAATTTAAATAAAAACCTGATTAAATTTTTATCTAACAAGAAACTTGAAGAAGCAGAAATGTTTACTTACAAGCAATTGTTTTATCAAAAGTTCACTTATTTTATGCAAAAACATGGTGGCACGTGCGTACGTACCGGCCCACTAGACTAACATAATGAATACATATTTTACAGCTGAATCGTAAAAATTGTTAAAAAATTTAGTTAGGATTATATTGTAAACATTATACAGCATCGTCTAAGCCAAAAAAATGTGTACCGTTGCATTTAAAAATAAACAGTTGAAAATCGCTATTTTGACATTTGACGTCCAACCAAAACACTGACTGTGCCAGGTTGTAGAGCACCCTTCGAAACATATGCACACCAGACATTTTTAATAAATTCGTAATAATAAACGCACCTAAAAAAAGGGGGTATAGCTTGACTCAGCCTGTATAGTGTTTCTGAAAATACATATACATTTCTTAATAAAATACATATATTTAAAATAATTTCAATTTTAAATATAAGAAAACTGTGATGACATTGCAAAAATGTTTGGACTATGAAATTTTTCTTGGAGACTTGGGCCGCCGTTATATATAATTTCAAAAACACTTAAACTACATTTTTATATATAAATTGTTAAAAAACGAATGTTTTTTTAACAAGTTAATATATTGGTGAATTTATAAATATAATTTAGATACAACGGGCGCCTTATAGTAATCAATGTAATGTAAATGATATCAATTTCATTATTTGTTGTGAGATTCCATCAAGTTGTGGCATCAGTTTTAACTTTTTCCATTGACTTTGTCTAGTATAGAAATTCTTATCTGGGCGTAACCAGGAAAAAAACAGTTATTAACAACTGAAATCTTGTAAAATGTTAGCTTGTTAAATCCATGCTTAATAAATCTAATAAATTTGTCTATCACTTTTATGTTAAATTTTAACTGTTCTGTTAATTGTTAAATTTTTCGATTTCATAATACTGAGTCGCATTTCATTTCCTATAATTTTCAGACCTGATGTGTTGGTTTTATACTTAATGATTAATGTATACCACAGAAGGTGAAATACAATTGTTTAATCACAATAGTAGATCATTTACTTTGACCTTCGATGTGTAGTGATTTTGCCTGAAGGGTCGGTTCTGATCAATGAAGGGTGAGAATTTGGAACACCATAAGCGTGTCGAAAGCGGGTTATTACAAAAAGGGCAAATAGGCAATGCGGTGCATTAGCGTGATGTGCCTGCCATTTCACGGGGCGGAAGCGCCCTTGCCGTTAGCGCCGTTATGATGCAGGGAGACGCCAATGACGCCACGAGTCGGTCAACCGTCTCGCCCCCCACCAACCCGTAAGAACGCCTAATCCGTGTCAGTTGGCGACGTAACCGTTTACAAACCGAAGTTATGCTCGCTATACAGTCCATTGATTTACTTAATTTTGATGTTGAGTGCAGCATGGACGCGTGCTTTACTGCATTCGACAAAAACGGGTAAGTAAATATTATGTTCCATTTCTCTGCAAGCCGGCTAATCAATTTGACGCAATATAAGCAACGCACGTGGCACATTCCCGCCTAAAACTACTGTTTGGATTTTAAACTGGACCAATTCAACTATTCTTCCGCTATTCTTATCAATACTAGTGAACTCTAGGAGATATTCGTGTTTTAGCTTTCAGCCATATGTCCCATCACTCAAGTTTAATTCATAAATATTTTGTGTGTAAAAATGAGAGAAATAACATGAACGAAGCTGATTAAGTACGGGGAAACCCCGTTGCAATAAACGTGACTAATCTGGTTGAATGACTAATCAAGAACACTTTCATAGATGCATTTTAGGCAATTGCAATACTAAATTACATATTTTCTGTGGATTTTAACAATATTGCAAATCGGTAAGAATTCATACCAGGTGATGAGGTGATGACCTAAATTTGAAACCTGCACATTTACGCTGTTTTATAAATGAAAGCTCATCTGTTCTGATAAGATTAAATTAACGTCACACCTTTTCAAATTTCCGGTGGTAATTACATATAAATTGCGCATTCTATCCAGGAAACCGAATATGTCATTATATAAATAGAAGTGACTTATTTTGATGACTTGTAATAAATACAGTGTCGTATCCACTGAAGCAAACTGGATTGTTGAATAAATAACCCACGTTAATTGGTTTTGCACCACTAATTTAGTGATTTTATAAATTAAATGTTAAAGTTCACGTTGCCCACGCAAAACCCTATTAAACACTTGCAGCGGTGCTAGGAAAAGGAAGCCCCCCCCCCCCCATTTTTTGGCATAATTCAAAACAGACGGCTAAATTCCGCCTTTCAACTATGGGATCATACTTTAACATGTTAAGCTGGATATATTATTCGAATCACTTATTAAACAACCAACTTTAATAAAGTTGGTTAAATCAAAAATTTTATAGTGAATGATATAATACAAAAAAGCAACCCACGGAGGTATTATTAGTTGATCTGCATAGATAATTTTTAACGATTCATTTTAGAGTGTTACAATTTGAGTAATTTTATTTAGCTAAAATTTTAACGTGGAAAATTTTCCTTTTTTCTTAATTTTCTGGAAAAAGTCAAACTTTTTTTAACGGAAAATGTGCAAAGTTGAATGTTTATATTGCAATTTTTAAAAGCTATATCAATGTTTTTGTTATTATCCAACAATACAAAGTAAAAGTGTTCCAATTTGATTATTTGAATTCGTCGCTCACTGATTCCCTACGGCACTGGTATCTATAACCATTGAAAAATCTGAGTGTCAATGAAGCAAACTTATCGCAGTAGTGGGATGTTATGGGTTATAGTAATAATTACTATAACCCATAACAGCTATTACAGCGCAATATTACGTCGAATGGCGCATTTGGGTTAAGTGGAAGAACATGGTGAGGATTTGATTCTCTCAATAAACTTCGCTGTTGGGGCATTCTAACACATAAAATATAACTATTTATTGTATTTTGTGGTTGACACCAATAAAGTCATTTATTAATATTTTTATTATTTTGTTACGCCATTATTTATTGCGTAATGGCATATTTCGAAAGAATTATACATGATTTGACTATTCACTACAATGACAATTTTTTATTTATCTTTACCTCTACCTATGTAGATATAATATTTCTTATTTTTTTAATCTGTACCTAATATCGCCAAGCAGAGATTCTAATTATAAGCGAGTTGGCAGATCGCTATAAAAGTCTGGTACTGTAATAGCTTTAATAGGACACAATATTGCTATGTACGAGAATTTTTAAATCCGTGAAAAATGCGAAGTAATACTATTTCAAAATTTTGAAATTTTTAAAAAAGTATCTCAAAATTTGTAGGCTCACAGAGCTGGGGATAGGCCACAATTTAGTTCGTGTCCGAAACCTCTAATTTTTCTGTGAAGCGACGCCCTTTGTATACATTTTTGAAAATTTTTGTTTTAACGCCTTTTTAGCGTAAAGTGAGTTATCAGATTCAGATGAAATTTAGTATATAAGATAAAAAATTTCTTTTTAGGCTAATTTACTCATGAGTGAGCGTAGAATAAGGTACCTACACAACTTAACTTTTAGGTACAGCAAAAATTCGGGGAGCTAATATCTCGCACTGGTGCGATTTTACAAATTTCTGTTCCCGGGAAGAATGTTCATATAAACATACTTTTGGAATATGATAAGACAATCTATTACTAAATTAGTACAGGAAAGTCCAGGCGAACCGTTTCGCTCATTTTTACTTTCCTGAGTGCTGATTCATGAAAATTGTCGAAATCGAGATTTTGACGGAAATCCAAGTTTTGGGGCCCCAGGAACACAAAACAGTGGTTTTCAAAATATATTCGTCTGTGGGTGGGTGGGTGGGTGGGTATGTACGCTCCATAACTCCCAAACGGATGGTCCCATTTAGATGAGCTTCGGAATGTGAGGGTTTATCAAAAATGCATCCAAAAAATAATCTTTATAAAAATCCGAAACCGAAGGCGGCATTAGACACGTATTTTTGGTAGCAGTTTTTCCGAAATATAATTTTCTAATTTTGAAACCGGAATCTGATAGAAAACTTCGAGGCAAATCTAATGCTTTTTTCTAAACTTTCTAGCTTCAAAATGGCGGCCGCTACGATTTTTTGATAATTTTGACTTTAGTGTTTAATTACTCAAAAACGAGTTGACAGATGGGGATCAAATGTGGCATAGTAGTAGCTCTAGCGGGATACAATATTACTGTGTACAAAAATTTAAACGCATGAAAACTGTGAAGTAAGAACTATTTCAAAAGTTAGTAAATTTTACAAAATATTGATCAAAACTGCCCGCACAATTTTTTTTTAGTTTTGTAGGCTCATAGAGCTGGGGATGACCTACAATTTAGTTGTGTGTCCCAGCCCTCTAATTTCTTTGTGTCGCCTTTCATGAATTTTTGAAAATTAATTTCCTGTATAATAAACGGGGGGCGATAAACAATTTCTGTTCTAAATTGCTCATGAGTGATTGTAGAATAAGAGACGTCACTTCAATTTTAAGTTAAGTGGTATTTAGGGGGTTAATTCCTTCCCACCCAATTTTTTGTTGATAAATTTGCTGTGTGGTCTGGTTTCTGGCGACTATAATAACTTAGATGAATCATCTGTCCGGTGCAGAGATAAATACTGTGACCGCATAATAGCTGTTGAGTGGGAGTTTTGCGGTGTTTACTACTGTTTGTTTCATTGTATTTGCTACAATTAATATGTTACATTATGTTGTTTTATTTCTTGTTTTAACTTTTTGTTTGCTATAAAGGCGTTTTCATAAAATTTTGAAATAGTGCATACTTAATTTTTTTATCTGTTTGGAATAGCTAACATTAGGAACCCTAAACGCGCGCCTATCGACTTACGTTCATTATAACTTCGGAAATATAATATGTAAATAATTTTTTATCCAATATTATGTAGAGATACCATATTATACTATTGTATCTATACCTATAAAATATTTTCAGAGATGGAAAGCTAGATTTAGACGAGTTCAGATTGATATGCAGGGCATTATTTCGAAACGATAAAGGCAAAATTTACACCTTAGAAGATCCAAAGCTAAAGGAGGTATTCGCCGTATTTGATAAAAATAGTGATGGTTACATTGACAAAGAGGAATTCACATTTTGTTGGAATCACTGGATTAAAATTGTAAGCAAATTAGAATCTCCCTAGGTTTTCCACAAATTGACCATTTAAACCTATTACCTTTGATGTTAATCATTTATTTTGATCAACCTAAAGTGTTTGTACGTTGTAATCCACCTTAACAGCATCCAATAAATTTTAATTTGTATTTTTATTTATTTTCGATCAGTTCTATTGTAAATAACGAGTGAGTATATACGTATTTTGTCCCGTGCTGGCTAATAAATGAATATCATTTAAAGTTTTACGATTTATGATGACTTCTAAAGCTTGTAGAAGGAAACTTTTGCAAAAGTTTGGAAGTTTGGGGATTAAAATATCCAAAATTAGTAAGATACTAGAGCCATTACCTGTTTGTATATAAACATTCCTAATTAAAAAGTTGCATGTTTTAAAATTAGGTACCTTAGAAGGAGGTCGCATGTTATTTCAAAATTAAATTTAAAGGTTAACCGCAAATTTAGAATTATCTTAATTTGCATCTGCACATGGGAATTAAAAATTAAATGAAGAAGAAAGATTGCATATGTAATTGATAATTACTTTTATATTATAGGATTTCAAAAATTATACAGTATTTTTGTTTTGTTGCAAATTTTAAATGTACATATTTCCGTTTCTCCAAGGAACAACAATAATACACCATACTATGTTCGAAGTAGATATCGATTTTCTGTAATCTTTCTTTTGGATAGTTTGATTAGAAAAGATAAATAAAAAGCTTTTTATTGTACAACGTTTCACAAAAACAAAGCACAAGGTCACATTATTCTATTATCTAATTGCTTTCGTTTCTACAGCAAATACCGCGTTGTTGTAATAACGCAATTAAATATTATTGTAATGTTATAGTGGGTTTTGGTTGTGTAACCTTTATTGTCTTAAACTGAGTTGTTTACCATATTTAGTAAATATTGGCTTATTGTATAATGCTTTAAAAGCAAAATATTTATTCTTTATGTAACTGCGACCTCCAGCACCTTTCCAGATTATGAACAATCAATCTGAATGTATAAAAAAAATTCCGTTCTACAATATTTTTTCTTCCTTGGTGTCCCTCCCATCAACTCGCTTTCCTTTCAACAATGAATTTATAAAAACTATTCTAATTTATTCAAATAAATTTTAGATTGTCCGTCCTATATCCGCCTTTCTGATAGTAGACGTTCAAAATGATTTTATATCGGGTACTTTAAATATAAGCAACTGTTCTGCTCAACAAAACGGGGCAGAAGTAATAGAACCTATTAACCGTCTGTTGGATACAGTGCATTTCGATGCAATATTTTACTCGTTAGACTGGCATCCGAGTGACCATGTTTCCTTTATTGATAACATACAGCAAAGAGAATTAGATTCATCAAGTTCAGTGACAGCTGAAAATGCCAAGACTTATGATACAGTGATTTTTGCTGGACCTCCTCCCATGAAACAAAGGCTATGGCCTCGACATTGTGTACAGGACACGTGGGGATCAGAACTGCATGAAGATCTGAAGGTAGGTCGATTTTTTGTTTGAAATTATGTACAGCATGTCGAGGTTGAGCTGATAAATTATTTATGCCGTCATTGACGCACCCTTTCAGATTCTTGATAACGCCGTTAAAGTTTATAAAGGAACTAATCCAGAGGTGGATTCATATTCCGTCTTTTGGGATAACAAGAAATTAACAGATACCACTCTTTGCGCCCAGCTTAGACTAAAAAATGCTACTGACATATACATCTGTGGATTGGCTTATGATGTTTGTGTCGGTATGAGATTATTATTGTTGGAGAAAGAAATAAAAAAACGTTAATTGGTGTTTATTTTAAGGCGCTACTGCAGTAGATGCCTTAGCAATAGGTTATCGAACAATTCTCCTTGACGACTGCAGTAGAGGAGTAGACCTTCTTGATATAGAAAAAACTAAAAATACCGTCGTTAACAATAATGGAGTTATTGTAAGTTCAAATCAAGTAAAAGCAATGGTAGAAGGAAGGGATCGGCGACCAGAGCTGGGTTATAAATTAGCAATGGAACTTAAATCCAACAGCTCTATTTAGTTATCTTTTGTTTCAACTTAAGTTATGCCTTATATATTTTATAAGATTTGCTATATTTTTTTGACAATGTATTTTAGTAATTTAGTTTTTAATGGTATTGCGGCACTATATATATAGATTGGTGAAAATGTACTACAGTGTACCATTTGATTAACACATACTACCTAAAAAAAATAATTCCAGAGTAGGATGATGTCTGTTAAGCATTAGCTAATTTATATGAAATCCATCAAACCTACAAATCGGTGTACAGGGTGTTAATTTCTGTCAAGAACAGAATAAGTTTCGTTTTCCTGAAAGCACGATTTTTTTTATTTATTTACTTATTGCTTTCCCATACTTCTACTAAAGTAAGAAAAGTTACGATTTCATACAAATTTTCGAATTTCAGATTTTAACGGAAATATGCGTTTTGGGGTCCAAGGAACCCAAAAAAGTGGTTTTCACAAAAACTGCTCACACCATTTTTTTAACTTTCCGGGCCGATAGAGCTTGCAATGAACTAAAAATTTGTTTTTTACTTATCTCCCAAATTTTACTCTGACGCCCTGCAGGAATTTTTGAAAATTTTCAAATTGATTAATTATTTATTAAAAAACGCAAACGCTGATCGTTATTAACTTTAATCAATTCGATAGGCTATTTGAAGTACTTAATTAGAATCTGCAAGAGTTTTCAATTATTTTAAAAATTAAGATCAAAAAAACGATACTTTTTAATACCAACAACGTGTTTTCCGGCAATGACGTGTTTTTAACTACGTCTATGTATTAGCTCTAATTCAAAAAAATATTTTTTATGTTTTGCCTATTTTTAATAACTTTTAAAATAAAGCTTTTACAACGATTTTAGTCCGAAGCGCATCAAATCAAATGCAAGACGCGGTCGGCTGCCGTGCTTCTGTCCTATGCGGCTAGCCGAAGTTATAGCGCTATACTTTAGACGGTACACGATATCGTATTGCACAGGCTGTCGCAAGTTCAAATCGACGTTGGGGCCTTCTAATTTTTTTTTGCTTTATTTTTTGTAAAGGCAATGTTAATTAATCAGTTATTGGCGCGCGAACATTTAAAACGTAACGTAAACGTAACCAACGCCTTGAGTCAGCAGCGGGCTTTTACGGCTGGATTAGATGTAAATTTCCATCACTCCTTGACGCGAGAGTGTTTAAAACGTACAAAGTATGGGAAAGTACCAGTGACCTATTTCGCCTATTTTTTTAATGTATCAGTACTTAATTTTTTAATATTTTTTGTAACGCGACATAGAAATAAGCTCTCAGTAGTCAATAAGTATTACATTGTTTTTTAATTATTATTATTGTTCGTTTTTTAATTATTGCTAATTAGCAAATCAAGTGTTATGTATTGTAGTAGCTACCTTTTAGGTGTGCGAAATAAAGAGATTAATTTTGCAACATTGCTATCTTTTTTTATTTGGTAATAACGCGGCCCACAAAACGAAAGGACATTTCTTCTTATAGTAAAAACTTTTGCATATTCAACAAAGAAACCGATTCTGCCGCTGGCTTTCTACGTAGGTTGGTCAAGGTTAAGACTTATAACTTATAAGGGCTTTACAGGGCGTGAAAAGGCAAAGAAGGAACTGATACGAAGGTAACGCTAAAATTATTGAGAATCAAAAAATCTAGTAGGCCAAGAAAAACAAAATTTACACATTTATTTTACATATTTCTCTAGCTGTCAGTTGACGCTTAGTTTGCGAAGTTGCGATAGTTGGAACCGAAGCTATTCAGTTTTTAAGTAGTGTTGTTGCTGAAAAATGGAACTAAGCAAAGAACATTTTAGAATCATTTTGGCAAGAAAAAACATAAAAGTAATAGAACATCCGCCTTATTCGCCTGATTTAGCCATGTGCGACTTTTGGCTATTTTATGGGCTTAAAAGAAATCTCCGGGGTAGAAGATTTTCGTCTGAGGAAGAAATGGATACCGCAATTAACGACCATTTTGAAGGTATTCCAAAAGAAGATTAGTTGAGGGCTTTCAAGAAGTGGAACGAAAGAATGGTGAAGTGCATTATTGCTGAAGGGCATCACTTTGAACATATTTAAAATAAAATCCTAAAAAACATTAACCGTGTTTCTTATTCTCAATAATTATGGCGTTACCCTCGTATTATAGTTTATATTGTCGCCTTCAATATTTGAATGAATGTTAATAGATGTTGCATGTTAACCATATCTATGATCTACGAACTTTTTGCGTTAACTTTTAAAACGGAAGATGGGAGTTCAAGAAAAGTTTATAAGGTTCTGAATCCATAGCGGCTTTATTCAAGAAATATAATTCACACATTGATACAGATGCTATCGTGTTAACGATATTAGGACTTGCAAAACAAAATTATTAGTCATTACCATGAGGAAGTAGCGAACTTTATAACGACCTGTAATTGTGTTTCCGCTTCGTCGGCTTAAATAAGAAGTCTGAACTTCGAAATGTCAAAAGGGCGACCTTTACAAGAAGCGATACTTTGTGTAGAGTCACCTACCTATATGAATTTTATTGTCTCCCACCAAAATTAAAAGCGTGAAGTTTTTATTGCCAAATAGAATAAAGATCAATTTTAGCGGTTCGGACGTTTTTATCACTTTCCTAAAAATTGTAAATTTTTCTGTATACTAAAATTATTTATTTATGTATACACCTAACCAGAAAGCGTTGCAGTAATTTCGTATGTATGCAGCTATCTCCATTTCATTCAGAGATAGTTTTACAAAACGTTCCCTAATAAAGTAACCCCAATATCGATTTTAACGTCAACAAATTTAAATTAATAGACAGGTAATGGAAATATGGATATCCCAAATTCAATTTCGCACACCCTGATAGTGCTTACATTTAAAATTGACGAACGTGTGACGTAGAGGCCGTAAGTGACGTCACGTTCGACGCCTGCGACGTAAAGAGCATCGGCACCTTTTACAAGTAACTATTTTTAGCGGCCCCTAACGAAGAGGCGATCAATAGCTGATTATTTGCAATTTTTTGCGGTATTTTAGCTATCGTTCATTTTTTGGTGGCTGTCGGCAAACCCGTTAACGTATGTCTAATAATCGGAACATATTTTCGGTACGATTGACAACGTGTGAGGTTGATGTAATGTACAACGCTCTGCCCGGGCTATAGACGTACGCTCCCAGCCCGTGCACGCTTTTACAAAGGACCGCGTTTGTTGCGCGAGATTCAAGTCGAACGATCAATACAGCACAGCGTCCCTTCTCGCGGCTCTTTGCAAACAGCAATAGAAGGCCACACGGCGCCCTGTACTCGCGACGCTTCTTGGTACTTTGTTGGAAAAAATTTCGAAGTCATGGCTCAGTGAAGTGCAAGACGTGTCTTGACGGCCAAGCGCCGATGGCCCCGTGCCGCAGCTAAAACCCTGTGACTGCAGGGGGAAACTTACAATGTACAAACGCAGCCACCTTGTACTCGTCCTGCACGTCATCCACGTGGTTCTGTAAGTATCTAGGGGACTACTCCTTAGACGGTTTGAAAAATTAACTACTGGTACGTGTAGGTGCACCAATGCCAAGCCGAATTTCCGCGAAAAGGAAAAAGAGATTCTTGATCAGATTTTGGGACCGGGTCGGTACGATGCAAGGATCCGTCCCTCAGGAGTAAACGGTACAGGTGAGTTGTTTTTGGTGAGTTGTTTTGTGTCTTGTCTAGGTCAGATGGCCAGAGAGGAGGGTTCTATTGTTGTTGCTTGGTGTACATAAGATTCAATGTAACATATTGTCCATCGCTCCAGATGGGCCAGCCATTGTCCGAGTAAACCTGTTTGTCCGCAGCATTGCAACCATTAGCGACATCAAGATGGTAAGTGGTGCGTCGGCCACACCATGCAGTAGGGTAGTGTAGAGGTGCTACACGAGCCAGCATGGGGCGGCGGCGAGTGGCGGGGTGGTGTTGCTCCCGTTGCTCGCCGACACCAGTTTAGCTTCGTAGGTTGATAGCGTTTGATTGCTGAATGCATTTCCTGAGTGGGCACTAGGTAGTCGCTGCTCACCGCCAGTGGCACTGGTGCCGGTGCTTCATTGCATCCGCATCGCCGGTGATGATGTCCACTAATTGATGCCATTTTCTTTTCACGTGTCAGATGGCCCCGCTGTAGTCCATGTCAACATATTTATCAGAAGTATCTCAAAGATAGATGATGTAACTATGGTAAGTTGCTGTTGGCAGCGGAGAATGACTTTGACTAGTGTGTGTGTAGTGTCGATTGGTACTTTATTCTGGTAGTATAGCTCATCTCTCATCTCCTGTGGGGCGGGACGGCGTGCGTGTGCTTTCGGTGTCTAGTGGGGCGGCGCACCGACAGCCGCGTGCTTGCATGCGGAAGTTGCCAATGCGAGATGTGATTGGCGCCGTGCCCCGCAGCCGAGACTGTATCTGCTAACTGAGTAATATTGTTTGTTTTGTTCACACAATGTAGGAGACGGCCCGACCATTGTAAACATCAACTTCTTTCTGCGATCTATCAGCAAAATAGACGATTATAAAATGGTGAGTGCGCGGTCTGCCAGTCATGTCAAGTATTGGATGGATGTGTATAATTTTAATACTTACTCGGTTGCGTTCACTTGCACAAGGCCGAGTAGCGATGTTGCAATGAGGGCACCAGCACCAGCGCGAGCATGCAGTGTGGCGCTGCAGCCCTGGCGAAAACACGCGGTGTGAGCTGCATGAGTGTTCGTGCTGCTTGCCTAGCTTGCATGTGCCACTTGCATGGTTGTTTTTGAAATCACCAGCCGTCCCTTCATTGTATTGGCAATTCCAGGAGTACAGCGTTCAGCTTACGTTCCGTGAGCAATGGCAGGATGAACGGCTAAAATTCAACGATTTCGGAGAACGCATCAAGTACCTGACGCTCACTCAAGCCAACCGTGTTTGGATGCCTGATCTATTTTTCTCTAACGAGAAGGAAGGACATTTTCACGATATTATTATGCCAAATGTCTACATACGCATATTTCCACATGGTTCAGTTCTCTATAGTATAAGGTATAATTATCTCCATCATTCTTCATCAACCTGCTACGAATATTCCATTTTTGCAGAATATCGCTTACGCTCTCATGTCCTATGAATTTGAAATTGTATCCATTAGATCAACAGACTTGTTCCTTGCGAATGGCCAGCTGTAAGTACAGTGGCTTTAGGGTTGTATTAAGTACAGCAGAGAGAACTGGATACCATATTGCAAAAAGTACCAAAGTATCTATGTTTATAAACTATGTAGTTTCAGGCGTGGACCAGGTTGTAGTGATTTCTGTTACTATGTAGCGAAATATTGAAACGTCCACTACACAAGATGGTCACGTCACTTCTACGACAGACTTGCTGGATGATCTTTGAATATGTATCCTAAACTAAGATTGTCCATGTATGGTACAAATGTTAGACGTTTTCTTTGTGTAAACCTGTCGCAACAATATATCTGATGTTATTATTTAAAAAAAATATATTAGATCTTTTTTGTTGTAAAAACAAGTTTTTTCTTATCATTGTTATAGACAGGTATTATTATTATTACTAACCAAAAGCACTCGTATTTTTCTTATTTTGCACCGAAGTTTTCATGTAATAAGTGTTATTAGATTTCTTGGTCTGTCTCGTCTCTTTTTATCCCTCTATTCTTCATTCATAATTTTCTCGTTAACGACGCCACGTGAAGGTTTTTATATTCTTTGAACGCTCTTTCAGATTCATTTTATTATATTCTACATAAGATTTTCATGTTGTTAAGGAACATTTTGAAAGGACATCCGTACCGCATTTGGCATATTTCGTATAATTAGTTGATTTCAAAAAGGAAATTTTTAATTGTGGTTTTAATAGGTACCGCTTTGAAATTGATTAGTTGTCATACTTATCACTTGTGATCTTGGATCTACAAAATAAAGACAAACGTCGAGTTTAGTTCTATTCTATAGCATTGTTTGTAAAAGAACCGTTGTTTTCAAGATATATGTAGTGTTTTTTTTTATTTATACGAAATTTGAAACGATTTTTTATGAAAGTCGTATTCTGAAGTATGAAAGTCCTATTCTGAAGTATGAAAGAAAATGATTTGATGCATCAAGGTGTATGATTATTATATACAGAATGAGATCTTACCTTTGTTTCTTACTAGGTTGTATTAATTAATTTAAAATCTATAAGAAAAGGAGGCAATCCAGAATAGCGTCGCAATATGGCGGGCTATGGGCAAAAACCCTATGTTTACTATTTGTTACACCTGAATGTGTTTTACATGTATGGTTAACATCCCAAACTTCTTGATAGACGCTCGAAATATGTTCATATTTATTGTTAGAGTAGTTTTGGACGAATTAAATTTATTATTTGTGATTTACAAATTTATTAAATGTAAACAGAAATGTCAATTGTTGTGGGCCCGCCTGTCCTGTTGAAGACCGCGTGTTCTGGATTGGTCTAAGCTCATAACTTTGGATTACTACAGTCTTGCTAACTGTACTTCCCATATTAATATCGTTTAGTTCAGTAGATGCTCCATCGAAATACCGATAAATCATTGTAGAATAGTAAACAGTCGATCTCTCTAACATTTTCAATTATACGACCAAGTTCCTTCAAATTTCAACATATAGTTCATCAAGAATGTTATTCAATATAAACCTAGTTGGATAGAAAGCAGAAACGGTTCAAAGCAGGTAACTGAAAACAGCTTTGCGTTGCAGGCGTTTTAATTGTTTT
This sequence comes from Ctenicera cuprea, assembly GCA_958336395.1. NCBI lineage: Eukaryota > Metazoa > Arthropoda > Insecta > Coleoptera > Elateridae > Ctenicera > Ctenicera cuprea. The sequence continues at coordinate 11,319,044 of OY284496.1, read as the reverse complement.
AAACCGCAATTAGAAAGAACTTCTTCGTTTAGGCGTTAATTGCACGTAGCTCTCACAGTACCGACACCAAAAGAAAAATGTTCTATATCACGGTATTGCAAAGACTCTTGTTTTTTGATTTTATTGTTTATCAAAGTGTTGGCCTTTTGAAAAATCCTCAGTTAAAAGTATGCATGGTCTTGTGTTGAGAGTATTTTTCATTATGTTTGGGATTCGGAGATTTCTGTTATTAATGCATAGACACAGCACCATTAGACTCTCTATTGGTTTAAAATGTTGACAGCAGATACATTGTTGCAGTTATGATTTTATGGTGTACCCTGCAAGTTTTGTAATAGGTGCTTGAGTACTTTTTAAAATGCAGTACCAAGTGTCCAGTTCTGTTGCTACCACTTGTATAGATGTATATGGAAATTTATATTCTAGATGGCTGGACTACCGAAGATTTGGTATTTCTATGGAAAGAAAATGATCCAGTACAGGTGGTAAAAAATTTACATTTGCCACGATTTACTCTCGAGAAATTCCTTACAGACTACTGCAATAGCAAAACTAATACTGGTAGGCAAAAACGAGTTGCATTGAAATTGTAAAACACTTATATGCTTTATTGAATTCTGTTTACAGGAGAGTACAGTTGCTTAAAAGTCGACTTATTGTTTAAGCGAGAGTTTAGCTATTATCTTATTCAAATTTATATTCCATGTTGTATGCTAGTTATAGTATCATGGGTATCTTTTTGGCTCGATCAAGGAGCTGTTCCTGCCCGAGTATCTCTGGGTAAGCTTACTAAATGTAACTTTTAATCCATTGTTATAGCTTTTTTATGTAGGTGTAACTACTTTGCTCACAATGGCAACGCAAACATCAGGAATCAACGCATCCCTCCCTCCTGTATCCTATACTAAAGCCATCGACGTATGGACTGGTGTGTGCCTCACTTTTGTATTTGGTGCTTTACTAGAATTTGCTCTAGTAAATTACGCATCGCGATCCGACATGCATCGCGAAAATATGAAAAAACAGAGGCGGCAATGCGAACTCGAGCATGCAGCGTCTATGGATGCCACTTCCGATCTTATGGACAATGATAGCAATGCCACATTTGCAATGGTATAAAGATATATTTACTTTTTTAGCATAGTGAAAAAATTAAACGCGTAATTGAAACAACTAAAAACCTTGATACAGCAATTAATAAATGTGAAATCATATTAATTTATTGAAAAATTAGAAAACTCTTTCTGCAAGAACTGTGGTTTGCAATCTTATTAGGTATCCATCATCAGCGTTTGAAGTCGTGATAGGTGTTTATATTGTGAGCTAAAGTTTTTGCAAAAAGAGGTGTTTTATTTCCACTTTTTATTTACTTCGTTTATTGCGTGTATTTGCAAAAACAAGTCCTGCATGTGAAAAAGGCCATTTTCACAAATAATTGATAATTTTTAACACAAAACTAATACACTGCAAGATGTTAATGTGGATTAAAGTAAGTTACCTTAAAAGTGACCAACTTTGCATGAGTTCGAACCTGATAAACTAGTTAAAAGAAATAATTCCCAATTCACAGTTGCATGATTTCCTACTTGCAAAGTAAATAATGCTTTAAATACCTACAATGTGCTGTGCGTTATTTATAAGCTGTGTTCACTCAAATTTGACTATTACTAAATAAAACTAGATTATTCCCAAGAGAAAAATTGTTACACACCACACAAACATGATTTACAGCTAGTAATTTGATCTTGAGCTCTTGAGGATTACCAGTTACAATGTATGATTTTATTTAAAAAATATTTCTATGTTGAGATTTTTAAAATTTTTTAAATTGGGTAATTGGGTGGGGTTACAAGTAACACAGTAAAAGCTTATTGAAGATATGACAACACAATGCAAGAAACGCTTTTCCAGTTTCCCATTGCTTGTTTTTTTAGGTGCAGTAGGTACATACTTTAGCAAATATCGCTGTCTAATTACTTTACTAATCATTACATACTTTTTTTCATTATCTAAGTGACTCTATCTTTTATAGCTTCTGGTGGTTCAAGGATGACGTTATAAATATAAATTACCCTTTATTGATCTCTGAATAAAAAATTAATGTAGCTGAGCTTTTCAATCTAGTTTAAAGCTGAGAAGAGAGCTGCAATATTTAGAATTGTGTAAAACATTACTAGATCACATCAATAAGTATAGAATGATTAAATAGAACAGTATGACTTTCAGAAGCCTTTGGTGCGTCATCCAGGGGATCCATTGAGCTTAGAAAAAGTTCGTCAGTGTGAAATTCACATGCAACCTGCTCGGCCAAATTGCTGCCGCTCTTGGCTGTCAAAATTCCCTACACGGTCCAAGCGTATTGATGTTATATCTAGAATTACTTTTCCTTTAGTTTTTGCACTGTTTAATGTTATCTATTGGTCAACATACCTGTTTCGTGAAGAAGTCGAAGAGTCGTAAAAAATAGGTATTAAGCAAAAAATACTTATTGTGATGTTGAAATTTCATCAGTAAACGTACTACCATATTTTTATCTAGCGTTATATACTATTTGTGAATATAGGTCTTAATGGTCTATATGCATTATGGTAATATTTTTAATAGTGACGGTAATGTTGTTGCAGTAACTAGCCATCAGCTTTGTTTTGGAACTGTATATTTTTAGATCATTTGGGAAGTTACTTGGTTTATGCTTTTTTTATAGTTTCTAGAATTTATTCTTGAATCACCATGGCAAAAAATCTAAAAATATTACCATTACATTTTCGTATATTTTATTGATGTGATAGGTTTAAAAAAATCTCTTTTTAATGTTCTGTGTTATTTATGAAGATTATTAAATTTTACTATATGAATTAAAATAATTTCATAGTACATTATTAATATAGGAATTATATATTCAATGTAAAGTCTTCGCTCACAGTACCTACTATTTATTTTTATGATTAATAATTTTCTTTTTAATAATAATCAAATGCTTATACAGGGTGGAGTAGTTTTTCAGCTGAAAAAAATTAACCCTTAAAATAATTTAAATGTCATCTCCAAAAAAGTTGCAAGAATTATAACTACAACAGCCTGTAATTTTCTATTATAGAATATAACTAATACAAACCCTTGTTATACAACTGTAGTCTCAAGAATGATATTATTTGTAAATATTTATAAATTTGTAATTATTCTATAGTTTTATTAATTTGCACAAGAAATTGTAGGGAACCCAGCATTTATATCGACTGAATTATTGAAGCATCATAGTATTTGCAAACCTTTGAAGAAGGTTTTGCCTTAAAAAATTAGATATATTAGCACATTAAGTATATAATAGTTATTAACGATATACCTATAGGTCTGTAAAATCTTAAATCATTTGCTAATGTATAAAAAAGTGGATATACTACTAATAATAACACTAATATGCCACTTTAACAGCAGTATTAAAGTTGCCAGCAAACCTTTTTACTTATAGGGTAGTTGACACAATTTTTATGACAAAAACATAATATTAATATTAAAAGTGTTACTTACATTACGTTTGTGAATCTTGAAATAGAATAAGGTTAGTTATAGAAAAAATATACATGTGTTTTAATTAAAACTAGTTTTTCTTTAACACATCCATTTTTTAATGTAAATTCAATTACATCAAGTACAAAGTTAATTGTGATAGTACCCACGGAGACTGATAAAAGTTCAAGCTTATGAAAGTTTAGTAGGCTAGAGATTTTTTTAGTTCTCATTATTAATTTTTTCCATTAATATGGCTGATATCTATTTTTGAACAATACTACAGCAATAGTTTCAGACTACCGTTTTACTATAGTTTGATACAGCATTCTCCAAATCGGATGTTAAAGTGAAAAAACTACATCCGTATTCATTCAAATGTGTACATTTTGTATTTTTTCCTAAGCGATTTCATGTAAATCTAGTCAACTTTTTGCCATAGATTTATGATTTTTATTATTTTTGCTTCTATCAATATCAACTTATTTCTAATGATACCTCCCAAAGTTATTATAATTTCTGACATCAAAAGCATAATTTTTTTGTGATTATTAACGTTTAAAGATAAAACGGAGGTGAATCAAGTCGAATTTTCTATATTTACCGTTTACATGAATACTACATATGTGTAACCTTGGTTGCATAATATTGAAGCAAATTTTTTTGCACGATTTATTTAACTAAATTGATAATTAAATGTTTAAATAATTACCGTTATTGTTTAATATTAACTTAATTGTAGGTTTTTTTTCGGTAAAATAGTAAAGTGAGTTTCCAGTTATTAAAAAAAAGTTGTGTTAACTCATCACTACATTTTAAACCTCTAAAATTTCCCGGAATTCCACGTTAAGTAACTTCTCAATGCGCAGGCTTACAGGTAAGTTACCTGTTTGGTGGGCAGGTAACATATCCACCTGTGGATCATCATTACATGCTAAGCAAAACGTAAAACGGTCGTCGTTTTGTGTAATATTATGGTGTTTTTGCGTAGAAAAAGTAGTAAAAATGTTACAATTTGACGTTTAAAGGTAAGCATAAATACTTTATTAATTACACTGTAATTTTTTTCAAATAATATTGCCTTACTGTTCATGTTACTGTACTTTTTATATATTGTTATTATTATTATGGTCGCCACCGTGGCTTTACTAGATTGTATTACAGACGTGACGAAAGAAATCCTATTTGTTATGTTAAATTCGAAAACCTTGAAAAAATTCTGTTTTCTGCGTGTGTAATGAGCGAAGTTGCGAAACTTAGTCCCACAGTATGTGCCTTTTTGGCTACAGAACAGGAAACGAAGAGAATTTCGCTTAAAATTAATTTAATATTCTGTTTTTAACTAAAAGTAAATTTTATTAAATCTAAAGCACGTCGTACGCTAAGTTTATTGATTTTTATTGCCCATTAGGCACTTCGAAACTGCAACATGTTAATTGATATGCGCAACCAATACACAGTTGCCCGTAAAAGCACAAGTACGTGAAACATACATGCGAATTGTTGACATTCTTTACATTCCATTATGGTTAAAGGTGTGGCGATGGGAGAATCAAAATACGAGTTTCACATATACTTTTATGTAATTATTTTAATTATATTGCTATTTTCGGACCGCCCTACACTGAAATTCTAGGCTTGATAATACGATTAGTAATACGACATTTTGGCGCCCTAATCCTCAGATTAGTAGTTTAATTCGTAGCAAACTAAACGCTTTTTTAATTTGTTACCATACATCGCAAATAACAAAGGTTCTTTATTTCACTACTTTTATCTAATCAATATTGTTCTTTACCTAATCTTGTACACTTCGCTGAATTGGTTATTATTATTAGCTACATTTTTATTTTAAACTATTATTTCATTCCGACCTAAATTCTTAGTATCATCACCTTAATAGATATAAAAATTACAATATTTAACAAAACTTATTGCAAAATAATTTATTATCCAAAAAGCAGCTGTAAATTAGTTATACCTAACTATCTATAAAATATTGTTTTGTTAGTAATTATCTACATTAGTTAAGTTCAGTTTTTCATTTTCATAACTTCATTCCCATCAATTTTTATCTCGGTAAGTACATTAATTTAATTTTACCTAATTTGCCTAACATAAATTACTGTTTTAGGTATTACGCAGATAAAAAAAACAGCAATAATGGCTTATCATTCAAATGGTTATTCGCCGGATGAGCGGGATTTAGATAGAGATCGAGATGATCGAAGCAACGAGGGTAGCGAGAAGCCCACCTACCTCATGGAACATTTAGCAACTTTTACTGTTTCCAAAGACACCGGAATTGTATATCCTGCAGATGGCATGAGGAGACTTCTTCAGTTAGAAAAAACCAATGGAATATGGTCTCAGAAAATGCAGCTATGCCTTGATAGATCCTGGGTATTAATTATGGACTTCGAAACAGGGGTATTTATGAATTTATTTTAAAAAATTTAGGAATTTGGACCTGCTAACTTAGTTTGGGTTTACTTCACATCCCCCGCGAGTTACAATTCCCACATCGTATTTTCTTAAATTTAATAAGGGCCGTAACACCAAATTTCTACTTTGGTCACAACGCCACTTTTCGTTTTGGACACAACTTCAATTTCTTTCATGATCACAATCCCAAGTGGTTTAATTCGGCGTTGTGACCAAGGAAGTAAATGGGGGGTGGAGGCCAAAGTGGGCATTGTGACCAAAATAGAAATTGGGGTTATGATCAATGTGAAGATTGAACTAAATTATAAAATACACTGTATGGGTTATGGCCGGATATCTCTTAGTTTAACTCAAACATAGTTTTTATGGCCATTTAGGTACAAGTATGTTTTTGATTGTATTCCGATTTTAAGTTACGTGTGCCGTTATTTATAAAACAAAATAGAACGCCAATAGTCTCGTTTTTGGAGTACTATTTTTACATTCCTATACTTTCGGTATTGATAAGTGGGAGGATGGGCGTATGTGTGCGTTCCATAACTTCTGAACCGATCATCCGATTTCAATTATTTTGTAATACGGAGGTAGGTACATCAAAAATGCATCGGGGAATTAAGCTTTTAAATGAAATCCGAAAGAGGAAGCGGAAGCAGTTGTTTTGGTAGCATTTTTTTCCGGAAATGAATTTTTTAAATCTGAAAACGGGATCGGATAGAAGACCTTAGGGCAAAGCGAACACTTTTTACTTGCCCACTTTTTAACCTTGTAGCTTTAGAGTGGTGGCTTGGCTGCTAGGATTTTTTAAAACTTTTGACTTCTACGCCTTATTACTCAACAACGAGTTAACAGATCGGGATCAATTTTTTTTATCGTAATAGCCCTATAGAGACACAATGCTACTGTGCACAAACATTTTCGAAAAACTAAACTACAAAGAAAAAAAATATTTTTAAATCTTGAAAATTTTCATAAAAATATTACTCAATGGCCATACGATTATTTTAAATTTTGGATAATATAATAGCGCTAAGGTGAGTTGCCATTTGGTATTTGGATTTCTCTGTGACGCCTTTTTGAAAATTTTGGCTTTAACGCTTATTTACTCAAAAACGAATTTACAGAGCGGTACGAAATTTATTACTGTCATTTCCCTTTCCCTTGGAGTATACCAGTGTCGGAATACATTTTATGTGGCTCTAGACTGTATGAGGCTTTGGTTTCTAAAAGTAATTTACCAACTATATACATTGAGGTATCTACAGGGCGGGGGATGTAAGGAGCATATGTCCTACCATAACACACGTTCACTGCGCTGGTCGGTAATAAGTATGTTCAACCCTTATGCTACACTTTTGCCTGCATAATACTTTTTTCGTTGCACAAAATTAACCTGAGCTTAAATTCAAAAACGGTAATTAAAATACGATATGACAACACTTTACTAAGGTGCCGAAAAAAACATACACCGTTTCCCAGAAAAGTTGAACTATATACAAAATGCATGGAAAATTATATTTTGCTAGATTTTATGTCTCCAGGATACTTTGGCTAAGAATTTAAACTGTATTATTGTTATTATAGCTGTTGTCGGTGCCGTTTAGTAAAAGGAATAATTTGAACATTTCAAATTAAAGCGGCTTTTTAAATCAAACAGTAACAACAACGTATTCCAATGTCTTTTTAGAAATGTGGTTGACGTTGCTGTCTTTTAAGCGGAAGTCTCGGGTTCCAATCATGGGTGGGATAAACTTTTTATTTTTTTTTTATTATTTATTTAATTTTTTTACAAGTTCTAGAATATAATAGTAAAAACAATATGATTTGTACAGTTAATTATAAATTTCATACTTCAGGTAATGAAATTATTAAATTGATAGCTGTTTCAACCCGAGACTTCTGCTTAGAAGGCAGCTACATCAATTGTTTCTCTACAAATACATTAGAATATGTTGTTGTTACTGCCTAAACTACTACTCAGAGCCGCGGCGCCAGCATATTGTAACGTTGGAAAACGCGAGTTCACGTCGCTAGCAGCGAAAGTGTTAATAGTTGACCAACAAATATTAAACGCTTCTCTGCACTATATACACTTCTGTTGTATGTTACTAAGTCTACTTTTATTACTTTAAAAGAATACCCACGAAATATTAATTTTGAAGGAATACAAACTGCAAAGACTCTTACCTTACCATGATAAAAGCTGCGGGTAGAACAGTAAACAGAATACTTGCCAACAGTTGCACTGTTGCAGTTACCTAGCGTCAAATAGTACGCGTGGGCGTTACGCTTCTTAAATTACCGGCTATAACACTACGTTAGTAGGTTTCAATAATAATTTGCGTATACAAGATAATGGGTTAATAAGTCAGCGCAATGGTAAATCCGGTACTGGGACATACAATGTTACAAGCTATACTAAAACTTTTTAAATTACAAAAATTGTCACTTCACAGAAATCAAAATTTTGACATTTAAAAAAAATATTGGTCAAAGGCTGGTTAGAAAAATATTTTTTGTATTAATAAGTAATATTATAATACGTCACAAGTTAATTTTCATATGCAGCAATATTTAGGGGGGTTCATTTTCGTTTTTACTTCCAATTTTAGCTGATGAATTGGCTTTATCGTCTCCGGCTTTGTTTAATACCAAGGAATCTGTGCTCGTTTTTTTAATCTATACACCCTCCCTTTACCTAACGGCTTAGGAATACCAAAAATTGTTATGGCAGTCTTAAAGTAATTTTCGTTAAAATAATTACATGAATTCCAAAGCAAGAAATATTATTTTGAACCAAATCTAGCAAATTGAAAATTTATCAATTATTGTAACGTATCAATTTATTTTCTGCAACGTGTTATATGTGAGATTAATCCTACAAAATAATTTCTTTTTTTTTCAGACTGTTATGGAAAGGTTTCCTGCTAATTCGATACAGGAACCAACAGCGTTTACGAGCCATGATCCAATGGAAATGTACAATAACATACTTGTGTTTATTGTTACAAATTCTAATCCTTCATACCCTCCAGAAATGCATATATTTCAGGTAAAAACATTGGTGTATTAATTTTATTTTTTATTGTATTACACGTCTATCTATCTGTCTCATCATAACACGATGACGCACTCTCGAGACAGGGTATTTATTATTTTGAACGAATGTTTACGCAGCAGTCACGTAGCGCGGTGCGGCACGCGCCGACGTGTCTTACATCTCTACATTATCAAGCAGCATGAGGCGTAGGACACGGATTTAGCTAGTATTTTTTTATAATACTTTACTTTTATATTAATGGCCCAAACCTATCAATTATTTTAATTAGACACATGGTTTCTTTTCAGTGTCAAAGTATATCAGCTCAGGATTTAGTTGAAGATTTGAAGCAATTAAGAATGGGCAAGACATTAACTAGAAGTCGTAAAAGTAGTATCCCACCGCCATCACACAAACCACCTCCTCAACATATTTTGAACCCCTCAAGAGATGCTTATCGAGAGTCCGACTCAGAACTCACAGCCAATAATGATGATACAAGTTCTACAACAAGTGAAAAGTATGAACGGGATGTGACTATATTAAATCACTGTTTTGACGACATAGAGAAGTTTATTGCACGGCTGCAACATGCAGCTGCTGCTTCAAGGGAGTTGGAACGAAGAAGAAGAAGTCGTAAAAGCAAGAAAAGGGATATGGGGGATGGAATGTTAACTATGAGAACAAAGCCACCTCCAGAGAAAGAATTTTTTGATATTTTCCAAAAATTTAAATTATCTTTTAATTTGTTGGCAAAGTTAAAGGCACATATTCATGACCCCAACGCTCCAGAATTGGTTCATTTCTTATTTACTCCTCTTGCATTGATCGTTGAAGCATCACATGATACATATTTTGACCTTCATTTGCCTCACAAAGTAATATCGCCTCTATTAACAAGGGAAGCTATTAATTTACTTATGAATTGTGTTACAAGCAAAGAAACTGAACTTTGGCATTCTCTGGGAGATGCTTGGTTATTACCAAGGTAAGAAACTATTGGAACTGTTTATATTTTAACAATCACAATTTATTATTGCATTCTAACAATTTTACATCATTTTTAGAGACCAATGGAAAGGCCATGTACCATCATACCATCCAGAATTCATGGATGGATGGTCACCGGACTATCCTGTAATTGATGAATTAGAACCTCATAAACAATATCGAGATTCACATAATGAAGCACATTATAGCAGTGATTATAATGATTATGAACCAAACCAAGACAACATGTTTATATATGACAGTAGAAATAATGAGCCACATCATGATACTCGAGAACAAAAAATTGAACCAGTTTCAAACTCTGAGAGAGATCTACCTCCAAATATTAGAGATCCCAGTGCCAGGAGTGATATTTCAGTTGACTCAATTGAAAGAAATGGAGGTGACGAAAGAGGTTTTACTAGAAGTCAAGATAGTTGGTTAGACAATCTTCAAGCTAGAGGAGCTAATGTCGTACAAGTGACTTATCCACGAACGGCTAATAATGACAAGGAATTAACAGTTGTTCGAGGAGAATTTTTAGAGGTTTGTAGATTATTCAAATGCATTATCATAACATATATTAATTATTCTTTTTAGGTTTTGGATAACAGCCGTAAATGGTGGAAAGCAAGAAATAGTAGAGGACAAGTTGCTCATGTGCCACATACAATAGTTACACCTTATCACTTTGGGGGAAGTGGTAATGATCGAAATGAAGATATTTTTACTAATCCATTATACACTCACTATCCTCGAGGTTCACATAGACAGGTAAGGGTTGGGTCTGGAAGATCCCTGTTATAAACGTTTGTATAATTTTAAAATCTAGTACAATGTATCACTCGGACTAAAAACACTCTGACTGTGGAATCTGGTCACAGTGCCAGTTTACCCTTGATGATAATAGCTTAGCTATCGTATTACGTATCTTGTATTAAGCTACTTGTGTGAGAGTGTGTTTTTCGTTGTATTTTACTAAAAAATCAAAACAGTTGTTACATTTTATTCGGATCTGACAATATTAACGCTAATTTTTAACTATTCTTAGAAGCAATGAAAAAACGACAGTTTGTTTAATTTGCTCTGGAGGTAATTAAAGCAATCATTGGTTCATAATAATGCCCACTTTTAGAGATTTCTGGTGGATTGTCTTGCAATTTTCTAGTAGACTAAAACTGACTTTGTAATCTCGAAATTTCGACTTTTGAATCTCGAAATTCTGAAAGTATATATTCAAAATTACAAAGATTAAGAAGTCGAAATTTCAAGATTGAAAAGTAAAAATTTCGATATTATAAAGTCGAAATTTCGAAAATGAAAAGTAGAAATTTCTAGATTGTAAAGTTGAAAGTTCTAAATTAAAAAGTAGAAATTTTTAGATTATAAAATCGAAATTTCGAAATTAAAAAGTCGAAAAAGTGAAATTTTATGATTTATATTATTTTATAATTTCGAAATTTTGACTTTTTAATTTAAAAATTTTGATTTTTTAATCTTGAAATTTTGACTTTTTTTCCAAATTTCGGCTATATAACTTCAAAATTTTGAGAATTCAAATTGAGAATTTTAACCTTGACGTTGGTAGTTAATCCAGTAGAAATATTACTAAGGAAAAGAAAGATTAAGAAGGAGACAATATTGTAATAAGGGTATTAATATCTTACTCTTACGAGTACAAGTTGCAATAGAAATTTTTTTTTTTTAAATATGAAAGTATAAAATTACATGTATTTTTAGGATTCTCCTTCTGACCGTTTTAGTGGAGGACGAAGCCCTAGTGGAGCAGATCATGCACCAAGTCCACCATCAATTTCAGCAGCTCCAGCAGATTGGGTTCGCAAAGAGAGGCTCGGTAAGAAGGGAGAATTCCGCTATTTCTAAGCAATATGCACTTGTCTGCTGTAATATTTGTACACTTCATACCTTGTGCAGCTGTATTTGTCTTCTGCTTGCTTCTTGTACAATATTTTTATTTATAATAAAACCATCCTCTGCTGTACTTGTATATTGTTATTGTAAAATGTTTAATTGTTATTCAGTATCTTTATGTCATACCTACTCATAATAATTATTGGTTGGATATCTTGCGTAAGAACATTTTTATTAAATTATTTCATGATAAGTTATAAAATCGTAGAAAGTATCATTTCTACAATAAACCATTTATTCATTGTTTTGTACTAACTCGAAAGGAATGAAATGTTCATACTTTACTAAAATAAAGGATTCTCTACAAAATGTGTGTATTTGTCCGCCTTTTGTTTTTTTTGCTTTTCTGCTTGGGATGTACTTGTTTGTTGTGTTTACTTCAATCAACTATTAAGACCTGCTAGCAAGGATTATAGAATGCATTTAAATAAATTTGCATTCACCAAAAATTCTCTAGAAATGGACAGTTATTCAACTCCTCCTCCTCCTCCACCCCCATTGCCACCTATGGAAACTATAGGATTGAACGACTCTCCAAAACCAACACTAAAGAGGTCACCATCTATCAAATCAACCACAACATTAGGAGGTGACAAAATGCAAGATGAGTTGAATTTAGTGTTGACTATGTTCCGCGAAAAGAAGAGAAATTTAGAAATAAGACAAACACCAGAAGTGTTCATAACTCAAAAATCCAATCCTGAAGAAATACAACAATGGCTGATAGCAAAGGAATTCGCTCCTGCAATATGTCAAAAGTTCAAAGGGTTTTCTGGTCATCAAATTCTTAGACTTTCACGTGACCAGTTGGAAAAGGTGTGTGGATCTGCTGAAGGAAGAAGGTTGTTCTCGCAATTAAGTATTCAAAAGAGTGTTAGCGGGGTAAGATCATTTTTTCCAATTTTTTTTATAGAGGGTGCATTTATATTTTGTTTATTTAGTACCAGACCGTACGTTCATCAGAATTGAGAGCTATACTGGCTAAGGCACGGGAAAAAATTGAAACGTCTTAATTTTATGGTTACACCTCGTTATGTGAATATATTAGGTAACTTAAAGTTTATGTGAATATTACATATTGAAAATATTGTAGATATTGTATAAAGTATTAAAATTAGTGTGAATGTTATTGTTATTTCTAATTTTACGCAAATATATGTGTTGTTGTTAAATAGGCATGGTTTTAAAATTATTTAGGTTGTTTAGACAGTTGGAAAGTGTCTAATAAACATGAGTTTGCAAACGCTTCTATATAGGGAGTTAAAATCTCGAAGATGGAACTAACTGTCTAATCACCCTTTAACTAATTATTTCTACCAAAACTAAGATATTTGGTTTACATTTTCTACAAATATTTCACTATTGATGATTTACATTTTCACTTCTTTTTTCTCATTAAAATCTATTCACCACGGGCGAAGACGTAGGTGCTCAAAATACGTCGTGTACTTCCCCCTTGTCTCCCACACACATCTCCGCATCTGGTTAATAGATTTCAACGAAAACAAACAAATACAATATTTGAATCAAATACCTCAATTTATGGAGGAAATATTAATTTAAACTCCACAAGGAAGCGTTTCCGGACCCATATACATTTTTACTTAAAATGACCTCAGAAATGTGCTGCTTATTTTGCACAGAAAATTATGCAACACACTGTATAATTAAGACCTACCAGCACGTACATTCAATTCCATATTTACATAATGGGATTTTTGATCCACATTGCAGATTTGGTGGATTGTAATATTTTTTTTGATATAATCGAGGCTTCATTAAAAAATGTATATAAACAAGTAATAAGGGAAATCATAGATATTTATATATAGGTAGGTGTGTAAATACGTATAATATAATAGCAAATAAGCTGAAGTGTGGACTTTCCCATACTAGATATTAGTACTTTCCGTATTTGCAAAAGTGTAATTTTTATAATTATAACGTTGTACAGTTCATAGATTATTAGATTTCTAAGAAAAGGAGCAGCGGGAATTTGAACTTGCGATAGCCTAGGCAAGAGTTATCAAAAATATGCAAAGAATGAAAACTATGTTTTTAATTAGAAGTAACTGATAGGCGTAGTTAAAATCACGCAAATGTCGCAAACGCGTTGTTGATATTAAAAAGTATCGTTTTTTTTCCTTATTTTTGAAATAGTTGAAAATTCTTGCGGATTCTAATAAAGTACTTCAAATAGTCTTTCGAATTAATACAAGTTTATAACGATCGGCGTTTGCGTTTTTCAATGGATAATTAAGCAATTTCTACTTTTTTAAAAATTTCTGGAAGGCGTCAGACTAAAATTTTAAAAATTGATAAACAACAAATTTGTAGTTCACTGCAAGCTCTATTGGCTTAAATCGTTTAAAAAATAATTGTGTTAGCAGTTTTTGAAAAATACTTTTTTGAAAATTTTCAAAATTTTGAAGCCATCGTTTTTGCGGATTTTTGAAATTAATTTCACTTCATCATATACTACCTACAAAACATTCTTAAGCAAGCTGTAGCTGAACCCGATCAGACAATTACTTTTGAGTAAATGAGCGTTAATGTCGAGGTTTTTAAAAAGTTCTTTCAGATTCCGTCCTCAAATTGTCAAAATTTAGTTTTGGAAAAAAAAACGCTACCAAAAAACATGTCTCACTTCACTTTTAGATTTCCAATTTCATCAAAATCGGTCCAGTACTTTCACCATTAGAGGTGTCACACACACACGCACCCATCTACGCACAGACAGATATTTTTTTTAAACCACTTTTTTGGATTTTTCGAGCTGAAAAACGTGTATTTCCGTTAAAATCTAGATTTCGAAAATTTTCATGGTATCAATACCTCCCTATACCGAAGGTGTGGGAAAGTAAAACAAAAATGCTTGTATAAGTTTTAGCTTCAAAATATCTATATGAATTTTAACGCTTATTTATTTAAAAACTACTTGAAAGGAGTATGACTACAAAGTTTTGAAAACAGATAATAAGAAAAACGTGATCTCATTAAAAAAAATTACAACTAATGTTAATTATTTTGACAATTGCATGTGGAATAAAAAAAATACATATTTTCCAAATATGAAATGTAGGAACGGTTTAAAGTATGAAAACATCCAGTTTTATTCTTAATAAAAAAGAAGTTACTAAAGATGCACAGGAAATTCCATTTCGCACAGAATGTGGAATTTGCCAGTCTGCGAAGCAGATGATCAAGAATAGGCTGGGTATATATGTGAAAAAGCCTTCTCAATTACTGCGAGCGGCGCTGTTTGCAATAAATAATTTATTAACTGGGCTATACCCGAAGACCTCGACCGGTGCCACTAGCTAACATTCAAAACGATTCAAAAGATATGTACTTCTACATAACGTAGATCAATACAAATATGATTATGGTAGATAGCGCTTTACGCTTACTTTACGTCAACAGATAAGGGAAATTGGATGTCTAAATGGAAAAAACTTACAAGAATACAGTATATGCATGACGCTGGTGATTCATAAATTATCAGTACTGAATAGAAGTTAATTATAGGCGTTTCCGAATTGTTCGGTACAACACAACAAAAGTTTCGTGAATCGAAGTCGATAATACGAAAGACAAACATATTGTCATGCATACTTATATATCGGCTTAGAAACTTAACACGCAAATTTTTTTAATTAAAAATTATACTAGTCAGTTTGAATACTAAATTTTCAAAATGTTATAGAAATATTCCGCATTGCAATATAAAAATTAAATTGTGTTCAATCCAATAGTAAAAGTATCGTTGATTATGAACCATGCTCTTATATATTGACTATAAATTCGTATACTCAAAATCGTTATACAGGGTGTGTATAAACTGGCGTACAAGCTCTAGATAGTGTTATTCCTTGGGCGAAAATATGAGGAATATATTAAAAAAATATGGACCGTACACACCCTTTAAAGTTCAAAATCGCTAACAAAAAATCAAATCACTTAGAACATTCATTAAATAATTATAAGACAACCTTCCCACCGCCCCTTTTTTCTGTGGACCAAACTCGTTTTGTGTGACTACGTTGGATTTTCTGCGTCAATAATACCTTGCTCATATAGCGAGAAAGGTAAAAATGATACAAAGCGTCATATAGAAATTAGTGGGGCTGGGACACCAACCAAATAGTAGATCAACTCTAGCTCTATAGCTCTGCAAAAATAAAACAAAATGTCTTGCCAGTGTTTGATCAATATTTTTTTGACAATGTTAAAATTTTGAAATGGTTTTTATTTCACAGTTTTCGTAGTTTGTAACATTCTGTACGCCTAAGGCATTTACAATAGCAAATTTTATCAGCATCTGAAAACTCGTTATGTAAATAGCAGCATAAAACCAAAGTTGTCAAAAATTCGTAGAGGACGTCACAGAGAAATTAACTAGGTGGGACACAAACCAAATTGTAGAGCATTTTCAGCTCTGTGAGCCTACAAAAATTTAAAGAAATTAGTTCATCGGCATTATTTAGAGATCAGAATGCTCCTAGAAACTCAACTATTTAAGCAAATGGTGATTATTTGTAGCGCTTGCTTGGAATCATCGTCTAATTATAAGTATAGTTAAAAGCCCTCGGTGAAATAACGGCAAATTTTTGTTTTATTTTGCAGAAAGTATACTTTAAAATTGAAGAACACCGGACAACAGAAAACAAAATTTTCCAGACTATCACATCAAAAAGAGGTAGCTCTCTTAAATTTTCCGCATCTAAAAAATAGGTATATTTTACTGTCACGCACTGATGTGCAAGTTCAGCTTGTTCCTGAATTTTGTATCGGTCTCTCTTTCTTAAAGTACAACGAATTAATGTATAAATTTCAAAATTCACAAGAGTACTTTCCAGAAACGCATGCACTGGGGAACGAATTAAATCGTAGCAAGTCTCTAACAGCCAAGTCAGAGAAAGCTTAAAGAAAAGTTGTGTTTTCAATGTTTGAATTTTTTTTTAATCTTTAAACCTTGTAACGGCTGCTATTTTAAAGCTGGAATCTTTGGTAAAAAACTTTTGATTTGTCTGGAAGTGTTTGTTAATAGCTGTTTTTTATTTATAAAATTCTGCTTTAAAAAAACTGACTAACTTTCGTTTCCGGTTCCGTTTTAATTTTTTCCTTACTGTTGCATGCCTCTTGCAAAGTGTAGCATATTTATTAACCTCCTGTTCTGTGTGGTGCTTAACGTGGCATAGAATAAAGGGAACCTACAGTTTTGCGTGGGCTCCGAACCACGGAAGTGAGTGCACTTAATATTTTACCAGGAATATCTTCGTGATTTGATGTAGAGCTGTGAGAACACTAATAGTGAAGTAGAAACACCTTTTAGTTTAGTATAAAAACAGTTTTCAAACGTAAATTTGCATTTCCAAATTGTGTATACTGTCACCGATCTTCTAAACATAAAGAGATATTATAGTTTCCATAATATTAAATCTCTAAAATATTTTGCTAACGATAAACAATATATTTGAAAATATTGCAAATTAACACCATAGTCATAGCGTTGAAACGTTACATTGTAGCAGTGTTGTAATAGGTAATACTACAAGAGCCGATAATTTTTTGAGAATGATTCGTCGTTTCCATGGAAATTATTGCGTCAAAATTTTACTAAACAAAATCCAGCGATTCGTTAGGCGAGGTGAATTTCAGGGTGATTTTGTTGTGTGAAATTTGTAATAGTATGGAAATGACAAATCATTCTCTATTTATGTCGAATTATTAAAAAATATTGTTTTTAAAAAGTCCCAGATATTTTTTTCAACAGTTTCTATTCTTTTTAGTTTTCTTCGCTGTTTATCATTCCTCGTGTTGTTGTGGATTTTTTAAAAACAAAATGACACTGTCATTAAATTTAATAAAAGTATTTAAATTAGCCTTACGTACAAATTTGATACGATCCTACAAGTTAGATTGATATGAGCATTTAAACTGGACAATTCAATTGTGGTTTACCATTTTGTTTATTGGACATATGTAATTATTAAGCTGCGCTGACCTACGTCAACAGAAACCTTTCATTCAGTTTGGTGACCTCTTATGACCACGAAACAAAAAGAAACAACTAAACTGAGTTCATCAATATAACTAGGTAGTTTACTGTGCAGCACATTAATATATATTTTTTAAGCAACACGTTAAATGACTGTAGGAAGATACTAATTTCAGGTTCAAACAAACACGAAATTTTGATTAGGTCTTATTAAATCTCGTTATTATACACTTATATAATTTGCGCTTGAAATAGCTTTCTCAGCACGATTTTCGCCATGGAAATAGTACGTGTCGCGATTTTTTTTTTTATTTAAAATACGGCAGGGAGTACGAATTTCTAAAACTTTTTTGAAAAATAACTTCTGAACGTCCAATTTGACGTTTAATAATTGTTTAGTATTAACAAGACACCCCTCTTGCTAATTTTGAATAGATGCCTTTCACTGTTTTGGTCAATTTCCTCGATCTTGGTATACGTTCCTTATTTCATCGCTTTGTTCTGTTACTCCGGAAAGGTCTATCGGAACGTGTAATTGTCTGATGTTTCCTGTTTGAATGCCCTCAATATCTTGAGCAAAAAACAATTAGTTTCCGTCGTCGACGTAATACATTGGCTGTTGTAAAATGATCTGACCATTACTATTCCGAGAAAAATTGAAATGTCATATGCACTGCAAAATTTGCATTGCCTTCGGTTTTGAAGAAACAGTTTTTGAAAATCTGAAAGTGTAAGAATGTTCTATTATTATAAATATCTAAAAAATATTCGCATCAAAATGTTGAAAGAAGTTACCGAAAAAATCGTGTCAACCAGAAATCTCTCTCCTTGTCCTTCTTTCGCCCCTTTGTTTTCTCCCTTATTATTTTTTTCATCTATTCCTCTCGTCATCCCCTTTCTCTTCTTTTTCTAGTTTCGATATTTCTATTTTTAGTTTCTTATACTTTTACTGAAGTAATGAAAGTTATGACTTCCCGAAAAATTTTCGAATTTCAGATTTTATCGGAAATACGCGTTTTGGGGTGCAAGGAATCTAAAAAAGTTGTTTTTAAAAACTTGTATTTGTGTGTAGGTGCGTTCGTAAATTGAAATCACTTATTGAGGCGAGACTATTATAAACTATTATATATAAAAAAAGTTGAAGTATTAACTTCGAGTGGACCTTCCCGTACTAAATATTAATAATTACCATATTTGCAAAAGTGTAAATTTTATAATTATAACGTTGTACATTTCACCGACTGTTAGATTTCAAAGAAAACAAGCTATATAGGCAACTTCCCATTCCATTCACACTTCAACCTTTATTACACCTGTCCGCGTTTTTCGTGACGTCGGGCAAAATAATGCCGGCTTAGTATACGTGGTCGAATCCTACCTTGTGCAAGCTCATAAATGTTCGCAAGTTAGAATTTTTTTTAATTTTTAATTTAAAAATTACAAATATTTGGAATTTACATTTTTTAGAGCAGCCAACCAAAACCTAAATTCCTAAGCAAATAAATTAGAGGAGGGGGCGGGTGTGTAGTCCCACCAAATATAAAATTATATCTTTCGGCAAGACAAAACAATTTGTAGCCAACCTTCGGTTCTAGCTAGTTGCCTACAAAGTTTAAAAATATCGTGTCGGCAGTTTTTGAATAATACTTTTTTGAAAATATTCAAAATTGTGAAGAAGCTATTGTGATCGTTTTTAGATTTTCGAAATTAATTTCGTTTCATCGTATACTATTCACAAAGGGCTCTCAAACAAATTGTAGTTAATCTCGATCAAATAAGTACTTTTTGTTAGTAAATGGGCGTTAAAGTCGAGAATTTCAGAAAGTTGTAGCGACTTGTTATCCTCATTTTGTTAATTTCCCATACCTTCGGTATAGGAAAGTATTGATTTCATGAAAATTTTCGAAATCTAGATTTTAGCGGAAATACACGTTTTGGGGTTCAAGAAACCCAACAAAAAGGTTTTTAAAAAATGTCTGTCTGTGGGTGGGTGTGTGACGCCTCTAAAGACGAAAGTACTGAACCGATTTTGATGAAATTTTAAATCAAGAGGTATATTGAAAATTTTAGTTCTAGTTAAGCTTTTCAAAAACGTCCGAAACCGGAAACGGAAGTTACACATGTTTTTTGTAGCGTATTTTTCCAAAACTATATTTTAGAAATTTGAGTACGGAATCTTAGAGAATAACTTAAGTAAATCAAAAACTTTTTTATCAAACTTTCTAGCTTTATAATAGCGGTCGCTACGACTTTTATAAAATTTGAACTTTAACGCTCATTTACATATTATTTTTGATAATTCTTTAAAAAACCATTTATACAGATTTTTAGTTTGAAACTCAAAGCGCATCTAATTAGCTGTAGGGCGCGCGGGCAGTTCCGTTCTTGCCATTCTTATAAAGTATGCGACATCGTAGGGCTACCTATATAAATTGTTTTCTTAGAAATGTAACATACGCGGTAAAATGAGACAAAAGAAATCTAATAGTGGGTGAGATGTACAACGATAATAATTATAAAAAAATTAAACTTTTTTAAATACGGCAGTATTAATATCTAGTATGAAAAACACCACACGAAGTTAATACTTTAGCTATATTGTTACCCTTTAGTGTCTTTCTCTTTCTCTCTCTTTTCTCCCTTTGTATCTCTTGCTCTTTCGCTTTGTGGGAAAATTGCTCGAGAACTTTTCACTTGTTATAAACAGTATCGTAGTTACGCAACTACAAAATAACATATAAAAAAATTATGTAATCGTTTGTTCGTGTAAATATGTTTTCATAAATTATGTAAAGCTTAACCCTGCTTAACTGTACCTATTTTTAATGTTGTCCGTAGATAGTGGTCAGGGTTAATTTTGTTTAATTTATTCGCTGTTTGTCATTACTCATAATAGATGTAATTTAAGTTGAATGACGTCATTTAATGAATGTAGCACTTCCATAATGTATGATTGAGCAAAAATTATCAGAAATGCTGTACGTTGACGACATTAATGTCGTAATAATTGTTTCATAATAATTATTATATATTATTATAACTAGCAGCCTCCAAAAAGATTTAGGAGAGTATTTAGTCCCGACGATTGTTTGAGAGATTATATGGTACACGGCGTTGCAACACGCCACAATTGTATAGAGATTTATTACAATAAATCACAAACAAGGTTTCCAGAGTCTATTTATTCAAGTGATAGGGAGCTTATCAGAGACAATGAATGTACAGTCAGTACTAGAGTTTGAATAATTTAGCTCGTATAACCAAGATTCCAAAATTTACAAATAAGATTTAACTCAATCTCCCTGCTAGTTCAAAATCTAAATGTAGACATAGAAAAAAATAAAAACAAAATAAATTGTCTCTGCTAAGTTTGTTAACCAATTTAGAGTTTGTAAAAATTGCATTATTGGACCTAAGCAACAATTTTTAAATTCTGACAATCTCGTTTCAATCGATTGCAGCAGGCATGCGTTGAAAAGAACAGGAATTGACAAAAGTTACTGACTGTTTTTTCTAAATACATTTGGCAAATATTTATCTTTTATGGCAAGGTCTTTTTTAAATTTATGTCTTTATGAGCTCTCAGGATCAAAAAGTTTACTACACATGCAACGATATTAAACTACGCAGTATCCAAAATTGCTTTACGGGGAAGTAGATCGAAATTTGCATTTTTAGATAAGCTTTCTGTAACCTATAATCAGTAAACACACCAATAACGAATGACTAAGATTGGATGCATTAAGCTATTACCCAATAACAAATGCGGAAAACTTATTTTATTGCACGAAAAATGTGTCAGCTGGTAGAAACGTTATTAATTGCACCAATTTGTCTTTGACACAATCTTACCGCAGAAGCTCAAAATTGTAGGGTCGAATAAGTTGGCCAAAAAATTCTTACTCTTCCTTATTCTGGCAAAACAGTTTTAAAAATGAGCGAATTACTTCGCCTGGACTTTCCTATACTTTAGAAATGGTCGCGTATATAATATTCAAAAGTATTTTTGTATTAACGTTTTACGAGTCAACATTGACTACAATAAGATCCCACCATTCTTACCACTAAGCACATACTACATGATACTAAAATACTGTAAATGGTATAGAAAGCTTTCACTTGAAAATGGTAGTGTAAAGTTTTTGAAAATATTTCGTTTGTTTCAACTGCTGGAAAGAAATAGAGAGTGCCGAAGCAAAGAACTAGGTAGGAGTAATTCAGTCGAGTGCGTTATACTACATGCTTCTGTCTAACCGTAAACAAAATATCGCTCACAGAGAGGGGAGAGAGAGAGAGGTAAGAGGGGGAGGAAAGGCGAGGAAAAGAGAGGTAGATGTAACTGAAACTAGTAGTGAAAGAAATCTATATTTAATTTTTTTAAAGAATTCTTGGGATTAAAGAAAACAAAAACGGAAAGACAAATTCTTCCTCCAACAATTTAGTGAGAGGGAGCAAATTAACCCCCCTAAATATTGTTGCACCTAAAAATTAAGCTGTGAAACTTATTTTGGTTTATGGTTATGGTTAAACGGAATTTTTTGGCGTCCCCCCTTTATTAAATAAAAGGAAATGCATTTTCGAGTTTTAAAAAACCATAGAATGCGTCACAGGGAAATTAGCGGGTTAAGACACCAGGCAAACTGTGGTATAGAATTTAAAAAAAAAATGTGTCCCCAGTTTTTGAGCAAATTTTTTTGGAAAATACAATATTTTTAAAAGCGTAGCACTCCAAAGTTTTAGTAGTTTCAAAATTTTATTAGTTTGTAACATTGTGCACTTTTGGGGCACTTAAAATACCAAATTTTATTTCGATCTTATAACTCATTTTTGAGTAAATATGCGTTGAAACCTAAATTTTCAAAAATTTAGAGGTGGGACGGACTGAAAATTGTAGCTGTATTAGCCTACGACATTTAATCAAAACATCGTGCAGCCAGTTGTTGAGCAGTATTTTTTTTGATTATTCCCAATTTTTGAAACATGTTTCACTTCGCAGGTAGTTAAAAAAATCACGTTCAAAAATGTTTTAAACATAGTTATATAATAATATCAAATAAAGTAAATAATGTCATAATTTTCAGAAAAATCGTACCGGCCGCCGTTTTGAAGCTATAGAAGGTTCGAAAAAAAAGTTTGAGTATCAGATTCCGTTTTCAAATTAAAAAAAATTGTTTTCTGAAAAAATACTCTACGAAAAAAAAGTCCAACGCCCGTTGCCGGCGTTGGATTGTTTTTAAGCTTATTTTCCTTACACATTTTTACCATTCCAAAGATCATCGAAATCGCACCATGCGTTCGGAAGTTACGAGGGGCACCATCCACACACACACTTATCCGCCCAGAGATATTTAAAACCCCACTTTTTTGGGTTTCCTGTGAACCAAAACGTATATTTCCGTCAAAATCTCGAATTCGAACATTTTAATGAAATCAATGCTTCGTTATACTAAGTATACGAGAGTAAAAATTTACAAGACCGTAAAAAGTGCCTTAATTGAATATTAGAAAAGTTGACGGAATTGTTTACACCAAATTATTTCCTACATTTCGGTCTTAATCAATCAAATTTACATTTTTAGATTTCATTCGAATGCTACGTGGAAAAAAACGTTGTAATTATAATCTATAAATTGCAAATGAGGACTTATCTAAGTTAGGCAGACTTTTAAAAGTATTCGCGCATAAACTTTAGAAAGTTATTTAAAATATAAGTATTGTGGTTTGTACTTTCCGTTGGTTTATGTACTCTTGAACTTGTCTTGCATAAAACAATAATGAGGAAAACTCCTTTAGCTCTCACAAGAACAATTAGTACGTTCAGATGCACATTTCGGCTGCTAAGTAGCCATCTTCAGTGAAGTAAACCGCAAGAAACAAACACTACGCCGAAGTGGAAAAACACAACGAAGTAGATAAGTAACTTACGCCTGGGTGATATCAGAGTCGATATATTTATTTAAATATCATATTTAAAAATAAAAATTTTCTTCAAAAATAAAAACAATTTTATTCTAATACACTTTCTTCAACCAACTTATAGCCTTGTTATACTTAGGAATTGGGGTAATTGGGTACAAGGATTGTTTAAGTCATCTACTGCATAAATTGTTGAAATTTAATTTTAACCAACGAACAGGTATTTACAAATATAATATAAAAAGTACTCACTTCTTTTTAATTTTTCAGATTAGTAGGAATTTATGGTAAAAAAGCACTCGTCCGGTTCCTTAGCCAAAAAAAAATATGAAGTTGATATTAGATATTTTTGGCAGCAAATTAGCATATTTTAGAAAGCTAATTGTTAGGTAAAACAATGAAGAAAACGATCGATCGTAACATAAGAAGCCTTTTTTATTTAATTGATAAATTAAAAGTATGACCCATTTTAGTAGTCTACAGTTCTCGGAGATGGGTGTGCTGTGCATGTAATAAGGAATAAGTCGCAGTAGTTCAACCCTTGAACTATACAGAAGGAATAGGAATATAAGTGAGCAGTTTTTTTGTAAAGTATAATTTAATAATGTTATCCCGTTATAAGCAGTTTTATTTGGTTACTTTAATCGAACAATTTCTACGTAAAAATTTTTAAGCTAGATGGGCTGTCTACACTGTTCAATATGTAATTATAACATGTAAACGAGACAGGACGCTTCAAATTATGCCAGACTTAATCGAATAGTAATCGATAAGTTCAAGAGTTTCGCGAAGGGTTAAGTTTGTGCTATTAGCAAACGAAAACCTTTTCACTCGCTATTCAGAAACTTATAGCGCCGTAATTATTTCGACGCCGCACGTCCGCATGAGTTATTTTGTTAATTTTACATCTTGACATGCAGTGCCATTGAATCATTTGCAAACAACTATCTAATATAGGTACCGGTACTTTATAATAGCATCTCCAATCTAACGAAATTTACGACGTAAACAACTCATAATTGCCACCATGTCGCGGCCTACTACTGCGGCTCTAAATATCTTCACCTGTGGCCGCAAATGAATAATTTATAAGTAAAATGCCTACTTGGCTCAAAAAATTAAACAGGTCGCTAATAAAAAG
Source organism: Ctenicera cuprea (assembly GCA_958336395.1). Lineage (NCBI taxonomy): Eukaryota > Metazoa > Arthropoda > Insecta > Coleoptera > Elateridae > Ctenicera > Ctenicera cuprea. The sequence continues at coordinate 11,294,075 of OY284496.1, read as the reverse complement.
GGAGAAGATTAGAGACTCCTTTGGTTTACCAAACGAATTAGGAAATCGAACTATTACAGAAAGGGAGGGTAAAAATCACAGAGCGCGTGTCGTCAATATTTCATTAGTTAATCATTTCAAACATTCAGTAATGTCAGTAATTGTTAATTATCAAACATTAACTATGTGATGGCTGCTGACACGGGTCAAGTACAAAAGTGTTAATTAAAAACAGTGGAGCGGCTAACGGGTATATCAAAGGCGAAACAGAAAACAGAAGAAAATCGATTTTGAATTCCAAGTGGGTGGCGTCATTTTTACAACAATTAACCTGAAAAGAGGCGCGTTTTGATGAGTGTGCTTGCGTGGTTGTAGCTATAGACGTTACATTAAAGATTTTGCGTTTTCGTCGTTTCAATTAAATAATTAAAGGTCAGATTTTGATGCTAATTTAAGGTGTTAAGGGATTAGGCTACCTGTCGGTATTTTTTGCTTAACCCTCCATTGTTTGTACAATTGTTGATTGGTATTGGTAATTATGTCGGCGGATTCTTTCTGCGGTATTTGCTGTGCTCCTACTATTTACTACTAGCTTCTCTATTCTGCACCCCTGTACAGGGTGTGCCGACGACCAACCGACACAGCGTACCAGGGGGCGTCGGTATGTGGCACGGTGATAGTTGTGCGCACGCCGATTAAAAGGCAGCACTGTATGGCATGTCCCGGCATCGAACAGGAGGTTCCGACAGGCAACAGCGCCAGTGAGCTTCTAAAACGGTCCGGTGGAACATTACGACATCGGACTGTTCATGTCCACTGGCCAGAACGGCTCGGAGAGGTGCGAGCGACTCGAGTTTGAGTGCGTGTAGTGTCTGGGTGCGTTTTAGGGCGCCCAGCTCCTGCTAATTCAGTTTTTCGGGCGACCAATGTTAACTTGACCGTCACTACGGAACATCTAGTCAGGCTGGACTGTGACAAGGGCTCGGGGCGACCGCTACCGCAGCCGGGACATATTGGATCAGGGCATAAAGTAAGTGCCATAGTAAATTCCAAGTGGCAAAGTGTCATCCTTCACTTAACGCTGACATCCTCCCCTAGCACGTTGTCCATATTCCGTTTAGAACTAGGTCAATCATCAACACCGTCTGTAACTTCTAGTGGGATGGGCTGAGAATCTTTTACTGATAGTGGGTCAACGTGGTTTGTAACCATGTCGTCAAATTTGATAAATTGTATCGTAGTAATAGTCAAAAGTAGTATTAGTAAGGCCGTAATCCATCTCGGTTTTACCACCGCATTTTGGGAGCTATAAGAAGGGGTAAATGTCAAAAGCAACCTTGTTTCGGCGTCTTCGGGTTTTCGAAAATGTGTTTTAAATTTGTGTTTTCCCTGAGCCGGTCCATTCAAATTCAGCGATGATTGTGCTTCCACCGCATTCCTAATATTGTAGTTGGACGAAATCGATCGGAGGCCTGCGAGCGACGACGGAGTGTCGGTAGAAGTCAGTGTGGATCGGCCCTGCTGCATGACGTCATGTCTCCATGAGATTCCAAACTGGCATGCATTATAAATAACCTCAATACTTAGTGTTATCCTTAATTTTGACGATTGTTGCTTGTGCTTGACCAGCTTCCGATAACCCTTTTTGATTGTTCAGTGTATTCTCCGCTATCATTTAGTAACCAAGTACGATAATTCTATTTTACTTCTTGAGTGAGTCATGTTTATTCTTATTTCGATTGTTAGTTATGACGTCAACGTGAATGTCAAGTATAGTTATTCCTACTTTCTGCACCAAGATGAATTGGCAATGTGGTCGGTATTATTTCAACGTCATCAACTTGTTTCCTGGAGCTTCGTAATAATAGCAGCAAAACCGAGGTCTGGTCGTAAAATGTCTAATAAGTGACCTCGCGTTATTAACCCTCCGTTGTTATTTTTTTACGATTTGTTGATATATGTCTCAAAGGGTGGAGATATGTTGCGATTATAGTGGTCGGCACCGGCTAAACGTACGCCGCTGCTTACTTACAAACTTGCGTCGTTTATATATCAACCAGTCTGCCGTCCCTACCAAGTCCCAGATATATACAAAATTAACTAAAGCTCGATCATTTTGTAGAACACCACGTCTCAAACGTGTGTGTGTATGTAGTGTGTATATACGCGAATGCGCGCGCTCTAAGCGTCCAGGTAAACCTGAACACCGGTCATAAATTTCCGTGAAATAACGTTTTATAGCGCCCGTTATGGATTTTTTGATTCTTTAATAATTTGAGTGTCGGTGTTGGCTGGAAATTGTGTCATGCTGTTCTCTGATAAGTAGAAATTTATTCTTCCGCACGCACATGAACGGAACTGTCCAGTCTACTCCAAGGGTTTATTTATTTTCTCTACCCTAGGGCATGGTAGCTCAAGGTGGTAGTATTGTCGCCTTTTTCGTGACGTTCACTCCACTTGCCAGACCTACACATCGCATGCCGGCCTAGAGACCGACCCACGCAACACGCTTTTATCGTTTGTACAATCCTGAAATGCTCATAAAAATCGCCGGCTTTAAGTTGCCTGCATATTTATAGGGAAGATGGGTTCAGTTTGAAAGTTGCATTTATATGTAAATACATGTACGTTACGCCATACTTAATCCCAATCCTTTCCGTAATCGACTGCTTCATGTGCCATAGTTTCCCAACAAACCACGCTGTCTCCTGTTTCTGGTACAAGTTTTTACTGAAGGCCTTTTAGTAGCGAAACTCCGTAACCAGCTATGTTTAAAAGAGTAATTGGGGAGGTGATTGGATTCGAACGGGTTGAAAGTTAGGAAATATCGAGGAAATAATCCGTTACTATCAGTCTCGAAAATGGTCAATATTTCGGAATAGTTAACATTAGTATGGTTTCCGAGTTTCGCCGTAATACTCATCACTATGTAGATAATTTCTCAAGCGGTTTAATTGAGTATGAAATCAATTAAAATATAGCGAAATAGTATGGTTATTCTCACATGCATTAGCTGCTTTTATTAATTTCAATGTTACGTAAACGTTTTATAACTTGCGATAATTTCGTAGATAACCATTCAAACAACTGTAGAACTGTTAGTTATTGTTTGTGAGTAGTACATGGTCAATTATGGGTAGTAAGTAATAGTTGGTAATGGTTTGATAAAGAGTAATATCATTGTGATATAACTGTTTATCAGGTTTCCGATGCTGCCTCTTTATGTATTTATAGAAATTGTTTAGTTCGATGGGTATTATGCATGTGTTTAGTTTTTAGCAACTGATTTTATAAACCAGAAAGACAGTCAGGGTCTTATATTTTCTACCAACACAGTAACAGAAAAACAGCTAGACATTGGAAACAATGTAGACTTACAGGCGACATTCAATGCAGTACCAAAGAAAAACCTATGGAGAGCACTTTATCAAGTTGGGATATCTTGGAAATTTAGAGAGCGCATAAAGAGACTGTACATGAGGATAAAAGGGATAATCAGAATTGAAGGAAAAAGAAACTGGAAGATTTAATGCGAGCTACAGAATAACGAAAGATTCCGCTGGAGCTGATAATCAAAAATGCAAACATAAAATTGGAGCCAAAGAATCGAACTAGTAATTGAAACTTATAATGATACAACGATTAGGGGTAGTTCTGAAACATTAACAGGTTATTGTGACTTGTGTCTGCTTGAACATTATAGTACGTCCTCAAAATGCGAAAACTTGAGGTGTTATTTAATTTAGGGAAAAGTCGCATTGGAAGAGGTCAGTGGAGACATGGGGTGTGTGATTTGGAGCAACTTTGACGGCTTGAATGATATCCAAACGAACGATAGCTTGCACGTGCTTAGGGAAAATTACTTTCAAAACTACTCCCAGAGCATAAAATTGCGAGTGTTCGTGCACAGTATCAGAAGGGAATACATTGAAGGAGTGTGCCAGCTATAACAAGTTGTTAGAAGTCTTAAGAACTTTATTTGAACCTTTTACGTAGGTGACATACATACTAATTAACGAAATACAAAACTTACAACAGTCTGTAAATAAATGAAGTCCAAAGAATGAGTAGAAGTGCAGCTTGGTTGGTATTAAGGAATAAATTCAATTTTTTAATAGGACGAACACAGTTAGAAGCCTGCTTTGCGGAGTTAGCCAGGTATAGTAAAGTTTTTACTATAAAGTTCGGAAGGCAAGGTAATAAACACTTTTTAAAATTGCGGCCAAAAATTAAAAACTGTCAGAATATGAGAAGAAAAAAGAAGAAGAAATGCGACTATTAGGAAATTGGAAAACAAGTTACACTACAGTATAATGAGACGTGAACAAAGTCAAATACTTATAGATTATTATATCATTAAATTTATAGATTAGCATAATGTATGAAAATTTGAATGGGAAAGGGGAAAAATTATGTTCAAGAAATCAGTGTTGCCATTTCACACCAAAATTGTTTATTGTAAGTTGAGATTTATATGGAAACACTAAAACGCAGCAATTTTTTCCAAACTGTTAAATAGCAGTTTAACGGTGGAAACAGGAAACGATCGTAAATGTAAAACTCCGCATTTTTAAAGCGTTTAAGAAAATCACAATTGTGCTTTGTTTTATTCCGGAGATACAGCATAAACTTGAGGTTTTTGTAAATAGGAACTGTCGTTAAATTTAGCACCGTTGGGTAAGTACTTGGCTTATTGTTGTAATTTTTATTTTGTTTGTTTTCGATTATTATACGTTGGCATACATATTTTGTAATTATTTAAGTATAGAACAATGATGCTATTAACCGTAAATATCGATACATGCTATGAATGAAACAATTTCGCAACAACCTTATGAGTTATTTATGTCTCATGTTTGCAGCTAGCGCTTATGATTTTCCTTAACGTAGTTGGGTAGACAAATTGGTGCTGAAAAGACATTAAAGTGAGTTCTAACAAAAACACTGATAGTATAAGTGCTTGAAATTTGGAAATGGTAAATAGCTGTTTACAGGGACGCTTCAACCACCATTTGTGAGATTACAACCTTCATAGCATGCCTTGATATTTGTAGTTAATTGAGTTTATGTAATATATTCTTAGAAGTTCCTAATACGTAGTTGTGCTACATTGGAATATGAAATGGTTTTTTTAGTGGTACCAATTTTAACTATGGCCCTATTGATACCGAACACAATTTTATGCTGTATGAACTAAAAGCCAAAATGTGCATGACAAGGGGCAAAATTTGGTGCTTATCCTGTGCAATTTCGAGAACTGAAAAAGTAATTCCCTACAATTTACTATCTATTATTTGGAGTCCAAATTTGTTACAAAATGCACCCGAATGAAGTTTCAAGTTCTCATCCTCTCTTACGACGCTGTCAGTAAATAACGTTGAAGATTTCGCCATCCTGTCGTATTTTGACATCTGATATTTTAATCAATATCTTCATAGAATATCAAAATAAATATGTCCACCCTTTTATCGGTAGAATTGGAAGAGGAAAAAAGCTTTCTGACGTTGGCGGGATGACTTACTTTGTTGAGGCAGAGAAAACAGAAATTTATGTCACTGTGTTGGAAATAGAAATTAAACTTATTTTATTTTTCTTTTAGAATTTACTAAACTGCTGAAGTGTAAGTAATAAATTTAGTGATATCTAAATTGAATTCCTGAGTTAATTCAAAATTTGTGGAATTTTGGAAATTCTTACTGTATTTTAAAAAATGAAATGAAAATTGTGATATTGGTAAATGTGGCAAAAATAATCCTCGTCGTGGCTTGTCAATAACCAACCTTTAATATATTACGGTGCTGGTTAATATTGGATATTGTTGGTAGGATAAATTTGTTATTAAAACTACAAGCTTGGATAAACGAGCGCAGTAATGTGAATTTTCTCTGCACGTTTTCAATTCAACACTGTTTGCCAAAACACAATTAAACATCAATTTAAATAGATATAAACAAGATGGCTTTTTAATGGAATACTGTATATATTAAAAAATGTGGGTTAGAAAGCCGTATCTTGGATGTACTAAGTGTTTGTAATTTATTGAGTTATTTCAAGATTAATGGAAAACATTGTTAATTTTCCTAGTTAAAATTGAAGCTTCCCAATTACTTAAAATGTTGGGTACAAAACACGTTTAATTTGTTGTAATTGAGTTTATTATGTGAGAGTGTTCTGTTTGGAAGTAAATTCACGTTTGCCTTAAACATTACTATAACCAGTATGATTTGCTTATTAGGTAATCTAGTTTAAAAAATTCATTTATCGGTTGAACTGCTTAGTGACGTCTTTACATTAACTTTAAAATCCAATTATCAGTGATCGATGGTGTGAGGTGTTGGTTAAATAGAGAATGCAGCACATCTAATTGTTATTGAAAACTAAAGTGTTATTTAATGTATTTCTGTTAACCAGTAGAAAGGCAGAAGTAAGCGCTTCTCGAACTAATTTTATTGTTTTAACGAATTAAGCCACAATGATTGAAAACTTCTTCTTATTTTTTTTTTAGAATTAGTGGGGAGCTTTTGAAACTTACCTCTTGATGGGAAGTTTAGATTTAGAATATTCCCAATTCCTCAACCTATATTCATGACAGGTCCATTGGTGGCTGCTTTTAATCGCGGGATGAAGAAATATCATTCTCGTATATTAGGATTTATAAACTGTTCCCAACAGTGCAAAGGTCTAAAAGATCTAAAATCTGGGGTCTACCCCTTTTGCCTCTCTCGTAGTAGGTACCTATGGCTCTTAGTTCTTATTTTTAGCTCTAAATAATCGAACTAACGTATACATGTACAAGGCCCCACAAAATTAACGGTTAAATTTTATTTTACTATTTGAATACTAATCAACTGTAGTAACCATTAAAAAGGGGTATTTATAGGCCTTTGTAAAACACATTGGTATGTGTTTTATTTACCTGAAAGGAAAAACATTTAAACTGTTTCATTTGTCTATTAAGCCCAGACTACAAAAACCCGTAGAGTTGCTAAAAATACATGAACAAATGGTATAAATATAAATTTTTGCAAGTCAAAAATAGAAACGTCTAGAAAAAAATCGTGTGTTAAGGGAAAATTGGCTTTTGTCGGTAAGTTCACACGTTCTCAATTGTGACAGTCGTACGTTTTCATACAATGATTCGAATGGAAGAGAACGATATGTAAAGGCCAAAATATGAAGTAAATCAATTGCGTTTTAATTTGGAGCGCAACTGAATTTGAGTCGGAAATTATGAGTAATTTCAAAAATCATGTTTTTTAGATTGCAAATCGTGCTGGTAAAGTACGTACATGATAATTCAACTGTTGAAAATAGGCTTAGAAAAATCGAATTTTCCGAAAAAAATTAAATCAGACTTTTTATTCCAATTTTGATGTGATGATTAACGGTGATAGTGGTGGAATTAAATTATATGATTCAAAGTATCCACAAATTTTTTTTAACGTGGTTGCAGCCAATAACAATTAATAATTGAGTTACTTTTTATGGTTGTATGACTGTTCTTGATAAATCATAATTTTTCCTGTTACTTGCTCCGAGTTTATTGGTAATAAAATACTAAATAATAGTTTATTCATACTAAGAAACTTGTTTTTCCAAAACTGGCGGGAAATGACATCAGGCTTTACTGATATCGTCCAGCAAAGTGGGCGTCAACCATGGCCGACAATTCTTTATCTTTAAGCAGTTTCGGATATGACCAGTACCACATTAATATGGATATTAGGAAGTTTTTAATTTTTAGTAAAAATCCATTTATAAACAACTTTGGGGGTTTGCAGAAAAATGCTTGTCATAATAAAATAAAATTTTTCCTAAACAAATACCAAAATTTCATAACTTTCATTTAACAGTTCCGTTTTGAAATCTCCTATTCTCATTGGGTTTTCTGAAGTTTATCTAATTTGTACAAGTTAGCATTTCTTGAACAACGGCTCTGACGTAAGCAAGTTTTGCGATGATGTCACTAAAAAGTGAAAAAACGACTGCATTTTAAATAATGGCATTAAAATTTTATTCATAAAGATCATCTAAATACCTTCAGAATTTGATTTTCAATTAGTTTGGCATCAAAGTAATTGAAAATCAAATTCTCTGTAATATCTTTTTAATAGCATTTTTTGTACTGTTCCGTTAGAACTCTTACTTAGTTGTCTTTCCATGAATATACCGGTTGAATAATTTAAATTCTTCGAATAGCAAAATGTGCTATGAAAAGCAAATGCGTAGCGTGTAAGTCGATAACTGGCTATATTTTGAATTACGTACGCTTTATTTTATTACTGATTTGCATATAATATCCTATTATTATTGAAGTTATATAACACACTACTGAATATTGATTGAGTTATTAAATAATTAATTTTACAAACAAAATGCAGTTTGATGTACAGATAAAATTATAGATATACTATTAGTGCAAAATCAATTTAATACCGACAAACCAGTTTAATAAACGAATACAAAGGAGATAACGTTGGTTCCATTTAATTTTCGCGATATTGAATTCGAGTTTGCCCTTTACAGAAATATAGAAGCTTCATTTCAATATCCAAAAATAATTTGAATGCGGTTCTTTATAAATTACCAATCTAAAAATCGTAAAATTGTATATAATCAATAAATCAGTATTTTCTTATTTATGATTTAATTTCAGTAATGTGTTGCGTCTGGATTTTATGTAAATTTAATTATACAACCCAACAAAATACGGTTCTACGCAAGATAGTCAATATTTTTGATACTGTAGCAGGTGTATATATCTTAATCTCGAACGTACTTGAAACTTAAATGTTTACAATAGATAATATATTTTTGCTTTTAGATGTTGTGAATGCTTGTAAATAGTAGAACCTCGAAATAAATACAAAAGTGTTAGTATTACGTGTAGTATAAACCTTGGTATAATAAACACCTTCGTTTTTCAGAGTACGGAACGTACATTACAAAAATAGTCGAAATTGTAGGTTATTATAATTAAATTTACTGACGTTTTTAATGTACTCTCGCAGTCGTTCTCAACTCTTTCGTAGTTTAGACAAACGACGGAAGTAACTGTAGATTTCTAAATACGGTAACGGAAACACCGTGTTACCTAAATATAGTCTTTAACGATGTAGGTACTTCGCTTTTTATAAAACCTTAAAAAAACTTGTAGATCGGAGACAGGATGACACAATTTTTTTCCTAAATTTAGAATTCACTTCCAACAAATGAAAATCCTTTGACGGTGGGTGATCTTTTTACGCTTACTTGTTTGCAAGAATATCTTGATACAACCAAGTTTACTCGAGTAAACATAATTTGACGTGTATGCCACTTACCTCAGATATGCACATTCTCATTCAGATCTGTCGCCAATTTTCAAGTATCAAAATGATGAGTCGTTTCGCTAGAGCGCAACTTAAACATAAATAATCTAATAAAGTAAAATCATTATCGCTGTGTATTTTTGACATAGTATTTATTTATCAACTCTCACTCCAGTTGAGTTTAAAAAAAGGTTTTTTTATTCACTGCTCTATTCACTTCTTTTTCAAGTTTAAAAGTTTTTTTGCTACGATGCTAAATTATGTATTATTGTAAAAAGAAATCAGTTATCTCAAGTTTGTGTTTTGTATTTGAAACGCTTCTAAAAGCGTCTTGATTCGTAACGGGAATTTTGGTTTGTTTCGCCTTCAGACGACGTGGATTTTTCAGATGACTCAGTTTTTAATTGCATTTTGAAACTTTAATGACGTCAAAGAACTGTTTGGGACTGGAAGTTACAGCTTCTAAGTGCAAATAAATTTAAGTTGTTTTTTTAAACGTTTTTGAATAATTAAAATTAGCGGAATTCCGAAAGAATTATTATAAAAATTGTTAAGTATATTACATTTTTAGGGCGTGTTGATTAAACCTGAATAATGTTTCTTAAAAGTTAAATTAAAGTACATTATTTTTGCTAGGTTTTAGAGTCACGCTCTTATCACCATGAATATCAAAAAATGTGTAGTTTCTAGCGTGAAAAGTCAAGTAGTTGTAAAAATATAAAAATAGAAATACTTCAATTCAAAAAACGCAGTTTTAATAGAAGTAGGTTGACGTTAGAACATTCTTCAACGATAACATATCAGGGAAAACACTTATTACGATCATAATGATAGTAGGAAAGTAATAAAATTGGGCCATCAATAAAGAAACATTGACATTGACGTCTTTAAATACAATTTATCGTCTTAATCAGAAAAATATACAAATATTGATTGTAGATTAATGACAATGTATATTTCTTAATTATTGGTTTATAGTTTGACAAAAAATTCAAGTTTTTTTAATTGTTTGTTTTAAAAAATATTCCGGCTTATGAGTGATGGATGGATGAGGCGCTCGCCTGAGAGCTTGAGGCTGACGAAGGTCTTAACTAATTTTTTTACTATTTAAATTTTCGTGGCCGTTCAAGGCTACGAAAACTACGTAAACGAGAGAGCATGCGCTACACGTTGTTGAAAATTCAGTCTAGGCCTCGCTACGCTTATAATGCACTTGCACGAGAACGGGGAGGCGACAGTTGAGACAATACAGGCAGTGTTGCGGAGCATCTGTTTATTTGTCTATTTTACATGGGGCCTCCAAGTACCTTAGTCCGTCACTTCAGCTTATAACAGACTAAGAGGTACAGCCATAACTAGCTTGTTTGTGTTTCATTAAATTTCATTATTAAATAAAAAAAAAGGTAACTGGTTAAAATTTCGAGAATTTTCTATAATCGTGATTGGGAAGATACTATTTCAATTTTCCTTGGCACAATTTTCTGTAGTAAATGTATTTCAGTGTCCTCTTGTTTTTACTGCAAATTTTACACACTGGCTAATTTGTGTAACAAATATGCTAACAATAAATGTGTTTGTAAATCTTAAAATCTTTTTTTAGAATAGTCGCCGTGTACTTCATGTGACTGAAATTTTAAGAAAAAAACGTCCATAGACATCCGTGTGGGTGGAAGTCATCAAATTGCCAGAATAGACCCCGTGTCGTTTTCTAGTTAAATAATTCGAAATTGGTTATGCTGTGATACATTTCAAGAGCGAAATTATGTTGTCCACGTCTTCCTTAATCTTTCTTTAAAGTGGTAAAATTTTATTTTTTTTCAACGTGGAAATCTTACTTTATGTGATTAATACCATCCGTTAAAGGGTGAAATTGCTAATGAACAGTAACCATTTAATTACATATAATTAGTGGAAGATAGTGATTTATTTTTGATGTTTTTTTTTCTCAAATTTCAAATTCAAATTTATGAAGTAAAATTTAGAATTTTAAATGAAGGTTCCTCAGTAGCGTCGGGAATAATTGAATATGAAAATGAACTTATTCTGTGGAAAAACACGGGGAAAAGCAAGGTAAATAAACATCAAAGCTGTAAATTACGTATATAAATTTTTTGCGATTCGTTGTAAAGAGATAACGTTTTTCCTGACGTAAATGGAAGTACTTGATTTGTTTTTAAGTAATTAAAAAAATGTCAATTTGTTTCAAACTTACGGTTTGACAACTCCCTGCAGTTTCTCTAGTTAAATTTCGCATTAGGAAGAATAAAGAAACTCTTATAATATAAAAGATCGTATGAAAAGCCATGCAAATTTAATTGTTTGTAGTTTTCTACTCGACAATGGTTTCAGTAAATGTTAAAAATTAATAAAAATGTACTTTTTTATTCTAATATGTATCAAACTGAAATATTTGTTCCATTACCATGCCAACATCTTGTTTCGCGAACTACTCAATACTGTGTTGATCTTTCGACACCGCCACCAACTTGTCGCGAGTCAAAAATGCGTTTCAGCAACTCGTCATGGGTGAGGTGGGGGCGTTGTAATGACCTTAAGGAAAGAACATTTTGAATTTTTTTCTATTTTTGAAAATTATACTTGTTAAACTTAAATATCTCAAAATGCGATGACGATTCTTTTTGTGATCATCTGGCATTATTTATCTTCTGTGAAACGTGACTCTTGAACTCACATGTTCCAGAATATGTCAGTATAACAAGCAAATCCCTTACACAATAATTTTTAATTGACCCTTATTTTGTATAGCAAATAGTCGGTAAAAATTCCTAGTACTTTTAACATCTGAGGCATAAACTTTTTCAGATGTCACCGTAAACGTAAAGAAACACCCTGTCCACTGCTGCAAGCACTAAACAACTGGTAGACAACTACAAGCACTTGAATTTATGGTGGTTTTTTCTGCTCCACTGTGTAGATGGTATGTTTGTTTAATTATGCCGTCATAGCATGACAATGAGTAGGTGATAGTGGGTGTTACGCAAAATAACTGGTTTGATAATAAAGTATTGTTAGGAAATTATATGTTTTAGACCAAGTTTTAGTTAATTGTATCCGTTGTCTGTGAAAAAATAGAAACCATAATGGTATTTTATTCATGCGTAACATATTTTGAACATGTAACGAGTTGATAATGCATGAAAGTTAATTCCTGCAACTATTTTTATTGTTTAAGAAAATTGTGTAATAACAGAATAACCATACTACCTGGTACAGTCCGTTGCCGAATTTATGATGCTTGGCAGGCATAGACTGACCAGAATCTAATTCGCGCGATGTAAAAAAATTGACTTTTCATTGATTACCCAACTTCAAAAGTACATTAATTTTCCCAAAAAAAAATCGGAACAGCATTTTCAGCGTTCTTTTCTGCAATCCGCATTGTCCTTGGCCCGGTGGGAAATTTTCCATCGTTGTATACGACCGGTCCGAATCTGTTGCCAGGAATATGGTCGGCCAAATTTATCTCGTTTTCACATTGATTTCTCACTCGAGTACCGAAGAACGAAATTTAAGTTTATTTGATGTTTTTTCGAAAGGTATTTAACCATTTTGCGACTAATTAAAACAAACTGGTTGAGTATTACAGGTGCATACATTTAGTAGTACAGCGTGAGGAGGTATTTACAAAAGCAGCCATAGTACAAAATGCGAAATGTTTAGAAATTACAAAAAATAACACAGCACTATCTAATGTATGAATTTACACCTAATTTTTTTATTGGTTATTAATAAATTCATACTAAAGCAGTCTGTATTTGTAGAAACCAGTAATATTTTATCCGAATAGGTAAAAGTCTGATGAAAAGGTGACTTTTTGGACTATGATTTTTTTGTAATTAACCCATTTGCTTGTGACGTGCATTTTATCTAAAGTTAGTAGTGTTTGTAGTAGCAATAGAATAGTTGTAGTAAGAGTTGCACATAATCGCCATTATGCCTACGTCTTGTTGATAGAACTAATAACATTGTTTTATATTTAATCTTAAAAGTAAATTAAAACATATAAGTAATTGATTTTTAGGTCAATGTTCTATAGGCCGGTCAGTTTTTGCCGAAGTGTATGGCTAGGGGTTACGCTCAGAAAAAGAAAAGTGTAAGCTTGTACTTTCAAAAGTTGGGGAAACAGTTTTAGGTCATAAAAAATTTTTATTATGCATTTTAACGAGAAAAAAAGATCATTTGTTGAACAATCGTATTTGTAATATCTGTTGATATACCTATTAACAAAACATTAAGTAACTTGTCTAAGAATAATTTATTTTTGTTAGTTTGCGAACTGATAAGGTAAGTTTTTGGTTGTATTTATACCGATATGGAAAATAAATTTAAATTGGTGTGCATAGATCAAATTATTAAATAATTTTGATTTATTGGATGTCTAACTCACGGTTTAAATTTAATGTAACCCTGCTGGAAATGTTTTGATTCTATTTTACTTATAATTGCATTTATTTGTTAACCCAAGGTTGTGCCGCCGAAACTTGATACATAATGCATTATCGTGAGGAACGAACCAGTTCAAGAATTTTATGAAAAGAATTTAATGCAATCTTGGTTGTCAATTTAAAGGTTGGTTGGTAATTGCAACTGCGAGGCATTGTACGGAGTAAGAATTATAACGTGCAGGAATTATGCGACGTGGAAATTAGACATCGAACTGATCCATCGTGGTTCTTTAGTAATTCATTTTCTTTGTGGAAGGATTTTCTTTTATATCAACGTAAGAATAAAATCTAGTTAATATATTTCTTAAAATAGGAATTTTCTTTGTTGGAATTTTATTATTAATTTGTACAGCAGTATTAAATCGCCGGTTACCAGCCAGCGGTTCTCGATAGAATTATAATAGATACATATTCTTATTTATTTAATTTTAGGTATTTATCGTATATAAAAGACTTTTCTTACATTTCTAATTAATTGGTTGTTGAATAATTGGTATCTGGAAGTTATTTTCGTGTAGAGAGTTGTAAAAATGTTTAGAAGCGCTGTTGTATTTTTTTTTGTAAATGACCTGCGTAGGATTTCATAGTAAATAGTTGACAGTTACAGGTAGTAGTAGTTTTTAATCGTTTGACGATGTTATCACGTTTACTTAAATAGATGTATTAAATAATCTAAGTGCAAAGATTATATAGATAAATAAAAGCTCAAACATTTCGTAACAGTTTACAAGTGGAAATTTAGTGGTAGTGGAGCTACTGCATCATAGCAATCGAATTTTTTGATAAAAACATATTTATATAATTTGGTTAGATTTCTAATCAGTTTATAGTCCTGAACAACAGTGAGTAGGTAGGTTATCCTTATCATTTCTGAAATTTAGTTGCAAATGTCTGCATGTGTTTAATCTGTTTCATTGTGTAATTCACAATTAAATTAATTCCTTTCTGGGTTAAGTAATAAAGTATAATCAGTTATGTAAGTGACTTTGATCTATATTCTCATATAATTTCTTCCTTACAGTACACTGCAGATCATCCCTAGACCCTAATGCTTAATGTGTTACATAGTTCTGAATCTTGACAATGTTAATTCATGAGATCTTTAATTTGTTGTGTAAATCGTACAGCAGCCTTGGACCTCTAACTAGATAGTTTTAAGATATTGAAGCTTATTTTTCCATACCTAATCAATATTAATCAATTTCTTTATTTTCAGATCTAGCTACGAGAGATGGCTACGATAGACGGCCGGCCCGCGCAATATGGCATCTCCCTAAAACAGTTACGCGACCTCATGGAACATCGAGGTCGCGAAGGTGTTAATAGAATAAACGAATTAGGAGGAGTACAAGAAATATGCAAGAAGTTATATACATCACCTAGTGAAGGTAAGGGAATTATATAAGTTGTATCAGATGTGTTGTTACTCAAAGATGATAATTGCTGTCAGGCAACGGTTTGTTAAAGTGTTAGAGTACTCGGTAAGAATGTGCACGTTCTTAAAAAATTAATGTATGTAGCAATACATATAACTTGTCTGTAAGTAAATACGATGAAATTCATGTATGGTAAAGCTCACCAGTCTGCCAAAATTAAATGGAATTGGCAAAAGCAGCACATAAATTTAGTAACGAATATGTACCAATGTTTTCAAATCTTGTCTTTTGCAAAAATGTAGGTAATTGTCGGAGTACTACTATTTTTTTAATAATACATTAGTGATTTTTCATTAAAATGTTTTTTTATACGAAAGCTAAACAATTTTTTAATACTTTTGCACAATAGTTAAATAAAGAGTTTACAAGGAAACAAGGTGGAGTGGGAAAAAGATAAAGGAAAAAGTTGTAGATCTATTGAAGTTGCATTAAGAAAAAAATACTTTCCCGGTGTGTTTTGTTATTTCAAAAATTACATGTGTGTGTTACATTTCCAAAATAAAACAAAACGCAATCATTTTATTAATACAACTGCAATAGATTTCAAACTTTTTCCTTTACGTTTTTTTTCTATTTTCACTATGAACAGAGATATTTAACTTTGAAGAAATTATTTTTGTATGTTGTATGTATCTAGTAAGCTATCTCAAACCAAATTACCATTTTATTGTTCCCCTAGCTAGGCAGCTTTTATCTAGTTTAACCAACTTTGTATCTCTTATATACACTTTTGTGATGATACAAATTCACCATTATTGAAAGTTTTGGAATAAGAAACTAAGTCATCTGCAGACATAGATAACCACGATTAAGTCCTATTGTTCTTATAGCAGCACAGCTTATTGTATTTATACATTAATTTATTTAAACCTTCAGTGCCACTAATGTTAATTAAAGTTGTGACCAACAGCTCGGCCCGCGTGGTCCATTGGTAGCCCATCAATTTGTATTACCTATAGACCAAGTGAGCCGCTGCTATCTCATGTGAAATGTATTATTTAATGGAGTGATTCGATTAGGGTCTGATATTAAGTATTTTGCAACATACATGGCTGAATTATAAAATTAGTTGAACTGAAAACAAAGCGGAACTTGATAAGGCCACTGCAAAAAAAATTATGTGCTTTAGAAGAGTGTTTCATATTTTTTTTAATGATTGGAGAATAGTACAGGGAACATTTTACTTATCAAAATCTGTGTACTGCCTGCGGACCACGTAGCGCTTAATGTATGAATAGTTTTTCATGATATTTAAATTAGAAGTTGAATACTACGAAGGCAACAAGGCAGAATAGGAAAATGTTTTATTTATTTTTAAATATTTTACAATGTTTGTTGCATCAGAAATTCTAAATATATTAATTTTTTTCATTCATTTATATGTAAGCTGGGAATCCTGAACTATTTTTTTATCTAAAAGCTAAAAAAATCTTTTAATAGTTCTGAACAATACTTAAAGGTTAAAGAAAAACAACTTGTACATATTTTTTATATTTTTTTGGTACATCACTTGGGAATTTTGGAAATAATTAAATTTTTATGTAAGCTAGGAATCATCAATTACTATACAATAAATTTAGAAAGATATTTTCCTTTGCCGAATTGATAGTCTGCCAATTATAATTTTCGATATCCACCTGTTTTATTTCACCTAATTGTATTTTTGATGGTACCACATATTTATACCCTAATTCTTAAGTCTAACTAAGCCAAAATACAAATGCCGAATAAATATTTTAAGCTAACAATAAATGAAATCGTAAGGGTTTCATAGAAATTAACGATTAACATCGGGTTTGGGTTTGATGACAGCATTATTAAAATCGCTTCTGGCATTTGGACTTGATTTTAAGTTTATATAAGGTTTTAACATTTTAAATCTGAAAAATTTAATGTGTGTAAGGACTTAATTTATAAGCAATTTATTATATCAAAAGTTGTGAAGCTGCATATATAAACAGTTGTTAACCTGTAGGAGTTGAACAAATGCGATAAATACTGCAGCATACATGCTATGCTCATTTAAGGGATTTATATTAGTACTATTATGCAAAATAGTACAGTTATAAATGTTGCACTGATGTTTGTTATTGTATTTATAATTCTAATTATAAATGAATTATTACAGGACTTAGTGGTTCTCAAGTGGACTTGGAGCACAGAAGAGAAACATTCGGATCAAACTCGATTCCTCCAAAACCACCAAAAACCTTTCTACAATTAGTCTGGGAAGCTTTGCAAGATATAACTCTTATTATACTTCAAATAGCTGCCATAGTATCCCTTGGTCTTTCATTCTATCAACCGCCCTCTGATGATATCCGTAAGATTAGTTGTGAACAAAACAATATCACCATGTTGACGCCGTCTTTTTTAGATTTTGACGAGGACGAAACCAGTCATGGTTGGATTGAAGGTCTTGCCATCTTGATATCAGTAATTGTAGTAGTCTTAGTAACAGCATTTAACGACTACACGAAAGAACGGCAGTTTAGAGGACTTCAGGGTCGAATTGAAGGAGAACACAGATTTTCTGTGATTCGGCAAGGAGAAGTGAAACAAATTGCTGTAAGCGATATTGTTGTAGGTGACATATGTCAAATCAAGTATGGAGATCTTCTTCCAGCAGATGGTATCCTCATTCAATCCAATGATTTAAAGGTAAATTAAGTGGTTTGTCATCGTAGTTGTGTTTAATAACCAGTTTATTGTTAGATTGACGAGTCTTCGCTCACGGGCGAATCTGATCATGTCAAGAAAGGAGAATCGTTCGACCCCATGGTGCTTTCAGGAACTCATGTCATGGAGGGATCAGGAAAGATGTTAGTGGCTGCAGTAGGAGTTAACTCGCAAGCGGGTATTATCTTCACTCTCTTGGGAGCTGCTGTCGATCAACAAGAAGCTGAGATTAAGAAAATGAAGAAAGGTATGTTTGTCAGGCCCCTTCCCCTATAGCATGGTTTGTCCATATGTTTGATCTCTGTACCCCCCACCTCATATTGAGGTCGCTCCTTTTAATGCTCAAAGGCACAACTGTAGCGGTCTTTTAGATGCCTTGTACTCAATGTCCTCTTTAATGTTAGTGCACATTATTCATGTGATAATAATCCCCAATTTAAATATGTATTGCTGACAACACAAACCACATAACTATAATTCTGTACATTTAGTTTCGCAGCTGCGGCTGCACTAGTGGTGCATGATGCAGTTCCTGGTCATGCCCATATAACTAAGCATCTGGTTGTTCACTAAATATTAATTTATAAGTTTTAAATGTAATGGTTCGTGATTCACGATTTCAGGTTGCATCATGAATCACTATTATTTTCTTTATATTTTACCCATATCAGGACTTGGGAGTGTTTTTGAGATTGCTAATGTTCTCCTTTTGCATGTGTTTTTGTACAGAAGCTAAAAAGCAGCGGAAGAAGAGAAGTGACACAGGTGAATCCTTATTTTATATTATTATTATTATATTTTTATTTTTTAGTTACTTTCATAACATTTTAATTACATTCAAAATAACATTTATAATTGTGTTTAATTTGTTCAAAAAATTAATTTGAATAACAATCAAGTTTTTTTTCTTGATATGAACAATAATATTACTAGCATGTTTAAATTAACTTCACAAATTCAAAAGCAAACAAACGTAAGGATTGTATCTCTGTAGGGGATGAAGAAGCTGCCGTTACTGGTAACAGTCATATGAATTCGCCCGCACCTGTTTCCAATAAGCACGATGCTGTGCAACAAGAAAGTGGAGGAGAGAATCATGTTGAGCCTTCCTCGACACCTAGCGAAAGTCACAAGAAAGAAAAATCTGTGCTGCAAGCCAAACTTACAAAATTAGCTATCCAGATCGGTTATGCAGGTTCAACAATCGCGGTCCTCACTGTTGTTATACTAATTATTCATTTCTGCATTAAAACGTTTGTTGTTAATCACAACCCCTGGAAAAATTCATATATCAACAATATGGTGCGTTATCTAATCATTGGTGTTACTGTATTGGTTGTTGCTGTTCCGGAAGGTTTGCCTCTTGCTGTTACTCTTTCCCTGGCTTACAGTGTCAAGGTAAGCATATAAAATCCTTATTAAATTTAATTTCAAACTGATTATACAAGGTGTTGGAAAATTTATCACCTCATTAGTTTTGCACATCTTTTATTTTTGAATTTTTTTGTTTCAGACTATTAAAGTTCAACACAAAAAGTTTTAAAATGTATCGCTACACTCCCCAATAGGCGTTATGTTCGGTCCTCAAGCGCGTACAATTGTGCTGGCATAGATGAATATGTAGATGTTGGACGCCAGTTCCGTTCTCTTAACCCAATTTGGGACCGAGCAGTTTGACATCCTTTAATGGCCATATTTTGCATCGGACAAATTGAACTCGCATGCGATTGTAAAGCCCAAACAGACAACTACTGATCCCCCCATAAATATGGTCACTAGAGGATGTACAAACCTTTTTTTTTCTGCTCGCGACTTGCCTCTGCGTTATTCATTGCGCAAAAGGACATCTGTTAGGTAGTGTACTGATCCATTTTTGGATTTTTTGAACTGATTTTTTATAATCTGAAACAAAAAATAAAAACCAAATGTCAAATAAAACAAATGGAGTGATAATTTTTGGTCATCTGGTAGAACACGTTCACCATAGGCAGTACAAGTTCGTTGGTTATAGAGTTAAATGATCATAATCTATTTGAAAATTATTTTATCTAATTATTTACTAAAACATAAAGAAATTGTTAGATTTTATAGATGACTAAACACATAGAATCGGGACCCTAGAGATTACAAGATTTATGTAGCTAATAGACAAAGACCGGAGTTTTACTTGCAGAATAGCGAAAAATTTAATACGTAAACAACAACCATGGGCGTACTCAAATCCATTAAGTTATACGTGAAACATGTTGCAGGATTTTGCAAGGTTTTTATAACTGCAATATTTAACGTTGTAAAGTACCTGGTCCTGCTATTAGAATCATTTGACCACTTTTATTCTATTGGCAATTTGTCGCAATATATTGAACAAGTATACTAAAATCGACAAATAATTCAGTCAGTTGTTCAACGGCCAACTTTTACAGTTTTGCTCCATTAACAAGTTCAACGTTGATAGGTCATTTTCAACATTTAAAGGTATTTTGTAGGACTAGAGAACTAATTTTTAGGTCAGAATTTAGAAAAAGTTGGTGTTGTGTACTGCAACTCTTACGTTTTTTATTCTACCATCCCTTATGAATGTTGATAGTCCAAACTTTTCTTTCGTAGAACTTTTACATTGTATTAATGAATTTACACGTTCTATTTTCATTAATTCGTGGTTGCTAAAATATTTTTGCAGTTTCATAAAATTGTTACGTGAAGTACTTTTAAAACTCATGACCATTCAAATTGTACGCTTATAAACCCTGTTTTATTTTATTATTATACAAGCATCAATTCCACTGACCAAATAAATATTGACTATCTACGCAAGCTATCATAAGGTCAAACATATGGATGTGTTACCATTCCAAGCTCGTAGATAATTCGTTTACAATTTTACATATGCGCCAACTATATATTTAAAGGAATTATGCCAGGAATTATTATTAATTAATTGCCTCATAATTTAAATACTGACTCAATATTAGACTAGAAATCTGAACACTACTAATAGAACATTAAAGTGGTTAGGTAAATTGTCATGCAAACCCTCGACCACTTTAGGGAATGATTAATCAATGTTTCTGATACATCTAAACTAATAATATAAGCTCAAGCAAATTATACATACAGGGTTCCCACTGACCCTGGATAACCTGGAAGTCATGGAAAAGTCAGGGAATTACAATTTTAACCTGGAAGTCATGGATTTTATGCAAAATTTGGGAAAAGTCTTGATTTTTCTCTTGATTTACAGTAAAAAACCTGATTTTCCTGCAGTAGTGTTAACATAATTTATAAAAATTAAAAATTTTCCGATTGAATTTTTAAAACTACCGCTTATAAAACAATTGCTGCTAAAGGTTTTTAAAACATCATTGAGGTACTTTTCTTATCCTTGTTAAATTCCAAGGAACGTAATATGGCGTATGAGTAGGAATTGATAAAAAACGCATAAACATGATAATTTTATTGAGTTTTTTTTGTCGAAAGTCATGGGTAAGTATGATTTTTGGTCATGCATATCCTGGAAAAGTCATGGATTCTAATTCTTGATAGTTAGTGGGAACCCTGTACATAGCATACATGAAGTAACCCATCCCTGCTACCTTTTGATATACCCAGTTTAGAAGGATGGGACCAAGGACACTGTAATTACACTAAAAACTTTAAACTTTTTTAAAGGCTCAACCTCGAGAGCTCGATCGAGGTCACTGAATACTAAACCTGTTGCCATTTTTATTTTAACTCAACTAAATGAAAATCAGCTTTAAAATGAGGTGCTAGTCGACTCCAAAATTTTCATGCTAGTGAACGTCGTAGAACCGCTATTATGTGCATTTTTAACTTTGTATTTGCTCAAGAAATTTAGTTTTTGTGTAACTTAAATGTTTTTGGCCTTATCATTCGAAATTGTCTGTTTCAAAAGGGCGGACATTTTGTTTAATATTATGTTTTTATGAGTTTTAGCTACGATTGTTTTTTTTAATTACAGAAAATGATGAAAGACAACAACCTTGTGAGACATTTAGATGCTTGTGAAACTATGGGTAATGCAACTGCCATTTGTTCCGACAAGACTGGTACTTTGACAACCAATCGAATGACTGTTGTGCAATCTTATATTTGCGAGCAATTATGTAAAACAATGCCCAAGTTTTCAGATATCCCAGCTCATGTTGGGAATCTAATAGTGCAGGGAATATCAGTGAACTCTGCATACACTTCTCGAATAATGGTAAATAGTTTAACAGCAGCTAGCTCTTCAAAATAAATTTACAAATGATTATTGTAGCCTCCTGATGAACCTTCGGAATTACCGAAACAAGTTGGCAACAAGACTGAGTGTGCTTTATTAGGTTTTGTGCTAGGTCTGCAAAAAAATTATCAGACAATTCGTGATGACCAACCTGAGGAAACGTTCACTCGTGTTTATACATTTAATTCTGTGAGAAAATCCATGAGCACTGTCATCCCTCGACAGGGAGGTGGATTCAGATTATTTACGAAGGGTGCTTCTGAAATGATATTAAACAAGTAGGTTAATAGAATTATAATAATACTGAAAGGTAATGAACAACTTAATCTAGGTGTGCCTTTATTTATGGTCACGATGGCCGATTGGAAAAGTTTACCAGAGACATGCAAGAACGTTTGCTGCGCCAAGTTATTGAACCTATGGCTTGTGATGGATTACGTACCATTTCCATCGCATATCGTGATTTCGTGCCTGGCAAAGCCGAAATTAATCAAGTACATATAGATAACGAACCAAACTGGGATGATGAGGCAAATACAGTGAACAATTTGACTTGTCTCTGTGTTGTTGGAATTGAAGATCCAGTACGTCCTGAAGTACCAGATGCCATTAGGAAATGTCAGAAAGCTGGAATAACTGTTAGGATGGTCACTGGTGATAATATTAACACTGCTCGCTCTATTGCCACCAAGTGTGGCATTATCAAACCAAATGAAGATTTTCTCATTCTTGAAGGTAAAGAATTTAACAGAAGAATTCGAGATAGTTCTGGAGAGGTATAGTTTCCTGAATATGTGTGAGAATTTATTTCTAAAAGTTTGCAATCGTTGCAGGTACAGCAACACCTTCTTGATAAAGTATGGCCTAAACTTCGTGTTCTGGCACGGTCCTCGCCCACTGATAAGTATACCCTAGTTAAAGGTATTATAGATAGTAAGCTAAGCGAACAAAGAGAGGTTGTTGCTGTAACAGGAGATGGTACTAATGATGGACCTGCTTTGAAAAAAGCGGATGTTGGATTTGCTATGGTACATTATTTACTAACAACCGTATTTTTGGAAAGACTACCTTGTACAGCAAAGTTTATTAAACTTGGTTCTGCACGAGATAGACTGGCCATAAATATGGCTATCTAGAAGCAAATTTTCGGTTTCTTTGATTTAAATTCAATTGTTTTCAGGGTATTGCTGGTACCGATGTTGCGAAAGAAGCATCTGATATTATTTTAACTGATGATAACTTTAGTAGTATTGTCAAAGCAGTTATGTGGGGAAGAAATGTCTATGACAGTATAGCTAAATTTTTGCAGTTTCAACTTACTGTAAACGTTGTAGCTGTTGTTGTAGCTTTTATTGGTGCCTGTGCTGTTCAAGACAGTCCCTTGAAGGCAAGTGAACATCAGAAATGTTACATATTCGATTGATTATATTTATTCATATTTCAGGCTGTGCAAATGTTATGGGTGAATTTGATTATGGACACATTAGCTTCTTTGGCTTTAGCTACTGAATTTCCCACTTCTGATTTACTACTAAGAAAGCCATATGGAAGAACAAAACCCCTTATATCTAGAACCATGATGAAAAACATTCTTGGCCAAGCTGTGTATCAGTTAACTGTAATATTCGCATTATTGTTTGTAGGTAAGTTGTTACAGAATTTTATTTTCTCGGCAATATTTTATTTAAAATTGATGTACTAGGTGATAAATTACTGAACATTGAACCGGGTAGAGGAGCTGAAATTGGAAGCGGACCTACACAACATTTTACTGTTATTTTTAATTCTTTTGTACTGATGACGTTATTTAATGAATTTAATGCCAGGAAAATTCATGGTCAACGCAACGTTTTTGAAGGAGTATTTACGAATCCCATCTTTTATACTATTTGGATTGGTACATGCGCTTCGCAGGTAGGTTAACAATTGGTACAGTTTTACGTATATCATGAAGTGTACCACCATTTTAGATTCTTATTATCCAATATGGAAAAATGGCATTCTCCACTAGAAGTTTGTCCTTAGATCAGTGGCTTTGGTGTCTCTTTTTTGGAGTAGGAACTCTACTGTGGGGTCAGCTTGTTACTACTGTGCCCACGCGGAAAATACCTAAAATTTTCTCGTATGTTTTAGAATAGTTGTTTCTAAATCTAGTGGCTATTTATATTATTGTTGATTTCTAGTTGGGGAAGAGGTCATCCAGAAGAATACACGGAGGCAATTGCTATTGGAGAAGAGAAATTTGATGTTGACTCGGATAAGAAGCCCAGAGCAGGCCAAATTCTGTGGATTCGTGGTTTAACTAGATTACAGACACAGGTAAGTGTGTGCATTATGTATATTGCGTTAGTTGCGATGTGAACCACACGATTGTATCACCGACCGCGTTGGGCATGTGCCATGGAACCCCAAGCGGTGGGTACACAAAAAGCCGTATGTCTAGGAGTGACTGATGAACAGAGCTCAGTTAAATAGGAGTTAATAGGTAGTTAGACGACATGTCAGTTGAGGCTTCCTACCCTTCCTTCCTTTTTTCCCTTTCGATATATGTTAGTTTGTTTGAAAGCATGGTACATTGATATCTGATTGTGTAATTGAATTAATTAAGTGCGCCTGAAACACAGGCTGTTCCTACCCTGCTTTATTTGTCTGTGTTTTCTTGTAGCTTAGATATATATAGTGTGAGTATTGTTTTTTTTAAAATTTTGTTTTACTTTTATTTTTTAACTAAAACAGTGTGGAACTTGCAAATTCAGTTGTGAACAAATTAATAAGTGTTTTACTTAGTAGATATAAACTTACCATGATAATTTTTTAACTATGACGACATGGCTGTAGACCATTTAGGCCAGCAGTGGATATATACCTGTCCTCGTCGAATTGTGTAA
Source organism: Ctenicera cuprea (assembly GCA_958336395.1). Lineage (NCBI taxonomy): Eukaryota > Metazoa > Arthropoda > Insecta > Coleoptera > Elateridae > Ctenicera > Ctenicera cuprea. The sequence goes on along the minus strand of OY284496.1, from coordinate 11,269,073 downwards.
AGTGTGTCGAGTCCTTTTGTTTTAATAAGTATAATACACAAGTTGGTGATATTTTAAATTGTACTAGCATTTGCTTGCGTTTTAACTGACACATTCCTGGTGTGGTTTGCAATGGCGGCAGATCAGATGTGTCTGACTGACGTTTTCCACTGTACATTAACACCTTCTGCTTCCTGGCATGTTAACCAATCATTTCACCACCAAACACCGCAGTGCATCACGTAGTCTATAGCATATCCTGCGGAACACGTAGTTAGCGTTAGCGCCATTAGCGGGTAGTAGCTGCATGCTCGTTCGTTCGTGCGATCCGTGCTCGAGCCTCGAGTTGGCTGTGTTGTCTCAGGTTGCACCACACCCACGCCCACGGATCTCTCACTCTACTTCCAGGTTCTGCCTCTTGTTTGCTCTCACCTCCCCCAAGTGCTGTCGATGTTGCAAGAAAGATTTGATTTTTTACTAGATATTCCAAATTAATATGAAAATTGTATCTTTTAGATACCTTCCCACCACATTTCGCAGAATCAGTTTGGAATCAAACATACATAGAATTTTCTCATTGTACCCAAATATTAGGTATTTAATTTTGATTTATTTGTTAGCCGGCCGAACCGATGAGAGAAACTGAGGTATAGGAATGCTGTGGGTGTCTCAAGCAAATCCTGTTGCAGTACAAACAAGTACGTAGCTTGTAGTAGGGCTTTTGCTATGCAATTACTGCGATGCATTACTGCTGTGTTGCACTGTGGTATTAGTTGTGTAGAGTCACCCCACCTCTTTGGATGTCATCCTTCCTGCTAGTTCGTCGGTAGCCGGTAGCGGTAGACTAACAACTCAAGTGCTTCTTCGCGACAACACAGCCAAGTGGAGCGGCAACATTAAAAATTATTTTAGATACTTTTCGGCGTGGTTGCAGATATTACTCGCGTGCGTAATTTAACATTTCATCTGGTGTGTTGGGCGCTTATCTAAGTGCTTGTATCACAAACCTGCTTCTTGTTCTACTGCCACTCTCCAGTAACTGCTTGCGAGGTGACTGCGTGCGGTGCGCTGGGAACATTTCTACATGGCTTTCATATTCTACACATAAATATTAATACTACCTACATATAACAATAAAATTATTTTAAATTATCACCAAACGCGGTATAAGGACATGAATGGCCGCTGGCGTATGCTGCAGGTACACCGCTAGTACGCGGATGTGCACGTAGCACGCATGGTGAGTGAGAGAGTGAGCATGGTGCGTGTGTGCATGCTGATCCCAGCCTCATAAGTACCCTGCTTCCCTGTGTTTGCAGCTGCGAGTAATCAGAGCTTTCAAGTCCAACCTGGAGGATCTGGAGGAACGCCGCTCAGTACATAGTTTACACAGCTTACACAGTTTGCGCAGCTCGCGAAGCCACACTGGCCCCTGGCCACCTCGCCCCCTATCAGACATCACTTATATTGACGAGGACCCGACTGCCAACAAACTGTCGCCACAACCATTGAAGACAGAACGCGACGACCACGCCGGGGCCGGCAACCGGCTGCTGTCTCCTCACACCCTGAGGCCTCTGCCCCACATTCCGCAGTTCGCACCCTCCGCACCCGCCAACTCCGAGCTGCCCAAGCCCGTGCATGAGACTCGCATATAGTGCCGGTCCTGCCCGGTTTTATGCCGCGGCGAGCAGTGCATGACGCTCGTTACTAGTGCCACCCTGCCGTAGTTGCCCCGACCTTTCAATCAGCCTCTTCCTCTACCAAAAGCTTAGCACTTAGTAGAGACTCTTACTTGACCAAATCTTAAGTATTTTGTATTATTTTTGTACATATTGTTTCATCGTACACTTGTAGAATAGCTGTATGTATAGCATTTTAGATAGCCTTAGACCTCTCAGGTTAGTGGTGATGGAGACAGATATTATTTATTGAAGTTTCCAACGCATGCACACAACTGCGAGACAATTGTATTGTGTGTAAACCGCCAGCGTCACATGTTATATAGGTTTGTTCGTATTCCCTACACAAAGTGTAGCTAGATGTAAGTTTGTAGGGTTTGGAATATTATAGAAAATTTATTATAAATTTGAAAATGTAATTTTTGCATCAACATAGAACAACAAAAAGGTATTTTCAGTTTTTTTTAATCAGCAAATTAACGGCAACTAACTTTAGTTTATTTTTGTTTTGTAAAATTACATTTTTCTGCATACATACTATAGAGTGTAATTTATCCTTTGAGTATGAATGTGGTAAGACTAACATTCTACAATTAGAATTAGGAACTATGTAGTAAGGTAACTTAACATATTAACATACATATCGGTATATATAATAATGTTATTGTACAACCAGACATCTGCTTTTTGGAACAGGACAGCGTGGACAAATTGAATAAATCTCAAAAAAAACTATTTTGTACTTGAAATTTAATATCAGGAACCTAGAATGCACATCAAAAATTAGGATAATTATGTAATTTATTTTCATTCGTATCAAAATCAAATATTTTTTTTTGTCTTACTGGAAAAGTGTATGTTTGTAGTCAATGTCTTTTAGACATTAATAGTTACTCACCATTAATAAAAGTCTTTTATTTTTGTGTTTTCTTTGTTTTTGTATAAGTATTGGAAATAGTTATAAGTTTTTTGTTTTGAATAAACAGATAAAACTTTCCTTATTGTTCTGTTGTTGCTGCAAAAGTATTTTTGTTCAGGTTAATAGTTTATGTAATGAGTATGAACCAATTTACTGTTGAAGATCTTATTGGCAACTAGTGTATCGTAACACTGAAACATATAGAGTGCAGAGTTTTACACTAGTGTAGCAAGTGTAGCAGATACGAACAAACCTAATAAGAACAACTATCACTTACAAACTCTTTAATACTTTTTGTAATACTATACAACAACATTCAGTGATTTTGCAAGCCAAACCACTTTCTCGCATTTATACGCAATATTATCGAGTTATTAGCGATACTTTTGTTTTATTTTTATTTTTGTTTTATTTTCAGCGCTATTAATAATAATTTAATTGCCTTACTTTTTATTAGAACAAAAGCGGTGTAAGAATATATATATTAAATGCTCTGTTCTTGAGACTCGGCACTGAGCCAAACGTAGATACACGTTTCGAGCAATCGTGTGTCTGTTGGTTGTAACACTTAAACTCTTATTTACAGCACCAGTGGGTTTGTACATGCGTACATGTGTGCAGGTTAGACCTGAACATGTGTAAGCATGTACGTACCTGTAATGGGGTAAGACGGTAGACATTTTGAATGTCTTTGCCGTCACTCCAACTCTTCTTAGGTTTTACTCAGTAGTTATCTAATCTATCTCATTCTGTGCACTATCTATTGTATGTGTCTTATCACTGTCTATCGAACCACTCTTAACGTTGCCCTTTACTCTTGAAGGTGATAGGTGGTGAATTGCAAGAGCGTTTGATTCCGGTTCCATACAGCAAGAGCTCCACTGACCAAGCTGTAAGCCGCTTTCCTACATCTTTTCTGTCCGCTACGTGTTCGTGTGCCCGCTCGTTCGCTCTTGTTGGTTTGTGTTGGCCACTGCTTCCACATTGTGTAGAGGCACTTGCTTTTATCTAATAATTTCTGTTGATTATTGTTTATTGTAACGCCTTCTCAATATCGAAGCAGTGAAATAACGTTCATATTGTTTTGTGGAATAGTTTTTCCGTATTCCTCTGTCTGATGCCCGTTAACGCTCTAATTTACGTTTGCATGCTGCATGACTCTTTTACCCTTAGCTCACAGATGCATATGATCGCTCAAAACGACTGCTCGGCCGAATAATAGATGTCGATTCCGTTTCTAAAACTTTGAGTAACTTTGTCATTTATATTGAATCTATTTTGAGTAATTGATATTTATATACGTAATGGTGATTTTTCTAGTCACCAGTTGAAGTGACACATTTATAGAATCTACGTCATTTTGTGGCCTACTATATTAAAAAAAAAAAAGAAGTAAAACGCTTTGGTTGTGAATTTCAAATTGTTTTGTAGTCGAATGTCCGCGTGCTCCATGATGCCTGTTGTGCTTACAGGAGTAAAAACGGCCTCGTTGCATAGTTAGTTTGTTTGTTAAATTACTGTAGAGGCTTCCATTTATTTATATAAATTTAAATTTTTAACTCGAAATATATATTTGTTATTTGTATATCTTGACGAAGTGTACTTAGATATGTTTTTATTTTAATATACTAACAGATTGCTGTTTTCGATAAGCGACTCTTTTCAATAAAACTATTAAAAGAATGAATTTTTATTTTGAAAATATTTTGCTAGGTGTTAATACGTTTTACCTTTTTATGTGTTAATAATATTTTTATATTGTTTTGTGTGTTTACTAATACCCACATATACATACATACAGGTGGGGCAAAATCACGTAAGCAAAGTAACCAATGTCTCTGGTAAAGACTGTATGTATTTGAATATTGTTATTCGTGTGTGTTAAGTGGTGCTCAGACAGTTCTAAAACTGTATTGTTTTGGTTTGTGGTAACTTTGCAAGTTCAATGTTTTAATTCCATATCACTCGGTATTGTATAGTAATATCCGACTGCTTGCTACCAGTGTCAAATGATTATTATCTAGCCAAGTGGAACGCTGCAACCACTCGCTGATAATAAACCTTTCATATTTGTGTTGGTTTCAAGTGGAGATTTCATTTGTAGCTTTTGTTAATCTGCAATGAAAACCAGTGAATGTAAAGCTTAGGCCTGACTCGGAATTTCCAATACACGGCATGTATGATGGCTCAACACAAATACATTTTGCTCTGGCAGTATTGCAAGTCAATTTGAACTGCCTCCGTATCACGTGTATGTATGACTGTATGCCGCCACAAGCTAATTCGTGGCATGTAAATATCGATTGCATGTTTGTTATATGTTTAAACTTGGGCCCCAACATCACTGTTCTAATTAGCAAAAAAAATTGTATATGTATTGAAGAAATAATTTGCGTAAATGGTCTGTCCACTAGGATGGACTACACCTTGGCTCACGACACTGTCGCAACACGCACACACCCACCCACCACTGCCACGCTGCGTGACTACACGGATAACTGCACAGAAAAGAACTGCATGTTGGGGCCTCAGTCTATTGGCTCTGTACTGATCTTTGGGCTGTGCTAACTGCTCGCCACCTTCCCGGGAATGTTCTTATTTTAATTCTCCCTGTTTTGTTGTTTCTTGTTCATTTCAGATCCGAGTAGTTAATGCTTTCCGTCAGGGCCTAGATGCTCGGTACGGCGAACACAGCAATACTTCCCTTGCCGAGGTACTCCGCAAACAGACTTCACTCTCTAAGAGGTTGTCTCAAACTTCTTCCATTGAGTACGCTGATAACATCCCAGATGAGTTGACGATTCCCGAAATAGACGTGGAGCGGTTATCCTCTCACAGCCACACAGAGACGGCTGTTTAGCTCCACATTCGAATTCCCATCCCATCCACTTTGACCAACCTACCCCCTCACCCGAGCAGCACCAGCGTACTGACCGGCCCGGTGGCCTATCAGCCGCCGACACCGTATCCACGCGCATTGTTTGTTCGTTGATTGTTGTTATTCTAGTGGATTTTGTGTCTTATGCGATCCATGCATAGGAACCGTGCTGGAGTCATGAACTCAACATGATTAGCAATAATTGGGCGAGTCAGAGTTCGTCCATAGCGTGTAATTAGGTGCCTAGGTGAGCGGCGCACCAGCGGCGTCCTCACAGCTTCGAGGGCGCGCCGGCCCGCAGTGCACTCTGGCGCGACCACCGCGTCGACTGGGATTCCCGTGCACTGTCGCCGTGGCCAAGTCTGCGCCAGTCCGCGGCCGTCTGCGCCCTCGCTAGCGATCCATCGCTTTTGGCCACAAGCAAATACCAAAAAAAATCAGGCCATTAGCGGCGGTTCGCCCCTGTTCATTATTACATAAGAATACATAGTAGAGATCAGATGTTGTCTGCCAAATGTTGTTGAGGAGAGGCAATAACCACACCTGCAGTATAGATTAGTGTTTATATAAATAAGAATAGTTATTTAATTAGTCAAATTACTGCTTCTCCTCGCCCTCATTCTGTTGTATTCTAGGTCTGATTTAGTTGTAAGTAGATTCTAGTCCATATACCTGATAGAGGTTCAAAACCAAAGTTGCGAAACACGGCAACGTTTTGCCTCCGAGATTGATTTGTTTTATACTTTATCTATATGTACTCTGAGATTGATACAAACAGTACTGTTTAACTAATTACGTACGTAGCCATTAAAAGTAAGCTGTGTATAATGGCCTGCTGGCTTGGCAAACTGGGCCCGAATTAGTTTGTACGTGGCGGCGGTACTTAGTTGTCGGCCTTAGTAACTTATTGCAGTTTGTCTGTTCTTTCAGTATTTTTTAGTATTTATTTTGTTCTGGCCCGGTTTGCATCTTCCAGCGAGCTTGCGCACACATTTATGCACTACTCCGTATCGGATTTATCATCAGCAAAAAGCGGTTGGGCGGGGGTGCGACGGCGATTAAACGTCGCTGGGGACATCGAACCGCACACGCTCGATGTCACCCATCAAATCCTGACTTGCCGTTCATATTACTTATACACCAGTCATCTGGTAAGCTTGATGGCCGCCCTAGTCAAAATTACAGGCCCGCGACCACCGCTTGCCAAAAAACCTGGTGGCGACTGCACATTTCCATGCCGATATATCGTGGAAATGTGTATTCCGATTACTACGTAAGATATACTTTAACTACCTATGTTAGTTATCTGTGGTTCGTCACGCCTTTTGTCCATCGGAGACTCCATACACTTCTAGTTGATCATTGCGTACGGCATATTCTCTCATAAACCCAACCATTTTAAGTTCCTTCCCATAGCCACACTAAATTTTGAATGGGGTGTTCGTTATTAATTGACATTGCTCTACTGGCGAAACGGCAACTTGCCCGGTACTATTAATTAGCCTGGGATCAAAACATTTACGAGAACGTGTATTTTATGCCAAAACCTGTTTAAGATTATAAACTTTTTAATTTGATGTTGTTATTGTAATTTTTAATGGAACAATTAAAACGTTATCATGTTACGCTTGTTATTTTATACAATCGATGGGCAGTGTTATGTCCTACGGCGCCACCTTTCGAAGAGTTGTCACTGGCAGGTCCAGTGGTCGAGGATCGAACTACAGGTGGATCGGAGTACAGCCGTGACCACATGTATTTAATTAAGTTTTATTGTCAGTCTGTGTTTTTATTTATGAAAATAAAGATATTTTGAGCTTTAAATTAAAGAGAGGTGAACAATATGCTGTTAAGGGTGTTTTAATGATTCCATGTCAGGAACGCCTGTACGTTATTTTCTTATTGCAAATGGCCTTTTTTACATTTATTCTATCGATTATGTCTGAAGTTATTATAATATTTGTTCTAAACGTTGTAATATGATTTAAAGATTTATCAAATGCTATGAATATTTTCATATTAAACGTAAATTTAAAAATATAATTACGCATATACAATACATTTTGATTTATTATCTAACCTAATATTATGCATATTATATTGTTTGAGGCTTGCACAGTATCTTGATCTGTATGTATGCTATTATCGACTTCCCACTTAGACGGTGTTAATATTTAAAGGATACACCCAGACTTGCACCGTTTGGTTTGTGCTGTTCTTTGTGAGCTTAAACAAGAAGTCAAACTTGACTTTTACTGATTTGTCGCTTATACACCCATGCAGGGCACTGCCTTGTTCAATCTGAAGATGCAAGGTACATTATCAATGGGTTCACAACCGACAAATCGGCATAAGCTAAATTTAACTCCTTGTTTGGATTAACAAGGAGCAGAATGGACCAAACTGAGAAAGTCTGGCTGTATTTATCAAATAAGGATGGATTTAAGTCGAAAGTCAATAAATAACATTATACAGATTGTGCACATTCTCTATAATTTTTTTAATACTGATAACAATAATGATGCAGTGGCAGTGATAAAATTGAAAGTTTTTAATGAAGCTTTTTGATAATTTTTATGTTCAACTAATTTGTGGCCAATAATCTGTTTTACTCTTACCTTCAAAATTCAATACAGCATAACAGCAAAACCTATAATTCAAAAAGTGCATATACAAATTGTGGGTTTTATATACTTTTTAATATGACTCAATTGCAATGCTTATCCATTACCCGGCATCCTTATGTATTATACGACCTAAGTGAATCCTACATGCTGCTTGTAGCATATATTAATAAAATTAGTATTTATGTTATTGCATAATTTTGATACATTTCTGTTTATTGCTTTCTTGTAATGTTTATGTTGCTACATTGTTTTATTTGATATTTTTCTAATTCTTGGCAGTACAACTAGCTAGCATATCTTAATTGCATTAAGTATACTTAAATACTTTTTCAGCTTTTATGATTTTATGTTATGATCATGTATCTTTTGAAACAGATGAAGGCTATGCAGCTAATACACCCATCACAACATGAGCATTGTTTACCTATTTATAATTAAAAGTTGTGGTTATCGATATTTTTAAATAAATGAGGCTGTGAAGTTGTTTCTGTTAATTTAAGAAACCTGCAAAGTTTTGATATAAACATGTTTTGCTACGGAATCATCAAGTACTAGCAGGTAAGTACATTTTTTCTGTTTTAGTACCATTTGCCGAAGAGAACACTAGTTTAAATTCACAGAACTGAACTACCTAGTAAATAAAAGATTAATATGTACATGAAAGACCTCCAATTTCAAAAACTGTTATTATTACCTAACCTGTCATTGTTGTCAATTTCAGTTTTAATGAATTTTTTTGTTCCCAAATCCAAGTAAAACAATAATAAAGGTTTCTTTTCGCACAAATTATGTTTACATGCCTAGATAACTTTAACATTTGTTTGATATGATCTCTAAAAATAAGATTTTTAGACGACACAGCAACAAAAGGGTTTTCTCTTGATTCGGAGAAGATATAAAAAGTTTGTAGCAATAATATATAATTTTAAATATAAAGTTTTTCTCTATTGAAAACAACCAGGCCTGTGCAACCTGCAGGGACTGAATGTGGCCAGCAGATACGTTTTTTGTGCGGTCCTAATCTTGAGATTTAAACATTAGACTGAACAAGTATTGGAAAATTCATAATTTCTTCAATTCACTATAACACTTTGTTATATGCATGCAGAAATACATTCATGATTTTTCCTAAAAAATATTTAGTATTTTGATGATAATACCAAATTAAAGAAAGAAATTTATGGTTTTTTAGGATATCCTGAAAATTACAAGGAAAACAATTGTATGCTTTGTTTTCTAAAATAATTAGATCAATACTTATCCAAACTTAAGTAAACCGTAGCTAAAGTTACAAACTGGCTGTTGCTGTTGCATCTGCACTGTTTTAAAATTATACCTTCCTGGAAATAGCTGATTCTATTTATAACTACCCAATTCTTAAGTATTGCATTAAAATCAGTGGCGGCGCATTATTTAAATGTTTTATTAGAAATGAATTGACTGTTAAATGGATGACAGTATTTGTAGCGTTTATAAATTTTAACTCCAGAATCCAAAAATGAAGGAGAATGGAAGAAACAAAAGTCAGTTTCACTGTTGTAGGTAGCGATAAGCAAATATTTTATATCATTTTCATTGTGGCATTCTGTACATCGAATACCTGCATAATTTTAATTACTAACTGCTTGTAAGGCTCCAGCATCAAAAACTATTAACTCATTTATAATTATACTTAACAAAAGTACACGTTTTCTGGTTGTAAGGTGACCGAAATCTACTAAGTATAAAAATGCTACCATAGACAACTATACAATAATCTTGAACAATATTCAATTTTATGCTACTATCTTTTGTAACACATAGGTATTTAAGACATGTTTGGATGACCTGAGATGTTTCATATTTTGAAGCAATACTTCGAAATATTTTTTTAAAAATATTGAAAATGTTGCTGTTTTGGGAGACTACCGTATTTAACTGTAAATTAAATTAAACTGTAGAATTTCAATTATACCATTGATTATATTATTACTTCAATCAACGATTATGCCAAGGACATTTTTTTGGCAGAGGCTTTGTTGCGACATTAAAATAAGGGAAAGATTCGGCGAACAGCTTTGCTCATTTTTGCATATTTGCCTTCAGCGGTATTTCGCTATGAAGTAAACGTAATTCGGAGAAAAGCAGTAAAAAGAAGGTTGCCCACAATAAATAACGTGCAGCTGCAGCAGGAGAAGCTTTTTGGGGGTTAAATAATTGGCGTTGACAAGTTTTATTGCTTTTTAAACATCTACATAATAGGCCGAGTTTAAACGAAAACAGTTTTTATAGATAAAAACAAGTAATAAAAGGTTGTTTATCGCCCTATCGGATATTGGCCGCTCTTTGTCGATTAACTAGTGATAACAGGCGACTTTATTTACGACATTTTTTTAAAGTAAATATAGATACAGATTTCTTCAAAATGTTTGTAAAAAAGAATCTGAGGGTTTTAATCAATTTTACTTATGGGTAACATTAAATAATGTGTGAATTAACATTTATTTCATAAAAATTTTAGCACGGAATCTGAGAGAAGAACTTAAGGCAAAACGAAAACTTTTTTACCGAACTCTCTAGCTTCAAAACGGCAGCGCTACAGCTTTTTGAAAACCTCGACTTTAACGCCCATTTACGCAAAAAGTCGTTCTCTGATCGGGATCAGCTACTACTTGAAAAATTTGAATATGATTAATTATTTATTCAAAAACGCAATAGCCGATCGTTATAAACTTTTATCAGTTCGGTAGACTATTTAAAGTACTTTATTAGGAATTGCTAAAATTTTCAACTATTTTATAAATTAAGAAAAAAACGATACTCTTTAATATCAACAATGCGTTTTCTGGCAGTTACGTGATTTTAACTTCACCTATCAATTAGCTCTAGTTAAAAAATATGTTTTTTATTCTTTGCATATTTTGATAACTTCCCAAATAAAGCTAATATAGTAATTTTTGTCCGATATCAGAAGCGGAATTTGTAATCCGCCGATAGGTGCAGGTAATCGCTGCTTTTATGGGTAAAAAAAAACATCTAATTTCCGTTTTCTGTTCCGGATAAAAGCCTTACAAAGAAAAAACTGCCAAATCTTATAAAAATCTATAAAGGAAACGAACGCACCCACAGATAGACATTTTTTAAAACCACTTTTTTGGGTTCCTTGGACCCCAAAACGTATATTTTCGTTATAATCTGAAATTCGAAAATTTGCATGAAATCATAACTTTTCATTTTTTTTAACTAATTTTTTCACTCTGTTTTTACATGTAGTTAGAAAAACACTTTTAACTGTTTGCAACAATCGTAAAACATTGTAATTATCTCAATTTGAACTGGAATAAATAAAAATTATGTTAAAAATACTACATTCTTAATAATTTAATTATTAACCAATAAATCAAGCCACCCATTTTTTTGAAACTTCTTCTCCGTTGAACGAATTACATGTGGGGGTAAGACAGAGACGAGCAACTTGAATTTACCCTTTTCACGTTCTTCATTGGTAATTAAGAACGGGGGAGGTGCTTTCCCCTCCAAGGTCGTTTGGGAAAGTAGTAAAAAATGAAAAATTTAAAGGGAAATCCATGGCTAGAATGAATATTTAAAAAAAGTATAGAACATGCAATTAGGATAAGTTATTAGTGTTATATAAATGATATTAAATGACAAATTTGTAGAGAAAAATAAAATTAGTGTAATTTAAACATGTTACCGGAAATAGTTACGAATTATTTGGTTCTAGTTACAAAAAGTGATAATAATTTGAGTTTTTGTTAACGGAATTTTTTTAAATAAGAAGTATGTCTAACTTGAGTGGTGGATAATTTTAAATATTAAAAAAAAGTGTCAAAAATATCCAAACAAATAAAAACAGATTTTAGAAACTATTTTTGTTTTTTATCAGTGCCATATTAACCACTAGGCTGAGTAGGCTATAGATCAGGGCCCTAACGTCAAGACGGCCAAGAGCCTATTCGATAAAATAATTAAATTTTTTAACGAAGTATTCTAGACACTTGCGACATTATAAAAACATTTAGTAAAAAGCACGCACTCGAACAAGTATCACACATATCAGACTCATAAAGTTTGAATTGTTTTGTTACAATACCTGTGAGACTGATAACCAAAGTTACTTATTAATTTTATTGTAAATAATGAATACAAGCGTTGAGTCGAAATGGCGATATGTAATTCACATAGCTTAGACTTCTTCTCTAGTCGAGCTCTTGACCAGTGTTAATACAGATTGTATATTTTGTGGTATATCTATCTTTGACGCGTATAAATTACTAATAATAGTTATTAAAATGAACAAAAACATGAGCGGTGATGCGTAAAAGCGACAACTTAAAAAAAACGCGGGGTGCATAGAAAGCTTAAAAAAGTGTCAAAATGCTACGTATGTTGCTGAGAGTAATGAAACAGTAGCGCAAAATGCGGAAAAAGAAGGTAGGTATGCGTTATATTTTCTAAAATGTATCGGGTTTTGACAATGTTGAATCCGAAACAATTTCTAACTCGCCACTGGCAAGTTTGAAATTACAAATAATAAAATAAGGGGGGGGGGTAACCAAACCGTAGCCGAAAGCTCTAAATATGGTTAATTCGGCACTGTTTCTATGCAAGGATTAATTTTTAAACTGCATATGCTTACGTTAATTGCAGGTATACTTTAAAAGCTATCTAATCGGCATCGAAATGTGTTTTAGATAAATTTTAAGTAATACGCATTATACCTATTTCTCTTACACTCCCTGCCTTTCATTCTGTCTTTGTCTTATAGCTACGTGATTCATTATCGCCAATTGTGAATAAATAATTGCGTATGCCGTGTATGTTTATTTAGTTGCTAGCCGAAACAGAGTTGTTAGGTATCCGCTTTTAGCTGCATTTTTACTAGCGCCATCTATTCTGCATTTCTGCATGGAAATTTTCAACTTCATGTTTAATTTGGTTCTTCTCCAAACAGTAATTTATATTTTACACGATTTAAAACATTGGCATCTATATGTATACGACGTAAATGAAAATACTTGCCGGCTTTAACAATTTATATTATACGTACATATTATATCTCCTTTAGAATTGGAAATAAATATGAAGGAATGTTTCTACCTATTAACATAACCAATAGTAAAGTTTAGATTTCAGAAATTTCAGTTTGCATTACACAATGCGATATAGTAGTGATTTTGGTTTTCATTTCTATTTATGAATTTTATAAATTCTAATTTGTGTCGAACCGTTCTAATAATAAATGTAGTACATAGTAGAAAAATCTTGATGCGCAATTTTAAAATTTTACAATATGAATGAATTTTCATGCATGACGAACCATATCTATTTAAGTAAAGTTCAAAGAATGCGCAAATGTACTAATTCAAAATTTCACTGCTGTTCACTTCTCACTTGAACCAATTCCCTTTGTCAATCTTCATAATATGCTGTCTAACGTTACTGATCTCAAACTTAATTTAAGGATTACATTTTCTGAAAGGTAGCTGAAGTAATTGAAAAGATAACATCACAAATCTTTTGAAGTCATCGTGCTTACTAAGAGCATTGTATATCACGTACAAGCCAACCACATTATTCTTCAAAAGCATAAATTATGAAGTTTTCCATGTTTTAAGTTAATTACATTTATATTCTTGCATTAAACCTTACATATATGTCCTACCAAAGTTCTAAAAAGAAACGGCGTTTAACACATTTATGTATTTATAGCGCCTAAAATCCAGGCAACCCAAACAACAAGCGGTGTATTAAATTGCATCAGAACAAATGATGCCAGTGTTTATAGGCGACATCTGCAACTATCTTGTTTCCTGTCAGGGAATGAAGTGATAATGATTTAGTTTTAAATTGCTAATATGATAGATAGGCCACGAACTAGATTTCCCAGGATTGGTATATATACATATGAGTCGTTTGGAGTTTTTCCAAATTTCTACTTTCCCATACCTTCGGTATAGAGAAGTATTGATTTCATGAAAATTTCGAAATTTAGATTTTAACGGAAATACACGTTTAGTGTAAGTGGGTGTGTGACGCCTCTAAAGGTGAAAGTACTGGACTGCTTCTGATGAAATTTTAAATCAACAGGTTTTTCGAAAATTGTACTTCTAGTCAAGCTATTCAAAAAACACGTACCGGAAACGGAAGTTAGACATGTTTTTGGTAGCGTTTTTCTAAAATTAAAGTTAGTAAATTTGAGCACGAGAACTGAGAGAAAAACTTAAGGCAAATCGAAAACTTTTTTACCGAACTCTATAGCTTTAACGCTCATTTATTCAAAAAGTATTTGTTTTTTTACCAATCTCCCAAATTTTCCCTGACGCATTACAGGACTTTGTGAAAAATTTGAAATTGATTAATTGTTTATTCAAAAACGTAAACGCCGATCGTTATAAACTTTTATCAGTTCGATAGACTATTTAAAGTACTTTATTAGGATTCGCAAGAATTTTCAACTGTTTTAGAAATTAAGAAAGAAAACGACCTTTTTAATATCACCAACGCGTTCGCGTTCGGCAGTTGTGTGATTTTAACTACGACTATCATTTAGTTCTAGTATATATTTTTCATTCTTTGCATGTTTTTGATAACTCCTTAAATAAACCATTTATATCGATTTTTAGTCCAAAATCCGAAGCGCATGCTAATCAGCTGTAGGGCGGGCGGTTCCGTTTTTACTATTCTTATACGATATGCGACATCGTAGAGTTGTCTATATAAATTGTTTTCTTAGCAATCTAACATACTGTGAAATGAGAGAACCTTAAGCCAAATCGAAAACCTTTTTTACACTTTTGCAAATACGGCAAGTATTAATATCTAGTATGAGAAAGTCCACTCAAAGTTAACACTTTAGTTTTTTAAAAACTATTACTAACTGCAATATGAAGATACCGTTTAAAAAAATGACAATAGAAATTATAATTACCCATACCTCAATTTAGTCAGTATACGCAAAGTTACGTAAATATAAACGCATTTAGAAACTCGGGTTTATTTATTATTGTATAGTAGCAAAAAATACAATTAACTACTTAAATGTCTAAGTGGAAGATACTTCATCTGAAGGAAGACCGCAATCAAAATAGAACATTTGAGAGCGGGGGAGATTTGCATCAAAATATGAAATGGAACAAAAAACATGATAATGAACATTTTCTTTTAAGATTAAGTGGTGTATTCATAAATGCACGCTTTGTAAGAACAATATAAAAAAAATTTTGTATTCCATTTGAAGAATGTTGCTGTATTTATTATTATACTTTAAAGATAATTAAAATTAGAAATGTGATTTTAACACCACAAAAGTAAAAAATTTATTATAATTCAACCCCCTCCCTCTTAGCTAAAACATTTAGTTGTTTAACCTAAAATTTAGTATTTACTTAATTTTATTGAGGATCTGGTGCAGTACGAGCATATCCAATTTTTTGTAAAGAACTTTTTATGTCTTTGTAGACTGTTGGATCCTCTACCGTTCCAGATATCTGAAAGAAAATATATTTACTTTTACATAACCTTTGCTTGTTCTTTCTTTACCTTAACAGGTTTATTCTTGGCTAAATCGGAAATTGACTTTCTACATGTTTTACCAGATCTCGTACGAGGTAGCCCTTTAACGGCAACACTCAAACGAAAAGCTGCAATTGGACCAATCAGTTCTCGAACCATGCAAACTAATTCCCGATTGATTGCAGTTTCATTTTTCCGTGCATCTGAAATTGATCATTGTTTTTTGGATTATAATTAAATAGCGCGAGAAGCATTGAAAGCAGCATATTTCTATAACCCAGTTGTCATCATCAGTAGAACGATATTAAATTCCTGAAAATTTAATAGGTGGACATCCACTACCAAAATATTAACAATTTCTTTTAAATTGCTGTAAACCTACTGAACATGATAACTTATATGATCTTTACAGTTAAGTAGTTTTTTAGTTTCTGAAATCGATTTCGTGTTAGATGTCTTACTTTTTTTCATGACGAAAAGACAAACTGGAATTTCTCCCTTTGTTGCTTCTGGTACACCAACTACTGTTGCGTCTGCAATGTCGGGATGTGCTAAAATAACGTCTTCAAGCGCTGCTGTTGATATTCTGTGACCCGCAACATTGATTACGTCGTCATCCCGCGCCATTACGTAAATGTATCCGAATTCATCGATGTAGCCCGCGTCCATTGTATCATAAAATCCCTGAAATTTATCTTTTTAATGAACTTCTGCGAAAAAATGTGAAATAATGAGTACCGGATATTTCGAGAAATAAACTTGACAAAACCTCTCGGGAGCTTGATAAAGAGTAGTCATTGTGCCTGGTGGTAAGGGTAACTTTACCACAATTCGTCCTAATTCGTGAGCTACTGCTTCACTGCCATCCTCTCGTATAATTCGAACTGCAAATAAAAATAACGAGTGAAATCGTCAGCAGTTTTGACGCATTCGGCAAATAAAATATTACCGTCGTATCCTGGAAAAGCCATCCCAGTTGTATATTTTGGCGGAGATAAACTGTGTCCCAAACCAACACATGTAGCAGTGATCGCATGTCCTGTTTCAGTCTGCCACCAATGATTAAGTACGGGGACATCAAAAGTTTTTTCGGCCCACAGCTTTGTCTCGTAATCACAATGTTCTCCGGCTACGAATATTCGCTTAAGACTGTTAGTGGAATATTTTCTTCCAAATGCTAGATCTGGATCTTCTCTTTTTATTACGCGAAACGAAGTTGGGACAGTAAACAGAGCATTCACCTTATGGTCGTTGATAATTCTGCCATATTTCGTCGATTACTGTTTAGAAAACACTTTTTGTTATTATTACTTACCTAAAATACTGTCCGGGATCAGGAGTGCGATCTGGTTTTCCCTCGTACATAACACTTGTAATCCCATAGAGAAGTGGACCGTAACAAATATACGAATGACCGACGACCCATCCCAAATCACTAGCTGTCCACCACACATCCTCCGTTCCCATGCCGTAGGTATTCCACATGGACCATGCTAATGTTGCTATGTGACCCCCAACAGGTCTTTGTACACCTTTTGGCTGATCTAAAATAAAGTTACATCAATTTATATCTTTCGAATTTATGTATGTTGTACCTGTAGTGCCTGAAGTATATAGAACATACAATGGTTCGTTTGCTTCGACGGAAACGCATGGATGAGGTCCTGCCATCTTCAATGCGTCTTCCCACAAGATATCCATTTCAACATCCAGAGACGCAATTTCTACATTTCTTCTTTGGAAGATAATACATTTTTCTGGTTTGAACGATGACCACTCAATAGCTTCGTTTAGAATATCTTTGTATCTGTATCATGTTATTTTTACTCCAAATTTAAGTTATTGATCAATACTTACTTAATAATTTTATTCGGTTCAACTCCACAACTTGCAGCAATGATCACCTTTGGCTCAGCATGTTCAATTCTAGTACAGAGTTCTCGGGCTGCGAAACCTGCAAGACTTTTTATTTTAGTTTATGTTCGCCTGATGTGTATAACATACCTCCAAAAACTACGGAATGTACAGCACCAAGTCGAACAGTAGCCAACATAGCCATTATAGTTTCGGGTATTAAGGGCATGTAAATTACAACCCTATCCCCTTTTCCTACTCCCAATTTGGCCAAAGCACCAGCGAGATGGGATACCTAAATAAATTCGATTTAAGATTATTCTTTCTTTCGAACTTAAGTTCAATCTACCGTGTTCAAAAGTTCCGCGTAAGTTACTTTCCGAACGGTTTTAGTTAGAGGGCTGTCGTGTATAAGCGCAACTTTTGCTCCTTTTCCGGATTCTACGTGGCGATCTACACAATTGTAGCAT
This sequence comes from Ctenicera cuprea, assembly GCA_958336395.1. Taxonomy (NCBI): domain Eukaryota; kingdom Metazoa; phylum Arthropoda; class Insecta; order Coleoptera; family Elateridae; genus Ctenicera; species Ctenicera cuprea. The sequence goes on along the minus strand of OY284496.1, from coordinate 11,251,149 downwards.
GCATTCAGTTCTCCTCCTACGAACCTAAAATTGATTTTGATAATAACTGAAACTATATGTTTTGTTATTTTACCATTTCGTAAATGGTTGTTGAGAATTGTCTAAAACTTTATTCCAAGGTTTGGTCCAAGTTACTTGCTGTCCAATTTCCGCCCAAAATTCTTCGGGATTTTTTAACGATCTTTTATAAGTTTCTTCATATTTTTGGCTATAGTATGGATTTTCCTTGATGATTGTGTCTAGATAGAATATTTTAAGTTTAATTTTACAGATATCGTTTCGTGTTTCTTTGTACCGACGTGGTAATGTTGTGAGTGAAATCGAATACTACTGTAGTGCAAAGACAAGTTATTACATACAGTATTGTTTTTTTTGTTGTTGAAAATAATTAGGTAGTTTATCGAAAAAAACGTATAAAACTGTAACTGTATAACTTTAGCATCATATTTTATTATAATCACTACAGGGGTTTTCACTGGATTTGACCTTTTAAAATATAAGCAAAGTACGAATAAATCCTTTCGGAATTTCAAGCAGGAACCTTTAACAAGGATCATAATTGGGAAAGTGTTTTTACTGTTGCGATGTGATACTGTTTTGCAATGCAGGAATTTTCCTTTTCATGATGTTGCATAAAGTTTTGCGACGTCAACAACAATGATAGGTTTAACTAATCTTTTTTAATAAAAAAGAAACTTATAAACAATTAATTTAATATTCACCATCAAGTTCAGCATATCCATTTCTAGGATCATGTCGAGTGCTCCTGATCTGAGAAGTGGTAATTCCAGATTTTCTCTTATTGATTATTTCTCTTGTTTCACTATCAAGCACATCACTATCATTAAACGATGTCAACATTTTAGAAAACCAATGTATCGATAATCATTCACGAAACTATAACAAAAAAGAACACGCGCGGCAGCTACCTTCAAATCACTGTAAACAATATGTACTGTTTTAGTTTTGCATTGTCTTCAAATATAGCTATTTACATTGTATTAATTAACCCCCCTTTGCCCTCACACCTAATACAATTTTGTATAAAGTTTTTGAGGTACCACCAAAGTAACTTAAAATTTTTAACAATGGGGTACAAAAGTGTTGAAAATTAATTCAAATTCCTGTTTAATCAGTGATCAGCTCAACGAAAAATTTTCAATTTATGGTTATAGTTTGCCTATATGCTTTATATATACCTGGTGTGGCAAAAAAACGCATCCTGTTTGAAAGTTAATAACTGCTTTCGTTATGAAATTTAAAGAATATTGAAGCTCTCCCAGACTTGAAAAATACCCTCTTCTTTAGAAATAGACCTTTTCTTGTAATGCGTGGCAAACTGAGTAGTCTAATGGATTTAAATCCAGTGAATTTGGTGGCCAGCAAATTTGCTTCGGCAAATGATGGTGATCTTAAAAAAGTTTGGCTTCTTTTGCTCTATCCGAAGGTGCACTATCTTGAACAAAAATATAATTATTATCTGGCGACAACAAAATTCAGGCAGTAAGTCATTTCATAACTGAGATATACATATAATTATCAGCATGCGTATCAATAACTTGAGGATCTGTAACAAACGGGCAACTTTTTTCGTTGTGCAGGCAATAATATATAAAACCATACTTAACCTTTTTATTGCAAAGCCGTCGTGGGATATCACTTTTTTATGGATAAAACTCGATAATTTTGTCGGTTCTGAGGGACCTGAAGGATAAATTTTTTTGCATTTTGAATTCATCATTAGAAAATAATTGATGCAGTTTTAATGATCGCGCTGATCGATGTTCGCTGATGTTTCGTGTTTGCAAAGTTTTGTAACATCTTCCTCATCTTTTGAAAATTCTTTCTACCGAAAGTCTCTACAGGGTGCTTCCTTAGTATGTACAGAAACTTTAGGAGGTTATTCCTTGGATTATTTCATGAAAAAAGTTTATATGAACATAATTATGTCCGTAAATGCTTCTTTATAGCTCTCTGAAGAAAAAACAATCTAATCGCCTTTTTGTCGATTTTCGCAGTAGTTGCACTAAAATTTTTTAATTTTATTTGTAAGCACTACCGATTTAGTTCAGTATTTTAACTGATTTTTGTTTCAATAAGCGCAAACGTGTCTCATATGCACGTAATATTTTCTTCAAAATATTCTTTACAATCTTTGAATTTTTGTCTAGAAAATCTTATTTATTCTCCATTCAAAAATACATAAAAAGATACAATTGTTAAAAGTCGCTACATCTAACAGTTTTCAAGATAATTCAATGTTTTTGTAAAATCTAAATACCATGAAAGTATAAGTGTTTTCTCAAGATCTCCAAATAGTTTTCACAAATTTTGAGAGTGAGTTTTACACATAAAAACGATGACAAAGTTCCTAGAAACATTTGTCCGGAAACACAACTTTACAGAGGTACTGTCTCTGCAAGTGGAAAATTCCAACAATTTAAACTATTGTCTCTTCGGGAGCCTGTAACTCCGCACCCATGTTTATATGAACTTATTTTATTGTTTCGATGTCTAGAAGTTTGTACCAACTATTTTCGCATTTTGGGAAAACACTGGGCAACTTGATTTTTCATAAAACTTGAATTATTTCGCAAATTGCTAGATATAGCGACTTTCACCAAGTGTATTTTTTGTGTAATTTTGAATGGAGAATAAGATTTTTAGACAAAATTTAAAATTATAAAGATTTAAATAATTAAAAGAAAGTACTACGTACTACGTAAGAGTGGCGGTAGCTCAGAGGTTGGGCGCTCAGTCTCTAACGCTGAAGGTCTAGGGTTCGATTCCCCGCCGAAGCCATGCAGCAATAAAAATCTATGCCGCAACCCGCCACTCACATTCCCCAATCCGGTGTAGGCAGCCGTGGGGTCTTAATGCCTGAAACCTTCTCTGGAATTTAGTCGTTCGGATTCGACGTTAAACTGTAGGTCCCCCGTACTCCACCTTAGCGCTAAGGAGAGTACGTGGCAGAGAAGAGTGCCGGTGACCAGCAGTGGGACGTAAAGGCTGATTACATTACTACGTACCCCTCGATATGAGACAACTTTGAAGCAATTATTTAAACAAAAACTTGGAAACATTTTAAGCTAAATCAGTGATGCCCTACATATAAAATTTCAAAATGCTAGTGCAACTACTACAAAAGTTATCGACAAAGAAGTGATAAGACTGCAACTCCGTAAGGAAGCATTTTCGGATATAAGTTCATATGAACTATTCTTCACGAAATAACCCAATAAATTACTTTCTGAATTTTCTGTACGTACTTAACAAACACCTAGTATAATCTAACTCTCTTCGCAATTTTTGGGATACATGATTTCCCGGATTGTTTTTTGGAATAAGGCCAGTTCATGCACAGCTATTTTACTTTCTGGAGTAATAGACGTTCTGGTCGTCCACTACCAGGTTTTATTAATTTAATACGTTTGTCGAAGTTTCATACAGTGAACATATCACTCTTTTCTCGGAAATTCTCTTTCAATTAATTTTTCCATACTAGTTTTTTTCCATAAAACATGTTTCAATGACGGCAAAGTCGTTTTTTGTTAAATGCTGTGCTTAATTTAATCTGTCTTCTTTTGATATCAAATTTCTTGTATTTTTCAAGGTAAAAACTCAATTTTTTGATAAAAAAATTCGCGCAATTGCTGTTCAGTTGTTTTCTTGAATAGGGCTTAGAAATTTCAAAGACATAAATTTTGACACTTCTTCTACAACCATATAAAATTTTAAGTTGATATCTGTTCCCGGTGTAGATATAGTTATTAGCTTTAAAATAGGATACGTTTTTAACGCCATGCATATAAACCAGTCTCGTTAAAAAATCACGTAATAAACTTTACAATTTTAAAAACAAAGTAAAAAGCATTATTAATTAATAATTATCTCGACATTTGCTTAAAATTAGAATACTATTTATTATAACCAATTTTATAATTATTTAATAACCTGAACATAATCGTGCATTTTTAGCACTCCCAATTTTCCAGTCTTTTCTCTGTTTTTCCTATTATGATAAAATTTAAAACAAAAACAACTAACAAAATATTCAATAAAATCCTTTACATTTTTAAATGTAACGTTTTTCATTTTAGTACTATAGATTTTTTCCATTAGTTTTGACTTCTTATGACAAAGACTTGTTATTGTCGCACCAGCAAATAAGCAAAACTCTACATGTGCTGTTTTGAATTTCATAAAAATAATTAGAGCTTATTATGTGTAACTTTAGTAATCAATTCCAGGGATTTATTGCAGGAAACATGAAATTTTAATAAAATTATTTAATACTAATTTGGGTTAGCTGAGTATTGTGGAATTTAATACGCGATTTTTGAAAATATTGAATATTCATAACTATCTCAGAACGTTTTATCGATTTATTTAAAAGCTGCAATGCATTATGATAGTAATTTCCGTAAAATGTTAGAGATAAACTGCATGTCATGTAGGGTTTTGTGTCACAGACATATGGGGCTTATCTTAGCTACTAAATAATGGCGTACATTATTTTGAGAGGTGTTTGCTGTTTACACGTCAAAAATTTGACTTATTGATTGCAGATTGTGTTTACATATATATTAGTAGTATCATAATTGATCGCAAACCATATTGATAGGATATCCAGTTTTCAAATTTTAATACAATAACTGGTTTTGTGCAAGTGATATTTGCATCTACGTCGATTAAAAAGTCGTAAAAGGCTTCGTTAACTATCGGTACATTTACAAAACTCATAGGTATAGTCAATAATTATCCAAAATTTCCCGCAATTCGTTAACGGACAGTGAGAGAGATATTCTAGGATGTATTCAATTTATTTATTCATTTGATACAAAGAAGTTATAATTCTTTTCCGGCCATTGTGAGCATGCAAATAAATACTACAATGATATTACTCGCAACCTTTTGGCCTCATGCTATAGACTTAGCAAAAACCTGTGGCGAAGGAGGGGTGAAGTGTTCTATTTAAAAAGTATATTATTACGTAATTTGAACAACTTTGGAGGGAAATAGTCAAAAGTCAGTGTATCTTTTATGCACATTTCTAATCTTTTTAACTACAATGTTTCTTTTCTCTCATCATATTGTATTATTTTGAATTTATGAAGAAATTACAAAAATAATTTAATTTTTTATAAAAAAAAGTACGTTCAAAAAGCCTACGGCAAAAAAAAATAAATCATGAAGTTTGGGTTTGTCGTATAACAACACAAATAAGACATAAAACATGGTTTTAAAAAATAATTTTATGGGAATTGAACCTGGGATTCTCGTGTTGTTGAGCGGAGATTCTACCGCAAGACCAGACATGCGATTTGCGCTTATTTCATGGATATTAACACTTTCGGTAACATCGGCTCTATTTTAGCGTGGCTTTTTTGTTTTAAAGCAAAACTAAAAATGAGCGAAACACTTCGCCTGGACTTTCCTATACTTATAAAATAACATTGTTTTATATTTTCCAACACTTTCGATATACACCTGTCTAGACACGACTAGTTAAAGTAAATAGTTCTTATAAGTTGTAACATCTTGAAGCGGTTGAAGAAAGACCGACCGCTGCGCTGCAAGCATAAGGTTGGGTAAAATATTCGGACTGAATCAACGGAAGCGCGGAAATTGATATTTTAAAATATATTAATAACTCGAGAAGTATTATTTGAAGCAAGAAATTACTCTTATTAATTTGTATTTAGAATTTCAAAACCTTTCTGATTTTAAAGCCAAAATGCCACGTTTCCATTTAAAAAAAAGTTACTTTTTACCGTGGCCGCCATATTAAAATTGGAAACTCAAGTTTTTTTTAAATACAATCGAGAAGAATTTGCCCTACAACTTTGCTCTTGGGTTTGCGAGTCTATCTATTAAAATAAAAAGGTTAGCCTACACTGAACATTAAACGACTAGTACAAGAATACAACTGCTGTAGAAAGTATGTGAAATTCTTCTAAGGACAAAAAGATTATCAAGGGGCAAAAAATTCGATTTTTTGATTTTTTGTAAAAAGATTCTCATAGAGCAAACAAAACAAAAAACCAGATTTTTTATTTTTTATCGAAAAAATTTGGGGGGAGGGGAAACAGTAGCCCCCCTAAATATGAGATTATTGAAAAAATATTATTATATTCGGATTTTGCTATCAATGGTGAGCTATTTCACATTAACAGAAATATTTTATTGCCACCCGTTAAATAAATAAAAGGGTACCAATTTTCAAAAATTCATAGAGGGCGTCACAGTGAAATTATAACAATGAGCAAAAAACAAAATTGTAGCAGATGCCTATCTCTATCAGCTTAAAAAGTTTAAACAAAAACGTGTGGGCAGTTTTTGAGATTTTTTTTTTTAATTTCAAAATTTTTGGAGTGGTGCCATTGAGATCGTTTTTCGATTTTCAAAATTAATGATATTTCATGGTATAGTACCCTTAAGGGGCTACCAAACAAGTTGTAGTTGATCCCAATGAAGCTAGAGAGTTCGGTAAAAAAACGTTTGATTTGTTCTAAGGCCTTCTATAATTTCCACTATTCCAATTTCCAAAATTCCGTTTCTGAAAAAATGCTACCAAAAAAACATGTCTAACTTCCGCTTCCGGTTTCGGATTCTTTTTGAAAGCTTATTTTGCAGATGAATTTTTGATATACCTCCTCATTCCAAAGCACATCGAAATCGGTCCAGCTGTTCTGGAGATATGAGCGTTACCCACCCACACACCCACAGACAAACATTTTTTTAAAAACCACTTTTTTAGGATCCTGGAAGCCCAAAACATGTATTTCCGTCAAAATCTCGATTTTGAAAATTTGCATGAAATCAATACTTTGCTATACTGAAAGTATAGGAAAGTAAAAATGTATGTTTTTTTGTTTTATTTTCGCAATAACTTATTTCCAAAGTATTTTGGGGTACGTTATAAACCCTGTTTACTGTATCCCCTCACTAATAAAAATCTAATAATGATATTTATTGTGAATAAAGTTAAAAAATGGTCTTCTTTGCTTATTTAAGAAACATCTTTAGACAATTTTTTATATGTGAATTCTAACCAATCAGAAATATATTTAAAACTGATTTTACAGTTATGGTATTAACCAGGATCAAAGTATGTTGTGTACAGAATTATTTCACATTGCGTGTCTCAATATCCATGAAATAAGAAAGAATATCCGCTAAGCAACGGAAGAATTCCAGGTTCTATTCCCATAAAATTACTTTTTCTATAACAATTTTGTATGTTTTATTTATGTTCTTACAACATTTTTATTAAACGCAATCGAAGTATTTTTTTGTCGTAAAAACGTATTAAAAGATGACAAATAATTTAGAAAATGTATTTTGTTAGAATTGAACGCGGGATTCTTGAGTTCCTTAATGAGGATTTTGCATAAAAATCTCTTCCACTATACATGCGATTTGCTCTTTTTTTATGGATATTAAGACAAGCAATAGAAAATCATTTAAAAATGTTTGACATATCAATAGTTTATTTACATTTATCAATTAATTATTAGTACTGATATTACTTACACAGCAAAATAAAATAAAATAATTTTTCCTTACGCTGCATGTAATGGAAATCTCAAAATCTCTTAATTTAAAATGGCAAAATATTGTATTTATTTATTTATATCCTAATTTGACTACGGAGGCTCTGACCGTCTTTTTGTTAAAGCTAGGCAGGGGTCAACCTTTTTTTATTAATTAGTTATTGGTTTTTATTGTGTACATGATGAAGAGCTACTGCTTATGCTCTCTGGGATATTTTAAGCCGTAATGCCAGCAAATACACAGCAAAGTCCAGAGTTTCAGACTGTTGTAGCTTTAACCCGTTTGGACGCTAACTATAACAAGGTTCGGTATTCTACATTTGTTAGTACTGGTAGTTTAACAGATTCACCCTGTATAAGATATTGCATTGAAGTCCTTGATAGTCTTGAATTATTATGTCTTTGTGTATTAGGTATTTTACTTATAGTTGCACAACTTGACTGTATGCATTAAAGGGTTTGACGATACAAATAACCTTGTAGTGAATAAACGAATGAATTATTAATTAAAGTATGATGCTGATTATTTGCCATTGCTATCAAAATACATGCCAATTGTTGCTTATAGAAAATAATATTAATAATCTTAAAATAAAACATGGTCTTATGAAGTTTAAATCTTACCTGAATATAATTATGTAAAACACTATATTCGGCCATTATTACTCAGCTCGAATATTTGATTGTTATTCAGTTTCCGGCCAAAAACTCGGACTTCATTAAAAAATGTTATCGACAACAGTAATATTGGTCTAAATAAGTTTTTCAGTACCTACTTTAACTTTTCTGTTTGTTATTGGAATTTCGTTTTTATTGTTATGTTGTTATTAAAAGGCAATTTAGTTTTGTTTAATGCAAATTTTTTTTCAAACTACAAAAACATGTGATCAACTTAAACTATACATTTTTAGCAAATTTAACAGATTGTCATATTTTAACGGAAATGCACGTTTTGGGACCCAAGGAGCTTAATAAATTGGTTATGCGTTGTGCATAGGTGCGGTCGTTTCCCTAAATCTCCGGAACCTCTTGCCTGATTTTTATAGGATTTGATGTGTGGAAGTTTTTTAGTTGCATGCAGTTCTTTGTAGGGTCGTTAACCGGAACCGGAAATGGAAGTTAGATACGTTTTTTTGGCATAGATTTTTTTTTTGAAAATTTTTTTGAAATTTCGAAAACAATCTAAAGGTAAATCAAATAGTTTTTTCTCGAATGCCATATCATCAAATCTAAGGCTGCTACGAATTTTTGAAAATTTTGACTTTAATGTCCGATTACTCACAAACAAAATATCTAATCAATACAAATTCGCATATTATTTCATAGCCCCTAAAAAGTATAATCAAGTGATTTAACAATATTTTTGGAAGCATAAAAATTGTATATGCTAGTTTTTCAAAATTTTGGACATTTTCAAAACAGTCCTCAAAAACTACCTACACCATTCTTTTAAAACTTTTTGAGCCGATAGAGTTTGCAGTAACCTACAAGTTAATTTTTTTACTAATGTCCCAATTTTACTCTGACGCTCTCAGGAATTTTTGAAAAATTTTAAACTGATTAATTGTTTATTCAAAAACAAAAACGCCAATTGTTATAAATTTAAAAAAATATTTTTATAGACTATTTGAAGTAGTTTATTAGGATGAACAAAAATTTTCAATTGTATTAAAACTTAAGAACAAAAGCGATACTTTTCAATATCAACAAGTTTTTCGGAAGTTACGATGTTTTAAATATGCCTATCAGTTAGCTCTAGTTATAAAACATTCGTTTTTCATTTTTTTCTCTGCAAATAAAGTATTCATAAGCTGTTCTAGTCCGAATTTGAGAACGTAATATGTAGCTAGCGCGTTACTTGTGTAGATAGTTCCCAGTGCCGCGCCTTGGGTTTGGAGCGGGCGGCTTGTACCTGGTGTAGACGACTAGATGGTGAATATCACTACACTTAGTTTACTAAATTGCTACGGGGCCGGCGGGTTGTCTAGTGGTTAAAGTCCCAGGCTTTGAAACTAGACTCCCAATGGCAGTTGGTTCGAGTCCACTGCTCGTTGGTAATTTTTCTGAATAAGTTAAATCCGACGAGTCCATGGATGGTGTATGTAGGTGTGTATGTTGGGTTGCATGTCTTTCAGGGGTGGGGCATGTTAGACCGGTGAAAGAGCACTTAGTGTGCTGAGCCCGGGTAGGGGGGTGGGATGGGAATCATAGGGTCGTGCTCACGCACGGCTTCATGATTCTTTAAAAAAAAATTGCTACGGAGGGTAGGGACACTATTGGTGCGAAAGTTTTTTTCATTAAAGTGTATGGAAAGCATGCGTTCAATAAATTTAAAATTATAGAACATTTTCAGTAATGCTGAGAAAGCTAGCAGCTTTACAATAAAATTAAAATATATAGCTACAACAGTAGCATGTAAATGCGTTGATAATACAGTTATTATTGATACAAAATAATATTTATAAATTAACAAAATTCTTCACTTCAGTTAAGCAACTTTTATTACTTGTTTCAATCATCATAACCCGACTTTTGTTAGATTGCTTTGTTTACTTATTGTATTTAGCAAGTACTTCTTATGGTTTGCTTTCTTTTTGTTAATCAGAAGAATTCTTTCATAAAAAGTAGTATATATGAGGCTTAGAGAGTACTGTATGCTTATGCTTTACGTATATTGGAGAGTGGGTATTCTAGAGCAGATGGGTTTTTAACTATATTTTCCAAAGCTTTCGGTCAACTCAAAAACCGTACATGCATCTGTTCTTTGCATTTTACGGGAAGGCAAGAGCCTACTCCAATAAATCCAGATCCAGTAAGGCACCATCAGTAAGTAACTTAATGAAACTTAAACATGTACAATGTTGCATTACTTTTTAAATTTTTGTAGATTTCCACAACATTGTCTTTTACTTGTATTCTTATGGAAGAAAAATTTGCGCGCTTCTCGAATGTCCCTATCGATTGGTGCGCTGCCTGGTGGATTAACTTTGAGTAAGAGAGTAGTGATATTGTCCATTTAAATCACTTATTGCTATTTAGACTAAACTATTTAAAACGTAAAAAGTAGGGGAAAGTACCAGCGACCTGTTTCGCCCATTTTTTGATGCGCTAACATTTAATGTTACTTAACTTACCATTATTCTAAACTGTTTTTTATTTATATAAAACTGCATAAACGGAGCATCTGTAATGCGTAATAAACACACTTCGCGCGTTCGCAATTAACGCATTTTTCATAAGCACTATTATTGCGTTTCGTAAATTTTGAGGAAAACACTTGTGATGTTTTTAATAATACTAAATGTAGAACGGACAACACAATTAAACTAAATTAAAAATCAAGATTTTTATTTAGCTAAGGTACACGAAAAGTTGCTAGCCTTGGTACACATTTATTTTATGGTTTTCTTGTCGTCAAAATTATTTACATAAGACTAACTACGTAAATTCGTTTAACTAATTTTTGTGGCGTTACTGATATATCTATTTGATGTTTTACGTTTTCCCCACAAGAAAAATTATCTTTAAAAAAATTTGTTTTTGTATCGCGAAAGCTACTGATGGGAGAACTATTATCTTGAATACGATTCTGGGGAAATGTAGAAAAATGTTTTTTTTAGGAAATGGCGATGTTGAAGATATCCCTTGGAAAAAAGGCTTTTAGGTTTATTTATTAAAAAAAAAGAATTTTTTTAATAGCAACAATATATCTACTTAGAACCATTTATAATTATTTAATTATTTAAATGGACGTTGATTAATTAATTCTGTATTTTTCCTCATTAATGTTTTTCTTCCTGCGTTTGCTTAAGTTGCGTACGAATAAAATTTGATTAATTGTTTTTATGATATCTATACTCACAACTTCGTAAAAATATATTTAATTTTTTCACCGATATTTATATTAACTAGCAGAACCCGTGGGCTACGCCCCCGATGTTTTTTAGTACCCTCATACGGAATGGGACTTTTGAACGCGATCCTTTGGACGCGGCCGGTTTGACGCAGGGAGGTTTGAACGCAGGGACGATTCGACGCACGCAAATAATGATTATGTTTATAAGCACATTCTTTTTGTGCGTATTTATATATTTCAATAAAAGTGGATATTTTAAGGAAATAGTTTCTGTTGGTGCCCAATGATTTTATGATTTTATACCACATTCCAACATTTTCTGTACTGTTACGTGACTGAGCATACGTAAATGACTCGCCCCAACACAGTATATTGTTTTGAAAGAAGACCTTGGACCTGTATATTAACAGAATCCCTGCTTGCGCCTAAACCGTTCTGCGTTCAAAAGTCCTTGCGTTCAAACGTCCCTGTGTTCAAACGTTCCCGCGTCCAAATGGCGCGTTGAGGCGATTGCGTTAAATCGGCCACGTTTAAACGTCCTCATTACTAGCGTTTGCCGCTCCGAATGTTTCCCCCGCTAAGTCGGTCTGCATAAGACTTGCTCCCGGAAATAGAATCCGTGTAGAAACTCGAAACGAATCCCGGAAAAACAGACCCGTAACAAAAATTTAAAGAAAGAAAAACCATCGTAAAGTCTTCCGGAAAAACATCCCTCGAAAAATCCCAATCATAGCCCCAGAAAATTCCTTAAAAGGAAGCAGAAAAATAATTGGTTAAACTTATCACTTCTTCTCAGTTCCAGGTAAGCGCCTTAACGGAGATTTCCGAAACGTTTTTGGAACTAATAAATACATAATATACATTCCCCAGATATCGGCGAGCTTCACAGCCCAATCATCTTACGTGATTTTAACGTAAATATCAAAACCCACTTACATAATATTATCTAAGCTGTCTCAGGATATAGGAAATGATAATGAATGAGTCATTAAAAGTGTAGTTCCAACAGATGCATCTGGAATTTGTAGTTATTAAACAATTTTGTAGTAAACACTTTGTAAATAGTAAGTGGAACTTAATCAAAATTTCAGTTTTTAGGCAAGAATAGTGGAATCCTCTGCTATACATTTGTTTGTTGTCAGCGCGATAAATACACAATTCCGATTCGCTAGAATTAAAGTAGACGTAAATCACCAAATTACACCAAGCGAATTGACAGCAGTGTAAAGTGTCATTGAAAACAATCAATAAACTAAGCCGACATATAAGGGCCCGCGGCTGTGTTATGGTGATAAATCTTTTCGAGATGCATGATTTAATTGTCTTGTTATGGTGAGACAGTTACGGATTTAATATAGATGTTATTTCTACAGGCAGGCGCTTCGGCGTATAGAAATTTTCTTGTCTAACCTTTTGCCTCCATCGTTTCCATGTAGTAGGCGCTTACGCGACTTGGATAAACAAAACTGGGGTGATTATGTCAAGAGTCGTACATCTTCAGTCCATCCAAACCACTAAAAATAAAAAATTTGTAAAATCAGGAAGACTTATCCCCTTTATTGAGAAGAAGCCATCTCTGCAAGTGCGCCACAGCCCCTAAAAATTAAAACAATTTGACAAATGGGAGAAACATGTCGCTGGTTTATTCCCATACTGTTTACGTTGTAAATAGTCTCGCCCCAATGCAATGGCCCAATATGTGATTTAAATTTACATCTAGTCATCTACACCAAGCACAAGCCGCCACCACCCAATCCACCCACGAGTGCATCCCAACTACTAAAAATCAAATAATTGTAAATATGACAAGATTCACCTTTTTTTATTAAAGCAACATAAAAACGTTGAAACTGAAGTAGTTGGATTATAAAGATAATCAAAATCTATTGATGGGTGTGGATGTTTACGGCGTGCACTACTGTTATAATTTACTAGATTTGTATTTTATACAGAACTCTTGAGGGAAATTTTAAGGAATATCTTTGTATAGGGTTTCACAATCATCATAGTCATCATCATAGTACCTACAATCAAATAGGCACCCGCATTTGTATCTTTTTCCAAAAACCTAAACTATTAGAACGTGCTGGAATTACTATGCTGACTACATATGTTGTCAATTTGTAATATGGGGTTTTTAAAGGCTGTAACCCCCGCTGCTGGAAGGGCCGATTTAAATTATCCAAGGGTTTGCACCGAATACTAATTGAGCTTTCTTGGCTTCAGCAATAAACAACAATTATTTCTTAATGGAGTACAGATGCTACTCGCATTGATTCAATATTGCTGGTTCGTCTTTCTGTTCACAAACTCTTCCATACGTTGCCTTTAGAAATTTGTTGTGTTAATCGATTTTGTTATTGCACACGCAACAATGTAATTTTAAAAACTCTTTTATTTTTGTTTTAAAATTAGCTAGAAAATTAATATCTCATAGAATTTTTTGAAAAATATATAATTGTTTGATCTGAATATGCATTTTGATTTAATAAGAAAAGCAGAGACAAAAGAAAAAGCACGATAAAGAAAAAATTAAGGGAAGGTGAAGAGAAAGAGCAAGGAATGCAGAGGAAGAGGGTAATGTGGAACCAAGAGCGAAAAATGAAAGAAAAAGAGCTGGGAGAGGGCGAGGAAAATCATACGGGGCAGATAAGAATGATATTCTTTTTTAAATAATACGATCAAACTTGAGAGAGGCAATGAACATCGTTAGGATATATAGAAGACGAAGGGAAGGTAAGGAGGAAGAGGAGGTATTGTGACGTTTTATTTACATTTTCTCAAGCAAGCCTAACATTGTATAATATATTTGCCCAAATACACATTATACGGCATATAACATATGCGGTAATTTTTGGTTGAGTAAAAAAATAATAATCTCCTTCTAACTTGATGGTCAATTTCCTGCACAAGGCTCCCTTATATGTGTAAGGTTTATCGGTAGAGTCGAATGCACGCGGCGTTTCCGCAAACCCAAGGGTCTCATAGTATCCAATAATGTCTCACCGCACTGTTTACAATGTCTTTGATTTAGCTGACCTATCTCTCCAATTCAATTAAGCCATACAATCTCTTATAATAGTCCTTCTTAAGCCATATGTGTTGCAGGACGGAGTACAGACGTACAAATTACGAATTCTCTTTGAAGTTTTGCCCCTTAGATGATAGTCCTGTCCATCTTCTCTTCTGAGGCTTCCTTATGAAATCATACTTGTTAGTACCGAACATATTTCGTTTTTTTTGTTCCCTTGATATTTTTACTTAGACTTACAAAGAAACATTTTTGTTTTTCTTTTACAAGTTATTACTAAGAAGAACTTTTAACGCCTACAATCCTGCACGTGTCGTTTATTCGATCTAACACAAAAATAATATAATATTTATTAAATAAAAAAAAAATACGAGCAAACATTAGCAGTTAAGACAAGTCACAGATTTTTATGGAGTTAGTAGATTATTTTATTATATCTACACATGGTGTCCCGCAATAGAATGTCTACAGATCAAGGGCGTATTATTTAATTCAATTCGAGTCGAAAATGACCAATTAACATACGTCCGGAAAAGCACCCTTTTCGAGATACAATCTTCTCAAGGTGTGGGGGCAAATCACGTATTGATTAGTATCTCTGCCATAGATTGGGAAACTTTATTCAAATTTTGTATGGATATTTTCTTGGTAATTTTACAATTACAGCGTTTTTATTCAAATCCGTCGATCAGGGGCGTAGATGTGGCGAGGGTGCTCGACGTGTCTCTTAACGTATTTTTACACCATTGAGATGTTTTAATTTTTGACTTAAAAATCTTGAACTTTCCTGGACCTGCATTTATGTTAAAAAATTTCAAGTGTAAAAAATACGTTAACAGATACGTTGTCATTGTAAATCGTTATTATTAAAGTGTCCATTGAAAATTTGGGTCAATTATTTTAATTTATAGCGGTGATATAATTAATGTGTGATTTTCTTCCATCATCTTTAAAAGGTTGCATCCCGAAAAAAATGGGTATATAAGTACCTTTTTTGCAAATGTTTTTGAACCCAAAAACACATCTATGGTCATCCTATTGCGGGACACCCCGTATTTAGGAAGATTTTGATTTCTCTAAGTGCAAGAATTTCTTAATGATTTCTTTTCGATTTTCCATTCAATTTTGCTTGGCTATTGCCGAAAATAACGATGAAAAGACCAAAAAACAAACGAAGAACAAGCATTTGTATTATTGAGAGTTGCAAATGCATTTTGGTTAGATTATGGTTTTTTCAAATTTTATTCAAATAAAAAGACTTATTACGGAGATACAAATAAAACAGCTATACAGAGCAAGTCAATAAGGCTCTGGTGGTTAATATCTCCTTTACTGTTTGAAATAGAAAAAAAATGTTTCAAATAAAAGTAGTAGGGGATCAAGAGGACCACATTATAGAATTATACAGATGGTTCAATATAAAGGTGGGGTACCAAACTTTTTTTTTTTATAAAACACTGTTTTTCCGTATTCTGATACGCCTTTTACAGATGCTATGGCACATTAGCGTCAGACATTTTTGCACTATTTCGACAAACTTACTGTATAACCAAATTCAATAATTAAAATATCTGCAGAATAGTATATGGTCTTGACTATATTTAACACAAAAAGTCTATTTAATCTGTAAAAAAGGCTTGTTTGTGCAGTATATAAGTAAGCAAATAGTAAACGAGGTATCAACCATCGCGTCGTTGTTAACTCACCCTATAAATAAAAAATAGGTTTTCTAATAAATATAAATTTTAATAAACTTCTATTTTACGTCGGTTTGTTATTGTATTTCTGGAATGAGTGGTTGTATTTGGATGAATGTAGAAAGCCAAAGTGCAATTGAAATTCACCCTGAGTTGACAATAATGAAAATCTTAGAAAACCTATTTTTTATTTATAGGGTGAGTTAACGATTTTCATTATTGTCAACTCAGGGTGAATTTCAATTGCACTTTGGCTTTCTACATTCATCCAAATACAACCACTCATTCCAGAAATACAATAACAAACCGACGTAAAATAGAAGTTTATTAAAATTTATATTTTGGGAGTTGCACATGAATTTCGATAGCAGTTTTGCTTTCTAAATTCAAAAAGAATTACTAACATTGAAAATACAAACAGTCACATATAAACAGGGTGAATTAAAAGTATGGAATATCGATGCCACCGCCTTAAATAATAACTTACATGCAAAAGTTGTTTGCAGTTCCGCATCATTGTAAATCAATTTAACTTAAACAGGGTGTTTACTTTTCAAGGTACAATAATCCAATTTGTTATTTTGAATAGAACACCCTATATATTTCTACATTTTTGATTGTAAAATTTAATGCTCTATAAGATGCTATTAGGTATTCATACCTAAAATGTACGGTTGTTGAGATATCCGCGTTTTTTTTATATTAACATGCCAATTTTTAAATAGTAATTACTGAATAACAAAATGTATTTATAATGCGTGTATGCACTGGACCAATGTAATAAATGAACCGTTGAAAAGGTTTTTGAATTATACAGGGTGTTTGATTATAAGAGTTATTTTGTACAAAATTCAAACCATATCGCAATTGTTTTAAATAGAACATTTTGTATTTTATGACATCATCTTATAAGGAATTTAATTCTCTTTCAATTTGATACACTTACATCTCAAACTAGTATTTTAGAGATAATTACCTTTTTAGCATTTTAATATTTTTTGTGAAAATCTAAATCTTGATACACACTAATAGGTGCTAAAAATTTTGTTTTCGCATGGGAATTAAATTTCTCGTAAGATGATATCATAATATACAAAGTGTTTTATTAAAAAAATTTGCGATGAAGTCTGTGCAAAATCACTCGTAATACCAAACCATCCTGTATAATTCAAACGCCTTTTCACCGGTGTAGTTATTACATTGGTTCGTGTCCAAGCACGCTGTAAAAAATCGCGTTGAAGAAACATTTCGTTAGTCAGTTATTACTATTTTAATTTTGACTGACAACTGTCAATTTAAAAAAATCGCGATAATTCAACAACTGTACAATTTAAGTATCAGAATGTCCTATACCTTCTTATAGACAAATTAATTTTGCATTCATAAATGTAATAATATACACGGTGTTCAATTTAAAATAACAAAGTAGCTCATTGTATCTTGAAAAGTAAACACCCTGTTTCTGTGAAATAACTTTACATTGATGCGGAACGGTCTACTAAACAACTTTTGCATTTAACTTATTTTCCTAAACTTGTTATTAAAAGGCTGTGGCAGCGATATTACATACTATTAATTCACCTTGAATAAAACAAAAGTTCGTAAGAATTTTCAGGCATGGTTGGGCTTACTTCAGAACGTGGGTGTTTAGATCTTAAATAAAATACGTATAATGTCAGTTATAATCACCATTCATAATATAGAACCAATGAATACGCTGCAGCAGTTATAATATTTACGGAAATAATTTACTTTTAAGTGATAGTATTGTTATTTTATTGATAAAATTTACTTTTAATTAACAAAGTATCTGACAGCAATTTTGATAGAACTAAAAACATTCTGCGAAATCGTCGACACGAGAATTTGTCTTCATCGTTTATATGAAAATGTGATCCATTATTCCACCATCAAATAGATTTCGTAAATTGCAATCGCACATTCGATTATAATATAAATTGCTTTTTATTTTAAGGCTCTACACTGTTATATGTACAATGTCTTGTGGAATCTGTCATACAAGAAGTAGCATTTTCTAATATGCGCGTTTTTCGAGAAAAACAACAGTATTCCACTACTTCAAATTTCCGGCGACGACGAACAACAGGCAACATTAGCGATGGAGGACGTATGAACGGAAGAAAAAGGAATGACGCAAATCTATTAATAATGTAACAATTTCCACTGCAATGTAAGGCTGTTACAGGTTGTAATTATATTTTAATTTGTGAGAAAATATTGTGATAAAATTCTGAGCTTTATTTCACCTCTACCCAACAGTCTTTTAATTTTTTGGAATGCTGCATTAAAATTGTGTCACTGGGGGAGGAAATAAAGATATAGAGTATTTTTGCAGATGTCAGTTTAGTTCAAATGATATAACAAGTAAATTGTTTTTCGCAATAATGTTTTAAAGCTTGCAGCAAATATTATTGTGCTCTGTAACTTTTACAATATAAACTTCATTAGATTATCCATCATATAAAATCTTTTTTCTATTTCGGGTTTTTAAGGTTATTCTTAAAGCACTGTTTTAGCTAAAAAACAGTGTTTTAAGAGAGTCTTTTAAAGCATTGTTTTTAGTAAAATTTCACCAACAAAGATTGGTATATCAAATTTGGTAAATTTAGTATGTATGCCAACATATACATATACTAAATTTACCAAATTTGATCGCAGCAATTTTTTATAACGTTTTTCATTAATTCTCCTCAATAGAAAAAATAGTATAAACAACTCGTTTTATAAGGCGTCTTGACGCACTCGACCATTGAAAAACTTGGTCGCTACGCTCCCTTGTTTTTCAATCTTGGACTCGTACGTTAAGACAATGCCTTATGCAACTTGTGTTTTAATATACTATTAAAAGCGTTCTTTTTCTAAAACTTCCGAGAAGCAAAAACTAATTCTGTTACTTCTTATGGAATGAAATTTTCAGTAAGAGGATATGAAAGTTTCATTAGCATAGTGGGCAAAAAAGTTTCCAAATGAAAAAGAGTTATCTCACTGCACAGCTTTCAATGATTATTTTAAAAAGCTTTTTATTAAATTCTGGAACGTACTTGAGACCAACTTATTATTGCCAAATTAATAATACCTTCACAAATTCAAACTTATTTTATTATTATTCTTTGCGCTACTTCCTTTGTTATCAATATGTCAAGTTCGTAGTGGTTTCATATCTCATTATAAAGTTTCAATCAATCCGCTTCATAAACTATGAACAGTAGGTATTCATTGTATGGTAGAATAGAATTTAATTATTTTCGTATCATTTCACCTACATTAATAATATCTAATACCTACGTATGCTGGTGCCTATATCCATCCATTGTGTTATTTTATTAACGTTACGGTTTAAGGAGAGCAGAATTATATCACACGTGATTAAAGTTCATTCATTAGCATATTGCCTTAACGTATCTAAAACTGGAATAACATGAAAAAAGAAGAAAATTGTTACATACATGAGAAATACCTGATCGATATTCACGTTTTTGTGCTTAGAATTTTTTTGGTTGTTTTAATTACCAGTTTATAATGCTTATTTTGTATTAAACTATAATAAAATAATTATAAATTCAGTTCAAGTGTTTACGTGCCTCAGGCGGAATTGTTCCACTCTCTTGTACCCGTCTATCATTGTTAAAAAATAAATTAGAGTTTCTCTAATCTGTTGTGGTGAAAAACGAAAATATGCAGTAACAAATAAGTCAGTTGTAGGTCTATACGCTTGCTTTCTGCGCCCTGGATTCGCAATCAGTTGGACTATGATAATTTAGTACCATGGCTGAGTAATTCATAAGAACCAAGTCAGACTATCTGATACAAAAAAAAAGTGAATGAAAATTGTAACATTTAAGTTTTCTATTTCAATTCTAGTTTAAAATAACGTTATTAAATGTAGGAAATGTCCAGAAAGAATTCAGAACGCTACCGAATGCTTAAAAGCGATAAGGTGGAGTTTATCCTACACTCTCGCCATAGCATTTTGGATAAATTGTGTGTACTTTCTGTTTAAACTTTCTTCAAATTGCCTTAGGTACTTGAACTTTATTCTCATTTAAGATGTACTTTTTTGTTGGAACACCACCGTTATTTTCCTACAGTCAAACTTTTTCATCTTTACATTAGAAATAATATTAGAAAAGTATTTCTAAATTGAAGCGCAAACCTTCGCTCGAAACAACCTTGAATTTCTTCTAAATTAAAAGTTATTTCTTTTGAGTTGCAATTTTGTCCAGCTTCTATCTCTCCCAAGTTCATCTGGACCTACATTCTTTATTGTTCTGCACTTTTAAATTGACATTGTGGCAAAGTTTTGGCAAGCGCAAGCAGCAATTTGTTAGAAATTGCACTTAATAAGGATGTACACTTGTGGAACAAAAATCGCCAGGTAAATTCAAATTTAAGAAAGTGTTCTTTTAAAGAGATTATTTTTTAGAACATTGAGATGCAGTGGGGGTGATTTTTTTAAAAAGGGGATGATTTTTTAATTTTTTTTAATTTTGATTTTTTATGGATAAGGGTGCACTAAGGAGTGCTTTAGGAGTGGCCTCTTAAAAAGGAATCATTTCTCAACGTGTTTAAGAGGGGGAAGATTTGCAACACTTTAAATATTTTTCCGATTGAGAATATTTTAAGATCGAAATATGCTTTTCCTTCCTATAAATGACGTGGTCTTATTAAGTTGTTGCGCCACGAAATTGTTAGATTTGTCGAATGTGTACTGACGCGGTGTTGTAATTGTAACCCGCATGTACTTTTGTCTGTGTACTCCCGGTTCACTATAAACTTTTTGTCGTAAAGATCACCTCTTTGTAAAAAAAAGTTGGTACACGTATTTCTGCATGTATCTCGTTGGTTAATTTTTAAACTCAAGCGAAAAACTCAAACATGTATTTTATAGCTAGAAAAGTGTGAATACAGACACATAACGCGGATAAATACTCACCCTCTGTTTTAACGGATTCATTTACCATTCCCATTCCCCGTCCCCGTTTATTAAGTAAAGGGATATGAGTTATTGATTTTCAAAAATTCATGTAAGGTGTTACAGGGAAGTTAGCGAACTGGGGCACGACAAATTGTAGATCATACATATCTGTATAAGCTTAAAGAATAAAACAAATCGTGTTGCCAGTTTTTAAGCAATATTTTTACTTTCCTATACTTTCAGTATAGGGAAGTATTGATTTCATGCAAATTTTCAAAATCGAGATTTTGACGGAAATACATGTTTTGGGCTTCCAGGATCCTAAAAAAGTGGTTTTTAAAAAATGTCTGTCTGTGGGTGGGTGTGTGGGTAACGCTCATATCTTCGGAACGGCTGGACCGATTTCGATGTTCTTTAGAATGAGGAGGTATATCAAAAATTCATGGACAAAATATGCTTTTAAAAAGAATCCGAAACCGGAAGCGGAAGTTAGACATGTTTTTTTGGTAGCATTTTTTTCAGAAACGGAATTTTGGAAATTTTAATAGTGGAGATTAAAGAAGGCCTTAGGACAAATCAAACGTTTTTTTATCGAACTCTCTAGCCAACATGGCTGCCGCTACGAATTTTTGAACATTTCGACTTTAACGCCCATTTACTCAAAAACCAGTTATCTGATTGGAATCAACTACATCTTGTTTGGTAGCCCTTCAAGGGTACTATACCATGAAATATAATTAATTTTGAAAATATAAAAACGATCGTAATGACAGCACTCCAAAATTTTGGAATTTTTCAAAAAAATTTTTCTCAAAAACTGCCCACACGTTTTTGATTAAACTTTTTAAGCTGATAAAGATAGGCATTTGCTACAATTTTGAAAATTGAAAATTGGTACCCTTTTATTTATTTAACGGGGGTCAATAAAATATTTCTGTTAAAGCAATATAGCTCATCATTAATAGCAAAATCCGAATATCATAATATTTTTTCGATAATTTCATATTTAGGGGGGCTACTGTTTCCCCTCCCCCCAAATTTTTTTGATATAAAATTAAAAATCTGGTGTTTTGTTTTGTTTGCTCTAGGAGAGTCTTTTTACAAAAAATCAAAAAATCGGAATTTTTTGCCCCTTAATAATCTTTTTGTCACATACTTTCTACAGCAGTTGTATTCTTGTACTAGTCGTTTAATGTTCAGTGTACGCTAACTTTTTTATTTTAATAGATAGACTCGCAAACCCAAGAGCAAAGTTGTAGGGCAAATTCTTCTCGATTGTATTTAAGAAAAAAACTTGAGTTTCCAATTTTAATATGGCCGCCACGGTAACAAATAACTTTTTCTTAAATGGAAACGTGACATTTTGGCTTTAAAATCAGAGAGGTTTCTAAATTCTAAACACAAATTAATAAGGGTAATTTCTTGCAAAAAATACTTCTCGAGTTATTAATACATTTTCAAACATCAACACGCTTCCTTACTCGTGCCTCCGGTTCATTTCAGTTCGGTTGTTTTACATGTACTCAGTTGCAGGCGGAGCCAGCGTGGTAATGGTACGTTTAAGTTACGCTCTTCACGCTTGAAGTTTTTATAAACGCTGTTTACTTTTACTAGCCGGGCCTAGACAGGTGTACATTAAAAATGTTGGAAAATATAAACAGTTTTAAGTTATAAGTATAGGAAAGTCCAGGCGAAGTGTTTCGCTCATTTTTTTGAATGTTTTGTTTAACTTTATAGTTGTCTTTTTTTTTCGTATATTTCTGTGCACAATAGCGTTGTGTTTTAAATGGGGCTCAGTGGCGTAGCTATCATAGCGCCAGTGATTGCAAGGCGATGGGGTCCCGAAGATTTAGGGGCTATCGGTACAAAAGAAAAAGACCAGCTAATTCTTAAAGTCTGTGGCGTATTTATGGCAAAATGCTTCAATTTAAGGCATCATATGGTAAAAATTACTTTACAACGCCTTAAACTCCTCTTTCCCCAAAAAATTGTCTGGAAGGATCCTCTCACTTATTTTGCGACCAGCCCAATAAATCCTAGCTTGCCACTATTATGAGAAAATTTAGTCTCGATCTGTCAACTTATTTTTGAGTTTTCGGTGAGCGTAGTTTTTTGCCCGTTATTCACTTAAATTGTTCAGGAAAGCGACCTAAAGGAAACCTCTTAGACGTATTTTCTTAATGAAATTGTTACTATTACTATTATAACTAATATCATTTAACGTTTTATACCGAGTCTGAATTCGAAAATCGTAGATTAAAAAAATCTATTGATGGTGGGGGTGACTGGGGAGGGGGGTTATAGCGCTTCCTCGGATGAGCTATTGGGTATGCGTAGAATACATGTCTGATATTCTCTTTTACTCCCCACTCTCTTATTTTTGATGAGGTGATTTGGTTTTATGATATTTGGCATTTTGTTATTGCTAACAATGTTTATTCACTATAATAAATCAAAAATCGATTTTTGAAATGGACGACAGTCGTTTTTCGCTTTTACTCAAACTGTTCAGGTAAACGACGAAAAACAAACTCTTCTCAGGTATTTTCCTCGACGGAATATTATTTTTATTAATCGTCATTTAAAACTTTGATGCCGATTTTTAAGTAGATATTTGTAAATTTGTGACAAAATAAAAAACTGTAGGCGAGGGTGGCTGGAAAGTTGTACAGACATTTCCTTTGATCTATTGGGTATGCGTAGAATACATATCTCCTATATTTAAGTAGAATACCTCACCCCTCCTTACTTTTTGAAGGATTCATCTGTTTTTATGATAACTGGTACTTTGTTATTGCAACCAACGGTTATTCGCTGAAATCTTATAACCGATTTTTGAAGTGGGTAAAAGATTTTTTTGGCTATTACTGTCTATTAACCTGTTCAGGCAAGCGACCAGAAAGAAACCCCTTAGGTATTTTTTCTCAGTGACAGGTTGTGCCTATTGACATTTAATAGATTGATGCCTATTTGTAAGTAGAAATTCATACATATTTAAAAAAATATGGATGGTGGGAGTGACTGGAAAGTGGTAGGGATATCACGCCGGCGCGGGCTATTGAGTATGCATAGAACACATATTATGTGAGCTTCTTTTTCGAGTGTGCATATATTAAAGTAGAGCATCCTCCCCTTTTTATGGTGTACCAAAACCAATCTCGCTACTTTGTGGTTTCATTAAATTTAAATTGGATTTTCTGCGGTAAGGCGTCTGGGCGTATACAAACGTCATGGTATTCTCGGATCCTAAAACGTGAATATCCGTCAAAATCCTAGCTTTTAAAATTATGACGATAACAATACCTTTCCCCGTATAGCGACGAAAGGTTAAAAGCATAGTAAGTGAAAATTAATAATTACCTTGGAAAATTTTTACCCGAAATACGAATTTTCATTTTCAGTACATATTCCTGCTAGCCATGTTCTATTACCGGCCTTGATTAGGACTGCTATATATGAAATGGTTCTAATTAAACCGTGAAAAATAAGTTACAGGACCTCTACATAGATATTAGCTCTGAATACGCTACAATTTAATCCGGACCTGCACAGGCTTTTAAGAATGGATAATGCAAGATTTACCATTTGATCGTTGAAAGTATGCATTATACATGCTTCAATGTATGCAAACATGTGTTAAACCTGAGGCGTATTCGCTCAGTGAAACGGTGGGAAATTTTCCACCGAACCGGAAGCATTACAAGCCTCTGGGTTAATTTCAGCCGAGAAAGGGAAAGATGAAAAGTTTAGAAAGAAAACTTAAAAATTTTTGATAAAATTTCACAAATACTAATAAAAATTGATTTTCCAGAAAAACATGTCAGAAATTGTGTATTTTTAGTCACTGTGTCTCTTTCTTTTTGCGAGAAAACTGAAATATCTTTTTAAAATGCCAACCACAATTGACTTTGACATGGTTAAGTAGAGCTTAGGATTTTCTTTGGTCGTTTCTACAAATAAAACTCCGCTAAATTTTCTTTTGCGTAACTTCAAAGAAATAATTTAGATTTAGATGTGTTTACCCAATTACTTGCACGAAAAGTTAGGTTTAACTCAGAATACCTCTTCATTTTCTTCGAAACTGAGAGTTCTAATAATAAAAAAACCAAATCGCTTGTATGTAACTATTGAAATGTATTTACTATGCATTCAGAAATTAAAACTGTTCATACCTGAAAGAAAAACAAGCAAGTATATGCCATATGGGCAATTCTTTAGGTCACAGGTAGACAAATCCATTTATTTTTGACGTGTCCAACTTGACATTCCTCCGTTTTGACAAAAATGTGGGGAAGCTCGATTTGCGACCCAAAGCTGTAGATTTGTGACTGAATCCATTCGTGTGGAAAACCTCTTCGAAAATTGATTAGGTATGTTAAGAAGCGAACAAAGAGAGATTTTCCTTTGAAAAGCGATTTCGTATTTTTAATTAATTCTTTATTAATGAACTTGAAATCAAAGCAGAAAAATTAAATTAGCTGTTTTTATTTGTGAATCAACATTCATCTATCTAAGTTAAATTAAATTTAATTCTTTAAGTAACTTAGATTTAAAATTTATAATTTAGTTTTCATTCTAACGTTGGGGTAAAATTTTAGAAAAAATTTTTTTTTCGCAAAACCTAAAATGTAAAGAAAACAACATATGAAATTAGAGCGTGTTTTCAGAGGCTAATTATTAAAGGAGCGCTAAAATAATATTGAAATTACTGAGCAGTGTGCATAAACGTCCTTAAAGCAGTTGCAGACATAAATTCACCCAAGAGAATTAAAATTTTAATTTATTGTAATTAAAACAGTTCTTAACTCCAACAGGTTTTTTATTTTAGCTTTATACGTAGTTCGACATGTTCACATGTCATTCTAAGAGGCAAGATTAAAAGTAAACAGTTGGTGTTATTATAGGAACAATAAATCTTCATAACTGGTTTTCTATATCTGCGTTAAGATGACTTGATTTCTCATTCTGAAACGTCCAATAACGGTGAATTTAGGAGATCAATTTGTTCATTCATTAACGGTACAGATTTTAAATGTTTGTTTTTTTTTAAATTGTGTTTTTTAAATACAAATTGATTTTTTTTATACAAAGTGATTCTTAACATGTGTGACACACTTTGAAGATAAATTCAGAATCTGAAAATACTGAATAAAGGTCCTATAAACACAGGTCTGGAAACGCTTCGTTCCGGAGTTACAACCTTCTGAAAATGAACCAGTCTAATCGATTTTTAGTGGATAACTTTGCAGTAGTTGCACTAAATTTTTGAAATTTCATATGTGACAATTTCTCACTAATTTTGTTTTGAATAACTCTACCACGGCAGTCTCAAATGGGGGAGCAACGTAATATTTTCTTCTAAATATTTTACATCTGTTCTGTTTTTTAAGGTTTGCCTATAAAATCCGATTCTCCATACAAAAATTCGCTTTGAAGTAATAAAAAGAGCTCAGATAAACAAGGGCCCGGACACGCTTCTCTATAAAGTTACAGCCTCTGGAAGAGGCACTTTCGTAGGCTGTCTAGCGACTCATGTTTATACGAACTTTTTTTTATTGTTTTGATATGTAGAACTTACTCTCCAAGTAGATAGAAACTATTTGAGCATCTTCAGAAAATTCTTAGACCTTCATGGCAACTCGATTTACCAAAAACATTGAATTACCTTAAAAACTGTTGGATTTAGCGACTTTCGGCAAGAGTACCTTTTTTGTGTACTTTTATATGGAGATTGTATAACTAAAACTTCAAAAACAGTAAAGATCTAAACTATTTAGAAGAACATGTTACGTGACACCCCATATGAGACGTTTTTGGTGCATTTATTCAAACAAAGATTAGTACAAATACTAATAACCTAAGTGAGTAATGCTCACACTAAAAATTTCAAAATTTTAGTACAACTATTGCGAATATTATCGCCAGAAAAGTGATGGACAGCTTCAGGAAGCTGCAACTTTACAACGAAGAGTTCCCGGACCCATATTTACAGGAACTTTTTTCTTTATTTTCAGATTTTGAATCTATCCTTAAAATGCGTCCCACCTGATACGAATCATCTTGTATAATGAAATAAAATGAATAATTCCTAAGTTTTTATTTTCTAAAAATGAGCTCATAGCTTTTTATTAAAATTCTATTTTCGGCTAAATTCCAGTTTTTGATTAGTAACAGTAATGAACTGACAGTTCTTCTATATCTGCCCTTTTCCTAATTTTCTTCATTTAAGGTGTTTTACTGGACGGTTATGAAAAACGGTGACGTCTATTCCAGATTTGTACATATCACAAACAAACCTGTTAACTAGATTAATTTTATTTTCGCAAAGGTAATGGACAAATAAAACCAATTTGACGGCATTGGAGGGCTTTAGGTGAATTGATAATAATACTGTTAATAGTTGATGTCAAGATAAGGTGATGATGATGCGCGAGGGTGGCGTCGACAAGGGCGGGACAGCGCAAAGACTCGTAGGCGCACAAGGACCTTACATATAAAAAGATGTCCTCTTGTTTCATCCTGCACATCCAGAGTTGAAGTCGTAAAGTTCTTGCTGTGTCCTCGTGCACTTAGTTTTTCCTGGTTAACTTTCAACCCAAGTGAGAACTTGTAACTGCAAGTAAGTTGCCGACAAATTTTTAGCTGTATTTTCGTTGTCCCTTTATGCACTTTTTAAATTAGAAAAAAGTTTGGAACTTGTGTTGACTTACTTTATTGTGGTTTCTTACAGCTTTTCTGAAAATTTAATTTTGACTTTTCATGA
This sequence comes from Ctenicera cuprea, assembly GCA_958336395.1. NCBI lineage: Eukaryota > Metazoa > Arthropoda > Insecta > Coleoptera > Elateridae > Ctenicera > Ctenicera cuprea. Next base: position 11,223,310 of record OY284496.1, on the reverse strand, counting down.
CATCGCACGTTGCACCAACGCACTTATTGCTATAGAAACTACTTGGAAGTCATACAAATTTGAAAAGTTTGTGCTTGTATATTGGCAAGGAAAACCTATATTTGAGCAAATACGTTTTGCAATTTTATTTATATTTACAACTACATCAAATATCAGCACCGAACATTTTCTTATTATATCAGTTCCGATAGTCTAAAATATTTTTTTAAATTATTGTTAAATTTTAATTTTGATCGTGCCTAATTACGTCTGTTCAAACAGTTAAGGGTTTTGCTTATCAAAATAATTTTTTCCTTTTGGTTCAAATTTAATTTGACAGTATTCGAACTGTTAATTCGCAACTGACAATCAGGGAATGTAAATTCATTTTTGCTTCATTCATTAAAAATCCGCGTCCACAAAGTTGGTATTAAAATAACAGCTCAACTTTTTCTGTTGTTTTAAGCTCAGAATTTTAATTAAGCCTAAAATACGGGATCAGGAGTTTCCGAATTTTGATAAAGCCGATTATGTCATTTAGGTACTATAGCAAAAATGTTTTCAACTCCATCAGTTGTACCTTTAGGAAATAAACAAAAATAGTAACGAAAAAAATAGTGGGAACATGTTATTTGTCGTATTTTCGTTTACAGAAGTTCTGCGGATCATTTAGTTACTAACTTTGTTAAAGATCGCCTGAAGGGTTGTCAGTTGCTTTCAGGGTTTGAATTTTTTAGTACTACTAATGCGTTCGTGTTAGTTATTAAAACCAATCGCTATAATTTTTGAGCCGGAATGTTAAAGAAATAGCTTTTGTTGCCGAATTGTTTTTGTTTCACGTCTAAGTCTAATTAACATGCTAATCTTGATAGGCCGTCAGCTACGACTAAACATACCTCGTATAAAGCTATTATTGTTGTCTCAATATCTTATTTTACGAGTTTGCTCGTATCGTCATTTCAGTCTTACTTATTAAAATAGGGATAATTACGCGTTTGACTGTTAAGTAAATTGCTTTTTTTATTAGCTTTCTAATGAACTTCTTTTATACTGGTGGGCCAATATTTCGCCAAATATAAAACACCGCGGTGCGTAGTAAAAAAATGAATTGTTAAACTAGAACGTTATTTTTAGGAATTTCGGCTGATTCTTATAAAATGATATTACGTTGCGGCTGTATATAAGAGGCACTCGATATGCTTAAAATATGAGACGAGTTCCCTAAAGTCGGATAAAAGTTCAACAATTTTAGAAATCTATCCATTTGGAAAAATGCCGCGGCAAGCACGAGCACAAATGAATATAATAAAACCAAATTGGATCTCTTAATCAAGAGAGTCTGATTCGCAAAATTACGTCGATTCTTAATATAGAGACCAACATCCATTAACCAATTATTGACAATGAAATTAGAACGTATAGTTTGAAAAAAATTACGTAAAAATGTTTTTTTTTCGTACGTTGCAACTTCCGCAATTTTTGTTTCAAACTGCTAGGCAGTTCAAAATAATTTCACTCGGGCGACCGCTTAAACGAAGAAGAAATACCAAAACGATCTGAAGGTACATTAAAGAAAACGAAATACGATCTTTGCCCTCAAAAATTGTTCAAATATCGTTAATATCGTTTTCCACACTTTAGTTTTACCTTTGTGAAATCGTATACTAACACATATATACTATTTCACTAAGGTACTTGAACAGTTCCCTACAATTTACAAATTCGCCTTATTTTTATTCGGTTCGCTTGTCATACTGCTTTGAGCTTTATCTGAAGGGACGTTCATTCTATTTTTATACATTTATTTTTCAGAATGCATCAGTGCACTATTTTAGCCCTGTCAGTTGGAGTTTTGGCTGCAATTTTGACTTGCACGTCGGCAATGGCGAGCGTGGAAACTACAAATCTTTGTCCTCCCGACGCTTCTCCAAAAATGCGTCAACTTTGTCTGCTCGCTTCTTTGGAGCAGTTTCTCGCAGAAAATCCACCACGACCAAACGGTAAGTATTTTTATCCGGAACACCTTTTGGAGGTCATCGTTAAAATTGGCAAAGTACTATTATATTAAGGTAGATAAGATCCCGATCCCTCCTTCAGAGAGCTGATCAATATTTGAAGGAACTATAAAAACAATTACGTTAAAGTCACATATTTGTTGTTAGCTGACGTCCTGGACACGCAACTCTACGACCGCGGTACGAAGAGGCAGGATGTGGACCACGTATTTCTGCGCTTTGGAAGACGTCTTGGGCTATAATAGAAGTCTCTATAATCCATCAGCTTCTTTCCGTTTCGACTGATTCTCTCTAATCGTTTTGTTGCTTTTAAAGAAAATTGAAAATAATAACTTTAGGTTAAGTGTTGGGAAATAAACGCTTTTTGTTGTTTCAAGAAATGTACATTTGTGTCGATTTTATGTATCATGCAGAACTTATTAATTTCACTCTACAGATTGAAATGTAATACTTGAAAATAATTATATATTTATAAATATATTACGTATTTCTTATTTATTCTTTACCTTACAACTTGTAGCAGGTTTTGCTTCAAAGACATCGTCGAAAGTTTCTTCCGGAAAACCTTTGACAAAGTAACCATTAGAAGCTTTTCTTTTTTTGTTTGCAAGTGGAGTAATTACACTGAAATTCGCACTTTTTGTTTTATTCGCCGAGATCTTATTAACTACTTCGTTTACTCAAGAGAAGTACAGATATCAATACCAAGACTCGTTTCTTAATGATTTTATTAACAATATCTCAGTAGGTGGAATTACAAGTGAAAATAAATTTTCTAACAATCAGTATAAGCGTCTTTTATAAGTGTACAATATTTGATAATTAACCAACAGCATATCTGAAACATTAAGACTTATAATAAAACAATTATACAAAAATACAACATACCCAATACGAACAGAAACACAACATCATTAGATTGAGAAATATAACTAACGGCGCTGCTTGATGAGCTGATATGAAGTTTTGTAGCAGTGTGGGTTTTAAAATTTTACAAAAGATATATCATAATATAAAAAAACACCTATTTACAATTGTTTCAAAACAAAACCAATTTTTTCTGTCAAGTCGCGAGTAATTTCCGCTAAGATAATTTTTCCACGCCGGGAGACAATTTTTAACCCGCCAGTGCCAGGAGTGATTTAATGAGTAATATTAGCTTCCCCGTTAATGTTTCAAATTCTGCTGCATCATTTCTTTATTTCTTTTTTGATATTTAATTTATTTCTAAGACCTTCGCAATTGTTTCAAAAACGTTAATGAAAAATAATACTTTATAAAATATTGCGCTAATACAAATTAATTAAAAATAAAATACTTTTGGTTTCTTCTGTTGTACTTCAAGCAAATACGGAGAAAATCTTCACTGCTGCGTCATATTCAGCAGCTCCGGAGTGTGTAAGAATGTCATAATTGAAATTTAAATAAAATAAAGACCTATTCTTCGGCGAAGTAAGAAACAAAAACCACGTCTCCTCCGACGTTGATAAGGCATTGTCCCTGAAAAACAGCGTCACAAACATGAGCTTGTTAATTATTATGAATATTTTCGCTTAATTACATGTCTACGTCACGAACAGAACAATCACACCCTCATTCTTGACATATTGGTTTGTTGTTGTTATGTGGTTTTATATAAGAAAAACATAAGAATTTAACTTATTAGAAATTCAATTGAATTGACGTGGATTTCAAGTTTCAATCAAAACTTTACGGAAGACGTAGGCAGTGCATAAGAAGTTTATGAATTTAACATAATTGTCTACAATTTCTCACACGCTCTCCCTCCGTTGTCGTATCCATCTCATTTTTGTAAGATTTCTCCATACAACGGTATAGTTTATCTAATAACCACCAGCGTGTACGATTATTAACGTTAAAAATTATTTCAATAATTATGATAATGAAAAACAGATTTTGCAATCAATGCTACCTTCATATTAATTATTTCTTTGCACTGTAATTTTTATACAGCGATGACACATGAACCAAAAACCGTAGTATTTAAAATTCCAATTACGTTTACAGCCAACATTGGTCAAAGTCTGATCCGATTACGTTTAAATTAGTATAATTTTTATGCATTAACGTCACCGTCGTACCAACGAAGTAATTTAAAAAAACCCAAAGTCACTATTCCCTTTTTTTTTCAAACGTTCACACTGTTCGATTAAACACGTGTAATCAAGAGTTCCGAATTCACGGCCAAGCATTCAAAACAAACATAATTTATTATTTATAGCACATAATTTTAAAGTGTTTTCACAAAAAGTGACTCATTAAAAAGAAACATGTTTTTTGACTTTCCTTTTTTTTCAGTATGGTTATCGCGAAAAAATGAATTTTTTAATTTTGACGAAAATACAGGCTTTGGGCTTCTAGGAACACAAAAAATGTCGGTTTATGTGCTGGAACTCTCCAGGAATTATTGAGCGAATCTTAATGAAATTGAGGATATCCAGGTAGCGAAAACGAAAACTCGTCAGAAAATTCTCAAATTCCTGTGGCCGTTATAATTATTTGGAAATTTTGGTTTCGACACTTATTCACTAAAAATATGTTGGCAGATCGATATTGAATTAAATCGCCCTAAGACGGCAAATTATATTGTAAAAACAATTAAAATTAAAAACATGATAATTTACAAAAAAATTATTTTTCAAAAATGCGGTTTGATTTGAATGATTCCCAAACGCTATAATTTTTCTGTAACACCCTCTATACATTTTTGATACTAAGAAATTAATACATTTTCGCGATAAATGTATGTTTTAGATACAGTTAAGGTACCTAGTAAAGAGGGATGCTTCTTCCCCTGAAGCTTCTCTCGAAAATCGTAAATTCGATCTTTTGCCTGTATTTCCCGATGAACGATGATCTGCTACATAGTTGGACAAATGACGGGTATCCGGATCTTACAGTAAGTGTTAGGGCGGGTTTTAAAATATAAAAACAAAAAATTTCAGTACAGGAAAGTATTGATTTAAAAAAATTCAACAAAACCGGAAGCGGAAATTAGACATGTTTCTTTGGTCGCACTTTTTGGGAAAAAAGAATGATCTAAATTTGAAAACGGAATCTGATACGCTTGATTCCGAATTTTTATAGCTTCAAAATGGCGGCCGCTACGATTTTTGTACCATTCTACTTTAACGCATTATTTTTCAAAAACTGGCCAAACTAAATCAAGAAATGTGGTACTGTAATAGCCCTAGGGTAACACAATGTTACGATGTTAGAAAAAATTTCAAGTAATAATTATTTATACAGGGTGTAACAAAAATTGTGGGATGGCTATACATATTGTACTCGCTCGAGGGGAGCTAGCGGTTCCTGAAAGGGACGATTGAAATTTAAGTTTTAATTAATAGCTCAAACACCTTTTAATATAAAGTTATGACATTTGGCATACGGTTTACTGCTATTAAGTGCTACTATCTAATAGCATCAAAGTAGAATTATTTAAACCAGAGGCGTCCCAAACTGGGGGGATTGGGCCACGTTTATTTATTTTATAATATTATTTTTGGTATCTTCAAGTTTTTGACCATTTTGAATCCGTATTGCGATTCTACCCCAAAAAATACAACAAAATGGTACTCTGGTGTTTTGTGTACGACTAGCTATTTTCCGGAAAATTCGATTTAACCAGTTTTCTGCTTTAGAATGAGATAACCATTTGGACAACCATTATTGTTTAAGAACTGTAATAAATACGTTTTTCAATTAGTTAGAAGTTGGTTATCTATTATGTCTAAGATTTCTGCATCTAAAGTTAATAAATAAGTATGAACTACAAAAATGTTTAATTAAATTTTCTGAAAAATGGCTAGTCGTACAAAAAAACGGAAAACCATTTTTATGCATTTTTTAACAAAAAATTACACTACGGATTCAAAATGATATAAAAATTGAAAATTACAATTACAAGTAGTAAACAGTATGCCAAATATCATAACTTTATGTTAAAGGGTGTTTGAGATATTAATTAAAACTTAAATTTCATTCGCCCCCTTCAGAGGGGCAGGCCTACCTTCTTTCAGAAGCATTTTAGGACACATAAACCTTTTTGATTACTTCAATGAGTACAATACGTATATGTATAGCCAGACCACCGTTTCTGTTGCACCCTGTATTTATTATTGTAATATATGTTCAGTAAAATTTAAAAAAAAAATTGCTCAAAAACAGGCCACACGAAGTTTTTTTTTTAATTTGTAGGCTGGTAAAGATAGGAATCGACTACAATTTGGTAGGGATGCAGCGAGCAGTACTTTTTCAAAATGCCGGATAACGGATATTCGGTATTCGGTTGCTCAGCCGGATAGCCAGATACCGGATTATCCGGCATAGTTTTTACTTTCGAAGTTGTTTCAGCTTAAATGCAGTAAAATTTAGGTTTTAAGACGACGATATCCAAAAATTCTTTTAGAAAATTCAAAGGTCGAGGGGCCAAGGCTCTAATTTTACTGTGAAGTCCTCTACGAATTTTTGAAACTTGGAAATTAATGGTAACAGGGGGTTAAGTGACTAAAATTCATGTTTGAGTACAATTGCTCATCTGTAATAGTAGAATCAAATATTGTAAACATGTTTTTGTCTGTAATAATTTTTAGGGGGGAGTGGGGATGAGGTTAGTACTTATAGTCCTTACATGGTTTGGCTAACAGATTTTATTTTCTAGTTCATGGCTTTATTTTTTCTGAAAAACGTCGAAAAATTATTATTGGTTTTATTTTATGGCACATTACATATCATACTTGTATTCTTAAAGCAGGCGTGGGTTTAAGAAGTGGCTGAGATGGCTGTAGCCTTCCATCCTCAATTAAAAATTTTAAAACGTGTAAACAATGTCGGAGATATAACGCAAAAAAGGCTATAAGAAGAACAAACCGAAGAAAGAAACGAAAACATAAAAAATAGTGAAGCACAGAAACAAGAAGTATTAGAAATTAAAAACCGATTAAATGAATTACATAAAAGCAAAAAAGGTAGACCAGACTGTATCAAGAAGTTTATGCTAAAAAAATTATTATCATTAAAAACCCACCATGCCGATGTGGTTGTTGCAAAGGCATTGCTAGAGTCTAAGAGTTTAAAAACACAAAAAAAAAGGAGCAGAAGAATGATAAAACTAGGTAGTTGAGGAACTACAAAAAACAAGCTTCCGAAAAAAAAGAAAGCAGTTTAAATGATTTTGTAATTATGACTCCGAAATTAAAACTGGCCAAAAATTAATTACTAAATAAATTTAATACGTTGGTTTTTAGTAAAGTTATATTTTTTATTATAATTGCGTATAATTAATTACGTCCGTGATTCCTTACTGAAAATTTGTTTTTAGTTGAATTATTGTTCAGTTTTTTTTAAATATCCAGTATTACTTGTGTTCTTTCGTGTGCATATTGTTTTTTTATATTTTTATAGGAATGTTATTTATTTCTTGTTCGCATTTTTACATTACATTACACAGGCAAAAAGGTGCAAAAACTCGAGTGGTTAGCTAATAACACGATCGTAAAGTTAAACGTTTCTTTGTACCTGCATTCGATAAGCAGACCGATATCGGCCCCTTTGCGGTTGCAGTTTTTATACACTTAACTTGAAATTTTACAATCATTAGTGTCAAAATAACACTTAACACCTAATAAATTTCGTTGGTTTTCAGGTAGAAACTCTGCACATGTTCTAGAGGGTTTTATATAAATTTTGACGTTAAGGTTAAGATCAATAAGGGACAAATTTGTAAACTGTGGTTTTAGGGGTTATATTTCTAAATAGTTTTTCAGCTTCTGAATTTTTAAATATTAGACGGTTAGTGTCAAAACAACGTTATCACCTTATTAAGTGTTCGGCTTGAGTGAAGGGAAGAATAATATTATATAGCACAAGTTTTAAAAATAAAATAGTAAATTTAATTTTTAAAAATAAACCGTCGAAAGAAGGGAAAAAATTGCTACTTTTATTAAAAAAATTTATTAATTCTAAATTTTCCATAAATATATTAGGTAAACGACAAAAATGTGTTTTTTTTTGTTAGTTAGATTCTCGAAAACCTGTGAAAACCCGATTGTGTTTGGTTCTTGATTTTACTTGTCGGTGCGGTTGAGTGCGGATTATTATTTACAACATAAATTGCAATATTTTAAATTTTTTTTGTTTGACCCTAACATTGTCAGATGTTCTTAAAACGCATTTAAATTGATCGCGCCCAGTTTGAGAAAACTTTCTGTTTGGCGCTATTTCGTATAGCTTTTCTCCGCGTCGTTATCAAAATCGGAAACCGCCCCTGCTTAAAAGTATCATAAATCTAAGCGATGATGAGTCACTACCTGCATACCATAACTTAAAAGAGTATGCACGAACCCTATGGCCTTATTCTGTAGTGTTTTAGAGAGAGAGAGAGCACCGAGACAAGGAAACTACTAAATGTACTATTTCAAGGATGTGCTAGTTAGCTCTAATATTGTTTTTTGCTCACAATTAATATTGGAAATCTGTCAAGGAATTTGTTTGTTACAAGACTTTATAATTTTTAACAATTGTTAAAACTAAAGCATGTTCTGTACTGATAAATCCAACACTATCAAGAAATCAACTGACATAACCTAACATTATATGGTTTTCATCGATATTTAAATAAAATACTGAGGATTGACGATCAAGTGCATTTTATAGGTTCCTTGTCTTGGATCTCTGTCACATGTCACATGTACCGCAAAATTGAGACCTGCATATCATAGCAGCAAGCGGTTCATGCATCCTCTTTATGTTATACATATAACAAATATGAAAAAATATACAGGGTGTTCCATTAAAAATAAAAAAACTGCTATCACTTCCGATTAAACCGGAAGTCTAAATTATGTCGTAATATGCATTTTTATGTGTGTGTTACCTAGAAAAAATTTGAAATTAATAATTTAAAAATTGAAAATGGCCGATTGTTACCTGTTCTCGCGGCCACACGGTATATTACTTCGTGGTTTTAATAAATAATACTTATTTATGTTGTTTGAAATCATTTCAAATTTTTAACTCGCATAAATGCTGATCTCAATAATATAAATTTAGTAATTGTACCCGATACTGTATTGTACTCTTACTTTTAATTGTTTTAGTCTTTACTTTCAAATCAAATTGCATTCATAATCTCTTTTACTGAAAGAAAAATCTCCGGCCGGATATTTCATATTATCCGGCCAAACCGAATATTCGGTGAAATGGCCGGATAGGCCGGATAACGGATAAAAACCGAATATCCGTTGCATCCCTACAATTTGGTTCGTGTCCCAGTCTGCTAATTTCTTTGCGATGAGTTGTATTAATTTTATAGAATCGAAAATGTATGCCCCTTTATTTAATAAACAGGAGATTTTATTCCTCACAAAAAAACGTTGAAAGACTTTCAGGATCTAAATACGGTAATGCAGGAGCGCTTCAGCTGCAGTTGTAGCGTCCTCGAGAAACGCATTATCGGCAGCCAATTGTTGGTGCGTAAAACGTATACAAATAAATACTTTTCGACGGTACAAGCAGTCCAGGCGAAGTGCTTCGCGCATTTTGTTTTTATTTCTGTGACGATGAAACAACAACATTTTTAAAACACCAAAAATGTGTAACAAATTTTCAGTTTGTTGTCAATTTTTGCACAAATATAAACTTTTGCAGACCTGTCAATAAACGACCTGCAAGAACGAACGAAATCTCCGATCGACTACTTGCGTTGTGTAGTAAACTCGCTCGTAATAAAAACACAAGCTATGATGATAAATAAACAAAAATTTAATTCCTAGTTTTTCTTTTTTAGTATTTAAAAATTTTACCACCCCTTCGATGGTATTCTAAATATGTTTACACTACTTAAGTCGGTATCCAACTGTAAAAATTCTTAAATTAATTTTTATAAATATTTTTGTAAAAACGGTTTTCATAGTGTGATGCAGTTATTTTTATGGAATCATAAAAACATTTCCATGGACTTTATGCGAAGTCGCTTTTTATCACATAATCATGTAAAATATTATTACGAAATAGAAACGTCTGTATTTATGCTGATGCAAGGGGCGTTTTGATTGGTTGTGGATGAAAGCGTGCGCGGTTAGGTTTATTCATACAAATCAGTTATGCAACACATCTAACAATAATTATAAAATGTTTGTAAACATATTTTGCAGTAAAAATACGTTTACAGTGCGATAAGGTAGGTGACGATTTTACATGACGTCATTTTTATACAAACCTGTAAAAATAAAGAAAGTTCGTGTACCAAAAATTGGGTGAGAGGGTATATACATATATAGTGGTAAATATTGCTGCACCAAAAAATTATATTGTGCATCCTATTCCTCTATCCCCGATAAGCAACATAGCCTAAACAGAAATGTTTTATTGCCCCCGCTTATTGGATAAATAGGCATGAAGTATTTTTCGAAAATACGTAGAAGGCGTTACAAAGAAATTCCCGACATGGGACACCAACCAAATTGCAAGTTTAAAAAATATCGAGTTCCAAAACTTTGGAAATATTTTTTACTTAAGTGTCCATCTTTTCGAAAATTCTCGTGCGTCGTAACATTGTCTCCGCCCCCCCCTCTCTCTCCCTCCCACCAGTGTTGTCGCCACAAAACAACAATTGTCTACAGTTCATGTATTAAAGCTAGTTTTGACAGGGTGGCCACTTAACTCTTTTTCAAATTCCCTGACTTTTCCATGACTTCCCTGACTGATAACCTTCAGTTTTCCCTGACTTATTTTTATGGTACAAAAGCCAATTTCAACTGTTTTTTTTTAATTAAAAATTGTAACCCAACATAAAAATTAGCAAAGTAAACTTAATTACTTTATAGCAAATGGAAATTTTTCAACAAGCATAACAAAATACAACATCTAATAGGAACACCCAAATGAAAAAAAATAAATTTTATAAACATATACTTAGGTAACAAAATTTTAGTTTTGCAGGCGAAAATATTAAAATAATTGCATTTTACAGAATTTTTCCTGACTATTTCGTGAAATTCCCTGACTTTACGTTGAAATTGGTACAATTTCCTGATTTCCCTGACCAAAATAAAAAAATCTAAATTCCCTGACTTTTCCCGGTTTTCCCTGGTTTCCAGAAAAGTGGCCACCCTGTATTGACTAGTCACAACTAGTTTTCACTGAATTCGGGTTTTAACTGTAGGATACAATACCCACCCACACACAGACAATTGTTTTTTGAATTCATGTAGGATTGAAACATGTATTTCCGTCAAAATCTTAAAATGAAGAATTTTCATGGAATCAATACTTTTCTATACCTAAGACTGAAAGTATAGATAGGAAGGTAACGACTGTAAGGTTTGTGTTCTAATGACAGCAATGTTTTTTTATTCATTTCTTTAAAAATGTGAAACTAAGGACACATTATGAGTTTTAAATGGCAACAGGAACTTCCTATGCATTAAAAATGTAGAAGACTTATTTTAAGTTTTTCTCATTATTTCAGCTTCCGACATACAAAGAAGAGGTATAAAATTTCATCCACTTGTTCTTTGAAGCATTAGAGCTGCTGCTACACGCCGAAATTTAAAAGTAAATACAGTAAAAACAAGAGTATACCAGGAAAATTATAAAAATATAAATTGTTTTTAAGAGTAGGCTGGGAAGAAATTCGCAAAAAACGAATGAGGAAAACTGCAGAACAATGAATACATCGACGAACAATCAATCATTTACACATACAACGTGACAATACGGTGATACTTTCAATCTTAGTAATAATATGGAATTTGAAACTTATACTGTTTAAAATTCATAATTAGCGAAGTTCGGGTTTAACGAAAGTTACGCTTTCTATCAAGTTTGCAGAGTTTTTCACACTACATTAATTTTTTCTGCAATAAATTTTCAAAATAGTTTGTTGGCAGTTTTAATACACTTTTAAATATATTTTAAATTTTAAATATAATCTATATGAATAATTTTATCCTGAGTTTTCGTGTATTTCGTATTTCACCAAAGCATTATTTTTTTACCCATAAACCCCATACCTCAATTTCACATACCTGAAGTGAAAGAATATAAAATAATATGCGTAAAACGGCAAAAATAAACAAACACCGTATAAATTTCATTACATTTCTGCTATATTTTTTAACCAAATATTCATTTAATTATTATTTACGAAATATTCAAATTGAAATTTATTTCTGAACACCCAAAGTAAGGTTTGCTAAAATTCAAATACCAACTTAAATCACAAAGCCGTTTTCACGTTTTTATAGCAAAAGGTTTTCGGAAAAATAACAATTTGTAGGTACATAGAGAGTTCTTTCAGCACGGGTTTTCCTTTACGCCTTTTTTGCGGATTACAATAGACAGATATTTTAACTGCAGAGGAAAGCAAACTTGTCCAACCGTAAGTTGCCTAATTTTCATCGTTATGATCGAAGTTCGTCGCCCCCCTAACACACTTATGCTTTTTGTAGTCTAACAATCTGCTTTTTAGAGCCCTTTGTTGAAGAATGCAAGCTGCTTTAAAACTTTTCTCGTTCTCGTTGCGCGTTCACCAAAAACGTCGATCTTTAGTTTCACAGACTTGCTTAAAGCAGTGGCGTAACTAACTTATGGAAAAAGCCCCCTTTTATAAAACAAACCTATGCAATGCAAAGATAATCCAGTTTGATGGTGCAATACAGTGGCGTAGCTAAAGGGAGCTAGTGGATTAACGCCTAACTCGTAGCCAATGAATGAACAAAATGTTAATTCGGCATTAAGTTCATGGTGCACGCGTTAACACTATAATAATTTTTTTTTTGTATTTACTATATTATTATATTTTATTAATTTTTTTATCATTGACCTTTGCTGCTAACTCAAAAAACCGACGTCAGAGGGTAGATATACCTATAATATAATATTTTCGCTTTTGCCGCCAATATTTCTTCAACTCCCTAAGTTACACGAAGGCAGTATTTTTTAAAAATTTCAAATTACATTTATTATATTATATTATTTACTATAAACCGCGCGATAAATATTTCCAAAAATCTTATATGAAATTTTCAAAAAAACCGCTCTCATGCAATTGAAGGAGTTGAATAAATATTGGCAACAAATAAGCCAGTGTCGGATTAAAGTACTTGGAGGCCTCAGGTGCAAAACGTACTGTGAGGCTACCCAACTACGGCGCGGGGGAGATTCTAAAAATTTAAAATAAACAAATAGATTGATGCGCTGTGCTGTCTCAACAATCGTCTCCCCGTACTCGTCTCAACGGCATGTTCATTATAAGCGTAGTGAGGCATAGGCACATGTGCGCCAACAACAAAGCGAATGCTGTCTCGTTTGCGTAGATTCCGTGACCTCGAGCGAACATGAATTTAAAGAGATATATGTGTTTCGCCACACGTTATAACTTATAAGCAATAGCTTATGCCATTTTAATTTTTTTAAACTAACGATAACATTCTTAATCAACGTCAGGCGTCAATTAATGATTTACTAACGTCCAAAAAGTATTTGTCACAATAATATTTTTTGACGTCTAAAAATGCCGCCATGAAACGGCGCAGCTGGCGTAGCAGTAAAGTTTTAGTAGGTCGCCACACCAAACTGTTTGCTCATATTTAATCTGGTTACCACAAGAGTCCACCTTATGCGCCTTTCCGGCGTCTGAAATGCAATTTGTGACGTCAGAAATTATTTAGCGACTTAAGGACAATGTCGTTTTGTTTACCATAATTTAGAATAAAAAGTAAAACGGCACTCCATACACAGGCGAGCGCCTGACTTTCAGACTGTTAAAATGTAGATATATCTTGAAGAAGAAACACTCGAACTGTGGAATAATAACATTCAAAAATACAGCACCCTTCACACAAGTAACTAAATACCAGATACGTATTTTGACAGTAAAATACTTCAGTGCCAGCTTATCACTGATGATAATAACTTAGCTATCGAAATACGTGTCTGGGGTTTAGTTACTTGTGTGGAAGGGTGCTGTATTTTTCAAACATAGATATATCTACACAAATGAAATATAACAGAAGATTAAAATACTATATAGATTAAATAGTTGTTGTAATAGTTACATGGGTAAAAATTATTATTTTTTTATATAGCTGTTAAATAATTCGTGAATGTTGACTGCTATTAAAGGTTTTATCACAGTTCATTTTTTTTTTTTCACTTTCTTATTGCTTGTAAAGAACAAAAACATTTTATTTTTTTTGGCTGTTTACGTGGGGCTCCAACCACTAGGGTCATACAGCCCTCCCTCTAACATGTTTTAATTTAGAAAAACACTTACAAACACCTTGGAAAGTACAGTAAGCAGAATTCAAATCCAGTTGCTTTTGGTAGCATAGCTCCAAAGGCAGAAACTCTAAGCACTACTCTACCGCTGTACCCAATATTTTACTTTGTAGGAAAAATTTGAAAAACAGAATAAACATCAATTTTTCAATATTTTTTTAAATTAAACATGCACTATATGGGTTTTACCTACTGAGCTCATATTGCCCCCATCTAACACTTAAACTAAAGCAGGCGTAAACACCCATGTTGATACCAGGATTTAAATCCAGAACCGCTTAATCACTAATAATTTTATAAGCTTCACAGCAACCCAACAATGAGCAAATTCCTCCATGGACTTTTAAATTTTAGTTTTTTAGACTGCTTCATTGAAATTCACAAAGTTATTCATTGAAATTCACAAAGTTATTTTCATTTTAAAAATAAATTAATTTTCTTACCTGATTTTTGTGTACGCTATGGGAAAGAACACATTTGGTCATGTAGTAGGCAACCATGGCATTTCCTCCAAGGGCTGCTATATGTGCTCGAACAATGGCAAGAACTTCAGTTATAAAGCTGTGGATAAATCCACTCAGTCCACCTTCCTAAAAATATACAACTCGTGAGTAATTAATCGCACAGTAAATATGAGCCAATGCCTCTCTAATAGAAGTAGTTTCTCTTATAAAAAAAAAATTCAAATTTCCTAAGTAGCGTTCAATTTTTCCACCTGGAACATAGGACAAGGGTGTAATATCAACGCCATGTCTTTCACGATGGGGCACCTAAAATTATATAATTAGGTGGGAAAGACTATATGGAGACAAAAATTACATGTTGTTTTGAAATAGGTACTTTAATTTTTTGTGGAGATTTGCCTCTGTGTTTTAACGGATGAATATTTAAAAAACTTGATTCCGTTTGGTGAGATACTGCATTAGATTCTGGATGATCATCTTCCAACTTAAATATCATGTCTTCATCTGCAACAGAGGAAGATTATTAGAAATTAAGGTATTGTACGTACAAAGAACTTACCATTCTTTTTAATAGATTCTTTAAGAGATATATGAACATTTTTTCGTTTATATTTGACAAAATTTTGGGAAACAGCCAGTCCTAATGCCATTCCTTAAACAGAACGCTGTTAACTTACTAGACATTACATATTTTCGATTAAATTCATACCTATAATGCTGATCTGAATTTCATCTGACTCTGGCAAATCAACTCGAAATTGTAGATCACACAATGCACATGGAATCATTCTACGTAATTTAAAATAAACACTTTCTAATAGTTTGTGAACATGCTTCCCTAAATTATAAGGTGGATGAAGTTTAGCCCTCCAAATTTGAGTAAACATTTGCAAATTTTTAACAATTTCCAATTCTTCTAAACCAGGTACTAATTCGGTGTTTACAACATGAAATCCATCTGGAGGCCGAGGTTCCATTAAAAAATTCATTATTTCCATATCTTCAGGATCATCCACCTATAAATTTCTTTCTTTAGAAGTTTTAATTTACAAAAAACAAATTGCAACACATGTAAAATGTAATTAAATAATTTGTATTAATAATTAAATACGTGTTTGTACGTTCTTCACCGGTATATAATGTACATTTGTCAACAGGAAGCTCAAGAGTTTGACAGATAAGCACTTTTAAAGACCACAAATGCCAAATATCTCTTCTACTGTAGTGTAGTCAAAAAATAGTAAAAAATAGTGTTGGGGTAAAATAAAGCGAGTTTGTGGGAGGAAGATCTCGTGCTTGTGGTTCAACAGATTTCATATTTTTAGTTTTATACGATTGAAGTACATGCAACCTATGGCTTAGTATTAAATAAGGGCCGACAAAAATATACTTAGTAGTTAAAACATTGGTTTTATTTCTTGTATTTTTTGCTGTGAAACTCATACCTCTAAGATGCAGCAATCTCTACTTTCTGCAGCTAAATCTATAATTGGTTGATCATCTTCAGAATTTTCATTATCAGGAGATATTCGACCAGTTTGGGGATCATCCTAAATAGAAACAATATTTAGTAAATTTCTTACCCTTCCATTAAAATACGTACACTAATTTTTATTTGATATATTTCCTTGTTTATTTTAACAGTATCTGATAAAAGTTTCTGCATTTCTGCTAATTTTTTCTCATCTGTTGATCGATCTGATACTAGCTTTGGTAGAGGAGGTGGTGGTAATGATAATAAAAAAACACCAGTGCCTGTTGCAATTCCAACTAACATTTTCACACCAATAGAAATTCTAACTTTCAGTCCAAAAACAGCATTCATTCCTTTTATTTTAATTTTATTTACTAGAATTCTGTGTAGTTCATACTCTAAAAATGGCAAACCATCGGATATATCTTTTGCACTAGATTCACTTCGCGCATCTTTTAACTGTCTACAAACATGAGCCTGTATGAAACAACCACGACCCATGCTGGGTATTCCTTCGGGCATTTCTATAGTAGCTAATAGGACATCAGGTACTCTTCCACTTCTACAAATAGTTACATGATTTTAGAAAAATAAATCTATGCTATTTAATTTATAACAACCTGCATACAGCACATTTCAGTGTTGTAGTTCGTAATGGTATCGAATTTCCGGAATATGGCAGGTGGCATACAGTACAAGGGGCCAAGTTATTAACAAATACTGGATGTGCTTCATTTTCGGGACTTTCAGGCAAAGGTTTTGCATTCATTCCAATCTACAAAACTTTGTTTGAAATGTTTTATTACAGAACATTTAACACTTACGTTTGCTAGCAAAATAGAATCTGGTTTTTGTAGCAATTTTTCTCTTTCAAAGTCATTGCGGTCTAATGAGGATGCCATTGTGTCTTTATTACCATAGTGTGGTTTAGGCTTTAGTGGAAATCCACCTATACTGTCAGTAATTTCCCCTGTATATTGAAATCCTATAACTGCAGCAGTTCCACTAGCACTTAGCACACAAACATCATCACTATAAAATAAACCATTTCAAAGACTGTTAAAACTTATGGTTTCAATGTTTACCATATGCTAGATATTTCAGAATATGCTAAAACTGCATTACAGCCTATTGAGCGTGCATGGGAACGAATTTCCATTCTTAATTCAGTCCACCAAGTATCCCTTGACTCTGGTTCTTCAAGATTTGTTATCCTTTCTAGTAGTTTTACAGATCGTGCACTTACAACTCCTCCTTTTTTAGTAAAAAGTTTAGAAATTTGTTAAAAATGATTAATTGTTTAATATCAGTATTGTTTCAGTACTTTTTTGTTGGACAACCTTTTAATATGTTTTATGATATCACTAAAATACCATCAAATGGGGCGGCTAATCTTAATTTTTTCAAGGTAGACCAACTATAAGTAGTTAAACAACAGTAGAAGCCAAGGTACTTTAGACTCTATTAGGTATGCTACTACGCAAACTCCCATAAGCACTGTACATTTCGCAGTAGTAACGTCATAAGTTGATACTGTAAGTTTAGTCCGATTTTAATACAAAGAATAGTACTATTAACTTCATTTTTACTTTTATCAAGTAATTTGTTGAACAAAAATGTTTCAATTTGTCATGGTTTATGGAAAATTTAACATATTGTAAAAGTGTGAAATTGCGTCGATAAAAATTTTTCAGGACAACACGAACGCCTAGAATTTTAGTACATAATTAAAGCTTTAAGGTTGTCCTTTTATTATATTTTTGACATTAAAATTAAAATCAAATTTGCAACATTCTTCCTTTATATTAAAATTTCTCTTGTAATTATTATATAGCTATTTTAGACCCTGTTATGTACAGTAGTCGTCAAAATTATCCGCTTTAAAAAGATTATTGCAGAACATACTCCTACAACCTGCGTAAGTCGGCTTAAAAGTACCGACTGTATCCACGTAGAATAAATAGAAATGATTAATATGAAACAGATTTTCTTTTAAAAGTTAGGTTGCATGAGATAACTTTTTTTAAACCTAAAATGCCTATTTTAAATAAAATTTTCATTTAATCTGTGTTTAACACCTTCCTTGGTTTTAACCAAAGACCCCGCCCCCCTCTATTATCGCCCATGAACAATTTAGTTTGATAAGAAATTTTTTAAAATCCCCTGTTTGTTAAATTAAATCAAGATGCATGAATTTTTAGTTTTCAGCAAACCGGTACACGAACCAAGCTCTATGGACATACAGAATTAAACAAAAATCATGCTGCCAGTTTTTAAATATTTTTTTTAACCAAAATTTTGGAATACCTTTTACTTCACAGTTTTCATGCTCGTACATAGTAACATTGTGTCCGCCTAGAGCTATTACAATACCAAATTTGATTCAGATCTTTCAACTACGTTCTGAATAATAAAGCGTTAAAGTCAAATTTTTCAGAAAACCGTAGAGGCCGCCTGTTTAAAGCTAGAAAGTTCAAAAAGATAGCACTGGATTTCCGTTAAAATCGTCTATCAGATTCCAATATCAAATTCAGAAAATTCGCTTTCCAAATAACTAACTTCCGCATCCAGTTTCGGATTTTACAAAGCTTTTTTTCCCAATGAATTTTTAATATACTACTACATTTCGAAACTCATCAAAATCAGATCATCTATTCCGGAGTTATGGGGTGCAACCACCCACCCACAGACAGACATTTTTTTAAAACCACCTGTTTTTTGGGTTCCTGGACCTCCAGTGAATTTATTTCCGTCAAAATCTCAAATTCGAACATTTTCATGGAATCAATACTTGCCTATACTGAAAATATAGGGAAGTTAAAAAACAATTATCTCAAATACATATATGTAAATTAACAAACACTTAAAGAACATTAAAATACAAAATTTCTAAGTAGTAATTTTTTTCATTTTTTGGTATTGCATTTGTTTTTAATTTCATTTTGCCCTTGTTCCGTAATAGCTGCTATTGTAGTGCATTTTCAAAGTCAGCAGATATAAAATGGGTAGAACAAATTCGACTCGCATTAGGATTAAAGGGCACAAATATTTGGATAGAGAATGATCTAACTTTTGAAGAAAGGAAAATCCAAGCTCAATTGCGAAAGATTATGCAAGAAGAAAAGGAGAAAGAAAATAAAGTCAAGATGGGTTACCAAAAAATAATTATAAACGAGGTGAAGTATGACTGGAACCCTAGCACACAAAGAATAATAAAGTCAAAAAACTAGCAGAAGAAGAGAGGGGAGGATTAACGATGACGAAAAAGGCAAAGAATAAGGCTACCGAGAAGAAGGCTGTAAGCGATGACGAGTATAATCAAAGAAAAAAGATAAATAAAGGAAGGGATAAAAATTGGCTCCAAATAAGTGAATACATAGAAATAGGTACATGGAACGCGCAAGGTTTGAACAGGGAAGGGAAACTAAAACAACTTATTGCAGAGACAAAAAAATATGAAATAGATATACTGGCAGTACAAGAGACGAATATAAAAGGTGTAACAGAAGCGAAAATGGAAGGCTATTACTGGTTGAATGGAGGTGGTGAAAAGAACAGATTGGGGACAGGTTTTCTAATAAGTGAGAGACTAAAAAGTGTAGTAAACGAATACAAAATAATAAATGACAGGATAAGCTATATAAGGATAAAAGGAAGGTATAGGAAGTTGAGCATATTAAACATACATGCACCGACCGAAGAAACAGAAGAAGAGAAAAAATTGCAGTTTTACGAGAAGTTGGAAGAGATAGTGGAGAAATTACCCAAGTTTGATATGTACATTATAATAGGAGACTGGAACGCAAAAATCGGAAAAGAAGACAGATATAGTTCGATCATAGGTAAAGAAAGCCTGCATGAAGAAACAAATGATAATGGACAAAAGCTCATCGATTTTGCAGGGAGAAACAAAATGGTGATAAAAAGTACAATGCTGAAACATAAAAATATTCACAAAGTGACATGGATAAGCCCGGACAAGAAGACGAAAAATCAAATAGACCATGTCGTTATACAAAAAATTCATAGTAAAAATATAAAGAATGTTAGGTCCTACAGAGGTGCAGTGATAGGCTCGGACCATTTAAAAGTCAAACTGAAACAAACAGTACCGAAAATTACAAACAATCAAAGGAAAATGAAACAGGGGTGGAACATAGACTGCTTAAGAAAGGAACAAATACAAAAAGAATATGCTAGAGAAACCAGAGAGCTTGTAGAAAAAGAGGGACAGTACAAGAATGTGGAGCAGGAATGGAATTTTCTCAAAAGAACCCTAGAAAAGAGCATACAAAGATTCGAAGAAGAGAAAAAAGAGAAAAAGAAAGACTGGTTTGATGCAGAATGTGAAGAAGCTGTGAAAGAAAGGAGAAAGGCATGGCTTAGAGTGTTACAAGATTCAACTAATGCATCCCATGAGAATTACAGGCAGATCAGAAACACGGTACAAGGTCTATGCAGGAAAAAGAAAAGAGAAGAAAGGGAAAAGAGAATAGAATCCTTGGAAGAAACGTACAGAAATAAAAATGATAGAGCCTTTTATAGAAACCTGAAGGAAGAAAGGAGAAGCTGTAGTACGCAAACAGTAGGAATGAGGAATGAACAGGGTGAATTATGATTGGAGGAAACAATGATATTGGAAATATGGATAAATCATTACAAGAAATTATTTATCGACCAGGAGGTACAGTAAAACGAACAAGATCAGCCTCAAGAACAAACTACAGCTGAGCCTACATGGGAGGAGTTTACAGAGGTGACAAAAAGTATGAAGAATAACAAAAGCCCTGGTTCAGATAAAATAGCAGCAGAGCTGATTAAGCTAGCAGATGAGGAACTAGGGAAAAGACTACATGAAATGATTAAGGAAATATGGAAAAAGAAAAAAATGCCGGAAGAGTGGTCCATAGTATGTCCAATACATAAAAAAGGAAGTAAGCAGCAACCAGAGAACTATCGCCCTATTTCACTGTTAAATGTTATGTACAAAATAATGGCATCGATATTAAACAACAGAATCCAGGAAGAGGCTAGAAATAAAATTGGTCAATACCAAGCAGGCTTTCGAAAAGGAAGGTCAGTAATTGATCATATCTTTATACTGAGACAAATCCATGAAAAATGCGAGCGAAAGAATAAATCACTACATACATTATTTATAGATTACAAGCACGCTTTCGACAAAATTAAAAGACCACAGATTTACGAGGCTATGCAGGAATTAGGATTCAATAAAGAGCTAATAGCGCTGGTAAGAATGACCTTACAAAATACAAAGTTCAAGATCAGATTTCAAGGACGGGAATCGAGAACAGTGGAAAGCAATGTGGGTTTAAAGCAAGGAGACCCATTATCTACAACCCTTTTCAATATAGTCCTAGAAAACGTGCTTAGGAAAGGAGAGGTAAATACAGAAAAAAATATACTCAAGGACTCAGTACAATGTTTGGCATATGCAGATGATGTAGTGTTGATTGCGAAAACGAAAGAAGAGCTTAAAGCAGTGTTCAAAAAGATAGAGCAACAAGCGTTAAAAGTGGGATTGGTGATAAACGAAGAGAAATCAAAGTATATGATTTTAGGGAATAGGAAGCAGGAGGAAATACAAAACCTCACAGTGAGGGCGCTAGATACAAACAAGCAGTACATCCTGAGCATAACAAATCAAGTAGTGTATTTGGGGGCGGAGATTGCAAGTGACGGTAACTACAAATGTGACATACAGAGAAGAATAACAGCGGGTTCAAAATGTGTGGGGGCTCTAAAGAACATACTAAGTGATAAAAACATATCAAGGCGTACGAAGGTGCGTATATACAAAACAGTTATAAGGCCCATAGTGACCTTCGCGAGTGAAACGTGGGTGGTAACAGAAGAAATTGCGAGTATGATGGAAATATGGGAGAGGAAGGTACTAAGGACAATGTTTGGGGGAATTAAAGAAAACGGAGAATGGAGAAGAAGAACGAATAAGGAGTTAGCAGACCTATACAAGGAGAAGAGTATCAGAACAGTAGTACAACAAAATAGGTTAAGATGGTTGGGCCATATAACAAGATTAAAAGATGAGAACCTAACGAAGAAAATGTACAGAATGGAGATAGGTGGAAGAAACAGGAGAGGAAGGCCAAGAAAAACATGGTGGGAGGGCGTAAGAGACGACCTACAACAGTTCGGGCTAATAATGGAATGGGAAGCAATGGCCAAGAACAGAAAAATATGGAAAAAGAAGATACAAGCCATAGGCCAATAGGCCTGCAGTGCTGATTTATATATATATTAGGATTAAAGTTGTCTTTCCTTGAAGACAAATTAGAAATTACCCATTTTTTTTCGTATTTGAATGTCTTCAGGAAAGGTAAAAAATCCACATCGGCGTCGTTATTGTAAATATTCTTGCAAAATGCGACAGCACAATTAATAATAGCCATCTACAAAGTAAAATTGATGTAGTAAATTACAATTAAAGAAATAAAAAGCATTCAGCATACCCTCAACTGCTAGATTCTGCTATTCTTCCGGGTATTACACTCTTACTATATCTACAGAAATGTTGAATAAAATCGGAAAATTGGATTCACATACTTATAATAGACTAAAAGCACAGGTTTGTCACTTGGTGGTGCATGTCAGCTGGTGCGGTCTGGAGTTCGTCTGCTTGTGACGTCATACATTCCTTATAGTAGCATATCTAACAGAGTCTAATTACCTTGTCAGAAGCATTACCTAAGTATATAATAAACCCAGGAGGATATTTAGTTAAAGTTAGAAATGGATATTCCAACATATCAAAATTTTCTTGAGGCACAGATGGACGTAATAAAGCTCCCACTCTTGAAAAATATCCACTTGGTAATCCATATGATTTATCACTTCCAGTCAAGCTGTTTCCTGTTTTTTTAGAAGTAAATTTATATGAAGGTACAATGTGTAGTTATAACAAGTACATGACTAGGATAAACAAACTCATTTTTTAATAATCATTCCTAGACTTGCCAAGCTGCTATTTCATTAAAACATTTATACTTAGTGTAATATCAGGTTAAAATGCACGAACTATGTATAGGTACGGCAAACATAAATGGGTTGACATACGATGTTCAAAATAAAAACAGTATTAGTAGTCCGGTGATAGATGTGAGCAGAACACACGGACACAGAAATGCAACATTCAGATTCGCTGGTATACTCACTTTTCCTAAAGAATCCTATTGCAAGAAATTACCATCCAGAAAAAATACAATTCATATTACTATTTCAATTTAAAACCAAATAATCACTTCGGCTTAATAAGTCACTTATGGCTTTAATAACTTTAGGTTGCCGTAAAGATAAATGTTATTAATTAAACTTATAATAAAACATGTTTGACACTTACCTTTCGGAGTGATGCTTAAATCAGAATCTGAAGATCTGCGATGCATGAATGGGATTGGATGAAATCTTGCAGGCGACTGAGAAATCTTTGCACCAACTGATTCTGTTCTTTGATGACCATAATCATTTCGCACTGGTTCAGCAGCAGGTAGTCCAGTAGTCCTAAGAGAATGGGCTAAGCTTGCATGCATATTGTTACTGCCTTTGTCAAGTTCTGTATTGACGGGCACACTGTTGGTTACAGTGTTTAAGCAACTAATAGATGTATTAGAAATACATTTATCAATATTAGTAGCAGTTAAAACGGGATCTGTTGGAAAGAGGGGGAAATTAGGAATGTCTGAAATCTCTTCTTGGGTTATCAATACATCCGAAGCATGGTTATCATTTGAATTCGTTTCTGTTGCAACAATCAATTTATCTGACAATTCAAAATCATTTAGTTTGCTGTTTTCACCGTCCCGTAACAAAACAGTTGGTGATTGTCTCATAAAATCAAATGTATTTGTATTTTGAGAAAGGAACGATTGATCTTGAATACGGGTAGTTGATAAATTTGAAGCGGATCCTTGCTCTTCGAAATTAAACATGCCAGTTTGCTGTTTTACTAAACTTGGAGATGAAGGAGGAGTGTATGTTCCCACTATATTTAATTTATCAAGCAGTATTGTTTTCATAGCAGTCTGAATTAATCCTTGAGATGTTTCAGTATCCATTTTTGCATGAGGTATAATAGATTCACGTGGTTGAACATCAAGCAAAGTGCTTTCACTTTCCGTTCTTTCTAAATATTGACTGGAATTATCATGATATTCATCTCCTACTAAAAAATGTACAGGAGATCTCGTTTCAATTTCAAAATTTTCAGATTCAGCCAAGGGGGCAATGTCATTAATGTCTTTTCTATCCGATACAGTACATACATCATCCAAATCAAGTATTTCACTTGATAATCTTTTGCGTACTTCAAAATCTTCAACTTCAATTGAAGAACTATCACGAGGTATTTCCGAGTTATTTATTGTGACATTTTTAATTATATTGCTAACAGTATCAAACTCAGTATTGCTTTCATCTCGAACATCTGATAAAGCTTCATCTTCATCATCAGTAGTACTAGATGAATCGGATGATGAATCAGCATTTGACGAACCGACCTCCACATCTAAGACAAATTGAGATTCAAGTCGATTGGATGGTTCAGATATAGACTTATTCAAGAAACAGATAGGTTTCTCGATTTTATCTTGGGAACTAATAGATGTGATTGCACTGTCCTTGTTTTCTAATGATGATGAAGATGACAATGAGGCTGCTGTGCTATCATGAGTTTCTGTAATACAGTCTAAACTAGTTTGCATTAAGGAACGTACAAGTAATTCAGCCATAGTGTTCGACTCGCTTGTTGATCTCTGGAACAAAACTGATTTCTTTTTATTACTATCCAACAAACTAATAACAGATCCTCTAAGGTCATCATTATCTTCTTCTGGCATCCCAGAATCTGAGAGTTTTGCTTTCAAAGCAGTCATTTTTTTAGCAAGCATATTTTGAGAAGAATATTTAAAATTCTTAATGCGCTGTGAAATTCCAGTTCCAGGATTACCACGCATTTCCTCTTGTTGCAACAAGGTCTGCAGTGAGGAAGCATGATGTATATTATCCACACGATTTAAAGATTGTGCTGATTTTAAGGGCGGAGAAAAGTCACCATAAGATAAATGTCTTGTAAAATTTCTTTTTCCTTTTATATTCCAATCGATAGTATCATTATCACATTGGTTATGTAAAGAAAGGGCGGAGGTACTTAGGAATGGGGTAGATTGTATTGGATTTTTAAAACTATCACGATTCAGGTGAAAGCCGCTATCATGGCGAAGGAATTGTAAATAACTTAGTGCACGCCTGCATGCATCACACAGGATAAAAAAATATAATTAGTTTTTATCTTACAGTTCCTTTACTTAGATAAAATAATCCTATTCATTGCAATGCATAAGTTTAATTTGTTATTGGCATTTTTTGTGCAATATACCATTTAAAAAATTTTAACCCAATACCTTGCAAAGGATCTTAGTATTAAAAATATAAGAAAGGATGTCAAATTAATGTAATTTAACCTTTTCGCTATGGGGACAGGAAAATTACTAAATCGTTAACTGTGAAATGGATTATTAAGTAAGGTTTTTTATACATTCACAGAGGGATACGCTCGCATCCGCCATTGTACAGGGTTCGTCAAAACCCTGCCATTCTTTGATAGCTCTGTTAGTATTAAAGATACAGAAAAACTTTAAATACAAAAGTTGTTGGTAGTTAACTGCTGCACAACACAAAATTATTATCAGTTATACCGAGTGAGTGTTTGGTTACGCCCGTACAGTACTTTACTTTATTTTAAATAAACACTCTGTGTATTATTACAGTTTTAATCGCTACATTTAATTACACGTAAAAAAGTATTAACGTTCGATGTTATTAATATTAACGGTGTTTTTGCCAAAATTATGACATTATGACTCATACTAAAAAATTAATACTTTAGATACCAAAAACGTTTACGTGTCCCTGTTTTGCACAGATTATTACTACAAATACATTATAAAGTACTGGTATGTTAAAACCAGCAGATTATTACACAGGGTGTTCATAATTTATTGTCCCTTTTGCAAAACTTTACATGTCAATAACTTTTGCTTCTCAAATGCAACCATCCAGTATTCTTTAACACAGTCTAATGAAATATTAAATTCTTTTTCAATTTTATATATGGTTTGTTATACCAAAAATTAAAGTTTATGCTTTTTCGTACTTTCTTTAATTTTTTTGTAAAATCAAAATAATGTCAAATTATTTTGTGTACTGGGCACCTAGGTCACCCGACCTCAACCCATATATTTATTTATGGGGCTACATTAAAAATGTAGTATATTATGAACCTCCGGCTACCATAGAAGATATGCAAGTTAGGACTGCCTTTAGAGTGTACACTTCACATTTTAGAAAATGTTTAAGAATCTTTCAAAACGCAGTAGAGTCTAAAAGAAAATGGGCGCAACTTCGGACATTTACTGCATTAATAATAGCTCTAATACTAAATTTATTAGTTGTTGTTGTTTTTTTAAAGTATTAATTTTGTTGTAATAAAATATTACAATACATTTTCGACACATACAGCAAGATGAAAAAATAGAATGACAATCTTTTGTCACTTTAAACATAATATAAGAATGTTTTTGTACCGTTTTCATGGCACACCAATTTTAATTTGCGATTTTTAAGAAAAATTTTAAAAAGCCACGAAAACATATAGAAATATTAGTTTGAGTACAAAACCTTATACCAAACTGAAAAAGAATTTCATTCTACATTTGACTATGATAACAAATACTGGGCGTTCCATTTGAAAAACAAAAGTTGCGACATTTGAAGTTTTGTAAAATGGACAACAAATTAGGAACACCCTGTGAATAATATACTGTTTTTAAAATACGCTGAATACTGTATAATGTACTAATAATCTATCAAAACAGCCAAACATAAACATTTTTGGTACCTTAAATATTAATGTTTTAAAATTAATCAACAAATAAATGTCAAAATATTGGCAAAAGTGCTAATAACTTAAAATCTGTTACTTTAAGCATCATTGAACCTTAATAATTTTATACCTGTAATTAAAATTAGAATCTAAAAATGTAATACTATACAGGGTATTTTGTTTAAAATAACAAACTTAAATGCTGTATGAGCGTAACGAATAACCCAGTATAAATTAAAAACAATTTTAGGATATGCAGCAGTTAATTATCAACAACTTTTGCATGTAAACTTTATCTCGATTTTCAATATTAACAGAGCTATCAAAGAACGGTAAGTAAGTAAACACCGGGAAACATACAAATGCGATTCTTTCTTACATTCACTTCACAAATGCCTTCCTATTTTTTACATTTACTGCAGGAGGCGTACGATTCCGTAACACCAAAATTCACCAATCCGGGCAACACAGATTTTGACATTTTCTCCGAAGCGAAAGGGTTTAGAGACCAATTTGAACCATTGGTTAAAACTAAACATATATTTAACGATGATACAGGTTTCACTAGAATTAAATTTATTTTACAAAACTGCTTAATTGTACTAACTTGACCTTTCTTGTATCTTTAATAAATAAGTAATACATTAATATATTTATTTATAAAACTATGAGGTGGTGGTATCTTGGCTTACTCAATAAGCATTTATTTGTACAACAACCTTACATTTTTGAACATTATTTGTAAGTAATGTTTTACTTTATCTTTTTAGAAATACTGAGTTTAACTAACATAATCACAGCCACAGATTAATTGCTATACCCAAATATCTATATTAAATAATGGAAGAGGGCAGCGCAGTACCGCCATGCTCTCAGACACAGGTTTAAAACTTGGGCGGTGACAGAATTTTACGAAAATTCTGGGCCATCCAGGTTGAAAATCCATTAGTATTTGGGATAAGGGAGTAAATGTGTGTATAGCTGAATATGTTGATCCGAGGTAAGTAGGGTGGAAAAAAATCAGAGTTGCTTGATGCGACTGTATAATTTTTCTTGAAAAAAAAAACAAAGATAATAATAATAATGGAAGAAAAAACTTACTATTGAATTATATGAATAAAGCAAATTACAAGTGTAAAATTCATGTCGGTACTGAAAGACTAAATGCTTACTATTTAAACAAATCGGCATAATAATATAAAGTTCATGTACGAATACACCTTGGTATTTCTAAAACATAATTTATTTACAGCTAACTAACAACACTTTATCAAGATATCACCACCCTCACCATAAGTAACTCATTACTCACTCTTCGTTAGTGGTATCAATGGCAGGTATTGTTGGAGCATGCCTTAGTTTCATTAGTGTAACTGCAGTGCCTATGCCACGAACAACAACCCCCGACTCCCCTTCTAAATCGAAACATTGGCTATAACCGACTACAGCATTGCCTCCAAGCTCTAAAGCTTTAACTCCAATTTTTCGTTGCAATTCTCCAGAAAGTTTAAAAAACAGTGTCTGTCTAGCTTCATTCGAAGCTCTAGGTGTGCGAATTTTATCGATCCACTGATACTCTGGATCATCATTAACAATTAATTCTTCAACAAAACCATGAAACATTTGTATATAATACCCATGTGGGATAACAGGAGCTGTAATTAATTTTATTCCTAAAAGTTGATAAGTATTTTTGAAGAATTACTCACAGCAAAAAAATTGAACACCACATGATGATTGACGAAATCTATTAAAGTCCGAAAAAAGTTCAACTTTAACAATTACATTTACTTCTCCCCGTATTCCATGCATAGTATCATAAACAGGAATCCATCCAGACATAACAGAATTTGTAACATGTTCACTAGTACTACTTGGTTCACTAATACACCCAAACTTTGGCAATAAACTTCCAGTTGGCAAGAGAAGTGGGTTTAAATCTAAATAAACTTTTCCTATAGCATCGTTTGCAGAATAGGTGTCATGGTCCATCAGTCTTATTTGCAATGGTTC
This sequence comes from Ctenicera cuprea, assembly GCA_958336395.1. Taxonomy (NCBI): domain Eukaryota; kingdom Metazoa; phylum Arthropoda; class Insecta; order Coleoptera; family Elateridae; genus Ctenicera; species Ctenicera cuprea. Next base: position 11,194,141 of record OY284496.1, on the reverse strand, counting down.
ATCTTGTAATTCTGAATCATCCACCTATAGGAAAATTTAATTAATATTATAAAAAACGACAAGAACCTTAAAATACCTCAAAACGATACCAATCAGAATTCCACTGTGGATTTAAAGATTTTCTACACACATCTGTTTTATAGGTAGTGCTGCCTAATTTAACTTCAACGTATGCATCAGTAGTATCACTAGAACGATCCATCACTGGCAAATTCTTGCCAGCGATAATTTTTACCTTAACTTTACCCGGCATGGTTATTCAGGTTTATATTCTTATTATTCCTCCAAACCTGCAATAAAGTGAGGTTAGAGCCAAGATCATAAAGGGATATGATAAGCAATTCTTTTAAATATTAAAAAATACCCACGGTTTTCTATAACAAATTGGTTGAATTAGATATTTTATAACATTCCTTGCATTGTCAGCAGCCAAGATTTTGATTTTATTTATAGCAACATTTATCTTCACTAAGGCAATTATTTTTATTCTGATTCATTAAAGGGCGGCGGTGTGTACGTATTTTAGTGCTATTTCCTAAACGGTACGGTAAAAAATTTAAATAAGATTTACTCAAATTGCAGTTGTAATAAAGAAAACTTCCTACACGTACTACGTACTACGTGTAGTGTAGTCCGTAGCCCACCGGTTCAGTTAGTTTAAATTAAATTCATTATTTCAATAAATATTTGCTCTACTTATATGACGTGTCTGAAAACTTGAAGGTTATCAATTTATCCTTTCTTAAATTGTGTTTACATGTAACAGGTGCATAATAATCCAAATTATAATTCGAACTTGCAGTTAATTTTATGTAAATTCGTGTATTGTGATTTTACTAGCATCTAGCGAGTTCAGTGCAACAGCCGTTCCTACTTCTTATTGGAGCCTTACGAATTGCCCACCCTCGTTTAATATTGGCGCGCTTTGTACAGAGTTAGCTTGTCACAGTGCTGTTTGTGCGATTGCGATTTTTACATCGAAAGAGACAAGCTAATTGGTAGGCTAATTGTGGCAAATAAAGGAAAAATTAGTAGTAAATTAAAAGATATTTAAGATAGTTCAGGCTCGATTGATTCCCAATTTTAATCCTAATACGATTTACTTATTGTACGAGGTGCAGATTGCATATGTATGCTTGGATTTATGGTGGTGTTTGCGTTAAGAATTAAAATCACCGTCCAATTGAACAATCAGTACCAATTTTTTCATTTCTTATTTTTTTGCCTCAATGTGAATCAAATCATGTAATAGATATATTTTGGATTTTTATTCCAAAAATAGGGCTATGTTATTTTTATAGGGGAATTTTACACATTTTACTTTTACCTGCGGCTTAAGTTAAGAGGATTACGCATCATAATACATCTGGCAACACTACTCTCCCTAAGCACAATATTGAAATGAAAAAACTATGATACCTACTATAGGTACATACTTTAGTAGGACATACTAAGTTATGATTTTTCTTTTCTGAAATTTGTACATATACTTTCATTTCTAGATTACACAGTTTTCAAAATTGTTTTGGGTTCCTGGAAGCCCAAAACGTGTATTTTCTTCAAAATCTCGATTTTGAGCATTTTCATGAGTTCAATACTTCTCTTTACTGAAGGTGAAAAACTGAAGTGTTCCTTGATCTAGTTAACTAAAAGAGTGACATCAAAATAATGTATTTCTTGGGGTGGTTCGTATAAGGCCCACACGTGGGGCCCACAATCCTATTAAATTCCTTGCGTTGTTATGTCGTCAGTAACATATTTTGATAACGGTTTGCTTATGTACTAATTTATATCTGTTCGTGTTTTATATTAATACTGATGATATTCTGAATGATAAATGTTTGATGTATGTGAAGGCGTCATAATTACGAGAAATACGTAGTTAGACTAGGCCTGCACGGTAGTTTTTCGAAAATGCGCCTAGGCTGTATCCGTCGACGTTTTAAAGTCGGTGAGTGAATAATAATTTATATATTGCATCGCTGTGTTCAAGGTTTTTATCCATCCTCCAGTAGTTTATTCGTGTCTCTACTAGCACACAAAATTTAAACAATATCGTGTACTTAGTTTTCAAGAAATATTGTTTAAAAATTATTGAAATACGAAAAAGCTCAAATCTTGCAAAGTTTTATAAATAATTTTAACATTTTGCGCAGCAAGTTATAAGCTACCAAACTCATTAATATAATGTTTTGGTTAAGTACGTTTTAAAATCTATATGGTAGTGCGTATTGTTTTTAGTATAAAAAAAAGAAACCGAAAAATACGCTTAACTTTTACTTACGGCTTTGAAAGCTCATTTCCCTATCGATTTCCAATATACCTTTATATTTCAAGTTTCATGAAAATTGAATCAGCCGGGCTGGAGAACTCAGGAAATGAACTAATGCAGCTAGCCACATACACACTTTTCCAAAATTATAGTTTTTTAATTTCTTTAGCCGCAAAACGGATTGTTGTGAAAATCTTGAAATCGACATTAATCAACATTAAATCCGTGTAAACGTATTTAGCAATGCTATATTAAAAAAATTCTTAACACTAAGAATTAGTTTGTACTTTATAACGCTACCTTGCTTTCATATTGCACAAAATCTATACTTTTGCCAACGTTCATTAAATATTAAATACAACTTAGCATTCACACCATTTTTATTTTTACAGCAATTTACTTATGCATACAGGGAAGAATTGGAATAGCACAGTTTCAAAGTAACAAAACAATTTTAGGTATAAATGCATGAAATATTCAACTTTGTATGTCAGCATATCACATTCTGACGTACGTCTATTCACTGTAAAAAGAAAAATCACCCTAGTCGTCTACGATGGAAAGCTAAAACCTACCACTTTGATCTTTCATTGTAAATAGGAACAGCAGAGGACATAGTCCTAAGTTTCCGATTGTCGTTTTTCATAAACTATACTTGTTAGTATTTATTACAAACACTGCCGAATATTTAACAAAAAAGTATACTATAAATCCCAACTAATTAGTATTTAACATTGAATGGTTCTGTTTTAAATGCAAGCCTCTTTGAAACAGTTTATTATAAAGTTGGTGCACATTTTCAAAACAGTTTTTAGTAAAAGCATTAAGCTTTTGAAACAACAAAGTTGCAGTAAATGAAAAAATAATATTAACTATGTTTGAAGTTGAATGAAGTAAACTCATTTCTGTATCATAAATGCGGTATAACTGCATGACTTGAATACTTTGTAAGCATAAAAGCTGGGTATTCATTACGTTTGTTAAAACCGAAATCAAAAGCACCATGATATTGATTCCTAGAACGGTTGGTTATTTGTATTTAATTTTTTTTATTCTATCGTTATATACCGATCAGTGTTTAATTTTAAGCTTTTTTCAAAATCGCAATTTGTTATTCGAACAAAGTTTAGTGGGTATTCAACCTTAATAGTTTTTAGACGATCATGAAATTAGGACTCGAAAGGAATTATAAAGAAATAAAGTGCTTCTAAATTGTTTTACTTTAAGCAAAAATTTTCCTTGAAACGAGAAAAGCTGCTCTGATATTTTTTAATTTGGGTAATTAGACTTACTACTTTCTTGTTTAAGATTTGTGTATTTGCAGTAAACACAAATTAAAGTAGTAGTTAATTATTAAAGAAATTAAATATTCAGTTTTCTAAGATTTTACGCTGTAAAAGTGAATTATTAATTTCTTCTTCGTAGCTCTCGTTTAGCAGTAAAATAAAAAATAAATTATCTTTTCTCGGCACACAAAACTACGATATTTTTGGAATGAGAAGCAAATTAGCACATTCATCTCTTAACATTACTTATAAATGCTTTACCTTTATTTTTCTAAAACTAGTTGATGTAGTTTTCATTCAAAAATTATTTAATAACGTCTTATAATATTGTTTGACGTCAAAAATTTATTTCTTGACGTCATAAAATATTATTTGAGGGTAATAATTGATTTTCTGCCGCTGAAAATCATTTTCATACGTCTGAAATTTAGTTTTGCACATCAAAAAAATCAATTATTGACGTTAGAAAATGTGGTATACAGTAGAGATGTCGAAATAAAAAATTTAACCGGTTAACCGGTTGCGCAATTATTTTTTGATTCTTAAAACAAACTGGTTTTGCCCTTTTCAAACCGGTCTGATAAATTGGTCTAAAACAACCGGTCTGAAAAAACCGATCTAAAAAACCGGTCTGAAAAAACTGGTCTGAAAACCGGTCTAAAAACAGGTCTGAAACATATGAGCGAAACACTTCGCCTGGACTTTCCTATACTTATAAATTAACATTGTTTTATATTTATATTATAAACAGCGTTTATAAAAACTTCAAGCCTGAAGAACGTAACTTAAACCTACCATTACCACGCTGGCTCCGCCTGCAACTGAGTACTTGTAAAACAACCGAACTGAAATGAACCGGAGGCACGAGTAAGGAAGCGTGTTGATGTTTGAAAATGTATTAATAACTCGAGAAGTATTTTTTGCAAGAAATTACCCTTATTAATTTGTGTTTAGAATTTAGAAACCTCTCTGATTTTAAAGCCAAAATGTCACGTTTCCATTTAAAAAAAAGTTATTTTTTACCGTGGCGGCCATATTAAAATTGGAAACTCAAGTTTTTTTCTTAAATACAATCGAGAAGAATTTGCCCTACAACTTTGCTCTTGGGTTTGCGAGTCTATCTATTAAAATAAAAAAGTTAGCCTACACTGAACATTAAACGGCTAGTACAAGAATACAACTGCTGTAGAAAGTATGTGAAATTCTTCTAAGGACAAAAAGATTATTAAGGGGCAAAAAATTCGATTTTTTGATTTTTTGTAAAAAGATTCTCTTAGAGCAAACAAACGAAGAAATCAATTTTTTAATTTTGTAGCGAAAATTTTGGGGGGGAGGGGGAACAGCAGCCCCCCTAAATATTAAAGTATCAAAAAAATATTATTATATTCGGATTTTGCTATCAATGATGAGCTATATTGCTTTAACAGAAATATTTTATTGCTCCCCGTTAAATAAATAAAAAGGTACCAATTTTCAATTTTCAAAAATTCATAGAGGGCGTCACAGTGAAATTATAACAATGAGCAAAAAACAAAATTGTAGCAGATGCCTATCTCTATCAGCTTAAACAGTTTAAACAAAAACGTGTGGGCAGTTTTTGAGATTTTTTTTTTTGAAAATTTCAAAAATTTTGGAGTGGTGCGATTGAGATCGTTTTTCGATTTTCAAAATTAATGATATTTCATGGTTTAGTACCCTTAAGGGGCTACCAAACAAGATGTAGTTGATCCCAATCAAATAACTGGTTTTTGAGTAAATGGGCGTATAAGTCGAAATTTTCAAAAATTCGTAGCGACCGCCATGTTGAAGCTAGAGAGTTCGGTAAAAAAATTTTTGATTTGTTCTAAGGCCTTCTATAATCTCCACTATTAAAATTTCCAAAATTCAGTTTTTGAAAAAAATGCTACCAAAAAAACATGTCTAACTTCCGCTTCCGGTTTCGGATTCTTTTTAAAAGCTTATTTTGTCGATGAATTTTTGATATACCTCCTCATTCCAAAGCACATCGAAATCGGTCCAGCCGTTCTGGAGATATGAGCGTTACCCACCCACCCACACACACACACCCACCCACCCACAGACAGACATTTTTTAAAAAACACTTTTTTAGGATCCTGGAAGCCCAAAACATGTATTTCGTCAAAATCTCGAGTTTGAAAATTTGCATGAAATCAATACTTAATACTTCCCTATACTGAAAGTATAGGAAAGTAAAAACCGATCTGAAAAACCAGTCTTAAAACCGGTCGTTACATTACTCATGTCGAATGTCGATATAATGTGCAGTGGCGTAACTATGAGTTCGCTTTCGAGTTATTTTAGCTGCTAGTTTGTTACGTCAGCAATAATGATGTGGTGATTAGTAATCATGATCGGATCATAATTTGTCAAAGCCCAAAAATTTTCGTGATTGAGGATTTTTTAAAATTATCAATAATTGGAATTTACAGTAGCAAACTAAATCCCAAATTCGTCAGACAAAAAATTAGAGGGCAGGCCGTGTAGCTACACCAAATATGAAATTTTCTAAAAACTAACATCAAATTTTAGTTTTACAGGTCAATTTGAATAATTCTTCATAAGCAGAAGTAATGTATTGTTTCCCGTTTAATAAATAATGAAGTACTAATTTTTGATTTTCAAAAATTCATAGAAGGTGTAACAGTGGAATGATGACATTTAGCAAAAAACTAAATTTTAGAACATGTTTGCTTCTATAAGACTACAAAGTTTTAATAAGAACGTATAGCTAGTTTTTGAGAAATATTAATTTGAAAATTTCAAATATTTGAAATTTACATTTTCTACAGAAGCCCCATCAAGTTCAAAAGTATCTAAAAACTAACATTAAATTTTGGTTCTTCTAGTCATAATGAGCGATTCTGCATAAGCAAAAAATGTTTATGGAACCTCGTTTAATAAATAAAGAGGTGAACATTTTCGATTTTCAAAACTTCATAGAAAGCGCCACAGTAAAATTATAGCTTTCAGCAAAAAAATCAAATTGTAGTCAAGCTTCCGTTCTAGAAGCCTACAAAGTATAAAAAAAAGTGTAGGCAATTTGTGAAAAATATTTTTTGGAAGTTTTCAAAATTTTGGTCATTGCGATCGTTTTCAGATTTTCCAAATTAATTTGGTTTCATCGTATACTACTCACAATGGGCTCTCAAACAAGTTGTAGTTGATCCCGATCAATAACTACTTTTTGTGTAAATGGGCGTTAAAATCGAGATTTTCAAAAATCGTAGCGGCCGTCATTTTAATGCTAGAAAGTTTGGTAAAACAGTTTTCGATTTGTCTTAACTTCTTCTCTCAGATCTTGTGCGCAAATTTCATAAATTCTGTTTTGGAAAAAACCGCTACCGAAAAAAACATATTTAACTTCCGTTTCTGGGTTCAGATTTTTTTGAAAAGCTTAACTAGAACTACAATTTTCGACATACCTTTTCATTTAAAATTTCATCAAAACTTGATCCAGTACTTTAGCCTTTTGGGTTCCTTGAGTCCTAAAACGTGCATTTCCGTGAAAACCTCGATTTGGATAATTTCTCATGGAATCAATACTTCTCCATACCGTAGGTATGCGAATGTAAAAAGCCTTTTTGTTCCTCATGATTCGGTAAAATATTTCTAGATTAGCCCCGAGGATTTAGATTAGGAGCTACAATACTTTTTCATTACCTACATTAAAGTAACTATTGCAACAAAGCGTTTACACGTAAATCCGTTTTTCTTTTAATAGAAAAGTAGGTTTGATACATTGTTCTAATTTTTCTTTGCAAAAAATACGTTGGTTTTGAATTGAATTTTTTTGATAATGATAAAAAGGAGAAGGATGTGCTGTATAAACAAATTAAAAAAATAGTAACAATTATCCTGCGTATTTTTATTGTAAATGCATCTGTCTGGTACATTAACATTTTAACAGATAAATGATTATTATTTATTGTATTAAATAGTCAATAGGTGTTCCAAGCGATAATGTGCTGAAACACGGGAAGGCAGTGCTATACGGTGTACCCACTACTCTTATTATGTATTTAGATTATAATAATTTTATTGTTTTCTACTTTACTTGCAACATACTTATGTAACAACAATATTATATTAACATATGATAACTATTAGCACGTATTAAACAAAACTAACATAGCTAAGTACTTCCTTTACAGAACTTAATAACATTTTTATAATAAAAATGCAAAGCTATTGTCAGGTAACATAAAAAATTGCTAATTTAAAAAATTTGGAAGACCTTTCATTTCTTTTCTCACGGTTGTGCAAAGCTTCATTATAATTTAAACAGCTCTTCGTCGTTTAACAAAGTTTATAATATAACAATTTTAACAAAATGTATACCTTAACGTGCCCATAGTAATCATGTTACTGATCATATTATTTATAACATTTATTATTTCTAGTTGTTAAGAAGAGTGATTGCATTCCGTAGTTGCGTGAATTGAGCAAATCGTATTAATTTCATAAATTAACGTTACTACAAATTAGGCCTTCAAAATTTGCACGACTTGTTATACCTTTTGCAAATTATTATAAAGTCTAAGTTAGATAACTGTCTAAAACTTAAAGGGCTACAAAAATCAATCAAAGGATAAAATTGTTAACTTCCCACACAGCATCAAGTGTTTCTAACGTCTTAAAGTTGCAGAAAAAGTCCTTGAAACTTCCTCAGGAGATCTCTCGAAGATGTTTAATAAAAATAATTTATAATATATTAGAAAACTTATAAGTGATGGTCAAAATTATTTAAGGTAATAATTGAAACAATTTGTGCGTCATCAATTCATCACAAATATGAACATTTTTTATATTGAGCATTTATGTATTATCGTGTGGGTTTGTTACTCTTGGTGTATTAATAAAGTAGATTGTGTTTGGCTGGTTTATTGAGAAAATATCTACAATTAATATCATCCCTATTTAAGGTTCGTAAATTGTTGATTTTTAAAAATTTAGTTTACTGGTATTTTCTTTATACTTTTTCACTTAACTTAATGAGACAATAACAATGGTTAAAAAGTTACCCAAAACTGTTTGCTCATACGAAGAAAAGATATTACAAAAGCAAAAAATTGGTATGTTAATTCGATCCAATGCCCTCAAATTTGATACAAGTCAAGAAGTCGAATACTTACTTTAAAATGGCAATTTATGTAATATAAAATTTTTAAATTCTGTAAGACTTGAAACGGTACCAAAAGTTGCCATTTATGTAATACAACAAATTTAACTATTCTCCACATTGTTCCAACATCCAGTTATGAGTCATTTTAAAATACTGTGTAATTTACGAAAATTCTGAAACTGTTATGTTACTGATATGTTACTAAATAAAAAAATCAGTATCGTCTGTTTCGTTTTGTAATAAACTCAAAGTTTTGGTAGTTTTGCTAAAGTTGTATATTGTTTGAAACGTTTACATAAGATTGATTTAATGTTTGGTTCTGCAATCTTTAGTAGTGTGGTTTTAATTGGTTTAATCATGTACAGACTGAGGCATTAAAAATTGAGGAAGTACTACAAATAGGTACTAAATTTCGTAATTACATATTCGTAAATTATATCAAATGCGTACTCCATCCTAAAACCTAATTTTAAATATCAGTAACATTTATGTACCTAACTAATGCTTCTAAAGTGTATAATTATTTTTTGGATTTTAGATTTCCACAATTTACATTCAATAAAACAATCGCATTGGTGCGAAATTTTAACTGTTATAATATCACTTTTTGTCTTATACAATATCTGGAAAGACTAAAATTAAAATATAAACAAATTTAAAATTTTACAAATATTCGATAGTCGGTCAAAGTTTGGAATGTGTAAATTATGATTATGACATAGGTCTTTAAGACTTCTTGACATAGTTTGTGCTGTATGGGGTAACAAAAAAGAACTACTATAAAGTGAATTTTATTATTTCACTGTAACCTTTTCTATAGATGTCCAGGTTCACACTTTTTTTAGTCTTTGTATGTGCCCAACTTATTTTTTAGATTATTTATAATTTCTTATCAAACAAAAATTCTAAAACATACATAGCTAGCATAAATCGTTTAATATTATTGAAGAGAAAAAAAGATGATGGCATTTTATTGTATTAAAGACCGTGCACGTGCTGTTGAAGAACTTTGTTGCGCATTATTCCTTAGGTGGCAAAAATCATCTTAATGGAAGCAAGGTCCAACAATTATTTTACAGTATAACACTGCCTATTATTATTTATTCTACTCTAGTCTAAACATGTTACAGTATTAATATTTGACTGATTGTTTACACGAGCTCACTCGGGGATTTCGCACTGAGTCCACAGTTTCACTATTTTCGTAATATCGTTTGCTGCTGCGGTCGGGTGGAGATGTGCTTTCGTCAAAAACTATGGAAATGTGTATTAGAAATGATAGTGAAACTGCATAGGCCGGACGCGATTGCACTAATTGTTACCGATTCGGATGGCAGGAACAAAGTCTGATAACTTTTAACAATAACATTTAGTTTATTAAATTCACTGTGACGATTATAATAATGGAAGAAGGTACAAGGCTTCCGCAAAGACCGCGATTGAGTTACTACTGCATTCCAACCTAGATAAAACTACGTTAGTACCAACAGTTGGTTGGAAGATTGTCGACCAAGTGTTGTTAAACTAGGATGTTTACTCGCCCCCACTTGTATTAGTATATTGCAGTTTTAATTATTATTGTACGTTTTATAGCCACTTTTTTTAAAGTTTGGTGTTGGATCGAAGATCTGAGATTTAGCTGCAGCACTAATGTTGTGTATTTATGTAACATCGGAGTGTACGAAGTCTTAGGATTTCGAGTTAGAGGCACCACGAAGTGACGAAGGAAAACCTCTGGTTCGCAACCGCAGCTGCTAGACTGAAGACGTAGTAAGTCCGCCCTGTGCGCTCTCATGGAAGCCACATGATTTTATGTTAGCCAGCAATGAGGAAGCCAAATATTAGTATTAGAGACCGTCGAATTATACGTTTGTTCTATTTACCGCGGTATATTTCGATGATCCTGTCTTGATCTACGTATTCAAATATGTGGGGTGCATCCATTAAAATTCCTACTGTGCCAGCGGTGGTCACGATGAAGAACATGTAAAGCTGTAGTCGGTCGATCACCATGGCCACATACTTCCAGTCCTCTCGAGTCTACAACCATCTGTTGAAGCAAATATCAACAGTTTTAGTATTAACTTACCTGAATGTAAAGATCTTCGTTGCGTAAGTGTTCGGCTATGAACTCAACAGCCTCTGTTGCTTTCGAAGCTTCAGGTGATAACAAAATAGATTCTGAACTCTCGCTTTCTCTTCTACAACTTTCAGAACCCACTCCTACCCCTAAGTCTGAATTGAGCTTTCTATTTATTTTGCAGTTGGGGTGATGCAAGTCCGACAATTCCATCACTTCTACTTTACTTTGAGATTCGATCGAGCTGGAAAAAGACACTTAGAAAAGAGTAGTTTTAAACTTTTGACCGCACATATTTAAATCACCACCTTTATGTATAAAAATTAGTAAAACTGTAAATTTCAATAAGTATAGTCAAGCCGTATCCGTGATACAATATAACTAACCTTATGTGCTTTGGAATGTCGGCTGGAGAGCCGTAAGGGTTGGGTGGAACACCCATACCTGGCATTTCCATCATCCATCTTAATCTCGTTTTTCGAGGTCGCTTCATTAGCAACATAGCTGGTAAATAATTTAAGAAAACCGAACGAATCCACGAAGGCATTCTGAAATTAACACTTGTTAAACACGAATAAGGTGTTTCACGCTTAAAGATTAACGTTACCTATGTGTTCTCGGCCCTCTGAAATTCCAATTAATAATAACTACGGTAACGAGGATACTAACAGTGTTCATGATAAACGTGAACAGGAGGTATTTGGCGATGAGCGGCAGCACGAGAGAGGTTGGTGGCAGGATTTTAGACACCAGCAGCAGGAACACCACTAGTGATAGTAAAATACTTATTCCAAGTGTAACCTAAAATCAATCCAAATAATTAATAAAAATGGTATGGCAAAATATAGATACGTTACCTTTTCGCCAGCTTCCGCTGGTAAATAGAACACGAGAACACATAGGAACGAGATTAGTACTGTAGGAAGTATTAAATTGACCGTATAAAACAGAGTCTTGCGGCGAATGATAATATAAAATGTGATATCCGTTTCGGTGGGGTGGTTGCCCTCGTATATATTTAGGTAGGCGGGGACCTCTATGATATCCCATGTTCCGGATTTCCAGTAATCAGATAAATCCACGAAATTTTTGTTATTGTACAATGCGAGGGATACTTGATCTCCGTTGAATGTCCAAGAACCGAATTTCATGATGCAAGTTTGTTGGTCGAATGGAAAGTATGTTACGTCTATTGTGCAAGAACTCTGATAAATAGCGGGAGGAACCCATAAAACTTCCCCATTTGGATAAATTAAAACGTTCGACTTATACCTAACTTCATAGTTTCCATCCGCACTGAAACATGGTAAACTGTTAGAAGGTATTCGATTTATGGGGCAAAGTCTTACTTGTTAAATAGTACTATGTCTGGTTTCCACACTTTGTCTGGAGGTAACCTTAGCACTGCAATTCCTCCATAATCTGCTTCGTCCCATTGAAGTTGGTAGTCATTCCAAACCTAAAAGAACGGAACTTGTTAATTCGTGGTTTTATTTGAGGGAAATTGAAGAACTTACCAGCCGCAACCAGACGTTAGATTTCATAATTTGATTTTTCTCATTCTGTAATGAGCACATCGTAGTAACAAAAGAGCGGAAATTACTGAATAATTAATACTTACCACGTTAATGAGCTGAACAAAGGCCAGCCCAAACCGAACATCAACTTTTTCAGTCATGTTCTGAACTGGTCGAATTAACTTGTTATATCCTCGAAAGAGATCTCGTACTAAGCGCTCCTCGTCTTCAGAACATTTACCTAAAAGCATTTAATATGTCATTTATAGTTTGATTAATTTAAAATGAAGAAGTTTGAGCATGAGCAGAGGATAATACATTTTGATTACGAGAATTTTAAAGTAATTTATTTTAAGTTACTGTTTTATTTTGCCTTTTTGTTGGGTAGATGATCATAATCTAAGGCAACACAAAATGTGTTTGAAAGAAGGATGCTATGTTAAGAAAATTATTAAGTACAAAAGTAAGACATTGATGGATATTGATGGTGTTGTTCGAAAAAGAGATGAAGTCTTTGTTTCGAATAAGAGGGGAGGGGCAATGTTTACATGTAGCTCAGCGTGTGGCAGTGGGTGTGCCGGCGACCTTACCTATGACGATGAGGCATATGATGAAGAGCAAGGACAGTAGGACAGGCATAGTCCTCCACATCGCGAGCGTTGCTCTTGGCTGCGCTCACCAAATCATCGGGATCGTACACGGCGACTGAGGTCCATGTCTAGATCTAGCGCGAGGACACGAGTCTCCGCGTGACGCGCCACGGGAAACCCTTTCGGATGCCGTCTACACGGTCGCAACATGGTGTTGTTTTTGCACCATAGCCCAGCACTAGCAGCTTTTGGCACGGTCACGCACACACCCTTCGAGTCATTCCGATAACGACGGCGTGGAACATAGTATGACACCACCCCCACGAATTTAATTATGTGGACTATGTCTAGATGGCATACTCGGAGGGCGCAGAAGCAACGCGAAGGACCAATGGCTTCTGATTTTCATCCTGCAATCGATCCGTTGAAATATGAAGCGCTTGCGTGTAGAACTATGACAAGGGTGGCGAAATATTTAGCTTTGTAAAAACCTAATTTTACAAGAGGGCGCTTTTTTCCCATCTACCCGCCACTGCATTCACAGACGGGGATTTACAAATCCTCTTTTAGAATTCATTTTATTGGGATTATTGTTTTTCTTTAGCGAATCAAAAGAATACCCCCAACCTCAGAATACGACTTTGAAACATTTTGCGCATTTGGTAAATGAGAATAAAGGGTGGCAGCGGACTTGATAGCAGCTTATAGGATAAGTGAAAATAAGTGTAAGCTTAAGGAACTCTATAAAAAATTGCAAATAAAATAGTAACTGATGGTTCTTTGCACTTCTTTGTTAAAACTAAAGGTTCTTGTTAGGGTTTTCTTAGTAGCTGGAGGAAAAACTTCAAATAGCTGTTTATTTTTAATTCCTTTAACAAAGTACAATCCATTGTGACACAATAGTACAACAACTGCGGTAGAAAAAAAACAGTACTTATCGCATTGCAAAAACAGAATGGTACTGACCTAGCCTGGTATTTTACAATGTTGCACACATTTGAAGGCCTGCATGCAATGCGATCTAGAATGGATTGTCATTTATTTAAACATATTCAAGTTTAAACCAGTCAATATATTGAATTTATAATCATTTTATGTAAAGTAATAATAGTTTACGTAATAACGAAATAAGTTTATTACTATATTATCAATATTACAGAATTAATTTTATAATCAAACAGGAGTTATATTGCGCGGCACCGACAACCAAAATCAGCGTTGCGTGAATACTCCTGGTCCATCTGCCTGTCAGCCGTTTTTAGCCATTAAGAGAGATAGATGACTCTTGAGTTATCAGTGCTTAATCTTATTAGGTACCATTCACCCACTTATCCACTAGCTAAAAATATGAACGTGATTTAATGCGATGTGCAGCTATACATTGCCTATCTGAACGGCGGCGGCGGTGGTGGTGGAATTTCTACGTAATTTATCAAGATGTAAATTAAAATTACTACTTGCAACCCAATTTCAAGCAACAAGATAGTGTCTTGCATGAAAGTGGAAGAACTTGAACAACATAAATTTGAAACTGTTTTGGAACTGATCAGCTCTGGACAGACTCGATACATACCAGTAATATTAGTGCGCCCGTTTAGTGACTCCCGGACTTATTATTAACGTTTTGATCTATAAGATTTTATTTAATTGAGCAACTTCCGTTTTAATACGAGAGTCACGGTGAAAAGCAAGTCGCACTTTTTACTAAAAGCAAATTTACAGAACCGTCTCCAAACAGATGTTTTTCCTGTGTCGGTTATCAAAGACGTATCGAGCGTTCCCGAGCTGAAGTTGCATTCAAATGCCTGCCATATCTACAAGGAACAAGTCCAACTTTTTGCTTTGAGAAATAGTACACTTTAATTTCCAACTTTAGATATAAGCTTAGGATCTTACTAGGTTTTTACGTGACAACGTTTTAAAAGGATATGTAAGAATTTTAAGTGCCTTTTTACCAGCCATTCGCTCAAGTACACGTAGACTTATAAGTATATACAGGATATAGAGAAATTGAAATTACGCTGTTCTACATAGCACGCTAAATGGTTAAAAGAAAAAGATGAAGCAGCTGTTACTTCATCTGAATATCTTAACATATCCATATCGTTTATGCTTCATTGCGTATTAGGAATCCAAATTTTATAGTGATAAGTTTCAAATCGCTACGAGAAAAATATAGTTCGCATTATTTTCATTTGAGTATCTACAGGTTATTCATAAAATACAAATGCCATTAACAATGTCTCATGTAACAATGCGAAGCAGAGAGCTGTAAGTATAGAAGCTCTTCGCTGCGCGTTAACATCTCACATACGCTTAACATACGGGCGCTGCATCAGAAAAGCTCTGCGATTTTGAATAGCTTTCAATATCAAATTGACCGAAGTTAAACGAGGTGCAAAATTGATGAAACAAAATCGTTTTCTAAAACCACTTCGTTGGTTCCTTTATAAGTGATACTCGAGACACACGAATTTGGTGTTGTATTGTAGCAATGTTTGGAAGTGCAGCGCACATATGTGAAGCTCTAACTCAACATATAACTCGAATTATCACAGTATGATTGTGTTAATCCTAAAGAACAAGACTGAAACCAAATTTCCGTATAAAAAGACTGCACGAGGTGGTAGCGCGAGCATCGGGATCGATACGTGGTTTAGCGCGGCCCAGAACTGATGAGTCGAGCTAACCATTCACATGCGGCAGCTATTTGGCTCTTGAGTGTTGGGGTTCTGGCAAGGAGGCATAAGAACTGCAGTTCAACACGGGCTTGCTACGACACTATTATGTGGGGTGCAGAAAATAGCACCGCCAGTGTAGCGATGATCGTGAACAGAGTGAATATAATAAGGCACAGTCTGTCGACCACCATGGCCGCGAACTTCCAGTCTCTGGTAATCTCCTGTTGTTCGTCCTCCTTGCGCAGTTGATCCGTAATAAACCGAATTTCTTTAAGGATCAAGGCCAATTCGTAGTCGGCCCCGAGGCATGTGTGGTTCGATACAAGCGATTCGTGCAGTCGTCCACCGTTTCCGTTGTCTTCATTTTGCCTAAATACGTTTTTACCACTACTATTATTATTTCTCTATTAGGTACAATATGTACAAACCTATAGACTGTCCGAAAGAACGCCGCACTTGGCAGTGGGGTTGGCGTACCTCCTCCTCTATGGTTGTGTCTGAAATCGTCGTCTATATCTAGAACGTTGGCTAGCAAACTTTTCGAAGAGCGTTCTTTTAGTTCTACGTCTTGAAGATTTAAAGGCTTACGATCCGCAGCTACCGCAACGGGCTTGCTGGGATTTTGGCCGTAGTCGTAATTATTATAGCGTGGATTATGCATACGTAAGACCCACGGTAACCAGTACAAAAAGACAATTTTAATCTGCAATAAGTAAAAATTTTTGAACTCCTGCCCCGAGATGCAAATAGCTTTGTAACATACCCAAGATGACATTTCATGAGTGTCGGCATTGCGGTGATGATAATTGAGGATGAGAATAGTTGATACCACGGAAGAAGCTACCATGAACATAATGCAATTGAAGTATGTACCTACAACATAAAACGATGTTATGATAATGCTAAATTTACAGTGGTAATGCATACCTAAAAGAGGAACCGCATCCGACGTGGCCGGCATAGTTTCTGCAACCATATTAAGGAACACCGTGAGAGACAACAGAATAGTTACTCCCAGAGACAATTTTTCGCCAGAATCTGGTGGCAAAGTGAAACCTAGCACCGCCATCGAAGCTATTAGTACGCATGGAACTATTAAATTGAAGAAGTAATAAAGTGTTCGACGACGAATTATAATGTAAAACGTAATATCGATATAAGGCTCCGGACAACAGTTATAGTATATTTCATTCCTCTTGCCAGGGACTCCTAAAATTGCAAGTTAGAAATTTGTTAGTAAAGTTCTGCCATGTTGAATTTTGCTGTGAAATATATACCAAGTAAATCCCATTCGCCGTTAGTAATAAAACTGCTAATATCACCTCCAGTATCGTCTTGCAGTTGCAAATCGAGCTACAAGAAAAATTCATGCATGCTTTGTACATTCCGGTATCTGCATAACTTACTTGTAAACCGTCGTAGGTCCAACTACCAAATTTCATTTCACATCGCTGATCATCGAACGGAAACCATGTAATGTCGATCTTGCATGTGCTTTTGAATATTCCTGGTGGAACGTACAAACAACTCCCGTTGTTGCGGACCACAACGTTGGTAGGATATGTACCATCGAAACCCTCGTCGGCACTGTATAAAGTTATAAACATATCAGCGGTGTATCCCTAATTTTACAAAAGCTTTGCTTGTCTAATTTGAACGGTATTTGCATGTCAATGTTGTTAACACTGCGAATAAGGATTCCGTGTCCTACCTGTTGTACATAAGAACATCCGGTTTCCAAAGACGATGCGGCGGGATGCGGAGATCCCTCACACCCCCGTATTCCGACGTGTTCCAACGTAAGTTTACGTCATTCCATTCCTGAAAGCAAATAAAATGATAAATTGAGAATGAGGTTTAACAATGTAATTACAACCGCGATCGAAGATCTAACTACAATATGTTAGGGTAAGGTCGATTCACTGCCACCGATTGCCAAATTACTCTCGCGAACAGATATTTGTAACACGATCAAGTTATGGGCAATGACATTTTAACCGAATTAACAGCAAAGAGATAGGCGTGCTTTAACCATTGATGATGCGTATCCTGCGGAATTTACCGTGCGGGAATTAAAATAAACTTTGTCCCTAGAAAAGGGTATGCCGTTCACGTTTATGAAGGAACCAAAAGGAAAATTCGAAAACAGGATACAAATCCAAACTTTCGGTTTAATCGCTTCTATGCATGGTGTGTTCATCGTCTATTTATCTCAATGAAAAACAGCCCTCGCATTTCCTGAATTCGTGAGACTTTGCCGAGATTGATAGGGTGGCATTGTGAAAATGGTATTTCTAGATCAAACTGATTTGTCAACTGGTTATATACACGACTATTTCCTAACGTTCCGTTAACTTACTGATATTTTATCTCAGGTATTCGATTTAATTTATTTACTTCGAACTGCAATTTGTTCCGCGTTTTAATCCTTTTAAAGAGACGTTGAATGGTGAATGTGGAAATATGATTAAATAAGCCAGCTTTCACTCTCACCGTGTCGTTTTATATCGACCCTCGCGTTTTAAATTAAACTGCTGGCGTAATATGCAACGTTTAACGACTAAAACATTTTCAATTTTTCGTTCCTGTTGCGATTTCAGTTGTACGGAAATAGAATAGAGATGCGGACAAAGTCAACAATTCAACATTTTATAGATCCGAAGGGTATGAGGTCGGTTTCAATTATTAAACTTACCAGTTTCAGCCAGATGTTGGTTATCAGTAGCTGATTTTTTTCGTCCTGGTGGGAAAGAAACTTCATTCAATATATGCTTATTTTAACGGTAAAGAGTTTGTAACTTACCACATCAATAATTTGCATTAAGGTAAGCCCAAAACTGAGCTGAAGTGGATCAGACTCGTTTGCAACAGGCCGCTCCAGCACATTGTAATGATCCAAAAGTTTGTGAAGAAGTCTTTTTTCGTTGTAGCCCGCTGACGACTCTGAAATATATATTAACGTCACTGGGATGTGTGCAATTACCCGAAATGTCTTTTTGATATGACGGACTAACAGAACCGTCGCAGGGAGTCAGTAAGCTAAGTAATCACCCGAACAAATTTTTATTCAACCATCCTTTTTACGGCACAGTTGCCATTTATAGACGCAAAATTCGAAATGGAATTTTTACTATATACCTTATAGCTGATTCGTTTTTAAAATTCTAATTATTCTTGTTTGCATGTGTGAAAACTTAAATGGGATAGGGTGTTTTTATATTGTAAACTTCAGTAGATTTGTAAAACAAACATTTTTGAAAAATATAAATCTCTTAAGGAAAATATAGATTTAAACTAAAATATTCAAATTTCCACGTTTCAGTGATGAAGTTGAAAAAGTAAAACAAAAAATAAATCTGTAACGACAAATTTGTTTTTGTTATCTGCTTTAGGAAATAAACAATTTTTTATTAATATAAGTAGTGTCGGATTTAATACAGAAAAAAAAACATTGTTATGGTTAAGGTAAATTGTAATGAAATGTTGTGTGAAAAGCTGCTCTTTAAAAATAAAATTGCAACTATCTATACAGTAGGAAAAATGGAAGGTAACTTCTTTTTAAACATTTATCTAATAGATTACATTGGTAGGTACTACATAGCTTAAATGAATACGAATGGTAGTAACGTTAAATGGTTAGCAATATTTCAGTATGGTTAAGTATCTAGAAAGTGTTTCATGCTGCTAATAGGAGGTATTATTTCTATATTAATATTTATGTAAAATACAACTGGCCACTGTATCAGTTGTTTTCATAAAATATGATTTAATAAATCTACAGTAGAACAAAGTATATGGGTGAACTACTCGGAAGGAAGAATAGTTTCATTTGTTTGGGTTAGGGGTTTTCTTGGCAACTAAAGAGCAGGTAAGCTCGTGTAGCAATGGCAGGCAATGGAGGAAATTTAGGGCAATCGGGCAAACTCCAGGCTGCTTTGTTGCCTACCGTTGGGCAGCGACAGGCAGATGTGCAAGAAGACAATGAACGTCAGAGCTCCGGGGCCGCAATCGGATTGACATTGCTGCATGCCACTGTCCATGGGTAGAGTGGAAAACTCGCGCCAGTGCCGTGCAAAACTATATTTAGCTTTTTAAATTAGAATATTTTATTATTGCGGTTCATATTATATTGATTTTGTTATGTTAAGCGTATTTAACATTATGGAAGAAATCTTGTTAGTTCACTTTCATTTTATACATTTCAGGAATTTATGTTTATCGTATATACATATATACTTATGTATATTAGTACGCCACATACCATACATACACATGTATATACATATATTTTAATATGTTAGCTGTTAATTTTTTTGTTAAGTTACTTCATTTTTATTAGCTGGCGCCTACTTTGCACATTTGTATACTGAAGCCATTGCGGTCGGATGTTCCTCCAGCAAAATGCTACTGCGCTACCGCGAGCCCACTGCCCGTCCCGTGGCGGAAGGGATGCTGTATAGCAATGAGAACTACGCTAGCACCCTATTTTACCGGCGTCCTTTTACCAGATTACGTTCACCGTCGTATGCAGGACGTCGCGACGCAAGTCGTCTCTAACGGCGGCCGATTTTCCTGCAGATCAATGAAGGGCGCATGGGCACATCGGTGCCGCATCACGTTATATATATACGTATATATTACTTACAAATACGAGAATACGAGGAGTCATCCGCGAGGGGATGCGCAGTGTATGACCCGAGGCCAGCAATTTTATGTGGGATGTATGCAGTTTGAATGGAATATTACGGCGAATTAGGAACCATTGGGATTTAACAAATGAAAATATATAGGAAAAGCATTAGTCCGTACATCTGAGGTTTATAAAAGATTAAGAACAGAGATTTGGCCAAATGGGATAAAAGTTTTATTTTTTTGGGAAGACAATCCAATAATGTTTGTGTTTGTTCGCAAAACTCCAGAACTAGAACATAATATAAGCGGAAAACTAAAAACTGGTTTAATAACTTCTGCACTAATTGTTTCACTGATTACCAACTCAAAGATAATGAAACAGTTACAGTTAATTTTTTTTAAATACTAATTTGTACCTAGTAACTACATTTTTAGTAAATATATACGAGAAATTTTAGCTTAGTGATGTCAAAAATATTCTTGTTTTGGAATAAACAGAAAAAGTCTAGTTCCCTTTTAGCTTCAATAAAAGCAAAACGTTAAAAATGTTTTTAAAGCTTTGGTACTTGCACCGTTTGAAGTGGTTTTCTTCGGAATTTTCTAGTTCGTGTAGCTTCCAATGTCTCTTTACTTGAAAATGATTTGACAAATCGGCTTTTTGTATGACATCGTGTACTTCCTGTAACATATAATTTTTTGATATGACATGTAATGTTCAAAATTGTAAAAGCTGTAAAAGCTCTCTTCTATAATGTAAAAATAATAAACAAAAGTTTGCAAAATTGTTATATATTAGCCACTTTAAATAAATACTAAGCGATATCTACAATTTTTTCCCAATCATTTTGCTCAACTATTGAAAGCCGTTTTACTTTTTTTTAAATTTTATTTTCCTCAAGTCGCTGAATAATTTCTGACGGCAAAAGAATTTGTACGCGTCACAAATTGAATTTCATACGTCGGAAATTAGTTTTTTGAAGTTTAAAAGTTATCGAATTTTGGATAAAAAAATTTACCTATTAAATTCTGCAATCTAATTTTTGACATGAAAAATTCATTTATTTACGTCAAAAATTTATTTCTGACGTCTAAAAGCCGCTCAGGTGATTTAAAATAAAATATTAAAAGTACGAAAATATTATTCCTAAACTTTAAATAAATTAATTTCAGACATCAATAAATAATTTATTCACATCAAAAACTGAATATTGGTTGTAAAAAATGAGCGAAACACTTCGCCTGGACTTTCCTATACTTATAAATTAACATTGTTTTATATTTTCCAACACTTTTGATGTACACCTGTCTAGACCCGGCTAGTAAAAGTAAACAGCGTTTATAAAAACTTCAAGCCTGAAGAGCGTAACTTAAACCTACCATTACCACGCTGGCTCCGCCTGCAACTGAGTACATGTGAAACAACCGAACTGAAATGAATCGAAGGCACGAGTAAGGAAGCGTGTTGATGTTTGAAAATGTATTAATAACTCGAGAAGTATTATTATTAGCAAGAAATTACTCTTATTAATTTGTATTTAGAATTTCAAAACCTTTCTGATTTTAAAGCCAAAATGCCACGTTTCCATTTAAAAAAAAGTTATTTGTTACCGTGGCCGCCATATTAAAATTGGAAACTCAAGTTTTTTTCTTAAATACAATCGAGAAGAATTTGCCCTACAACTTTGCTCTTGAGTTTGCGAGTCTATCTATTAAAATAAAAAAGTTAGCCTACACTGAACATTAAACGACCAGTACAAGAATACAACTGCTGTAGAAAGTATGTGAAATTCTTCTAAGGACAAAAAGATTATTAAGGGGCAAAAAATTCGATTTTTTGATTTTTTGTAAAAAGATTCTCCTAGAGCAAACAAAACAAAAAACCAAACTTTTAATTTTCTATCGAAAAAATTTGGGGGGAGGGGGAACAGTAGCTCCCCTAAATATGAAATTATCGAAAAAATATTATGATATTCGGATTTTGCTATCAATGATGAGCTATATTGCTTTAACAGTAATATTTTATTGCCCCCCGTTAAATAAATAAAAGGGTACCAATTTTCAAAAATTCACAGAGGGCGTCACAGTGAAATTATAGCAATGCGCAAACAAATAAATTGTAGAAGATTCTCAGCTCTATCAGCTTAAAAAGTTTAAACAAAAACGCGTGGGCAGTTTTTGAGAAATATTTTTTTGAAAATTTCAAAAATTTTGGAGTGGTGCCATTGAGATCGTTTTTCGATTTTCAAAATTAATGATATTTCATGGTATAGTACCCTTGAAGGGCTACCAAACAAGATGTAGTTGATTCCAATCAGATAACTGGTTTTTGAGTAAATGGGCGTTAAAGTCGAAATTTTCAAAAATTCGTAGCGGCCGCCATGTTGAAGCTAGAGAGTTCGGTAAAAAAACGTTTGATTTGTTCTAAGGCTTTCTATAATTTCCAAAATTCCGTTTCTGAAAAAAATGCCACCAAAAAAACAAGTCTAACTTCCGCTTCCGGTTTCGGATTCTTTTTTAAAGCTTATTTTGTCGATGAATGTTTGATATACCTCCTCATTCCAAAGCACATCGAAATCGGTCCAGTCGTTCCGGAGATATGAGCGTTACCCACCCACCCACAGACAGACATTTTTTAAAAACAACTTTTTTAGGATCCTGGAAGCCCAAAACATGTATTTCCGTCAAAATCTCGATTTTGAAAATTTGCATGAAATCAATACTTCCCTATACTGAAAGTATAGGAAAGTAAAAATTAATATTTGGTGTCGAAATAGCTGCTACCTAACGGAATACTTATTTTTAGTAATAGTTTGGACTAAAACCGTACTGCAGTATGAATCTATAGGGGAGCTACCTGCCTGTCAAAAGGGGGCGACATTAGAGATATGTACCTATAAAAATTCTGTAGTATAAACCCAAAGTCAGTAGATATACTAAAGTACCGACAGAATTCGACGTTTTTCAAAAGACAACAATAACAACGTACTCTTTCCACGAGGCTCTGCAATCGCTGTCACATTTGATATTTTGTTGTGAATATTTGAACATCCTTTTTGAAACGAGAAAATAATTGTTGACGAAAAAAACTATTACTTTCTCTAATTGTGGAAACATTTTGCACAATATTAATACACTTGAAAACGATATAAATACGTGTAGGGGATTAGTGCCACCTGCTAGACGGTCGACCGCCATTGTTGCGTTTTCGCATTTGTATCGGTACTTTGTTATATCTACTGGCTTTGGTATAAACCCAGCATACGGCGCACGTGCCGGATGAAATACAAACAAACAATTTGGTGTTGTGACCTACAAAAACTTCGCTACTACGTCAGCTGCGTCGTTGGATGGCAGCATTTTTTGACGTAAAAAAATCATCATTTATGCCCATTTATTATTTAATTTTAAATTGTATAAACGATTTTTAAACATTAACAAATAATTTTTTGACGACAGAATTATTTATTCTCGTCAAAAAATACGTTTGATTCATTAATAATTTAATAGTTTGTTTTTAATTCTTACATTAAAGAAATAATTTTCAGATGCCATGAATTTTTATTAATGCACTTTTGAAATTTTGATTCTGTTTCGTTTGAAAGTACCTACTGCAAATTTACATTTTGCTGTCTTCCAGGCCGCCCCTTTTTATACAAACACAGATTTTATGCAAATTAAAAACATTTTAGGGGTATTTTAAATAAATTTTATCTTATCTTACTTAATTTTAAACTAAAATATTGAGATTTTTTTTTGTTTACTGTAGACTAATAAGTATAGACTGCAATATGCGCGCAGGGATAACTAATTAACCACTATTTGCGGTGTTCCTCTAAGAAACATAAGAAATGGAATTCAGAAACTTTGAAGTAAAATAAATATTTTGACATCTAATCCTCTTACAACACCTAATTTACGACGACTACTAAAAAATTTTTTCTGATTAAAAACTAGCTTCATGTTGAATTATTAGCGCCCTTTGAAAATGCCGCCCGGGGTAACGCCCCCACCTGCCCCGCTCTAGAGCCGGCCCTGTACCTACAATCCAACGAAGTTGGAAAGTAAACCTTTCTATTAATTTTCATAAATTTTTTAAATTGGTGCAATTTATTGATTTTGTGTGTCGATAGCGCAGAATCTCCAGAACAAACAAAAAAATTTTTTTTAATATGTTTGAGCCAGATCAGCGTATTCTCGTTATACATGGCTATTTGGTATAGTATATTGTTTATCAGCTGCTATTTAATGGCTGGAACCTCGCTATCCCTTATCGTTTTTTCACTTATTTTATTTCACTGTTTCACTGAATCTTTTAATAAATTATTCACTTTCCACAAATTTACCTACCTTTACCTCAAACATTCGTTTATCAATATAATTTTTGATTAATGCCAGTGACGTAACTAGGAATGAGTGGCAAAAACTGTGTGATAGGCCCCCCTAGGTACAAGATGTATCAAATTGTGTGTTAAGTAGTGGGATAAGACTAGACTCGTTTATTTTAAGAGACACGAAAACAGTTAAATTAGAGAAAAGTTGCGAAATTTTATGCTCACTAATAATAACAGTACTAATAATAATAATAATAATAATAATAGTAATAATAAGTTAGTTTCTGAAAGTATTAAATTTTGGAATTTTTGCTTTTATATACAAGATGCTTAACATTTACCTTGCATGCCTTTAGCTAACGCGTTATTAAGACACATTTTCGTACACTGCATATAATTCTTTTATCAGATTTGATCTAAATGCTATACCATTGTTGAATTTTAACTGTCAACTTTTTCATTTCTTACGAACAGCTTTTTCAAAATTTTCATTGTTAAATAGTTTTATCCTAATTAAAACAATACATAACACTTTGCATTTTATTTAAGTTTTGAGTGTTTTATTTCAGAAAATGAAAATTTCATAAGAGTGCAAGAGTACAACATGTCATTTACTTTATTTGATAAAATTTATAGTAGCTCATGAAGCGAACGTTGTTATGACATGAACTACCGAGCATTAATATATAACTGGAATCCTGGTTGCTGTGGGCTTATTCTGCAGTGTTTCAGAAAAAGACAGCACCGAGACAATGACATTATTTGAAAGAAGTGCTGATTTGTGTTAATTTTGTTTTCTGTTTACAGTTAAGATTAGCAATCTGTCGACAAAATGCAGTTTTTGTCGGCATTTAAAATAAAATATTGTCGAATGACGATCGAATACTTTTTATACGTTCCTGATCTCGGATATCTCTGTCACATGTACTGCAAAACTGATACATGCTTATCCTAGCAACAACCGGTTCGTGCATCCTTCTTATGTTATATCATTATATGTATATTACTTCGCATTATGAACATAAAATCAGAGTCACTCTGATATCACCAGTTGTAAGTTACTTATCTTCTTCGTTGTGTTTTTCCACTTCGGCGTAATGTTTGTTTCTTACGTTGTAGTTCACTGAAGATGGCTGCTTAGCAGCCGCAGTGTACATCTGAATGTACTAATACAGCGGTTCTCAAACTTTCGTATTTCGCGCCCCCCTTTTTTACTGTGAATAATTCTGCGCCGCCCGCATAATATAAGATAGATCAGAATAACCCAATACGCAGAAACTTATTTAAATCAATTTGGCAATATTGACAACGCTGCCGATGTGGTACAGCATTATCACCTGATCTGCATAATTCTGTCTTGTTTATTTATTTGACGCCCCCCCTGTACAGCTTTGGCGCACCCCCAGTTTGAGAAGCGCTGTACTAATAATTGTTCTTGTGAGAATTAAAGGGGTGTTCCTCATTATTGTTACAATTTTCTCACAGTCGCTTATTTTTTCTTAATTTAAATTGTGACTTGCTGTTTAAAAAAAATGTGCATTCTAACACGACCAGCGCTTGCTATACTTTGCATTTAAAATAAGAAAGAGACACGTTATTTCAAACAATGGTTCGTCCACAGCCCACAAAATTCACTCGTCTGTTTAATTAGAATAGAGAATCAACATCAAGCAGCACAGGTTCGCTAAAGCACAACACAACAAGTTACAGTAAACAAGTGATACATTGTTGTTGAATTATGCGTGCTTAACATGTACTCATTGTACTTTGCGCGTTCTGGTGCTGCTGGGGCCCCCACGGGCTCTGGGCCCGTGGCATTTTGCCACGCACGCTACCCCTTCGTTACGCCGCTGATAAATGCTATCTAAGATTATTAACCTAATTGATGGAAAATGAAACTTCCATGAGTAATGCATTCAGGACGAACACATAAACTTAGACCTACGAACGAAGCATAAAAGTTTTGCGCTATCTACTATAAACACGCGAAATTGGATGCGTAAAATGGCGAAGTGCAGTTACGGTGTACCACCGCATCGGTTAGTTTTCTAAAAATCTATATTAAATAAATTGTATGACCGATATAAGACATTCTTTACTCCCCTAATGCGCCTGCTTCAAGGTGACCATATTTTTAAGTACATTCTTTGTTATAGTTGCGTTATTTATATCGCAAAAATCCTGCTGAACAAGGAACGTGAAAGTAGTGAACTTTTCAGCTTTCGATCTTTAAAGAACTCAAATATTGATACTATCTATAATCTATATCTCTTAGGATAAACCCCTCTGGGGACGAAGTCGACCGGTGAAAAAAAGGGCAAACGCGTTTTGTGACACCCTAAAGAGTATTTAGAAAAATGTACTATTTTCAAATGCTTGAATAATATAAAATTTAATTTACTTATAAATCAGGCAACAAAAACTTATTAATGGAACAATGTTTGAGCACAATTTTACGCAATTGACAATTCTTATATAGGTACAACCATTTATCCATTTACTGAACATGTAAAAGAATCCAAGAAAAAGCTTTCAAAGTTTTGTTAAAATTTGCGTTAAATTGAAAACGTGGCGCTTGTCTTAATGAAAAAATCTATAAAACTCTCCAATGCAGTTCGTAACACGAAGATATCAAAGTTTTCTTTAAGAATAAAGCAGGTTTTCCCGAGGGATACTTTCATCATTTGAAATCTAGAGTATCATATAGGATACAAGTGTAATCTTTCATAAACTTCGTTTAAGATTTAAATATATCTTTCCTTTTATATATCATTGGTGGGTTTCAAGGAAATCAAAAAAAAACTACTGTTGAAAATCGTAAACGTGTAAATAGTATAAGAAAAATAAAATGTATGGCATGGAAAATATTTTAAGTCTAAAATTATTTTTAATACACGGTTTGAAATTATATGAAATTACACGAAAATAAAGTAGCTCGGAAAATCACTTATAATAAGTTGAAGTCAATTTAAAGTGATACGAACTGAAATTAGTTGAAATCTTTTGAAGGCGCATCAAAAGCATTGGCGTTTTAACTTTGAAAAGTAATAAGTAGTTTCTGTATACTTCAAAGAATTTTGCTACCTATCGGACGATTTCACAGGTTTTCAGGATATTACAGCAAAACTTACTACTCATTTCCAAGTTAATTCAATATTCAAACAAACGCAAATTCTATGATTTCGGAATATCAAGGTTTATATTGCAATATGACGTAGAAAAACCGATAACATTCTTTTCGTTAAATTAAAGAAGCCTAATAAAGTTTATTTTTCCGACGTTAATTTCTTTTGGTAAATAAGCAAATGAAACAACCAATGATGCGTTTTTACATTGCTTGTTTGTTGTTTAATTAATCATTTAACGATTTGTTTTTTAAGCTACACTTATTTGAATTTTGATGTTTTAGTATTAATTTCGTTATTTATCTGAAAACAATTTGTTGTTAAATATTGATTTGTAATTTGCATTTAAAAGTCTATATTAAATTCATTTCCTCATCACTTTAACTTTTCTATTTTTGAAAGTATTTTCTATCATAACGTTGGACAGTTTACACTTACATAGTAGTTATGCAGGTAGTGTCTCATCATCCTCGTTTCGACCAACATTTTAGAACACTTGTGGGAAATTTTTAGAAAATTATAGCTTTAGCGGGTATTAATGGAAAAGGAGCCACTGTATTTATTTATTAAGAAAAACAAAAATAAAATGTTAGTATCTTTTTAGGTGATAAAAACTGGCTAAGTGACCGAAAGTTTAGTTAATTTTCCATTCTGTTTCACCTGATTGTTTCAGGGAGGAAAACTATTAAAACTAAAACATGTTACAAAAGAGAAAAGAGGAAAAAGAGCTCTATTCAATGATGAGATGGTAGCCCTTGACGCAGAGTGGAAAAGCGAGATTAATGCCACTATCATAAAAATTTAACGATCTATGAAACATTTAATTTGTTTCGAAATCTGCGTAAAAAATCAATAATGGAAATTTTAGTTTTTTCACTCTGTACTAAAAATTGCGCAAAAATTCTAGGATTTGAATGTAGATCATAGTAGTACTAGAGATGCTGAATAGTGCTTCGCGTTTAACCGAATATTTATCTCCTACCCTTTACGAGATCCCATATACGAGGCGCTTATCTTAGACACCCTGTATATATACAGCCGGGAAGTTTGAATCTGAAATGCATATATTCATTCAAATAATTTGAGCAGCAGAAATTTTAAACAAATCAGCTGCAAAAGATTATTATTTATGAGTGGCGTAAGCCCATGTAATAGAAAAAGCAAATTGTTTTATGAAGGGTTTCATGTCTGTTTTAAACATGAACATCTCATTGTTACTTTAGAAAAATAGGTACTTTTGCAATGAAAAGCTATACAATCTGACATCTGACACTTACAGTTTGAAACATGCATTTAATATTTATGAATGGTTTGTAGAAGTTAAAGAGTGAAATGTGTTCTTTTCTATTGGCTATTGACGTCAGTTATCTTATTTTAAATGGAACGTTCTGTATATTTCTATATATTTATAATCAGGGTAAAATTCTGAGTCTGTTCATGCTCAATAAATGTCATTTTGACATCTAAACATTTTCTTGGGCACATTCACGAGTATTACTAATTCTTCTGCAAAATGTCACACTATAATTATGAACAAACTCAAAATGTTACCTTGATTTCAAATATGTAAAAATACACAGCATCTTTTATGTAAAATAAGTAAGTTGATGTTAGTTTCAGTAAAACAGAATGGGGAAATAACTAAACTTTTAGGTCACTTAGCCAGTTTTTATCACCTAAAAAGATACTGACAGTTCATTTCTGTTTTACTTAATAAATACAGTGGCTCCTTTTTTATTAACACCCGCTAAAGCTCTATAATAGTTAGTTTTTTTTATAATATCAATCATTGTAAATGTAGAGCCATCTCAAACAATAAGTTGTTGTTTCTTGGGCAATTGGGCCTCAATTTAATTTAAATACAGTAACTGGTTTTTGCTGGGTTTAGTTCCGGCCTGTGTTTACACCTATTTCAATTCTTTATTGTGTTAAAAACGAAGTAAATTAAACTATTAAAATTAGAACTAGAAATGTTAGATTTATATAAACAAACGTATTATATAAAATACCTAGTATGTGAATTTCTTTCATTATCGTTAACTAGTTAGTAAAAATATATACATACAACCGTGGTAGACATTATGAACTCGGTGGGCGTTGTGTCCCTCAGATGTGAGTGGACGTTGTGGACACAGTGGACGTTGTGTTCATAGAACATCGTGCGAGGCGACAGTCACGGCAACCTGAACTGTTGGGCGTTATGGACTCGGTGGGCTTTGTGAACTGATGACGTTGTGGGCATGGTGGACGTTGCAGCCAATATGCAGAGTGGGCGTTGTGTTTCCGGTGGGCGATATAGATCTACAAAATACGTGGTGAGCGTTGTGGCCATTGGACGTTGTCTCCGGATCCCCGGCTTAATATGTCTTTAGTTTTTAATTTCACTATATAGGCCTTTTTTGAGTTTTAGAAAGAAAAATCACCGGCGGTTGTTTACACTTTAGCTCGCGAGGGTAGCGGTTAACGAAGTAAATTTGCCACTGAATATAAAAGAAACTTTTACGGGTACTCAATTTAAAATCGTAATTTTTGGAAATTTTACCGATTTTAAAGAAATAATTTCTTCTGAACGCCTTTTTTATAGATATTTCATAATTTTTGCCTTTGACTATACATATATGCTTTAACGGGTATACCCTTAGTTCCGGTTTTTGTCGTTTACCCACAGGCGGCGCCACATTTGTAGCGACACCTTAAAACAGACAATTCTCAGTCCATGCGAAGCATATACAGTCAAAGATTTTTGCAATATGTATCATTCCATAATAATATGTATTATATCATTTGTTTACGCTTTTATTGCCCAAACAGTATCTGCTTCTACACCATGGAAGGTATATTTTCCACAGTTCGTCAAAATTTGATCTGTTTTAATTTTTCTATAAAACTTGAAAGAATACCGGTAACCGTAACCGAAACAAAAATTTGAAATAGCATCAAACCACAACCAAAAAATTAACCAAAATTTAATATAATTGAAACCGTAACCGAAAACCGAAACTGTGTATTATTTCGCTTTACGCCTCTGTTTGGCACTGTTGCACTATTCTATTAAACGCGCGCGGATTCAATACCCGGGCCCCCAAAGATTAAAGAAAATTTTTGAAAATGTACTACGAACAATATAATAACTTGTTCTGGTTTTCATTTTCAAAATTTAATTTAAAAAATTTCTTACCTGCAGAATTTTCACTTGAGGATGGAGCAGTTGCTCATACGAAACACGTATCGTTCTTTTTAGAATTAAAGTCGTGGGGAAGACTTGTTGTTTTTCATTCCATTACTATCTTACTAGGAAGAAGGTTTATTCCATGTTACTTTTAAAGCTTTGATTATATAGACTTCGTATGGACTGCTAATTGCTTTTTAAAAGTGTTGCCAAAATCTGTATTGCGGCCTGTATATAAATGGCGGACAATCGACACACATATTTTGATTAAATTTTTTCTTTCGAATTTATGTAGTAAATAACAGTTTTTTGGCAGCCCATAGAAGTATATATAGTCAAAATTTTAAAGATTATTATGCTAAGTGAAGATTTGTAAAGACACGTTTCTGAACACATATTCATATAAACCGTATTGTGTTGGATCCACCCTGAGATGTTAACCCACAAAGTATGAAGCTCTTATCGAAATTTTTAGGGCAACTCGATTTGTCATAAAAAATTGAAATATCTCGTAAACGGTGCGCCGTACAAAAACCGCAAGAATAATTTTTATAGAGAATTAAGTTCTGCATTTGATTCTGCTATAAAAAGTTTCAAATAATTTGACACAGAACTTTTACTGTTGAAAAATAAAGGGCATATGCCCGTAACTGGCGTCCTCTAGCAAATTTAATAAAATTATCGGTTGCCCTACATGTAAACTTAATTGGTTAGTATTAGTGATAAGCTTAATTAAATTATTTTCATAATCGAATAATTGCCATTCGAATGGTTTTAGTAATCAAATGATTCATTCAAATGTACCTATGCGGTGCAAAGTAGTAAAAACGCTTTCCACTTGCTTCTCGAATGCTCGTATGAATTAATAACTCGCGTTCTCATTGTCTTTTCTCGGGTCGCTCGGCAAAACAGCGTAAACTTTCGGTTTTAAATCGAATTTTTAATTTCATCACATTTCGTCGCTAATTTTGTCTTGTTTTTTCTGTAATATTTCTATAAACCAGGAAGGGAAAGTATATACATTTTTCTGTTTTATAAAACAATTATTTTTTCTAAATGAGACCAAGTACAAAAACCAACAGCTAGTCACGTTAAAGTACGCAAGTTAAACTTCTAGTGTCCTTGTCTCCTTTAAAACAGCGCTAATTTTTTTACAATACTTTTGAATTTTATCACAATTCATCGCTAATTCCGGCTTCTTTTTAAGTACCTAATACTTTTATAAACCGCAAAAGTGGATACATTTTTCTGCTTTATAAATATTAATATTTAAAAAAAATTAAACTAGTGACAAAAGCATTATGGTAATGTTCAAATTAAAATATTCTTTTCTCTTTGTTCCCAGCCGCAGGTCGCAATCCGCATTCTTATAATCACAATCACACGATCACATGATTTGTGTATGTATACAGCTCTTGACCACTCCGAATGTCATCATATTATGTGTCTACATTGGGCATTTGCAGTTGCGTACTGTAAGAGGGTATTGCTTCAACGCCCGCTTCCGAAATGGATAAACAAGAAAATTTTAAAATCGTAAAATTATTCAAATGGTTTTCTATAAACTTCTCGAGATATTTAGATAGTCGAATGGTTCGATCATTTTAGTTCGAAATATCCTATCACTAGTTAGTATTCATTCCAAATTTCATATAAATCGGTCAAGGGTGTTCTTAAGTATTCACAAAAAACTATTGTTAGGGGCCAGTACGCCTATGAAAAATTGAAATTGGGAAAAACAATTTTGTTCACTCAAGAAAAGATGCTTAATAAAAGCAAGGATATTTTCGACTACTGTATGGAAAAGCATAAAAAGGTCTTCGTTTTAGTTTTGGTTATTCGGTGCCTGCAAAGGCGATTTTTATACTTTAATTACTTTAGTAGTTTTAAAAGTCGGCGCCACTGATTTCGCGCCATTTTTAGCATCGTCCTCTAGCGAATAGTATTCGAACGAGCATAGAATAGAAAATAGGGTGTTACCGATAGGGATGTAGTAGTTCGGGTGCGGCATGTTGCCATGCGCGGGTTAAGACGCAGCATATTGTAATTTGTGACTGCCTACATCCATACTTCGAACGTATAATCAGCCATCGCCCGTGCCGAAATAACGGTATAATATCTACGGTAAGTTAGATATTTGTCTGTAAATCCCACCCTGTACAAAGTCTACCGCGCGTACAAGTATGAGAATGTTTTAAGAACTGAGTGAAAAAAGTCCGAGGAATTTTTCAAATGGGTGTTTGTTCAAGCCTTGAGCCATGACAGTGTAAATTAAAGTGTTTAATGAACTCGGTCTGACGGTAAACTTTAAATCTATTCGTGAGGTGGACGCAACCCTTTCGTCCTGAAGACTTTGTACGACTGTCAACCACAGGAGGTGGATAGTTCGCGACGTACGTATAATTTATAAATAAACTTCCTGGTGATAGTTGGCAGAAGGGCATAGTTCTTGGCTTATGTTGTTTTTAGGGTTCGTCACGTGAGCAATTCCTAGATCGTGTTTTAATGTTCATTCAGAGCGCGGTTACAAATTAAAGCTACATTGCTTTATGAATCATCCAGCATTTCCATGATCTTTAACACTGGATTACTAATGCTTTTATTTTCATTAAAAAATGATGTCAACATCATGTACATGTGCATGTTATTCTTAGTTTTCGAAATAATAAATTTTATAATTAGAGTGCACTAGTTTTTAATTAATTTGCCAACATTTTTAGTACCTATTTGGTTGCTTCCTGTTGGGTTGTGGTTAAACTTTTTTATCAGGATGATTACGTTATCCATAAAAGTTGTGGAGACATTTATTCCTGTAATTTTTTCTTATGCCATAACTATTCATAGATTGTGTTCTTTTCTTTAGAGAGGGTAACTTGATTGGGCATAGAAGGAGGCAGGATGCGAGAATACAAAATTGTAGTACTTGGTTCGGGTGGTGTTGGCAAATCTGCACTCACGGTGCAATTTGTACAAGGAATTTTTGTAGAAAAATATGATCCTACAATAGAGGACAGTTATAGAA
Source organism: Ctenicera cuprea (assembly GCA_958336395.1). Taxonomy (NCBI): domain Eukaryota; kingdom Metazoa; phylum Arthropoda; class Insecta; order Coleoptera; family Elateridae; genus Ctenicera; species Ctenicera cuprea. The sequence continues at coordinate 11,160,293 of OY284496.1, read as the reverse complement.
AGCAAGTGGAAGTCGATGGACAACAGTGCATGCTCGAAATTTTAGATACAGCAGGAACAGTAAGTTATTCATTTTTTGTTTTTGTTTTAGAAATATTTTACATAAATTAAGTCAAGTTTCAACTCCCTCCTACTTATAAATCAGTCAGCGATATCGATCCAACAACGATAAGATAGAAGTTTGTTACTTATGTCTGATTAATTTTTTTAGGAGCAATTTACGGCTATGAGAGATTTGTACATGAAGAATGGCCAAGGGTTTGTGCTTGTATATTCTATAACGGCGCAGTCAACATTTAATGATCTTCAAGATCTTCGAGAACAAATTCTCAGAGTGAAGGTAAATAACACATAATTGAAACTGAAATAAAGATACAAAAGTAGTAAACAATTATTACAACTTGCTTTAATTCAGCACAGTCTGCTAATTCTACAAAGGCATTATTATGTTCACATGTAACGATAAATCAAAATAGTTTCAAGTCAGTTGCCAATTTTTTTCTATGAAACAAATTCCTAGAAAATTGTGTCAGGTGGCAGAGAAATTGGACACTTGTTAGAAAAGCCTGCCAATTCTCTGAAAAATTATATCACTTGGAAGTGTCGCTCGGAGGGACCCCCCCTCCGAGCTGCACTGACGGCAATAAGACTTAAGTGTACAAATTTTCGGCAATACTTGGGAAATAACGGCAATAAGTGGGCAGTAACTTGGCAATAGCTTAGCCATCATGGCAATAAATTGGATATTAACGCCAATAAATCGGTGATCATGGAAGGCATTTGGGTATATTCTCCAATAAACAAAACACGTCATCTGAGAACAATTGGTATCAATGCTGTAAAAAAAATTTAACAATTTTTGGCTACTGAATGTTTTCTTTGGTCTCTGGTTTCTTCTAATATCAAGGAATCTTTTTCAAAAAATCAAAAGAACGGTTTTTTCTCACAAAAGAAGGTTTAGTTTCTAACTATAGATATGAAGTTCCCGTTAACGTCTTAATGCACAATTGGCGTGTTTGTGACGTTTGTAAAAGATATACTGTAAACCGAAGCATACAGTTTAACAGCGAATAACTGATCTACACTGAACAAGCCAGTGTTAAAACGAGATTGTGTATGTTTTAACCAGGAATTGTTACAAATCTGAAATTCTCAAAATGCTTAAACTATTATTTTTACATGGAAGATTTTCAGTACTTACACTATTTGAGTATCGTATAGCATGACAGCTATGCAGCTACGCCCTCGGTACAGTTTTACGAGTAGTCTGCTCTTGTAGTCACAGCTGGCGCGTAAAATGTTGATACAAAAACACATTTCAAGATATGATAAGTAGAATTGTGTATTTTATTTTATAATTTTAATCTAAAAATAGTTTTGGATTTATACCTTCTTCATGGGTAGAAGGGTTGGTATTTTCATTGATAAAAGCAACGGTTTATAAAGGTAGTAGTACTACTGCAAGTACTAACATTGTGAGCTACTGTAATCTATACCATCTCAGGAAAATAATTGAAAATGCATTGAAATTTGTGGCTATCATTGGCAAATTCGTCGGCAATAACGCCAGCAATAAATAGGCAATCAGTAGAGAATAATAGCAATAACACGACAATGACGTTGACAGTTACAGTAATCATTGGTAACCACGTCAACAATCAAGGCAATACGGCAATAGGTGTACAGAATTTTACCTAGTGAGACACCCCTCGGTGTCACTTAACCAAATTTTTCTGCCAGACAAATGCTTCATTCATCATCAGAAAGATGCATTAATTGATAAAAAGAAAATTTTTTTTGGTCGACAGACAGATTTTTGTGTAAACAAATTTACCTAACAAAATCAATTTACAGAGAAGGATTTTCTTGTCACAGAACTGGTTGACATAAAAATGTGTACAGTAAATCAATTCTGCTTGTTTGAATTTTTGCATCAAGCAAATAACTGCTATATTTGTTTGTCATTGGTTTTATAATTTTCTCTTTTTGAATTTCTGTTGTTTCTGCCTGAATTATTTTTCAGTATTTAATAGATTAATAACTGATTCATAATGTAACAGTCATATGTTCTGTTATGGTATATTACACCTGCTTTCTTTTTATGCACGTGATAAAGTATTAATGATGTGGTGCAGCACGTGCTAAGTTCCAAGGTTACAAAAATATAGCAATATCCTTGTGGTATTACACATATGTAATGAGTAATAACAGGTGTATGTAGTCCTTAAGATTGTGGAAGTATATTGATATTAAAGTCGCTTATAAATAATCAAGGGTATTTTTTTTGTATTGTTTAATAGATACAAACTTCTGTTTTACATTCCTACATCTTTAAAAAATCATATTTCAACACCTCTAGTTTCAATTTTCTTATAAATTGGTGAAAGTCAGAATTACAGTAACATCCTTTGTTTTTACTTGAATATTATATTCTACATGTGGCTTGTCATAATGAAAGTAGATTATGATAATGTAGGTTTTGATAGACAACCTGCTGTGTATTTTGTTATTTAATTAGCTTTTAATTTTCACATTTAGTCGGAGCTGATCTAATTAGTGAATATATGAATAAATTATTATAGTTGTAATATAACTTATCATGTTTTTCTGTTCTTTGTAGGACACTGATGATGTACCAATGGTACTGGTGGGCAATAAATGTGATTTGGAAGAAGAAAGAGTCGTAGGCAAAGATCAGGGTATTAACCTATCACGCCAGTTCAACTGTGCCTTCATGGAGACCTCTGCCAAAGCTAAAATAAATGTTAATGATGTAAGTGAACCTCTTTTTAATTTTTATCTATAAAATTGTTAGAGATTAGGATTTGAGAAGTATCTATTAACAACAAATTGTTTTGTTGGCTTTTATTTGAAGTTTTTCTAAAGTAAATGAATTTTCAATTTTAACATTGATTGTCAGTCTGTATAGACAGAAAATTCGATAAAATAAAAAAAATAGATTGTGTGGTGTGGAAGCCAAGGTCAACCAGAGCGAATTCCTGTGTTGAAGCCTTCCTTTTTGTTGCTTTTCGTCCTCGCAACATGATTTTGCTTTTACAAGACATACAAAAAGAGAAGCAGTTCGGTTTAAGATTAAATACAATAATCATTTTAATTGTGTATGTTTCTGTTTAAAATTTGATACAATGTAACATTATTTGCTTGTATCAGCAAGGTTTTGCAGTAATTTTAAAAAACTTTAAATGATATTTGTTTTAATTTGCAGATATTTTATGACCTAGTTCGACAAATCAACAAAAAGTCTCCGGAAAAGAAACAAAAGCAGAAAAAGAAATCTATTTGTGTACTTCTATAAGAACAAGAAACTAAAAAAGTTATTATTTCAAGACTATTATGTTGTATGAAAAAGTGTATAGGCATGAAGGCAAGTGCGGACCTGGAGCCTCATCACTATGACAGGGAATGCCCCTGTACAAAAAATTTTATTTAATATTTAATCTATATTTGTATTTGTAATTCTATTTTACAATATATGTTAGTTTGAAATTTTCAAATCAAGGTCTTATTGAATTTTAATCATAATCAATAATTTCTTTCCACAAATTATATTTTAAGACTCTACTGCCAGATAATCGGTGTCAAATAGGAGATAGCAATTTTGTGAGTCAGTGGCGTGCATTGTTTTCCGAGTCTGAGACTATCGATTGGACAATACTTCTTCGACCACAACATTTTTAGGGTGTTTTATATTCCTATAGTTTAAGCCTAGTTGAGGGGATGTAGTGTCCTCCGTTGCATATCCAGGACTCTGTGTGGTAGTTACATTAGTAACAAGCTGGAGTAAGCACTGGAGCACTCGTGTGGACTGTCTGGTGCTGACTGCCATTTACATTCTTCTAAATTGTCTGCACGATTGCTACAATGTATCGAATAATGCGTAATTAATAATAAAATAATTTTGTTGTTTTAGATGCAGAATTTTTATTGTAGGTAAATAAACCAATCATGTAAACATTGGTGCTTACTCCAATCAAGTGAGTAGATTAAGATGTAACTGAGACCAAGCTATAGTCTCGGTTGCTTGTGCAAGTATTCTCCGAGAATCTCAAATGTATCTTGTGTAATTGAAAAATATTTATTTTGTTTAAAAAAATAGTGCGAATTATGGTGTAATATTATGTAAATGTTTTTTATTTGAATATTAGTGTCTCAATTCGAAATTGTGATAACTTTTAATCCTGCTTTTGTATGTGTGGAGAACCGTTGCTCTCATTTCGCACCTGCCTCTTGCACAAATGGCGGTACCAAATAAAGCACATTCTTGCAATGCAATACCGCTTTCCAGTACTGTGGACGGTTGCATTAAATATAGTCTATATTTTCTAATTCACTGGATACTTTTTTTTTTAGATTCCATTCACAAGTACCTATATGTGTCAGTTAAAAAAGTTTCTTCCCGTTAAGCAATTAAGAAGAGTTGTATAAATCAATCTTGTTGTTTTTTAATATAAATGTATGTTAATGTATTGACGCTAAATATAATTAAAATTCAGTACATGCAATGTTTGTAAGTATCTTTGTTCACAACTCTTTATATACTATTGAAACTATGATTTTATTAAAACTATTTGTAATTTGCTCATTGTAGGCTGTTGCAAAGATGAAATGAAATTCATTTAAAAATAAAATATTACAAATATTTAACAAAATTAAACAGAAACTAATTTTATATAATTATTGTTTTCTTAACACTTGAACCACATTTTGCGCACATATGCAATACTTTACTTCATAGTTTTACACTCTAAATATTATTCTATAACAAGCGATGCTAATAATTCAGTGAAAACAAAGTAGAGTAAAAGAAAAACAATTGTTTTAATTTCGACTTTGTATTAAGACGACAACTTGCAGAACGTGTAAGTACGATTTTAAACCAACTTCAATTAAAATATTGGTCTTAGTTGGTACAAGGGTAAAACCTGACCAGTGTGGTCCTATTTTTGCAATGTAATAAGACAGTTGCAATCAAAAGGAAAAAATGTCATTTTCTACTGTATAAGAAATGAAGATGACCAAACAATTTTGCAGTTTTCTTTGACTGGTCTTTGTTTACCGCAATATGTATGGTGGTGTGTGTATTTCGATTCACAGTGACTAGCCGCCCGGTGGAGGCAGACTAACATTATATTCGTTTAAGGTCATCGTATAACGTGCTGCATAGTTTATCAGCAACTTAAAATTTTAAAAACAGATGATGTGGTGTTTATGTCTATAATCCATATCTAGTGTCTTATAAACGGATGCCGTGGTTCATCGGCAGAATGTTCGTACAGTGTTGTGAGGCATACGTGGTCGAGAACTTGAATCCTGTGTGGGTTACATTTCTGTTTTTTTGGTAATGGTGTACAAGGGTTAATATTTTCTTGAGATGTTTCTACTGGAATGCCTTGTAAGCTATTAGCGTGCAACCATGTGCATATTGTTGGCCTACTGACAGTCAAAACGCAAAAATGTGTACTTGCGAGCAAAAACAAGAATTTAGACTGCCGTTAAAGTACGCATATCATATTCTACAATGATGTTTTACCTGCAAAATTTTGCCAACCGGCACCGGCATTTTACACTGCTTTTAAAAAATGTAGAAGTGTACATTGTTCTGGACAAAACTAACATTTTTCTAGTATCTTAAAGAAATGATAAATAGAAAAATTTATTTTTATTTAAATAGTAAAAGGGTGTGTCTGCTTTGTATTCTCGCCAGAATAATTGACACAATAGACTACAATGGTGGTTGACTATTCTATTCAATAAAATAAGGAAGGTGTTCACAATAGCAGTTAAACTGCAAAGCTGTTTGAATACCTATTATTCTGTGTAATTATTGTTTTAAGATTACATTAATACAAGTTGAAACACTTGCACAATAAAGGTGTGATGTACTGAAATTCAGTCCGAAGTCGCATCAGATGTAATTAATTTAAAGAAGTCTGGGTCGAATTAGATTGAATAAGTAAACTTTGCCACAAGGTTCAAATGACGATCCACATATTTAATTTTATCCGAGATACGACAGTTCTGCATGTGCATTATGCAAAATTAGAGATTTCAGATAGTTCGTAAAATACTAGAATATTTATGTAGCATTGAATCAGATAGAATAGATCTTTGATGAGGATTGAATAACTGACCAATTCAATTAAGAATACGGTAGGTAATAAGTAATCACTTATTGAAAAATTTCCATCGCTATTACACAGTTCACAGCAAATATTCTATCGAAAAGCTAAAGTTTTTTATAATATTCTAAGCTGTACTTAGTTTCATAAAGTGTTTGTGTTACTTAAATGCATTAGAATATTTTGCAAAAATATAACTTTAATCAAATTTATACTTTCAACATTGTCTTTTTTACATTAAACACGTTTTGTAGAATATTGTAGAAGTAGAGAGCGCATTAAGTCTACGCTGAAATACGCAGCAGGTAGTAAACATAATTATAGTGTACTTTGTAATGGGATTGTTGTAACTACTGTGGGAAGGGTTGGAACATATGCGTACAATAACCTAGAGATGCTGTTCCAAGGTGTCTCACTTTTTCTCTAAGGTAGTTATGTTACACAACGTGGTGTAATTTAAAATCAACAATATAATTACAATGAATCATAAATTCAAATTGTTTTAATGTACAAATTTTAATTTACTCTGTTATGTAACCTGAAGGACAAAATTTTATGGTATAAAAATTACTCTTAAAATATAGAAAATTCTTGCAGTCTTGAAAACAGTTTTTATTTCAGTAGTGTAAGTGTAATATTATTAAATATTTAAACCTAATGAGTTTTATGTTGTTACATTATCAGTAACATACAGTATTGTAAGTAATATTATTAAATATTTAAAACCTAATGAGTTTTATGTTGTTACATTATCCCCGTAAATTGTAAACTAAATATTACACGTAACTTTTGCAAGATAAATATACCTATGATTTTTAATAAATTGCACCTGGGGCCTTGCAGTCTTGAAAATAGTTTTTATTTCAATTTTGTAAGTGCAATATTAAATATTTAAAACATTGAGTTTTATGTTGTTATATTATCTCTGTAATTGTAAACTAAATACTAAGTAACTTTTGCAAGATAATTATATGATTTTGAATAAATTGCACCTGGGCAAATTGCAACAGGTCAACAAAATCAGGTTGTTAACCTCGTTTTTGCGACATTTTAGTAACAAAATGCATTTGCAGAAGGTATTTTACATTTTGACTTTATCTATTGCATCTAAGCAAGCAGATTCTTAGGAATAATAAGTCAATAGTTGTAGGTACGACGGTAGGTACGTACCTACAACAATATTTGTAGGTTGGTACAAAAATTAACTAAGCAATATATACTTATTGTATAATTAACATTATAAATATATGTTTAAGAAGTTATTTTACTACAATTTGTTTAAACCTAATATTTCACTAAAAAAATTTTAAACATGTTTACTAAAAGTCTCTTTTTTTTTTGTAATATGCGCCTTCAAGCGACAATTTTTTTTAAGTAGACTGCTTTAAACACGAAATTGCATACAGCAGGTCTGTGCAACTTGCGGGCATGTGGCCTGGAGATACGTTTTTTGCAGACTGAGGTTAAAAAAATTATACTGTAAAAGTTATTTATGGACATTTAATGGAAAATTCCTAATTTATCCAATTCACTGCAACACTTATTATACAAAAAATAGAATGGTATGTTAAAGGCCTATATTTTCAAAAAAAAAACAGTGGTAAAAACTTTACATATAAATAATAGTCCGCAGGTGTCGCAAATATTGCAAAGTGAAAAAGGTTGCTTGCACAGGATAGCATAGATAATAATAATCTATAACTTAAAATCAATGAGTTTTATTTACTTAAAATATTTTTCATAGCTAGGATACTTTTCATGAAAGTCCGATATTATAGAAGTAAATGCACGATACTCTTTTAAATTAAGCAAAGTATTTAAAATACTGCAGTAAAATCGCAAACAATATCTTATCGACGTATGTACCTATACTCAGTTATGAATAATCTTTCTTCACTTTTCTAAACCTTATTCCTCTGTTGATCTTTAGATCTTCATTAAGGTTAAAGTTTCTTATTTTTGAGAATTTCAATATAATTTTGAGTTCTCTACTTTCCGTGAATCATTTCTTGAATTTTTTAACAGTTTCATTTCAATTTTAAAGAAAAATTATCTAAGTGACAAGAATCTGTGCAATTTTGAGTACCTATTCTGAAGATTTAAATTCAAAAACATTTAAAACAAATTGACGGTTGGATTTGTTTTGGGAAAAAAGTAAAACTTCATGCAAACAGAAAAATGAACCACAATAGCCTGTTTTATAATTATATGGATCTGTTCTAGGAATAAGTTACAATTTTTTCATTATGAAAAACATGCTGACACATATTGCTGCGGCTGTTAACAGGCGCGATTTAAATCTTACGTAGCAGATTATAATTGACGTTGTTGTTTATTTCTAGTAAAGCTTTAGCACTTCATGTTGGAAAATGCAATGTTGAATTAATATTACTAAACTTTGTCTTAATGATTGTACAGTTTAGATGGGAGGAATAGTATCGAAAATGAATTTTTTATCAAGTTGGAAGTACAGAACAAACCATTAGTAAAATAAATACCTGTTAGTTATTAATTATTGTTTTATTCACGTTTGTATCTTTATTAGAATATTTATAACAAGTTATGGAAAAAGAAATTATTGACTAGTTCTAGTAGGTGAAAACAAAAGCTTCTGGAAAAGCTTACAAACCAAATCAATATACATAAATTACAGTCAACGCGAACAGTATCTAGGCAAAAAAGATAAAAGTAGTATACATGTCTGGAAATCATTTTGTTCTATTTGTATTTCATGTATATACAACTTATACCCAGACAGTTTCTATTATTTACCGACATAAGCTGGTAGGAAGACAACGTTGACGTTTCTCACAAAATTCCAAAGCTCCTGGGCAATTAAATCGACGCTGGTTCCATTCACCAAAGTTTTGTAATCCTCCGCACATTTGGGTATCACAGGGCACCTTATTGTGGTGTTCTATCTCCTCTTTTTCCGGATATCCGTCAATCTGTTTGACGCACCGTTGATATTCCATTACGTCACACATCCGTTTGAACTTGTTGAAGGCTGTATTAGGTGGGCAAGCATAGCTCTGCACCACTGTCGTAGACGAGTTGCAAAGGAAATAGCGTGTACAATCATTCGGATTAGGTAAGCGTACTCCGCTCAAGCAAGATTTACCATAAAAGGCATTAGTATGTGGAAAAGAGGAAATGCGGTTATTCGGTAAAGTAAAATGATGTTCGCTAGAAAGTTCAGTAATCGAATTTTCAGATTGTTTAAAATTGAGTTGGGGTTTCCTTGTGGTTGTTACCGGAATTAAGATAGGGCTTTTCTTCACGTACTCCCCTCTGTTCATGAAACTACTGTTGGTTAAATACTTCTGAAACAGAGCGGAAACAAGATGTTCCGTACTCGTGTAGGTTAGTGGGTTTGAAATAAATGGCGCAGTGCTAAGGTTTTGGTTTGAGTGCTTTAAAGTATCTATTGCTAACAAGTTTAGATTAGTTCCCGACTGCTTATTAGAAGGAGGTGTTTGCATTATTAGTTGTGCTGTTATTTTATTTAACTGCGTCGGGAGTAAGTTTATTTCGTATTCAGGAGAATCTGGGGACTTGTAAGGGAGTTGGGTATTCCGAGAAGGGTTTGAATGATGGGGCGGTTTTTGCGGTAGGGCTGAATACACGACTGGCGTAACTTTCTCGTATGTAGTTTCAGATGGAGGAGCAACCGACGTCGGACTGGCTTTCAGACTATTAATTAATTGCGTTAAACGATGCATTTGATCACCGATTTGATCTATTGGTGTGTTATTCACCACCGACAAAGGAACCCGATCCTGTTCCATTGCGTTTAGAACACTATTTGCCGGGTTATATGTTGCTCCAAAATTGACGTGACTTTCAGTGGTAGTTTCAAACTCTTCCGACTTTTTTTGTGCTTGTGTATCATCCATGGTAGTTACTTCTAAATTGGTAGACGTTTTGCTTTCTTCTTCCTCCTCTTCTTCCACTTCTTCTTCTTCTTCTTCATCTAAATCGTTATAAAAAGGCAAATCAAATATATCTTGATGATCTTGTTGACAATTCCAGTCTTTTCCAGGAAGAACGCATCTCTTCAAAGTTGGTTGAAATACCTTGCATAAAGAGAATTTTAATTAATATATTAACTCAATTTGTTGCATGTAATATATGTTTTACTTTGTGGAACGGAATGTGTGTGTATCTTTCTTTTTTGTGCGTTTAACGTGATCTCAAATACTGCTTGTTGTATTGTGAGGTTTATTAGGTTTATTACGAAAAAAGTTTTGTTGATGTAACTGTCTTATTTGTATACGTCTATTACAAGAGCCTGCAAACGTATACACAAGGTGCTGCAAAGTTACAACGACAAACTTTATCGACCAGAGGCGTAGATGTGTTCGACGTATCTCTGAACGTATTGTTTGCACACTTAAGATTTTCTAACTTTTATTTAACATTTTTATTCTTTATACAAAAGTATGAAAAAAAAAAGATATTCTTGTTAAAAGTAACTGGATCCAACAGTTTTCAAAATAATGCAATTTTTGGGAAAAGTCAAGTTGCCATGAAGGTCTGAGTGTACCCTCAAAAAGCAGATATAATTTAAACTTTAGAGCAAGTTCTGCACTCAAAGCAATACAAAAAAAAGTACCAATAAACATAGGCACAAAAAGCTTCCTTACAGTCTCTGAAAGAGGGAACAGTTTCGACTGAGTTGCACCTAGCAACTTCATAAAGTGTTTATTAAACTTTATTTATGGTTTTAGTGTGTGGAAGTTGCCCTCGAATTTTGTTCAAGTTATTTTTGCTTTTTGATGATACCCTCAGACCTTCATAGCGACTCAATTTTTCACAAAAAATGAATTATTTTGAAAACCGGTCGATTCAGAGATTTCCTACACGTAAATCTTTTATGTATATTTAAGTCAAAAGTTAGAAGATCTTAAGTGTAAAAAGTACTTTAAGAGATGCGTCGAGCACTCTCCACATCTACGCTCCTGGTCAATGAATTTGAACGTATAACCTAAATAAGTGAAATTATAAATCATTCCTAGTGGACCCGTACAAAAACTGAATCGAATATTTGAATCTATGGCGGGGACTTTAATAAAAACGCGATTAAACTGTTTCAGCTTGAAGAGGCTGTAACTCTGTAATAAATCAGTTTAAAACATGCATTTATCGTTTTTTTTCTCTTCAAATGATCTAAGAAATTACATACTCAAGTTTGTCGGGTAATTTCACAACACCCTGTATACTGGGTTTTGGGAAAAATTTATGAATAGTATTAAATGTTAAAGAGATTTTTCTCATGTAGTTTTTATCATGAAAATGTTATATTCCAGGGCACTAGGGCACTACAATTAGTGTCTGTGTGACTGTGGGTGAGTACGTTCGTTCGATTGTTCCCTTTTATCACCGGATATCCGGACCTGTTGTCCGCGAACGGCAGGTCCGATTGTAATCAAATATTAAATGCGACAGTATATACCCCCCTGCATGGGTGTCGGTAAGTAGGTGGTCAGACGGGGGTTGTTCCTTCTCCCCCTGGAGATTTTGACGCCTATTGACGATTTAAACGAATTTTGGAAAAAAACAAGACTTGCAAGCTTGCCCTTGATGATAACATTTTGTTTTAAAAGGAAATAAACCATACTTGCTTTTGGAATATCTGCTGTTTTTGTTACTGGTTTTCAGTGGCGTAAAAAGGGTGGGATATCTCCATTCTGCTTATAAATGTCAACCTTTGCCACCAAAATGTATAATGGATACCAATGCCTTTCTGGGGAAGGCGAGGCATGAGCTTTTAAAAAATTCCAAACCATAAGCAAAATACATTGTTTGTTTGGTATTAACTTTTTCAAAAATCAAAAATTTGAGAATGAGAAAACAAACTGGTAGAAAACCGTGGTGTGGAAATAAATCTAATGTTTGCATTTTTTGCGATCTCCGAGTTTAAACTAGGGATGCGATGAGTTATGACAAATTAATTATTTAATTTTACCTTAATGACTTTGACGACCTTTATTTTTGTTGCTAAAAAATTGTTAATTGGCTTATAAAAAAAGTGCTTAATATATGAAAATTGTGTTAATGATATTTTCTCATTTGATTTGTTGAAAGACGATTTTGCCACAATTTTAAAATTCAATCCTTTAAATTTGAACATAGATAATAATTTCCGAACAAAAATATTGTAAATAATATTAGAAATCACAGTAGTGGCAATTTTTATTCTTATTTTTGTGAAGTTAAGTGTGTTTTCAGCAAAACGGTTGAAGTGTATTTTAAGCAACGTATACAAATTTATCCAGCATATCATTGTTTTGCTTCATGTTTACGCCGTTCTGTTTTCAATGTTGTATAGGTACACGCTTTAGGGATTATATTCCAACATTTCTAAAACTACGTACAATCAAAAGGGAACAAATTCCACTTGTCAGGTGCGGTGTGCATTATTTTCACCTCTGTTGTAAAATTCCATCATGATTTGGTCATTGTGTACAAGGTTTGAAATACTTCGCGTGAATTAATAAACATTTCGAATGGGGTAGCGCGCTTGATGGGGGATGAGCAGGAATAAAAAAATATTGAAAACGAAATTGGCACCTAGTTATTAAGACATTTATCATTTTCGATGGAAGCGAGCTATAATCGAAAAATCAAATCCGTTTTTGCTGGGACGTGGCTTAATTCTTTTATAAATGAAATATAATTAATGTCAGTTTGTACAAGACATTTTTCATTGCCAGCATCGCTATATTTGAAATTACCTCTAAAGTAGGAAATAAATAAAAATTTTGTAGTAATAGTCTTACGGTTGAAAATCGATGCAAATTGGTAACATCCCCACGTTCTAGGACTTAAGGCCGTCTATGGCTATAATAATAATAATAATAATAAACTTTTTGCTGCAATAGATTTTGAAAAATAAACTCGTTCAGTACTCACATGCTGTAGCAACTTTCATCGGTAAACGCAAACCTACTAAAGTTAAGCAACTTTTCTGTAAAATTAAAATTAATATCTGTGATCACTTTTTTCCTTCTTCCAATGTATTTTCGCATAGGGTTAGAATTTGCGATTGAGGGTTGATATACATAAAAAAGATCCTTGTTAGAATAAAAAATAATTATAGGATAAGTTATTTTTATTATTCAAAATTATTACGTCGGCAGCTATGTCTAAAATATAAAAAAAAATTGCAATTACGTCACGTCTGCTGACATCAATAATGCTGCAGTAAGGTAATTTCTCTTAGCTCAAGGTAGAGGGGTAACTTTTAAACCCGCTAAATTAGTGTAATTTTAACTCAAATTCCTTAATTAGGGGATCTTTAATTATTTACCTCCCGTGGCACAAACTTCTCCGTTTTTTCTTCTTTTTTCCTGAAATATGTAATGGAATTGCAGTTTTTTTATGGATATCCGTTAAAGGTAACCACATCCGTGCAGATTTCTATACACGTAGTAGGTTGCGTTTCTGAGTCTCCTCATTTTGTACGATCGCGTGCTATAAGGCAGAATTCCAATTGTCATTTATGCATTCATTTAAGCAAGTATTATGTTTCGTAAAAATAGCTCGTCACATTAATCATGTTATGTTCAAGTTAGTATAAAAAATGCATTATTGAATTTTTAGAGAAAAACTTTACTAAAATTGTGACAGAGGATGGACCTGTAGAAGGGTATTGCGGATTCATCTTTTCTGAATAAAACATTCTCATATATTTTCCGTGCGTTTTGTGTTATCATATCAGTTTGAGGGTAGGTATTGATTTTCGTGCTAATATTTTATACACTATCTCCTAATTCCCCAGTGAACAAATCGAATTCGTCTGCGTTGCATTGAAGACGATGTAATATAAGCTAAGGTTTCACCTTCTTTTTCGAATAAAATGTGAAAAATAAAATAGCACCTCGTATTCATGTCATGATGAAAAGATTTTTTTATTACATCATTTAAAGTACGTACGGTTTTCAGTACCGCTGTACTAAGTAAAGACAAAGCGGGGTGACATACATTTGCAGCAGATTTTTAATGGTGTTTACATTATATTCCTCGTTAGGTTCACATCGACTTCAGTTTTCAGAAATTAAGTAGGTAACTTGGGATTATTCCATTGCCGTTCTTGTTAGTGAAACGTCAAACATTCGCTTTATTAATAGCAAACATTATTGGAGGGTTCCACGGATTGTGGAACAATTCAGATTTCTATTTTTAACACTAGAAACAAGAAAATATGTCATATTTTTAGAATAGTTTGAAATTTATGGAAAATCTATGGAACGCTATTATACTTTTTAACCTGAATTACGCAAAATAAAATTTTAATTTTGCTAAGCCGCTGTCTTTACGATTCCGACATTTAAGAAATGATTTTCAGACGCCAAAAAAGTTAATTTTTGGCTATTTTAAAAACAAATTTTAACGTCACAAAATTTATTTTAGACTTTTATAAATGATTTTTAGCCATCCAAAAATCAATTATTTTTTAACGTGAAAAGATGTTTAATAAAAAGTAAAACGGCGTCCTATAAAAATCGGAATAAAATTATAACGAAAGCATATGAAACGCTCTTTTACTTTTGTGTTCTGAATTATAGAAAACAGAATTACATTTTTCTCAAACCGCCAAATAACTTCTGACGTCAAAAATTAAATTTTACGCGTCAAATATGGATTTCAGAAGTCGGAAAATTGTTTTGATGCCATAAATGAATTTTTTACGCTCTATTTAAATTGTAATCGAATTTAAAACGTTAGAAATTCATTAATCGACGTCAAAATCCATTTTATGACGTCAAAAAATCATCTCTTGACGTCTGAAAACCGTTCAAGCAATTTGAAATAAAAAAATAAAGAACGAAAACATTATTCGTAAACTATAAAAAATACTGACGTCAAAAAATAAATTTTTGACAGTCCTTGAGATTGAACGTTTAAATATTCTTTGGTATAAAATTAAACTTGTATAAACGCAGCAAAGAATTCACTCTTAAGAAAACTTAATTCAATTGAGGGCAAAAAATTTGGTAAAACTTTTCCTACGTGAATAGATGATTTTTTACGGAAAAAATTCAATTTTTGAAATCAAAAATGGTTCATTGGAGGCCAATAAACATATTTTTGACGTCAAAAGATCGTTTATTGACTACAAATGATTTTTTGACGTCAGAAAAATTGTTTACTTTTGACAAAAAATCAAATCCGTTTTATTTACTGGTAAAAATTGATTCGATTTGAGACGTCAAAAAATAATATTTATTGCCGTGACGAAAGCATTTCTTGATGTCAAAGTTATATTTTCTAAGGAAAAAATGTTTTTTGACGTTAATAACTGGTAAAAAGAAGGAAAACGGCGTTATATAAGAGTATAAATTTATTTACCCTAGGAAATTGAATACTTTTGTATCTACTTTTTATAATTTAAGTCCGTTCTTAGTCACAATCTTAAAAACTGATTGAAAATGCCTGTATTTAAGCGAACTTATTTACAAATTTGGTGTTATCATTCAGCATAATTATTTTATATAGTTATGAAGTTACTTGAAAACACGTAAAAATAATCCAAACACTTAAAGACAAGGGAATTTAACTAAATTACTTCACATATACCAAGACATCTGTAAAATTACCTGTGTTCTAATTACTTGAAGTAACTTGAAAATAGTTTGAAATTACCGTAAACTAAGTAAAATCACTGAACTGCTCAAAATCACCTAAAATTGATTTGAAATTGTACGAGGTAATCATTTACCGACTCAGGATGTTTTTTGTAAAATAGAAACATTAAAAACGCTAATACGGCTCAGTGCATTTTGTTGCTAGTTTGGCAAGTTACCCATTCATGATAAAAATTAAATGATTCTCTTCGTGACGCTAAGCGTCGCGACGTCGCGTCGTATGTAATTGTCGCTCCACCAATATATCCCTCTTTGTAAACATCATTAAAAATTCTTTTAATTCTGAGAAGAATTTTATTAAATAAAAATTCGCTTTTTAATTTAGGTACTTAGAAATTAGAAGCAGATATATTTTAAAATAATTTGTATAGCATAAAATTATTATGAGAAAGAAAACTTACTTTTAGGTGGCATAAATTCTATCATTATTCGTTATTTATTAGGCCGTGTAAACAAATAAAAACATGAAGGACTTTTTAAAAGTTCAAAATTAACTTTTCTTCTTCGAAAGAGTATATGTTGCTTATAATTTGTTACACAGTAAAGAGAAAAATCTGTGTAGAAAGAAATTCGTCGCGCAATAAGACAAGGAAGGGGGCAACTGATTTTACTTATTTTAATTGTTTTGAAATTTTCAGCTTTTATTAATTCTGTCTTGCAAAAAATTTCTAAACCACCGACATCGTAAAGATAAACATTAAATGTTTTTTAAAATATGTAAATTGCAAAAACGAGTATTGCATTTATAATTGTTTAATTGTTTTTTGTCCTATTAAAAATAAAAAAAAATGAAGAATTTTATAATTATAACGTTGTTCATTTGACCGACTGTTAGATTTCTAAGAAAATAAGCTATATAGGCAATTCTCTATACCTCGCTGTCAGTGCGTGACGTCAGCTATAATAATGCAGATTTAGTAATCTTGCTCGGACCATAACTTATCCAAGTCCAAAAATTTTCGTGAGCCAGAATGTTTTCTAATCACAAATAATTGAAATTTACATTTTCTGCAGTAGCTATCTAAATCGTTAATTCTTCAACAAAAAAATTAGAGACAAAATATAAAATTTTCTAAAAACTAACATTAGAATTTGGTTCAACTAGTCAAAACGAGTAATTCTTTTTAAGCAGAAGTTATTCATTGTTTTCCGTTATATATATAGAGGGGTACCAATTTTGATTTTCAAAAATTCATGGAAGGTACTACAGTAAAATTATAGTATTTAACAAAAACCCAAATTGTAGCCCATGTTCATTTTTATAAGACCACAAAGTTTTAAAAATACCGTATGGCCAGTTTTTGAGAAATAATATTTTGTAAATTTTAAATATTTGGAATTTATATTTTCTACAGTAGCTCCACCAAATATAAAAGTATTTAAAACTAACATGAGATTCTGGTTCTACTACTTGTGATGAGCAATTCTGCCCAAGGAAAAAATTCTTATCGGACCCTGTTTAATAAATAAAGGGGTGCCCATTTTTGATTTTTAAAAACCATAGAAAGCGCTATAGTGAAATTATATCTTTTAGCAAAAGACCAAATTGTAGCCAATTTTTGGTTCTAGCAGCTTATAAGACTTGCATAGTCAGTTTTTGAAAAATATTTTTTTTAATTTTTAAAATTTTGGAGAACCGCCATTGCGATTGTTTTCCGATTTTTAAAATTAATTTTGTTTCATTGTATATGTAACTACAAAGGGTTTAAAAAAAAATAGTAGCTGATTGCGATCAGATAACTACTTTTTGAGTAAATGAGCGTTAAAGTCGAGATAAGAAATTCGATCAAAATGTTTTTATTCGCCTTAAGTTCTTTTCTCAGATCCTGTGTTTGAAGTTCCATAATTTAACTTTGGAAAAAACCGCTACCGAAAATCATGTCCAACTTCCGCTTTCGATTTCTGATTTTTTGAAAAACCTAATCAGAACTACAATTTTTATTATATCTTTTCATTTAAAATTTCGTCAAAATCGGTTCAGTACTTTCGCCTTTAGACACACATTCCCACCCACCCTCCTACAGACAGACTTTTTTAAAACCACTTTTTTGGATTTTTTGAGCCCCAAAACGTGTATTTCCTTTAAAATCCGAATTTCGAAAATGAATCAATTCTTTTCTATATCAAAGTTATGGGATAGTAAAAATGGAACGTCGCTAAATGATTACTCTTTACATTTTTGTAAAACATTTGCTATAATTATTTACGTAATTTTTTTGCCATTAAAAGTGCCAATATAATGTTTTTGAAAGAAATTGCTACGCAACTTTAATTTGAAATTGATAATATATAGTTTTTGTTTTAAGGAATCTCAAGCAGGCAAAAACTCCAATAAATATTTTTCCTTTTTTGTTGGGAGCGCTTTTTAATTTTTTCGAGTCGAAAAGAAAACAAGAAGTCAGTTGTCTTGGGGTTAAAATACGTTTCAGGGGCGCGGTAATGTATTATCTCAATACTAGGGACTCTAAGCGCGAAAGATCAGGAAAATTGTCTTTTCTGCGCCGTTTCTTTCCAAGGCAAACTGTCATAGGCCTCCAGTGTTCAGAACTTTACGAGATTGTCGATGGAGTAGCTGCATGCTAGTTATTTGGGCGTTGTTATTAATGACTATTTACGGGGGTAATTTAAAGTCAAATATTATCAGCTCACATCTCCTTACCCTTCTCAAAGAATATTTTAAGCAAAAAATATATTATCAAGGCAGTGGGAGCTTTGAGGGTTATGAATTTTGTATTTTTACATAAAAGTAGGAAATTTTAAAGCAATTTCCAAGATTAGATAAATTAAATGACGGTACTGGACAAGGTTGTGTCATGGAAAAA
Source organism: Ctenicera cuprea (assembly GCA_958336395.1). NCBI lineage: Eukaryota > Metazoa > Arthropoda > Insecta > Coleoptera > Elateridae > Ctenicera > Ctenicera cuprea. The sequence continues at coordinate 11,141,682 of OY284496.1, read as the reverse complement.
ATACTCTTATCAACTAAAGGCGTTGCACTTCTTGTGGCGGTAGGCCGCAGGCTGCTAGTACTATCTGCATAATTTATTTTTTTGACGTGGATAGTGGCTAATGTAATAACTTTTGTAGCTTTATCTTTTTAAACACTGTGCTACTATGACGACAGGGAATTTAAAATTTATCTGCTATCTGTTATTGGTAGTCGAACCGAAAAGCTTTGCATGCACGTAAAATAGAATTGCAAAGTATCCCACAAAAGGCTATTATTGTCGCTATAAGTTGTTATGGTTTTATCTTTTTCTATTCGCTTTCGAATCGATGTTCGCCAACGCAGTTAAACCACTATTTACAGTGTAAAATTGACGGGCTATTTTAGATATATACTAGGTGTAAAATTTGAAAGTCACATTATTTAAAATAATGGAATTTTAGAGAAAATTGAATATAAATCAATGATCTACAGAAGAAAACAACTTAAGATTATTATTATTAAATAAAATCAATAACTAATAACAATTAGTAATTTTTATTTTATATTAATTAAAGGATTAACTTATAATTTGTTTTTATAACAAACGCATTGTATAATTGATTTTTAAAGTGTTGTAATTTTTCCCGGAGCACCAACTACTAGGGTTATATGCAAACACAAACATACACAAACACCCAGAGTCACCCTATTCTCGACTCGAACCAAAGCACATTTGATATTTTCAACATTGCACAAAAACAGAACAGAGAAATATAACACAAAATAATTTGCTTTCATGACAACGATTTATGTTCCGTATTTTCATTCATAAATAATAATTTTCATATTGCTAGTAATTAATCAATTAATATAAAAGCCAAAAATACCATACGAAAATTAATAATAAACTGTATATACATTTAGAGGTAACAAAAAAAATTATAGTAGCAATTTTGCCTGGCAGACATTTGAGCTCTGATTAATTAAAATTACTGTTTGTTTTTATGTTTCTTAAATGACACACACGACTCTTAAATTATTTTTTAGTCTTTAGTTACGAATTTAGAATTAAAATTTATATTTTAGTTTTCCTTTTTTTTTATTATTATCGTTCATTATGCTTTTCGCAGAAAAATACGAATCCGAAATTATTTAGAACCTAAATTCTGTGGGTTTTCGGCAATGGGAACCAAATATAGCCTCATGGTTAGATTTCGCAATTCGGTTGTCGTTTAGTAGATTCTCCAGCGTAAGAAACAGGAATGTGGAATTACTCGAAGTTTGCACCTGGGACCCGTGGGTTTTGGATTACAGGAACTGAAATCCGCTACCGGTCTAAAGTCTACTTAATGGATATAGTTTAATACAGCGTTTCTCAAAATGTTCACACTTGTAACCCTTTAAGTTTTCCACAATCAAGTGCGCATTTAAGAATCATTAGGGATACAATTAAAATCACTTTAACAAACTCTGGATATAATATTATGGTATTAAGGAATTGCTACATAAAAATTAGTTTTTGGTTCAGTTTTGCCCGTTTGCCGTGTAGAAAAAAGTAACAAAAATAGATTCACATCTTAAACACGAGCTTCTCGTAATTTTTTGCTTATTAAGGCATTTCTGTCAGTGATTTCTGTACCAAGTGTTTTTTGGTTGATATACATTTAATTAATTATATTTTGATCCTATTTCTTGGATACGTTCACGTTTGCCTGATAAAATTTTAGATAAGATAATTTCTACATTTTGTGCCTTTTCAACGGAGTTATTTCAATTTTTGTAGCAAATGGTGGAGGCGCCGCAGCTTATACGGCAAGTTTTTATTTTAATTGGTAGGCTATTCGTTACTGTTGCTTTATAATCATCAACTTTTATTCAAATTTAACCCAAGTGTTTTTAGACTAATGTGGTAAACATGCCATCAATAAGAGTTGAACGATGGTTAAGTGTATATTTAAAAAATATTTCGTAAAGGTTCGTTTCCGTTAAATTTCACAATAACATGCTGAAAAATTTTTTTCAGAGTCGTTTTGTTAAATTTTGTTTTAGTAGATTAAAATTGGATAAAATACACACAACACAGCAATTCGTGGAAGCGCAAGGTTTTATATAGCAACTTTTTTATGTTAATTTTTTAGAATACGTATTAGTAAACGCATCTTTATTATAATATGATTCTCAAGAAATGTCAAGACTTTTAGCATTTGTATTTGTATTTGGTTCTTAAACAAGCAGTTCCTAAACGTTTCCTTAACACAGTAAAAAAATGGGCAAAGTAACTCGGCTCTACTTTTTCGTAAATGGTTTTTTATTTTTATATTTTCAAAAGTACGTTGTTTTATAACAGGAAAAGGATAAACGCTAGTACAAACATTAAACTTAATTTGATGAAACAATCAGATTAGGAAATCAACAAGAATGGATATACACCTGGTGTAAACGAAACGTGGTTCGCCCCTTTGTTGTCTTTGTTTAATAATATTAAACAGATAGAATTATTTGGAGTGAGTAATAAACACATGAATTGCTAATAGTTGATGTATGTTTCAATTGTTTGCGCTTCCGGTTTCACCGGATATGATCCTCGATTTCTTATTCTAAATGGGACACCCTGTATATTTTGACATTTTTGGAATCAAAATAAAATTTAACGTATGATGATACATTTTAAATCAATTCATTCCCAAGAGAGGTTCTGATTCCAAAAATGTGAAAATATACAGGGTATCCCATTTAAAATAAGGAATCTGGGAACATTTCTGTTGAAACCATACATTTTTGGAATTATAATAAAATTCTGCGTATGATGGTACATTTTAAATATTTTTTTGCCAAGAGAGATCTGATTTTAAAATATTAAAATATACAGAGTATCTCATTTAAAATAAAAAATCTGTGAACATTTCCGTTAAAACCAGACATTTTTGGAATCATAATAAAAGTTTACATATTATAGTACATTTTAAATATTTTTTTGCCAAGAGTGATCTGATTTTAAAATATTAAAATATACAGGGTATCTTATTTAAAATAAGAAATCTGGGATCATTTCGGGTGAAACGGGACATTTTTGGATTTAGAAAAAATTCTACGTACCATGGTACATTTTAAATATTTTTTTTGCCAAGAATGATCTTATTAAAATATTAAAATATACAGGGTATCTCATTTAAAATAAGAAATTTGGGATCATTTCGAGTGAAACTGGACATTTTTGGAATTAGAAAAAATTCTACGTATGATGGTACATTTTAAATAACTTGTTTCGCTAAGAGTGATTCTGATTTCTAAAATATTAAAATATACAGGTTATCCCATTTAAAATAAGAAATCTTGGATTATTTCCGGTGAAATCGGAAGCGCAAAAAATTGAATTTATTTCAATTAATAGGGATTTGTGTGATTATTAATAACTCCAAATTTCATTTGCTTAAATTAATAAATACAGAAAGAAAGGGGTGAGCCACGTTTCGTATATACCCGGTATATACATATATAGAACCATAGTAAAGACGCCAATTACAAATGGTGCTTAATAGCGACATTTTTTAATATAATACAATGTTGAAAGTAGTAAAATAAAGAACACAAAGTCTTCCCCATAAATTTTTATTTTTTAATTTTAATCTAAGTTGACGCTACATGTTTCTTTACGTTGATTTGTATGTGATCTACATCGTTTCACTTTCTAAACTTTGGAGACATATTTAGTTTTTTGGAGACTATGTCTCCCGTATCAAGGTGTAAGTGTGAGAACATGTTGTTCCACCCATTCTGCGTGTTTTAACGATAAGTTGCTACTTATAATAATTTGATAGAATCTATCTGTGTTAACCTAAAATTTTTTTCCTTATGTGGTAAGTTTCTATGTCTTTATTATATTATATGTCACTATGTTATTTCTTCTCTTCAGATTTTTTAAAACAGTTGTAAGTCAGCCTGATGATGAGGTTCACCCGAAACATGAAGCGCTTTATCCGTCAACTTAGATTAAAATTAAAAAATTAAAATTTAATTTGAAGGAAAAAAAATGGCATCTACGTCACAAAATTCATAATACAATGTACTAATTTTAAAATTTTACAAATTTATACGGGGCGTTATCGAGAAATTTTATGGTCGTGGAAAATTTAAATAATAGCCCATGCCAAGCTCTATTAACTTAAATTGGAAATTGTTTTTAGCTACTGTATTAAATTTTATTCGTTAACTTATTTTTGGACAAACAAGAGTTAATATAAAAATTTTCAAAAAATCGTAGCAGCAGATATATTGAACGTAGTGATTTGTAAAAAGCATTCGATTAGTTTTAAAAGGTCTTTTCTTAGATATTGCGGAACGAACAAACGTACCCTTACCCAGACAGAAATTTTCTAAAAAGAAAACTTTTTTTGTTAAAGTTTCTAAACCGAAAATCAATGCTTTCTTATAGTGAAAGTAAAAGAGAGTAAAAACAATAAATTTTCGATAGAGTCAACGATTGTGATTTATGTCTTACATAATTTGATTTGTCAGGGTATCAAAATATACCACCGTTTGGGGACCAGTTATAAGCAGTTATGAGGTGTCTGACATTTATCATCCGAAAAATAAACCGTTGGTCAAGCTTTGTATTCTATGGAAGAGATGCTAAATTTCTTTTCGATAAGAAGTAAAACTCGCATCAAACGAGTTTTCCAATAATATTTCGAGATTCCCAGTGGGACGTCTAAAGGGATAATGAATAGGAGACGATAGGCGTTAATGATTCGTCATTGATCATATAAGCTGGAATCTAGGGGATGGAACAGGTGAAGAAATCAAACATATTGTGAACGCAGCTTACCAGACCCGCAGTGCAGCGAGAAGGCACCCAGACATACGCGTGCGCTGAGTCCGAGAGTGGGACGCATTTGTAGAAGAGGCGGCAGTCCCCCGGGTACAGTTTCTTGGATTCCGGGCACCCGGAGTTTTCCATACCTTCACATGCACAATTCATACATTAGTATATTCTAGGGTTCAACCGCAACCATTTCTATATTATATTGCGTTATTACACAACGTCATTTGGAACCCACCCAACGACATCATCCCATTTTTATTGCGAACGACAAAGTTACTACCTCCTAAGATAATTGCATTACCTCACTTCTTAGTAATTATTACGTTTGCAATTTAATAAGCATCGCGGAATTTTGACGCGGCACAGCATCGAGCTATCTTGGAAAATAGTATCACCGAGCATTTCCGAGTTTCGAGCGCATTTCCAGTCGACAAATTGATATAGAATTAAAAATGCAAATTCTTTATGTTAATGCAGAAGCTGTAGTCTTTCTGGGATAATAACATGCCATTTGAGTTAGACTAGATTTCTGAGCTCGAGAGTGCTGAAGTTGCAGATTTGTTCTCGGGAGACTCGCGAAAACACGGAATCTTAAGTTAAGACAAAGAGGCGGTAATTATTACAAGCGGAATTCGGAGGCTTAATTAATCATCTGCTTTACAAATGGTAGCTGCGTGCTGCCTATACAACTTAACCCGGGTATAAATCATCCGGATTTACACCAATATCGGATCAACGGTCGTCCTTTAGTCAGCAGGAAAAATTTTCGATTGCTCATAAAACGGGCTAGTACGTTTGTTCCGTTTTATGTATACCTTTTACGAAGTACAGCAAGACACTCGTTTCGTGGTTGCGGATTACGGCTGTTTTATTGCCGCTGAAGGTTTTGCTTTCTTGCAACCGATTGCATATTATTTTGCGGCAACGGATTTCGTTTATGAAGAAAATCTGGCATGCGGCATTTGTGTACTTTATAACTGCGTGCACGATTTTCCGGCACGATAAGCACATATGTTGAATGAAATTGCACCAAATCGGATTCACGGTCCGCGAAGACGCCTCAGATACAGACTGCAGATAAAGCAATAACTAGTTTCAAACTTTAGGGAAACCTACTGCAGCCGTAAACTACACTAATCCATATTTAATCCTCCGCAATATAAAACAGTAAAAACGTATTTTAAAATGTACATACCACGTGCGAGAGCGACGCTGAGAATATATATCGCAAAAATATGGGAATAAAACATCGTTAAATGAAGATCTAGTCGATATTAAACGCAGAACCTGACTGAAGAGCTACGTATTCTGACAACTCAAATAAACGAACATGCTCGTAAAGTATTACCACAATTAACCCCCTTTATTCTAGTTTTACACTTGAACTCGCTGTACGAGTTATTTATTATGTGACTGTGATAATGTGAACTGGAAAAAATTCTTTGTAGCACTAGAAAGTAGAGCAACTCCGCGCGAAAAACGGTAAATCAATTCTTTTTAAGTTTTACGTGGGATATCGACAAGATTTGCCTTACCAATCCACAGCAAGAATACACCTGTGTGCATCGGATATGTTCTATCTATCATTCCTAATATAATTTCACTTTCGCATTACGAGAATCCGCGAAACTTAGCGGAAACGAAATAAATTCGGATCAATCCATACAGAGAAATTCTGACATTCGTTTGGATATATTGCAAAAAGGAAGGTAAAAAATGGGTTTCGAATTTTTCATATTTTAAAAATAATTACGTTTTATATTTGAAAAAACATTAGAAGTCAAGTTGATATTTCATTTTATCAGAATACTCCTGACATGATCAATTGCGTGAGCCTATCACTCGTTGCAGTAGACGGAACTATAAGAATATACGTGTAGTTAGAAACCGCTAATTTTCTCCCCTTACATGAAATTATGGCAAAAAATCATTTCCTATCTTTTGCGATAAAATATCGCTAGGATTATATAGAGTGTTTCGCGATGACCGCTCACGATACGTATAAGTTTTGTATTGATCGAGATATCCAAAAAATTGTTAAAGTAATTTGTAGAATGAAGTGGGGCTCCTTTCTGTGCATTAATCAAGCCAGCCTAGTTTATCTTAAACATAAGTAGAATTTTGAATTTAGTTGTTTATTAACATGAAAAACTATTTATTTATAATAATCGATTACAGCAGGTTGAAAAGACTCGCGGTCACAGCCATCGGTCTAGCAAGCATAGGGGTAGGTATACATTTAAGATAATCTAAGATATCTTGATGATGCACATTTTCCATGCTAAGAAACAACTAAACTAAAGGTTTGTTTATTTTTTTATTGGTGAAACAAACAAAAAATGTTTAAGATAAATAGGCTGCCTTCATTAATGCTGTTTTCCTCCCTTCCAAGAAAACTGCGTCTCTATCAGAAATTTTATAAGCGTATTTTATATATGATCGAATAGAGGAGAAAAAATTCTGTCGATTTCCAACATCAAAAGTATATAGTGCCATTCAAAAATTTAAAAATTGTGCAACTTCCGATTAAACCGGAAGTGAGTTACAAATTACATTAACATTTTTTTTAGAAATGCGTATTAATACAAAGTTATATGTCTTGAGCGGTTATCGTGAAACACCCTGTAGAACATCATGAACTAGAAAAATAAATTTGTCAACCAAAAACTGCAAATATTACTGCATCTAAAAATTAGCTTTAGAATCTGCTTCTACTGTAACTAATAAGCAATGTAACTTAAACCTGTAAAATTCATAAAAGGCGCTAAATATACATTAGCGTATTGGAAAGATAATCAAATTGTAGCTTATCCTTAGATTAATAAGCGTACAAAATTTAAACAAAATCGTAGGCTCAGTTATTGAGAAATAATTTGTTGAAAATTACAATATTTTGAAAACTTTAACTTTGACAGATTTTACACATTCGAAATTTTGTTTTACAATATTATTTTACCTTTTAAGAACTTCTACCATACCAAGTTTTATACAGATCTGTTTGCTCAATTGTGAGTAAATAGGCGTTAAAGTTAATATTTTCAAAAGAATCGTAGCAACTGCATTTTCAAACTGAAAAAGGCAATCGAAATGTTTTTATATCTTCTATTCGGTTCTGATTCCAAATTTATAAAATCTTTGTTAAAAAAACGGAGTCTCGGGTGACTGGGAAAATTACCATAAGAGAAAAATTCCAAATCGTTTTTTTTCGGGGGAAACTTATTGAAAATTCCCGAATATTTCCATATTTAAATTTGACGCTAAACATCAATCTAATCTTTGTGTAAAACGTAAGCATGTAAACACTAGAGACAGTTAAATAGTAAAATTTGTCAACAGTTTGGCAATATTTTTAAATTTAACTTTTACAGTTTTTTAATTTTTAATTTATAATATTGATTCCATGAAAAATAGCCTTAATAAAAGTTGTTTGTTAGCTTAGATTTTTGGATGTTATGCGCTACAAAAAATAGGGTTTTAGTTAAAAAACAAAAAATGATTGCCACAGCAACTAAATAACGTAACCTATAAAAAATTGAACAATGTTTGTGTTGAAATTCAACAAAGAAGTTTTATTAAGGCAATTTTTTTTTCATAAAATCAACATTTAAGAAATTATAGACATTATGGGTTATTGTTTACCCACTTTGGAGAGTTTTATTTATTTTTCTCTCTTCCCTTTGCATTTTTACATTTTACAAGAAGGTAAATTAATACATTATTTGTAAAATTATTAGCTATTATAATTTCATGATTAATGTTTTTTTACACGTCGAATTATAACCAAAAATAAGAAAAACAGGGTATTGGCAATTTTTTCCGGGAGCATTCAAGGGTAATTCTATAAAAAAATTAATTCTCGTCTTTTTTCGTCTCTCAACGAAAAAACACAGACAGATACTTCTAAAAAAACTGTTTTGCTAGTTTTTTGACCCCCAAAATGTTTTTTTCCATAAAATCTCGACATCTAAAATATTTAAAATATTAATATTTTCCTGTGCTTGGGAAATAAAGAAAAACAAAAAAAAATCTCATTACTACCTGGGTTTTACGATTGTCCAAAACTTTTGTTTTGCTAAAAATGTTAACAAACAAGTCCACGATTACATACACAGTACATTAGATTAACTAAAATAAACTGCTGTAGTTCCAACTTTATACTGCAATTACACACACGTAACATAGCTTGTTCATTAAAAGTTCCATGATGGGGTGGTAATTCGCGAATTTCGAGATATGTAATTAAATTTGGTCAATAGCCAAACTTTTTAAAGTTTATTTCGTTCTTTTTTGCAATTAACGTTGCGGTATTAAAATTTTCCCAACTCCTAACCTGCTGTAACATCGGTAACTTCACACGCTGCAGGCGGTGAATTATGTTTTCCGGTGTATTTTCCGGGAGTAAACTACGAACGGAGCAAAAGATCAAATAAAACTTTCATTAGCGAATCTTGATGGTGTACTACGACAAAATTCCAGTTGTGCATTCCAAATATTAGAATAATTAATTTTATAGCCCTACTTTTATCCGCTCTAAAGTTTTAATGACTTTTCTATGAGACTGACAGTTGACATGTGCGACGAAAATTTATGAGTCAAAAGCTCCTGCAGGTGCCGCGGATGTCATTCAACACGGATATGCAAAATTGTTATATTACCAGGAAGTTAAGGTCAGCTTTAAGGGTATTATAATAAACTCTGACATTTTTGAGGTGGAGTAGCCTATATAGCTAACTAATCCATATTGCGGGGAAGGATCTAATGACCTTAAGAATCACGCGTTGTCTGTTCGACCGCCCAATGCGTAAAGGGAACCTCACATATGTTTACGACAGCAATATTTTAGGCACCCAAAAGGGCTGACAAACCCATAATCAAGTGTGCACGACGTGTGTAATCGTTGCGATTGTGTTAGGTGTCTTCACATTTTCATCCTTACCCTGAAAATATTCCGCCTTATATTATTTCATTTCTAATTTTTCTTATTTTGAGGATATGGATATAGTTAACCTGCTGTTGATAGGTTATTACCATAATTCTTTATATCTTTGTCCAATTAGTGTACGATTCCTTACTGTTTTTTTAAGTAAAATGAAAAATTCATTACCCTCGTTTCTTTTTATGAACCAATCTTGTTTGGAGCCATCACACACAAGCGGACAAAAACACGAAAGGAAAGTAAAGTCTTGTGTTTTGGGGTTTCTGAATCTCGGAACACGTATATCGGTCAAAAAACCTATAAGGACAATTTAGCCGTATGACCCGAGGGAAAATTTCTCAGTAGGTTGTGCTTTTTCGCCTGAATTTATTAGAATCTGAAAGTTTCGGAATAAGTTTGATAATTATTTTTTGAATTTTCTGAAGTTAGAGAGGTATGGGGTAGGAGTAAATGCAAGAAAGAGGAGAAGAAAAATTCGAAGAGGGGAGATATGGAGAAGTATGGCGAGGGAGAAAAAGAAACATTTAAACTGAACCGTTACAGAACATTCACTAATATGTCCTGAAGACACAAAAAGCCTAAAAGCCTATTGTTATAGGTGTATGCTACTGAGCATTCTTCTACATGTCAACTATAATTATTACACAATTTTCTGAATGTACTGTGCATAGATTGCAAATAGATGGGGATATTAAAAAAACAAACTAAAATGTAACTGACCTTTTTTTGAAGTAATGTGGACTTAATTTTGGCTATTTTGAGCTTCTTATTACCTGCATATAAAATTTTTCATCTAATTATTAAAATGAGAGTAATAGACAAGTTTATTTTTCACAACTAGCCCACTATACCGTAGCAAATGGTGGAGACGTTTAAATTTTTACGCCAAGTTTTTCATTTTAACTTCTAAGAGGTTTTCCTTTTCTACTAAATTTATTATTTACAATTATTTAACAATGAAATTAGATTGTTTAAGATCGGCCTAAAAATTGTTCAAGCATTTATACATATCTGGTAATCGCCAATAAAAGACCACCTTGAAATTGAAAAATCGATTGTGAAATTTCAACAGATAAACATTGTTTGCAACTAGAAAATATCAGATATGGGTTTTTACACAATGGGATAATACCATGTCGAAAGCTTTTTTTAACTATAGAGATTACAAAAAAAAATAAAAACAAAATTAACACTTCTATTTTTTTGATACAAATTAATCCATAGGTAAAAAACAGAATTACCAAACAATAACTACTTTAAAAACGAAACAGAGGGGGGGCCTCATGTGTATTCTACGCATACCAAATAGCCGATTTGCTTATTCGCGATATTCCTGTCGTCTCCGGTTTTTGATCGTTTAAAATTCAGAAATGATTGCTTGAAACTCGGTATGAAAGTGTTAAATGACAATAGGAAAAACGTTTCAATGAGAAAAACCTTCTAGAAAGTAGTGTTTTGGTCGCATACCTAAACAGTTTTAAATTCGAAAAAAAAAGTGTGCCGAAAACACAAAAGTGAAACACTTCTAAGCGTGTTCTCACTAAGAGTGTATTTTAAAATGTATGATTTATCAGAATAGCATTCGCGTGGTTACTCCTGCCGACAAAGATCACACACTTTGCAAGACAGATAAGTCGGAGTTTAGGTTACGGTTTTCTAAAGCGGCGAGACAAAGCGTACACATAAAAATTTTATCTGTTTCTAATTTATTTTCATATAAAAACGTTATTAATGTTTCAAATATTTAGATTGAAAATTATATTTCCTTTGTTTTTGTATAAAGTAAATACAATTCGGAAGTAATTTTATCTTACACAAATATATTATAAATTTTATTTCTCACATGATATACTATTTATTGGTTGGGTATATAAGCAAGCGGGTAACGGGTAGGTACTCCCTTACGATCCCGGTAAAGGATAGACCTACTTCAGGGACCTAGCAACCCTGCCCACGTGAGCTCTTGGTTTCCCCGCACTTCCTACGGATGGGAAATCATGTCCGAACCTAGGCTCCAAACTTCTCCTAAAATTTATCCTACCTATATCCTATCCGAAACCCGACCAACCCGCACTGGCCAGCGTGGTAGAGTATTGGCTAAAAAAACCCTCATTAATTATGAAAGAACGGAATAATATGAGGGAGGTCTATGTCCAGCAGTGGACGCAGGAAGACTGATTGATGAGGATGATGATGATATAAGCAAAACCTCAAAAGACATTCGTTTGTAGGTGTGTGTTTGTGATGGCACAACTGAACATTTGATCGCTTTAGTTTGCATCTAGGCAGATCTACTCAGCAGGTTAGTGGGGTCCGGTGTTTCTACTTCGCACTTCCGTTCCAGCATTCGAGTGGTTACTCCTGCTGGCAAAGAAGTTTTAGTTCTAAATTGGATTGTTAGACTTCAGCGGTTAAGCATTGCCTTGAATTAGAAAATACTAGGTATCGTAAAACAAAATGTGTATTTTAAAAATAAGAGCAGGTAAGTATCACAATATAGGCGACTTCGAAAAAACAGCTCAGATTTGCCTTTTACCAATTTACGCAAGGGCGGTAACCCTGAAAACACCTCAATATCACTCTCGAAAACATAGTAATTTAAAAAGACGAGAATTGTTCTCTTTGGTAAAGCAACATCTTTAAACCACTCTCTAGTACAAGGTCTCCAAACAAATTTTATGTGTACTCCCAACCCCTAAAAATTGAAAATTTATAAAATTGGAGAGTATCTTGCTCTCTATTAAGGCAACACCTTTTAACTGCTTTAAAGTGCCCCTTAACTCCTAAAAATAACGAAAATCACCTCCTTAGCAAAGCAACAGCTGTGAACCAGCCTACAGTGCATCCCCAACCCCTAAAATTAAAAAACCTATAAAAATGACGAAAGCCAACCCTATTATAAAACCAACATCTTTAAACCATTCCCAACCCTCATGAAAATTTATACAAAATTATGAAAATCATTCTCTTTATTAATGCAACATATTCAAACCACCCCGAAGTGCACTTCAACCCCTAAAAATTAAAAATGTTTAAAAATAAGAAGAATCGTGTTCTTTATTGAAGCAAATCATCTAACCCACCCTCAAGTGCACTCCCAACCTCTAATAATTTAAAATTTAAAAAACGAAGAATAATCATCCCCTTTATTTAATTAAATTATCTAATACATTCTCAAGTGCACCCCAACCCCTAAACGCTAAAAATTTATAATGGAATGGAAAGTAATGCATTGGTTTAAATGGGAGAATAGGAAAGAAAGCATATAAAAATATGTTGTATTTTAATAGAAATTGTTCAATTTGTACATTGTTTTAGGAAATTTTCTTGTTAGGAAGTCTCGTTTAATTAGTTAGAAACTAATACCTACACCTTTCTTGTTTTTGTTGAGTTGTATGTTGTCTGGTTATGAAATAGTATTTGTCGTTTGATCTTCGTCGTTTGTAGTTTGATTTTCTGCTTATATACCTTCTATATAAAATTTTAACTCTATAATGCATACGACCATTATAGCTATGCAAAAGTATCATTTGTAGGATATTGTATTACAGTAGAATGTCAGTGCTGTATGATCGATAAAACGTTTTTCGTTTTCGTTTTCAGGTTTACATTTAAAGTAAATTATAAAGTATAGTCGCAGAAATTGTAGTTTCCAACAAAATTGTTGCAATTTTGTGCGTGCTTACGAACGTCAAAATGGTATTTAAAAAATCATATTTTACTCCGTAACATTGATGAAGATATTTGGACAACCAAGACAAATAAACAAAAAGACCCAATTCTGTAACGGGAATTGGTTTTTTGAACTAACTGTGAATGTTAATCGTATGTCCAATTTATTATTCTTGCATTAATTTTAAACGTGTGCGTGTGGTCAAACATAAAGAAAAAATATTTCGTTTACGTTCAATTAAAAAAATAATTTATTCTAATGTTTATTTAAAATCAAACTATTCTGTTCACTGTTTTATTTATTTCGTTGAACTGTTTTTCTAAAATTTAAATGTTTTAATAATATAAACTACACAATATAGTAAATATTAGCACTTCACTGGAATAGTAGCAGCCGTTCAATTTTGCTCGCCGCTTTTTTATTTTGTCAGACATCTTATTAAACATCGAGAGCAAAGAAGGAAAGAAAAGCATTTATGATTTCAATGGAACAGTAAAACTTGATTAGTCTTTTCGAAATTATTAAAGAAATATAATAGAGCGTATTTTAAAAAACTTTCAAAAATATAGAAATAATTCTAGTTGAAATAAAACAGTTGACACATATTGACGAACGTTATTTATTATTTATGATTACTAAATTAGAACATGGATTTTTACATTTTAATGCATCGGTGTAACTCATGTAGCTTTAAATGCATGGGATGCATGAAAAGGTTTTGCATTAAAACAAAAGCAATTACGTAAAGCATAAAAGCAACGTTTTTATAAATTGATCTTGTAGGTTAAACAGCAGTAATATGCAAATGTTCCGCTTTTTAGGTCCTACTTGAAATACAGGTAGTACGGGAAAACGAGTAAACAAGCTCTACTTACGTTAAAGTGTCAATTTATTTCCAAGATCGTTTACGTGAAAAGCCATAGAACATTCCCATTTATCTCACTTAACTGAAAGTGTTTTTAAGCGTTTCGGAGGTAAATAAATGCCTGTTTTATTTACTAAATACATCATTCATTTAGAAAGGGTTAGTATATTTCCCTGCTGTATAGGTTTAACAAAATCATAAAAATCGTTATAGATAGTTTTGTACGAACACATTTGCTTTTTGTTCCACTATTTCGTTACAGGTTAGGTCTGTAATACCCACAGAATTGGCAAACAAAAAATAAAATTTCAGTTAAATTTTGAAAAAATTTCTAGGTTTCATTTGAATTAATTTTGCGCAATCTGAAAAACTCGAATATATTTTGCATCTTTGTTCTCAGACACCAATTTGCATAATTGCTTCTCATAATCATAAAGCAGTGGATGAAAGGGCTCTTCACTTTTAGAGTTGGTTTTGCATCGTGTATTTCTGGGTTAGAAAACGGGTAACAGCAACCCTTGGAATATGCCGGATAAAAAGCTGTGAACAAAAAAGCTTCAAATTGGACTGATTTCAATAGGTGAAATCACAAAAACGCCCTGTATACGCGACCCTCATTAGTTATTCCTTTTTACATCAGAGTTAACGCTGAAGTTAAGGTTTTTACCTTCTGAAACGAACGCATTATCACACAGCAAGCTCGAGATTTGAAAGTTGCTACCTTTTTACAAATTCGCATTCGGGGATTATAACGAAGGGCCAGACTAGGCCATTTTTGTCCTCGTCAAAGCTACAAACACCCCTGAAATATATTTTCTTCTTTATTTCTTCATATTTGATTTTTTTTATTTAAATATTTATTTAACGTTTTTTAAAATTTTATCGTTAAAACTATTTTGGATAAAACTACTGTTAATTTTTATTTGTCAAGCGAAATATTATATCCGTAATAATTTAAAATTCAAACTCTATTATTCTGTAAGTGAATTATACATATCTAACTAACATTCTTATATTTTAAAATTATAAAATCCGAATTTACATATCGTATTTTGTATGCCGCAAAACTTTTAACCAAAAGTGCACTCTATATAATCCAAAAACTCGATCAAAAATAATAACTTAAATCCGGATTGATAATAAAATTTAATTCGGATTGAAGTATAAAATTTGTAATTAAAAAAAAATCAGATTTTGGGATTAGTTTTCGTATATATATTCATATGAGTATTTCAAATCTGCAACTGATTTAAAGCTCTAAAGGTTTTCATGCATTTTTTTGTCATTATTCTCCGGGTAAGAAAAAAATAAAATATGTCACAATTTTTTATTTTTTTATATGCACCAATTTTTACTAAATCATACTTTTAGTATTGTGATCTTTAGGAATATTAATTTTAATATTTTGACGAAAATACACGTTTTGGACTTCTAGAGACGAAGAGCAAAGATTTGATTTTTAAGACAAAAACGAAGTCCGGATCGACTAACAAAATTTAAAATTTGGATTGATTTTTCGTATGGTTTTTTGATATTCGTGTATGAAAAAACCGGAAATTTGAAAATCTGGAATTTACAATGGCTTAGAAGTATCTGTAATTTTGTTTATATACATATATAAGTATTGAAGAAAATTAAATTTATCAGCAATTTTTATTTTCCTATTTATAGCCAATGTTTTCTCTTAAAACCCCTGTGACGTCTTCTATGAATTTTTGAAATTCGGAAATTAATACCTTTTAATAATCATCACGGATAGCAGATTTTCAAACTCATTTTACAGATGCAGTAATATTTACGGAGAATAGCGTCTCACCCCCCTCTTTCTTTGTTCTGCCGATATGTTGTGTTATCTGATCTTTGCTGTTCTTTAATTTTGAATTATCTTTTTCCAAGAAATAGAAAAGAAGCGAAGTATTTAGCTTGGGTTTTCTTACACTTGTCTTATCATATTTTCAAAGTAAGAGTAAAAAGAGCGCACACGTTTCTAATCTGATGTTCATGCCTGCGGGCATGCCTTATTATATTTGAACCTAAAAAATTTTTTTTATGAAGCTAAAAGGCAAATTTGTGCGTCTGCATTTGGGTGGGAGGGGAGAAATTAACTCTTTTAATGTTTGGCACACTTAAAAATTAAGTTATGGATCTTGTTCTACTATCATTCTTGAGCAATTTTTTACAGGAAATACAGGTCGTAGGTTAGCGATTAAAGCGTTGGACTGCTATGCTTGGGGTCTGGGTTTCAAATCTCAGTACCGAAAGATTGGATTTTTAACGGCCGTTTTACCTCGCAGAGCAATGGCAAAGCAGTGAGGTATTCTGCCAAGAAAACTTTCTCTGGAGAATAAGTGCTTGCATTTCTTGCGGTTTGGAGCCCGCATTAAACAGTAGGTTTCCTATGTCTGTGTGACTCACTAAATCACGCTTACCTCAGGCATAGGAGAGAAAGTCACCACGCTCTTTTAAGGGCAGAAGGAATGAAGCGTTAAAAAATGTATTCAAAAATTCATAGAAGGCGTCACAGAGAAATTAGCGGACTGGAGCACAAACCAAGTTGTAGCCCATCTCTGATTCTATTTACGAAATTTCGAACAGATCACTAATTTTTTCATTTAGTGATATTGCGTTTTCTAAAGGCTGTTGCAATACCTAGTTTGATTCCGATCTGTTAATTCGTTTTTGAGTAATAAGTCGTTAAAATCAAATTAAGAAAAACTGTATTAACCGCCACTTTACGCCAGTAAGTTTGGGAAAAAGCGTTAGATTTGCTCAAAAATCCTGATATTTTTAAAATTTATATTCTTGATGAATTTTATCGAAATCGGCCAATCTGTTCGTGAGCTATGAGGCATCTTTGAAAATTTCTTGTTTGGGTTCCTGGAGGTCCAAAACATGTGTTTCCGTCAAAAGATCAAATTCGGAAATTTTCAATAAATTAATTCTTTATAGTACAGAAAAGTAAAAGTCGATTGTTCGCCGTTGTTTCCTAAAGTCTAGTTACATTTTTGCAGGCGTTCCGAACCCAAACGAGTGCCGCACAGAGTCACAATCTGCCTACACAGTTGAGCATGTTGCCCGTATTTTAATCTTAAAATTTGGCATCATAAAAAGTGAAAATGTCAAAGTGCAGGCGAAGAGGTTTCTTATAAATTATAATGGTCCAAATATTCAACAGAGTGTATACCGATAGTCTCCAATAATATAAGAGATTTAATTCCACCGTTAGTGTTTCAGCTGGCAGGAAAAGTCTCATTAAAGTCGTTCTAGCAAAGGGCAAAGCTAAGACTCTCTAGCGGATCGTACCTCCGTGAAAATGGAGATTCGAGGATTATAATGAAGGGTCAGTTAGTCCAATATCGATAGTCGTAAAACTGGGGGACACATCACTTCCTCGAGAAAGCCTTTTACAGATTTTTTTCTTTTCAACTCGGGCTATACATCTATTCACTAAGTTAAATTCTAGTTTTAGCGAGCTGACTAACCCAAAAAGTTTGTGGTTGCGAAACGAGGATGTATTGATTGATGTGCTGTAGTTGTTATGCATTCCAGACTAAATTACTATTGAGCTGTGCAATTAAGTTTGGTCGGATTCATTCTTATATGCACGGTATGAACTACCGATATTAGTCTATACTGTAACGGCGTTCTTTGTATTGATTATTTAAGGAGACGTTCGGATATTTTTGCTGCAGCAGTAAAAATTCTGTTTTCGAAAGAAATAATTGTTACAGATTTCGAAATCACTGAGCCTATCAGCGCAGAACTTTTTTTCTAAGACGGCTTGCTTATTTTTAGATTAAGGGGAAATAAGAAAAACTGTACGATACGCCGATTTGATGTAAAAAGCGTGCAGGAAGCTGAACGAGTTTTCATTGAGAAAAACTAGCCAAATGTGCTACAATCTCCTGCCAAACCCGATATAACTTCCACTCTAAGTTTACTACAACCTTCCTATCAAATTCGCCGAGATATTTTTCATCGTAATATAAACCAAGCTCCACTTTATTAGAAAGCACCTATAGGTGTTAAAACAGTTACTGCGAAAGCTCTGGAACATATTAATAATTTATACGAAAACTCTTTGTGTCGAAATAATCAAGCTTTTATTGTCGACCTTTTTGTTTAAGTAAACATAATTACATTTTCAATTAGTTTTAGTCCATAAAATGTTCTTCGGGTATTTTATAACGTCGCTCGATTCTGCTTTTATAAAAACGCTTGTTAATTGTTACTGTTTGTAATCATATCCTATTATATGTCTACACAGAAAAATTATGTCAACCGTTGTAATCGTGCTGAAGTAGATTAACTATAAAGTTTTTAGTTGTTTTTAATTTTAATTTTGTCTTTTACGAAACCAACATTAAAACAAAAGTATTTTTAATATTACCTACATCAGCAACCAAATTTAAAAAATATGTTCTTTTAAATGTGAAAAATTGCGAAAATCGAAATAACATCGGATTTTAATTTAATTATTTTAAACGTTATACGATTAATACAGAATTTTCTAACTTAAATTTAACAGGTAGGTACTATTAAAGGCTTTTTATGTCATAATCAGTTAAGTAATGCCAACTGTCTGGAGACATACAAATTTGCATTTGGGTTGAGGATAGGAGGACGCGTTATCTAAAATTTAATATCGAATATCGGTATCAAAAAATTATCGAAACACTCGATTGCGATATATCAACTTATTGATATAAGCTCATCGATATCTATCTAAAAATCAATATCGATATATTGATACATTAAAATTTATCGATATATCGATAAAACGACGTATGTTCATGGATATAGTATCATTATCGATATTTATGAATGTATTTATATTTTATAGATGTTAGCATAATTATAAATACATTAATTTAAACAGGGATGCGCAACATAAAAAATTTGGTATCGAATATCGATAATAAATATTTATTGATAGAACTGATATATCGTTTTATGGATAGCATTGATATAACTATTTATCGATATATCGACCTATCGATATATCAATTTATCCACAAATCGATGTTTATTGATATCTATCTAAATATCGACGTCGATATACTGATGAATTAAAATTTATCGACATATTGATAAAACGATGTTTATGGATATTAGTATAAGTTTTGATATTTATAAATGTATTTATATTTATTAATGTAATTATAGTTATAAATACATTGGTTTAAATAGGGGTGCGCGATATCAAAAATTTGATATTGAATATCGATGCTAAACAATTATTGATAGAACTAATATATCGATTGATTCGTACATCGCTATTTGTCAGTATCTATCTAAATATTGACATAGATGTATTGATAAATTAAAATTTATCGACATATTGATAAAATGATGTTTATGGATATTAGTATAATTTTCGATATTGAATAATGTATTTATATTTACAGATGTAATCATAATTATAAATACATTGGTTTAAATAAGGGTGCGCGGTATCAAAATTTTGATATCGAATACTGATATCAAAAAGTGACCGATAACACTAATATATCAATATAACTTATCGATATAACAATTTACCCGTTTATCGATGTTTATCAATATATTGATAAAATAAACTTTATCAACATATCGATAAAACGACGTTTATGTATATAGTATCATTATGCATATTTTTGAATGTATTTATATTGTACAGTTGTAATCATGATTATAAATACATTGATTTAAATAGACGTTCAATATTAATGAATTATCGATAACACCAATATATCGACTTATCGCCATACCGATTTGTCGATATACCAATATTTCTATAAATAAGTAATATCGTTATTAAGTACATGGATATTTATCAATAAATCGATATTTCTAGAATTAAATGTCAGTATTCGATAAATCGATATTTTTATCGATACATCGATTAAAAATTCCAGATCGTCTAGCTGCGGAGTTCGGACGAGCTCGGTGATAAGTGATAACGATAAGCACTTGTCAACTTATCATCTTTTGAAAAAGTAGCTCATAAACCTTGGCAGCAAAAATAACCGGCAATAAATAAAAAAAAAACTTTTAATTAAATATAAACAAACGATATTTGATCAATAATTAAATAAACATGAAACTAATCAAATTCGTGCTATTAAATCAAATTGAGACAGACTAAAATTTTAATGCATAACATTGAATTTAAAAAATGATTTTATATTTTTATTGTTCTTCGAAAGATATCAGAATAAACTTTACTTTTACTATATTCGTCTTCTGTCAAGCAAAACAAAAATAACATATTTTAGAAATATTGTTTTCATAACCTGACAAAAGCATTACTTCATTTAAATTCGTGTATTCGGTGGCATCTTGAATTCTTATTTCAATTGTTTGTTTCTCACGTATCACATGTTTATTTCGTTTTTACGTCTTCAACACAAGCGTAAACAAAACAAATCTGGTAGTGATTCGCGTAATTTTTTATAGCGTAATTCAATTGAATCAATGAATTTGGTTTATGTTAGGAAATTTTGTATTTGATTGTTTGGATTATATTTAAATAACCAAAAATGATAAATTTTTACAGTTTGGAATAATATCACAAAATGGTTCTTATTTAATTTTTGAATTAAAGTAGTATAAAAGTTTGCAACATTATACAGGGTGTTGCATGCCTTTCTGTACAATCTTAAAGAGCACATTGCTGAGGACATTTTATGCAGAAAATATGTAATAAACGTGGGTCCGCAAATGCTGTCTTACTGAGTTACAGCCTCTCGTAGATGAAATAGTCTAACCACGCTTCAATTAAGACTAGCAGACCCCGTCGTCTACGCCTCACGCTTTTTTTGGAAACTTTTTATGTAATAAATAAGTTGTGTCAAGTTGCACGACATGTACCGAATGCGTTCAGCAGTATTGTAGATTCTCAAATAAATCTCATTAAATAATCTTTAAAATAACTGTACTTAATTTGTCTAAAATTTGGCCCCGTTCGTTAATGTTTTTAATTTAAATTTTCACATTATAAACTCTTCTAACTGTAGAATTCACTACCCGAGGGTGTTAAAATAATTGTACGTAATAAAACATTACCAGGTATCCGCTGATATTTCTTGAAATCTCAACTATAATGCAATTTGTAAACCTGATTTGAGTTATTTATGATAATCTTCGCGCACAGCATCGTTTGCATAATCTGACCTGTATTTCTCTCCAAAGCCGTTTTTGGTACTGTTCTATACATGATCTTGCCGTAAGTAAAAGTGTAGCCCGATGGAAGGGATCCGTAAGCCCAACATGTGTATTCGTCGAGGAATTTGGTGTGGGATTGCCAGCTATCCAAAGATTATGTCCCAATCATACCCGCAAACCGTATACATTAAATTTTGATCACTTTCATCAAAAACTGTAGCGGCCCGCTGTACCAACAAATATGCGCTTTATACAATGAACTCGTAGACATGTGGCTTCTAGTAGCCAGGGTCCACTAATAGTTGACACATGTAAAAGGGATACCGATTAAATGTATATAGATGAATAGTGGAACACGTGGGCTATGGCCTCCGAAAATAAGCGAATGAAGTAGGTAGCGTAGCGGACTTATAGTAAATCCGGATCCCTTTCCTATGTCTCAATATTGAGTGATGACGTGTTCAGTAACATCACGACACACCCTATTTATTATGTTTACAGGTTTCGTCGGTGTAACAGTCACGCAGTGTAATCGGGGCCATGAAGCTGAGATACCGGCGGAATGACATTTTTTTTGCTAGCAATTGTTTGTAAAAGAAAGCGTGGGGCGTATTCTATAAATTAATTTGCGATTGCTTTAATTCATGCAGAAATGCTAGCGTTATTTAGGTTATTAAAGCGTTGTTTCTGTTTAGAAATTCTTAGCCTGTGTATTTGTAAGTCATCAAAACACTATAAATATCAACAAAATAATAAAGTAAACCTGAGTAAACCAATAGCGAAACTTGATGTGATGTTTACATTTGTTTCTGTAATAAGCATGCCCTGCATCTCCCCACAGACACTTCGTGAGTGAGCGCAGACGGAAAGGGATTAAGAAGCAAAGATCGGCCGCGCACTTAGGCACTCCAAAGCTCAGACAGTCGAAGATAAATCAGTTTTTAATATGTAAATCTTCGCCACAAATTGCAGTATTTTATTCCAATATTATTTGGATATTGAACTAATGATGATTTACATTTTTGCTGGTTTTCGTTTAAATCTATTAACCAGGGGCGTATATGTGGGGGTACGTGTATAGACAGTTCTATCTTCGGGAAGCTGTAACTCCTTAAAGAAGCGTTTTCGAACTCATGTTTACTAAACATTTTTTACCTAAAATTACCTGAGGAGTGTGCTCTTTAAACGTGCCCAGAAAGACACGTAACACCCAATATGAAAAAAGAGATTCCATCTTTCAATTACCCTGTATGAATTTTATTTTAATTTTTTTTTAAATACTCTCACCGTTTTACAAATATTTGTTCTCACATAAAGATTCGTTTATTAAAGCCAATATAAAAGTACAATAAAACTTATTTAATAGCATGTTTGTTTATATAACTTGTGATCTTTATCTTCTGAACTTTCTACGTACATTGGAAATCATTTTGTGCTTTTTCCACATTAACTAAATATAAAACATGTAATTCAAGAGTCGTAGTTTTCTTTTTTCTTTTCTTTTTCTTTTTTCTTGGAAGCTGTATTTTATTTGAACTCATAATATTGGTTTTCTGAAAGAATTTTAAAAACTTCTATAATTCATGAAAGACTTCCAAAATTGTTAAAATGGAAACATTATAATAATACGTACACGTTATTGATAAAAAATGGTTGTCTTGTCGTGGAAAAAGTAACTTGAAAACATAATAAATAATAACTAGCGAAACCATGGGATATGCCCCAGGCTTTTTTTAAACAATTAATAAGCTACTTACGTTGCAAGTGTGGATATCAATCCTAGTTTTAAAAATTTCATAGACATTGCTTTAATTCAACATAAATCGATTTTGAGAAATTAGTGCGTCTAAATTCAAGGGCAAAGGGGAAACTTAACCCCCGTAAATATTGCTGCACCTACAAATTAAGTTCTGAATCTTATTCTGCTATTACTCATGAGCACTTTAGCCTAAACAGAAATTTGAATTGTCTTCCGCTTACTAAAAAAAGAGGTATGAATTTACGTTTTTCAAAGATTCATAGAAGGCGTCACAGAGAAATTATTGGACTGGGATACAAATCAAAGTATAGCCTTTTCCCAACTCTATAAGCTTACAAGGTTTACAAAAATTGTGTGGGCAGTTTTTGAACAGTAGTTTTTTGGCTATGTCCAACTTTTTGAAAATATTTTCACTTCACAGTTTTCATTTTGTAAAATAGATTCTCTTGTATAGTAATATTGTTTTTCTCTAGGGCTATTGTAATACAAAAATTACTTCCGATCCGTCAACTCTAAAATTTTATAAAATCGTTGCGGTAGCCATTGTAAAGCTAGAGTGGTTGGAAAAAACTTTTGATTTCTCGTAATGCCCTCGATCATATTATGTTCTTACATTTATAAAATCTTGTTTGTGAATGAAATGCTACCAAACAATGTCTAATTTCCGTTTTCGGTTCGTCAAATAAAACTCAGTAGCTCAAGAACTTTTCAATGTCACTAGATATACCAAATTTTATTAAAATGGGTCAAACAGTTCTTGTCAGTTTCACGTCATTTTTTCAAAACTGTTTTGTGTTTTTGGAGGGCCAATACGTGCATTTCCGTCCAAACATCATATTCCAAAATTTTTGCTATCACAATACATTTCCGTACTCGAAGTATATGAAAGTACAAAAGCGTACGGATCCAGCCAGTCTTCTTAAATACGAATCGTAGTGTTGCACGCAGCAGTTTTTTTAACCCAACGTTTATGTTATGGCTATTTGAGTTCCCAATATGTACCTTAATAAAGTGTGATATGCGTAGCGAGTATTTGTTTATTTTATATTATATAAAATATGTTGTGCAAGATTTTACGACCCGATAGAATTAGAATAACTTATAAATAAACAATTTCTACCAACAGTTTTGATATCATTGTAAACTTTCAAGGATAACAATCAATAAAATGAGCCTACATGGAAAGTACCGCCGGCGTGTTATAGTGATGTCTTGCGAAGAAACAAGATTTGGTCGTCTTGTTATGGTGAGACAGTTGCGAATTTACTGTAGATACCACGCGCATTATTTTATGGTACTTTTATCCATAAATTTGACTAACTTGAGAACAGTGCTGTACTGATTATGTGTGGGGGAAATTTAATTTGCAGTTTAAAAACTCTAAATCTTCGCTTTGGTTTTAAGTGTACATATTTAGGACTTCCAAGTACATAAAGAGTGATTTTTAAAAACTCTGTTTTAATGTGTGTGCGTAATGCTTGATATTTCAGAAATGCTATTCTTCAGATTTTATTTATAAATTCCAGCTTTACTTCGTTAATGTCCATGTTTAATGATTATCTGTATATAAAATACTTATTTACTTTAAAAATATTTCTTTATTTAAACCTTATACGTATTTCGGCATGTTTACATGCCATTGTCAAAGGTTATATTAGAAAGTAAACTGTTTGCTTTCTAATATAAGCTCTGACAATGGCATGTAAACATGCCGAAATACGTATAAGGTTAAAATAAATAAATATTGTTAAAGTAATTAAGTATTTTATATACAGATAATCATTATTCTTCAGATGGTTACATGACTAATTGACTATATATGTATATTTTTTTCTTTGTTTTGATATCTACAAATTTAATTTACTTTTGAATTATTTTCAAATATATAATTTAATTTGGTTTCTGGTTAGCTAGATTATCTGCTGCATTGCATTGAAAACTGATCTAATGCAATAGAGATGATTATGCCGTGAATCTATCTAGACACAAACTTCAATTATTTCCGCTGATATGTCTGGCATCTCATATGTACTGCTACGTGAATACTAAAATGTGCTCTAGGGCAGCATTGCAAATTAAGCTTTTATTTCTGACAACTCGGAAACCATAAAATGCACTAAAATATTCAACGTCGTTAATAAATGATTTGCTCTAATAATAAACTATTTAAGGAGTTTTTGGAAAATTTTGCGAAAATGTAGTTTGTAGTTTTTTTATCGGAATAAGTTAGCTTTAGTATTCTTGGTGATGGCTAAGATTGCGAAATAATAATAACAAAAGTAAATACAAATTCACCTTGCAATCAGTACTTCATTATGGTTTTATAAAATAATGAGTATTACTGTGCTGTGCTTGTGACGTAATTATTGTGCAGGTTACAATAATATAGTAATTACAGGGGCTTTGCTAACTACCGTCTGTGACTATTTATTTATACGTTGGTTATTTTTCGCTCGGAATTTTTATTTAGTGTAACAAAATACGGGTTTAGTTTTGGATAGAATATATTTAGATTGGATTATTTAAGTTTGGCCTGTAGTAAATGATTTGAAATTTACTTCTCATTTTTGATACTAAGCTTAACTGTTTTTCTTAAAAAGTTTTAAAATGGTATATATAAATTTAAAAAAATATTTCGAACACATAGCAGATAAGAAGCTTACCTTAAATAAACTTATCCCTTTAGTTCTTTTACTAAATTCCCCAAACATACATAAAATATCCACAGAAAAGGTGTAGCTAATTTTTATAAATAAAAAGTTATTTTTTTAGAAGCCGCAAAATGCGAGGGTTTTTTGCTAACGATATTAAAAAAATAGGATAAAGAAATTGTCAGCAAGTACAAAAATCATGCAGTTCAGTTTATTTTTAATTAAATTAAAAATAAGGAACCTCAAACTGTAAATTTTCGTTCTTGAAAAGTTATGGTTTTTAATTTTCTTAATCGCCCCAGTTAAACAATTCTACAAGATTAAAATATTTCAGTCGATATAATGCAAAAAAATTTGTAACGCTTAAATTGTGAAACAAATATGAGAAAGGAACGCTCCAAATACGGATTATTAATATTACCGCCCGATTCGTTATTGCTACATTACTGATTTTATTATAAAATAATACCAACAATTTGCATTACATATAATACGTAAAACATTCAAACATGTAATTTACGATCTTAATGGAATGAAGGAACCATTCAAGTAAATAAAAACTTGTATTACCAGCAGTTAATCGATATTCAACAAATTTCTAAAGGTTGACTTATTTTTAGTGAAAAAACTTTATTATACGTAATAAATAGCCGTGAAAATTTAAATTTTCATCGAATAAAAGCGGGTTTGAATCGATCGAAGTTGTTTCTAAGTTTATCGAATTTTCGATTTATGTAATTTTAGAGAGATTCGTGAGTTGATTTCTGTGTGTGATTTGAGTGTAAACCTAGACAATAATATTCAATGATAGAGCACGCATCGAGTATCAGATTGCGGCAAACACAAATAAGCTTTTCTGAACGGTCGCGCGAGCTTTTGTGTTTGGATCATTGTGTAAAACCTCCGTATGTAGTCGTATGATAAAATATGGAGGTTCGTGTAGAAAGAAGCACTTCGGCGTATGAAACAGCGAACGATGGTACCTAAATGAGCATCGATTCTTCTGCTACGTTGGCGGCGGTGTTCGCGGCCCGGTAGGCTCTTGAAGGCACTGATCTGTAAACTCTGACCCGTCTATGCTAATTGATGAATCGATCACGGTTCCAGGCATGAGCACATAATTGACAATTTAACCATGACGACTTAACTCTTTGATTTATCAGCAACTGACGTTTAAGGTAATCTGTTGCTAATTCGCAGTCGGGACGCGGGTATTTACCATTTGGAAGTCACGCAGCGTCTTTATTTACAGCTCTTTTGCCGTAAGTAGATATTTGGTTTGGTTAATGCCGCAGTTCGTTTGTAACGATAAGTGCTGCTTCGCTACCTTGTTCGCGGGTATCTCGTGGTGTAGCTTTATTCTGCCTTTACAAATGCAAATGATTGTTAATCCTCGCGTTACTTGAAATTCAGAACTCCGACTGCTCGATAATTACATGTGTAAGTTGACAGAAATGTGGGTAGCAATGTGGCTTCGGGCAGCGGCGGAGCTTTAGGTGGTTGCGGCTGTCGTGTATTCCGTTATCAACTAATCACGATTTGATGATACATAACCGCAGGAACCGAGCTTTCCGCCGACTGAGTCTGTCTCTCTTGGATTACCGAAAACGGGATCCGGGTCTAAGTCGCAATATATCCTGTGGCGGACGCACGGCATATCCCGGTAAAACGGCCCGTGCTAGGTCGATATGGTCGAGTGCCATGTCGAGGATGGCGCGATCAGGATGTTACATGCCATAGCAGCTCTCGGGGGCTGCAGGTGACGCGAATTATTCGTGCAGTCACGTTGCGCGCTTGTTTGCCCCATGAAACTGCACAAGATGTCTTATTTTGAAGTATCAGTTGCGGTTTGTTGACAAGCCGCTCCGGGTCTTCGGCTCTGACGGCTCCGATTATCATCTGTCAGCTGCGGATACATTTATTATCGAGTTCCGCATATTTGGAACCTCTTGCACCAAGCATATCTGCATATCTCTGCAGTACGGCTTATTATGTCATTATTCAGATCTATTTCGGTTCGATTTCGGCGGTTCCGGCACATAGCGTGACTTGAACAGCCAGGGGGGCAAGCAGGGCGGAATACCCCTGATCCGCCGTCAGTTCGCGAAGTGCGATGTCGGTGCGAAATCCGCATAGACACCGCTTATACATTAAGGGGTCCGTTGCGGAAATCCTTCAATCACGCTAAACCAAGGAGCTGTTGTCAGTGAAGGTCCACAAGATCGGTGTCTGGATTATTATGCGGTCAGCGCATCTCCGGAACTACAACTGCGGGCTCGAGTAATCATCTCAAGTATCGGGGTTAATTCATTATTCATCAGCTAGAGTCACGTTCTCTACACGAACCACCTGCATTATTTGCAAGCTCGTGGTCCTGGATGAGTTTAACAATTACCCCATCGATAGACATGTTAATTGCGTGCCTCGGGGCCAAACGAAAGCTTGAATTAATGATGAGGCGTGTGGCAGTACAATGCGCGCCGACCCGTACAAAGTAAACACGGCGTGTTGATCACATGTCCCTGAAAGGAGCGGGGCCGTTAATGAGTGACGGTGTAGGAGTCCCAGCTACCGATTCGCTACCCTAACGGGAATAGCGCGGGCGCGGCACTTCTATCCACGCGATCCTCTGCATTACAATTGCCGCTTGTCTGTCGACTGACCGGTCCGCGAGCTGGTGCCAGTGCCGGTGCCGCGTGGTCCAGTGTTAATCCTTCTTGTTGTTGCTGCTGCTGCTGCCGCCGCTGTTATTTACTACTGCAACCGCTACCGCTACGCCGACGCTGTCCAGGAGGTGCCGTGCCGGTGCGGTAGCCAGTGCTTCCGCTAGTGACCAGCGCCAATGAAACTGCTGCTCAATGTCCAGCATCGGTGTCCTGCTTTTTACCCTCTTTGTGTTGTCCGGTGAGTATCCGTAAACGGAACATCGTGACCGAACTAACCGAACTTCTTAAACTTTCTTTTCTCTCTTTATATTATACATGTATGTTGACACGAGATGATTATCATCACCGTCGTCGTCGTTATGCTCAGTTTTGTTAGGTGAAAATGAATTTTATCTCTACACTTAATTAAATCTTCAAAACGATCGGGCGTATACGGTTAACGATCTAGCTCATCTAACTAGACGGTTAACAAAGTTAGAATTCTCCTCTACTCATTATTAGGCGTAAAGCTTTTATAGTGTTCGTAGATGCGTACGCCGACTAACAATTTTTCTCCTGCGGTAATGCAATTACCGGTTCGACTGCAAATTGCGTTAAGTAATGCATAAATTTAAATCATTTGCCGCTATTGTTGGGTGTTCTGTTTGGTACACAAGTTCTGTTTGTTTAATAGCGGCAGTGCAGTGACAGCATGACAGGACGAGGTAATTGTGTGTATACCGGTGCTAACATACGAGCTTTCTTTACGAAAGGGCTCTGGGAATTTAGGACACTACATATTTTATTTAAAGAGGCTGTGGTTGTGTTCCCTTACTTGTTTTATTTTTTGGAAGATTTGTTTTACAGCTACACATCTGTTTTTCTTCTTTTGCTGCAGAACGAGTTCGGTCGATATTCTTAATATTCTATTAAGTTGCAGGTATATGGAGATTCATTTGCTCTGAAATAACGGAGAGTAAAACTTTGAATTAGAGTGTAATATCGTGCATCAATATTCCTAACCCATCCTGCCTCATGAAAATGAGATCGCGCAGATTGAATTTTTCCAAGTGTTTACGGAACGTTAGGTTGTCGACTAATTTTTGCAAATAGATGTTATCGAACAAAAGTTCATAGCTTGTCGATGCTCTCGACTCCGTAAACGATACCTTGGTGCTGTTTAACCTGTGTTAATTAACTAATTTATTATTTATGACCTGAAAATTTACTCTACGAGACTCAATTAAACACTTAATAACGTTGCTCGTTATGCAATTTTTACACCTCGCTTTTATTATACCTATCTGCAGTAACGCCTTTATTTTTTAAACCTTACAGCTTTACTTTTAAAACTAACTTCTGGTAATTACAGCGTAAAAATAGTTCTGATTTCCTTTTAAAAACGATTTATCATTTCAGGTTTAATATTCTTCATTTTTTATCTTAGAGTTATGATAATATGCCGGTGTAATTTCCGCGATACAAGTTTGATAAGCGGTAATATAAAATAGGAAAAAAACACTTTGTTGTTATCACTTGAAACTTCGTAGCAGTGTTAATTTTAAATTTTACTTTTTTTGTTTATGAATTAAAATGCCAAGTTCAATTTCAGAAAGTATAAGCATTCAACACTACAATGAGGTTTAATACCGACGATCATTTGGTTGTTTACATTGTTTTTAAATATTTAGGTTATATAACATTGTTAAGTGTCCTTGTCCAAAAAGCTCCATTTTTAATGTAAAATATGGTAAAACAGATTAAAAACAGAAATAAGTTAAATGTCTCGCCAGCAATTTATATTTAAGATATTTCTATTAAAATGCAGTTTTTCTACAGAGAGAAATTTTTCCTGTACTTATACACTTACTTAGCCAGGATAAGTGGCCCCAAAATTTCGATTTAGGTTTATACATTATTGGCTATCTGGATTATCCGAAATATTTTATAGGGATAAAAACAATGAGGAAAACCCGGCTGCTAACCATCCATCTTCAGTGAACTATAACGTAAGAAACAAACACTACGTGGAAGTGGAGAAACACAACGAAGAAGATAAGTAACTTACGCCTAGTGATATCAGAGTCACGTAACTGTGACTGTGATAAGCTATTTATCTGCTTTGTTGTGTTTTTCCACTTCGGCGTAGTGTTTGTTTCTAACGCTTTAGTTCACTGAAGATGGCTGCTTAGCAGCCGAAATGTACACCTGAACGTACTAATAATTGTTCTTGTGAGAATTAAAGGGGCTTTCCTGAGAAAATTATAACAATAATAATTTTCTCACAGTCGCTAATTTTTCCCTAATTTTTAGGGATAGTCAAAAACCTTTTAACCGGATTATACCACTTACATTTCATTGAACCAATCACTAATTTTCCCTTTCATAAAACGAACGAATCGCGTTTGTTTCATACTGATTAAACTGTATGGTGCTGTTTGAATAAGTGATTAAACCCACAGTAGCTTCATAATCGCTCTTAAGTCTTAAATTATCGCGTTTAAAACTGATGCGCACTGGCTTTCAGGTATATTTATTTATTTATTATTATTTTAATATAGTTTTACATTGCTTCGGCCAGAAATAAGTATTATATTTAATTATAACATAATTTATAAATTGAAAACAATAATTGTCTCTGTCGTTCACAAGCAAAAAGGAAAATACGAGAAACGTCGACGGTGGCTGATGATAACAATGTCAATGTCAACCAACTTGAATCGCGAGTGTTCAAATCATCCTAGTTGAAATCATGAGCCACCCAAAAAAACAGGCTAATATGCATTAAAAAACATAAATATATATTTATATTAAAATTGTATCTTGTTTGACAGGTTATATGAACTAAAATTTTAGACCATAATAACAGATTACAAATCTGAGCTCATTTTTCCAGCGGTAATTATTCAAATACATTTTTAGGTAAAAAACCAAAATGAAACACGCTATAAGTTTTTCTTTAATGGAAGGTTGTTTCTAAGGTCATTTAACATGTCCATACCGACTTCGAAGTAAACATTTATACATTTTTGAAAAAACAAGAAGTCGATGGGGGGTGACCAGGCAGTGGCAGAAAGATCGCGCTTGAGCAGATTGACTATGCGACATGCGTAGAATACAAATCTGAGCTTTTTTTTCAAGCGCGTTCGTGTTGAAACATAACATCCCTCTCTACCACTCTTTTTTTCTGTTCGGACCAATCTCGTTTTGTTGCGGTTTTATCCCAGTGTGATTATCAAAAACCTAAATAAATCCTAATAAATTCTTTTTAATCCGAGAGCAACAATAATACTTTGTAAGGTCTCTGTAGCGACATGCTTAAACCTGGGCTCTAATCCTGGGTAGGATAAACTTTTTTTTTGTTATTTATTTAATTTTTACACAAGTTCTACAATGAAATAGTAATGAAATAATTACATTTATACCTATTTCATTATTATACCAAAATTAAATATTAAAATTTCAGTTATGAGAGGATGAAAATACTTCAAAAATTAATCAAATTAAAAAAAAATTAAAAAAAACTTTGTTCTATCTAGGGTTAGACTTCGAGATTTCTACATAAAGGCCAGCTGCTTTAAGTATGTCGCTACGGAGATATAACGAAGCATTATTGTCACTCTCGGATGATTATAACGACACGTTGCGAATTTATTAATTATTTATTTAGATTTTTGCTTAATTTTAAACGTAAAAATTATTTTCTTTTTGACTAAACGGCACTCATAACAGCTGATAACAATAATACAGTTTAAGTTCTTAGTCAAAGTATCCGGGGGACATAAAATCTGGAAAAATATAATTTCCCTAGCATTTCAACGTTCAACGTTCCTGGGAAACCCTCTATATATTTATATATTTTTTTCGAAAAGATTATTCAGTACAAGTTCCATGAATTTTTTTTTCAGAATATTAACCTTATTGAGCCAGTTCTGTCTTCCAAATTCCCTTTTAAGTAAAGCAACTTTTTCGAGTTAGTTTATAATACATATTCAAGTAGATTTCAAGCCGAGCACACTTCGAGCAGGAGAATAGTCTAACAAGATTTTTTTGAGGAAAATATATTCAAGTAATTTTTCCGATACCGAATTTAAAATCAACGTAAAACTTTGAAAATTTATGCTGAATTGAAGGCTATAAACTGACTTCGATTTTATTAAAATTCATCCGCATAAAACATATTTAGGTACGATAATTATACAAGGACTTGCAAGGAGCTTCGGAACGTAACTCACTTTTGGGTTAATTATTTCGTGTTACAGGTTATTTGTTTAGTGTGGATCAATTTTGTAATTACAAAAAACGTATTATCTTGATTTCATGATAATAATGCAATATTTTTAAGGAAACGAAAAATTGTTTTGTTGCATGTTTTTACTGTTAGCAAAAGGATCTAAATATTGTAGTTAAATTCTTATATTTTTGTTAACAAAAAAAGAAATTGTTACTAGAATTAAGTTTATTCCTTTTTGAAAGCAACCTTAGCAAACTTTGCAAGGAATTTAATAATTATCATAAGCAAACGAATACCAAACAAGCGTTTCTTGTTACTGTGCTTATTATAATATTTTTCTTTATTGTTTTGTTTGTATATTAACTTCGTTGTTGCTTAGTTTGTAATTCTGCATTATATTGAAATTTATATCATGTTTAGGAAATAGCTTTTCAGAATTTCGACACCTGCTACATTCCCACTGTGCGCAAGGCTTCACAGATTTGCGAAATAATTAATGGTTATTGTATAAACTGCAAAGGTGCTAGCCTGAGGCGATTAGGTTTATAAAGAAATAGGTTTTATAAGGTATATAGTTTGTCAAAGCATAAATATTAATTCTAAGTATTGCAATAAGTATGAAAACAACACTGTAGTAAAAAGAATGAAAACAGATAATTGGCCATTAGGTATGCTATTGTAGTTCCCTCGTATTATAAGCTGGCTATTTGTTAACTATTGAAAGCGTGTTAAAGCTGGACCAGCTGTTGCTGTCAATCAATATCAATTTTAATTAGAGAACGCGAACTAATAGTCATCCCAAGCATTGTGACGTATTCTCTATAAATATATGAGTATTACCTGTACGTAAATCAACGTAATTAATTTATGAGTCAAATTTTTTAAGTTTGACAAAAAGTTTTAAGGTATTGTCTTTCCACGTTAGCCTATTTTTGCACGTGCACAGGGGACCGAGCCTGTCGCATCTGTATTTTTGTCTTGTTTCTGATTTATGCAGAACAGGGATTTTAAATATATAGTGGTGTCATAATTTACACATTACTCATAGTCAAATATTTCCCGATAAGCTCGACTTTTAAATTGGCTCTAATAAAAAATTAAAACGGACTGTAATTGTAACAAGAATATTTTAACTCTAGAACGGTGGAAATTTCGTATTTCTTGAAGGAACAGAAATTAATACATTGTTCTCTGCATTTCTAAGTTTGTAAGAAACAAGCGTTGAGCATGTTTAAAGCGCAATATTCAAGCCCGGATATGAATGTTAAAATACCTACATTAAAAGAGCTCCAAACTTTATCCCAGAGGCATCCTATCCATCCTGCTTGGAAATTTGCTTTACAACTGTCTTTGGTTATCAGGAGAAATGAAGCGTACAAATGGCCTGGGCTTGTTTATAAAAGTGTTTAGGTTAGATAGACGCAAAATTACTTATGCATTTTGTGGTGCGCTTTAGAACGCTTAATTTAATTTTTTTAATTCAGAAATTTTATTTCGTGGTTGTTAAAAAACAAAGCAGCTAATACAAGTAATTTTTTTTGTAGAATGTTTAATGATTTTCTGCCGCTTATGCTTTTACTATTATTACAATTTTTTTCTGTTAATATGAAATTGACGTGAAGGCATTCATCATATTACAGAATTAGTAGTTACGTATTAATTCAGAAATGTATATGATAATATTATTATACCTATATTCGAAGTAGAACAAGCTGTATTTCCTGTAGAAAGGCTTAGTCATTTAAAATGGCTTTGTGTAATTCATTAGGGGTAGTAATTACACTTAGAAGAAATTAACACGGTTACATACGACAAGAAATACTCAAATGTACGATTGAATGTCGTGATAATTAAGCAGCCGGAAATTTCTTCATGAAAATTTAAGGTGGCACCGTTCCTGACAGAGGACAATGCATTAATAGGACTGCCGCGACTTTCCATTTACACGCAAAAAAGCACAATATATAAGGCGGCTACATTAAAAACATGAAGGCGAATAATTTAATTGCGGCGGTTTTTACAAAAATTAATTTCAAATTACGAAGTTGCTGTGTTAATTTTTAAACTCGTTTTGCTGCCCCTATATAGGGTATTTCCATAACAACACTAAATTTGTTTAGTGATTACAGCGGTTTCAAAGGGAAGGTCTTCATTTACAAATCCAATTGTGTATATTTCATATTATCAAGCTTTCAAGTGGATCTTAATTTCAATCCAAGCTCTGTCCGTTTATTATCATCGTAAAAAAGAATTGATTTCGTTACGTATTGTCGTAATATCTATGATCCGCTATAAAACAAAACTGGAGGATAAATATTTTGTAGTTTCTGTTGTTAAACGCTTCGTATTAGTGCAAAAAATCAAAACTTAGCTGTAAACATTTAAGTATTATTTGTAATGAAATTCCCTAAATCACTGTAATTATCAAATTTTTGTAAAATACTTGGTATAATAATTTGCTATGTTAAGCCATGTTACACAAGAATGTGTTGTTGATAGTGGCGTTTAAGCTACTTGGAAGCCCCAGGCGCAAATTGTTTGTGATGCCGCGAAGGGGCTACGTTTTACGTCACCTGACTGCAATCTTCTCTTCATGGGTTTAAATAATAACAATATCAATGTGTTTCACAGCAATAGTCGTTGTAATATAAATATCTTACAAATTGTCTAATCTAATCGTATTGTTAGTGGCGCAGCCAAGAGGATGCAAGTGTGAATATGCACCCTTCATTGCGCGAAACTATAAATATTTTAAATCCTAGCAGAAATTGTGATGGATGTAAAATTAAATTAGAAACGTTGTCGAATAAATATTCATATTGATATGCAATAAAATACTTTATAACTTCACTCATAATTATTTATTGTAACCATATACATATTTTGACATGTTTACATGCCATTATCAAAGGTAATATTAAAAAGCAAACAGTTAATGTTGCTATAAGAACAATAGAACTTGGTGACTTGATCTTGGTTATAAGTGTTTACAAATGATTTGATTTCTTATCTGAAAAGGAAAACGCTATTTTAACTTTATGGCGACAAAATTATAAAAATTTTACGTTCCAAAATGTGCTATTGAATGTCTTCAGGAATGCGATTTTGAAAATTTTTCAAACACTTACAAATCTTAAAAATTTTATTAGCTTTCCGGTGTCGGTTATTACAACAAAGCGATCAATCTCAACACTAAAATTATTTACGCAATTCTATGTCACACGACAGATTAAATAGTTTAGCAAGGCTTCACAGACATAAAACTGCTGCAATTACAGGAGATGAGGTATTTTATACAAAAACGTAAATTAAAATTAGTTTTTTATTAATTTTTTTACATTAAAAACATAACTTATTCATATATAGTTTACATATACAAAAATGTATTAAAAAACTATGCATTTCTGTTCGAATGTAATATTTTTTGCTGCACTCCCTACAAAATTCCTGCTTGCGAAGTGCATATTACAATAAAAAATCCACTTGATTTTCTTCAGCACTGTACTGCCTCAACAAATTATCTGTTCATGCTCGTCTAAAGATGCACCTGCATTATAAGCGTAGCGAGACTCAACAGTGCCAGACTTTTAACCTTGTGTACCTAGTACACAAAGGGTATGTTCTGTCGTTTGCGTTGATTTCGTGACAATGAGCGGCCACATTTGATAATTAATTTAATGAGCTGAAGTATGCTGCCACACTGTATAAGCAGTAGATTATAACATAATTTTTTTTTATAATTAATAAAATTGCTAAAAACACAAAAATAAAGTTTTTGCTTTATTGTGAGATACTCCGCCAGTGGTTACTGGTATTATATTATATTATTGTTCACGCAAACTTTATAATGGTAATTTTTGGGCAAAGATGCGTGTTGCATTCAAAAATAAACCAAGCAGTTAGCAAAAAGGTAAAGTGTTTTTTTTTATTTTATGCTATTTTTACAAACTAATATGTGGGACACACACGTTTTCTGGCGGTACGCAACATTTGGGCGCCGCGCCCCCATTTGGACGTCGGCCCCTTGGCTGCTAGCCGTTTGAACACCAACCGTTTGAGCTTTACTCACAACTGTCGTATTGCACGCAAGATTACTATAGTTTGCTTTAAAAAAAATCACCCTGTATGTTGTATGCATATTACTGCAATAGTTGCTAAATTATCTTAAACATATTATAGAAAGTAAAGTATTGAATCATGTTTCAAAGTGACTTTTTTACAATACGTTATTTTAACAGAGTTCTAGCGTCCGTCGCCCAAAAGTCCAGGCGACCGACGCCCAAAGGGCTGATACTCAAAAGTCCTGCTGCGGTGCACGCCTATTCGGCTCAAAAAATTTTTTTTTCTTGAAAGCAATTTTTAGGTAAATAAATCACTTAAGTATTTATTACCATCCAAGTTCACTCAAGTGGAGATGTTTATATTTATGCTAATTTTTAGAATTAAATACTACGTTAATTTAAAATTATTAGCATTCATACTGCCGGGGCGTCACAAAAACAGAAGCTTCTTAACACATTTGCAAATATCAAAATATTAAAATAAATGCGCTAGCTATACTGTTTTTAATAATAACAGAGAAGTACAAAGTCCAATTGAGTAAAATAATGAGCTTTTAGATACATGCAAAATTGAAACAACTGATGGCTCTAGTGTAGTACGTACGTTTAAAGTTTTAGGTTATTACCTCTTTCGGTGCTTCTTATTTTAACACGTTTATATCATCCTCGAATTCTTGAAGCGAGTAAGTCATAACACATAAGCATGAATTAACTTTCAGCGTGTGCTGGCAACTGACGACAGTAGAGAGTCGACGAGTGTTTCGAGCAAGGTTGCCAAATTTAACATGCCTTGAGAATTTCACGCAGCAATTTCAAAAAATAAAACGTTTGCGTATAAAAAATGCGACGGTTTTTAAAATCCGGGACAGTTATGGATGCGGGATAAAAGTTCTAAAATTCGAGATTGTCCAGGAAAATACGGGACAAATGGTCACCCTACGCTATGATTTTCTTATTGTCTATCGTCCGACTATGTATGTGTGTAGGTGTTGGCGTACTTTCTTTGCAATGAATACCGCTGTACTAACGTTTTTATTTTATAACATTGCCTATGAAAGGTATGCCCAATTTCTTTACAAATGAGTAATATGTAAGACATAGACAAACCAAGTAATGTTAATTTTTATGCTGTTAGGTAGTGTTTAAATGTTTAATAAAATCGTAAAGTCATCTCTTTTTTGCATTTCTAGTGCAGTCCTCTCCCTTAGATAATAGGAATATCAAAAAAGGTTCAATTTTTTTAAATAAAAAATATCACTTTAAAACCGCCCTCTAATGTATCTCCACTTACGTAGAAAATGCTTGTTTGGGAAAATGCACTTTTATGAAAGTAAACTTTTGCGAAACAAGCTTTTAGAAGAGTGCGTTTTTTTGCAATACGCGTTTGCGAAGATCTGCATACTTAAAATTTATCTCAGTTATGCATTGACTTTTGTTTTTAATTTTATTGCAAAAATAAATTTTATATTTATTACACAGTATGTTCTTTAAATCGTGCCAAAACTGTTTTGAAATTAATTATAGCTT
This sequence comes from Ctenicera cuprea, assembly GCA_958336395.1. Lineage (NCBI taxonomy): Eukaryota > Metazoa > Arthropoda > Insecta > Coleoptera > Elateridae > Ctenicera > Ctenicera cuprea. The sequence goes on along the minus strand of OY284496.1, from coordinate 11,103,403 downwards.
ATTATTATATACTAACATAGAATTATGCATATAAAGATGAAGAGTATCAGAAAATAAAATTTTGCAAGAAATAGCACAAAAGCTTTAAATTATATCATCAAAAATGGTAACTACAAGTTGGCAACGTGTATATCGTTTAAACAAGAAATAGGTTAAGCTCTTTTAGTTTCTTAAGAAAACTCATTTAAAGATGCTTTCATACTTACTAAGTAAATATCCAAGTTATATGAGTAAACATTCCTTCTGTTCTCTGAATGTAAATCTTGGACTCCTTGACGGTGCGAAATGCTACAGAATATTTCGAAAGTCATTAGAAAATACGCATGAATATAATTTAAAGGATGCTCATCTAAGAATTCAACTTTACTTTTACGCTGTTTAATGTTGTCCGATGTATACAATCATAATTAAATAAATTGATGCTGTTAAATTTATTTATATGAATCGTGTGCGTTTTTAACTAAAATTAGTTACAAAACGTCTGAAATTAAATTCTGCTTTCTGTTTTGGACGGATACGTAACATTTTACTTAATGTACTGTTTTTATTTTTTGAATTTTTGATGAATTTTCACTTTTACGTGATTGCTTGATAAGATCAATTGTCATTAATACGGCACGAACAAATATACTTTATAAAATGAGCTCATGAGCATCACAAACAATTGATTATGTACTTATAAATTTATACAAAATAACAAATATTCATTAAGATTTTAAAGGATAAAAACCATTAACCGAACATTTGAGTGTGGAAGCGGAAATAAGACTTTAAGACAAAAAGAAGTTTTTCTGTTGGGCCCCGAAAAAATGCCTTTAAATAGTTGTTTTTATGGAGGAATTCTATTAAGGCGTAGGGAAAGCAGCAGTATAATAAAGACAGCAAAATAATAACAAACCGCAGGGCAGTTGCGTGGTCAACTGTTGGTGAGTGGCAGTGGCGACACTACGGTCTCCCGATGTCTCTTGGGGAACATTTAGATTCCCGTTCCTTGCTTGCCTTTATAGGCATAAATAAGGCCGTTTTAATTGCAGCATAGTTTTGGTTTTAGTTTGCCGTTCGTTTCTTGAATTTCTTTATAAATTGTAATGGGATACTTTAATAAACAACCATAAATGATTTCCCGATTCCTTCTCAAAAAGGTTTTAAGAAAAAAAAATATAAACCGCAAGTTATCTAAAAGTGTACTATAGACAAATAAAGCAAAAAAAATTTGTAGTATATAAAAAAATTTTCTAACGAATTTTTTAAGACTTCCAAATATTTAAATTATGTCTGCGCTATTGCAAAATCGAATTTATTTCTCAAAATTTTTCGAACCTCTTCCTAACCGTTTCAGGTAATTGTACCGTACTGTATAATTATTATGCATATACTGGAGTCGAGTAATTAAATACAAAGTTAATATTACAAAACCGTTATTACATAAAGAAATATTTTATTTCCAAAATTTTCCGATAATAATTTTCGTCTGAGTGATTTCAAAATCGGATTTGTTTGTCATAAACGCAAGTTTAAAATTTTTTGAACTGGTTTATAACTTTTCACGTAATTCTATTTTACTGTATCTATATTTAATCTAGTATTTCCTATCTTTTATATATTAATCGTTCCCCATAGCCCACAAACCTACGCTACTATTTAGGTGCTCTCGACCACGAAGCAGCACTAGATTTCAACAGCTTGCGAGGAGTTGGTGTTAAAGATAGAGAGCCGCGCGCGGTAGCTTAAGATAATAATTATATTTCACCAAGAACATCACCTAATTATCGAAGATTTATTGCGTTACACAATATTTCGTAACACCGAAGAACGCTAAATCCTCTGCAGGTTTATGGTGAAAATGTCCCTGAAAAAAGTTCGAAAACAAAGTTGCAGGGAAAAACATTGATGGAAGAAAAAAGGCTCCGGTAAAGACATAGTCCAGTAAAAACATTCCCCGGAACCAAAGACCGGACTTTTAGTTCCAGAATAGTAAAAAATTTCATTAAAATGCAATAAATAAACAAAAAGAATAGGCGCACTCAAATCGATTAAATCATACGTGTAACATGTTGCGCGATATTTCTAGGTTTGTACAACTACAACTGCAATATTTGAGATACATCGTTTCGTTCGGTGTTGCTTCATTGTTGAGCTAAGCCAGAGATTTTTTACTCAAACATATTTTTGCAAAGTTTCATAAAATTGTTTCGAATATTACATTTAAAACCATCAACCATTTATATTTGCCTATCAACTTCTTTGTCAAACAGCTCAAGATAATGAACCAGCTGGCTAGATTAATGATACGTAACTGAACAAGCTCCGCAGAGTCCAACATAAGGGTGTGTTGTTATCGTAAGCCCGTAAATAATTCTTTAAAAATTGCGTATATGCGCCAACTATATATTTAAAGGAATTATGCCAGGATTTATTATTAATTGTTTGCCCTATAATTTAAATACTGACTGAATACTAAACTAAGAATTCGGACACTTTTCGGAACAAATAAACTTAGGAAAATAATTTTCCAGAGCAAACAACTACCGAAAAAACATCTCCTTTACAAAAGCACGTGTATTTTCCTGCTGGTAACTATACGAGTTGTTTTTCTAGCTGATCGGTTTATATGAATAAGAGCGGATTTTATTTCAGAAGTATATGCAAATGTCTAAGAAAATTTGTTAAGTGCGTATTTATTAGTTCCAAAAACAGTTTAAAAATCGTCGTTGGGGCACTCTTCTAGAAATTAGAAAAGTTGCTAGGTTTAACGATTTAACTAAGTTTCGTTCCGCTTTTTGTAAGAATTGATTCTATGGTTATGATAGAAATGTTTTCTGGAAATTTTACGGAGGTTTTCTTTCTTAAACTATTTTTCGGGGTTTTTGTTCGGTTTTTCCACGGGATTGTTTTTTCGGGAGGAGTTCTCATTCCCTAAACCGAGTCAGCGGAGGAAACATTTGGAGCGGCGGGCGCCGGATATGAAGTTACCATAACAATTCGAAGGGCGTAGCCCACGGGTTCTGCCAGTAGTAGTAATAAAAACGATAGTAATAATAATAATTTACATATTATTCTTTATTTGAAGTTTTTTGTTTCAAAATCAGGCATGTAATTTTAACTATTGTGATTTTAAAACTTAATAATTTTGAAACTGGATGCCTAAATATAAAGCTTGATTGATATGATTTATTTAGTAATAACAATAACCCTAGAAGTTATATTTGACTAAATTACAGGAAAAGACACACACGTTTTGTTTTTTCGTGTGGCAAATAAAAATAATCTCAGAAGTGATAAGGACAAAATGTTTTACAACGACTTATCATCGCAAACAATAAATTATTTTGCCCTCGTATTTTATTTTACGCCATCATGTACACGGAGTTGTTTCATTTTTTTGATTTTCAGAGAAATATGTGGTTTATTTTATAAATTTATTTATAAAATGTAAAATGAGTCATTTGTAAGTAGTGGGAGAGTAAAAAATGAACTTTCTTTTGAGTTGTTTTAGGATGCATAAAAATGAGAATGGAGATCTCGAGAAACATAAAATATTCGTAATAAAATAAGACGGTAATAACAGCAGTGCGTGTAAATTTTCACTCGAAGTTTAATTATCTTTATACAGAAGCTTGGAGAATGCCGGCCGCTTCTCCTTTGTCCTTTCTAGCTTTCGAGTCAATAGAATTAATAAAAAATGTTGTTGGGGGTCGTTTGGTTTTGTCCCTAAAATTATATATGTCTGATTATCTCCTCGTTTTAATAGCAGTTTCTGGCAAATGAAAAAATAAACAAAGAAGAAACTTCGGTAGCGATTCCGGACGAGATAAGGGTTTAATAAAGTTTCAATGGGAGCAGTGTTTTCTGCGTCGGGTTATTTTTACTATTAAGCAATTTCCTCGTGCTATCTACGAAAGTTCACCCTCATGTTGATGTGTTACCCGGTTGGTTTTGACATTCTCTCATACATCAAATTGGTACGTGTTAATTTTTGTTAGCGTATTTATATATAAACAAGCGTAAATAAACCGAACACGTCAATACTTTTTAAACGATTTGTATGCCCATCAAATACCGTGTCAAATAAAACCTAATTGATATTTGATGCTGTATTAAAATTTATGTTTAAAATTCCGCTGAAAAATAGTGTTTTTTTTGCTTACAGAAAACAGACGGTTATCTGGAAACTTTCAAAGCAAACCAGTAAATTGGAAACACAATTGCATTACCCCAAAACTTCTTTATAAGCAATTACTTTATTAAATTAGAACAAGGGAAATTAGAGAGGAAAAGTTAAGAAATTAAGGCTCGGTGTTTCATTTTCAATATTAAGGCAAGCACAGTAATAAAACTGCTTGTCGTTTTGATGTATGGCACCATTAAATATATAACGTATCAATTTTGAATGAGAGCACTTCCGTTAAATATTACTATATTTACCGAGCGTTTGCATCGTTTCCTTAAAATGTTATACAAAGATACGCTTACAGACAAATAAAGATATGTTTGAGATAACCGTAAAGCACAGATAAATGACGTGTAAATAAAGCCCTTCTATCTGATAGAAGCGAAGACAAAAGCTTTGCTACAACAAGGCATTCACTCATCGACGTTTCATGTACCGGAATGTAATGTATTTTCTCGCGTGGTGCAGTCCTTGTGGAAAGGAAACATTAGGGCCGTATTTCATTACGGAAAATTCACCCGGACATTACTACCCCCATGCGAACTCACGCTTAGTTCAAATACTGAATCCGAGGATACCTCCGATACAGAACTCCGTAAATTGCCTTAAATTAATTTGAAACGTTAACCTTACTAACAAAATTCGATTCATTTCAAGCTCCTGCTATACGTCGAACCTTTTTAGGGCCGCATCTTCTTAAACATCCGTTTATGTATTCCCGTTTATCATGTCCGTAAACCGAAGTGTAAAAATTTCTTCGATTAACTGTATTACGATGCCTGCAAAGCTCTAACAAGTTTGCTTATATCTAAGTTTTTAGAAAAAACTCCAACAATTTACAAATAACGTACAAAAGGAACTTCGCGATAGCTGCGGAGAAATTTGATGTAGAGAATACGAATGTGTAAGTTTCCTTGTTAAATTTTTTCTTGTTCGGGAAATCGAGCGAGTTGAAAGACTACACCATTAACGAGCTAGTTTGTTGTTAAAACAGAAAACTTAACTATAAATATAGCTGTGTTAATTAACTTCAAAGTTTTCTCTAACAAACGAGATGTCGCCTTTACTTAAAACGCTACTCATAACAACGCAGTCTTTTTTTCTGTTAATGTAATCAATTTTACGTCACGGAAGCGTTTTAATGCCGATTTTAAAATTTAGCGAAGCCTCTCTCTTACTTCAAGTCGAAAGCGTTCGAACCGGTTTGTAACTCTTTCATTTAACTGTACTTTGCTGTATCCTATTATATTTGAATCAGGTGATTACTTTCAGAATTTTTAAGGTTAATCTTTTTTTAAACTCTGTCTCTTTTTTTAAAACACAGCGTATATAACGTTGTTTTAAAATTTATTTTTTGACATCTAAATTTCACTTGTGCTATAAAAAAAAATTGATTTTTGAATAAATCCAAGTTTAAATTTTTTTGTACTGGTTTGCTACCATTTACTATTGTATACAGGGTGTTAAAAAAATATGGATACAAGTTTAATTCTCAATTATCTTACGTTTTAAAAAAAAAATCTCGTACACGTCGAAAAGTATTTACTCTTGCAGAGGTTTGGGTGTACTTGAAAAACAATTCTTCCTCTCTTGGGTACATTATGGAATTTTCTTTATGGTAGTATTTTTTTTAAAGGTTCAGGTTGCTTGATCGAACAAATTAAAGTTTTAAAAATAATATTGTTTAAAAACTGGCCACACGATTTATTTTTAATTTTGTAAGCTCTTAGAGCTTGGTTCGTATTCCAGCCCGTTAATTTCTTTGTAACTCTATTTGTGAATTTTTATTTTAACTCACTTTACTCAACTACAAGTAATTAGATTGGGATGAAATTTGATAGTGTAAATGCCCTAGGATTACACAATGCTATAAACTACGAGAATTTTTGGAACTACTAAAACTGCGAAGTAAACCATTTTTAAATATTTTAAACTTTTCGAAAAAGTGTTGCTTAAAAACAGGCGACCTTTTTTTTTGGTTCTGCAGTTATAAAGCTAGGGATGATCTCTCTTACTATTTGGTTGGAATCTATTTTGTCAATTTTTCTGTGACGCCTTCTATGAATTTTTGAAAGCTGTAAATTTATACTTTTGTATTTATTAAACTGCGGGCGGCAATGCGTTTCTGATTAAGCTACATTGCTCATATGTTATATTAGAAAAAAATTTCCAATTTAATTTTTAGATGCAGCAATATTTAGGGGGGGGGGGTGATTTTTCCTAATTTCTACCGTGATTTTTGGCGTACGAATTTGATCTTCCGTTTCTTGTTTACTTTAATTTTTTTTAATTAAAAATAGTTTTTTTTTTCACAAAAAATTTCAGCGCACTACCAGTCTCAACTACATCGCTCTCTTCGTTTTACGGCTGAGCCCGAAGCATAAAGTCGGGTCATGATTGAATTACTCAGCTACTCTTCATCACTCGCAGTTTACAGCTAGCAGTTAATTTCGAACTGCGTTCAATGGTTACTTCTTTTGTTTGCTAATATAGGTTGTCAACGATATCGGTTGGTTGATGTCTTCTTTAGTATTTAAAATACAGAATTTTTTTCGGTTGAATATTATAGGATATCAAGCGGACCATAGTTTAAAATTATTTTTAATTTTACAAAGATTTTCACATCAGAGTGGCATATCAAACTTGGTTTGTTTTGATAAACCACTTTGTCTATTGTTGCATATTCTTATTCGCTCTTTAATAGGCTTTTTCAATATGTTGTGTTTTTGAAATTGATTTGCGGTGTTGCCTAGTTAATAATTTTTGTACGAAAAGTTCAATATTTTAGCGACCTCACTAGTCAAATCTGCTCAAGCTTTTAAATAGAACAGCCTGTACATTAACACAGTTGGATCGTGTTTTAAGCGCTCTATAAGATTTATTACCAATGGTTACAGCTGAAACCAACGGTTATTGAGAAAATTTACTGTAAGGAAAAAAATTAGGTAATTTCTAGAAATTCAGTTATCATTGATACCTGTCGACCGAATGAATGGTGGAATTTGTTGAAAGTTGGAATCTGAGAGTATGTCACAAATTCAGTGAAAAATAAGTTTTTACTAAGAATACGAAACCGGAAGTTAGACTTTTTTTTGGTATTATTTTTTAGAATCTGAATTTCAGAAATATGAATGAGACCCATTGAAAACTTTTTTCCGAAAAAATTGCGGCATCTAAGATTTTAAGTTTTTAACTTCAACGCCTTATTACTCAAAAACAAGATTGGCATAACTATTAGTTATTGTAATAGTCCTGCAGGCACAATATTGTTATTATGTATGACAAGTTTTGCATGCACGAAAACTGCGAAGTTAAAGAAAGTTGAAAATTGGAGAAATTTCCGAAAACACAGTTTTGTTTAAACTTTGTTATCTCATACAGTAGAAGATGGGCTACAATTTCCTCTTAGTCAGAATGCTAGAATTTCTCTGTGTTACTTTCTGCACATTTTTAAAAATTTCGTACTAGTACTGTTTTATTGAATAAACCGCGGACGATACATCATTTTTGATTAAACTGCGAGCATTGATAGGAAATATAAGCTCTAATTTTAAATTGTAGATACTTTAATATTTGCATTTAATAAATGTATCGCTTCTATCTAATTTTATGATTAACAAATTATAGAATTTTTTTTACCGCGCACAACATTTCCCAGAAAATCAAACAATTGATTTTTTTCTCAGAAAAAATGTTTTGGTTTTCACTACAAGTACCACGTATAGGTCCTGATGCTCCAGTACTGGTCGCCCACTTGCCTTTGGGGGTCTTAACATATTATTATAGCCAGTTTGCGCTAGACGTTCATACAAAACTACTTTTAAAAATTATGATAAGTATAACAATATCTAAAGTATAGAAATGTCCAGGCAAAGTGCTTCGCTCATTTTTTGTAAATGTAATCAATTTCATGTTCCAAAAGCAGAATACATAATTTAAAATTTTGCGAAGCGTGTCTCTCCTGCTTTAACATGTATTTCGTCGTAATTCCAGAAGAAAAATTAAGAAATGTCGCGTAGGTTGCTCTTTAAAGCAAGTTAACAAAGTTAGAAAGGATAACAAAGTTTCATACATAAATAAATGTTACACTAAAAGTTTCAAGTGGATAATATTAATATGGAAATTGAAGGCAGAACTCCAAAAAAAGCTTCTCGTTTTCGACGACTTCTTAATAGCAACGATGTCTAATCGCCCGAAAGATGATTCAATCTGATTTCACTAAATTCTGGTGGACTTTCCTGGATTGTCCGGGATTCCTCCGGAATCGTGCACGAAATCGGAATGGATCTAAAATTCATAATTATATCAAACTCCGTGAAAGCTTCCACGCAGCGACGACATAAAAGAGTTCTTTAGGTCTGTACAGTTTTGATTAACCGGTTAACCTCAACACGCTTGCAACACACGCATTTACTGGGTCGATTGCCCTGACCAACATGTGTTTTGATTACTGTGCCCAAAATTAATTTTCCGCGTGAAAAAGTATTGTTAAAAGAATAAAACAAAGCTAATACATGACTGCGTAAAAAGACGAATATGAATTTTAAGCCTTGAAGTAAAGCGTCGGAGTAATCTATCTATCTATCTATATTAAATCCGTAACTGTCTCACCATAACAAAACGACTAAATCTTACATCTAGGAAATATTTATCACTATAACACACCGGGGGTTCCTTGCATAAGTCTGCTCAGTTTAATGATGTGTTTTTTCAGACATTACTGTTGCCATATTTAAATTAATTTAGTGTGCTACGCCCCTTCATTTTCCCTTAAGAAAATTGTCGCAAATTTATTGAAAGAGATATATAATGATATAACTAATACATTCCACACGTATTGGAACCCGCAAATATCAGAAACTGTGTATTAATAAGAATACATGTAAAACTCCCCGATTGCCTTTTTTGTTATAGTGTGTGTAGTTGTAGCGCATCATAATGAATGATCACATGTTAGTTTACTCGGAAATCACAATACGGCGGCAAAATAATTTTCTGACATTTTTAACGAACAAGAACCTACTACTTTCTTAATTTTTTAATTAAAAAGCCACTTTTGACATTCATTATTTGCTTTGTCATTTTGAATACACAAATTTCAAAGTTTGTATTAAACATTATGTTACAAACGAGAAGCGCGAAATAAACCGACAAAATAATGATATGATCATTCATCATAAATGGATAGAAAAGGTTTCAACACACATGTAACAATAATAAATAAAAATGCTGCGTGTACAGTGCATCAGTACTTCCTCGCATTTTAGTAAATCTGTACGCTTTTCTACTTCCCCATACTACCAACATGGGAATGTGTTGTGATCGCGGAAATGTTTTATTTTGAGATTTCAACGTAAAAGAACTACATTGTTTAGTCTTCCAAGAATCTACAAAAGTCAGTATTGGAAATTGTAGGTCGGTTTGTGTGTGTGTTACGCGAAATTTGGAACTACTAGAACGATTTTAATGAAATTTGAAATACTTAGACACAACGAATAGTTGTCGAGCTAAGAAATTTTATTCTACGAACCGTAGCCGAAAATAGAAGCTAAACATGTTACTTTCGGTAGCATCTTTTTCACAAACGTAACTTCAGAAATGTTAAAACAGAATATAATAGAGGAGACAAATCGAAAGCTTTTTTTTGAGCACTCTAGCTTTAAAATGGTGGGCGCTACGGTTTTTGCACATTTTTGGCTTTAACGCTTATTTGCTCAGAAACGAGTTTACTGATCGAGATTAAATTTGCCGTAGAGAGCCGTAGAGATATGAAAGCTTACTATGGAAGAGAATTTTTGTACTAATGAAAACTGTGAAGGGAAAATATTTTCCAGATTTTGGACGTCGTCATAAACATGTTGCTCGAAAACTGACCAGACAATTATTTTCTTTTTTGTAGGATTATAGATCTAAGGATGAGCTACAATTTGGTTTGTATCCTAGTTCACTAATTTCTCTGGGATGCCTAACTATGATTTTTTGAAAATTCATGCCCTCTCTTTAATAAACGAAAAACGATAGAAAAATTCTGCTAAGCTAAGCTAAAGTGTTCATGAGTAATAGTAGAATAAGATTCAGAAATTAAATTTTAGGTTTCAGCAATATTTTGCGGAGTTAATTTTCCTTTTTCCTTCTTTAGCTTTTGTTTTTTCTATAAATAGCGAGAAATAAAAAAAATGATTGATTGAATTAAAACAATCTTTATATAATTCAAAAGACTATGGGACTTAGAGCTACGGCCCGCTACACTACCAACTTAAGTTGCTTGTTTTATTATTTAAAACAATCGTGGGGCGTAGTCTACGGATTCCGCTAGTGTTTATATAATTAGCCTAGCAATAGTAATGCGTCGTATCAGTCGTCAATATTACGGATTAATACATTTTGCTTTTAATCCCGATAAGTACATACTGGTTAGAAAAGAAATATAAAGGTCAACAAAACAGATAGGGATAGATATCTTTCAATTTAGTTCAGTAATTCAATTAAGTTCCATAATAGATGATGTGGGCTTTATTTGATAAACATTGCTTATTTAGAAGTACATGTAGACATGAACTTTCTTTTAAGTTATTATTTACTTATTTTAAGGCGGTTTCTAAATATCTTTTCACAGCAATTAGAAATTAAATGGAAGTTAACTTAATGGAAAGCCAAATATTAATAGACAAAAATTGTGCAAAAGAGATTTTAATTATATTTAATTTCAATACAAAACTATCATCGAAATTGACTCAAAAATTTGTAAACAAATCGCGGAAAGATGCACATATGAGAGGCGAAAATTGGCTTTGTGTTGTTTCGAAATTCTGTATTTTAAGTCTCAACAAGATTGGCTAAATGTGCAAATTTCGTACTACGCATCCAACTTAATTTTAGATTTTATGAGATACTGGAAAGGTCTAAATGTCTAATATGGCAATATTTTTATTCCGTATTAGGTTTAGACAAGACTACTACTACTACTAACAAATTTCGTCTTTAAAATTTAGGATGAGACCAAAAAGTTTCTAGATTCAAACATCAAAAATGCAGATTTGGCAAAAAAATTGATTTCGTGTAGTTGCGACAGTTTGTATTTCAAGTCGCAATAAACTGCTAATATATAGGGTTTTCACTTAATTTTATTCGTACATACTAGATAGAAACCAAAGAAGTCGTAGTCATTTTTCGAAAAATGGCACACATACACACACAACATGCAAACTAATATTATAACTATGAATAAAATACTTTATTACTTCAACAATATTTATTTATTTTAACCTTATACGTTATTCGATTTGTTTACATTGTAAACATGTCGAAATACGTATAAGGTTAAAATAAATACACATTGTTGAAGTAATAAAGTATTTTATTCGTACTGAATATGACCTTTAACGAAGTAAAGCTAGAACTTATTATTATAAAGTTACATAAATGGAATGTGGAGGTTTATTAAAAATTCACGAAATAAATTTTCTTTGACAAATTTGAAACTGGATGAGGTGGTCGCATTTGTTTTAAAAATTGAATTATGTAATCGGAATCAGGTAAAATGTCGAACTTTCTAACTTCAAAATACAAGCCACACGGAAGTTTGAAAATTTTAATTTTAACGGCTAATTATTCAAAAACGAGTTAACAGATTGTGATCTAATTTTGTATTGTAGTAGCTTTAGAGAGGCAATGTTACTATCTAAAAGAATTTTTGTACACATTAAAACTGTAAACTGAAAATAATTTCATAATTTTGGAAAATAAAAAAAATTTTGTTCAAAAAATCGCCACACAATTTTGTTTGTCTACCAATCAACAGAACCTGTGACTCGATCCCTATTATTTTCAAAAATTCATAGAAGGCGTCACAGAAAAGTAGTCAGTGAGTTTTGATGTAACTCCACATTTCCAAGCTCATTGAATATAGTCCATCCGTTCGTGAGTTATGCCGCCCCACACGTGCACCCTCCTCCATACATACTCTTTTTTAGGTTCGCTGAAGCTCTGATACGTGTATTTCGGTCAGAATCTCAAACTCGCTTTTAGTTTAAATAAAATTAATACTGATATTATATACAGAGTGGCTAGGAAAACCCCGGCCACTTTTCTTGTGGCGGTCAAGAGATGGCGCTTTAGTAAAGAAAAATTAAATTAAAATACTGGCAACAACGCAGAATCCAAGACGTTTTAGTTGTTTTGATTTAATATGGGGCGTATTTAATAACTAAAACGTCTTGGATTCTGCGTTGTTGCCAGTATTTTAATTTAATTTTTCTTTACTACAGCGCCATCTCTTGACCGCCGCACGAAAAGTGGCCGGGGTTTTCCTAGTCATTCTGTATAGGAAAGTAAAAATATTTTTTTACTAGTTTGTATCGTTATAGTGTAAATTTCGTATTGTCTCATGTAGCTTATTTTGAGAATTTGTAGTACTGGCGACGTCCAATATCGTAATATTAATATTTCATGTAAACAAAGGAGAGAATAAATAAACAGTAATGCAGATTAGTTTTTGTGTTTGTTGATATTTCAGTTGCATTTCAATAACTTCATTAGGGTTCAGATTATATCTTGTGTGTAGTAGGCAACTGTAGTATTCTAGACAGAGGGAACCTACAGGTTTAGGTGAATTTCGGTAGCGCTTCCTTTTATATAGAAATGTAGAAATGTAGAAATATTCTTGGACGCGAAGTACATTATTTATTGACATTAACGGGAGCAAACTGCGTGTATAGTTATTTTTGTTACATTTATAAATTTTTAAACGTTATAAATATGTTTTTATAAATTATTTACTAGCCCACTTTTTAAAAACCGCTTTTCTAAAGCAGGAAGTTACAACCCTTAGATTTTGTTCTAATTTGACGCGTGTCAGACTTGAGCTGCCTGTTCTAAAGTCAATATTGAAAAAAGAATTATAGTTATTTTGGTTCCGCAGCTAAAGTAGATTGATAAACTGTTTCATCGCAGGTTTTCCCCCAAATACTTTCTTTGTTTCCTTTGTTTTTACACAACAACTGATGATTGATTAAGGTTATACCAAATTCTGATAAAGTTGTTGAAGTAGAGCTTTCAGAAAGCTATCATATCTGTTTTATTGCAAATATTTATACAACCTGCAGTTTCTGTACGCGCAAACTGTTTGAAGAATTTAAAAAAAAATCATTTATTGTGCTGCGAATAGAGTTATGAAAGACAATTTCCACATTGCTCTGTGTCTGACGTTGTCGTGTTATGTCTATGAGCTGCAGGAGAAGTTTGTAATAAAGGAGATATCAAATTTTCGTATATTTTGCCCATTAACAGGGAACGTGAGTCAGTTAACCTAAGCTAACCCCACCTTCAATTACTCCTACGGGATTTATTTCCTTGAGTGCGAAAGTGTAACTTTCACAATTGCCAAATGAAACTTTTCACTGATTTTCCTCAAATATTTCTAGTACTGTGGTACTAATGTAACCTCGAGTTCAGATTATTACAGGATGAGTTGCGATGCTTACGGAGACAAAAATACATTTAAGATATAAATAAAAAAGCTCAAGTGTTCACTTCGTGTGGACTTTCCCTTACTAGATATTAATACTTACCGTATTTGCAGAAGTGTAATTTTTATAAATATAACGTTGTACTGTCCACCGTTCTGCAGTTTTCAAAGAAAACAAGCTGTATAGGCAATCCTCTATTTCAGTCATACTTCAGTGTTTATTACAGCTCAGTCAGACGTTTATTGTGACGTTAGCAAAAATGATGCCAGCTTTTAGTACTTAGGCATGTTTAGGATACGAGCAGGTATAAGTACTAAAAGCTGGCATCAACGTCCAACGAGCTGAGCGTTTCAATGACCCGGCTCTGAATCATATTTATTAAAAGTATTAGAATATTAAGGGTAGTGGGTAGGTACTCTCTTACGATCCCGGTAAGGGATAGACCTACTTCAAGGACTAGCGACCTTGCCCACATGAGCTCATGGCTTCCCCCTCCTCCAAACTCTGGGGGGGAACCATGTCCCTAATCCTAATCCTACCCATGCAATATCTTACCCCTTCCTGATCCCTAAACCAACTCGCCAACACGTCTGGCAAACGTGGCGTTTTAATGCCAAACCCCTCTAAACATGGAAAGAAACTAATGGAAAGTTTTAGAGGAGGCCTATATCCAAAGATGGAATACAAGTGGCTAGAATAGAGAGAACAGAGAGATTAAAATACGATTTGGTTTTCTAAAAGATATAACAAGTTGCAGAAAAATGCCCAAATATGGAAACTAAAGTTGGTCTCAATCAACTGTTGTTAATTTAATTTGTAAAGAAACGAAAGCATTTTAATGCTGAATCACATTTTGATGAGTTGAGCAATACTGCCGAAGCCGAAATGCTCATCGTCTCCAGTTTAATAAATAAAATGGTAGAACTTTAACCCATATTTTCAAAATTTAGAGTGCGTTGTGTTCTAGTTACGTGTTTAGCGTAATTGGATTTATGTGGGTGTTTGTATTTGTAACAACATACGTGTTCTTTATACCTAATATAAAAATTTCTAATTGCCTGGCCTATATAAACCGAATTACAATGCGAACAATTTAATTTGTAAATGCCGAATTTTAGCAAATTATCTATTTTTGATTTTGTATTAAACAAGGTGATAAAATGTTTTTACTTGTTTTAAAACTTACTTTATATTTATTTGTTTTACAATTTTAGAATTTTTTTACTGATTTGTCAACACAGTATGGGAAGTATCGAAGCATATTTAATTGTATCGAACGAAATTGGAGTATTCAGATACATTTTTTAATGGCTAATTTATATATATTTTTTTAATTTAATGTATCAAAAAGTGTTTAGTATTATAACCATTACTGAATGCAGTTTGTTAATAATTAAAATTTCTCTATTATAATTAATTTCATCTAAAGGGACTGTCAACGCCCTGTGTTTCATGGACCTGTATGCTGCTATTTTATGTGTTGTATGATGACAAGAATCGTGTGGTTGCAATGTCTGTTTGTGTAGGTTTTCTATAAACTGATATTTAAGTATATTAGTTGAATTCATTTTTATGCTTAAATTTAAAAAGTTAATAAACCGTTTTTGTACTGTAATTAACTTCTTAGATTTAAACATAACAATTAATTGAATATTTGTTTTATAGAAAACCTGCACACACACTTTACAATACCACACGATTCTTATCATCATAAATTAGCAACATACAGGTCGGGTCTTAACGATACTTTTAGATGAAATTAATTATACTAGAGAAATTTCAATTAATAATCAAATTGCATAATTATAGTAATGATTATAATACTAAACTTATTGATTGATAATAAATCAAAGAAAAAGTTTATAAATTGGCCTTTCAAAAAATTTATTCGAATACCCCAACTTTTATCTATCTATCGTCCGACACAATTAAATATGCTTCGATCCCATATTTTAATGACAAAATTAAAAAAAATTAAAACAAAACAAATAAATATAAAATAAGTTTTGAAACAACGAAAAACATTTTGAACACTTTGCTTAATGCTAAATCAAACAGATGATTTGCTAAAATCGGGCATTTACAAATTAAATTGTTCGCATTGCAATTCGGTTTATATAGGTCAGACAATTAGAAATTTTGAGATTAGGTCTAAAAAAACACGCACATAAATCCAATTAAGCCAAACACTTACTAGAACACAATCATTTAATGACATCTAATGACACTATAAAATGTTTACACTTTAGTGATGATAAACGTTAATTATCTATACTAAGCGCTTTTGAAATTCACATATTTTGATGTACTTCTTTATTTGAAATTTCATCAATAGGTCTGGTACTTCCGTGTGTACAGGCGTCACACACACCCACCTAAAGACAGACATTTAAAAAGAACACACTTTTTGGGTTCCTTGAGCACCCAAAACGTTTATTTCCTTTTAATACTAGATTTCAACAATTTTCATGAAATCACTATTTTTCTATACCGAATGTAATGAAAAGTAAAAATCTAATAATTGAAAATTTTATGAGTCAACATGAAATGAGTCTATGATAGTACAATTGCGGGTTGGTAGCCTACTTAAGTGCGTGTAGCATTTATTTCCATAATTTGGTATTTGTGTGGAAATTATTGTTGGAATTGTGTCGAAATGGTTCCGAAATAAAATATTTAGAAGTAGCAGAAAATTGTAGCGGAATAATGAAATTATTATTAAACTCAGGATCAGTTTTGTAAAAGCTGTTTTAAATAATCTCTGGAATAACTCCGGCTCACCAGAACAGGTAACAGGCAATTTACATTTTAGTAGTCAATGTAAACTCAGTTTGTTTGCTAAAAAAATTAAATGCCAACACTGCGTGAGCACCTCTCTTAAATTACATTAATAATAATGGTGATATAGGACCTATGGGATTATAAACAGTTGTACTGCTTTTGCATGATAAATGCTTCTAACTTTTAATATTTAAATGTAAAGACTTAATTGTGTTGTACAAATTTGTTATACGTAAACGTTCCTTTTTAGTTTTATTTTTACGTAAACTGAATTATGATTGATTTTTTTTAATTCCGGCTTTGAATAATTTTCTTTTCTTTTATGTATATGTTATTTTGTTATTTTCCCATGTAAAAGCAAGCACAAAGCTTAAGCCCATGGGACCTTCGCAAGGGGAAGTAAAATAGGTCCAACAATAGGTTGGGCCGATTTCTGATGTACGCATTCAAAAATATATGCTTAAATATAATTTCAAAAGTAAAAGTCATTATTTAGAAAGCTTTTTTCGCGATGAATGCATAAAGATAGTAATGAAATATTGAGAAGTTTTGATCGATTGTTTTTTATGCATTTTCATGTATGTTATAAAATGAGTTCTAGAAACAATGGAAACTAAAATGAAAAAGGAATTTTTTTTATTAGAAAAATTCACATAGAGCGCTGCAGGGAAATTAGGGTTTTTGGCAAAAAAGCATACCCCGTCCTTAGCTTCACAAGCAGACAAAATGTATGAAAGGAATTTGGTAAATAATTTGTTGAAAATGTTTAATTCTAACAATTTCTCTAAAACATCCAAAACGTGTATTTTCGTCAAAATTTCAAAATCAATTTGGGCAAATGAAAATTGATTTCCACATTAGAAACTGCTTAAAAATTCTAAAAATGTTTTGTGTCAAAAACAATAATGCTGAACTGCCATTCAAACATATTTTAAATCGCTTATCTTTTTTCCTTTGGCCACGTATCGATGTTGTATGTATTTAAAATTTTTAAGTGCTTATTGGATTATTACTCAATTTTCCATTAGTTAAATTTTGTATGTTTAAAAATGTAATTATTTCGAGATTAAAATTAAAACTGTAAACCTTGGCTATACAAAAAAATTTACATAATACGTGAAGTAATTTTCTAGCATTTTAATTTCGTCACTTGAATTGTTAGTGTAAATGAGATTAAAACTCAGTTGATTGTGAAATAAATTTACATCATCATAAGTGAAAATTCTTTTTTTTTATTAAAAAATAAAATGCACATGCAGTAGGCAAATCTCTGTGAATACGTTAATTATAATTTAATATGATAAATAGTTTGAGTATTAATTGTTTGTTGTGTATCATCAATATTGTATTCTTTGAATGGACACTGGTTGCATTTTGCATCCGCATTGTTTTATGACACCATTGTGTATTGACAGTAACACTACGCTTTGTCTGAATATATTGTTTATTCATGAATCACAGGGTTGTGTTGGAACACCTGTGTTTGTAAACGTTTCCTAAGGATTTCCAGTGTCTTCCCGAGGATAATAATAATTTTCTTTTATATTTAGGGATGACGTTTACGATTAAATAATGAAAATTGTTTTTTAAAATTTACTGCAACCTAGTTTTTTAACAAGCTTGTTTTAGCAGCAATATTAATAAAAAAAACTAGAACGTAAATTTCATCTGTATTTACTGAGTTTACCAAATGCCAAATAAAGGTCGGAATTTAGTACATATTTTTATTTAAAACTTCTTTAATGATAATGATAAGGCTTATATCGTCATCAATTATAGTACGGATTTGTAATCTAGTGTTTAGTCAGTATTTAAATTATGCGGCAATCAATTAATAATACCTTCCTGGCATAATTCTTTTAAATGTATAGTTGGCGCATATATGTAATTTTAAACGAATTATCTACGAGCTTAAAATGGCAACCCATTCATATGTTTGACCTTATGCTAGCTTGTATAGATAAGTTATTATTTATTTGGTCAGCTGCAATTGATGCCTGTGTAATAGTAAAATAAAATAAAACAGGGTTCATAAGCGTAGAATATGAATGTTCATGAGTTTTAAAAGTACTTCACAAAACAATTTCATGAAACTGCAAAACTATTTTTTTTAATTGAATTGTAAAATAGCTACCACGAATTACTGAAAATAGAACGTGTAAATTCACTAATACAACGGAAAAGTGCTATGAAAGAAAAGTAAGCCCTGCTTATTCATTTCGTTTAGAACGCTCATTACTTGAAAAACTAGGTACTTTACAACTTTAACTGTTAGTAAATATCGCAGTTGTAGAAACCTTGCAAAATCGTGCAACGTGTTTTACGTATAACTTAAGGGATTTGAGCACACCCACGGTTATTGTTTACTTATTGAATGATAACGAAATTATTTGCTATTCTGCGACTAAAAGTCACGTTTTTAGTTATCATTATCATCCAAAGACCAGACTTTTAGTCCCAAAACAGCAAACATTTTCTTAAAACTTAATAAGTAAACAAACAGAATGGGCGTACTCAATTTTATTCAGTAATACGTGAAACATTTTGCGCGATTTTGCACGGTTTGTACAACTACAACTGCAATATTTGAGATACATCGTTTCGTTCAGTGTTACTTTATTGTCGAACTAAGCCAGAGGTTCTGCACTCAAAAATATCGTTGCAAAAACTCACAAAATCGTTTCTTGTATTAAATTTGAAACCCTTGTTCATGCACTTTCTACGCTTATCAACTACGTTGTCAAATATCTCAAAATAATAAACCAGCTGGCCAAATGAATAATACGTATCTAAACAAACTCTGTAGGGTCAAACATGTGGGTGTGTTGTTATTTTAAGCCCATAAATAATTCGTTTAAAATTGAATATATGCGCCAACCATATATTTAAAGGAATTATGTCAGGATTTACTATTAATTGATTGCTCCATAATTTAAATACTGACTAAATACTAGACTAGAAATCCGGATTATAAATTGATAACAAATCAAAAAATCTGCGCAAATAACATCTCGTTCACATTTTCGTAGTAATTTTTCGCATCCCTTAACTTCAAGCGTGTTTATTCGTCGAAACGTCCAAACCAGGTTTTTATTTTATACCTGCTGGGACGTTTTAACCGCTTAACTTGTTTATGTGATCGACTAAAATGAAACTTTTGCAGGAAGTTTTTCGTATTGAAGAGTTATTAATTATTAATAAATGCAAAAATTCCTAACTTTTTAAAAAATTACATTGATAGGTGAGTGTGCTAATAGGTTATTTATTAACTGCAGAATAAGATTCTAAGCTTAATTTTCTGGTAGCGGATACCTTAATAAAGTACTTCTTTTCCTACTTAATGGCGGACCAATCTCATTTTCTTGCAGTGTCATGCTAGTACAATTACCAGTATTTTGATTCTAAGTTTTATATTTTGCATCTAATGTCTTAAAGCATACAATACCTTCGTCGTTACATTTCGTAGAATTTCCAGTAAGATAGAAGTAAGATACATTTGTAACACCTTGTGTTTGATTTAAATTTCAATGTGGTTTTATTTAAAACGATAAAACTTGACATATGTTCGCCTGGACATTCCTATGCTTTATATATTGTGATTTATCATGTTTTCAAGAGTGTTTCCGTATTAACGTCTTACGGGCCAATAATGACAAAAGTAAATCTGTTAAATTTTGAATAATATACAGGTTGAGTCAAAAGCGTCGCGGTGATCGATATCTTCTTTACTATTTGAAATACAGAAAACTGTTTTGAATAAATGTTTTAAAAGACTAAGAGAACCAAATTTTAAAATTATTTTTAATTATACAGGGGGTTTCATATGAAGGTGGCATACAAAAATTACGTTTTTTTTTAATATAGAACACTGTATATTTTTGCATATTTTTATTTGCCGTATAACTGCCTTTCTGAATTTTTTTAGTTTTTTAAATTTCGTTGCAGCGTTGCAAGTTACTCTCCTTTTTTTGAAAAATTTGACATTTGCAGACCTCACTAGTAAAATCTGCACTAGACTAAGATTAAACAAACGTTTTCTGTTAACCTTTATTCAGGACCATGTGCTATCATCCAGATATTTTAAAGTTGAATTTTGTTACACAGGGTGTTTGTTGCAGCAGTGGAAAAATTTCTAACTTAAATGGGTCATAACTCGATTTTTTTAAATGGAACATTTTGTATATTCTTATATAGTTCGATAGAGATTTTTTTGCTCTGTAAATTTTATTAAGTAATAAATACAACGGTTTTCGAGAAAATGAGATTCTAAGTTAAAAATCAGTTAATTTCTAGAAATCCAGAAATCATAGAAGGCTTTGACACGTGTTGATTTTTTGTTTTTGCAAGAAACAACTGTGAGCATTGTTTTAATTCATGTAAGAAATTAGTTTTTTTTATAAATTGTCTAATGCTAGAATACCTAATTTCCCATTCTATACATTAAATTTTAAACCAATATTGGTTTGATTGAAATTTATTTAAAAATTATTTTAAACAAATTCGTATCATTTTATTTTTAATTTGTAAATTTCATTATGATATTCGTTTCTATTTAAAGTAAAATAAGTTTTTATAAGCAAAACCCAGAAATCAATTTCTAGAAATCAGGTATCATAGGCATAGTAGGCATTGATCCCTTTATTCTTCTTAGAAAAAAACTCAGTATAATTACTTATTAAAAGTGTTTGGACTTTGTTTCAAATACGTTCTTATAGAACTTTAATTAAATATGGAACCCTCTGTACAATTGAAAATAATTTTAAACTGTGGTTCTATTAATTCCCTGAACCTTGTGATGGTTTAAAAAAAGTTCAAAAAACCTTGTTTTTAAGTGGCCATTTATTTGAAAATCTTTGCGCGTTTTTTTCTAAATTTTTTACTTATCAAACTTAATGGATAAATATGCAATATTAATGTTTAGTTTGTTCCGTAAAAACCATTTTAAAGAAAAGTGATTCAATCTAGAAAATTTTCGATTTGATGTTTAAATTTTACCCGCAAGCTTTATGAGCTTTTAAATATTTTCCGTGAAATTCGAGAAGCACCTAACGCACCACTAATATAGCGTTTCATTTCATTAACCCCTTTAACATTCAAAGTAGATAATGTTATTGTGTAAAACTATGCAAGTTAAGCTCCTGCTGTAGTTACAATGACGACTACCTCCAGGCAAATGTAGAAAATTGTTAACGGAGTTGTGAGAGAGATGTGAAACAATGTTTTCTTAATAAACACTACTTGGCATCCAATACAAATAAATAACAATCTTATTATCTCTCGTACTGTAAAATACAATCTGATATTGTTATGTTTGTTGAACTACTATTTATTTTTACAAACTATTGTTCTGAATCTTTAAGCATTTTTTCTTTCTCATACTTTCGGTACCTATAGGAAAGTATTGATTTCATGAAAATTTTCGAAATCCAGATTTTAACGGAAATACACGTTTTGGGGCTTAAGAAATGCAAAAAAGCTGTTCTTAAAAAATGTCTGGCTGTGGGTGGGGGGGTGACGCCTCTAAAGGCGAAAGTACTGGACCGATTTCGATGAAAATTTAAATCGAAGGGTATATCAAAAATTGTAGTTCTAGTTAAGTTTTTCAAAAAAATTTGAAGCCGAAAACGGAAGTTACACATGTTTTTTTTGGTAGCGTTTTTTCCAAACCACAATTTTTGAAATTAGAACACGGGATCTGATAGAAGAACGTAAGGCAAATCGAAAACTTTTTTACCGAACTTTCTCGCTTTAAAACAGTTGCTACTACTTTTTGAAAACCTCGACTTTAACGCTCATTTACCCAAAAAGTAGTAATCTGATCAAGATCAGCTACAACTTGTTTGGGAGCCTTTTGTGGGTAGTATACGATGAAGTTACGAAAATCCGAAACCGATTGCGATGGCGCTGTTTTTTTAACTCCTTAAGCTGATAGGGCTTGCTTTATTCATTTTTTACTAATTTCTATAATTTTACTCTGACGTCTTCTAGGAATTATTGAAAAATTTTAAATTGATTAATTTATTATTTAAAAACGCAAACGCTGATCGTTATAAACTTTTATCGGTTCGATAGACTATTTGCAGTGCTTTATTAAGACCAGCAAGAATTTTCAACAATTAAAAAATTTAAGAAAAAAAACGATGTTTTTTAATATCAATGCGGCGTTTTCGGGCAGTTACGTGATTTTTACTACGCCTATTAATTAGCTGTAGTTAAAAAATGTATTTTTTATTCTTTGTTTATTTTTGATAATTCTTTAAATAAATCAATTATATCGACTTTTAGCTCGAAATCCGAAGCGCATCTAATCACCTGTAAAGCGGGCGGTCCGTTCTTACTACTCTCATACGGTATGCGACATCGTAGGGTTGCCTTTATAAATTGTTTTCTTAGAAATCTAACATACGATGAAATGAGAAAAGAGAAATCTAATACTCGGTGAACTGTACAACGTTATAATTATAAAAAACTACACTTTTGCAAATACGACAAGTATTAATATCTAGTATGAGAAAAACCACTCAGAGTTAACACGTCAGCTTTTTAAAAATTAACAACGCCAAAAAATTAAATTATAAAAACGGCACAATAAGCTTGGGTAGAATTATTCAGATCTGACATTTTAGATAGGACAACTAGAATGGGTAACTTGTATTTTTATAAATTTATAACTTTCATCTATTTATCTGTTATCTATTTTTGGAACAAGTGGCGTAGTTTTTCATTTTATAAATTATGTAGCTAGGATCAAATTTATTTTTGGCTAGGAAACTATAACATTATCATCGATCCAACTTGTTTTATGGTTCCTATAAACTTCACTACGCGAGTACGAAATTGGATTTTCTTACCTACGTAGTTAAAGATGCAATTTGTATTTTAAAATACCCCTTCTATTTCATCACAATAAATTCAGCTTAATTGAATTTACTAGTGATGGAAACGGTTGAATAAATACTAATGCAGTCTATAATAAATTATTTCTTGTATTCTTAAAAAGGTTAGCATCAAAAAATTTTAACATCCAGTGAAGTACTGATTCGATCATAATTTTAGGTTTTATTGACAGAAACACATGTTCGGAACTCCAGAAACTTAAAAAGTGGTTTTAAAAAAATGTGTGTCTGTGAATTGGTGCGTTAGTGCGCTGTTACCTCCCAAACAGATGCTTCAATCACGACCAAACTTAAAAGGAGGTGGAAAAATAAGGTAAAAGAATTCAAAACCTGGAGCGGTTCTTGTTTTGGTACAATTTTTTTGGGAAAATTGAATTTTGTAGATATACAGGGTGGTTTAACACTTATTACGCTCCTATTTAATACTGAAACGGATCAAGATAGAGAAAAATTATGTAAATAAAAGTTTCTTGGTAACGTTTGCCGTAACGTTAAGCATTGCTGCTACGGCTGTAAAGTGATCGTCATTTGAGTGGATGTGTGGTGCATCACAACTACCGAACGGATGGTCGAATTTCAATGAGCTTTCGAATCTGGGGGTATATCAAAAATTCACCATTAAAATAAGCTTTAAGAAACAATCCGTAACCGGAAGCGGAAGTTAGACACGTTTCTTTGGTAGCATTTTTTTCCTAAACCATTTACGATTTTTTGAGCTTTTTATTACCCAAAAACAGTTTGACAGATGGGGTTGTTATATTTTATCATAATAGCTCCATAAAAACACAATGTTACAGTGCAGAAAATTGTTTAAAACGTTAAAAGCTATTAAATGAAAAGCATTTCCAAACTTTCTAAAATTATCAAAAAACTTTTGCTCAATAAGCGGCAATATGATTTTTTTAAATTTGGTAAAATCATTGAGATAAACATGAGCTACAATTTAATTTGTGTCTTAGCTCGTAAATTTCTCTCTGGCGCTTTCTATGAATTTTTTGAAAATTTAAGTTTTGACGCTTATTTGCTCAAAAACGTGTTAACAGGTCGGGATGAAGTTTATTATTGGAAATTCCTCAAATATACACAATGTAACAAGCTGCCAGAATTATTAAAACTACTTAAACTGTGAAATGAAAGAATATCAAAATCTTAAGTTTTTCAAAAACTGGCCACACTTTGTTTTTTGTAATTTTATATACTTATAGAACTATAGATCTGCTACATTTTGGTCCGTATCCGTGTTCGCAAACTTTTTTGTGCCATCTTCTATGAATTTTGGAAAGTCGAAAATTCCTACCCTCTTATTTAATAAACGAGAACCGATAAAAAATTGTTTATTAAATCTAAATTGCTTATGAATGGATAGTAGAATACAATTTTCAACATAATTTTTACATACGGCAATATTTGAGGAGGGGTAATTTTCTCCTTCCCACCCAATTATTTTCAGTGGACGAATATGTCTTTCCGTTTTTGGGTTTCTTTACTTCCAAAGAATCTTTTTCCGAAAAGTCGATTGTCGATTTATAATTCAAAAATAATTTATGTGCAATATTTTATTGGTTTATGGTTCAGGTGACGTTCGAGCTCACATTACCCGAGCCGGTGTAGTGGCAGCATCTGGTGCAATCTTTTGCCACTGGTCTCAAGCAACACTTTTATATAAAAATACTTTGGAAATATAATATGACAATAAATTATTATTATAATAATATATATCTATATTCCCACAGTTTCTGTTTGGATATGAAACTGCACCTTTAAATTAATACGAAATTTCAAACATAAATTATTTCAGTGTTTCTGTTTCTGAATAATCTTGACTGGCACCATTAAATTATAGCACAACTACTGGCAGTTTTTGAGATAACTAATATTGGAAATTTGTTGAACAACTTTCAGGTTCTGGCATCTTATCGATTTTCAGTCATTTCCAATCGCTATGGTTGCTACACCGAACAGCTTTATGAAAATTCTATTGAAAATTCTAAAGGTAATTTTAACACCTCAGCAGTTTTAATGAAATTGCTTAAACTTTCGAAAACAAATGCTCCGTTTAATATACACTTGCTATGTTAAACTATGAGCTTTCATGAATTGTTAATTACTTTTTTAATATTACAGCTATTCTATTGGGTATTTTGAATTTCGGGGTTTAAACGTATTACCTTCATAAAAGTATTCTAAGAAAACTTCTGTAAGATTTTAAATCGTTTTCAAATGCATTATTTTTTGGTTTTAATTATAACAATGTTTAAGAAAATAATAATTGTTCTAATTACGCCTGCCAACCGAATCCGATTTTTATAAACGAATATCCGTTTATAGAGATTAAATCTTGGTGAATAGTGCAAACAAAGAATCCGGTGTAAATGCGTGTAAATCACCAGTTCAATTTTTTTATGCCGATCCAAATTTTGAATTTCATTATCCGGTTCGAATTTTATAATCCGATTCAGATTTTGGATTTTTTATTTTTATGAAAATTTCGGAGTATCAGAACAACGTTATTACTTATATTTCTATACTTTAGATATTGTTACTTATTGTATTTGCAAAAGTGTATTTGTATAACGTTGTACCGTTGAACGACTGAAAATGTCGCTCCTGCAGTGGGAGCGCACTGCAAATATAGCGATAACTAAAAGCAATTGACTGCAGCGTTGGCTGCTAAGCGAGTATAAATGACCTATAAAACCAGCGATGATACAGCAAATTCATCATCCAAAAATTGGGTGGGAGGGAGAAGCTTATTTTTTGTTAAATTTCTAATATACCTACACATTCCGAAGCTCATTGAAATTGGACCCTCGGTTTGGAAGATATGAGGCGCATATTTTCACACACATACCGATACCGCAAACAAACGTGTTCCACTTTGTTGGGTTCTTGGTTGCCTAAAACATGTATTTTCGTCAAAATCTCGCATTCGAAAATTTTCATGTAATGTATGAATAAATTGTATCATCACGTATTTAAAAGTATTATTGTATTAACCTTTTACGCCCAAAATTTACTAGAATAACATTCGTTTTTAATACTGTGCCGAGATACTAAAGTAGCGTAAATACTCTAGCGCACTTTCATATGAAAATAGTAGTATACAGTTTTTGACAATATTTTATTTGGTTCTACTGCTGGCTATAATCAAAGAAAGTGGTGAAACAAAAGCCGTTTTGTTTCAACAGGTAGCTGTGTAATTCAGTTAAGGGGCCGTTAAACTGTAAACGCTTTGGTCTACTTATGGGTCTACGCCGCGGTCTACAGAATATCTCTCACAGGCAAAAAGTATTTCTATTTTGTATTTATGCAATATCTTATCATCTAGCCAGTTTTGTACATTTTACTTTTCATCCTTATAGAGACAGCTGTTTCCGCGATAAGCGAAAACCAACTACTAAAAGATGTTTTTCCAAAAAATGAATTTATGTTATTATTTGGCTATTAAATATTCTGCCAACTTTTTTGGTTAATTAATCAAGCTTTGCCGTTACCGCACTCCACTAGTTATAATGTTGGATTCAAAATATTTTATCAAACTCATAAAATTAAATTTTAATAAATTTTTTCTGAGTGTGTTTTCATTTTGAATTAAAAGCTACTTCAAGAGAATTAAAAAACGATGTATTCAAACGTCTTGCTTGCGTTACCTAAACCTTATATATTCAGGAAACTCCGAATGCAAAATTTCCTAAATTATAAAAAGTTTTGTACATTATGAGGGTATCACAAGATCGCTAAAAAAGCTATTTACGTAATTGGGTATATTTAATTTCGTAATTTAAGAATTTTAATTGAATCTGACGAAAACCCTAACGTTCTTGATGCTTGTTTGCATATTTTCCGTTGGCAAGTGACTACGATCTATGTCGTACGATAATAGCAATTTCCACAACAGCTTTTCTTAATTATTGGTATTGTATAAAGTTACAATTTAATTGCATCAGCTGCAAAAAATACGACGCCGTGTTTGTAGCAACCGTAACTAGAACGAGCATCAGGCGATAAATATTTAGCAGTGTAGCTAATTAGCGATATCCATTACTAGGATCGTGTTTTTAATAGCATTTTTAAAGGTTCTTTTCTTTGGCAGTAATTACTAAATTGCCTCAATTTTTCCAAGCGCTAAACGAAATATTTTCCGCTACGCATTAGTAGTTTCTGATTTCAAAAGATGCGATCTAAAGGTTTCCGATTGTGTTTCGAAATGAAATGGACTTAGTTATTTGTAATAACAAAAGATATTGCAAGTGAAAGCTTCCCGAAAAAATCAGCAGTTTGCTTCTTGTAAGAAATTTGTATCGAACAAGAACATCCCACGCTTGCATTGTTATAAATTTTTAATTTATTTTTGTTTCTCACCAATAAAGTTAGTGTTAACAAAGTTTTGATTAGACATGGAACATACATTTGGTTTAGCGAAGTAGTGTGGCTGGTAACAAGTAGCAGAATATTAATGCAAGCGGCTGCTTTATGTTAATAAATCGATATAGAGTTCGTTACTTACGACTGTGAGCTGTGTTTTAATGCTAATATTCTCATAACAATTTTGTCACAAGTATTTTTATATCAACGTTCTACTCTCACTACGACAATAGCAGGAGCGTGAGGCATATCGAGGACGTCACAGCGGCGGGCACGGTCAGCTGCATGCCATTTCTAGTGAAAAAAAAACAGTGCCAAAAGAAATTTTCCAGCCAATTATTAGACGGTGGAGGAAAAAACCCCTTCTAAATATTGTAGAAAAGTACCAGCAAAGTAATTTCCCGATTTTAGAAACATTATTGCAAACTACCTGTTCATGTATCCGCATCCTGCAGTTTTTAATTAATTTCCTGTATATTAGTGCAACCTTCAACTTGTGAACAGAACAATAATTGTCGGTACCTGAGTGTCTTCGCACTGACTTGCCAGTCAATTCTTGTTAGTTACACACAAATTTACAATCCGCCATTATGTTGCATAAGCCGTAGTAATTATTGCAAATAAACAAATATATCATTTTGAATCTTCTGCGGGATAGGCTTGTTAAAATAAAATAAAACAGAAAAATGTAATTTATATTTTTATAAATATTTCTAGGAATAATCCATATAAAGTTCGAGCTGGATTTACTAAACTTAATGTTTATATTCCTTGTAATTTTGTCGCCTTCGCAGGTTGCTAAAGTAGTCTGTCTGAAAACTTTTCGAGAATTATAAGTTTTTTCTAGGTAACAAGTAAAGTTTTCTAAAGTAGCTTAAATATTTCCTCCGTATGAAGTACTGCTAACGCATTACTTTATGTTTTTTGTTAAATTAGATAAATAGTGAGTTGTACTGTGTTACCCATATTAAATCCGCAACTGTCTCATCATAACAAGACGACTAAATTTTGCTTCTCGGCAAGATTTATCACTATAACACAACGCGGCGGCTCATTTTATTGATTGCTTTCCATGAAAGTTTACGCTGCTGTCTAAACTGCTGCTATAATTTGGTTACTTAAATTCTAGCGGGTCGGAAATGTGTATTTATTGCGCCGAGATGAGCATCTTCACCAACAGATTTTATATAATTTCTTTCAATAACAGTCAATTAATACAATAATAAATAGCATTGCACACCGAACATTATTACAATTTTCAATACTGAGGCTGCCATTTTTGCCACTTTTGTTATAATAAAAGCTGCTGCGAAACACCACTACAAAGGTTTACTAACAGACATTTTACAAAATAAACAAATACAGGCTACGCATATCACACTTCGTTAACGTATTGGCAACTGAAGTAGCCGTAGCATTAACGTTGGGTTAAAAAAAAGTGCTGGGTGTAACATTACGACTTGCATTTAAGAAGAAATAGCTAAATCCGTACGCTTTTGTACTTCCAGTATGGAAATGTATTGTAATTGCGAATTTTCGAACATGATATTTTGACCTAAATGCATATTTTGGCCCTATAGAACACAAAACAGTAATTTTAAAAATATGACGGTCTGTATGTGCGAATGTGTAAGGCGAAATTTCAGGAACTATTTGACCGATTTTAATGAAATGTGGTATAACTAAATACAACGAAAAGTTCTTGAGCCGTTGAGTTTTATTTGACGAATCGGAACCGAAAACAAAAGGTATACATGTTTTTTTGTTAAGAACATAAAGGCGTTAAAACAAATCAAAAATTTTTTCTGAGCACTCCAGCTTTACAATGGCTGCCGCTACCAGTTTTGTAAATTTTTAGCTTTAACGCCTATTTACTGAAAACCGAGTTGACTGATCGAGGTAATTTTTGTATTACAACAGCTCTAGGAAAAACAATCTTACTATATAAAAAAAAATTTTTACAAATGAAAACTATGAAGTAAAAATATTTTCAAAAGTTTAGACATTGCCAGAAAACTTTCGGAGCAGGACTTTTGGGTGCCGCCGTTTGGGCTCCAGACGTTTGGGCGCCGGACTCTTGGACGCTGGTAACGTTGTAAAACTTTCATAACGTTATATATCGGCGTAAAAATCGTTTTACCTATTCTGAGAAGGCTATTAATAAACAATTTATTTTTAAAATATGTTTAAATTAAGTTGTTGGCGCCTAAACATCCGGAGCCCAAACGGCGGCGCTCAACTGTCGTGTACTGAAAAACTCTTCCTCAAAAACTGGCCACACGATTTTCTTAGACTTTGTAAACTTTTAGAGCTAGGGATGGGCTACAATTTCTTTTGTATCCCAGTTCAATAATTGCTCTGTGACGCCTTCTAGGAATTTTTTTGAAAATCCGTATATTTAGCTTATTTATTAATCAGAAAAAGAAACAAAAAAGCGTAAGGCATAGCTCATGGGTTTTGCTAGTGCTTTATAAAAAGTGAGCACAACAATGGAGGGCTGCACAGGAAGAAAAATAAAATAAAACCAAGCTTTAGATTAGATTTTTCTGTTTTCCATGTAATCTAGAAAAATCAGGAACTGATACAAATTAATTGCCACGAGTAGCAGGCAATATTGAATTTAATCAAATAAGTGCTTTATTTCTACAGGACATTAGGGAATTCTAATGAAATGCCTCAGATTTCTAAATAACTGCAAATTGAAACATTTTAAGAAATTATTTGTATTCATTCGGTTGGATGCTGATGAAAAAATTTGAGAAAATGGATGTAATATAGAACTTTTACGATGTACTTCTTATATACTCATTTTCTTTTCATTCCTTGAACAACATTTAACAGTAATCTGCTTTATATTCTCGTGAATTACGGCAACCATAATTTACAATATTTACACTAAATTTATTAAATTATTCAATAAAGTATTGAAATAAGCATAATTATTGGCATTAATTAATGGAATTATTAAGCAATTAGTATCATATTGACATTTTTTACAAAATATTGTGCTGTAAGTATTTAATTTGTTTATTAATGTTTTCCTGTTTAGCAGGTAAGTAAATAGCATGCATTGCTAAATAAATAGAATTTGTTAATGTTCAAACAAAGTTAATTTACTAAATTTGCAGTCTATTGATGCAGCTAATTTTCAGTTCATAAATAAATAATTACCAATTTTTTTAAACATATTTTTAAGTGCCAAATTTCACTGTGATTTAATCACTTCTGTTTATTTAAGGCAGTTTATTTAATTCATTTCTAATTTAATATTTAAAAAACAAATTTAATTCCAATCGACCACCATTTAACAGTTTGAATAAGTCATATGTAAAAGAGGCCACTCAAATTTAAAGAGAAGATGTGAATTCGCATCCAGCTTAACATCAAAATTAAATTGCCCGGAGGGTTTTGTGCCGGCAGAAATTTGAAGCGAGAAGTGGTTTATATGTAATCTAAAATTTGAGTGGAATATGGACTCCAAAACGACAAAATCAGTTTAATCAATAATCACATGCGTCAAATAATTTTGAGATATAATAATAAACCTAAAAACAGAAAATCTGCTATCAACAAATCAAAATTAGTTTTATTATGAAAATTAATTAAGTTATATTTAAAGTAAACAATGTATTCGTGCTGGGATTGGCTTTAATTTTTGTTTCTATTTTAAATTTTAAAGAGAACCTTAGTAGTCTAGTTTTGTAGCTGTTTTTTTTATTTCCAAAATTCTGCATTTAAAGAAAATGACTAAGCTTCGTTTCCGGTTCCGTATTAATTTTTCACTTACTGTTGCATGCCTTTTGCAAAATGTAGCATATTTATTCACCTCCTGTTTTGTGTGGTGCTTAATGTGGCATAAAATAAAAGGGACCTGCATATTTTCGTTGAATTCGAACCACGGAAGTGCATGAATATTTTACCAGGAATATCTTTGTGATTCGATGTATAGCTGTGAGAACACTAATAATGAAGCAGAAAAATCTTTTAGTTCTTATAAAAACAGTTTTAAAACGTAAAATTTCATTTCTAAATCGTTCTTATGAGAATTAAAGAAGAACTAAAACGCCAACTTTTTTTGTTGTTATAAAAATTGGTAAATTATTTTAGTCAAAACATCACAATATTTTGTGGTTATGATTTCAATAATGAAAGTAAAAGAAAGTAAACTAACGAAGTAAAAAATATCCGTTTATACGTTACTTGGCTTTTTCCTTCTATATTATACTGTTCTTGAAAGTTTCTGCATCCTTAAGGCAAATATTTTATAGCGAAAATATTCATAATTATGCAACGGTTCTTGCAAAATCTTAGAATGTTTTAATTTCAGTATGCCAAACTTGTACTTAGGTCACGCTTTACAGTTTAGATTCGAGTTATATAAAATTTAATTCAGCAGGTTTTTCAGGTTCTTTTGACAATTTTGCTATGCCATTTATAAATCCTCTAACAAGCTCGATTCAAGTTTTATATTACGTGAGTGTATAAAACGCAAATATATTATATGGTCTAGGTAAGTACTAAGTTTTTGTGTTTTAGTAATGATATTTCCGAGTTTTGTGCACCAAATTTAGCACATCAGAGCGGTTTATTTATAAATTTTTAATTTGTTAAAAAAGATTCACTTAACTGGCTATAGAACAAAATTATTTTTTGTTAGAGATTTTATTTTAGAATTTGTTTAAAATTGTCAAATTAGTTTCAATTTGTAGCATATTTTTAATAATGGGACTGTTATTCATGTATTGATATAAATATTTTTAATATCAAGCAGATGAAATTGTTATTGTAAATAAAAAGAATTTATTATATTAGTTGCGTTAATTTACAAATCACTTTTTCGG
This sequence comes from Ctenicera cuprea, assembly GCA_958336395.1. Lineage (NCBI taxonomy): Eukaryota > Metazoa > Arthropoda > Insecta > Coleoptera > Elateridae > Ctenicera > Ctenicera cuprea. Next base: position 11,070,882 of record OY284496.1, on the reverse strand, counting down.
TAGTTTGTATTCCTATATTTAGATTCAGTATGTGTTAAAATTCTTTTCTCATTTAGTTCGTTTCAGTTTTCTAATTTAGTTGTTTATTTGGTCTTTTCTTAGTTTTTCCAACCATTAGAGCGAAGTTAAAACGATTCAATTACACATTTCAGCGGACGTAATCTAAAATATAGGCTAACTGCTATTGAGAGGGTCCTTTCTATTCCCAAGTTCCAACAAAGGCCTAATGCTACCAAATTAGTCCATTCTGTTCTGCCTTACGTCGAAACGTACGCGGAATCACAATGTCAGGGCGCTCAGAATAATACGGAACGGCTAAATATCCGTAATGTATGTATATTGCCAACCCACGAGTCTCTTTCAGTAGTAATTTAGCTGTTTGTAGTTATCAACGGTAATGTGATTAGTGGTTTTTGTGCAGGAACCCCCAAAAAAGTTCTTATTGTTTCTCGATTAGTATTTATTCAGTTCAATTGGCGCAAAATTAATCATTGCATTGTCAATATCTTTTGTATTTTGTAATCGACATTAATGTTTACGCTTCTGGAATTTAAATACGACTGTAACCGGTAATCAGGAGGGTTACATGTACTACCAGATCCTGTTGTATGATTTGTTACTTTTGTCCAGGCTGGTTCAATTAAAATGCCAGCCCCGCTACAATTTATGCATTACCAAACGATATTATGCACATGTTCAGTGTTCCTGTATGTGTCCTGAAGCAGATACATAATTTATGAACACAATCAAATGTTGTTACGAAACTTAAAATTATGTACTTGCTGGGTTGTTACATGCTTTAAGACATTAAAAATTTAATTTAGTAAAGAACTCTGAGAATAACAAATTTACGAGAATATAAACCATATACACTCATTATTTAGATCTTTTGAAGCATTAAAAAAACCTGCTAGCTTCTGAAATATATTTTTTCAAACATGTTGGTCCGTAACTATCTTTTTTAACGAGAATGTTTCACGTCTATAGAAAAATGAAATTTAGTTATTAATGATGAGTGTTATAATATAAAAACCAATTTTATTGTAAAAATTTTTTTAACTATAAAGTAAAGTTTGTGTAGCTAAATGTTTGTTTTTCTGCTGTCGAACGACATAAATTTAACTTGTTTCCGCCAAATCGTAATTGAAGGGGAAAAAATTGCAAATTTTAAAAATTCGTAGGGTCAATACAGTGGCACAAAGCAATCTGTAGCTTATTTGAAATTCTATCAATTTACAAAATCAAAAAGTGAGTAATTTTTACGGTTTCATTTTTGAAAAATGATTTTGTTTTGTAAAATTTTAACATTTAAAACGGTTTTCTCTTAGTAGCTTATGTGCATCGTCCGACTTGGTTTTGTGTTGCGGTAGCAAATTTGCTGTAATTTCAAATCCGGATTTTGGATATTAATCTGTAAGTTATTCGGGTTATCCGATATCTGTTGTAAGAATAATCTGAATCGGCTTATTATCGAAGTAAAGTACTTTGCACGATTTTATCTGATATATCCACTATCCGGAGTTGTCCAAAAAATTTGTTATCTGTATTCATAAGAATATGCGTTAAATACGGCATAGAAAACTAAAAATTAATGTTAAAATTTGCAAGCCGATATATCGTATTGCTTTCAAAAAAATCAATTTAACACTGCTGTCCGGATAATAGCAAAACTCGAATTGTGTTGTGAATTCTTAATTCAAACTTGACGATTAAATTAAAATTCCAAATCTGAGTATAAAAATTAAAATCAGATAAATCGGAATACCGAATTTTCGTATACTGCATATGCGAAAGATCGAATTCGAATGCCACCTTCACTTATTGATTATTAAGTTTGGAGTATTGAACATGCAAAATTAGGCAGTTTTTATTAAAAACATATTATTATTAAGGTGTTTTTATTGTTTCTTCTAATTTTCGTTTACGTTTGGAAATATGAGATATGTTTCACTTGAACTTTTTAAACAACCAGGCTTGTTAAGTTCTAAAACGTGTGTTTATACTCGTATAGAACAAATACTATGCCAAAGTGTATTTTTTCAATTTCCTATTTATTTTCCATGAATAATTTTTTTCGTAAATTTTTGATATACTTCGCTCTGCAGATTTTTACAAATCGGTTTTGTTTTCGAGTTACATAAAGAATTTCATTGCTATAAACAGAAAATTGGTATTTCATAGAAACACTTCTTAACAAATATGCCAATCAATAACTTTGAAGTTTTAATTATGGCAATTGCTTTAAACATTTTAACGAATTTTTAATTTCGTGTATCGAATTTAAAAAATGTTCAACTTAATAAGGTTTCAGTTGCATTTTAGTGTACGTGGAAATTATAATATATTTTTTACTGCTCAGACTGCTCTATATTCTGATTGTGATGTTCGAGAGTGTAAATAATTTACTTGGCAAACGAAATACCATAAAATTTTAACTGTTGCGAAATACGTACTCTCTGCATTAATTTTCTCGTAGCACAGTGGTTACAACATTAAAAGTGTGACAGTTTCGAAGTCATTATTTCTCGTTTAAATACGACAGTAATAAAACTGGTCCGATAATTAATTGAAGTGTTAGAAAATAAATAGACAAATAATTAGCACAGCAGAAACTTGCTTGTGTGATTCTAGGTACGAAAAACTTCTTTTTGTAATTGTTAGACCTTAAGGCTAGTGAAAAGCTTGTGCTCGCCCTGCAGACAAACAAAAAAGCTCGCAAGCTGTGACAGGTAGCTAGTTGAATAGACGGACAGACAATCAAGACACGCATACAACAACGTCTATGCTACCATTTCTTATTGCTAAAATCCATTATGATTCCTTTATTCTCTTTATTGAACAGGCAAGCCGCAAAATAATCGAAACCCATTATAAAGTAGATCCATAATGTTCATAAAAGTTTGTTCTATTAAGAAATAGTTCAAAATTTGGCACGACTTAGTTCGTCCTTAATTATGTCTTTTCTTTTCATATCTGAAAGGATAACGAACACAAGAGACCTCTTTTGCGGATCAGCAAAAGGAACGAGCTTCCTGTAAAATTTCTGTAGGTTTACATCTGAACTAGAAATGATTGCAGATTTCAGCACCTTAGCAAAGGCACAAACCGAAAGCTCAGCTTTCAGAAACTTTCTAAAGAAGTTGCTGAAACGCGGAAAGCTCTTGCTTGTGCTGCCACCTTTTCAGAATGGAGCGTCTTTCAACTACGGTGTTATTTCGGTTGGTGCTCTGTAATGTTCATAGGTTTTGAGACGAAATCTGATTTTGTACACGAATGTGTTTTAAAAACTCCCGCTATATTGAATTTCGATAAACGGTTTCTAATTCTAATGGGACTTTACCGGTTTTCAGCAACGCATATGAATAATTTCGTGGGCAGATTCAATAGCTGTAAAAATCTATGAAATTGTAAAATGATAACCGTTTATTTATTGAAATAAAATAACATTAAAAATTTAACTTGTCACTATTTCATTTTATTAAATAAATTCTACGCAACATGCTTCATCCGCTAGGACATTATTAATTATTTATTTATTGTATTGTAATAGATGCAAAAATTGTTTCTATCTATAGCTTATGTGATAGTTTTGCTTACAAAATGTTAATGGAAATAAACTACGGAAGGAGCTGAAACAAAAATTACTGATAGGTCTAATCCGTAGTGAAGCTTTTATTTAATTTTGTTCGGACGACAGAAGTAGCAAAAACAACCAAAGAAAAACAATTAATCATTCTTTTTCTAAGTTCTCTTCGCTGCTGAGATTGTACACAGCGTTATTTAATTTCTTCATCATCGATTGATAAGATATAACTAAGATTGCCTATCAAGAAAATTGCCAAAACAATGGGATTAATTAGTAATAGCAATTTAATTTTTAACCGATGATCGCTTTTTCCAATAAAAAGGAAATTAGTTACAAGCGGCGTCTGACAGTCACAGTTTCGCGATTCACATCAATTATATTTCAATTTAAAAGCAAGCCGTTGAATTTAATCAGTAAAAAAAACAGAAAATTGTTTACACTCTTAAATGTAATTTCATTTTTACTTTCCTATACTTTCAGTATAGGGAAGTATTAATTTCATGCAAAATTTCAAAGTTGAGATTTTAACGGAAATAGTCGGGGGGGGGGGGGTCCATGGACCCCAAAAAAATGTCTGTCTGTGGGTGGGTGGGTTACGCTCCATATCTCCGGAACGGCTGGACCGATTTTGATGTGCTTTGGAATGAGGGGGTATATCAAAAATTCACCGACAAAATAAGCTTTAAAAAAAACGAAACCGGAAGCGGAAGTTAGACATGTTTTTTTGGTAGCATTTTTTTCAGAAACTGAATTTTGGAAATTTTAATAGTGGAGATTAAAGAAGGCCTTAGGAAAAATCAAACGATTTTTTACCGAACTCTCTAGCTTTAAAATGGCGGCCGCTACGAATTTTTGAACATTTCGACTTTAACGCCCATTTACTCAAAAACCAGTTATCTGATTGGAATCAACTACATCTTGTTTGGTAGCCCTTCAAGGGTACTATACCATGAAATATCATTAATTTTGGAAATATAAAAACGATCGCAATGACATCACTCCAAAATTTTGGAATTTTTCAAAAACATATTTCTCAAAAACTGCCCACACGTTTTTGTTTAAACTGTTTAAGCTGATAGAGCTGGGAATCTTCTACAATTTGTTTCGTTGCGCATTGCTATAATTTCACTGTGACGCCCTCTATGAATTTTTGAAAATTGAAAATTGGTACCCTTTTATTTATTTAGCGGGGGGCAATAAAATATTTATGTTAAAGCAATATAGCTCATCATTGATAGCAAAATCCGAATATCATAAAATTTTTTTGATACTTTAATATTTAGGAGGGCTACTGTTCCCCCTCCCCAAAAATTTTCGCTACAAAATTAAAAAATGGATTTCTTCTTTTGTTTGCTCTAGGAGAATCTTTTTACAAAAAATCAAAAAATCGAATTTGTTGCCCCTTAATAATCTTGATGTACTTAGAAGAATTTCACATACTTTCTACAGCAGTTGTATTCTTGTGTACTAGTCGTTTAATGTTCAGTGTAGGCTAACTTTTTTATTTTAATAGATAGACTCGCAAACTCCAGAGCAAAGTTGTAGGGCAAATTCTTCTCGATTGTATTTAAGAAAAAAACTTGAGTTTCCAATTTTAATACGGCGGCCACGGTAAAAAATAACTTTTTTTTAAACGGAAACGTGGCATTTTGGCTTTAAAATCAGAAAGGTTTTGAAATTCTAAATAGGTACAAATTAATAAGAGTAATTTCTTGCTAAAAATAATACTTCTCGAGTTATTAATATATTTTCAAATATCAATTTCCGCGCTTCCGTTGATTCAGTCCGAATATTTTACCCAACCTTATGCTTGCAGCGCAGCGGTCGGTCTTTCTTCAACCGCTTCAAGATGTTACAACTTATAAGAACTATTTACTTTAACTAGTCGTGTCTAGACAGGTGTATATCGAAAGTGTTGGAAAATATAAAACAATGTATTTAAATGTATAGGAAAGCCCAGGCGAAGTGTTTCGCTCATTTTTATATTTACACTTAATAAAGAAGATGAAAGGAACAGTATTTTTGTAGTACAAAAAAGACATGAAAACAATGGTGTACAAAATTATCACCACAAAAAATAAACTTATTTTTAAAAATACGTAACCCAAACTTGGTTTAAATTAATGTTATTCATTAATCATTAGTGGTGGTAATATAATCCAATGATTTTTTTGTCTCTGCATTATTAAGCACGTTGTAATTTGAATAATGAAAAAAATGTGTTATATATGATACAGTAAATGTTTTCCTTTACTAACGTAATCTAACTAGATTAAATAAAAAAGGCATTTATGTATGCGTTACTAAAACGTCGTCTAATCTAAAGGGATTTCGGGAGCTTTGATTCTCTCACTTCTCCCCAGTTCGGTGTTTGTCAACAAATGGAGGAAGCATGTTAATTTATCGTATACTAATATTTTTTGCTCACTTGTATTGGTTCAAGTTAAAAAGTATTTGTTTTTATCTTCCTCATCGGTAGCATGCAGGGAGGTATTCTATTCGCCAAAAACATTGACTGGAGATTTTAACGAATTAACACGTTTTAGAATCTCTGCATTCACAAAAGCTTGTTTTTGACATGGTGTTTGTTTGTTTATATGTGTGTGGGCGTGTAATTGTGTGCATATGCGAGTCTGTATACAGTTATACACTTGCCAGCTCAGATACTGTAAAGCAAGAAATCTAATAAGGAGTTAAAATATTAGTAATAGTTAAAAAACGCGATTGATCCGTCGACAATTAGAGTAAAAACTAAAGAAAAATTTGAAGTAGTACCTAAGAAATAAATTTAAAATTTGGGTTCTATGGTTTCAATCCGTTAATTCTACTCCCACCACCGTCGCAGTGGGCCAGACTCCGAAAAAGTTGGCCAAAACTCTAAAATTCGTCAAATTTGGATAAAATTTGGTATTAGGGAGTTTGCGAGGTCACTGATTTCAAATCTGATGTGGAATATTAAAATATAACAATAGCGGATCTGATATGGCGAACTATTACACAAAATGTTATCAGCTTTTTAAGAAATTTGGTTTTTAAAGGTTTGCGAAGTCGCTGATTTCAAATATGATATCGAATTTATAAAATACAAAATGATGCACAGTGGGCTGATTATTATCAGAAAAGTTAGCAATAGTTATTTTAACATACATTTTAATAAATAAAAGCCGTAAAAATGTGAAAAGTAAATACAATAAGTAAATAACCACAAGTTGTGAACAATTTTTAAATTAAATTTTTAATTTTTACTTTCGTTATTGATTTCATAAAACATTTCGAAATGGAGATTTTAACGGAAGTAGGCGTTTTGGGGCAAAAGGAACCCAATAAAGTTGTTCTAAAAAGATGTCTGTCTGTGGGTGGGTTGGTGTGTGTGTGACGCAAAACTAAATTATTTAAAATTTAAGTACAGGATCTAAGAGAAGAAGGCAAGGCAAATCAAAAATATGTTTATTAACGCTCATTTACTCCAAAAAGTAAATGTTTGATCGACTTTAGCTATAACCTATTTGAAAGACCTTTGTGGGTAGTATACAATGAAATAATATTAATTTCAATCTAAAAACGTTGGCAATGGCGTATTACCAAAGTTTTGAAAATTATCGAAAAATTATGTTTCAAAAAATCTATACACGCATTTTTTAAAACATTGTAAAGAATTTGTTAGACTTCTAAAACCGAAGATTTGCTACAATTTAATTTTTGCTAAAAGCTGTAATTTTACTGTGGCGTCTTCTATGAATTTTTGAAAATTTAAAATTGGTACCCCTTTACTTATTAAACGAGGCACGATAATAACATTTTTTTCTTTAGCAGAATGTTGGTTTTTAGATACGTGTATGCTTGGTAGGGCTATTGCAGACAATTTCTATTTTAAATAATCGAAATTTCTAACATAATATTTTTCAAAAACTAGAGATACGGAATTTTTTTAACTTTGTATTCTTATAGAGCCGAGCATGGGCTATTTATAATTCCACTGTAACACCATCTATTAATTTTTAAATATCAAAAATTGGTACCTATTTATTTATAAATAAAAAACAATAAACAGCTGCTGCTTAAGAAGAATTATTCATCTTGAGTAGTAGAAGCAAAATAGAATATTGATTTTTGCAAAATTTTATATTTAGTGGGGCTACCTATCCCCCCTTTTCTAATTATTTAGCTAACAAATTTGGGTTTTAGTTAGCTACCGTTGAAAATGTAAATTCCAATTATCTGTAATTAAAAAAAATGTCTATCTTACAAAACATTTTAGAATTGAACAAGTTATGATCCGAGATCATTACTAAATCGGCATCATTATTGCTGATGTCACGCCCTGACTGTGAAGTATGTATGGAATGGAGGGTTGTCCCTCGAACTTAACACTTCAGCTTTTTTGTACATAGATTTGAAATATTTTTATTCTATTATTAAATGTTTTTAGCTATGGTTTTTCATCAATCATGTTAAACAGCATCCTCCCAGTCAACACGATGGATTTATTACGTGGACCAAAAAAATCGATTTATTAAGTATTACAAAAAAGAGAATTGTTAAATTGCATTTACAAGTTGATATAAAAGTCGATGATATACAGTTTAGCGCAAAAACGCGCAATATGTTTTTTAATAGAGTAAAAGTAAGAGAAACAAGCTTTAATATTTAGTATAAAAACTTTGATGAACATAAAATTCAAAACAATTATTCTTTTATTTTCCACTTATCAACAGAAAATCACTCTATTAAAATTAAATTTATATTTAAAATAACCAATCATACAATATTCACATACCTCCAGGATCAAGATTAGAATCTATATCAAAATCAATCGAAATTTTGAATCACCAATGCAATTTTAAAAGCTTAAGAAATCGATTTGATTCACAAATAATTTAGTTACATATTCACGTAAATACTTGTCAACTTTGACTTGGTAATGTGCCGTATGTATTTAAGTCAGGTTTGTCAAAATGGCGGCATTTAGTGCATATGTTATTATTTATTATGGTTATAGGTTAAAATAACAAATATAGATATAGAAATCACCATCATGACCGAGTTTTTGGACAACCAGACGCGTTTTAAATGTTTCGGAATTTCGGCTTCAAACTTGACCTGAAAATGTGTAATAACTACAATAACAATCATTAATTGCAAAAGATCTTCTGAGAGACTTAATTTTGGTCTAATTATTTCATTTTTTGTAAACGGGAATAAACACTTTTTTAAAATTCCATTTTGACATTTAAAATTTTTTAATCTTATATAAAGCTTTTTTGTTACTTTTTACACGTTTCTTAGATGACTGGCGTGCCGTGCCCACTGGACATTTTATAGTAATCGTGACAATGCCAGACAGTTTTTTTTAACAAATATAAAACTGGTAACTGTTGCTAGAAAATCGATTATTAAAATTCTGTTTTAATGTGGGATCATAACTAAAGTCAAATAAACCGAATTTATCTTTGTTTGAATTGTCTTGCTTTTCGAAAACAGTGAAGTTGTTTTTCTTATGATATCCTAACTTGAATTATTGATTCAGTTCTCGGCTCTTTATTTTTAAATATTTTATGTTGTACAGGGGCGTAACTGCAACAACTCACCGCCCACAAACAAAGAGGCAGATTATTTAAGTTTTTTTCGTTGGAAAATCATATTAAGTTTATTTTCGTTTGGGAATCAATTTACTTTATGGACGCTTTACTGCTTAAAATTAATAAGCAAGAAACTTTTTGAAGGCAGCGGTTTTGCAACCTTTGATCCTACGCTAAGATTTTGCATTACAAATTAGTTTATTTTAACTTACGATTCTGTGTTACATGTTTGATAAATAGCACGCCCTTCATATGGCTGCTCGTGTTTGAATATATACAGACGGAAAATTACCGTTGCTCAGTACTGTTCTTCTTTAATAAACATCACAGGTTATTAGTACTTATCTAGAGCCATAAACTACGTTTAACTTTCTAAGACGAAAAAATTTGCAATATGAATTCAACGAACGTTAGGAAGATTAATTCGGCTGTTTAATTAAAGGCATAATTAAAATTTTTATGTTTCTGAGACTTGCCTGCTTTTATTTCGGGTCACTTTAATGTTCTCAAGTGACTTGCGACTAAAACAAATTATTTTCTTAGTGCAACAAATAATATTCAAATTTATACTTCACAAAATCATGGCATATTCACCAGGGCCAGATTTGTAACATGTCAACCTTCCCCTTAACTGAAGGTTCAGGAAAAGTTGAAATACCCTGCATAACTCAGAAGCCAGGATTTTTGCTAAAAGTAAATAAGTTTCCTGGTAACCTAGTGGCCAAAATAAATAAAATTTTAGGTACTCAGCGGTTAAAATAGAATAAAACTAAATTTCTGGAAGTTTAACACTTTTTGAACTTTATCTAAATGTACTAAACTTTCTGACTAATAATGGTTGTGCAAACCCGAATTATCACTTCTGTAGTAATTAGTTTTACCTAATTTAACCAATAATTTATATAATATATGGCAATTTACCGGTTTAAACAAAATCGAAATATTATTATTTCAATTTTATTCAAATATATTAAACTTTCTGGTTAATAATGGTTGTGCAAAATCAAAGTATTACTTCTTCAATATTACTCAATTCAACCAACGATTTTTGGTAGTTTAACGTTTTAAGCAAAATTGAAGTTTTACTGTTTCAATTTCATTCGAACATATTAAACTTTCTAGTAACCACGGTTTAAATTCAAACATAGCTCTTTAAAGAAAACAGTTTGTTGTGGGTCAGAGTTCTAGTGAGGAATAATTCTGAAAGAATAACTTTGAAAGAATAATTAAACATTTTGAATCGCTTGTCAGGTTTTATACCAATGAAAGTTAGTGGGAGGTTGAAAAGGCGTTACGGCGCAGTCACTCTGCGGGTTAGAATCCACTTAAAGCGCCACCAGCGCCTTTTCTTGAAACCAAAGCAACAAAACAAATTTTTATATATTTTAAAACAGTTGCAGCCAGGCTTTCCCGTTACAAATTAGCCATCGGGCGCAAAGGCTCCAGGTTTTCCAGGGTCTCTTTTGGTTGAAATTTTTCGTTACAGGAAATTTAGCAAGAAATTAAGGAATACAATTTTTATTAATTGAGCCGCCATTCTGTAACGGTAAGAGATATCGCAAAACTTTAAATACAAAAGTTGTTGAGTTTAACGGGACCTTTACAATGAAATATCACTCTTTGTTTCATTTAAGATTTTTGAGATAATGTCTTTTGAATGTTAACGCTCTATTAAGGAAGAGAGGGGGTGCTAAAATTTATTTTTTGTTTTCTTGTGGTACATTGTTGGAAAGCTAAAGACTTTAACGATCACTGCCAATTTTATTGGTACAGTAGGTACCTAGCTTATGTGCGCTTTATGTAATGGCCACTTTTTTGATATAATTGGCGTCATTTTGGAACGGTTTGAGCACTTGAATTTTTTTTTTAAGTTCTTTGCTTTAAAGGAGTAAAGGAGTATGACATGACCTACCTTCGTATTGTATAATCTATAGAACCCTTCTAGTTCCCTTAAAAGTACTCGAGAGCCTCAAAAAATTTATAAATACTTTTACTGAATATCCACGTGTACGATTTACATAAAAAAATTTAATTGTTTAGTTGTAAAAGATAGTGCGTAGGTGGTCTGTTACACACTGTATATAGAGAGACGCCATGTTTTTTCTTCATTTCATTTAATTCTGTCTTAAAACTGGTTAGATTTAAACAGCTTGAACAAATATACACAGTAGCGCTGTTTTTTTACTCACATCAATTATTTTACGTAGAAATGTTTCGCTAAAATAAAAATTGAAATCATTGTTTCTTGTATAGCTTTTGGTTTTCTCCCTGACAAATAATAATTTCATACCAAAGACATATGGAATCCCAAAATATTGTTTGGTTTCTCCGCCCCAAGTAACCTTAATCCGGCATTGTGCTTCGCTATAAAAACATTTAAAAAATTTTTTAGTATTTATTTTACAGGTGTAGTTCTTTATTTCTTCCATTCATTTTAAGTTAGGCAGATTGGCAAATTCCAGGACTTGAAAGTAAAGAAACCTTATTTTACAAATTGTTAGAGAATTCAAACACTACCTAGCTACGGCCCTGGTTTATAGTGAAGTTGATAACTTTAAAGGAAAATTTAAAGGAACTTTTTTGCTATTTAGTAAAATTGTAAAAACTCCCTAGCTACAGTCCTGATTTACAGGTTTAATGTTTTTATAAACATTATCTACCATTGACTTTATATTAGAGAGATTGACAGAAATGATATATTAAATGTCGTTAAGTTGAGAAAGAATTCTGTGTCACAAGTGCTTAATTAAAAATATTTGAGTGTTCTTAGTTTGCATTTTGATTGTTAGATTTTCGTAAACGCAGCGACTTATTTAAATATCAAATTTGCTGTATACGTCGTATAAAATCGTTATTGACATAATTAAATTGAACCTGCCTAACAATTTTCAACACTGGTTTAAAAGTATCCGATCGTTAGCAATTAAATTTGAAGGTATTATCGATTTCAGAGTTTCCGGTGGAATGATGAAATTGAAGAAAATTTGGCAAAATGTTTGTCGGCGGGAACAAAACAGTTGATTATTATTTTGATACGAAACAAGTGTTAAATATCTCGTTTATGTCGACAAACCGCTTTAGCGCAATTTTCTATAAAATAATTTTAAACTAATTTTGTATTCCTGGCTCTTGCAACTGCAAATAAATCTCTTCCTAAATATAGAAAACGCTTGTATCCTTAGTCCTTGAAATCGTGCATCGTTTGACCTTTTATAAACTTGCCGTTCAGAGGCGGTTCGTTTCGAATAATTTAAGCAGGTATTAACGATTTTGTCGTTCCCGGACATTTTAAATTTTTTATTGTTGAAATTTCACAAAGGTGTAGGATACTGTTACGATCTTGATTTTATTTCATACCGCAATTTACGGAACTTTTTATCTAAATTAAAACCCGGTAAATTGCTTAATTGAGTGTGGGTAAAATTAAAAGGTTTTTTCCTAACACTAAAGTTTTATTTGCTCTTCTTTTCCTTCTTTCTTTTTGCTGGTGTTTATTTACCATAAAATGTTCTTTGAATTTTGTGCAACGGTTAAACAAAAAGTTGGATATACAGCAGGGTTGAAATGATTACATATTTCCATGGTTGTGTATAAATTCTAGTAATTTAATTAGGTACTTAGTTATTTCTGTAATACTTCCTTCATTACTGTAATTGGAAGTTGCAAAAGAAAAATCAAATAAAAATTAAATATTTATACGAGTCGCTTGTGAAGTTCAAAAACACAAAGTTTAGGCGTTCCTCCCCACAGAATAGATTTCCGATCTCGATCAGAACTTTTGGCGCAGAGGTCGGAATGAAACGCTGTAGCATAACTTTATAACTTGGTTAATTCCTTATGCTGCTATAGATGTTTTTCAAAATTTTCCTAATTTGTCTAATGCAAATATCGACTCAAAATGTTCTCCTGCTTTCTGTTAAATGAAAATGTATTTAGAGTATAACTGAAGACGGTACTTGTAAAACTAACCCCTAGATTAGTTCAATGACTTGCACGAACGTGGCCTATTTCTTAATCTTATAAATATGTAAATTAATTTTGCTTTCTTTTAATGTCATTCGAATAGAAAGATAACTTCTGTTGTTATTAGAAACGTTTAACTTATATTTGCCATTAAAGTAATTACGTTATCGTAATGGTATTCCGCATGTTTATTTTTGGAATGTAAATGGCTCGCTAAAATCTCTAAAACTGTTACACACAATGTCGGTTAGAGGGTCAAAACTGTTTTTACACAGAACTTCGTGCTATATTTTTTTTAACTAGTTAAAAAGAGCTTAGTTAATAAGCTCACGTACTACACTTAGCGGATTTATTGATGTTTCAAAAACAAAATAATACAAACAAAACATTGGCCTGTAACGGTTCAAGCGTACATGCCTAAGGCGAGTATGATAATTATTAAAATAAAATTTAATCTGCAAAAACATGTCTTTTTTCTAACGTAAAAATAAGTTTTAATGCAGAAATAATCACAAAATGTATTGGATAGGTCAATCGCAATCAAGCGAAAGCTTTAATTTATATTTAATGAATATTATAATAATGTAAAACTTAAAAATTTTATTGCTTCACAATTTAGAGGACAAAAAAATGTTTTTTTGTCATAAAATTGCTAACTTGTCAGCCTAATTTTAAACCTTTCCAATAAGAGTGATAATTCCAGATTTTTTTTTGAATAAAAGAAAACTATTTATCTTAATTGTGCCAATCAAAAAAGCAGATCTTACTCTATCTAATAGCGTTGAATAGCTAAGCCATTTCAGATTTCTCATAATAATTCCTCTCACCTACACAGTGGCACGTAATTGGTATTATGGACATGTTCTCTAAGCGAAGTGTAATTTTGTACCCTTAACGTCATTTGTAACCCAATCATCCCTGCATTTGACGAAAAATCCCGGAACATAAATTATAGCAGTTATTGAACCATTTTTGTTTAACTACGTAGCGTAGCACTTAAATCGCCAAAATGATTATTTTCTTGAATTTTTACTTTAGAATACTCAAAGTATTGTTTTCGTAAAAAGTTTCGAAATATTAATGAAAAGATTCGTTTCTAGGTCAAGGAATCCAAAAAAGACTTCAGTGATTTTGGTAAAACTTGAAGTTTAGGGATATGTCAAAATAATTAAGAAAGGGAAATTATGCCAAAAAAAGTAAAGGATTCTAAATAGATGACATTAAGGCAAATCGAATGTTTTCTTCGGACTCTCTAGCTTGAAAATTCAAACAGTTACGGTTATTTGAAGATTTTTGTTTTAACGCCATTATATTTCTAAAACAACTATAAAAATTTTCCAGAATTTTCAATATTTTTTAAAAATATTTCTAAAATTTCAATAACTGCTAATTGCATTCAAAAAGTTTGAAAAATTTCTAAAATTTTTTCTCAAAAACACGTTTTTTTAAATTTCAACAACCGGAAATATTTGAATAATTTGCAAAACTTTGAAAATTTTAATCAAGAACTGACATGATAATTATAAAAATTCAAACACTGGCATTATCAAATCAAAACTTTCCAAAATTTTGAAAAGTTTTAACAATTATATCCAAAATTTCAAATACTGGAAACATTGCTACCCAAAATTTTGAAAATTGTTAAAAGTTATTCTCAAACATTGACATGATATTTCTAAAATTTTAAGAATTGACATTATTTAAGCTTCTCGCTTTGAAAGTTTTCAGAAAATATTTCTGAAAAAGTTTGAAAACACCTATATTATAATATTTGTCAAAAATTGACATATATTCTTTGAGGCTTTCGCGGTTTCTCGAACTGTCAATATTACAATTTACTTTCGGCTTAGACCGCGTCGTCATTTGGAAACTACACCCAGCCTAGTCAGGTAAGGACCGACCTGTAGCTTGTCTGCCTTTACAAGCATGTGCTCTAGAAGTCTGAGCAATATTTGTTCGTAGGCCCTGCCTGCCTGAGCAGGGCCGTGTGCTTAGTTTATTTAAACCTTGGGGCGGACAAGGATTTGCTCTAGAAGTCTGAGCAATATTTGTTCGTAGGCCCTGCCTGCCTAAGCAGGGCCGTGTGCTTAGTTTATTTAAACCTTGGGGCGGACAAGGATTTGATCTTAATGTATCTTGTTTGCCAAGACAATAATACTTAATCGGCTTATGCCTGTTAGCTTTTTGTGAACCTATAACGTTTCGCAAGACATTGCAGCTTGCATCTTCAGAGTGAACAGAACACTGAACACTCAAATGTTTGTAAAGGCAGACAAGCTACAGGTCGGTCCTTACCTGATTATGCTGGGTGTAGTTCCCAAATGACGACACGGTCTAAGCCGAAAGTAAATTGTAATATTGACAAAAATTGACATATTTCTAAAATTTCAAAAAGTGACAATAATACTTTCTAAAATTTTAAAAATTGGCGAAAATTTTTTCACAAAACTAACATATTTATAAAATTTCAAAAACTGGAAGTATAAAAGTTTTTCAGATTTTAAAATTGTCAAAAATTTGTTTCAAAATCTAAAACAATATTTCTAAATTTTCAAATATTGGAAACTTTTTTAAATAACATTTTTTAAAAACTGGCTTATTTCTAAAATTCCAACAATTGTATTACTAACGTTTTCTAAAATTTTGCAAAATTAAAAAACATGTATTTCTCAAAAGTGCACATTTCTAAAATGTTAAAAACTGGAAATATTACAGTTTCCCGAAGTTTTATAATTTTTTCTAAATTTACAAAAACTGTAAATATTAAAGTTTACCAAAATTTGGCATACTTTAAAAAATATTTCGAAATGTTCAATAACTCAAAATATACCGTTTTAAATTTTGAAAATTATCAAAACATTTTTCCAAAAAACACAATATTTATAAAATTTCAAAAACTGTTCAAAAACTTATTTCTCAAAAGTGTCATGATATTTCTAAAATTTCTGAAACTGAAAATATTAGAGCTTTCCAAATATTTGAAAATACTGAGACAATATTTTTCAAAAATTGACATATATCTAAAATTGCAACAACTAACATTATTAAAGCTTTCGAAAATTGTGAAAATTGTCAAAAAATACTTCTCAAAAATTCATATCATCTCTAAGTTTCAAAAACTGAAAGTATAAAAAATTTAAAGTTTTAAAAATTGTAAAAAAATCTAGTACTAGAGTATGTAAAGTATGGGACAATTCAGTTGGGGGTCTTTCTGGTAAGTCTGTATGACTTAAAAAAAATATTCATTAACAAATCAAATTTTGTTTATTCTTTGGACTAAAATTAAAGTTCTTGCTTACTAAATTCCTACAGTTTATTACCTTGTATAGACACATCTAACCAAAGTATGACTCAAAACTTTCTCTACGAACAAGGTTATCTCTTCACGTAACTCAACTTGATACCCCCGGAATACAATTTAATCTTTTGATAAATTAATGTAATAAACTTGCAAAACTTTACAGTTCAATAAGGGAAGTCCCTTGGCATTGTGTTTATTTTCTGCTTAGCTTTAGCGTGACAAATTTGAACATTTGCAATAAATTGATCGAATAACTGACACCGCCGTGGTTATAAACTTTCTTTTAAACTTGCAAAACTATTAACCGTAAGAGAACATGGAACACGTTTAAAGTAAAGTTACTTAATTGATTTGAATGTCTCGATTCAATGTCCGAAAGCGTCAGAGTCTAAGTCAAAGGTCACAAACTGATATGTTCATGGCGCTGTATAGTACACTCGGGGTACTCACCACTACTGCCTTGTTGAATTTGCAGTCTGATAGTGTGCACTTTGCTGCAACTACAATAAAGCCATTATCGCTACAAACATCCAAACCAGTACAAACAGTAGCATTCCACCGTGTACACAATAAAAACAATAACCAATTAATTTAAAAATTTTATTTCTAAAGTTGACCGTGGCTGGAGTTCGTTCTGGTGGCTACCGACTTAAGCCAAAGCTTATTAAATGATATGCTCGGATGGAGTACTAGGTTAATAAATAAATAAACTGTAAACCTTTATGGATGACACAACAGCTAAAGTTACATCGCATCTGTTCAACAGCCCCAGTATTATATTTCCCGGAACCCATACACCCCAAACTTGCAATTTTAGAATAACCTCTGTTTATTGACAGTATTTAATCAGGAATCAATACGCCTTACTAGACCAACGGCTTTAACGCTCACTTAATAAGTTCCTAATCCAAAATTTAGTCTTGATGTATGATTTTATACCAATTTCGTATACAATTTACCATTTTGGGTGCTTTACTTGAACAGGTAAAATTTTGATACATCCGCATAAGTTCTGTAGTCAATATATTAAATCCGAAACACTTTTCTCTGGTTTAGCTTTTAGAGGTGGGAGACCCTGACCACCAAAACGCATATATTTAGGCACTGACTACAGGAAGCACAAAGTCGTTTGTGCAATAGCCCGCTACGTTATACCATAAAAACAGGATAGTGTGCAGTATTCAGCTACGATACAGTAACATAATTGGTTGATACCTCATGGCCGAGAAAGGCGCAAAGCAGCGCTCTTCAACCACTACTCTGCTGCCGTCATTTCGAACACAAACACCGAGGATGAAGCATGCAGCTTCCAGCTGTTTATTTAAATGGCTAAAGCACAAGCAGCACTTGATTTCAACAGCTTGCAAAGAGTTGCTGTTACAAGATAGGGAGCGCGCGCGATGTTTTTTATACTCATTTTTCACTATTAACTAGAACTTTATTACCCAAGAGTTAATGCATTACACGCTGAAGAACGCTAAATCCTCTCAAGGTGATGCTACGTCAGCGGCGGCAGGAGATAGACCAAACATTACGTTCTTCCAAATGCGGTTACACTAATTGCATGCGACAAAAAAAACTTTTGCTTATGGGGGCTATTTCCGGTTTACGATGAAAACAACCTTGAAAAAAGTTCGAGAACAAATACGCTGGGAAAACAACTAGTAGAAAAAAATCTGCCGACAAACATCATCTCTGTCTAGGCGCAACTCTCATTTCCGAGATCGACTCGGGGGAAGAAAAATTCGAAACGGCGAGTTCCACTTATATAACTGCAAAAGAAATTCGAAGGCGTACCCCACGGGTTCTGCTGGTATTAATTAATGTGGCAGTAAATCGGTTCTAAATTAGATATTCAAGTTAACAATTTAAACTTACTCGAGTAGGTAACATGGCAAACAAGGAAAAGTTTTTAAAATATTTACAAATGTCGCTGAATCATTTTTTCTTGCAAAAGCCAGAAACTATTAAATTTCAACGTGGGATAGGTAGAACTAGGACAGTCAACTTATCTTGTAATTCTGAAATGGTTGTATAAACCCTTATCATGTACGGGAAAAACCCTGTCGTGTGTTGGCCTCTTATGGGGTAAACTTTTCCTAAATCTCCCTCGAGTAAGCAGAAAATTCTCACACACCACTACCTTCTCCTACATTTCCATTTAATATGAAAATGATTCATTATTAAGCAACCTGTCGCTATATACAGAATGTACTGAAACGTTTTCGTATTATTTAAAAGGTTATTCTTTATACCTTCCAAAACCATTGAAATTCAATTTTTCAACTAGCATTCACGTTATACTAATTAGATATCCGATCTGTAATTTTTCTTACGGCAATATTATTTTTTAATGCTAGTACATAATATAATAGACGGCGCATCAGCTAAGATTATATCGCTTCTGTTTGACAGCTAGAAGCCATTTATTTGCTAAGCCTCGTAAGTTAAAAAAAATGTGTGCTAAAAACGCAAGTTCTAAGGGAAATTTCTTAAAGTGTTCTCACTGAAAGTGTTTTTTTTAAATTCTGTGATTTAACAGAAAACGAAAACGGTTATGGCGTGTTTTAGTTGACTCTAGAAATCGCTATAAAACGTCCCACCAGATGTATAGATGCGTAGTTTATCAATGCAGTCTACGCGTAATAGCAGTGGGCAGTGTGTGCGTCGCAGCGTTTTGATAAAAAATTCATACCATCAATACCATAGCCATATGATATTTATTTTTTGCTTTAAAATATTTTTTATAGTTTATTCTTAATTTTGTTGGCTGTATGTGTATGATAAAGTCTACAAATAAAAAAGTTTTTCGTTTAATAAAAGTTCACTACATTGGAAGCAAAAAGTCATATTCGTACTTTCTTTGGTCAAAAAATAATTTTTTTTTAGAAAATTAAAATAAGATTATAGACGGCGTTGTTGCATCTGCTATTAGACAAAAAAAATCAAGTCGATATGCTAAGTACTTCTCGAGATATTACGTTATACGTGTTAAAAAGAAAACGCTTAATTTGAAAAGTGGCGATCTGGGCATATTTTTTATTAATAAAAATATTAGGCACCGGTAAAACGCTGTAAAAATCGATTTTGTATAGCAAATAACGTACTTAACAAAAATATGTCGTTATGATTTAGTTTTATTCAAAAAAAAAAGTTTTTATGACGGAAGCGACTTTCACCGTTTACTTAATTAAAATGGAAATTTAATCAATTTCTAATTTATTTCTATATACAAATGTTAGAAATGTTTGAAATATCACTATTTAAATTAAAAATAATTATTTTGTGGTTTTTTGAGAATGGAAATATTATTCGAAAGCAATTCAATCTTCAATCAAAAATATTATAAATCATATCTCTCACTAGATGTGTTGTTCGTAGACTGACTATATAGGCAAAGCATCAAAATTCACTATTTTATAGTTGTGTGGCTGTGATAACTGATCATTGGTTGCTTCAGTTTGCATCTATTCGACCTCACTTCCGTTCTATTACTTCCGTTTCATATTCTCTGCCGGCAAAGAAGTTTCACTTCAAAAAATCTTACAATTGCTAGTAGTGAACCGGAAATCCACGGGTTACTTACCATATCAAAGGCTTTACCGGTAGTTTAATAAATATGAATAAAAACAAAATTTTAATTGTTATTGCAGTAAAATGTTTTTCGTGTATTTGGTATTCTGTTCATGGTTGTTATTTTGCCGTTTTCGTAATGGTCTGGAAAATAAATTTGAAATTAAAAATAACTAAATTTATGAATTTTTATCAATAATAATAACACAGGAAACACTGAGTTTATTTTATACATCAAAATCACAACATTGTCTATAAGAGTAGTAATAATAATAATATTAAATAAATAAACGCAGATTCATTTGAGCGATCTAAAATAGAAATCCGTTAACGGTTTACTAGGAGCTATGTAATTAAAATTTGTTACACATTACGTTGTTCAGTGGCTATCTAACTCACGTTCTTGACAGCGCAGCTGTTGAATATAAAAGAATTAAAAAATCTAATTCAACCAAAAAAGCTGTAAAAGCAAAAAAAAGTTTCTTCTGAAAAATTATTTTAACGAAAACTAAAATTAAACAAATCAGCACGGGTGGTCCTGCCAATACTTCATACATGTTTACATTTTTATTTTCCAAAATAATTTATATTAGAACGCTTTAGTCCCAACAGTTACTATAAGAATTACTTAACTAAGTAAGAAACCATGAATCTTCGCACCATTAAAGAACACTAGAGACTTGATCACAAAATTTGTCAGAAAAAGTAAAGAAAAAGAGTAGCCCCCTCCCCCACCCGTTGATGTTACTGAATGCCAAACATAGGTTTAGAGTCTATTTTATTGTCACTGAAGAGCAATACAGTTTAATTGTGGCCTCGGTTTTTTTTGGATAAAACTGTATTAATTTCCAAACTTCACAGAATAATTGGGGACTTGCAAACCAAATCAAACGCAGCTCGCAGATAAACTTAAAAAATCCTGTTAGAGTTTGTCCAAAACTTTTATGTGGCTATCGAATTATCTAGCAAAAAAGAGTGGCGACGCACGGCAATTCTACCTTTCACACTGTACATTAGTTACATTTTAAACCTGCTGCACGAAAGTCATTAAACTGTTTATATTTTGAACTCTGTTTAACCTACGCCCGAAAACCGAGACGGCAATCGGTTTTATGCGTTATTCTTTATCCTTAAATTCGCCAGCGCACCGTTTTATGCTGTTGCTCCCTATGTCTGCAATTTTAAGTTAGAGTTTGCATTCATCAAACTAGTGACAAGTAGGTTTGTACAATTTATTAGATGTTAAATGCAAAACAAACATATTAAGAGCAATCACAACAATTTTTAATGAAACTTATTTATTTCATTAGGCATAACCCTGATTGAGCGGTTTCCTGATGAGCAGTCCCCGAGTCGGTGGTGGCCCAGTTTAGCGTTGACCCGATTAAGCGGTCTGCGATTGAGCAGTACCCGACTGGACGGGGACCCATTGAACGGTAATCCAATTGAGCAATGATCCGACTGAGCAATCTCCGGTTGGGCTTGACCTAATTAACCGGTGACTCAATTAAGCGGTCATTAAATGGTACAAACTACAAAAATTGATGAAGTTTATACCTCAATTTAGATAAGTGAAATTTGCAATGCAATGAATTCTCTTTGTACATGAATGCTCCGAATATGGTTAAAATAAACTTCTTCATCTTTATTTTTTGTATTATTTAATGGTCATAATCAGGTTACTGCTCAATTAGGTCACCGTTCAATCGGGTACGGCTTAATCGAGGGTTATAGTCTAATCGAATTCGCTAAATCGCAGAACGCTCAATGGGGTCGCCGCTCAATTGGGTCACTGCCAAGTCGAAGACCGCTCAATCGCGACCGGTCAATCGAACTGAAACCTTTAATTAAGCTTAAAAGTGTATATGCAAACATTGGTTGTTAAAGAAACCCCATTTTGATATAAATTTGACCCCATTACAAATGCACACATTGAAATAAAACTCTATGGTTTTGTTACGTGCATAATTAGAGAAATGTGTAATTTATCCAAGTTTTGGGTGTCACATACATACATAGCTTTTGAAATTCTCTGTATTAACCAATTCTTATGCAAATAGCTTTTGGTGATGTTCAAATCATTAGCCAAACAATTATCATTATGATTGGTTAATATGTCGGCAATCAATGAAGCTGCGTAGTATTTATTATTTCTGTCAAACATCTCATTGCATTAGCTAAATATTCAAGAAAACTACTTAAGCTACCAGACTAAAATACGTTCGTTACGTTGTATGTCTTAATTATTTTTTCAAATTGATTTTGTAATATTTGTAGTGAATGAATTAAAATACTGTTAATAATAGTTTTCGTTAAACTCAACTTTCATATGATTATTCATTATGAATAAAAAGATTAGGAAAGCGATAAAATTTATTTGAACTTTGCACCAATCAAAATTATTTTACTTTTAATAATAAAATTTATTTACAAAAAGATGGTTTACCCATGGGAAGTCCCATTTCACCTCTTTTAGCTAACATATTTATGGAAAATCTAGAAGATCAAATATTCGAATCAAATCAATCTGAGAAAGTTATATTTTGGTTTCGTTATGTTGATGACATTTTAGCATGTTTTAATAGTTCATTTGATTTAATTAATGAATTTTTAATTTTTATTAACAGCTTGCACCCAAACATAAAATTTACACTAGAAACTGAACAAAATAAGTCCATTAACTTTTTAGATTTAAACATAAAAATTAATTCAACTAATAAATTTGAGTACTCAGTTTATAGAAAACCTACACAAACAGACATTACAATACCACACGATTCTTGTCACCATAAAACACATAAATTAGCAGCATACAGGTCCCTGATACATAGGGCTTTGACGGTCCCTTTAGATGAAATTAATTATAATAGAGAAATTTCAATTATTAAACAAATTGCATACAG
Source organism: Ctenicera cuprea (assembly GCA_958336395.1). Lineage (NCBI taxonomy): Eukaryota > Metazoa > Arthropoda > Insecta > Coleoptera > Elateridae > Ctenicera > Ctenicera cuprea. The sequence continues at coordinate 11,047,977 of OY284496.1, read as the reverse complement.
TAATGGTTATAATACTAAACTTATTGATACATTAATTAAAGAAAAAGATTATAAATTAGCCATTCAAAAAATTTATCCGAATATCCTAACTTCGTTCGATACAATTAAATATGCTTCGATCCCATATTTTGGTGACAAATCAGAAAAAATTGCTAAAATTATAAACAAAACAAATAAATATAAAGCAAGCTTTAAAACAACTAGGAACATCTTAAACACTTTGTTTAATGCAAAATCAAAAACAGACGATTTGCTAAAATCAGGCATTTACAAATTCAATTGTTCGCATTGTAATTCGGTTTGTATAGGCCAGACAATTAGAAATTTTGATATCAGGTATAAAGAACACGTACGTTGTTACAAATACAAACACCCACATAAATCCAATTACGCTAAACACTTACTAGAACAAAATCATTCAATGACATCTAATAACACCATAAAATGCTTACACTTTTCTGATGATAAACGTAAATTAGATATACTAGAAGCTTTTGAAATTCACAAACATTTAAAATCTGTACCGTTAATGAATGAGCAAATTGATCTCTTAAATTCTCCTCTACTGGACATTTTGGAATAAGAAATCACGTCATCTGCAGACTATTACCAAGATAAGTAAAAAAGTTCTATTGCTATAACAACACTAACTGTTTACCTTCATATAACCTTTGACAATGGCATGTAAACATGCCGAAATACGTATGTTTAAATAAATAGATATTGTTAAAGTGATTAAGTATTTTATATACAGATACTCATTATAAAATAAAGACCATCAAACAACCGAATTTGTTTTCAGAAGCTACCTACGCCACTGAATTTGGTCGTTGAACGTTCACGGCACGGCACGTCGATTCTAGTACCTTACAAATGTGCGCTAATCCAATAGCCAGATAAAAGTTTTGGGCGGACTATAACAGATTTTTTAAAATATTTTTTTGATAAATATAATTTTTGAAAATTTTTAATATTGGTCGTTTCTAAGGTGTCGAAAGTACGTACAATTTTATTAATATACTATTACTGCTTTAATTATTACAAGATTAAATTTGGTATAAAAATAATTCATCGTTATTAAGCAATCTATCTAGGATGTATCAAATTGCGTGTTAACTATGGGGATCTCGCTTATTTGAAGAGATACGACGATGGTTAAATTAGAGAAAAGTTGTAAAATTCTATGCCCATTAATAATCTTAAAAGATATTAGACCTATCTTGCTTAGTTTCTGAAAGAACTGGAAAAAACTAAAATTTCGGATTTTCTGTTTTCGGCTATAAGTCATTTATCATTTTTCTAGTCAACGCATTTTGAGAACACTCTTTTATGCTGAATCTAAATTTTTGATTAGATTTTGTGTAACCGTTACCATTGCTCATTTTCGACTGTTAACTTTTTGTTTTCTTATGGTCGATATCTTAACTTTTTTCATATTTAAATAGAGTTTTTAATTCTAATTTCAACGATGTGTCACACTTTGCATTTTGTATAAGTTTTGAACATTTTATTACAGAAAATAAAAATCTCATAAGAGTGCCATGGAAAAACCACGTCATTTAATTTATTTTGAAAAAAATCTAGTAGGCTATGAACTGATGGAAGTTAAACAAAACACTTGTTTTAATTACTTTGTCTTTTAGATACATTAGGTACGCAAAAATCTCAGAAAACTTTGTTTTGAGCGTAGGGAGGTTAAATAAGTACAACAGATAACACTAGAACTGCACTAATACAAACAATGATTAAATAAATGTTCAAAACATTTGACACCTTTGTAATAAATGCTCAGAAGTTCGTCTAAAATTAACTCTTTAATATGCATGTTAGTAACAGTGTCATTGATTTGTTTTTGTAAAAAATAACTTAACCTGCTGCTTACGCTCAAAACAAAGTATTCTGAAATTTTCGCGTACCTAATGTATCTAAAGGCCAAAGTAAATAAAAATAGAGTTTTGTTTTACTTCCATCAGTTCATGGCCTACTAGAATTTTTTCAAAATAAATTAAATGACGTGGTTTTTCCATGGCACTCTAATGAAATTTTTATTTTCTGTAATAAAATGCTCAAAACTTAAACAAAATGCAAAATGTGACACATCGTTGAAATCAGAATTAAAAACTCTATTCAAATATGAAAAAATTTAAAATGCCGACCATAAGAAAAAAAAAGCTGACAGTCGAAAATGAGCAATGGCAACAGATATACCAAATTTCATTAAACATTTAGATTCAGCATAATAAAGTGTCCTAATAATGCGTAAACTAGAAATATGTAATATAAATGACAAACGAGTTATAGCCGAAAACAAAAAATCCAAAATTTCAGTTTTCTTTAGTTTATTCAGAAACTAAGCGAGATAGCTTCAGTTTGTTTTGATTATTAGTGGACATACAATTTTACAACTTTTCTCTTATTTAACCATCGTCGTATCTCTTCAAATAAGCGAGATCCCCATAGTTAACAAGCAATTTGATACATCCTGTATACAGGATGAATCGTGAAAAATGTTCTTGTTATTTAAAAGGGTATTCCTTACACCTTCTAGGAATTATTAAATTCCATTTTCCAACCAGCATGCACTTTATACGACCACCCCAACAGTACTTTTTATATCTTGCTAGTAAAGTTTCTAAAACTACAGGGTTGGCGGTTATAAACGACTGAATAGCTAAGACAATATCGCGTTTGTACGACATGTGGATGCCATTTATTTGTCGGACCTCGCAAATTCTATACTCGCAATTCTATATATTTTTTAATTATTGCCAATGTTGAACCGGAATCTAAAGGTTTCCCACAAAATTAAAAAAAAAATAATAAAAACAATTTTATTTATTTATAATTACTACATTATTAAGCTTTTTATGTTTTTGTTATGTCGTTAACAGTTGTTATTTTTTTTGTCAAAATTATCTGGAAAATGGAAAAATAAAAATGAAGCACTGAGTTTATTTTATACATCCAGATCACAACATTATCTGTAATAATAATAAATAAATAAGCTTGAGTTCATCTTCACTATAATATTATGCCCTGTATAACGATCCAATGATTGTTTTCCTCTACATACAATTGCCTGAAACGAAATTCAGTTATGATCTATAAAACGGTATTAATAGTTCCATACATGTAATTTTGTTTTATTTCTAAATAAATTCAATTTCACAAATAAGTTTTCAAAAGGTACTTTTTCATAATCAAACACAAGCGTAGGCATCGTGTATTGACCAGTTGACATCAACCCTTGAATTTTTGTTTTCATTAATCTTGTAAAGTTCTCCTGACCCGAACGAAGCAGAACATTGAAAATGGAGGAAAAGCTGGCGGAATAAGTCCATTATGTTTAGTGAAATTAAATCCTCGTTATTTAATTTTGCTGATTGTGGCAAACGTATGTAAAACAGAATCGGAATATGAAACATGAAACGCAAATTTAATACAAAACTAGCCGAAATACAAATAGATCATTATAACTTACAAACAACGTCCGGCAGCGTTCTAGTGGATTCGTAATTATGTGTATATAGGTTATATCAACAATGCATGTGTTAAATAAACAAATTAGTTGTGAGAATGTACCTCTGTTACCTCTGTGTAAGCCATAAACTTGCTTTATTAGATAAGTACACCAAGAAAAAAGCTTGGTAATGTTTATAGTATACAGAGTGCCTTAAATACACCCAGCGTACCGATTATTCATTCCATTCTACTAGAATTTAAATTAATTACATTTGTAGGCAAATGAAATTTACGTGCATACTCATTTTCATTAAAAAGAGTTGTTTCATTTAAAGTAGTATCGAAGTCGGACTCAAATCTACAATTACAATTAGATGAAAAGCATCAGTTGCTTTTATATAATTTACTAAGTATTACGTTTCAGTTGGTTCGATGTTTATATAATTTTTACTTTGCTACTTACAGTATAAGGAAGTACCTACTGATTATATAAAAAATTTTGATATCAATATTTGGACGGAAAAACATATGGCTTCACGTCCAGGAACCCAAATAGGTGGTTTAAAAAAAAGATGTCTATGGGTGGGTATATGTGTGGGTATGTATGTGCGCCTCATATCTCCCGAACTTTCTAGACGGCCGCTACATTTTTTTAATTTTTATTTTAACGCCCTTTACATCGTCATCACATTTATGAAACTTTTGAGTTTAAATTCAGAGAAAAATAAAAGTGAATTGATTTCGTTTCTTTTTTGATAAAGCGACGTTAATCTAAATATCTATTTTTTCCTTGTTTTCTGTACTTATATGTGCATATCAATGGGAAAAAGTATTCTATTGTATTTTAGAGTGATTAGAAGGTTTAAAAGTCGTTTCAGAATATGCCATTGCGTTCTACATTGGTTAAAAATTTACGTCGTGACTAAATGCGGTTCAAAAGTATGCAATTATGTTCTAGTGATCTTACAGTATGCCATCGTGTTCCAGCATGATTAGAAAGTATTCTATCGTGTTCTAAAGGCGTTACAATGTATACAATCATATTCTATGGCAGTTAGAAAATATGTGATCGTAAGTGGTTACAAATACGTCGACGTGATTAGTAAACATGCCGTTGTGTTCTAAAGGCGTTACAAAATGTATCGTCCTGTTCTAGAGGAATTAGAAAATATGCCATCATGTTCTAAAGCAGTTAGAAAATATGTGATTATGTTCTATGGCGGTTACAAAAATGCCATCATGTTGTAGAATGGGTTAAAAGTATGCTATAGTGTTCTTGCGTGGTTAGAAAGTTAGTCATTGTATTCTAGAGGCATTAAAATATACACCATTTCATACTAGAGCATTTAGAAAATATGTCATCGTGTTCTAAATAGGGCAATGAATGCCATTGTGCTGTAGAACGGTTACAAGCAGTGGCGGTTCGTCCGATTAGGTAGGGTAGCTAGGCAGTGACGACCCATAACTTTTCAAAAAAAAATCAAATTATAAGTCTCAAGTTACTTTAACATACAGTTTTTATTTTTTTTTCAACGCCACCGCGTAACATTAAAAACTAGGCGCCAAATAAATAAACCGCTGTTTTTAAACACCGTTTTGCATACGCGAAGGAGCGAGCTTATCAGGCCAAATGATTCTAGCTACGACACAATTAACCAATCTATTATTCTTAATACGCTTTGCACGCACAATATTGCAATGATCAGATGCAAAGAAATAGTAGGAATTTAAGAACGCAATAAGCACCAAAAAAGCACGGCTTCTGCAGTTTTTACTTGCATCGGTCAGCGGCGAACAGGTGCAGCGTGCAGCTACTGTGTGATTATTATTTTATACGTAGTTTGCGAATTTATATACAATAGATTACGTAATAGGTTACGTAATCTATTGCGTAATAGATTACCAGTGGCGCGGGCGGTTCGTTTTATTGGGCAGAGTAATGAGTGCCTACTCATACTTTTCAAAAAAAAAATTGTATACTTTTACTTACAGTTTTTACTTTTTACACCAGCGCGTAACATTAAAAATAGGGCGCATAAGCAAAGGCGCGAGCTTATCGGGACAAATGATTCCAGCTACGACACAAAGAACACCCTGTATATTATCGCCTGTAAATCGGTAATACTGAAATACTTTTGAAAACATGATAAGTAGCTATTTCTAAAGTATAGGGAATTCCAGGCCAAGTGCTTTGGTCATTTTTATATTTCTAACTTTCCCCCACGTCTTCGAAATTATTAGCTAGATTTGGATAAAACTTTACTACACTGCTATAATATTATTATAAATGCCATAGTTCTAATAACTTTAGCTTTAGCTCGTAGGGTCATATCGTTCTTCTCAGTTATAATTATTATTAATATGGTTAACTATGATATTGTTGAAAACTCTCGCAATTATAGCTACATAAATGTGCACTTTTCATTAAAACAGTTATCTATATTTAGGAATCTTAAATAATCAAAACGTCAACGAGAACATTTCAAATTATTATCTACTCCTCCAAGAGACTTTTTTAGTTTTTTATAAAGACAGCGCACTCATAAAAAGTTTTTTGATAAAAAGTGTAACTATAAACGCGCCTTTAGAAGATTTTTTTCACAACACTTTAGTCGTAAAAACTCTCAAACGAGTCTTGCTACGATTTTTTAAAAACTGTAATTTCAGCATCTACTTGCTTAAAAAATAATCGTATCTGGTTTAGTCTGCTGATGATGCTGCTTTAGTTGTAGACCATTAACAACTTCGGACTTCGTTTGCGAATTCACATTGTTCGTTTCATTTATAATTATATTTATTGACTAAATATTAAATTATTGTTAAACTTGTGCTTTCTTAACTCAAACGTTATATCTCAAATCTTTTGCAATTTACTCTACATTCTATACCTGTTAATTACGTGTGCGTTTTTAATCAGAGTTGGTAAAATTAAATAAAACATAAAAAAGTACATTTTAATTTAATACTCACTTCTTCAACGCTTTGTAGAAAAAGACTTCTTTTATTTTCCCATAAAGAGAGCTCACTCATAATAAAGTTTTTATATTTCGTACAATAAACTACCGAAACAACATGTGTAACTGTATTTTGTGCTACAACGTTATATCTAACATCAAAGAAAATCGAAATAAATTTGGGAAAGTTACGTCCTCACGCATCAATTTGTATGAAGTGGACGTAAACAAAGCAATCAATCAATCAATTTGAACGCGTGTATAGTCATAGACCTTTTTAAGGCGGTGTCACACTGATCCCCGGCATCAAACGGCAGTTTTCCGGAATAAAATTGTGCAGAAGCTTTCTTAGCATTTTAAATATGGACTTCAAGCTTGACTAGATTTAGGAAAATTACTGTTTCAAATTAAGGATTCGAAGTTTCCTCTTGGGAAGTTCAGGGTAGTACTTCTTATGCGAAGGGCATTTTGGGATCAATAGTGCCATGAACACCGAGCAGTGTATCTTTTTTATATTTTACATTTGCATCTTAAAATTTATGGAGACCTGCGAGAAGGGTTCCGCGTTAGCAACACTGAATTTTTAAAGATCTTCCTAGATCAGGAGGATGCGTGATTTCTAACTAGAAATTGGAAGGATAATTCAATTTCAGAACCGGTAAAGATTGAACTATTTCAAATCTTCCACGAATTTGTCTTCTTAATTTCGTGACTATAATCTGTCGGATTAAAAGGGTAGAAATTAAGAGAAGGAAACCCTATTGGCCATTAATATCGTTAATGTGTGTTTGGAAAGGTTGCGGTTTCTCGGTTATCTTGTGAGACTGCTTTCCATGCTTTGGTACGGTTTTGGTGCCTTTGACGAGGATCTTGGGGATCATATTGTGCTTGTAATTAGGAAGCTGCTACCTTGTTGATTGCCATGTTTGTTAAATTAATTTAATCAGTTAATCGAGAATTTATAAAAACCCAAATTCATTGAAGAGATCCGAAATAGAAATCCATTAACGGTTTAGTATGTGGTAAGTAATTAAAATGTGTGATGAAACACGCACAGTGGCTGTAGCAAAGAATTAAAAAGTTACTTTTGAACCAAAAAGATACATTGATCTGTAAGAAGCTATTAGCTAAAGCAAATAATATTCTTAATTAACTTAAAAAAACAACGACTTCAAATAAAAACACAAAAGTAACATAAGTTAACTAAAAATCAAAAAATAAATGTTTTTTATACAACAATTTAATACTTATTTGTTGTTCCGTTTAATGTTATTAAGAAATTGTTGTTTATTATATAATTATTAATTGTTTTATAATTTTTAACTCGTGCCAAGTAAAACATAAAAATTCGAATCTAATTTGTTATTGTAGCAAGGTATATAATTTTTATGTTTTACTTGGCACCGTCTTCAAAATTATAAAATAATTAATAATTATATAATAAACAACAATTTCTTAATTACATTAAACGGAACAACAAATAAGTATTAAATTGTTGCATAAAAAACATTTATTTTTTGCTTTTTAGTTAACTTATGTTGGTTTTGTGTTTTTATTTGAAGTCGGTTTTTTTTAAGTTAATTATTTTACAATTTTAAGTGATGGGTAGACCTAGTAAGGATGCTTCTCGAATGAGGAAACGACGGCTAGTTGAAACAGAAGATGAAATACGGAAACACTAAAAAGTCGGTTAAAAAAATAGATTTTGAGGAGTATCGTCGAAGTTCAAGCTCCAATACCAATGAAATTATAATGGGACCACCTTGGAACTATACTGAACCCAACGGAAAAAGAATCACTAAAATCGGTTCATAAACAAAAAAAGTTATGCCCGAACATACATAAAAAAAATATATACAGACGAATTGAGAACCTCCTCCTTTTTTTTGAAATCGGTTAAAAAACTATTTTGACAAAAAAAGAAATAGGCGAAGCAGCTCACCTGAATTTTCCAATACTTTAAACTTTTTCACATTTTTATTGATCAACATATTTTATACTGGAACGTTCTACTTCCAACAGCTACTATAAGATATGCTTAAGTATGTAAGTAGCCGCGAGCCTTCGCAGCATTCTCTTAGACTCGGAACACTTATATGAAGAAGAGTGCATGTAGAAGCCGAAAAATTGTCCCCAAAATAAAAGCACAAAAAACTGATGTTTAGTTTTCGTTGAAGATAGTTTAGGAATAAAGATCATCAGCATCAGCAATGTTTAAAAACCGTTTATCAACATTTATATTCTTATGTACATCACCGCATATGCAAAAGAGCGGCCGTAGCGATCCGGGTTCGATTCCCGTCCTAGTCGTTCTCCCTCGCAAGGCAACGGGAAATCAGCGAGGTGGATTTTTTTTTAGGAAAACCTCGCTGGGAAAGAAGTGCATGCACTTCCTGTGGTTCGGAGCCCACGTTAAACTGTAGGTCCTCTATGGCTGTCTGTGCAAATTGTCTATCGCCGCGCACCAAACACAGACATAGGAGAGAGGTAGCCAACGCCATGAATAGGGTATGGCATTATAAGAAGACGAAGTATATACAAAAAAACATATCAAATATTACGAATTATAAATTTTATATAGTCTTTGAGCAATTCTATTATTATTAAAATTTAAAAAAATATACAAAGCGCTTAAATAAAAATTTAATAGCAGCGCATCATGTCGATGATTAGTTTTCAAATCGTGAAGCTGTTATCATAGTTTGTAGGTAAGCTAATCTGACCTGAAAATTTTACAAAAAAACTAACTTCTATACTTTAGAAGGAGTGGGTAATTTAAAGTTAAAGGAAGCAATTAATTAATTTCGATTGTGCTTAACTAGTTAACAGTACAAATGTATGCTGTGGAAGGAAACAAATATAAGAGGAACGGGAAATACAACAGTTGATAATGTACAACAAAGTACTTCTTTACATGTGTAATATCTGCTTAAACAAACTGCGGTTAAAGATTATTACGTTAATTTTTTACAAATGCTTTCTTTACACGTAACCGATAAATCAAGTCATTTTTGCCGTGCGGGAATTCACTTTAAACCAGCTATCTTGTTTCGATTATCGGGTTGATAAATATAAGCACATTTCATAATAATATGTAATCATTTCTGTAATAGATACATTGCGTACTAGAAAAAAATTAAAGTGGATGATGGGCGCTCTGCCAAATTTTGTTATACCTCACTAAACTCCCGCTGTAGCAGATGCAAGCCTAGAAGTTCAATTTGCTTTTATGGGATTTTCCCTCCATTGGAAATATTCGGGGCGATACAAAAACAAGGCATAAGTAAATTGTGTTATTAGAACAACTTCTGCTGTGTTGTTTTCGTATTTTTGGTAATTCACTCGTCCTTGACTTTAGACTCTCATTTTCAACTGTACGTGTAGCATTGTTTTTTCGTTAATCATTGTTGTTTAATTAAAGGGTTCAATTTAATCCAATATATTAATTAGACACATCGCGTGCGTACAAATTCCAAACGTAGGCATAACAATACGGTTTGCGTGATCTGTTCTACCCACAGCTCAAATTTGTACTACAAAATGAGATGTGTCGCCGATTGACGCTGTTCTCGGTATCTGTGTATCAAAAATACGTGCGACATCCCGACAAAAGGAATTAAGTAAAGCCTTTTCTTTAAATGTTAGATCCACAATGCAAACAAAGGTCTAGCGCACTCAAAAACTACCAAAGTTGAAGTGAAGCCTGCTCTTAGCATTTGAATTGAAAGTGGAACAGAGGACCAGCGATTTCGCATCATCCCCGAGCGGAAGGGCGAGAGATACTTTTGATTAATGTATCTTTTCTTATTCCTTCGAGTCTCCACTTCGCTCGTGTCTACTTTGCCTTCCTATCGAGTTTACATACTTGTTTGCCGTAGTCATAACCTTAAGGAAATTTAGTTTTTACCGCAGCTTTCTCAGGACAAAAGAGGGGCGGTCAGATAAAAATCGTCTCTAACTTGCGAATCATGGTATCGATTTTGTTCCTCATCCACTCAGGATTTCTATTCTTCTACGCAGCCTACCCCGCAACATGTCTGTCTGCCAATTTGTGCACTTTATTTTCGCTTACTTATAATAACGAAATTATGAGACAAGCCTCACAAGCTCTAATTAAAAGCTTTTATTTTAAGGTACAACAATTGTGCACAAATTCTAAAAGATAATTTTTTTATCGATTATTTGATATTTTGGGAAATCTTTAGAAATAAACAAAAACGTTTATTTAAGTAACCTTTTTCTTTTAATTTCCTACTTATTATTAGTCGAAAATCAACAGGCAATAAATATTTATGTATTACTTATTCAGGATAACACAGAATTCAAACTTCCAAAGGTAAATTAGATACTTGATGTTCAATTCGATATTCGATACAGAAAAATTGATTTACATTAAACTGACTTTGATGCTCGACACGCCACATTAGACTATGAATCGATGCGGTAGCTATAATAAAAATATTGCTCACATGTGTTCGCACAATTCAAATTTTTTTGTCGTAAAATAAAATTTATTACCCTCACAATCCATGAATTTTATTAAAAGATTGTTAAGGTTGTTTTAATCCCGTATTCTTTTACAGAAAGCTCGTAATCGTAATCGATGGCGTTAACTTTACGTTTTTAGTTGTTTGTTGGAAGTCGCTTCGGTGGAACTATCTGGAAATTTATTTTCTCCGTTTATCTAATTCCACTTCGGAGATTTATGATCAAATTGAGCTTTTTCGGACACGTTAGGGTGAACAGCTTAATGGGCTTACCGGTAGTTATGGTTACCTCTTTTTTCTCAAAACTAATTAATAGCGCCCGTCCATTATCGAATGTCGATATTATAAAATCGATTAAAAGATTATGTATCCAACTGCGTTGCGGTTTCTAAAGCGTTATAATTAAAACTTGAACAAGTAGACGATTTTGTCTTAATGCGAAATGACCACAGCGTGATTGGCTGTTCTACTTTTAGGTTGGTACATCAAACTTGGCTATTAAGCTCTAGACTTATAAAGTTCCGAAGTGCCGCGGTTTCATTGTAGAATCATGACACGCGTCCAGAAGAATCAGAGTATTAAAAAAAATCGATTCAACTAAGGCGAAGCGATCGGAATCGCCTAGTTTTGAAGTTTTGAGGTTTTCTTGAACTGTTCTTGTTTCAAACCAAAAGCTTCCAAAAAAACATTTATTGGTAGCAAGCGGCATTAACCAAATTCACATTCCGAGATACTGTTTCCAACTTCTCGGTTACGATTATTGCAGACAGGGAAAAATACTTATTACAAAAGTTATTGAAGTCGACACTAGCTACATCTGGTGGCAAATAAGATGACATTGTTGTACTTGATATGTAAAGTGCTTTATCACAACGATATTTTTGCCGTGCATTTACAGATGCGCTGCAAATGTATTTTGAGAAATAGTAAATATGAAATAATCTTTTCAGTTTTTATTTCTTATTTACTTTTATATTTTAATTTTTTTTTAATACGGGAAGTTATTAAATTCATAGTTTTTAGGACAAAATGCGTTTTGAGGTTCAAGGAATCCAAAAAAAAGTTTCTTTTGAAAAATCTGTAGGTGAGTGGGCGTATTCGTTTGTTCCCTCGTATCTTCCGGACGGATAGTCCGGTTTTGCTCAAATTTAAAATGTGAGGGTATATCAATTATTATCAGAAAAATAAACTTGGAAAAAATCCCAAATCGTAAGTGAACATCAAACCCGTTTCTTTTAAAAGCAGGCTTTTCTACATTTGCATTTGATAAGAGGTATCGAACGAGCCCTTGGCTCAGCTTTTTTATTTTTAAAACAACGGCCGCTATTATTTTGGCTTTAAAGCTCGATTACCCAAAAATGAGCTGCCACATCAGCTTCAAATTTAGTATCGTGACATGTCTATGGGAACACAATGATGTTATAGCAAAGCAATTTAGAAATCATAAAAACTGTTCATAGGGAAGTACTGACTTTATGAAAATTGTCGAAAACCAGATTTTAACGGAAATACACGTTTTGCGGCTGAAGGAACCCAAAAAGGTCATTTTTAAAAAATTTCTGTCTGTGGGTGAGTGCCTCTAAAGGCTGAAGTACTGAACCAATTTTGATAAAATTTTAAATTAAGAGGCATATGAAAAATTGTAGTTTTAGTTAAGATTTTCAAAAATATTCGAGACCGGTAACGGAAGTTAGACATGTGTTTTTGGTAGCAGTTTTTTTAAAACTAAATTTTGGAAATTTAAACACTGCATCTGAGAGACGAACTAAAGACAAATCGAAAAGTTTTTAACCGAACTCTCTAGTTTCAAAATGGCGATCGTTACAACTTTTTTAAATCTTGATTTTTAACGCCCATGTAATCAAAAAGTAGTTGTCTGATCAGGATCAGCTACAACTTGTTTGAGAGCTTTTTGTGGTTAGTATACGATAAAGTAAAATTCATTTTGAAAATCTAATAATGATCGCAATGACGCTGCTTCGAATTTTTGAAAATTTTCAAAAAAATATTTTTGAAACATTTCTCCTTTGATTTTGTTAAACTTTCTAGTCGATAGAACTTTCAGTGAACTACAAACTTGTTTGTTACTAATTTCCTAAATTTTAATCTGACGTCTTCCAGGAACTTTTGAAAAATTTGAAATTTGAAATTGACTAATTATTTAATCAAAAACGCAAACGCCGATCGTTATAAACTTTTATTAGTCCCATAGACTATATAAAGTACTTTATTAGGATCAGCAAGAATTTTTAACTATTTTAAAAATTAAGGTTAAAAACGATACTTTTTAATATCAACAACGCGTTTCCGGCAGTAACGAGACTTTAACTACGGCTATTAATTAGCTCTAGTTGAAAAATACATTTTTTTATTCTTGGCTAATTTTTGGTAACTCTTTAAATAAACCGTTTTAATTGCGTTTCAGTCCGAAATCCCAGGCGCATCTAATCGGCAGTATAACAGCAGTTCCGTTCTTACTACTCTCATACGGTATGCGACAACGTAGGGTTGCTTATATTAATTGTTTTCTTAGAAATCAAATGTACGATGAAATGAGAGAAGAGAAATCCAGTACTCGGTGAACTGTACAACGTTATAATTATAAAAAATTACATTTTTGCAAATACGGTAAGTATTAATATATAATGATAATATAGTATGGGAAAATCCACTCGAAGTTAACACTTCAGCTTTTTTTTTTAAATATGCATACAGTAGAAACTTTTGTAGCGTGGGAAAGTACAGGTCAAGTGCTTCGTCCATTTGGCGTTTTAAAAGTGATGTTTTAAATTGGAGCACGGGAATCTATTAAGTTAGGGGAACGGTGGGTAGTATTGGCTGGCGGGAAGTATGGGCCAGTTCGTCTTTCAACGATTCGCCGGTAGGTAGCAGCAGAAGAAGAAAAAAAATGAACAAAGCAAAATGTTTGATTATGACAATCCTACACCAAGCACTTCTCAAGATAACGTAGATGTGGAATGCATTGTATGCGGAGAAAATTATGAAGAAAGCTGGATCCAGTGTAAAAAGTATGAAGGCTGGGCACATGAGCTCATTGTGCGGACATTGACGACTTACTTTATTACTTTTGTGATCTCTGTAAGCTAAATAAATGATAGTGTAAATGAGCTGTAATACATTATACAAGTAGTAAACAATAAGAAAAATATTTTGTTAATTTACAAACCTAATCATTTTGGTGTGGCCCATACTACCCGACAATTTTTAAAATGTTCAAAATGTAAGGTTAACACTAATTACATTTTATGTTTTGTTCGCTTCATTAATTGCTAAATCTATTTCTAGTACTTAAAGAAATATAGTTGAAAAGAAGATTTTTATCGCTTATAACCGATTTTAACCACAAATATTTTTTTGTTTATATTTTTCCTTAAGTGGCCCATACTATCCGCCGTTCCCCTAACTTACGTAAAATTGGTCTGTCAAAATTAATTTATTAGTAATTATTCTGCAAAACATCATGCAAATTCAAAATTAACTGGGAACAGTTTTGATGAACACTTTACATAGAGCGAGCTTTCTAGACAAATAAATGTCATTTACAATATTGTCCCAGTGACGCGTTACAACTGCATTCTTTACAAAAGTGACTGTGAACTTGTCTAAATTAAATTACAAAATGTATTTTTAGTAATTGTTTCTCATTTTAATTAAATGAACTAAACATTTCGAGATATTAACCGAAACTTAGTAGGATGATTTGTATAAACTTTTACTAATATTTATCTATCTTGTTTTGCTGAAAATTTAGTTTGCTTTTCCTTTACCTATCTAACCGTTTTTGACAAACTAAGGAGTTCACAGCACCCTAGACAGACAGAATAAATTGAAAAACTTTTTTTTGTTAGAATAAGTTAAACTCTCCAAAAGGGTGTTTTTTGTAAATACAAGAACTAGTTTTGTGGTGATTTAATGAGTTAATTTTATTAACCCTATTCTATTATATCAGTTTAGAGTACGTTCTGACGTAAATTATGTTTTGGAAGTTTAAAATTGTTTAGCTGCTAGTCTGATTTTGATTGTAAATATGAAAAATGTACACAAGACGCCACAAAAAATAAAAATGCAATTTTTTAGATGTCTTGTAATAAGCAATAACATAAACCCCGTTTCAAAAATCGATCACAAGCAAACAAGTGAACACGAGTCCTCCCTAATCTTTAATCTTACATCCGCTTTTCTTACGTCGTTACAGCTTCTCGTTTTACAGTCGTTACAGCTTTACGCAAAACGAAAGTTGGAAACATTTTTGTAATTATGGAGATAACAAGTATTTTGAAAATCTTAAAATGTAGCGATTCATCATCGAGTTTCATTAAATTATCGAAAACTTTTTTAATTGAATTCTATGAAATAAAACTTACGAAAATCTAGATTGTCGTGATGTAAAATGTATTTGAGAAAGAGGTATTATATGCGATTCAAAAATCAATATCGAAATTTTAAAGAATACACACGAAGTCCGAAGATACCGGGCCAAGCTATGTCTGCAGCTGAAATGCGATAACACAGGAAAATCAATCTTTACTTATAATATTGGCAAATAAATGGCAATCTCAGTCGGATTAACTGCACAGAAACGAGGTTGGTCCGCCAAAGAATATGGAAAAGCGGTAAAGTTGCGCTGCTTATTTCTTAAAGGTTCGTTTTTTACGATTACCAAATAGTCAGTTTGTGCCTCATTGTCACAATCGGTTTTTAATGTTTTGCATTTTGAACTTAAAGCTTGACATAAAAGTATGAAATAAACAATAAAAAAAACTTTAGGAATTTTAATTTTTATCAATTACCTGAACAGGTTAAGAATGTGTATTGTAAGGAGATCTATTTGTCTTATAGGTACGGTTTAATGAAATTAAAATTTTCGCTGCTTGTCACGGTAGATATCTCCATTTCCACCAAAATATCTCAAGTTCGTCTTATCATTTGTATTCATCGATAATGAAATATGAATTTCATTTCCTTGATTTATTTCGTTTCGTTTCTTGTTCTCCACACGTACACGCATCAATCACAGCGCTACTGCTTTCAAACTGTTTAACAATTCGTCGAATTTTCTTAAAATGGAATAGACGTTTCGGAATTAAACAAGCGAAAAATGCGTTTTCCGTGTACGTGTTTGTTGTAGCAGAATCACATTTACTCGAAGTACTTTCGCGTTTTTTTGTAAATATATTTTTCTGTTGTAATATCTTGAACTGTTTTCCAGATAGCAAAATACTGTTTTAAGATAGCAGCTTAAATAATATTATAGGAGGAACGAAATATCAAATAACTTATTATGCTATGAAGTCTGAAACTGTCAAGGATATCGAATAAAGTATTTACCAAGAAAGTGAGTTACTTTAAAAGTTAGGAAAAACTCTCAAAAGATGTGCAGGTAAGGAGCAGCTTGAAAATAGGTTAGAAAGATAATTATTTTTATAATCTTTATTGACTGTTAAACAGCGTCATGATCTGAAAGTTTGAACATTTTAGAAAATAATGTTGGATTTGTGTTCGTCAAACAAAAAAATTCTTTTGTGCCTAACAAGGTTTTTTTTTGGCTGAAGTAAGCTAATTGTACTTTACTATGAGTTTTAGAGAAAACAAAAAAACTGCGTTTGTTCAATGTTTAAACTGTTTTCAAAAATTATAAATTCCTCATTACAAACACAGCTGGCAGAATTTTTATATTACTCTGTTTTTTCTTATTCTTAAGCGTTGCATGGCAATTCCCTACAAATTAATAAACTCTTTAGGGAAAATTGTTTCTAAGCGTTTTCCTCGAGAGAATTTACCAAAAGTTCAGACCGATAATGTCGACTTTGTTCTTGAAATTTAACCGTACCACAAGATCTAAAAGCAAGTAATTTAGTTAGTTTACTTTACTTATTTTAATTCAAGAATTTTTGTTAACATACATTACGATATGTAGCCGGTTAACTTCATTTTTTATTTATAATGAACCCCTTTCAGTTAACCCTTAAATACTGTTTTCTGAAAAAATTGGGCTCTTATTGATAATTTTTTATTACCCAAAAATTATGGATGGTGTTTCCAACCCTGTCTAAGTTATTTAACATGTGCGAACCTTGAATAGTAAACGAACCCAGAAAAAATCACAATAATTAGTCTTCATTCAGTTTCATCCCCCAATCATAACTAGCTATAAATGGTCCAATCTTACCCTTGAATTGACCCTGCTGAGTAGCAGGGTTAGCCACAAAACCGTAAATAATTCCTCGCAGAGGGAATCATTAACTTCCAGTGAGATTCAAGCCACTATAAAATGCTCAAGGGCTACACCAAGGCCTGTTGAACGATACGCTGATTCGGACTATTAAGATAACTCATCTTATAAGCGGATTGGATCACGTTTGTAATTAAAACGGTTCCACCAAAAGCTCCTTTCTAAAAGCTGTTGGATTTGTAGTGCATCGTAAAAGATAAGTTAAGCAACCCATGTCAAGTTGCAGTTTGTCACTTGTATTGGGCACAATCTAATATGTTACTCTGTATGGATGAGAGGACTTTGCATATGATCCTCTGCAAGGAAAGGTCGGGAAAATATATAGAAAAAACTTGGCATCCCCTGGGGGGTGCAACTTTGTTCCGATAAAACGATTTTGCATATTCTCGGTTCGAAACAGTTCCGGCAGAAGCCATTCGAGATATAATTAATTTGATTTAATTGGTAGCATAATTTTGTTTAAACTAGATCAGGCGATTTCCGGAAAATAAAGCGTTCATGGAGGAGTTAAATGGACTTGGTCGGGCTGCCGTAATTGCGGAAAGCCCCGTTATGCGTAGCTCAACCAGTTTAAATTTGGTTTTTCCGGTAAACATCCGCGTCTCGCAACCGAATCCACGACTTGATGGAACGTATCCATAGCAACTCTGTGAGGATGATCATCTGATTTCATTTCGTATGCTACTTTCTGGTCTATCTGGACTCTGCAGCCGGAACGTACAAATCCTTGTCTGCTCTTCCACCGGAAGACTGTTTATTTTTTGTTTTTCCCCGTCAGTTCCTTTTATTTAATATTAACATCTTCCGTCACAGTCATTTTATTTGCCTGCTCGGAATGAAGGGTACATTTTAAAAGTGTGAGCCCTTGTAAGTGGAAGCTTCATTTTGTCATTCATTTAAAATGCGGTCATAATTTGAGGAAGAGTCTCTGGGCATCATCTACATTTCCTCATTCCACTTACACGTCCTCTAACTACCTGTCTATCGATTTAACGTTCGAACTTCAAAATAGTTACGAAAGAAGGGAAAAAGTTTGAAAAATAATAACCGTGGTATTAGAGATAGTGGGTTTGGCGGCGTGTAGTGGTTTCGTGTCAACGTGCTTCCCCGAAAAACACGTCTTTTCGGTGAATATTTAACATCCGCGTTTTCTCTCTCGAAACTCTCTAAACGATTAATAATGAGAATCATAAAACAGTCTGACATCTGTCTATAAACGTCATACTTAGTTCATAAATAAGCGGGGATATTCTCAGGAGTCATTTCATTTTTAACGCTCTTCCTTTGTGGGGATTTTTGCAGCTTTAAATTACATAACTCGGCGTGTATAAATTTATATCTACGTAGCATAAGCGCATGATAAATTCATCTAGTTTAAATTTTAACTAAGATCCTCAACGCGGAGCCTATACGACCGGTACTAACAGAATTCATATATAAGTAAACAGTGTAGTTCTGCTGGTCTTTATACATCCTATTTCTTGCTAAAACATATCTTTTACCTCTTGCCCCTGTCTTTCAGCGCGCAATGTCGCCATAATGCATGCCTGAGCTTGACAGCTGAATTATTTTGCTAGTATTTATAAAGCAGCTCAGACGCCCCTAAAACTCGCTGCCTTTTTTGTTGCAGCTTTATTCGTTTTTTTTGTTGGCAAGTGTAGTATTTACTGTAAGGTTGTTGCGATATTTCTCTTTAAAATCCGCCACTTTGCACTACACTATCTGCGATGTTGTTGAACTTTTCCTTATTTACATCTCTATATCGAGTTGGCCAGGGCTTTTCCCCATTTGGCGCCGCATCTTGTTCTATACATTTTTGCTATGTCAAATAGATCTGTTAATCGAGCCAAATATCTTTTGACTTAACGTGCTCTTTATGTGTGCTTGGAATTGCTTTTTATTCTGTTGACTTACGAGAGACTATTTACTATTATTGATTGCCTCATTTAACGAGTTCAAATCATGTTCACTACCTACGAAATTAAATACAAGTTAAAGCTACATGTAAATGTAGGTATTTATTGATATCTAGTAAATATTTTATCTGTGAATAAAGAATTCGCTGTAGTATTCTTTAATATCAAATTACGCTAAGCTATCACAAAATTCACATAAATAAGTTACCATACATACAACTGAAAGATATTTACGTTTGTTAAAACTGTATAAATTAATCTGCTTTACCTTCTATTCCATTAGTGCAAAACTGTAATGTTAGCTTACTTCTTTCCCCCATATCTGCTCAAATACTAAAAATTATGAAAGTATTAAGAAAACCAGAGATCTAAGATGAAATTCGTCTGCCAAAAATTTAAAGGAACGGGAAACATTAATCTTTGTAAACATTGCTGAACCTACAAATTAAAGTCTGATTCTTATTCTACTATCACTTATGAACAGTTTTGCTTAAACAGAAACGTTTTATCGTCTCCTGTAAAACTTCTACATATTTGAAATCAAAATTTTAAACTTTATAGCGATATTTTCCGTGTTTTTATTATTACAGACATAATATAAATGCATACCACAAATTTTAAATCCAACATTTTCAATTTCACTGTGATATATTTAACGTTCTTAATATCACTGTGATAATGAAAATTATCACATATTTTAAGCCGACTATTTTTGATTATTTGCCGATATTTTTGTGTTTTTTAATATAATAGTCATATTAAAAAGTCACCACATATTTTAAATTCACTTTAATATTTTTAAAGTTTTGATTGTCACTGTGAAATTAGAAATGTACCTGATATTAGAAATTAACAATTTTTAACTTAACAACGACATTTTTAATGTTTTTGATATCACAGTCATAATGAAAATATGCCACACATTTGAAATAAAGCATTTTCTATTTCACTGCGATATTTTTAAGCTTCTATAATTAAGAACTCACCATTTTAGTGCGATATTTTGAACGTTTTTAATAACGAGTCATAATATAAATATTGATAACGTAACTTTTGTTACAGTGAAAATTTAAATTTATTCCAAAAATCAGGAATGCATTTCTGATATCTAAAATTCATTTCTGATATCTGAAATGCATTCCTGATATCTAAAATGCTATTCTGATAACTAAAATGTATGCCTGATATCTAAAATAAAAAGCACATATTATAAATGTTTTGTAATACCAATTTCACAACACTTGTTAAAAAGTGAAACGACTTGCCATTCATGCAAAACTTTTTTCGCTTGGCATACCCGTTTTTGCAATTTGAAATTTCAACATAAACTGGCAAGTCAACGAATAGTGTGTGTCGAAATTAAAAATCACCTATACAGGCTAGGGCCGCACCGGCAACGACCTGCAGGTCTGGACTGTACAGTGAAGTCTATACAGGGTGAATAAAAAGTAAGGAACATCGATGCTACAGCCTTAAATAATAACTTTACGAAAAAAAGTTTCTAACAAAAGTTTCCTATCACGTTTTTTGCCACAATTTGGCGTTTATCATTTTTTTTTCAATTGTTATATGTTCTAGCTATGACGTCATCGACATTTTTTTTAAATGGCAACCTATACTTTTTATGGCATGACCAGTTAGTGCTTTTTATTCTCTATACAGCCATGTAAAAATATCATACAATTGCATAATAAAAATTTCAAGAAAAATCACGATAAACATTTATTTTTGTCACTGGCAACATTTTTCATCAGGTACACTTATTGTAAGATAAACAACCGACAATGTATGTATTTTAGGTCTTACAGCACTTAGGCCACATTGTCGGACCCATTGTGTAAACTGTAAAGTATATAGTGTGTAGTTGTTATTGTCCGCGTCTTTAGTCTAGACCTGAAAGTCCGTGGTCTCCAGAAGCGTCTAGCCGGTATAATTCAACAGTCACTTCTATGTGCACACGCATGCAGCTTGCACTTTTCTAGAGTTTTAGCGATATCCTGCAAGTTCGAAGTGGCACAGACGGAAATGCGAGTGTACTGGTTTTTACTGCATAAATGGTTGAGGGGTCGAATCTCGGTTGAGCCCAAAAATTTTTTTATTTTATTCTGCTCGAGGTTATGGTTAAGAGCAGTTATATTTTTAAAGAAAAAATACGAAAACAAAGTGTATTTGCTCACTGAGATTGACGGCATACTAACTACGCAAGTCCCACCGTGCACGAAGGTCATGAAAGCACCAATAATAAGTAGAAACGTAGTTGTACTAAACCGGCTAGACGCTAGTGTGGTTTCCAGACCAACTGTTAGTGCGTAGGGACCTTTAGAGGCTGGAGCAAATAAGTGTTTTATGATTCACAGGCATATATTTCAGAAGTCCAAGCGATGTGCTCCAGTTAAAATTTTTCGCCATTTATTTTTAACATTTTGTATGTTAAAAAACCTAATATTCACAGTCATTAATTTAAAGATCAACAGACTAAACATGAAAAAACAAAAACGAAAACAGTACCTTTAGTTTTATAGATCATTTGACCTTTATTAAATGACACAACTGGTGACATTTCCAACTAGAGAATATTTTGCTTAAACAAATATTGAAAATCAATTTCTAACTGTAACAACAAAAATACTACGGTTTCAGTTATTTATTATGTCTATTAGGTAAGAAAACTGTATCAAATAAAAACACTTATTTGGAGACCTTCTTTATTTACAAAACACGAAGTTTTGTCTAACATTTTATTTTTATGACGATCTTGAAGAATTGAATACACATGTTTTAGTACATTTTTTTAAATAAATCTGAAAGGTTTTATCCTCTCAATTTTCAATCTTTGAGAATACAATAAAATGTTTGTAAAATTAGAAAATCGTATGAAAATACGGAATCGTATTCAAATTTTGGTCTAAACAATATTTATTTCCCTGTAAATATTTCCATTGCTTCAGTGTAAAAAGATTTAACAGTGTTTCATTTTAATGGGATCATTTTCTAAATTGTTTTTCGAGTTGTTAATGATTCCTTGTAATGAAGTCGAGTATGATTACCAGCTAATTGGGTTACCTACTTAGCGTATCGGGTTTTGCTTTGATGTATGAATTGCTTCTACTTTGTGAAGTTAAATGCAAGATTTCAGTTTTACCTTCTGTGGATGAGCTCAGTTAATTTGGTTAATGTAAATTTCTATCAAATTATAATGAGAACCCTTGAAATTGGGCTTGTGCAAAAATAGGTAAATTACTGTCTAAACAAGCAAGTCAACTTGAAGTCATTGAATTAAATATTTTCCTTACAAAAGAAAAATTGTAATTGTGTTATACATAGTTATTACAACGTTTGTTCTAATAAATGTTGTTTATTTGACGTGTAAGTTTATTTTAATATTTAGAACCATTTTTTTACAAAACCAGAAAGGTTTTCTTGGCCGAGACTCAAAATAAATTGTTAGTGTTATACAGGGTTTCCCAAAACTTGCGGAAACGGGCTGTGGGGCGATAATTAACGAAAAAACTGAACCAAAAGTTCCTGTACGATTTTTCCATTCAATCATTATTTTTGGAGTGGTTCAAGTTTGGAAAAATCTGATAATGATAGAAAGAAAAACTTTCATACCAAAACTTAAGTGTTGGATCCATTACTGAAAATAAGTCCATGATAAATTACGAAAAACAAGAGATAGTTTTAGTAATAATTGGGGGAAAAATTACATATATCGTTGAAAATGGCTGAAAAACTCAAATTTACGTGTTCAATTAAGCAGTGGCACGCTATTGGCTGTTGAAAACAGCACGTCATTATTTATTTGTTTCGTAGTTCGTAATTTGTTTAAATTAAGTTCTAAAGTGCAACAGAATGGCCGCAAATTATTGGAACCAAGAGTATATGTTGATGACACTGGGGGGATTCTAATAAACAAGCAGGACGAGCGGTACGTTTATACACGACCATTCTTTCGCACTTTGGTCCTATTTCAACATAATAAGCTGCATTGCATAATGCAAAATTAGGAAATAAATTTTAGCAAATGAATTATGAAACAAATAAATAATGACGAGCTGTTTTCAACAGCCAATAGCGTACCATTGCTTAATTGAACACGTAAATTTGAGTTTTTTAAAAACTTAAACGAAATTTGTAGTTTTTCTTCTCAATTATCATTTGAACTATCTCTTATTTTATGTAATTTATTATGGATTTATTTTCAGTACTTGATCAAACACTTAAATTTGAGCTTAAGCGTTTTTTTTTTGATTATTTTTAAATATTTTAAAACTTCAGTTACTCCAAAAATATTGGTCGGTTTAGTTGTTTTGGTAGAATACCACACTAGAGTTCGTGTCTGCGAGTTTCGGAATACCCTGTAGATAAGTCATCACCTATGATTATATTGGGTCTGTTTATTAATCCGGGGAATTAGAGTTTAAATTTAATTATAAACACAACAATCACTACGGGGCCCTTTCCAGCGTTTATTGTAATTTTTTTAATTTTCAAATATTTTGAATGTTTAAAAATAGTAGAAAACTGTTTTTATTGTTATTTAACATGCTGATACCGATTTTAAAGCCGCAATTTGTTGAAAATGATTTGCCATCAAATTAGTATAACTCGTTTATAATTGAGCAGACTTAAAGCAAACAAGTGTATAAACGGTCGAATGTGCTTCATATCCTTGAAACCGTTCGCAATACCTTTCTACAGTTATGCACATGTTACTTATGCAAATTTTGTTACGTAATGTTTTAGCCAAATTCCTCCTGATCTTCGCATAATAATAATGTTACAATTTTTTTTTGTCAAGAGAATTCTAAAGTTGCACACTATGGAATTATAAAAAACAAAATTACTGCATAATTTCTGACGTCGAAGATTTAATTTTTTACGTCACAAATTGAGTTTCAGACGTCTTAAATTAATTTCTTAGCATCTAAAAATTCATCGAATTATAAAAATCTATCAAATCATTTAACTGAATTTTTGACGTCAAAAATTTATTTATTGACGTCGGAAATGTGTTTATTCACGCCAAACAGTTATTTATAAACATCAAGAAATCTATTTTATGACGTCTGAAAATCGTTCAGACAATTTAAAAATTTTGTAATCCGTAAATAATTTATTTCCAGACGGCGATAAAAGATTTTTTGACGACAAGTAGATCAAATACGAGCAAACAATTTGGGATGGCGATTTCACTACTACGTTAGTTACGCGGTTAAATGGCAGAGTTTGCTGACGTCAATAAATGATTTTTTCCAATAAAAACATTTTTGAAGTCAAAAAATCATTTATTGAAGACTGACAATAATTAATTGTGGTTAAATAATAGCATTTATGCCAATTTATTGTATACATAATTGCAAAAAATTACCAAGTGACGTTAAAAATTTCATTTTATTTATTAAAAATAATATTTTCATTCATACATTAAAAAATGATTTTTTGAAGTAAACAATTTAATTTTGAATATAAAAAATATATTTTAGATGTCTGAAAATGATTTTTTGATGTTTCATTTGATCACTGATTTCACAAATTTTAATAAAACTTAAATTATTGATTGTTGGCAATTAATTTACTACACACGTAAAATCACCGTAAGAGCTTTTCTGTGTCATTTGATCCAAATCATTTAAAACCAACAAATTTTATGTAAGCACTTATAACTACTAATTACGATTTTATGAAACCGCATGTTTTGCAAATCACCCTGTGTTTTTTAAGAAGAAAAAGCGTCGGTTTATCTTAATTTATCAGGAAGGTGAGTCTTTCTGACCCCGCCACTGGATAAGACCGGTGATGATCTTTCAATCCGTTTTCCGTCTACTTTCACACTGTTTACGATCCATCGGACACGCCCTCTTCAATTACTGACGATCATACACAGATTCTTTTACTAGCAGCGAAATAATAAGAATTTCAGTCAACTCGTACAAATTTTTGAAGCATTTTAATAGACTTTTACTTTTCTATACTTTCACTATAGGGTCATAATATGTTGACGGAAATACATGTTTTGAGCCCACATAAAACTTTTAAGATGTGGGTGGGTGGGTGTGTGATTGTATGAGTATGTAGCTATGTGGATGTGTGTGGCTCCTATCTCTTGAGCGGATAGGCCGATTTGCATGAACTTCGGAATTTTTTTTAAATCCAAAACCGAAAGCGGAAGGTAGATACGTTTTTTTGTAGCATTTTCCTCTGTAACTGAATTTTGTAAAATTATACGCGAAATTTGATAAATAAAAATCTTAGGGCAAATCCTACGCCTTTTTCCAAAGTTTCTAACTTCAAAATGGTGGCCAATACAATTTTTTGAAAACTTTGATTTTAAAGCTTTATTGCTCAAAAACCAATTGACAGAACGGCATAAACTTAGAGAATTATAATAGCCCTAGAAAAACACAATGTGCCAGAATTTGTGACAAAACGTAAATCGTCAAGTGGAAAATATTTTCGAAATTTTGATAATTTTCAAATGAAATTTGCTCATTAATTTTTCCAAGTTTTGTAAGGTCATAGAGTTTGGGATGAGCTACAATTTAGTTGGTATCTTTGTGACGCTTTTTATAAATTTTGAAAATCGTAAATGTATGCACCTTCACACAATAAACGGGAAAATAGATTATTTTTGTTTAGGCTAAACTGTTCTTGAGTGATAGTAGAATAAGATTTACAACTTAATTTGAGTAAAGCATTATTATTATTAGTATTAATTTGTAGGTGGAGCAATATTTAAGGGGATTAATTTTCTTCCTCCCACCCAATGTTCAGCTGGCAATTTTTCTGCTTTGTCTTTGGGGTTTTTAATTCCAAAAAAACATTTATCTAAGAAAATATAAAACCGATATTTTTTCTCATATAATAAAATTATAGGTGGTTTGTAACTTTAGGTGATGCAAAATCACGCCAACGACATTATGCTGAAGCGACTACGATTGTGGTTTGGCTCTATTTCGGTTGCACGTTATATTACGTTTTTGTTAGTGCAGCAAACAAATGGAATATATTTGTATCACGTATTGCATTTGATATTTACGAAGCAATCAACGTGCATGCAGTTTGTTTTGTACTGCCACTGCTGTTAATGCAACAACGTTGTACTGAAATACTTTTTAATACGGGAAAAGCGTAAAGTTTCTTAAGTAAAGAAAAATACAGTCGAAGTTGCTCATTTTTAGGATTAATATCAGGCGCTTTACATCTGCCTCATCAAGAGTTATCCTTCGCTTTCTGCAACTCTCAAGTATTTCTTATCTCTTTTAAAATCTACAAAATTAGTAGCTAATTACTCTAAAAAAAAGTTTGAAGTAGTCATTTATACTGCAGCAGTTGTTATTTCTCGAACGTAGTCGTTATTCATTGAATTTATACCAAGAAACTCGAAAATCTTCCCAATACACTCGTACATTTACAAAACGGGACAGGTACTTCAGAAATATGCTGTCTTAGTTGTAAATCCAAGAAGCATTTGTATTCTGGTCCGTAGGTTGATAATTAATAGCCTCAATTACTATTACATTCAAGATTTGCAAGATAGTAAGATTACTTTGTTATTTTAGTCTTGGCAATTTGACTAAATGTTTCCAAGTGGAATTGGTTTATACTAGCATGTTTACTGCTTTGGCTAATTTGATGCTTATTTAGAAATGGTGTAGATATTATAAGTATCAGTTTGTTGTGATTTGTGCATTTAAAATTCAACACGTGTTACCTCTTGTACTAAAGAAATAGAATTGATCAGCAAATTAATATGTATCAGTTTAAATCGTAAGGGGATTCGGGTTAGTTATATTCTTTGAGGGGTTGGAAACGATTATTTTGTCCTGTCAGTAGTTATTATTTCATCAAAAGTAAAAATTGTGTAGTTAATAAAATTTAACTTACAAACCAACATTTTTAATTTGCTGGACTAATTTATTAAATTTGTCGTTAACTACGAAGGGAAATGTTGATTATTTTGAAAGGTCTTATTAAGTCAGTGTAATTATACGAGAAAACCGAGAGAACCACGCAGGAGAATAGTAGGTGCGCGTAGAAGGTAAGTAAGTATTTAAATCTCTCCCTATCCGTTTTAGAGCAACATAGGCTGTCAGGTATTTAAGGCGCTTTCTGGTTTGCTAATCGAATTAGAGAGAACGTCCCATAAAGAAAACCAATTTTTCGCTTTATAATTTAGGTCAAGCATAACAAATTTCTTTTTAAATAATTTATCTGCACAAACATTTAAAAATCGTTCAAAACGAAATAAGCCGCTTCTGCTGTGACAAGTTAATAGAGTAAATAACATGAGGTCTCCTTTACATGGCTTCGGTAGCTTGCGAGCGCCGTTTCACTTTGATGATGTTATCTGATACGAATTTTGTATCATAAAACGTGCATAATTTAAATGATGTACTGGGAATGCTGTTCTTCTGTCTTCTTGAGGAGCTAAAGCCCGTGAAGGATCTATGCACTCGGTATAATTAAATTATGCGAGCTTCGTGCTAGTTGAGACTACACACATAAAACGTCGTCGAAGCAGCACCCTTCGATATAGAAGCTTTTCACATAAATAATAATCGAGCGAGAGGGTGACATCATATTGCTCAGATCTCGAGAGTTCGGTCGAGTTTATCTCTGAACTCTTCAAACTCCAGTGCGAATCTTTGCCAAAATCTGGCGCATGTCGCGTGTTGTACCTCCTCCGCTTGACACGGAGGCGAGACGATACACTCAAACAACAAATCCGATTAACTTGTATCGATACTCTTTATGGGTCAGAAGGCAAAATCTTTATGAAAAAGCTTTTAGCGTTTAGTTAGTAAACTTAATTTAGAAGCGTCAGTTCCATTTTTTAGAGCGAAACAATTAGGATCTAGAGGGTGAATGTTAAATGAGAGCAACCGAGCAATCCGAAATACCGGAATATTAAAAATGCATAAGACGGTTCGCAGTGCAACGCCTGCACCAGCAGCCGGTGAAGTTCCGGAGGCCGAATTTAATCACTGACATTCATTTGTCAGATTTACTTATGTGACGGCCAAGGGTTGGTCATTTATTTCGTTCTGCGTTATCGAGTACACCTTTCGACCCGAGTGCAGCCACCAAGAGCTGTGTTATATTGCTGTTACCTCTCCGATGAGATTTATCGATTGTGGCTCTTTTGTTCCGATCCTGCAGCCGGAGCCAATCACGGCGGCCTAAGATATAACAGGTTCCGTTTTAACTACAGCGGCTCCGGAAAGTACCTGCCAATAAACTGCTAAATACGGCCGAGGGTTGACTCCAATCATTTTGGGTCATTGCCGGTACCCTGGTATGGGTGCACATCCGAATCGAAAATCGGCGAATCATTTACATTGAAGCACTTCTCCGCATTCCTGACCACGTGTCCAGAACTTTCCCACAAGTTGGTGACGTTCCTCGATCTTCGAGCGAATTTTCCCTATTAAGACGTGTCAACAAAGGGGATATTGAATAAGTTCGCCAACGATGCGTTTACTGAAATGTAATCTTATGGTTCCAAAAGATCAATCTGGATGTAAGAGTAGGTATAGTATAGTAAAGCGAGTAGTAGTGGTCGCGACGAGGGTGCGCGGACGCTGTCGGTCGGGGGCGGCGCGGCAGACCTCGTGGCGTCGTGGCGCACTGCTTGTTCGCCGTCGAAAGGGGACGGTATATCGCCGCCGTTACCGTACATCCGGCACATGCACGATATCGCAAAACGTTCCAGTTACCACTAGAAGAATACAATCGCCCTCCTCGGGAATGTTTCGTGAAACCGGCACCATCGGTGTGTAATTGTTGTTGTGTGTCCACTGCTAGGTAGTTATCGCGGCAATGTAAATCGGCTGCTGTCTGCGGATGGTATGTACGGTGCTTGGCCTCTTCTGTGCCTGCTGGCCGCGGTGAGCTGGGTAGCCGCCAGCGAGTTTCCGGAAAGAGAGTGTTGCGACCCCGAGTACCCGCCACCGCTGCCCACCGTCCCCAGCACCTCGGTCGCCACTTCTACCGACCGCTCAGGTGAGACCCCTCATCGATCACAATTACGCAACCAGTCCGTGGTAGTCCAATCGTTTCCCGTCTTTTTTCTGCACGACCTGACCCCTTTCTGCCATTAATCACGGGAATTTTATCCATTTAGCCAGTATAGTATTCCTTTCTTTTGGTTACGCCACTTCAGGTTACGTCCGACGGAAGTGGTGGGTGGATGGCCGCGTCAAGTCGGCGTTAACAATTACACTTTGGCCCCATAGCGCCGCAACTCATGCATGCGTACGTGTATACGCCGTGTAGTATAATACAGAATGTCAAACATCGATAGAAACCATGCATGTTAAATGACGCTGCAAAATTTAATACAACCCCTCGCTGTCGTAGGCAACTCGACTTCTCAGCGTAACGTGTAGTACAACGTCACATGATGCGGCGGCTACTGAATCATTGATGCTGGTCATGGCAACGCGTGGAAAGTGCTGACGGGCTTTGGCCTATAGCCCATTAACTTCTAATATGAATTAGTTCCCGTATCGGAACCACCCCGTGTTTACCGGAATTGTTTCTTTATGCCAAGCGGCGAACGGGCACGTTGTTAGTGGTGTTCTAAGGGTCCCAAGACCCTAGTCCAGCGGCGACCGCTGAGGTTGAGGGTTCACCAAAAAAATTATAAATTCCTTATACTAACTCGATTCTTCAACCCTTGAAAATTTGTAGGAACAGAACGCCAAAACGCGAAAGGGAAATAATTGACAGATAACACAGTTGTTTTTTTTATAAGGAGCGCATCGGAATCCCGATTATATTTAGGTGCACCAGAGGGGCGTTTTTTGTTTATATTACCTCTCTAAATTGAATAGAATATGAGCTTTATCAAGAGGAACGAATGTTCCATATGCGGAGGTATACGGGAAGAGTTGCTACGCGCATTGCACTTTCCGTGTTCTTTCTTTCAAAATGTTAAAAAGTCGAATAAAAGTCCCAGCTCATTTCTAAAACAGTTTTGGAACAAAGTTATCAACTGGGAGAACATATTTCTTTTATTCAAATATTCAAAACATAAGGTACTTTATGCTGTTCTACAAACACATATGTTCTCGGCGACTCAAAAGTCTATAACCGCTAGTCGTAGCGACTACGTGTTCTAAATCCCATGTAGCGCGGAGTTTTAACGATTATGTCTCAGATTTGGATATAATATTTACTTTACTGAAACCCTCTAAGCCTCAATATTAGAGTTCAGCTTCCACTCGGATCCGATGGATAGAATTTTTTATTGTTCGAAGCGTATGATATATACAGCGATCTTTATTTTTATTCGTTTCTACTTCCACTTTTTCGCGGCCGCTATTTCGTGCAGACTAAATGATTAATGAACTTGGACCAAGCTCGATAAAATATTAGCGTTCTTTAAACTTTCACAATTTACATAGCATTTGATCGATCTATTTTTGCCACATCACAAAAAATTATAAGAAGCGTGCCATCTACTAAGGCAAATACATTAGAAAGGTTCTTCCAATTTCACCGCGACCTGCTGTATTTATAAAAACTAAGGAGATATACGTGCTTTTGCCCTTTCTTTGGTTATCGCAACCGCAATCGTTTAATTACGTTTTATAAGAATAGCGTACTTAAAAATTTTAGGAGCGTATAACATGTAACAATAAATTACCACCAACTTTTATACGATAGATATTCTTTTTATGTTCAAACGTGATCTCGTGGTAAGTAAATAAAAAAATTTACATACCTATGTTACGTACAGAGTGATATTAAAATTTATTTAATACCAAAACTGCATTTCAAAAGCCTCTTTTATTATCAAAACCATAACATTTTTATTATCACTAACTAATGAAAATAGTTCTGATTTGCCCGGAAACGATTTCTTACGAAATTACAACCTCCAGGAGTGGGAACAGTTTCAACAATTTTGTTGCTTTTTCCATAGGTTGTAACTATGTAAGAAATCATTGGCGGACTCATGTTCATTGGAACTCTTTTTATTGCTATTGTGTGTAGAATTTATCCTCAAATTTTGTAGAAAGTACTTGAGCATCTTTAGATAACACTCAGACCTTCATAGCAACTTGATTATTTATAAAACTTAAAACTTAAAAAAGTGTTAGATTTAGCGACTTTCAAAAACAGTACTTGTGTAGTTTTGTATAGAGAATAAGATTTTCTAGCCGAAAATTCTAAATCATTAAAAAATATATATAGCGTAGCACCTCTTCATAAAACACCTCTAGTGTAGTTGGTACAAAAATACTTTAAAATAGCAAGCAAAATGAGTAATAATCACATATAAAACCAAAAAATTAATGCAACCACCGCAAAAGTTATCAACAAGAAGTGATTAGACTGTCTCTTCTTTAGGAGGGTGTAACTCACATGTTGGGAATCACCCTGTATACCTATTTAATGTTCATCGTGTAGGAAGCGAGAAAAAATGTTTTTGAAAAGTAGGACATCAAAAAAGTGTAGATCTTGAATTTTATGCTTTTACTTGAGTTTTTAAAGTGGCAAACAAATTACCAACAGCGGGGCGGTAATAGCTCGTCGTATTATTATACGCTCATTACCTAAAATTCCAGTCAAACAAAAAAATTAATGTTATAGTAATGCAAACAGTGTACTTTAAAAGTAATACAAATACTAATTTACTAGTAACTAATTTCTTAGTTTTTTCCAACCCTTTCACGTTTGATGTCATTTTTTGATTGCTTCAGTGTGACTCTCAACTTGCGAGAATAAATTAGTTGGATTATAACACCCCTAACCTTGTACGCATCGAATTTTCAAAGGCGTTTGAGAGAAATTTATATATTTGATCTTATGTGTATGCTGTGTCAAATGTAAAATAAGCTGGAGGCAAAATTGGCTTTATAACATAATTCCCTAAAAGGAAATCTTGTGAGCTAAAGTGGATAAAACAGAAGTCTTGTTTGATAACAAAATAATAATTCACGTCATTGGAATGACCTTAAAACCTTACTACAAGGTCAGTGGACGTTTTTCAACCAGCGAATTACTTGCTATTTAAAAATTTTTAATAGTTTTACAATTTGCGGTTATCTTAAATTAAATCCTGTATGAGGTGAGTCAAAATTCACTCTCCAGGACACGTGACACGAAAAACATTAAAACGAAACTAAAATTATCAAAATTTCGAAAAAAAGAATCTAGATGGACCTACTCGCCAATATACGAGTTATGCCTAAAAGTTAATGCTCATATGCACGGTTTAGGGTCTTACGGTCACAAAAAAAACTAATTTAGGTTTAAAAGATTACGTTCGTATGAAACTACAACAAAACGAGGTTGGCCCGCTAAAAAAGTAAGTGAAGGGAAGGGGTGCTTCAATAATAATTGATCTGCCTTGCACTTCCAAACCATCCCAAAATGCAGCGTGGCTCCTAAAAAATAAAACAAATTATAATCTTCTTCTTTATTATAGCAAAACCTTTAAACAACATTAAGTGCATTCCCAACTCCTAAAAAATAAAAATTTATAAAAATATCGAGAATCATCTTCTTAATTAAAGTAACATTTCTAAACAGCCCTTAAGTGCACTCTAATCCCTACAAACTGCAAATTTATAACAATGAATCATCTCTTTTAATAAAACAAATTATTCAATCCACACGTAAGTGCACCAACTCCTAAAAATTGAAAACTTACAACAGTGTCGAGAATGATTTCCTTTATTAAAGCAGAATCTCTAAACCACTAATAAATACTAACTAATACTACTACAATAACTAAACATTTTGTAATCATTACTTGTAAATCAAGTTATCGTTAGAAATTAGAATGTCAATGGCAACTTTCGTAATAAAACATTTAGCGCAAGATGCCGTTTTAGCACTAGAACGAAATAAGTGAGTCTAACACAGTGGAGTGCCGGCACACGCAATATTGCAAATCCGAGCGATATTAAACCGCAAATTTCCAAATACATAAATTGAACGTGGTGAACCTATAGTCGGCCATACCGGTCTCCTGATCTTACTCCTATTAATTTCTGACTTTGGAGATATCTAAATGACAAGGTTTATTGTAATCAATCTGCAGGGAAGACTAAGTAATTGGTTCCACTGATGCATAATAACAGAACTAACTAACGGTGTCCTAAACTCTATTCAAAGTCACTTTATTTGACGATTCCACATATGCTTAGAAAAAAATTGTGATTTTTTTTAAATATCAATTATATTTCATATGAATTACTGCTACTAAGATCTTTGGTCTAGAAATATTTTTACTTTTCACTACTATTGAATCGGAAAACCAGCGCTATTTCTGTATTTTTATTTTATTTTTTGTACAACTAATTCTTAAGCGCTGGGGGGTGAATGTTGACCCACCTTGTATAACAAATTTTAGCAGAAGAGTAAAATAATATTTATTTCAGTTCGAATATACGTATTTTTAGTAATTTTCTAGATGCTTTCATTCGTCAACAAAAACAAGTTTCTCAATACATGTACTGCTATCTTTCCTAGTGCACTTTGAAACTAAATGAAAATTATGATCAATACAGCAATTCGTAACCTGGATACACGTGCATTCATGGTCTCTTTTTTAGTCGCAAATGAATTTTGTCAAACTAGAAAAGCGAGAAAATGAGTTTTTTATTATTTTCATGGCATAATCAGAATTCAAGATGTTTATTTAAAATGGAATTTTAGTTCATTCCGGAGTTGTATGCACTGATTGTTTTGTTTCTTTAAGTAATTTTAAATCCAACAACATATTATTATTTCTTAATTTGTTTTCTTTGTTTAGAACTTTTTAATCTTGTAGTTTATTAAATCAAAAGATTATATTAACGCGGCCATACAAAAAATGTATCTAAAAGCATTATTGTAGTGTAATAAGTAATAATAATTTTATTTTTTTTTCTTAACAGAGAAGCGTAATATTATCGTGTGCTTATTTTGTTCGTTGTTATCTTAAGAAAATAAGCAGATTAAACAATTTTTCTAAAGTAAATCGTTCATTATTAAGATTCCAATATAATGCTTTTGATCACCAAAAAGTCAGTTTAACATTTAGTATGCACTAACGCGAAAAGTATTTTCTCTTCTTCACTGCACTGCTTTGAAGGCACGAACGACCAACGAAGTCCAATTCAAACTTGTCCACATATTCATGACACGGGTATCAGAGTCGCTGATTTCAAAGGTGCCTGTGGGTGGGAAAATCTCGTGTAATTACATAATTCATAAAAGTTTCAATCTTAATTTCTAACTTTATAAAGCTGTGGCGTTCCCTAAGTTTTCTACCCAATTTTAAGGCTGCTACGGAAGCCACTTGCGATCCATAGATTTTGGTTAGCGTTTGTTTTGAACCTACTTCATAAAACAGAGCAAATCCAGAAGTGTGGTAATAAAAGAGAGTTATTTGTTAAAGTATACAATGCATTATTTTTGACAAGTTTAACGAAAGCTGATTAATTACTTTTGATAATTCACTTACGGGTAGACCAACCGTAACGTAACTGGAATTCATTTCATCAACAGAATTAATTTTAATTTAATTGAGAATAATACAATTAAACTGTAAAACAGCCAAACATTGACTGACTGCGAAAGTTAAGTTACAGTTGGTTGTAATTATTAAGAAGATATAACAGATTTAAATAATTTAAATTTAAATTTAAATAATGGCAGATAAATTGTTCACGCAAAGTTGCCTGAATGTTTTTAATTTGTTGCATTTTATAATTTGAAATATTATCTGACGGCAATTGCTCTCATTCATGCCGTAAAAAGACCTCGAAACACGTGATATTTGTACTATTTATCTACATTTGACATTGTTTAGGAATAATCTAGTCTAAACTAATTTAAGCGTAACAGAAATATCTGAATAGGGGAACATACAAGTTGCGCGCTGCGTCTAGCCAAACATAAATCTAAGATAACTAAACCCCCGAAATTGAACTAGGGTCGCACCGCTCAGAGCCAGTCGCGCAAGTACCGTGCTGCGACCGTACCGATAAATACATTCATATTGCTA
Organism: Ctenicera cuprea; assembly: GCA_958336395.1. Taxonomy (NCBI): domain Eukaryota; kingdom Metazoa; phylum Arthropoda; class Insecta; order Coleoptera; family Elateridae; genus Ctenicera; species Ctenicera cuprea. The sequence continues at coordinate 11,012,896 of OY284496.1, read as the reverse complement.
ATTTTCGCTGCTACTTTAAATATTTGCTGTTTGAGGCAAAGTTATTAGCTACAAGTACCAAGAACTTATTCTTGTTAAAATTATGGCAGGCTGATAAAGTTCCAGACAACATTAAGCAGGAGTAACGAAAATCTATAAATTATTTACTGTTTTAATCCTGTCTTATCCTACCGTATAAATTAATTAACCAGAATCGATAGTTTCCTAGTTATTTGACGCTCAAGTGCGCGTCAACTTCCTACTTGTCGAAAAAGTTTCTCCCATCCTGAATTTCAGCTGTTCGCTGTTTACTGCTTAAATTTCTGCCTATTCCAGTTCCGACACCAATATTCCACCGTCGAGCTGTTTCCGAAATATTTTCCGACGAAGTTACTGTTATTTCGTCAACTTTCCCACTTGGTGAAAGAGCTTGTACTATCTGAAATTTCAACTGTTCGCTATTCACTCCTGAGTTGCTTGCTGTGAAAATTCAACGTCAACTCTTTCCAATGTTTTTCAAACTTGACGTAAAATTCGTCCTGTTTAGATTCTTATCTGTTTTCTACTTAAATGTCTTCAGTTTCCCAGTTTATTTCAAAACATATATTACTAGTTAAAATTATTACGTTCCTGTAAACATAGGTTTGCAAAAACTATACGTTTCGGAGTTACAGTCTGCTGAAGATGAACTAGCGTAATCACTATTCTATCGATAACTTTTGAAGTAGGGTTGGGTACGTGACATGAAACAAATCGGGATGCAAACGTGAGTGAAAATTTTTGCAGACCGATTCCCGTTTTCAGCTTAAATTGTAGTAAAAAATTATTTTTTACCTGCTCTAATAAAAATAAAGATTTGTTTTGTATACTGGTATGTTTTATTTTTGTAATTTCAGTGAATCATATGACACCTTTAACACCAGTTCATATTTCAAATTATTAAACAATCACAAAAAGGTTCTTAGCAAGAAGTCTCTATACAGTATGTAAATTATTTTTCTTTGAATGTTTTATTGTACAAGGCGTAACTACGGGTGGCCTGCGCCCACTTAATAATTATGAAAAGGATTAAATCATATAAAGCTCAGATATACTTTAGAACCAAAACAGGAAAAACTAAATAGTAATTTAACAGTTTTAAATATTTTGGTTCTAGTAATAGAAGATTTTTATTGCATTAGGTGAGTTGCAAACGTTTTTATTTTTATTTTTTATATTACTTGTGTTTATTATATTATTTATTTTATAGTTTTTGCCCACCCTACTATTTGACGGTGGCTACGCCACTGTGTATTATAGACCTCAGGTTTTCTAGTTTTGTTTTGGGCTTTTAGTGGTTAAAAATTGGGAGTCACGCCGTGAACGTGAGCTACGTGTACTTAAACGAGCGTGAGTGTCTCAGGGCAAGCGTGAATCGTGCGTGAACGCGAGTAAAATTCACTCATGTGCCCATCTCTATTTCGCCGTAGAATTTTAGTTCACTTGTTTTAGTATTTTTACAAACTTTTGTGTATCTTATATGGGGAGGCACGTAACATTTTCTTTTAAATTTTCACTTAATCTTACAGTTTACGAAATAACTCAATGGTTATGAAAACTAGAGTTCGCAAGAAGCCGTAAGTGTTTTAGTAAGATGCTAAAATAGTTTCCACAAGCTTTGTGAGGAAGTTCTACACATCAAAACTATAAAAAGAGTTCCTATAAACATGGATCCGGAAACTACGGAGTTACGGGAAGAAGCAACCATGTCTTTACATCCGTAAGTTGTAACTCTGTAACAAAGCGTTTCCGGGCCTATAATTATTGAAACTTTTTTCATTAATTGAATTTATCATGAAAGTCTTCTTAAGGTTCATTAAAAATAAAAATTTTGGTTTTTTAAATTATTTTTTCTAAATTACTAGTTTATTTCCGGTCGTAGCACAATTAGTTGGTTTCGTGGCTCTGAGTTGAACGAATTCGGTTCGATTTTGAGATCAGTATTATGTTAGGTTTCTGTGCTAGTGAACGTACCCTGCTATTTATTATAACATGCGTAGAATACGAATGTAAGCTTCTTTTTCTAGAGTATATCTTCTTCTTCCCTTTTTTCGAATAAACCTTATTTTGTCGCGGGTTCATACATTTTCTCCGTTAAAGCGGCTGGACTATAAAGCGCATCCAGATATACAAAAAACGCACAGAGGCACCACTGAAGCGCACTGTCTCCCAAGACCAGAAAACCTGCTTATTCGTCAAAATAATTAGGTGGGAAATGCTTGCCGTAAAAGTACCTTCTTTTAGGCATGAATCTTATACGGGCAAGTAAACCTAAAACGAAAAATCTTCGATGGAAGATAGAATTTAGTCAACGTCCTTGAAGACCGTCATATAAATTTGCCAATACTTACTCACAATAAGTAAAAAAATGCGGATGGAATAAACTTTTGCACTAAAAGCGTTAAAAGTTATTCGATGTATTGTGTTTGCATCTCTCATAAAAGTTGGTACGAATTCAGAGATTAAATTAAATACTTGACAATTTTCTAGTAAAAGAAAATTTTGCAATACTTCAGGAATACAATATTTGTGATTCTAGAACATTGACGTGTAAACAGGAACAGGTGGTATGAACGATTTATTAATAATGAGCAGTTGTTTTAGATATTAGTTTAGACTTAAACATTGTGAAAACTATCGATTATGCCCTATTAATTCATGTAGCAGGAAAAGGCAGGATTAAATCAGTAAATAATTCATAGGTTTTTATTAGTTCCGGTTACCGTTGAACGCCTACTTCGCGAGCTAGTACTAAAAGCCTTATAATACAAGTTCTTGTAATTCAATACAGTTTATTAATTATTTACTGTAACTAATGTTTCAGTTCTGTATTTAATAGATGAAGGAGTGTTGAATCAACTAGGCGTGGCCCAAAAGGTAGAATTTCTGCTTTCGTTTGCAGCAGTATTAATTATTAACAACTTTTATGATGCAAATGCAAACTTTATACAAGAAAGATTTAGCTTGTTCTAATACTACTTATCAGAAAAAAAATAAGAAGAAAAAGAAAAAGAATAGTAAATAAAACTAGCGGAACTCCTGGTTTACGCCCTACGCTGTTTTCGATAACATGCGTAACTCATACAATTATTTATTTTTTTGTAGTTACATCCTTACCTAGCATGATCACGAGGACGATAAAATAATTGTAGGTAATAATTAATAAAGCAACACCTCCAGACATCTGCCCTCTTGATATTTTAGCTGCAATGCAATTTGTAAATCTGATTTTAATTAAACATGATTAAATATGAGCGCGGCTTTGTTTCCATGATCTGACCTACACCTTCCTAAGTAGAGTCGTTTTAAGTACTGAGCTGTGCCCGATCCTGCTGCAAGTAAAAGTCTAGCCCAATGGAAATGATCAATTAGCCTAATTTCTGTGTTCTCTACGGAGTTTGGTGTGGGAACGCCAGTTATCGCAGATTATGTTCTAATCATGCACACAAACTGTAGGCATTCAATATTACTTAAATGTTTTGAAAACTGTGGCGATCTGCTGTACAGAGGAATACGGCTTTATGTAATAATCTTATATAATAGTTGCGTAAATATGAGGCTTTTAGTAGCGGGGGTTCCTCACCACTAAAACTTGAGACAGGTGGAAGGGATTCGGATTTAATATGTACATATTTCAATTTATGTTAAATCTTTGAATATGCAATAAATCTTAATCTATTCTCGTGCAGTTATGTTCTTGTTAAATTTATTACCAAAACACGGCCGAGAAAGGTGTTGGTCGAACTTATTTTACTGATTATGTGTTGACCTTCCTATAAAAATGTTATGTTATTAAGCAAATTTAATTACTTCTTATCACGGTGTATTTGTTTAGCTCTTGCTACCGAACTATTGTAATATAGTTTTTGCTTTCTGCCTTTTATGTACCGACCTGCTCTACGTGACTGGTACATAAACACTCGTACGAAATAATAAATAAACTGCCCCTCTGTTAAGAGCCCGTGGCGTCGTCGTCGTGTTATGGTGAGACAGTTACAAATTTAACATTTAACATTCTATTTGGATTTTCAGCAGAATATGGCTATTGGAAGATTACCAAGAAGAATAATTCTTGACAATTTGTTGAATGTACTAGATCTGTACATTAATTTCATTTATTAAAAGAGAAATTACGTTCCGCGCCGCTCTACGTGACTGTACATAAACACTCGCTCGAAATAATAAATAATATGTCTTGAGATGTTAGCGCCCGTCATCGTTGTGTTATGGCTGACAGTCAGGTATTTAATATTTAATATAGAGAAAACATTATATTTTGATTTTGAACAGAATGTGGCTATTGATTTTGTTGAATGTACTAGATCTGTACTTTAATTTCATCCATTAAGAGAAACTCCAAATTATTACATTATATTAATTTCAAGAAAATTTTAGAAATATATATTTTAACAAAAATTCGCCTTTTGGGTCTCCAAGAAATCAAAAAGTAGTATTTAAAAAACATTTGTCTGTGTGTGACGCTCCAAAAGGCGGAAGTACTAGACCGATTTTGATAAAAATTTAAATAATCAGGTATATCGAAAATTGCAGTTCTAGTTAAGCTAATCCGAAATTGGAAACGGATGTTAAACATGTTTTTTTTGGTGGCGTTTTTTTTAAACTAAATTTTGAAAAAAACCTGAGAAAAGAACTTAGGGTAAATCGAAAACTTTATTACCGAACTCTTTAGCTTTAAACTGGCGGCCGCTATGATTTTTCGAAAATCTTTACCGTCCATTTACATAAAAAATACTTATCTGATCCGGATCAACTAATTTGTTTGAGAGCTCTTTGCGGGTAGTATACGATAAAAGAAATATAAGTTCAAAAATCTGATAATATCCGCAATAGAGCTTCTCCACAGTTTCGAAATTTTTTTGCTGAAAGCTATAATTTTTGTGGGGCGCTTTCGTTTTAATTATTTTATTAAACGAGGTCTGATAATAAATTTTTTTTAATGAGAATTGCTCATCGTGACTAGAAGAACCAAAATCTAATGTTAGTTTTTAGATACTTTTATACTTGGTGAGGCTACTGTAGAAAATGTAAATTCCAAATATTTGAAATATTCAAAATAATATTTCTCAATCAGTGGCCATACGTTCGTGGTTAAACTTTGTAGTCTGATAGAGCTAACTATGGCCTGCCATTTATTTTTTTGCTGAACACCATATCTCCACTGTAACACCCTCTATGCATTTTTTAAAATCGAAAATTGGTACTTCTTTATTTATTAAATGGGAAACAATAAATAACTTTTGCCTCAGAAGAATTACTCATCATAACTAGTAGAACCAAAATTAAATGTTAGTTTTTAGAACATTTTATATTTGGTGGGGCTACAATTTGACGAATTTAGGTTTTGGTAGGTTATACTGTAGAAAATGGAAATTTCAAATAATTTAAATTAAAAAAAAATTCTATCACAAAAATGTTTGGACTTGGACAAGTAGGGATCCTAAGCTGGCATCATTTTTGCTGACGGCTGTAATAAAAGTTGAAGTACGGTTGGAATATAGAAAATCTAACAGTAGGTGAACTGTACAACAATATAATTATAAAATTCATCTAGTATCGGAAAGCCCACTCGAAGTTAGCACTTCAGCTTTTTTTTGTAATTATTATTGTCAGTATTTTGTATTCTTCGGATTGGTGAGGATATAATAGCACAAGGACCTCGCCAAAATAGGGCAATTAAAAAAAAGTTTGATATATTATAAATAAAAGTAATTCGTTATGTTAATGAATAAATTATTATTTTAAATTTTCCTGTGTTAAACATTAAATTTTTGTCCGGTAAAAATGTAGTGAAAAATGAATAAAGCTCGCCTCTGACAAAATTTTCCAGTAGCTTTTTTTGGTAAGTCATGCAACAAAAACAAACAACTAGAAGATGATCGAGAACGGGATGAAACAAACCCATCCATTTATCCGATTTTGTGATGTACACATCAAGCTGGCGGTTATTAATGTGGTCGAGGATAAAGTGAAATAAATCCTTCCTCGCAAGCACAAGCTTGAGGTCATCAAGTCTGCAGTTTATCTTCAACTTAGCGGGGTGGCGGCATTCAAAAATAGTTTTTTATATAATGAAGACGCTGCAAAGTATGATGGAGATATTTAAGATATATCGCCTTCTAGGAGAAATCTGCGTATGACGTGTGCAGAGAATTGGAGTAAGGTAAACCCTACGGGAAGTAGGAAGCCTTCTAAATGATCAAACCCTTTGTGGCATAATCTTTGTAGCGGATCCGTTTCTGGAGTAGTCAAACAAGGAATCCAAATGGTTTTATGAACCCAAAACGTCACTGTAATAATAAATATATTGTTCGTTGATCAAGGGTGAACGATACCTTTAACAAACAAACTCATTATAACTCGAAAACAACTAATGAATAACAACAAGCTATACAACACAAAAACAGGCAAAGCAACTAATTAATCTTGTTTGTGGTAACATAGCAAGCTATATCCCAGGAACATTTATGCTACAATTTTTTCCTCAAAGTTCACCTTAACCCTTAACCCTGACCAAAAGTTGGGGATCGTACGGTAATCAGTAGTTAATTTAGTTTAAAAAAATTATTCTGTGCTAACAAAAAATAGAACTTAAAAATAAATTTTTCTCTTAAGCAAATTCTTCTGGGATTTTAAAAATTGCTTAATTTGAAAAATGTGCCTCTTAATTTTTAACGCTTGTAATGGTTTAGACTTATTCATCAAGCTTACGCTACTAAAAGCTAATTAGCTCAATAACAGTAGCAAATAATCAGCTAGTTACAGCCCAATTATCGGAGACTGGGATCTCTCAATTGCGGTCGTTTCCAGTAAGGTAGTCTTAAAGAAAAGTTGAACAAAGGATTCAAATTTATTAATCCAGAATTTAAAAAAATCTTGTTGTTCTAAAATTCGTTGTTTTACAAAACCACAACTTAATTTTCGCGAAAGTTTGTTTGTTATGTGGTTAATTATTTTCTCGGAAGTTTGTTTCCTATGTGGTTATTTAAATACAACAGAAAATAACATTACGAACATGCTAATTGCTAACATTACATGATGCACTATAGATAATTTGGTTTTTATAGCTCATTAATCCGAAAGCAATAATTTATGACGGTAAAGGCTGTATGATTTCATTGGCTGGTAATTTTTTAATTTTTTTCTGTTTCTGTCAGGTACTGTTGAATTATGAGGTACGTAACGAGCAATTTCATTCAGTGTAAAGTGAATGTTAAATTAAAAATTAGATACTTTACGTCAAACATTTACGCTCCCATAAAATTCGTAAGATTGATTTGCCTTTATAATTAATGATACGATTCTCCTTGGCGCTGATAATAAAGCGCAAAAGGTTTAAAATAGCAATCGTAAGTTGAAACTACTCATTAGAGTTTTATATGTGAAACACAATGTCTGTAATAATTAGAAAACTTTATATTTGCTATTTGTCGCTGGTATCAGTCAATTTTAATGTAAAGTTTTGAAAAATATTCGTTTCAGATTCTGTTTTTGAATCTCATGGATGCATTATACGTAATTTGCAAATATTATAGTTATTTCAATAGTGGAAACAATCTAATAACTATTTTTAGAGTTAGGCTTCCATCATTAACGCTTAAAGAGAACTAAACATTGAAGATTTATCATATACCAGTCCATGTAGGTTTATTAATTCTGATGTGAATGCAACTGAGGAGTAGAAGGTAATTTAGTATGATTCGAGATTTTGATGGAAATACGCGTTTTGGTGCCCAATGGACCTAAAAAAGTGGTTTTAAAAATGTCTGTCTGTGGTGGGTGGGTGGGTGGATGCTGGGTATGTGATCTCCATAACACCCAAATGAGTAATCCGATTGCGATAAGCTTTAGAATGTGGGGGTGTATCACAAATTCATCGGTGAAATAAGCTTTTAAAATATATCCGATACCGGAAGCGGAAGTTAGATATGTCTATTGGTAGCATTTTCGTTCCGAAACATAATTCTATAAATCTAAAAACGGAATCTTATAGAACACCTTAGAGCAAATCAAATTTCCGAACTTTCTAGCTTCAAAATAGCAATAGCTACGACGTTTTGAAAATTTTGATTTAGCGCCTTCTTACTAAAAAACTGGTAGACAGATCAGGATTACTTGTTTTATCGTAATAGCCCTATAAAGATTCATTGCTACTGTGCATACAAATTTTTGAAAAGATCACATCTATGAAGTAAAAACTATTTTTAAAATTTTGAAAATGTTTAAGGAAATATTGCTTAAAAACTGTTTTTTAAACGTTTGTAGGCTAGTAGCGCTATGGATGAACTAAAATTTAGTTTGTATCCAAGTCTGTTACATTTTATGTGGCACTTTGTATGAACTTTCGAAGATTACAAATTTCTAACCCTTTATATAATAAGAGGTCGATAAGAAATTTCTATTTGGGCTGAGTTGATTATGAGTGATAGCAGAATAAAGTTCTCAACTGTAGTTTTCGGTATAGCAAAATTTGGGAGAGAGGAGTTAACTTATGCACCAATACCTTTACATAGGTATCAACAGCTTATCATGAAACAATTAAATACAATAAACACAATATTGTTACTTTTATAGCAATGCAACGCTTTTTAACTCGAAGCGTGCTTTATACCAGTCAAACACATTCAGACTACCGTCTCCGAGTTTTTCTTAATTACTGACCTATACCTTTTGTACCCTTCAAATGGTTACTTATGACTCCTTGGGTTATGTTTATTTTCATAGTTTACCTTAATTAATTGGCCTTAACTGTTTTGTAGTCGACCAATTAAACCTTTGTTTTATCCTTACGCAATTGCAAAATGTATTCAATAAAATCGCAAAACTTAATCTAATGTTATGTAAGGAGGTATAAAGAAAAGTTTACTTGTAAGTTTATTTATTTACGGACTCCGCCCTGGAGTCCTAAGCTCTTCTTCAGCCAAGAAAGGGTGGTAAGGATGGGTTACAGCAAGGAATTTAAAGAAGGGAAGATTTCCGTGGATAATACTGTCCAAGTTTTTACCTTTTTGCGCAGGAAAACCGCAAAAAAGCCTGAGCCAGGACAGTCGGCCGTGCCTCTCTGAAGAAAACATATTTTACTTAAGTGACAAATGGGAAGTATCTTAGACCGCCTTGTAATTATTTCTAATTATCTATATATTAAATATATTAAATCTGTAACTATCCCACCATAAACACGACAACGGGCTTTTACATCTCCACACAGCTTATTTATTGTTTTTAGCAAATTTTTATGTAGCAGTTAAGTAAAGCAGGTACGCGCTGACCTGCCACATCTCGACGTTATCAAAACAGCGTGAAGCGAAAGTCACGGGCTCGACTAGTTTTATATTATTTTCTCAACTAGTGAACTTTAAAATTGTCAAATCTTCTACAGTTTTAAAAATTGTACGGGTCTTGGCGATAAAAGTACATTCTTAACTTCTGTTTTTTTTTTACTCTTTGATTCTCTCTTTGCGTTTTTGCTGTCGTATTTGATATATTATTTGCCTAAATGTCGGGTCTCTACTTGATATATGTGCTTCTAAGCTTATATTTTCAGGAATTACCAAAGATTTCTGTTCTGCAACGTGATGAATCGGTATTTACGTGATATAGTTGCAAACGTGTTTTGTTTCCAATAACGTATAGTGATTAGTTTTTTGATAATCTCAGTTAATTGGAGCTGAATATAAATAATATAAAAGAGCTTTAAAATCGATAAAATACTTTACATAGAAATTTGTTACTCGTCTTTATTTAAAACAAATCATTATTTTGTACCCTTCATTTTTTTATTATTTAATTCTATTGGACAGGTAACACACGAAACTGTAATTTAATTAAATCTTTCAATAATTGCAGGTGCATTTAGTTGGAAATGTAGATAACAAAGATCGTTTTTGTGCCTAAAGGAGAATCCCGTAAATTTTTGAAAGTCGTTTAATTTAATAATTAATTTATTGCGGTGTTAAACGCCGCAGTTAAAGAGTTTAACCTGCTTTAGCTTTCTATTACCGTCGAAGGGAAATAAGGAAAGATATAATCAAATCTGAAAGTGTTTTGTGTATAAAACTGCAAATACAATAAAGTTTTATGACGGGAATTCATTAGCTCGGCTTAGGAAGTAGGTATCATGCAAATCTTGGTTTTTCAGGGGGTAAATAAAAATACAAAGTTTCCTGAAAGCCGGTAAAGCATTCGTATCATTGTTTGATAAATAAGTAAATAAAATCTATTTCTGTATGAGGCATTGTTAATGTGTAACAATCGAATAACATCGATCGGTCGCGATAATCACGCGATTTTATAATTTACGAACGGCACATGCGCTTCCTCATTTACGCATCTCTTTGGATCGGGAAGCTAAAGTAGAGGGTAGATTAGTCGATTCACTCGATTATGTACAAATCAGATTCCCTTTACGAGATGTCTCAAAGATTTTTGACGTAAAATTTGCGAAGAGTGGAAAGAATATGCATTACATTTGGTAACGTTGATATGTTGGTGATGACACCTTTCTCCACATCTCTTCTTCATTCTTGCGTCGCTGACAGTGACATTTCTTTCCCCCATCCCATTCGAGTAATCACATCATATATGATACAATCACCACTTCCTGATTGCTGTAAGCCGATATCGACGTAATAAATAAGTTTTATCGGAAGACAAAGTACTCGATAAACCTGTTAAAATACGTCGTTGTTGACGGGGCGGATTTTTGCGATAACATATAGTTGGGTAATTGAGTTTATTCGTTATAAAATTTTCTGGCTGTAAAGCGTGCAGAGGATTATGCTGGCTCGTCGGGAAGTTATTTAAAAGCGTAAACAGGGAAAAGGGTGTTCATTATCAATAAATTAAATGCTTTGTTTGGGGGTGTCGAATAGCTAGTCACAACGGCAGAATAGTAAATGGGTAAATTATACTTTGTAATATAAGGTAATATGAAGGAGTGCAAAAACGAGCTCGATGATGACATCTCCCCGGCTGGCGCTCGAGCCGTGTGGGACCGCACCATGCATATTTATATAAAAATTACCGGATGAGATCGCACCAACCCTTGTCTGCTCTAAAATATGCTTCAAGTTCCCGTCATCGAAAATTTGTTTTCGTGAATTTCAATAGCAATTACGGAGCATCTGATACCTTAAAATTAAAGGGAGAGGCAGTTATTATTGACGTTAAAATTACCGACTTTCCGCGAGATGTAATTGTAAGTACGTAGACTGCAGAGTAAGCTCTTCAGGCTTCCCCATATTCCGGTTTAGATTAGGCCGGAAATATTTTATGAATGCGACGAAATTAGATGAATGGTTGCTCCATTACTACCATCTTTGTATAAAACCTGATAAAATTTAAATGGGTGCGCGCTCAGTTCTGCCTGACATAAATAAAATAATAAATAATAAATCCGATTCCTCTCGAAGTCGTTTCGAATTGTGCTGGAGCCGATTACATTTCTGAAACCCGAGGGTTCGCACTCGCAGATAGTCTTGTATAATAAAATTCCTTGTCGCGGGTTATATATCTACAACTTCGTCTATGTCGACTCTACCCAATCGATATATTTCACTGTGTTGTCCGATGTATACTGACCTTGCTTTTGCTGTCCAATTCCAAATCTTTAGCCGACACGATTTTGTCAAATAGCCCTACATTTCCGAAGTATCAATCTCGGTGTTTCCTTTGCCCTAAAAAATCTCTGCTTTGTGATTAAACTACGAAAGCAATAAATACCCATTTTCTACTCGCGACTAAAACTGCCTCAATTTCCACATCAATAAGTACAAGCAAAAATAAGGCAACAACGCATTATTTATGCCTCGGGAATACTTTCTCAGAACCTGTCATTGAATGTTATTTGTGGGAAACTGGATATAAATATTTTAGACCGGGTTTCACATTTTCGATCGCTTGAAGGAACACTTACAAATTTTTGAGGAAGGTTCCCTTCTTTTGGTGTTACAATTTGCTCTTCAATTATTCATCGGCTACAGATCTTACACACAACAAAAATCGTTTATCGGACATGCCAAACTACTATAAACCTTTCTTTATAAAGTATTCAAAATCCTCTACAACACTTCAATCAATATGTTACAGAAAACGTTTATTAAAATTGTCTTGGCTGCCTTTTTCACAGTTTGCCTTTACCGAGTCTTTATTATCAAAATTGATGGGGGTTTCCTATTTGAAAATGTACGTGAAATTGCTTACCCACACTGACATGTGATTTACATTCAATACATTTCTTTACAATATACAGGTCGAATAGTAAACCTATTTCGAAGACGTGGAGCTACACGCCAATAGAACCAAGCGAGTGCTAAAACTAGATATTTTATTGCGACTGCGACAAAAATAATAATTGCCACCCACCTCGAACGTAACCAATCATGATGAATCACTCATGCCTTTCTTACAAAGTAATAACGTATTTAATGATTGCAAGAAATATAAATTATATGTATCTCTATGGCAGGTACATAAATTCAGAAAACAATCAGAACCATCAACAACAGTATACGTAAAATTCTTATTGTTCATGACAACACAATTTATTTACACAAGTGTGGCGTCAGAACACGAGAGACAGGAATTGATATACGATGCGATTGGAAAGAGAAAACAAGTCACATACTCCATTGTTGCAGGAGGTCGAGATGTTCGACTATCCAATGGTACGAACGCGCAGTCTTTATCTTAAGTAAAGGCACTACAACGCGAAAAATTATGATTGTTGGCAAAGACGTACGGAGCTCATATTTTTTAAAAACACCAATTAATCGTCTCTATAAAAAACATTATACTAAAAAATTGCGCGAAAGCCTCGTTCACCTTACTGTAGTTCCGGCACTGTTTGTAGTTTCTTATATTCGTAGGTTTTGCTTATAAATCAACAAACAAGAAACGCACCAAATTGAAATCACCAGTTTTTAACCTATTTCAACAAACATTACCCCTCATTTGTGGATCAAAGTTAACCCGTTAAGTTTCTTAGTAATTAATAAAGCAAAGTTGTTTTCATGATAACAAAAAATAAGTACCAATTAATTTTTTACTTGTTTGGAGAAAAACTTGCTATGTGGGTTAAGGCAACTTTAGTTTAAAAAACGGCAAATTTTTTACTCATAACGTTTTTATACTCGCAATTTATAGAATAACAAAAAAATCTATAACCGTCAAAATTGATAGATTAAAGAATGAAAATTGCTCAGAACTCGCTTATAATTTTAGTTTATGAAGTAATTGATCTATGATTTTCCTGAAAGTTTAATTTAAAATTCTTAAATGAGGTTTATTATAGTGAATGGTAAAAGGTAAACACTGCAGATTAAAATAGAAGCAACTCCTAATAGAAATTATATTTTTATATGATATTTCTGAGTAGAATTGCGTAATGAGACTGTATGAAGTCTCCCTATTATAATCTTAATGAATATTACGAAATCTCTACTAAAATACACAAAGCCACTGAATAAAATAAGAGCAGTATTCCCAGGCTCTCTTGATTTCAGGTTAAGAGCCTATCATCACTAAGTACCTGCAGACGATGAGTTTGTAACCCAGCAGGGAATAGCATCTAAAGAATTGAAATTTTGCAGCAATTAGTTTAGTATTAGCAGTTTAAACAGAAAAATTTTAATTTCAATAGAACATCTTAAAAATCTCGAAATATTTCTTTGTATTCTATTTGATTTGTTTATTGTATTCAACCTTATTAAATATTTTTGTTATACGATATGACCAATAAGCAGTAATAATTTTCGTTGCAATAACATAACATTAAAATTTAATACTAAAAAATTATAAGCTTAAGAAAAGTCCTCAAACTTTTGTTTCGGGGAGAGCCACTTACCGACATTTTTATATTCCCAGTTTGCGCACGGCGTCATTTTTAAAATAGAGTAATTTTTAATCTGAAGAAAATATTATTATTTGTTACTGCACTAAGAAGTTGCTTGAGGTTGTATTACTAAAATTAGCGCTTGTATTTTCTCACACATTAAAAAATAATTACCCTTTTTTCTTAAAGTATTTGATATCATATACTAAGTATTACTATAAGATCTAGTCAATAATGTTAGCTACTACATACGATCAGATAGTATGCTCGCGTAAGGTCCCAACAAAGCGCTTGTTATATAGGTGTAGCGTTTTGCGACAGGAAAAAATCGATATTTCGGAATTTTTGGAAAAATGTTAAAATCAGAGATAAAAAATAAAATTCAATAGTTAAAAATAGGGAGACGGAAGGGTTAGCCCCCTTAGTTATTAAATTAAGTAAAAATGAAAATCATAATCTCATTTTACTATGACTCATAAATAAATTACTTTTAATACTAATGATTTATGGTCCCTTATTGTTTGGTAGTCAAGGGGGCATGAAATTTTGATTTTAATAAATTTATACTAGGCGTCACAAACAAATTAGCGGATTGAGCACGAATGAAATTGTAGCGCATCCCTAAGTCTATAAGCCTACAAAATTAGAAAAATATCGTTTTGCCAGTTTTTGTAAAACATGTTTTGAAAGTATTTTTCACTGTACAGTTCTTATTCGTACAAACATTTTTTTTCTGGAGGTTCAAAACATGAAATTCTATCAAAACCTTGATTTCGTAGATTTTCATGAATACAATACTTTACCTGTGCTAAAATTATAGGAAAGTAAACGTGGAATGACTCTCGATGTTTTTAGGAATTTTGATATTTTTCAAAGCGAAGTTGTAGCAACTGTCGTTTGCAATCTCTTTTTTACTAATTTCCCAAACTTAACTCTGACGCCTTCCAGAAATGTTTGAAAAGTTTGAAAATGCTGCTATTTAATCAAAAACGCAAACGCCGATCGTTTTAAACTTTTATCAGATCAATAGACTTTTTAAAGTATTTTATTAGGATTAGCAAGAATTTGTAACTTTTTTTAAAATTAAGAAAAAAAAAACGATACTTAATAATATCAACAACGCGTTTTCCGGCAGTTGCGTGACCTTAACTACGCTTATCAATTAGCTCTAATTAAAAACTATGTTTTTCATTTTTGCATATTATTGATAACTCTTCAAATAAACCATTTATATCGATTTTTAGTCTGAAATCCGAAGCGCATCTTATCAGCTGTAGGGCGGGCGGTTCCGTTCTTACTATTCTTATACAAAATGCAACATCGTAGGGTTGCTTATATGAATTGTTTTCTTAGACATCTAACATACCGTGAAATGAGAGACGAGAAATCTAATAGTCTGTGAACTGTACAACGTTATAATTATAAAAAATTACACTTTTGCAAATACGGCAATTATTAATATCTAGTCTGAGAAAGTCCACTTCAGCTTTTTTTTAATGCTAAGGAATCTTGTTTTAATTTAAAAAATCTTTTTTTCTCGTGAAAAAATACAATATAACGCATCGACATAGTGAACACTTGGACATGTTTGTACGCAGGCGTGGATACACACACACATCAGCACTAATTCATGTGGGTTTCGTAAGCTGCACGTTTAAATTTGTAGATATTTAGCATTTTCTTATTTTCTGGCAATACCGAGCAGACAATCACGAAAATATATAAGAGAGCTTCATAGTTTATATCATAACTTGTCTTGAAAAGTACTTACTCATACATTACTATGAAATAGTATAAAACCAAATAAATGGTAGGGAAGGTAGGAGAAGAAAATATGATAAACGCGAAACTACTAAATGCAGCTCAAAAAACAGCTATCAAAAGGTAATATTGTTTGAATCGTAGAAAACAAATTTCGCAGGGTAACATTTCGTCCCAATCTATTACTGTCTACAACGGAATCAGTAAACATTAGCTTTTACTGGTGTTTTTTTTTATTTCACGCAATTTTAGCTCTCCACCTTCTCCGTGCTGTAACGACGGACCCTATGCTTTGTAATGAGTTGCGGTTTGAGCCTTTTATTAAACGGTCACAGTTGAACTAAAACAGAAAAAATAAATCCTAATAACAAGCTAAAGAATATGTTTAGGTAAAACGCACTAAAAAAATTTCTGTAGACGTATGTTACATTTGCTAAAAATATATAAATAGGTCTACACGAAAGGATAAATAAATGTCAAAAAAATAACGTCTGCTTTTGTTGGAAACATTTCACCCAAAGAGGTGTCAATGGGGATGATAGCTTCTCTGTTTCTACTTGTAAGGTTAGAAGTCAATAACGAATGTGTCCTCAAAGAGCTTAACCCTTTAGCCCTCAAAGGTTGGGTAAGCTCCTGCTTACTGTATAGGGATTCGTCGTTTAAGGAAAGTTTAACTTTACACAGCCGGTTTTGAAAATTACATTTTGAAAGACTACATCTCTGCACAAAGGGATTATAATGTCAACAATGTAGTTAGACCGGAAAATACGTGTTTCATACCAGAAGAAAAAGGCGATACAAAGAGGAATGATTAAAGTTTATATTTATGGTTCTAAAAAGGCCTAAGTAATTGATGTGGTTGAACAAAGTTCAGGTTGCGAAAGTGTAGACTGTTATTAAAAGAAATCTAAACAGATTTAGAACTTTTCCAAGAAATTGATCTAGCTTAAAAGTTTTTTAGGTGGACAAAGGCAAAACAGTATGCAGTAAGGTGGGGAACCACCCTCGCTAATCTATGATTGCGCGGCGTGTCGCCCCTCGCGTGACTTTCCATGCGTGTGCCACTGTATGTGAATGCGGTCACGACACTCAAACATTACACTTTTACAAAATATTCAACTCTCCACTAAAACCTAAGTCTTAATAAATTGTGCACTTCCTCATCACAGCATTTTTTGATAGCTTCATAAGAAAATATTAGAACAAAAAATGTCCGAAACGTGGGGCAACATTAATAGTTGGTATGTTTCTGACATCGCTGAAGCTACGAGTGGATATTTTTCTGCCACGAAGCGTAGCGGTGTAGAAGAGTTTATTGCAGTAAAAAAATGACCATCCAGTAGCAGTTTAATTATGAGGGGGTAGATTGCGTGTCACAGACTGTAAAGTCGGTTGGCAAGTTACCGAGTGGTCATTGTGCTAATGGCAAGGTGTATTGGTTAACCCTTGCTCGCAGAGATTGACTCCTTGATACGAGGTAGAGCAATATTGCCGCAATCATGCCACGAAGTCGCGCACGAAGGCTGACCGTATCAGCCCCCGGCCGCAATCACGAGTTTCGCGTCAGCCCCATTTCTCATATTTCATAGCATTCTGCAGATCCCACCTTATTGTATTTTTATACATGTCTTAATGGAAGATTTGTAATAGCATGTAATAAGCTCACGCAGTTAACAAGGCACGAGAAGAATGTAGCTCCAGCTCGCGAACTGGTGGCACGCTCGAATTCGCTATATTTCCCTCCGCCACTTCTTCTAATTTTGGTCTCTGTAGGCTCAACCTAATCAAGCTGCTTAAAATCTGAATTGCGGATGACAATTGTGTTAAATGCTCCAACTATTGTTCAAAGTGGTTCAACCGAGGTTGTGCTTAAAACATTTCTAGAAGTCGGGAGCAACTAAGCAAAACAAGTTAGCAGAACAAACCAATAATTTATTGCTTGGGTTAATTCCTACATTAATTATAATATGTCAGGAGATGTCCTTTTGGGATTTTCAAAAGTTTCTAAGGTTAACCAAAGCTCAATTAGGTTTGCAGCTAGGGAACTGACCTCCTTCTCTGTCTAAGAATTGTTTCCTTCTTGTTTAATTATTGAAATTTGTTTGTCTCGCGGATTTCTTCTTTCATGGAAATGAATAACATTATGAAAATGCCCGTATAAGAGCTTGTTTTTCAAACATCGGCTTTGCACACTCACATGTTTTAAATTCAAAAGGTTACCTAATTTTATTAGGTCGAAAATGCTAATAAACACATGCACGATTCGTTATCGTTATCAAACTACGACGTGTTTCAAGTAAAGCTTTGAAACATGACGTGATTATGATTGCAGGTGCTAGCTACTAAACACAAAAAAACTACGTAACAACAACTTTTGAAATTACGTTATGATTCACTGATTGTGGGTTCAAACAAAGAAAACCCCATAACTCTGTAACATCAATTTTAACGATGTTGACTTTCTAAGCTATTTTTCTTTGGGTCGGAATTGCATTTTATTTATGTCTCAATGAAATGAAGTTATCTCAAAAAATCAAATAGCTTCAAACTAGCATCAAAGTAGATTAAAAATGTCTATATTTACCTAAGTAAAACGAAAAGGTCAAAGCTTTGACGTTCAAATCAGACTTTGAAGGATTTTTAAGCAATCTTCTAGCTGCAATTATTTAAATAGCAGTTTCACAAAAAATCAATTTAAACCAAAATTTCAAATTTCCTCTTTTTAAGGTTCTCCTTATGAAGCATTTATTAGACAAACGATATTAAAAAAGGTTTTGGGCTAACATTGTTATTTATATCGTCTACTTTTCATTACGACGCCATTTAAAGTTTGAATTAAATTATATTTAATTATAATTCCACAAAAAAAGTTCTTTTTTCAACCGGCAACAATCATAATAGTTTCACAATCAAATTTCTCATAATGTGTAAATTGAATTACCATAAGCATAACTGTACCAAAACTAGTAGGGAAATAACTAAAACAGATTACGGCAACTACACTGAAGACTTTACGAGATAATACATACACTACCTGATAATTTATGGAGTGTACCTTAACAATAGCTGGTTAAACCTGCGTATAAGATAATACTGAATCTCATAGAAAGGGGCAAGTACCTACGGAATTTCTTCTATCAAATCGCCTTATCTTCATCAATGATTAATTAGTTTTCAAATTTTGCAAAACTATTGTGATAATACACTCTGGCCGCACTGATAATATATCAGGACAATTATTTTATATATTCGAAGAAAAAGGTGTGCCTAAAATTAATTTTAAAGTTTAAAAAGAGCACGTTTACGATATGAACTTAACACGAAATTTAATAGTCTTCGAATAGCTTTTTCGTAACTTTGTTTTGGCCGGCTTCTATTTAAGCAACGTCGTAGGTTATATTTTCGTGATAATGGTTTTAAACTAACGGTTAATGATTTATCGGTATATATGTACAATAAAGGTTTAGTGCACGTGCGATGTTGAGTTGTCGAACTCCAACTCGTATGTGAATTTAAATGTTATGTGAATAAACTTTATAAATCAGTAACAAAATTTTTCTTTTATTGCCTTAGATGCGACAGAGGGAGCCATTCATCCGATAATAGGAAGCAAATTTTTATAAATTGAACCGCCATTTTGTAAGAGTGGGAGATATCGAAAAATTTAAAATATTTAAATTGTTCAGTTTAATGGGTTCTTAAAAATCAGGTGTAACTTGACCCCTCCTCCTACTTAAGATTTTTGAGATAATATTTTTTTAAAGTTCCTGTTCTTTTGAGAGGGAGAGAGGGTACTAGCATTTATTTTTTGTCTTCTTATAGTACATCGTTAGAAAGCTAATTTAATGTATTTTAACGATTAGTATCAATTTTCTTGGTACGGTTGGGAAAAGGTTTATTCAATGGCCGCTTTTTCTATATAATAAACCGCCATTTTCCAACAGTTTGAGATATCGATATTTTTTTTAAGTTGTTGGGTTTAAAAATACTTTTTAAATGAGGTACGACTAATCTTACCTTAGTACCTATTTGAAAGTGTCGAGAAATACCTTTCCCAAAACTACCCGTTTCGTAGCCTCAAAAAAATTTATAAATATTTTTACTGAATACCTCGTGTACAATTTATATAACAAATTTTTTATCCCATATGCCTATGCTTATTGGTTTAGTCGTAAAATATAGTGCGTTCGTAGTCTGCTACACACTGTATAGAAAAAGCATTTCGAAATTTAAATCATGAAATTATGTTTTTAAGATCATCTATATGCGAAATTGTGTGAAAATTTATTATGCGTTTCTTGTATTTGATGAAGGAATTTTAATTTTTTGTATTTTGATTTTATTAAACAATACGAAAAGTATGCACAGACTTTCTTTTGTAATTAAAATTTTATGACATTTTAGTGGAGGCGAGGCGCCGGGATTCGAAATTGTATGAAAATTTAATATACATTTCTTGAAGAAATTTTAATTTTTTGTGTCTTGATTTATTTAAACAATATAAAAAAGTATCAACATAATTTTTGTTGTAATTAAAATTTCATGACATTTTGGTGGAGGCGCCGAGATGAAAATTAATCAATTCTTTACATTACAATTATTTTAGTCGTGGTATTAATTTTCTTTTTTTGCGTTTCTGCTAAACATTAAAATTTTATAAAATTTGGGAGGGGAAGCACCAGGATGAACCTAATCTAATTACATTGTAAAATTATCAAGTATATTTTAAGTTGTTCCCAACTGAATTTCAGTCTTACTATCAATTGTTTTTGTTTTTTTTTCTTGCTTGTGTCTAAAAATAATTATGAAGAAATTTTGGTAGAGGCGCCGGAATGAAATTGAATTTAATAATGATATTCTAATTATTTTAACCATAATTTTAACGGTATCATCAATTATTTTTTGTATTCATTTCTTGCCTTGCTTGACTTTAAAGTTTTATGAAAGTTTGGTGGAGCTGATCTGATTTTATTGTAGAAGTAACTGGTCTAATTTGAGTTGTTCAAAAAGTTAATTTGTGGCTTTATAATGGCCGTTTTTATTTTAGCGGTGTAATTTGTTCTGTTTTCGAGATAGTGGTCTTAAATTAATAGTCTGTGAATTGTGATTGTCGATGTTTATAGAGAAAAAGTTTCGAAATTTAAACCTAGAAATTATAGTTTTGCAACTACACACTAATTAATACGACTTAACTGTATATAATACATAAATTTTCAGTTTTTCGTGCTCTCCTTTATTTAAACATAAAAAAAATGTACAAACAGAATTTTTTTCCCAAATTAAAATTTTGTGACATTTTGGTGGAGACGCCGGAATGCAAAATAATGAAATCTTTACATTACAATTATTTGAACTATTATTTTACTCGTACTTTTAATGTTCTCTTGTTTCCTTTTCTTTACTTTTGCTTGCCGTTAATATTTAATAAAACTTTGCTTTACATTGTAAAACCAGCAGGTATATTTTTAGTTTTTTCAACCACAGCCTTAGCTGTACTATGCCTATGTTTAAAACTAATATTTAAATACATGTTAGTAGAGGAGTACAGTAAAATTTTTCAAAATTTGGCGTAGGTGCCAGGATGAAGCTAATCTGATTACATTGTTAAAGCGTAGAGTCTATTTTGAGTTCAGTTTTAGTAATATTATTAACTGCCTATTGTTTATTTCACGTTGACTGTTTCAAAGCTGAAATTGTAAGAAATTTAGATAGAGGTGGTGCAATAAAAATAAATTTGTTTTTTACATCAGAATGATGTAAATCACAATATAAGCCGTACTATTTCTTGACTTGTTTATTGACATTACAATCGTGTGAAACATTTGTAGAGACACCAGGATGAACTTAATCGGAAGGTTTATTTTAAGTTGTTAATAACACGGTTTTAGCCAAACTGACTGTCGCCAAACAGAAGTTTTAGAGAAGGTGCCTGAGTGGATAGTAATGTATTTGTATTGTAAAAACCTCCAAGGTTATTTTGCGTTGTGTATGGTAATATCAAATGTTATTATTACCCAGAAAATACCAAACAACGCTTATTTTGATTAAAGAAATCCCGTTGTGTTAAAAAAGGAAGGTTTTACTTTAACATTAAGACTACTCGTACGTGACCGGTTTTTAAAGTTTGAATAACGCCACTTGGTGATAAACTAAGCGTGTGTTCTTTTATCGAGAGATTATGAGATAACGAATACTTATATGATATGCTTGAGACGTTAACTATTGCATTTTTTTGAAGGAAAATTCATAATTTTGAAACAAATGTTTATTAAATTTTTAAAATTTTAAAAAGAGCTGGTGAACGGTTTGGTTGTATCCCCTACCTATTACCCGTGTAGAATATGATTTAAGTAAGGGAAATTAAATTGTAAACGACCCTATACCATAAATTGTTTTATTATATACGGGTGGTATTTAAGTACCTGTATTTATGTAGCGAAATAATGCCGTTGATACGATATTAAGCTGCGAAAATCGCGAAGTTGTAGGTATACAGCGATATAATATCTACACATATATATCACGCCTATTTTAAATTTATTAGGAGTGTCTGGTTGAGCCAGAGGTTGATTTATTCTTCTTGCAAATACACGGTCGATAAGCACTTATAAAGTAGCAATCAAACAGATGGAGCAGAACCTCTGACAAGAGAGCTTCTGCTATACTAAAACTGTTCCAGAGACAAATTTCCGTGATATACGGAGCAGCTATGATCGAAGTCTCACAGCTAACGGCCAAAGAGGTTGAGTAATAGTCTGCACGTCTCTAGCGCGTTCACGCACGTGATTCCATCTTTCTCGGCCTTTTGAAGCCGGCCAAAACAGACCACAATCTACGCTAACTAGATTAGTCGAGTTATACAGAGGTTGTAGCCGCTTTGTGTACATAATTATCTTTATTTGACACTAATGACATCTGAATTATGGCATCTCCTTTGAACCAGAACTTCTTTAGATCCTCGGAATTCTTTATAAAGTTATATAATGCCATTAACAATTAAAAAATAACTACGTAGGTATTCATTTACATGGATGTTAGCGGCAAAGCAGAACAAAGCTTCAGCGGTTGAGGGAGATGAAATAAAGTGTCTGCGGGGCATTTTGCGTCCCGGTGAGATGTCAGTCTCAGCCACGTGGCGGAGGTTCGTACGTGCTCTATGAACATGAAGAAGAACCCTGGCCCGGCTGCATGATGAGACCCGATGCGGACAGATAAGAAGACAACTAAATGGCTGCTAAATTACGCTGCTTGGAACTTCTCATGACTCGGTTAGGGTGGCTTCCGGTTGCGACCGTCCCTCCTATCGCCATTAACCTAACTCCCTGTATCCATCATATTTTTTATCCTATTACACCGTTAACAATTTACTAACTCGAATCTATATCTAATGTCCAAATAACCTAAATCGATATTACACTGTTTCCACAACTAACACAAATAAATATCGAAGTGTACATTGCTAACAGTTGTAACCACTTGCATTGCTCATGTATTTTACAGCCAGCTACGAAAATGGATTGCCAAGATGAAAATGCAACCGTTGTTTCTCACTGTAATGTCGCTTGTCGTCTGGGTCGTTAAAAAAATACGGAATTAATAATAATAATAAATGACTTTATTGGGGTCAATCACAAAATACAATAAATGGTTATATTTTATGTGTTAAAATGCCCCAAGGGCGAAGTTCATTGGAAGAATTAAATTCTCCCCATGTTCTTCCACTTAACCCACGTACTACTTATTTCCTTTCCGAGATTAGTGTCGGTAATAACATGGCGTATTTTGAATTTTCCATACCTTCGGTAAAGGGAAGTTTCATGAAAATTTTCGAAATCTAGATTTTAACGGAAATACGCGTTTTTGGGCCCAAGAAACCCAAAAAAAAGTTTTTTAAAAAATATCTGTGGGTGGGTCTCTGTGTGGGTGGGAGGGTGGGTGTGTAAGTGGGTGGGTGGGTATGTGGGTGTTTGACGCCTCTAAAGGCGAAAGTACTGGACGCTTTTGATGAAATTTTAAATCAAGTGAAAAATTTTAAATTGATTAATTATTTATTTACAAACGCAAACGCCGATCGTTATAAACTTTATCAGTTCGAAAGACTATTTAAAGTACTTTATTAGGATCAGCAAGAATTTTCAATTATTTTAAAAATTAAGAAAAAAACGATACTTTTAATATCAACAATACGTTTTCCGGCAGTTATGTGATTTTAACTACGCCTATCAATTAGCTCTAGTTGAAAAATATATTTTTTTATTCTTCGCATGTTTTGATAACTCTTCAAATAAACGATTTATATCAATTTTTAGTCCGAAATCCGAAGTGCATCTAATCAGCTGTAGGGCGGGCGGGGTCGTTCCGTTCTTACTGTTCTTATACGGTATGCGACATTGTAGGGTTGCCTGTATAAATTGTTTTCTTAGAAATCTAACATATATAGTACAATGAGAGAAAAGCTTAAGGCAAATCGAAAACTTTTTTACCGAACCTTCTAGCTTTATAATGGCGACCGCTACAACTTTTTGTAAATGTTGACTTTAACAATAATTTACTCAAAAAGCAAATACGGCAAGTATTAATATCTAAAATAGGAAAGTCAACACGAAGTTAACACACGCAGCTTTTTTTTCTTAAATGCTCCCGCTAACGCAGAAAATTTTTAAGAGGTAATGCGAATCGTGTTGCCTTATCACAGTCCACGTTTCAAGACGAAGTAGAAATATCGTCGAAAACAGTGGGGGAACTATAAGGTATTCGGTTTGTAAAATGGCTGAAGATTACAAAAGGGCAAACATAAAAACGCAGCAAAAAAAACGGATTGCAGCAGGCGCATTCCCACTTTTACCGACACTGTATCTATAATATACAGAAACGTTCAGAAGTCTCCCCTTTTTACTTTCCTTGCTATACGGAGTATAGCTACAGAAAGGTATTATTATCGTCAAATTTCGGAAATTAGGATTCTTACGGATAGCCACGTTTTAGTGTCCTAAAATACCGAAAATACCGTGTGTGCTTGTGTGTGTGTCCGTATACACTACATCTCGACGCCTTAAACCAGGAAACCTAATTGGTAATCACACTGAAATTAAACCGCAAACTAGCGAGATTGGTCTGCCGGTGGTGGGGAGGAGTGTTATACTTAAATATAAACGCTCTCAAAAAAGACGCTTAAATTCGGATTCTACGCATATCGAACAACCGATTTGCGCAAGCTCAATCTTCCTACTACTTCCCGATCCCCTTCATCAACGATTTTTTTAAATCGATATTAACATTTTAAATGATAATAGCAAGCATCTATTGAGGAAAATCTTTTAGGGGGTTTCTTTTTGGTCGATTACCGGAACAGCTTAATTGAGTAATTGTGAAAATCATATCGCTTTACAGCCTTTAGTGAATAAACATTGTTTGCAATTACAACATACCAAATAGCATACAACTGAAATAACTTTTTTTAAAAATAAAAGACATGGGGAGCGATGCTCTACTTCATTACAGACGTGCTCAAAAAATGAGCTTAGATTCTTATTCTGCGCATGTGGTTTCAATATTTCAAAAATTTAGAAATTTCGACATCGAAATCGGTAGGAACATGTTAAATGATAATCCGTCCTTTAAGAAAAATCTTATAGGGGGTTTCCTTATGGTCGTTTACCTGAACAACATAATTTAGTAATTGCAAACATTTTTATAGACGGATAAAAGCGGATAAATATTCTTTCATTCCAACAACTACAATATACTAAATATCATAAAACTTACTAACTCCTTTAAACAATAAAAGAGGTAGAAAGCAGTGCTCTACTTCGATCTTCCTACCACACTAGAGTTCCCCCCACTGACGATTTTTAGAAACTTTAAAAATTTACGAATTTTCGTTTCAAAATCAGCATGGACATGTTAAATTCAGAAAAAAAGGTGAAAAGGGGTGTTCTACTTACATTATAGGCGCGCTATGAAAAGAAGATCAAATATGTATTCTATACCTACCCTTCTCAACCCAATCATCAATTTTACGTTTTTCAAAAACATACTATTTTCGACTTTGAACTTGTAGTGTTGTTGAGTATGAAAATGAAAAACAATAGTAGGAACGTTTCATAAATAAAAACCCTCTGCGAAGTCCTTCTGGTTTACGTTATGGAAGGAAAGATTTTCGTTAAAATTCACAATTTGATGAGCTACGTAAGATAAAGGGTAAAGTGGAAATCATGCATGCCTTGAACATTTTATAAGGCGGAAGTTTGCAAATTTGTGTTCCACTTCAAGTTTTGCAATATCCCGTCTTGATTTTTATTACGTTTGGACTAATCTAGTAATCCTGTTGCCACCAGCATATTCCTCAAATATGGTACACCTTCCCTATGTAAAGGAATTATTGAAATATTATCAATTTCTGTAGAATGTTGAATCTAGGATTGCCCTCAATAGAATTTCAGGATCATACCAAGAAATTGCATTGATTTCATAACATAAAGGAAGGAATCCTAATTAACGGGCTTATAGTTTATCCGGATCTCTTCCCTCTGTCTCAACGTTTAGTGACGACGTATTTAGTAACATTCTCGACGAACATTGTTTATTATATTTACGGGTTTCAATGTTTATTTAACAGTCAAGCAGTGCAATCGGTGTCATGAAGCTGCGATACTGACGGAATGTACGAACTACATCAATATATCTAGTAATTATTTGTAAAGAAAAGCGTGTTGCGTAGCCTACGGGTTCTGTTATTTTATTACAATCTTTAAGCCGCGCTTATCGAAGTATTATCATATTAGCAATAAAATCGGCCACAGTTAGCAATTGTTTGTAAAAAAGCGTGTGGCGTACTCCACGGGTTCTGATATTTTATTGTAAAAATTAAGACGCGCTTAACAAAGAAATATCATATTAGCACTAAAATCAGCTGCAGTTAGCAGATGTTTGTAAAAAACATTTTATAAATTAATTTGAAATTGCTATAATTCTTTTAATCTAACTGTGTCCCAAAATATCACATGAAATTTCATATGAAAAATGAAAAATCAGTACGGACACGTACCTCTTTTATGAATGAAATAGTTTATGATATCAGATGTAGTAAACACTAAGAGGATTTAAAATTAAGGTTAGTGTTTACAGAGACTTTAAATGATGTTTCGTAAGAAAACAAAATGCGTTGACATTCTGGTAATTACAATTAAACAAACAAAGTGTGAAGGGATCTTTGCTTCTTATTTACATAGAAAAATCAACTCGTGGAAAGTATACACGACTATAGCACATAGATACAGCTTCTAAAGATCCATTTTTATAGTCTAAACATTAGACACTTACCTCGTTTAATTATTAGATAGACAGCTATAATTTTTAGAAACTTGTGTATAATTAAAATAGTCGTTGTATTAATAAATAAATATCTACTAAGGAAACTGCGTTGGCATGCACATATCACCTATCGTGTAGCCAGGATTCCAAAATGTGTACACATATTTCACCAACTATATAACGTATTTTTTGTATTCAGTTGCATCACCATTTACCATGATTTTGTAGATTCCCTGCTGAAGTATGACAAAACTATACATTAAAATTTGTATTGTATTGTAAATGAAACAATTATTAACTTCAACAGTTTTTTTTTATTTAAGTCTTATACGTATTTTAATGAAACAAATTCAACTCTCAAATTCACCATTATTGGCCGTTTTGAAATAAGAAATCAAGTCATATGCAGACATAGATAACCAAGATCAAGTCATGAACCTGTTGAAGTTAATAATTGTTTTATTTACAATACATTAATACGAAGTAAACAATTTATGCATGAAAATAGCATAAATCAAATTTTCGTATCTGCGCCGAAAACTGTACTGGATGACTGTACTGCGTTGCATGCGCATATATGCCCTATAGTGTAATGGACGCGTGCAGTGCAGACCTGACTTGTAGTAGCGAGATCCTGGCGGCAGTAAATGCTGAGACAGGTGGAAAAGATCGGGATTTAGTATACAATGTTATTCAAATTCGACCCTTACTATTAGGATCTCGCTTATTATAAGAGATAGAGATTTGGTTAAATAACGCCAAAGTTGCAAAATTTTATGCTGATTAACAGTCTAAAAAGAAAATTGAGCTAGCTGCTTTTGTTTCGTAGATATACACAAAAAACAAACAAAAAATCGATTTTTATTTTTTGACTCCATCTTGTTTATTAACAAAATATTATAAAATTTGAAAGCACTACAGCAACTTTTTTTTCTGCATACAGTTATCTAATCAGATTTGGTATACCACGTTTTGTTTTTCTGGAATCATCATCAACTTCTAAATAGCCGCAATTTCTTGCTCTGGCACTGGTTTGTAGCATTAATTTTTCTGTTTTCACATCTGTTTAGATAACATTAAAGCTTGTTGTAAAAAAGTGATTTCAGATTTTAAAAACAAGATAACGTCCAAAAACAAAAATCTATTTTTTCCCTCTTTTCTATGAAATAAAAACAGCAAAGTCAATTTTTTTTAGATTGTTAATTAGCATAAAACTCCGCAACTTTGTCGCAATTTAACCAAATCTCTTATAATAAGCGAGATCCCAATGGTGAGGGTCGAATTTGAATAACCCTGTATACACTGCGGATAGTAGAATAAGATTCACAATATTTTTTGGTGAAGCAATGTTTAAAGCTTTTTTTTAATTGTAAATAAAACTCGAACTAAATAATGTTTAAAACGATTAATGTTTTCTTCTCATCTAGTTTTTGGCTGCCGAATTTCGTCTTTGGTTTTAGGTTCTTTTATACCACGAAAATTTTTCCCGAAAATAAAAAAATCAAGTTTTTTTTCACAAAAAAATTAAAATTAGGTTTCTAACTAGAGCTCTAATACGGCCCTTGGTTTTTATCTCTGTAACGCATAATTCAACTCTAGCACAACACAGCACCCCTGTATCAGGTGACTATATTTGTGTGTCTTGCAAAGCAGTTGGAAAACTATAACGATAAAGCAAACTTTCTTTGAATATCTAAGGAGAGAGTATTATATTAATATAAGTCATTCTAAGTCAACATTGTGATCATTACAGTACCGCTTGGAGCTATAACGTTGATGCAAAAATACTTTTAAAAATATGATAATTAGAAATTTTAATTCGAAACATCAGGCGAAGTGCTTTACTCATTTTGTAAGTGCTCAACTCGTATCTTTACTTAATATCTGGAATTTAACTGAAACTGAAAGGTCGCAATTTATAGCTCTCACAAATTCTAAATTAAAAAAAATTATGATTGTTGTCAGTATTGAACCGGAAACCCATGTCTTTACTGCTGGCTTATTGAGGAGCTCCTTATTATATAAAATAACATGTATTTAAATCAAATTTTTAACTACTTTTTTTTAATTGTAACAATGTTCAGTGTAGCTACGCCACTGGTTGCAAGTCTTAAATTTTTTTGAGCTAAGAATAAAATATATCCGAAGAAAATTTGGTGTGTCTTGCCAAGAAGTCGAAATTGCACAATTGCCTTGTGTGTCATGTGCATGGTTCGAACGATGCCGGGCGTCGGTAGGCAAGGCTATTATGCGCCTCGCTCACCTCTATTTTACCTTGTGTCCTTTACGGCTGTAACTTGCCCGAAAGAAATGCAAAAATAATAAGAATCTCAAAGCCTTACGTGTGCCTTGAGCATAAAAACTTTCCCCGGTTTTTCTTTTTCTACGAGTTTCACTGCGTGCAGAGTGGTACAACGCGCTTTTTCTAATTTATAAGTGCTTTGTTAGTTAATTTGTGCTAAATTTATTATACCTTATTTTTCACTTTTAATTAAGATTAGGTGCTTGCTGCAAAGGTGGATAATTGCAAATTCGTTTGTACAGCTGCTTGAATAAAAATTAACTCGTATTACCCTTTCTAAATTCACAAGGCAAATTAACGCTTAGAATAAGAATTTTTTTGGGGGGAATCGTACATCCGTCGTGTACAACTTTTCTTCTTTTAACGCGATTTTCTCTTAATAATATCATTATATCAACCTACAAAATTTTAAAGCCGTCGTCATTTGGGATTTTGGCGGAATGTTAAATAGAAAAAATACTGAGGTAATATTTGAAGATCGTGAATTTTAAAATGCCGAGCGGTTTAATTTTGCATTCAATTTATATTTGTGACAGTCTTTTAAACGAAATATTGGCACATATTTCTGATGGCCGCTATTATTTTAAATAATCGATTTAGTGACATTTCGGTGATACTTCAGTTACCTTACCCAGCAAGAGCATTTATAAAATGAGCGTTTGCGTGTTAAATTACATACGCTGTTGCAGAGTTCTTGTAGTTCACTCTAACTCATGGTCCGTATTGGTTAGCGAAATTATCTTCGTTTTAATTTGCGCTATATTTCAGCGTCAAACGACTTACTCGTTGCTGCTTCGTCTCGCTTAATTTAATACTGTTACGCTTATGATTATGACTACAACAAACATTTACAACTGCATAAACGCGCAGATTAAACCAACGCGTGCAAAATATACATAACAAAATTATGAAAATTGCATGTAATCCACAGGCGAACTTAACAAGCTCTTTAATTTAACACACCATTAAACCGAACGGTGTATAGACAGAATAATGAGTAGATTGCGAACTCACTATACAAGGATTGCCCGGAGTTCGTGTATTTCTACTACATATTATTTAACCCAAACCTTTCATGAAATAGGAAAAAGCTTCGCTTACATTGTACCAACTAGTTTGATGATAGCACATAGCTACAAAGCGTTATCTCGTATCCTTTTTATTTGTTTATTAAAAATCCGACGCTCAACTGCAATTCGTTACACGATCCATTGAATAAACTGGTGGAAACGTAGATTTTATTACCGCTTGACAATATTGAAAAGTATTTTAAAGTAAATAAAATGATATTTATTAAGTGAAACGTGGGTTTCAGAAATCGCTCTGTTTTTGAGACAAGCCGCATTACCGTAACAGCAAAGCACTTTCTAAGACAATGATCTTAAAAAGCTCGCTATTTTATGCAAACGTTCTTTAAAGGAGCAGTGGGATCTTCAATAATATAACAGTACTTATTTCAAGATGTCTTACATGACATAAATTAAAATGAGGGACTGTTTCCTCAATTAAAAATTATATTAATTTTTATTTTTAGCAATTTGTTGCATTTAAAAGCTTTATGTTGTAAGCATTTAAAATGTTTGTTATTAATTTGGATATTAATACATACATGTTATAGGTACTATAACTTAACAGCAGGAAACTGTAGTCTGCACCTCAAAATCATTACAAGTGTCTTGCAATGAATGCTTAAAATCTGCTTTAAATTTTAAATTTTATGACGTAACACGGACGAACATGGCGCAAGGTAAATTTAGCAGAACTAGCACAGCAAATGATTTACAAACCATCCACTATAGTTACCTACAAACTGTAGATCAAAATTTTTTTGAAAAAACTATCTTTTAGGTATTCCTAAATTTTCATTGATGTTTTTTGACTTTACGCCCAACATATAATATACACACGTCATACATGCATAAAACAATATTTGGTTTATGTTGATATTTCACATATTACAATGTTTAACAACCCTCGGATGCAGTTATTGCTCGCATTTCAATTCACATATAATAGGTAATTATAAACTTTCAGTCGTTCGCGATAATATATCAATTTTACAGATTTGCAAAAACCAATTTCACTAAAATTTGTATAAAGTAGATTTGGACGTGACATATTTGCTTTTGCCTGAGGTTGGTCTCTAATGTTTGTGAAGAAGTTCGAGCAGAGTACATGGATGTTGTTTAAGGTCAAACTTCTTTAGGAATTTATACTTTTCAAACTGCAAAACTCGAAAGAATCTGGTTTTCGATCACAGTAAAAAAATAATACAAAATTGACTTTTTTGTGCTGAATTTGATTTTTGCTTGGAGGTTATTACAAAAATAAATTGTTTTTATTTCCTCGTATATACTTAGTTATAGAGGAAGTATTCTGAGGCAGTTTGAGTCTTTATATATCGTTTAATATCTCTACTATGCAAGTTTTAATAAGCGGTTTACACATTTTATGAAATTTTGCCTTAGTGTCTGTTTATCTGTCTCTGTGGATTGTCGAAAAAACTGTTCCAATGTAAAAAGGCCAAATTTGTATGAAAAGTTAGATAGAATCACAATTATGTACTGCAAGATTAATGAGCTTGGTCCCTCCAAAAAAGGTGTTTACCGTAAATAGTAAATTGTGTGAAAAATGAAAGAGAAACGTTTATTTTTTTCAAAAGTAGGTACCCACAGTTTTGTAGCCCTAGCAGCAGCGACGCATTCGTGCAGAAGTCACTAGACGCGCATTTTCAATGATTAAGTGTTCCAAAGAGTAAAAGAAATGTTTTACATTATCTTGAAATTTTATAAATACATCTTTAGTAAAGTAAGGGCCGCAAAAGCTTGTAGCATCTAAAGACAATAGCACAATACTACTACTGGATAGATGATTCAGCCAAGCCATAGTCGCTGGGTTTCTCTGTCGTTTGGTCCCGGTCCGCATTATCTGACTAAATTTAGAAAACCAAATTTTTTATGAGAACAAAAATCCAGTTTTCTAATTTATGTTTTCTAATTAACACCCTTAAATATTGCAGCACCTAAAAATTTTCTTATCAACCTTATTCTACTATAACTCATTAGCAATTTAGCGTAAGCTAAGCAGTATTATTAACTGACGGTTTTTTTAAATTAAGGAGCTTGAATTTGCTGTTTTTTATAGATTTGTTTATAAAACGTTTTTAAATTTTGAATACACAGCGCAGTAGTTTATTAGAATAAAAATTAATTTTAAACTATTTTAAAAATTAAGAATTGTCAGTTGGCTCTAGTTAAAAAATACATTTTCATTCGGTGAATATTTTTGATAACTTTTTAAATAAACTATTTACAGCGATTTTTGATCCGATGCTCGAGGCACAATATCGCTAATTAGTCGTAGGGCGGTTACCTTGCTTTCGTGTTCTATGCTTACAGCTACGTTACGACATCTTATTGCACAGGCTATCAAAGTTCAAAATCACGCAGTTGAGTTATATATTTTTAATTTATTTTATTGGCGCTAGAATATTAAAAGCAAAAAAATTTATAGAAGAGTAGCAGCAACGTGTTTCACCAATTTTTACAGTTTAAAGTAGGAGTGCATTAGGAGTAGTAAAAATTCGGTACAGTTAACCATCACATGGAAGTGTATAAACGAACATTAGAAAATTTATATTCAAGACAAACAGTTTTATTGTAATTTATTGTGTATAAAACAATTCATAACTCAAACAGGTTTTTTATTTTAGCCTTATACGTATTTCGACATGTTGACATGTCATTTTCAGTGACAAAATTAAAAGTCGAAATACGTATAAAACTAAAATTAAAAAAATTGTTGAAGTTAAGAAATGTTTTATTTACAATAAATTAAAATGAACTACAACGAAGTAAATCTGGAACTTATTAACAGGGTGGCCACTTTTCTGGAAAACAGGGAAAACCAGGAAAAGTCAGGGAATTTAGAATTTTTTTATTTTGGTCAGGGAAATCAGGGAATTGTACCAATTTCAACGTAAAGTCAGGGAATTTCACGAAATAGTCAGGAAAAATTCTGTAAAATGCAATTATTTTAATATTTTCGCCTGCAAAACGAAAATTTTGTTACCTAGGTATATTTTTATAAAATTTATTTTTTTTTTATTTGGGTGTTCCTTGAAGATTAGATGTTGTATTTTGTTATGTTTGTTGAAAAAATTCCATTTGGTATAGAGTAATTTAAGTTTACTTTGCTAATTGTTATGTTGGGTTACAATTTTTATTTGAAAAAAACAGTAGAAATTGGCTTTTATACCATAAAAAAGAGGCAGGGGAAAACTGAAGTTTATCAGTCAGGGAAAAGTCAGGGAATTTGAAAAGCAGTTTTAACAGGCCACCCTGATTAGAGTTTTATTGTAATTTAACTACTCGAAATTTCGTATAAAAAAACGTGTATGCTAAAGTATAGTCAAGTGAGTGCTGATACATGAGAAAGTATAATGGTAATCGCTGCCAATTGCCACCTTGTTTAATTCTAATTTCTCTTTGCAGAAAATTTTTGGATTCATCAGAAGTAAAGTAATTTACGTTTTTTGCGGTTGGTTTAAAATTGCACTTTTTAGCAAAAATTATTCTGTTGTGCAACAAACTTAGATAACGTTTTTGGCAAAAATACTGTAAGGGCATGTTGATCACGTGATTGATGCATCGCCAACTACTCAACTACTAGGAAATAAATTCCCCAGGGATATTATATAAGATAACATACTGTAAATGCTGTTATATTATTAAGTCACTCAACAAGATATTGTATTATTTTTAAACTAGCACGCGCTGTTCCTACGTATATTATTTAATACTAATAATTTAAATTTTAGCAGTAATTGCTTTAATTGTGGAACTTTATTAATATAATCGTATCTTTGATGTTTTCAATAATTTCTAAATTAAGTGTTCATGACGTGGAAAATAGGAAATGACACGTTAATCACCGCAAGTTATTAGCTGCAAACATATTCCGCTTTAGGGTCTTCAGTTCTGATTATAAACTTAATATAATAGGCAGTTAACAATAAATTACAACTATGTATATATAATACGCTTCCACATTTGAGATACAACAGATTTGACAAAAAAGGGTGTGTAACAGTGGCAACAAGCAAAGATTAATTAATTTACGTAATTAATTATCCTACACATGGTTACTAGTCTACCCGGAAACATCAATGAACATAAAGCTAAAAGGTTGGACTTTATAGTTTTTGTAAGCTATTGATGTTTGGTTAAAGCTTGTCGGATTCTTTTATACGTATTTAATTTTTCCATGAAGTTGTTCCTGTACGTTGCACCTGTTTTACACCTCACTTTTCCCATCATTTGTTTTGTCCTGGGTAAAGCTTTTACAAGTAAATTCTGTAGCTGTCTATTATTTCTACTTTAGGTTGTATTTTACTAAAAGAAACTTTTACTGTTAAACATTTCTATAATAGATCAGTTGAGCTAAGTCAAGCTTCATAAACATTAATTCCCAAACCACCTTTACTAATTCACTAATTTATTAGAGTTTGGTAGAAACGCCTTTAATAATTAAAAGCTTCTACTTATAGTTCTGAAAAAAGTTAGGTAATGTTTCGATAACAGATAGTTTTAAAAGTGCAATTTTTATATATGCGAGCTGCAGTAATTTATGAATAATTAATAGACAAAGAGTAATATTAATTGATCACATTTGTTTGTTTTCACAAGAAAACGGAAATTGTACGGAAAAGAATTGCTTACATAGAATTTTTTTCTCATTCTCTGTGAAACATTTTCTGACTAAACATCTTTTATTTTAGTTCTGTAGTATTATTACACGACTTCCCACACAGACAATTTAGTAGGAAAGATAATTGAAGACTGCTGTAATATTTATATGAAGGAATATAATGTCTTTATTTTAAGCCATCAGTGGGCAATAATCGAAGTGGTTGAACATAAAAATAATCAACTGCATTTTTTTATATTATTTTGGTAATATATAAGCGTGAGGAAATAATATCTTCTTTAAGAATACATTAAATACAAAATGGGAATGGACTGGCCTTAACGGTCTCTGGACCAAATCGGTGCATTTTAATATACTTTTGGATATATGTGTATATTAACAAAAAAAATGTAAAAAGCTTTAAATTGTCATTGTTTTCCGGTTCTAAGAAATAATCAAGCATAGGTAAATAACGGATCTACTAGATTATACAGGCTAGCTCCTCGTCCGGTGCAGTGGAGGAGATAAGCCCAAGTAAGGCACATAATTATACACAGTAAGGTGCAGGCAAACACGTTTTTATCCAAATAATAAATATTTTACATAAGTCGAAAACCATACTCAGCTAGGATTAGCGGTTTGTCGGAAATAATTTTATCGTAGTAAATTAATAACAGTTTTTATTACAGTAGCATTATTACATTAATTTGCCCATCACGGGCCATCACATACAACATAAAGATATACATAAAATAAACATAACACACATGATATACCATGAAGTGAAAGCAGCTATTTTCATTTATTACAATATTACAGTTCTTCTTCTTCTTCTTTCTCTAAATGCCATTTATGCCTCACGGCGTTGGGTTTTTGGTCCATTTCTTGTAGTTGGTTCTGTCTCTAGCCAAAATCCTTGCTTCTGCGATGGTTTTCCCTCTTGTCTCTACCATTCTTCTGATGTTTTCTTCCCACTGTATCCTCGGTCTTCCTCTTGTTCTCTTGCCATCG
Organism: Ctenicera cuprea; assembly: GCA_958336395.1. Taxonomy (NCBI): domain Eukaryota; kingdom Metazoa; phylum Arthropoda; class Insecta; order Coleoptera; family Elateridae; genus Ctenicera; species Ctenicera cuprea. Next base: position 10,976,954 of record OY284496.1, on the reverse strand, counting down.
GGTCGCATTTCCAACATCTTCTTGTGGATCCTTTCATTTCTCATACGTACTAAGTGCCCGTACCAGTTTAGCTGTTTTTCTTCTATTTCGTCCACTAATGGTCTTAGGTCTAGTTCATCCCTTATACTTTTGTTCCGCACCCTGTCTCTCCTTGTTTTTCCTTGTACTTTTCTGAGGTACTTCATCTCAGCTGCGGTTACCATGGATTTACGTTTATCGATCATTGTCCACGATTCTGCGCCATATGTGAGGGTTGGTGTATATATTGTTTTGTACAGATGTATTTTGGTTTTTGTGCTAATTTCTTTCTTTCCTATTAGGGTGTTGTTAATCTGGTAGTACACTCTGCTCGCCTTGCTTATCCTGTTTCTCACTTCTTGTTCTATCTCTCCATTCGTGCTGATTATTGTTCCCAGATATTCATATTTATCCACGTATTCTAATTGTTGGCCATTTACGCTTATGTTTGGGTTTTCTCCTGTTCCTTCTTTTGTGACTTGTAGGATTTTGCTCTTCTCGATGTTTATCTCCATTCCTTTTTCTTGTAAGCATGTGTTCCAGATGTCTAAGTTTCTTTGTAGGTCGTTTATGTTCCTTGATATTAGGACAATATCATCAGCATATACCAGTCCTCGTGTGTACACTGGGTTTAGATTATGGTAGCCTAGTCTTGTGGGTCTTGTTCGTCTCTTTGCTGATTTTATTATTGGGTCCATATAAGTGATGAATAGTAGTGGGCTCAGGCTGTCCCCTTGTTTTACTCCGTTTTTTATTTCGAAATTCTCCGATGTCCTTCCATTTACTCTGACGGTCCCTAGTACATTGTGACATATACTTTTGATGACTCGTTGCAGCTTTGGGTCAGTTTGGAGTCCTTCGAGTGCTTCCCATATGCGTTTTCTTGGTACTTTGTCGAAAGCTGCTCTAAGATCTAGGTAGCTTAGGTATAAGGTTTTGTTTCTATTATTACAGTTGGTAATTTTAAATGACCAATTGTAATATTGTAATAAACGAAAATCGCTTCTTTCACTACATGTTATATCATGTGTGTTATGTTTATTTTCTCATTTACCTAATTTTTGGTTAAACTATAAGTAGCTAATTTTCTTCGTTTTATTTTTTAGTGCAACCTTGTTGAGCAAAATGTTTTAAAATGTCTTGATGTCTAAGATGTCTTGCGACTTTTGTTATTTTGATCATGTTTAAATGTCTGAATTATTTATTTCTGACACAAGTGTTTTAATCTGAAAATCCTAAATTTGCGAAGATTTCATTTTTAGTAGGCTTAAAATTTTAAGACATTTTCATATTGATGATCTCTCAATAAATATTCACATATTAAAATAATCGTTAAGTATTTGTATGAATTAATGCAGTTTTTGTTTGCATAGTTAATTTTCCGTGTTTTATTCAAATTTTTTATTTCTAGTTTATCCCAATTTAAAAAAAAAATTAGAAATTTCTGAAGAAATAAAATATTTAAACCTACTACCTACATATATTTATATGATTTTAATTTGGGACATAGAACTTCTGTATGTAACAACAAACCATCGCAAAGATTAGCTCTCTTAATTATTTAGAGCAAATTGGTGAAGAAATAACTTCATCATCATTAAAAACTGCATGTAATGCATAATTTACTTTTCTAAATAGTACAACCACTTGTCATAAAAATGAGAAAACCGTTTAAAAATAAATATCAATTGACTAGCCATGACTTTGACAACTAAATAAATCATTGAAATGATAATAAGAATAATTATTATAATTATTATTATGTTTAAATTCCTGTAATTATTAAAAATTATTAAACATAGTAATAATTATTATTTTCATAACAACAATTGTGTTTAGTTGTCAAAGTAATGGCTAGCTCTTATTAATTTAGTAAATGTGGTTTACGGTTTTTCCAATTTTTATAGAAAAGATAGTAAAATTAAAAAAAAAAATTATATAATCAATGCAGTGTTTAATTCTAAACAAATTATTCCTTCGCCATATTGCTCTAAAATAAGTAAGGAAGCCAATAATTGCCGGCCTAGTAGATCCTGTAAATAATTAAACAGGGATGAACTGGACCTAGCAGTCTCCCGACAATATCCTGTGCGTTTTATATATTCAAAATAATAAGTAAAATAATGTATGCGTATGTTAAATAATAAGAAATTTTAAGATGTTTGAAATTTGTGGCGTTGGCTTGTAACGTTTTTCCAATCACATTAAGATTATTATTTAACCAAGTGCCGCGACCAAATATTATAGACAATTTTTGCTATCATTTTAATAATGTAGGAGTATAACCGGAAACAATAATAATGTATTAAAAAATATAAGAGGTATAACTACATTTTTAATAAAAATGATTTGGCCCTAACGGTCTCCGAACAAAATTGCCTGTATTGTAATAAATTTTATGTATTCAAAACCTGATAATGTGTAAATGTAAATAACAGATTTGGAAAGTTTGAAATGAGTTGTATTGGCCTGTAATGTTTTCCAGTTACATTAGAGTATTATTTAATCTAGTGCCTCGACCAAATATTATAAGCAATCTTTGTTAACATTATGATAACGTAGCAGTATAGTGTGAGAAAATAATAATTTTTTAAAACATAAAAGCCGTATAAATATATTTTTTAACAGAAGCAATTTGGCCGTAGCAGTCTCCGGACAAAATTGCCTGTATTGTAATAGATTTTATATACTTAAAAAATGATAACGTGTAAATGTAAATAACAAGTAGGAAGGAATAATAATTTCTTAAAAAATAATAGCGAAATAAATAAATTTTTAATAGATGTGATTTGGCCCTAACGGTCTCCGGACAAAACTGCCTGTATTGCAATAGATTTATTATACAGACAAAATGATAAAGTGTAAATTTTTAAAAAGATTGAGACGGTTTATGTTGACTTGTTATTTTCTTATCAGTTCGAAGCATGCGTGTTTAACAAACGCCTATAGAAAATATTATAAACAGTTTTTATCATTTTTATAATGCAGCAGTATAGAGCGACGAAATAATATATATTTTTAAATAAATCAGATATAAGTTAATAAAGATACAGAGACGAATGGGCCGTAACGATCTCCGTATTAAATCGCCTGCATTTAATATATTTTATATACTCAAAAAATGATAATTTATATGTGTATGTTAATAACAAATTTTAAAAACTTAAAATTTTTTACGCTGGTTTGTAAATTGTTTTACTTCCAACTATGATAATGTTATAAAAAAGTATCATTTTGATAATGTATCAAGCAATAAAGTCTGAAAATAAAATGGTTTTTTTACAAATAAGTTAGATATAAGTATATTATATTATTATATTATAAGTAAATTTTGTGTACTCAAAAAACGACAATAAAACTGTCAATAAAAATGGTTTTCAGTTCAAACAATGGTTATTTAACTGAGCGCCTCCACCAAGTGTTGTAAATATTTTGGCGATGTGTAAAGCGAACGAATCGGGAATTTAACAAGCTCTTTAATTTAACACGCGATTAAACGAGGTAGTATATAGAGAGAATAATGAGTAGATCGCGATCTCTGCGGAGAAGTGGCTGTTTGCAATTCATATATTTCTAATGGATGTTTCAGGCCCCAACCTAAAAACTGCGATCGCAATCCTCAACTGTCTGCTCGCTCGGCAGCTCTGCTTCGAAGACGCCTCCTGCTCCTCCATTCTGGAAATTATTCCAAGAGTTTGCGGGCCGGAATTAGGTGAGTTACTTTTGCATACTTCGACCCTAATCCTGAAATTATGCGCTCTTATACTTTGTAATGTATACTCTATGTAAATTAATCTGAAACTGCAGCAAACAATCGTCTACAATTTCATTTCAATATTTAGACACCGTAGAGATTTTAATAATACATAACAGTACTAGCGAAATGCACACAGACGTGATTCGTGTTCTCGTGGTTGAGCTTTTAACGTGGTGTTTATCTAGCATTTAGTGACAATGCAGCAATCCGTAGTAGCTATTTCCTCGGCTAACGACGAAAGCGGTTTAGCTTACAGGAAGATACAAATTCGTCTAATCTACACCGTAGCGAACGCTTAATGTTAACTCCATCATTGTACTTGTACAATGTTTATAGTAAACTCATTTCACTAACACACTACAAACAGTGCTCTACTTTTTATTAGAAAATCGAAATATAATCATTACTTTGTTTTTTAGTTTTCAACATTGCCTATGGTCATGAAAAACAGGAAAGTATTGATTTGGCTTTTTACCATCGCTTACTTCGTTATAACAATTTAGTGTGCTCCAATTCTGTTTGTGGTAGCTATCCTTTTTATATTAAGGGTCGAAATGTTTGTAACTTGTTTTTTACGACCACTTATACTTCTTAAAAGTCTTCATATTTAAAATAAACGTGGTTTATACCGCACAACGTAACAGTTAAGTTAAAATTGCTCAAGATTTACATATTGCCGGTGAACTCTTTAATTTTAAACAAATTACTAGAAGTTCGTTGTTTCCTACGTGTCTTGCACGATTCCATAAAGGCCGAGCTATGTGACCATTTGCACTAAGATTAAACACGTACCACTAAGAAACTTTATCGTATCATTCTTATTTTACTTTTGTTTTTTTTTCGCTTTTCTTGTTTCGCAAGTTTTGACTTTGTTTCCTAATTTGTGTCTTGGGTTTGTTTTCATTGGTTTTCGTCCACCTTTCCTTCTATAACAATAAAATTTCCTGTTCTTTCTTGTTTTAATGTTATTCTACTCCTCACGAATCGATTTTATCGTACTGTTTTTCGAACTACTGACAATGGTAATTTTAGACACATAATTTTTAAAATCAATTATCACATGTAAAGTTGTTATAACCTATAATGACAGCAAGTGTGTAACGTGAAGTCAACAATTATAGCACTAATTTAAATTGTCATTACGGTTAGTGATTTGCAGTGTTTCATTCAATAGATCATCTAGCAGCGATATTAGCGGGAAATTATTAAGTCATCATAAATATCTTCACCTTTATCTAATCAAACGTCGAGACATTCGGAAGCACTAACGAGGCGAAGCTGTCTTTCGTTAATGCTCTAATGCTTTTCAGTATTTCATCAACCCCCGCTGTCTACTAGAAGTGTTACTGAGATGTCAAATAAGCAAAAAAACCTACTGCGAATTCATTAGTTACTAAGCACTAACAATACCAAAGTTCGTTAGTGATAATTCCAATTATTTTTGTTTCTGAGAAATGTAAGTAAAACCGTTCACACTTATTACTGGTTAGTGTTTAATTAGTGCTTTTCAAAACCCTATCAATGCAATTATTTATCTATCAAAGGCGTTAAAAAATAAATTATAACAATTGATGATCCGATGTGAAGTAAAAAGTTGAGCATATTTTGATTTTCGATGCGTGTGTATTTTAAGGGGTTAAAAAATTTTAAAGCAGATTTTTGTTAGGAAAATGGTGTATGTTAGGAATACTGGTCTGATTTTGATAAAATTTGAAATATTGGAGTTTGAAAAAAATATATAAAACTGGTTGTAGAAGTTAGCCATGCCTTTTTAGCATCATTTTCTCAAAACTTTTAAAACAAAATTTAATAGAAGACGCTGAACTATTTGAACTCCCTACCTATGAAAATTTTGAAATTAATGATTTTTTCGTAAAAAAATTAGTAGGAGGATTGACAAACAATTTGGTATAATAATAAACCTAAAAGGTCAAGTAGATATGGTATACTATTACTTAGTTAATCCTAAAAACTGCCAAGAGAATAGCTTTACACAAAACATCTCAGCGGTGCATCCAATTTCTTTTTTAAATTTTGTAAGCTAATCGAGCTTAGATATGGACTCTCATGTAATTTTCCCGATCATCCAATGTGTTGCCGTCTAGACAAGACAAGATAAAATTTGACAACTCTTGTATTATGTAGAATACTAAAGGACAATATTTCACGACTCTAAATCTTATTAAAAATTTTTTAAATAACTACAAATTCTAAAATGCTTTCTAGAACCTAGAACGCTGAAAGAAAATAATCAACGGATTGGTGTTGCGTAGTTTTAAGTTTATTAAAAATAATAAATGTTTATAGATACAAAAAAAAACAGACAATACACCGATGAACAAATTAGCTAAGCACACCGCCTTGAGTTTCCTATACTTTAGAAAATGTTTCTTATTTATCATATTTTTAAAAGCATGTTTGTATCAACGATAGTGAATATAGCTCGCACGTTTTGTACCACTATAGCGAGAGTAAACCACGAGCGAACGGTACATACAACGGTACTGCAACTCAATTATAAACAAAGAAATCTATTTCTTTTTATTTTTAGGAAAAAAGATTTTTTTGGAATAAAGAAAAGCAGAAATATAAAAAATTAAGCCAAAAACTGTATGGGAGAATAAAATTATCTCTCCTAAATATTGCTGTGCCTAAAAATTAACTTGTAAACCTTAATCTACTATCACTCATAAACAAATCAGCTTAAACAAACATATTTTATTGTTCTCCGTTTATTAAATAAGGAAGCATGAATTTTACATATTCAAAAATTTATAGGGGGCGTTGCAAAGAAATTGGCAGACTGTAATAGAAACCAAAATTGTAGCTCATTGCTAGCCCTATTAGCCTACAAATTAAAAAAAATCGAGCATAAGGTAAATACGTTAGCCAAATCATTACGGGGGTGGGAGAAGGGAGGGCTAGCTTTTCTAAATATTAAATTAGATAAAAATTAAATATATAATCTCGTTCTATTATCATTCATGAGTAATTTAGCTTAAACACAAATGATTTATCGTCTCTTGTTTATTAAATAAGCGAGCAAAAATTTTTGATTTTCAAAAATTCATAGAAGGCGTCGCAGCAAAATTAGCGAATTGGTACAGCACCAAAATTGTAGCTCATCCGTAACTGACTCTACAAAATTAAAAAAAAATGAATGCACTTCACAATTTTAGTCTCCTCAAACATTAATAACATATTATTTGTTATTATATAAATTATTTTGAATAATAAAGTATAAAATCAAAGTTTTCAAAAAATCAAAAGCTAGAACATTTTGGAAACAAAACGTTAAATCTGCCCTAAAGGTTTATCAGTTTTACAAAAATTCGGTTTTCAAAACATATCTTACTTTCCCTTCCGGCTTGGTTTTTTGTTTTATAATTTTGTCGACAAATTTTTGATACGCACTTGCGTTCGAACGCGATGGGAAATTAAATCATCTGATCCGTTCAAGAGTTACAAGGCACACACACATACAACCACCCACCCACCCACCCATCCCCAAAGAATTTTTTAAGAAAACATTTTTTTGAATTTCTAGAAAACAATTTTTACAATAAAAATTAAGCAAAATATAAATAAATATTTAATAAATTCAATAGGTCCGCTTTTAATCAGAAAGTAGCAATGATACTTTATAATGTTTTCGTAGCGACATGCGTAAGGAGCTGTCTTTCATGCAGAAAACCTGGGTTCTAACCGTGGGTAAAACAAACTTTTCATTTTTTTTGTTATTTATTTAATTTTCACACCAGTTCTAAAATCAAAATGCAAAAATTAAATAAACAAGAAAAAAAATGTCATATCCAGGATTAGAATTCGAGTTTTCTGCATAAAATGCAGCTGCCTTAAGCATGCCGCTGCGGAGACATTACAAAGTATTATTGCTACTTTCGGATTTACAAGACACTAATTTTATATGTAAAATGTATGATTTTTTTGACTAAACGGCACTAATAACAGCTACTAACAACAATACAGTTTAAATTCTTTGCCAAAGTATCCTGAAAAGAATGTTCTCTCCCTTTTTGATGTAGTAAGGTTATCAATATTTTATTAATAGCATTATACCAGGTGACCACGAACCATTTACTCAATTTTTAAATTATTAATTTAAAATTTATTTAGGTAATATACACATAAAAATGCATATTACGATGTAAAACTGTGTTAATTTAGACTTCTGGTTTAACCGAAAGTGATAACAATTATTATTATTTTTAATGAAACATTTGCATATTTAAATAGATTTTTAAATTTCTTTTACAGCCATGTATAATACTTACCAATTAACTTTTCATTTTGGTCGCCAGAGAGCGATTTTAAACAATCGTAGTGCGGTTCAGCATACAAATCTAATCTGTTACTTTTTACTAGAAATTTACTAAACAAAAAATTTATTAACGCATCATGTTATAAATATAAATGTAAACAAACATGTCATATTAAAAAACTAAGACAAACTATATCAAAAAAATTCAAAACGTAATATAATAATCACATTTTTATGTAAAAGAAATAAACAACTTTATTAATTAAAAAATTGCTTAACTTCAACTTAGTAAAACTACATTTTACGTAAGTTGTTTTGACAGTTAGCTCCACTTTGTATTTTGTTTTCAAAGCCTACTTAGTTGCAAAAACGTAGCTATTTTTATATCCGTTATCCATACAATAATTTTTTATTTTTTTTTGTTTTAAAAATAATCAGCTATGCTATTGGTATTTAATTACAGCAAATAAAACGAAAATTTAAAAAGTGCAATAAACTAAAGTAAGAGAATTTGAAAAAATTAAAAGTTATGGCCGTTTGAAAATTGAGAATTTTTTTTAGTATATCCTTCCCACAATAAATTTTATAAACAAATTAATAAAAAAAACATTTAAAGTTCAATATTCGTTTGTTTTCAAATCCAACTTAAAAAAAATTAGTTATGAATATCATTGCCGGACATATAATTTTTTTTAAAAGGCTTCATGGCTGCCAAAATTCAAAATTAATGGGTTGTAAAGTAAATTTAAAAATCTATCCAAATGTGCAAAAAATACAACATTTTAATTAAAAATTTTAAAAATGCTGTTATTTCCGGTTAAACCGGAAGTTCAAAATAACACAGTTTTACGTCGCAATATGCATTTGTATGTGTATATTAACAAAAAAATTTGAAATTAATAATTTAAAAATATGGAAAATGGCCGGTTGTTACATTTTCTCGTGGTCACCTGGTATATTATTAGTTTCAAGTTTGGATATTTGGATAATATTTTTTTTAAGGTGACAGAAAATATTTCGAAATTTTCGTCATTTTTTGTATTGTAGTGGAACTATTGCTTTTAATTAATTTGATTAAGCAACCTCTGTAACTATTGATTAGAACACAAATGAAATAGATGTGGTTCTGTTTATTCATCAAGTAAGGGTTGAATTTTTAAATTAATTGTAGAAAATGTTTACCAAAAACAGCTTGGCAATTTTATAAACGCTGTTCAAATTTACTAATTGTTTTGTGTTAAACATTCCAAAAGCTACCTCTTTTTTAAGAATTATTTAGAGGGTTGTAATTAAATACAAATTACCAACTAGTAATATTCGTGCTTACACAGGTTTGTTAACACAATTTCATGAAATAAACAAAACAACGTTTGTTCCATTTGTTATCTGAGCAATGGTTACAGAGGTTGCTTGATCGAATGAATTAAAATAATACTCTCACAAAAACACAAAAAATTACAAAATTGTCGAAATTTTTACTAGGTATTAATTTATTAAATATTACCTAAAACCAAAATTAGAAATATATAGTGTTATTTAGAAATGACGTCACTACTCCAAAAGGGGAGAATACGTTCTTTTTTCAAGTATACCAAAACATCAGCTAGAGTAAATATTTTTAGACGTGTTTGAGAGATTTTTTTGAGAAACGTAAAATTATTGACATACAAGCTTGTATCTACACGTTATTAACACTCTGTATGTTTAATTTGCTACTGTCAGGCGCAACAGTTAGCATATGCTAAAATAATTTTAGGTGATGTAACGTTTCTTTATTTGAAAATTGAGGCAGTGCGTGAGCACAACTAAATGATTCTCGTCTCACCCTCTTACCCGGCCTCAGCGCACTTAGCGCTATACAGCGGTTTAACATGACCGACCCCTGAAAGACATGCAACCCAACATACACACCGCATATACCGTCCATGGACACGCCGGGTTTAACTTATTCAGAAAAATTTCCGACGGGCAGATTATTCGAACCTACTGCTGCTGGGAATCTAGCTCTAGAGCCTGAGACTCTAACCTCTAGATCACCTGCTGGCCCTAGTGGAGTAAAGTAAAGTTTATTAAAAGTTTCATAAATGCAATTTTTTATATTTTTGATAATATACCGCTATCAAAAAGTTACAGACCGCGGGTATATCAAAAATTTATCATAAAATAAACTTTCAAAAATATTTGAAACCGGAAGCGGAAGTTAGAAATGCTATTTTGGGTAGCATTTAGTCGAGAAATAAACCGCAGGGGAAGTCTCGAGGAAGTCCAGGGAAAGTCGGGAAAGTTCAAGGGAAGTCCGGGGAAGTCCGAGGGAAGTCCGGGGAAGTCCGAGAGAAGTCCGGGGAAGTCCAAGGATGTTTAAGAGAAGTCGGGGAAGTCGGGGAGTCCGAAGGAGGTCTGGGGGACGTCTTTTATTGAGGGAAAGTCGGTGTACAAACTTTAGCCTAAGATTTACCCCTCGCATTTACTTCGAAAATCGATTTTTTTTTAAAATCTGGAAACAGAATGTAATAGAAAACCTTGAGGCAAATCCCAACATTTTTTGCCCAAACTTGTTAGCTACACAATATACATGGTGGCGATTTTTATTAAGAAACTTAAAATATAGTAATATACACTGTGTTACTTATATCTATTAACGAAATATAACTTAACCTTAGTTCAAAAAGTGCATCTTTTCTGATAATTGTCATGTTTTGATTGTCTTTTGTTTTCGAACTATGACGTCTTCGACAATGTTTTTAAATGGCACTCCATATTTTTGCCGTCGTATTATGCGTAGGGCGGTTACCTTGCCTCCGTTGGTCTAAGTTATCGCCGCTTACTATATTTACGTTTGATATTTTAGCATTTGTTGTCAGCCGTCATAGTAATACAGTGTTGGTAAGCGCTGATACGATGTCTTATTGTACAGGCCATTAGAAGTTCAAATCTTCGCTGGGGCGTATAATAAAATATTTTTTCTTTTCTTTAATTTGTGTTAAAGCAATGTAAGCGATCTATTTCGCTAATTTTTATCTACTTCATTGTTAAAGGTCAACTTGAAAATAGTTTGTCAGCAGTAGTTGCCGAAATAAAGTTTTTATTCCGATTTTATGAGTGTTTGATGTGCTGCTTTAAAAAAACAGATGAAACATGAATGTTTGAACGTTATCATTATTTTGTCATGTAAAGTAAGAAGCAAATATTTTAATGTAAATTATCTAGGATATATCGATTGGAACAATAAAATACTAAAACACAAATCAAATTATTTATAAATATGTTAGTTTGTTTTTAGTAGTAGTGCATCAGTCGAGGAGTTAGTTACTCGTACATAGGTACTCGAGACCATTATTGTGGACAGTAGTAATTGAATCCCTTCCTGACTGACATTACTAATTGTATTCATAACGAGGGCCAAACAGCGGACACAGCCGACCATCCCTAAAAATACCCATATACACGGAAACCATGTTGACAAACTATTGATTTATCCTTGGTTGGCCTTATATGTCTTTATTTGGCCAATTTTGTTCACAATAACTATCAATCAAGCATTTGTTTTAGTAATTGCACGATGTCGGGGCAGACTTCATCATATTAACTTTAACATGCCACTCACTACTTCGCAAATTGAACCTACCCCACTGCATTTCCCCACTGTATTTCGGTCGTTTATGATGCAGCATACCTGGGTAGGCCTTTATATTGCTTTCCGATGAAGTATACGATCAACACAACCTTCATATAGGCAGTAAAACGTTTTGGTCAGAAAACTTATCCTACAGCCTACCTTTGATATTTAAATGGAATTCATAATATCAAAAAATTTTAAAGTTGTTTTTGCAGAAATGTTTTTAATTCAATAGTAATTTCAAAAATCGTGATACTTTTAAAAATTAAAACTAGCTGTCCAACTAACCCCAAGAACTCTTCTTGGCGTACGCTTCAATGTCTTTTGTTCCCAACACTACTCATTCCCAATCTCTGGTTTAATTTGTTATATTTTAATTTTCCACGGTAGAAGTGATGCTTAGCAATCCAAACCCTACCTTCTATTCTTTAATGGATCATCCTGGTATTGTTAAATCTCAAACTCCGTTGCTTTGTCGACTTTTTGGGGAGGCAGTTTACACCTTTATGACGAATTTGAATTCCGAAAAATTTACAAAAACTGGAAAGCAAAAAATTAGCAAAGCAAAAACACTTCTTTTGGACTTTTCTATACTTTAGATATTGTTACTTATCATATTTTTAAAAATATTTTTTTATAAACGTTTTAAAACCAACCCTTACTATAATAATGTGTTTTTGCCCTCGCTAAGGCAAGAGGGCGGGCGACGTCAGCGACCACAACCAGTACAGAAGCAAGGGCAGGACCTATACGTAGTTCAAAAATCCTTCAATTATTCACTCAAAAAAATAGGGGGACGCCTAACCGCTGCTTCACGAGACAACAAAGTTTGCACAAAATCGTTTGGTCAGTTTTCGAGAACTCTTGTTTTAGAAAAATTTTAAAAAATTAACATTTTTTTACTTCACAGTTTTCATGCAGCAATATCTAACAACAATAATAATTATAATAATAATATTCTTTAAAGAGCATTACCTATTACAATACAAAAATATAAAATGTAACATTAATTCTAAAACTTCTCATACATAGTAACATTATAGACCAACGGAGCTATTACACTACTAAAACTTGTGTCGTTCGTTTTTGAGTGAGAAGGCATTAAAGTCGCTGCCGCAATGTTAATGTCAGAGAGTTTGGGAAAAAACTCTAAGCTTTGCCTTAAGGTCTTTTATTAGATCCAGTATTCATATTTCTTAAATTTAGTATCAGAAAATAAAATTCTAAAAATATCTAACTTGCGTGTCTATCTTACGATTATTAAAGTATTTTGTCATTGAAATAGTGATATATACTATCTGCTGCTTTAAACCGATCTGATAAACCGACCTGAAAAACCCGATCTAAGAAACCTGGTAAAAAAAACCATGTGTAAAAACCGGTCTGAAAAAAAGAACGGTCTGAAAAAACCGGTCTGAAAAATCAGTCTGAAAATCAGTCTGAAAAATTGGTCTGAAAAAACGGTCTAAAAAAACCGGTCTGAAAAAGCCAAACCGGTCTAAAAAGCCGATCTGAAAAAATCGGTTTAAAAAATCGGTCTGAAAAACCGGTCTAAGAAAACCGGTCTCAAAAGGCCGGTCTCAAATGCCAGTTTGAAAAAACTAACCTAAAAAACCGGTTTGAATAAACCGGTCTGAAAAAACGGCCTGAAAAACGCGATCTGAAAAAATTGGTCGATCTGAAAAAATCGGTTTGAAAAAACTGGTCTAAAACAACGGGTCTGAAGAAAACGGTTTGAAGAACCGGTCTGAAAAAGCCAGTCTAAAAAAATCGGTCTGAAAAAAACGGTCTGAAAAAAACGGTTTAAAAAAACCAATCTGAAAAAATCGGTTTGCTAAAAATGGTCTAAAATAACCGGTCTTGAAAAATCAGTTTGAAAAACCGGTCTGAAAACCCCAGTCTGAAAAAACCGGTCTGAAAAACCGCCTTAAAACCTGTCTGAAAAAACCGGTCTGAAAAAAACGATCTGAATAAGCCAATCTGAAAAAACGGCCTGAAAAAAACGGCCTGAAAAACCGATCTGAAAAAATTGGTTTGAGAAAACTAGTCTAAAACAACCGGTCTGAAAAATTCGTTTTGAAAAACGGTGCTGAAAAAGCCGGTCTGAAAAAACCGGTTTGAAAAAAACGGTCTAAAAAACAATTCTAAAAACCGGGTTGGAAAAACATGTCTGAAAAGCGTGTCTTAATACCTGGCGTGATATGACTGATGTTGATATACGTAAACTAAAACTTCTTATTATCTATGTAATTCTACTTATTGGAAATAATCAAATAAATAATAAATACCCGCTTATACTTTATACTTACAATTTTGTTTTATTTATTTATTATCATTTAAACTTAATTCTTCTTATCTATATCGGCATTGGTAGAAAAATTACTGAATTGAATAGTGATTACGTCAAAACTAGTATAATGCACGCATTTTTTATAGACCGGTTTTTGCAGGCTGGTTTTTAGGCAGTTTTCAGACCATTTTTTTTAGACCGGTTTTTCAGACCGATTTGTTCAAACCGGTTTTTCAGCCCTGTTTCGAAGCGGTTTTCCAAATGGTTTCAAAACGGTTTTTAGAAAATTTGTAACCCACGGTTTCCGTAAAAAAATTAACCGGTTAACCGCAACCTGTCGACAGCACTATACTATATCCTCAGATTTCAAGGCTTATTGAAGATCGGGGGATACGAGAAAACAAGTCAACTACCGAACGAACCCAGTTGAAATACCACTGGTGGCTGTAAACAGATGGTATAAACTAGCCGGGTAATTCACACGCCGACTGTATGCTTTGGTCTAATCGGAAAAAGGAATATCGTTCAAGGGCTTCAGAGAGAGATGTAAATGATACTAGTAGGACGCTGCGGAATATTTATTGTGAGGAAAAATCAATTTTTTTTTAAAAAGTTCCCTGACACAAAAAAGCGAAAAACTGAAAGACATGTTCGTCTTCTAAAATTTAAATGGTGTAGGGAATATTAAACCCCAGAAATATAGATGCACTTAAAAATTAAGTGGCCACTCTTATTCTACTATCACTCATGCGCAATTTAGCTTAATGAAAAATATATTGTACTTTATAGAGTCTAACATGTCTAACTTCTGTTTCCGGTTTTGAATTTTTTCAAGAAGCATACTCACAAAACAGGTTTGGGCTCCTAGAGATGCAAAATATGTATTTCCGTCAAAATCGCGATATCGAAACTTTTCATAAAAGCAATACTTTCCTATGCTTAAAGTATAAAGAAGTAAAAGGGGTTCCTGGGGGTCAAAAACGTGTATTCTCTTCAAAATTTGATTTTGACAATTTTAATAAAGTAAAAATCGATAGCGGTTGTCAAAGAAGGTATGCTCTAATATTTAAGCACGATATATAATACTATTTAAGTAAGGCATTCGTCTATTTTTTGGCGAATCAAAATCATTTTTCTGCTGTTTTATCTGAGTTCCATTATCAATATTTTGGGCCTAGTTTGGGTTTTCTCCGTAAAGGCGTCTTAGCTGGAAAATCTATACAGTCAAGACACACATACAGAATGGCAAAAAACTTGTTTATCCGTAAATTGCATTATTGATTTCTAGGCCGAATAGCAATAGAATACATCTTTTTTTAGTATATATTGTGTAGTAGTAATCTGAAAGTAATATGAAATTTTTAAGAATAAATGGGTTTGTCTGACAGACAATTTAAAACAAAATTTTATCAATAATAATGATAATTAATTAAAACTCAAAATTTACAGTTTTCTTCAGTTACGCAGATTACATTCATTTAAAATACAGTACTAACACTCTTTGTAGGATCTATTGCACATTTGTGATTAACGAGTTAATTCATAAAATAATAGTTTTTTGTGCGTAGGAATATTTGGGTTCCTGTTTTATATTTAATTGTGGTACTAATAAATAATTAATGTGCTAAATGATCAAATCGCGTCATTAGCGTTTCGGTAATCTTTACTAATGCTGCAAATTAGTTGTGCAAAACCGTATCGTAAAAATTATTTGCTGAACCTGTGTAATTAGACCGATTGTACCATAGATTAGTAATAAAAAAATTGTACGTAATTGTTAAGCAATTTAAATCGAAAATTTTTTGTGTATTTTATACCGAGTTTTTAACATTTACAATAAATGGTTTCTAAACGTAAATTTACAAGCACTTTTTCAGATTTGGTTGCTTTTATCGTCGTCATTTGTTTTTCTCAAAATTTAACCTTTATTTTAAATAACAAACCCGCATATGTGGGATACATTATATTGAAATTTGATCTTTCAAGTTTTAAAGATCTCATTTAAAGTAATAACACGATTCCTGTAGATGTATCAAATATAACGTTTTTATTTTTAGAAAGTTCGCCTCCGCACATTCATTTTCCATTTGGTTAACGCACACGTATTTACTCATTCTCTTTAGTTTTCAGTTTTTGTGAAAGCTTAGAATTACAAACAATTATTTCAAGGATCAGATGTTACCATCGAAAACTTTTAGGAAGCGTGGCTTTAATGAAAAGTTATTTCTAAACTTAGATGCAAATAAAAACGAAAGTCTAAAAGGAAGTTTATTACAAATCCCAAAAAAGGTAAAAAAAAACCTAAAACGATCGATCTGGATTCGAAAACTTTGTAAGCGTGGGCTGTTACTAATCTGATCGTTCTGATTACTTGAAATCTAATCAACAAAACTATTTTTCTAATCTCTGTACATTTGTCAGCCACCCCTTAAATCGTGTTCTTGTGAACACATGGATTCTAATGGTGAGACTTTTTATGAGTGATTTACATTAGCATTATGATGATGATGAGTGTTAGACTCTTTTCTGTAAATTTTATTTCCGATGGGTCATTAAATCTGAATAGCTAAGCATTTGAATAGAAGTGAAATTGGTTTTGTTCATGTGCTACAGCTTTGTTCGACATGAACCATAAAGAATAAACACAAAAATGCCTTAACTTGACAATAACTACTAACAATGAATGCACTTGAATAATAAACACCACTCCAAAAATAATTATTAAACATCGTCCGTAATCGAAATTTTGTTTTTATCGATCTAAATCCCTAACAAATTACAGATTGGGAATAAAACAAACATTTATACTGGAAATTGCTGGCGCTATTTTAAGAAACCAAACACCTCATAGCGCTTTTGGTATTGGTATCGCTTAGAAACCATACAACCCAAAAGCTAGGGATCGCCGGAGACGGGTTGGCACAGTCTTTTCCTCTCACCTTTTTACCGTCCCACATTTATCTCCCCGTTCCACAACTCTGCCGTTCGCAACTCATCCCAATTGTTGCAAAACCCTCTTTTGTAAATGCCACCAGCGGCAGCGAAATCGCATTTAAATATTAATTCATTATTATGTATGTATGTACAGTGTACACATGCAGACTCTCCATTCCACACGCGTTGCAACGCAACGCAGGTTTTACATTTCATTTCCTTGTACACAAATATACCCGACTTGTGTTTATGTATTGTTAGGTTATTTATTTATTTATGCTCACCTTAAGGTACAAAAAGCAAAGCTCCAAGATTATAATGATGTTTGTACTACATCTACATTTTTTAGTGTGCCATTCTTCCAGTTCGGGCATGTATCGAATGTAAACGATCCCTAGCCCGAAACGGAAGTTAGATATGTGCTTTTCATATACAATATTCTAAATACAAAATACAGCAGATGTTGATGAGGGAATTCAGACAAATTAAATAGTTTTCTTCTGAGTTATATACAGCGACAGCTACAATTTTTTTAAATACTTAACTAAAAATAAATTAACAGCAAAATTATAAATTTTGGTTACTATGATTACGGTTGATTTTCATTTGTAAATAATTTATATGTGCGGTGTCATTATTTTTTATAGCTTAACACAAATTACTGTCGCTGATTTTGACACACTCACTCACGACAAGTTCACAGTAAAAAACATTTTGGTCTACCCTTTAATGACTATGCAGTTCGCATTTTCATTGTTAGGCAACATAAATCATTGTTTACGTTACAAACTTGTTGGTCAACCAAACGAGCTAACCACGTGAAATACAAAGTACTTTGTTGAGGCCAGTATGTTTCTCTTATGTTGTTATTTAAATAAATTTTGAAGTGCGTGAGAAAAAACATTGTACAACCGACAAACCCCGCGGGTGGTGTATTTTTAAGAACGCGGGAGTTCATCCTTGCAAGGCCGTGTTCTTCAACTTCCCAATTTTACCCGTGCAGAACCTAGGAAGCAGTAAGTCTTTCCTGATTATATATTCCTAATTAACTAATTCCTCCGTTCAGCGGTGGTCCTTTGAGTAAGGCAAAACATGTTTATTGCTATTTGCTATAATTAATAATGTAAATGCAATATTTACCGGAACCAAAACTACCGGTAAATTCCGAAAATACTTGGGCATACGCCTTTCGGTTGCGGTAGCGAAAATCGTTAATTTCAGATTCGTTTCGATAACAATGCAGAAAATGTTTGCAGTTTTTTTCCAGTTTTCGGTTTTCGATTACGTTTCGGTGCACGCCTCTGTAAAGAATTTAGCACCGTAATATTCAATGAACGATAAAAGGTAAACACGTATTTTTAAATACTGTAAGATTTAAAACTATTAAAAAAATTCAAGAAATAATTTGTTCAAAAACTGCCTTTTCTTTAAAAAAAACATAGCACTGGTATAGCTACGAACGCGCTATTATTTTTCCTCAATATTGTACTTTCCTTGTGATACCTACCCTCTGTGGATTTCTAAAATATTCAAATTGATACATTTTAATCAATAATCAAGAACTTCTTCAAACTAGCAAGCGAGCTGAAACCGGTGAATAAAATTCTATATATTTTGGGGGTTAGTTCTCCTTCCTTTTTTAACGACAATACATGTCTAGGACCTCTAAAAAGATAAACAAGTGGTTTTAAAAAATGCGTTTTATATATGTGCAGCTTATACCATCCGAACGGATGGCCCAATTTTAAGGCATTTGAAAATACAGGGATGTATCAAAAATACATGAACAAAATATGGTTTTAAAAAATTGTTATACTTTTTTTTATTGGCATTTTTCCGGCAAACGAATTTTCTAAATCTGAAAGGGAATCTGATTTAACACTTTAGGGCACACTCAACGCTTTTTTTCTCGAACGCCTTAAAATGGCGTCCGCTTCAATTTTTTGAAAACTTTCTCTTTAACGCCTTATTACTCAAAAACAAGTTCAGATCGGGATCAAACACGCATTGAAGTAGCTCTAGTGGAACACAATGTTGCTATGTAAAAGTCTTTGTACAAATGAAAACTGTGAAGTGAAAATTATTTTCCAAATTTTACAAATTTTTAAAATTGTTTCTCGCAAACTGGCCTGAAAAGTTTGTTATAATTTTGTAAGCTTTTAGAATTATAGAATAGCTACAAATTAGTTCATGTTTCGGTCTCTTAATTTCTCTGTGATTTTTTCTATGAATTTTGGAAAATGTATGCACTTCTATTTAATAAAAGGGGAACGATAAAACATTTCGGTTTAAGCTAAGTTGATGATAAGTGATAGTAGAATAAGATTTACAATGGATTCTTAGATGCAACAATATTTAGTTTATTTTCTCTCTCTCTCTCTCTCTCTCTTGTGCAAATTTTAGTAGAAGAATTTATATTTCCGTTTTTTTTTCTTTAATCTTCAGAAATCTTTTTCCATACAATAAAATAAATATTTTTTGCTAAAAAAAACTTTGCTTACCCGAACCAACGACGTAATGCTACCGCGCAACCTCTGCAGCTGTTGACCATTTAACCAAGCAGGTCATTTGACAGCACTCCCTACTAGATACCGCGCACATTGAAGATATAAAGCCGACTTTTATTTAAGTAAATTCGAAATATACCTCAATCTAAGTCAATTTAATTTAACAATGTGATCTTATAGTAACTCTTTGGACTAAACGTTAATATAAAAATACTTTTGAAAACATAATAGGTATCAATTTCTAAAAGTGGGCTTACATTATCTGATTTCTCATGTGTTTTGTCAAATATAATCTTTTAGCATGTTCACATTGTAATATTTATCAAAGGAGTCGACGCTTTTGTGAAAACATATGACTTTTGATAAAATAAAAGCGGATTTATTTCCTATGAATTTTATTATGAGTTTCAACATGGCGTCGCGCTAAACGTCAAATTAAATGAGCGGGAGCTGCTTTAATGACGATTATTTAAATGACATTTAAATAAAAAAAATGTAAGCGGTGTTCTTACAAAAAATAGTTCTTGAATTCTGTGCTTTGACAGAAAAAAAATACGTTTTTAGTTACAAATCTGGTTTTCAAGTCATTTTCTAAATATTGTTTTAGAAAGTTCAATCAAACATAGATAGACCTTTCCATAAAAAAAGACACTGAAATGCTGCAGTGAAAGTTTAATTGAAAGTCCTGATTCAGGAAGAGGAGAAACCTATTAAGAAAATTTTCTCGTTAATTTACACGTCACTTTATATATTACGTCACAGAAATGTATTATTTCTTTCCGTGTTTTATTAATAATTGAAGAATTGCATAACTAACTGAAATTAGTTTTATATGTATACAGCTTCAAGCACTATCAAGGTTTACGCCTCGATGCGGCACAGAAGCTGCGCGGCGTTTTACAAAAAATTCATACCATAAAAATCATGATCATATGATATCTATTTTTTGCTTTAAAATATTTCTCAACTTTATTCTTATACTTGTCCGCTGCATGTATGTGTGAAAATCTACAAATAAAAAAATTTGTCGCTTAGTAAAAAGTTAATATGCGTAATTTCGTTGAGCACAAAATAATTTTTTTTTTGGAAACTAAAATAAAATCATAGACAACGCTAATGCTTTTAAACAAAAAAATAAAGTCGATACGTCAACTACTTTTCGAGATATTATGTTAAATATGTAAAAAACGTTTTCTCATAACAAAAACCACGCTAATGTAAAGCCACCGTTAAATATAGAAAAGTCTAGGCCAAATGCTTCGCTCGGTTTTGTTTCTATTAAGGCTAAGACATTTTCCTGCTTTTAAACACACTTGTATTCATACAGGCGTTCCGAATCGAACCGAATGCCTTGCAGAGTGGCGCGGTCTGCCTATATACTTTCTAATATTCTGATCTTAAAGCAGCTGTATAGGCTAAAACATTAGCATTGCAAATAAAGAAAGATAACGTGTTTGAAATATAGAGACGTCTATACAAAGTATTTCGTCCATTTAAATTAGACAATGTAGAAAATGCAATTATCTATTTTACTTCAAACTACAAGTTTAGTGTAGTACAAGTGTAGCCTAGTTCAAAATCTTTTCTTATCTACTTCTGCAGAAAACGAAAATTGTGTAATTTTTCGATAATAATTCGATAATAATTTGTCGCTCCATAACCATTATGCAAGTAGCACAAAATATATAATTATGATTGGGTCTGTTTTAAATTTTCTGTTGATAAAAAAATCCATAGTAACAAAAAACTGAAAGTGTTTACTTTGAGTAGACTTTTTCATATACTAGATATTAAAAAATCAGCTACAAAATTAGAGGTGGCGGGGGGTCGTGTAGTCCCAGAAAAAAAACTTAACTTTTTGAGTTTCTTGAGCCCCAAAACGCATATATCCGTTAATATCTAGATTTCGAACATTTTCATGAAATCAATACTTTCCTATACCGAAGGTATGGGAAAGTAAATATAGAGAAATGTATATTGAATCTGCACGTCAATAAAAGTTTTCAAAAAATAAACGTGCATGAGGTGCTACGGTAGCTAAAGAACTTCTCCGATCCTAACTGAAATGTTCCACCAAATATTCTTGCTTACACTTGGTTATAAAAGAAGAACCTCTTTAACCAATGTCCAAAGAAACATCTATAAATATGATTACAGTGTCATATGATACACACATGACGTCATAAGGTACTCAATAGGTAAACAAATTTACTAGCCTAAAAAATCCAAAAATTTTCATTAAAAGGAATATTCAGTAATTCTTTTTTACTTAGTCCTACAATGTTATGATTTTATTTTATGAGCTTATTTTGATCGGTAAGCACTCGATATAGTGACAAATTACCAATATTAGGTTAGGTAACCATAACAACTGTACTGTTTACCAAACAAAATGTGACGTGATGTCTGAACCTCGTTCCGTCTAGTACCTACTACATAATATAAGTTATACAGTATTCTTTCTAATAAAACACACAATGTTTGCTGAAAGCAACAACCCCTGAAACCTTAGACAATAGTTTTAATACGGTTTCTTGCAGGTTTTTCCGGAGAGAGATTTAATTGGTTATAGTACATATGTTGATTCTAGAATTTGTGTTAGAGAAAGACTTGTGGTAAAGAAGTATTGATATTTATTTTTATATATTTATACTTCAAGTATTGGAATGTATTATGATTGCAAACATTTTCGATCTTAGATTTTAACGGAAATACATGATTTGGACCTCCAGAAACTCAAAATAATGATTTAAAAAATGTATGTTTGTGTGGGTGCGTGCTTGCGTGCGTGTGCGTGTGCGTATTACGTAAAATTTCAGGAACTACTAGACCGATTTTATTGAAATTTGGTATGCCTGGTATTCAGAATTCGATTTTTTTTAATATAAAGGCGGAATTTGGTCAAAGCTAATACTTTTTTTGTCCATTTTGGGTTTAACATGGATGCCGCTAAAATGTTTTGGAAATTTCGACTTTAGCGCTCAAAAACGGGTTCAGATCGAGTTCAAAAACTTTATCGTAAAAGCTCTCTAAAGGCACAATGGTACTGTACTTAAAACTTTTCAAAAAGTTAAGAGCTATAAAGTGAAAACATTTTTTTACATTTTATATATTTTATTTATTGCTCGAAAACTGGTAACACGACTTTTTTAAATTGTTGTAGGCTTATAGAGCTAAAATTGGGGTACAATTTGGTTCGTGTTTTAGCTCGTTATTTCACTGTGACGCCTTCTATGAATTTCTGAATATTTTGGCTTTAGCGCGTATTTACTCAAAAAAAGAGGTATCAGATCAGGATGACATTTTGTATTGTAAATACCCTAAGTGTAAACAATGTTACTAGCTACGAGAATTTTTGAAGCTACAAAAAACTCTGAAGTGAAGACAATTTCAAAAATTTGACATTTTCAAAAAAATAATGCTCAAAAACTAGCCACACGATTTGTTTTTAATACTATGCGTGCATCTTTAACAAACGGGAGATGACGATATTGTCCTTCCGTTTTTGATTTTATTTAATATCGTAGAATTAGTTTTAAAACTCAAAATTCGTTTAGATATATTAGAATAAATTGGAAAATGTTTAAAATGAAGCGAAAAAATTTTTTTCCAAAAACAAAACATTTTTTTACTAAGAACTGCATAAAATCAAGTATTTTTCTTTCGTAAAAAAATGTAAGAAAATAAAAATATAGAATTTTGAAATATAGGATAACAAAGCTGTGGAAAAAGACGCCACGGTAGAAAAGGAAGAAAGCTGGTAAAAAAAAAGATCCACGAAAAAAAGCGGTTGTAACTTAAATGTACCGACCCCTGACGTACGCTCTTTACTAGTGTACCCTGCGGCCTGCGCTTACTTTGGACGGCCGGTAAACTGCAGATTGCAGATACGGCAAGTAACAATGTCGAAAGTATGAGAAAATCTGGGCGATATGCTTCACCATTTTTTAATGATAAATACAATCATAAATATGAAACAAAAATTACAGTATTAATGAATAAGCTGTTAGGGTTTATAGACGGCTCAACAGCTAAGGTCATAACGTGTTTGGTTAACAGTCTGAATAATTTATTTCCTAAGCTCCACAAATTCTAGATTTGTAATTTTAATATTGAATTTCTGTCTTTAAACATTCACTAATGAAAAATGTCCTGCGGTTGCGTTGATGAAATTTTAAAGGTTTATTACACCAAAAAAACTATTAATTACATAAAAAACTGAAACGCATGTTAAAATTGACGACAACATTAAAATAAAAAAACTGGTTAAGTTGCCAGTTTTAGCTTAATACTGGGAGTAGTTTTAGTGAATAAACGAGGCTTTATTAACTAAAGTGATTACGTAAGACAGCGATATTTGATTACCTACCTGTTTACATTTTGTTATGTTTCGTTATGAACACGAAACGAAATGGTTATTGAAAATTTGTGATTGATACGAGAGATGTATATAAGATAGCAATTGCGTAAATACCGACTATTGATAGAGGGTTCAGTATACAGTAGGAAATTTCCTTTCGATGATTTAGCTTGGGTCCATATTTATATCTTCAAAGCAGTTAAACATTTACAGTACCTTCGCCCCATTTCAGTAACAATACTAAGGAATCCTTTCTATGTTGTACGTCAGCCAATGATAGATTAACGTTATTGATTCAGGATGACTGTGACAATTCCGATGAGAACTTGTGCTTGCCAAGCCACTGTTTATTAATTCAAACAACATGTTCATTGTTAGAAAATTTTCCTAACGAGCAAAGCGGTAATGCAATTTAGTCTTTTTGTAAATACATTATCGAGGTTAAATCTTCTGTTATTGATTACTGAGAAGTTGTTGTCGATAGCGAACGTTTGATTTTTGTCCGGAAAAAAGATGGGAAGTCCTTTTATGTAAACAAAGCGGAAAGAAATTTAGGTGCGTTTTCTTAAGGAGCTATTTGTAATTTAGGAGTTTCGAAATTGTAAAAAGTTATATAAGTTGTGCGGACCCCCGAGGTTAAGTCTGCAAGGTCGAAGAGCACACGGTAAAATATTAAAAGGCACTTGATGAAATTGGACCGGGCAGGAAGAGCGAAAATGAAATTGCTTGTCAGAGAGAGAATGATTCCAGAAGCAATCCAGGCAGCTTCTCATCATGAAGCAATTATACCAATTACCGCTATGCAAGATATGCTCGGATCTTCTTCGCGGTTATCGGATAATTTATACCCACTGGCGCTTCGATTTTTGCCGGTTCAAAAGCTCCTTCCCAAAGAACTCATTTCATGCTGCGGGTTTTTCTTCAAGATTTAGACGAAAGAAACAAAATGGACAACGTTCAGCGCGATAAGTTTGTTGTAAAATTAATTATCTTCTAATTAATCCTCGAAACTTTGTGATTGCAGCTGGATGCGTCATTACGATGGCCGGAAATTTGTCTGTATTGTGAAGCTCTTGTACTGACGAGTTCTTTAGTTTGGCTTTCTGTGCGACGCTGATGTTTTCGCCGGTGGCGTTTCAACTTTCAACTTTATTGTCTGAAATAAAAGTAGTATTACTACAATTAACTTGCAGAATTATGGAGTGACAAAAGTTTCTTCTTAAAATTTCACACATATAGTAAAATAATTTTAGTCTGCTACTCACAAACACGTTCTGGCACATCTTTCTTTTTGCAAAGGACTAAATGTTTCCCTTCCAAAACTTTTTTCAGCAAAGTCATTTTATTAATATATAAAATCTCACAAAACAAATGTTTTATTATTAATCTAAAAAAGCAATAATCATAAAACTTTCGTGAAGCTAGTTTTATTGCTTGTGGGCTGATAAAATTTTTATTCGTCTTTATAACATATTTATTTGTATTTGTACATACAAAAATATGTATATTATATGTACAATAATATTTTTAAACTCCTTGATCTTAAATAAAAGACTTCAGCAATTTTTACTTTTCGCGCTATACAAAGTATAGCTATAGAGGAAGGTATTGTGATCGTCATGTACGATTTGGAACAAATGCGATCATTTAGCGAAGTTTTTTTTTGCTTTGGCGAGTTACGAGTTATGCCTAAAAGAAAGATATTTTTATGGCGAACATTTTCAACCTAAACATTTTAACTAATAAGTAGGTTTGGCGGTAGCTTAGAGGTTGAGCGCTTGGCCTGTAATGGTAAAGATCTGGGGTTCGACCCGCCACTCGCATTCCCCAATCCGGTGTAGGCAGTCGTGAGGTCTTAATGTCTGAAACCTTCTCTGGTATTTAGTCGTTCGGATTCGTCGTTATATTGTGGGTCTCCCGTACTTCACCTTAGCGCCAAGGAGAATACGTGGCAGAGAGGAGTGCCGGAGCCCAGCAGTGGAACGTAAAGGCTGATTGTGAAGTAGGTTTTAAGGCCTTGGGAGACCGTTAATGCGGACGTTGCAGCGGTGTCTATGTGTCTGCATATCTGTTTGTCTGCTGTGTACACTTTACAGTCTACGCAGGCATTCTAATCAAACCGCAAGATTTTGAGGTTGATCGGCCACAAGAAAAGGGGGGTGCTGTACTTAAGAAAAAGCATGTTACGCATGTCAAATAACCGATGTGCGCAAACGCGATTTCTCACCCTTCACTGCCCCTTGCCAAAAGAGTACAAGACGTGAAACATCGATTTTGAGATTTCATAGAATAAATTTTGGTTGCAACTAGAAAACTCAAAATATCATAAAACTGGGCAATGCTTCAAAAATGGGGAAACAACGTCGAATAGCCGATCCCCTTTAACGATTTTCGATATTTCAAAAATGTACGAATTTCGGCTTCAAAATCGGCATGAACATGTTAATTGACAATAGCAACAATCTTCCATTAAAAAAGCACCTCTAGGAGGACCAAATTATGAAAACTATTTAGAATTTAACGAATAAATATTATTTACAATTAACAAATACTAAAAACAAAAAATCATAAGAAATTTTTTAAAAATTTTAAACGTTTAGAGAATTTTCAAATTTCCAAAATTAATAATAAATATGGTTTGCAATTAACAAATACCAAAAAAAAATTTAACACTATCAATTTTTCTTTAAATGGGGCATTTAGTATACAAAATGTACATTTCAGGAAAATGTTTTAGTTTCCGAAGCTTTAGAAATGAATGACATTAATGGAATTTTTTAATTTAAGAAACGAATTCCATCAAGAGAGTTTACTCTGTAGTTGCCAGTAAATAATAGAACGCTAAAAATCGATTTATCGAACCATTTGTTAGTAATCTAGCATTAAAGGCTAATTGGTGAAGTGTCTAGGGTTAATGCAGTTCCTTAATAATAAAATAACTAAATATTGTAGGGTGACAAACACCAATAGATGAGTTAGAGAATTCGGAACTATAAAAGTTATTCTAAACGATTGGAAGCATATATAAAAAAGGGTTTAAAAATAAACATACTTAGGTGAAAATTTAAATGTGAATGATACTTATGCATTAATTAAATAACAAGGGCAAATATAATTAACAACAAAATTATTCTGCAAATTAAAGTTTAAATTTAGGTACTTTCCGTAAATGGGTGTCTCCGAAATGTATTTACCAGCGAACAGCCATGGGTTTTTAGGGCCAAAATAAGTCTATTGAAACCAACTTATGTATATACAAAAAGCACCGTTAAGGCGCTATAAAGCTTCAAATTTTTTGAAAAAAATTGTTTATCTTCTATAAAACGGCAATTAGAGCGATTTAGATAAAATTTCTAAGAGACACTTTTCTATATAATTATTTTTATTATCAACACATTTTAAGTAGCTGAAATCAAGTACCTCTGTCAAAAAATTTGATCTATTTTACTTACAAAGTATTCAATTGCTACAGAAATATGTTTAATTAAAGCTGATATTTTTACGAACAATTTTTGTCTTTTACAAAATGTTGATATCTTTTACCGTTTAGTCATGAAAAAGTATTATTTTAATGATGGTTGTTACACGTCTCTGCAAATGTGCGTCTATATAGAGTCACCCCCTCTTCCACTCACCTCGCTTAATTTTTATAGGGTTGATTCAGAGAAACAAAACTAAGGTTACGTAACTAACAACTCGAGTACTAAATTGCCTTATAGCACCGTTGCAACGTTCACCGACGTTAAAATTTTAAATGGCAAAAGAAGTTGAGTAATACTATAAATTGATAAAACTAAAAATAATAGTCTATGATACGCAGAATTAAAGGATCTTTTAAATGATGTGTCACTAAACCCATTTGCCACTTAAAATTTTAAAATCCTATAAAAAGCAAGCAAGGGGGGAGTGACTTTTTAAACGCACATTTGCATACTTATTTTGACCCCAAGAACCCGTGGGTGTTTGCTGGTACATCCATTTCCAAAACACCCTATGTTGCCCTCAAAAATTCAACATTCAGCATTCAGAATATTACTAAAATTAATATAAAAGGCAAGCAAATATACATTACTGAGCTAGGAAAATACGATCAAAATGTATTACTTACCACGTAGCGTCTAGTTGTTAACTTTTCAATCTGCTATAGCATTATCTTCAGTGCACTAACTCTATGTATCTAAAAACTTGTAAGAAGAGAATAGAGCGTTTATCATCTCGGATAGCGGTTAAACATTAGTTAAGCTGATCAATGGAAATGAATTTATGTGACGTGATGGCCATCGTTTTTTAAAGTACGCAACACAATGAATTGGGAAGTCGAGCAATCACAATTACAACAGCAACTATAGCAAAAAGAACTCCAACAATATCAACACATCAAGAATTACATAACTAATAAATCATCAACAGTAACCCTACATCCATGACGATAACACCAATACCCTAAGTTTACAATCAACTACTTATAGATATCGGTATCAACAGTGTATCCTTAAACATATAAAAACAACAAACACAACATTGTCATTTACATAGCAGGCACTACTTTTTTTATATTTATTAACTGCAACCATTCTTTCTTACTGATCCGTTTTTCAGCTTAAGGTTCTTATCTCCTCATCTGGACCCTTATCTCTGCACGGGTTTGATGTAAAATTTCACCCTAACCTTCTATAAAATATTAATATTAAAAATCATTGAATGGATGCTAATACAATTCCAGCAGGTATATATTTTATAAATGTTGTGATGTGTTCGAAAACTTTCGTTTAACCTCTCGTATAAGTCAACTGTTTAGTGTTTACATTTATTTTATATATCTCTCTCTGCGATATGGCCAATAACAAAAAATTTTTTTTTAAATTAATAGATGGTATAAGTGGTTGTTTTGTTGTTTTGTTCGTGGTATAATTGAAACATTTCCTTTTAGACGCGGAAATAATGTACTGAAATATGTCTACTCGTATTTATTACAATGAAAAAACAGAAGAAACAGACAAAAACTGCTATCTGGATGTATAATATTCTATTATATAAACATAACGTCGATTTTAATTCAGACAGTTATTATGCGTGAATATTGTGCACGTTACCAGCTTTATGTGGTTTTATTTGCGTGGTTGATAAAACCTACAAAAGAAGATTGTAGCAGTGTAGACACGCTATCCATTACGAAATTTGTTTCAAACATGATGTAAAATGAGACAAATTCTTTTCTATTGTGTTAACTGTTCTACGTGGAGTTGGTGTAGATTGTGGACGAACCATGAAATTAAATGGCGTTGAGTATATTTTCTTTTCCGTACAGTCGTAATGAGATCCTGCGACGAAATATGATTATCCACTTGCCGTAGCCGTGTTTCCCCCCTTAATTATATTTTTCCTTATCAAATATTTATATTACTTTTCAACTTAATTAATATTTTGTGTTCCGCAATAATTTCTTACGCTAAAATTGCTAATCTGTCTAGAATTTTTTGAGTTAGATGGTTCGTTAGTTGACCGGAAACTTTCAAATTTATTCGGTAAATGTTACTAATAAAATTTTTACTATCGCTTTTCGTTCCTCTTCCTAGCCAATAGAATATAGGAAGGTACTTACAATTCTAACTGCTGCTACTAAATATTTTAGAGCAATAGACCCTACTTACTTTGTTCCTTGCCCAGTACTTTGACATATATTCGGTGTGAACGATAATAATTTTTCCGTGTTTGAAACAGCAAAAATAAGCAAGACATTTTTCCTGGACTGAAAAACTGAAAAAATGTTAGATTATAATATTTTTAAAGTATTTTTGTAACAACGGTTTTTCTTAAATTTTAGTTGCTATAAGATCACAATACTTCTACCTAACGCTACAGCGCTTAGCATTCAGATGCAGACGCCTGATATCGTTAAGTTCCTATAGGTATTGATTACGCAACTGTAGTTAGAAAGCGAAAAATTCAAGCATTTTATAAGAAAGAAATTGATTTTTTGATTATTAGAAAAATTATTCCTTGAATTTACAAACCACCAAATACCAAATAAAATTTGTCAGCCAAAAATTGGGGAAGTTCTGAAGATTAGCTTCCCTAAATATTACTGAATCTAAAAATTAGTATAAAATCTTATTCTAGTATCACTGATGAGCAATTTAGCCTAAACGGAAATGATTTATCATTCCCCGTTTACTAAATAATTAGGCACTTACTTTCAAATTAAAATAAGTCATAGAATGCGTCGCAGAGAAATTAAATTGTAGCCTGTTGTTGATATATTTTTAATTTCTAAAACTTTGCATTTTACAATTTTTATTGTTCTAAAAATTCCCGTATATTGTAAACGTGTGTTTCCCTAGGGCTACTATAATACTCGTTTTTGAGTAACCAGTTAAAGTTCAAATTTAAAAAAAAATCTTACTAGCCGATATTTTGAAGCTACACAATTAGAAGAAAAGGCGTTTCATTGACTTTAAGGTTTTCTAGAAAATCTTTATTATTTTCAAAGTTTTAAATTTAAAAAATGATATTAAAGAAACATGTTTAATTTCCATTTTCGGTTTTGATTATTTTAGCAACTTTTTTGTTTATGAATTGTTTTATACCCCTACATTCCAAAACTCATTCAAATCAATTCAGGAGATATGAAAAAACAAACGAACATGCCCACTCACAAATAGCCATTTTAAAATTCACTTTATTAGTTTTAAAACATGTATTTCTATCAAAATCACGAAATCGAAAATTTTTATGAAAATGAGCGACGCACATCGCCTGAGCTTTTGTATACTTTAGGAATGATACCTTTTAAATTGAAAATATATTTATGAATTAACCTCCTTAAATATTAGAACACTTAAAAATTAAGCTTTGAATCTTATTCTACTATCACTCATAAAAAATTTCATAGAATTCATCGCAGATAAATGAACAAACCAGGACACGAATCAAATTGTAGCTCATCTCTAGTTCTATGATCCTACACAATTTAAACAAATCGTGTGTTTAGTTTTGGAGCAATATTTTTTTTGAGTAATTTAATAATGCTTTAAAGTAAAATTTTCAAAAACTTATAGCGACCGCCATTACAAAACTAGAAAGTTTGAGAAAATACTACCAAAAAGCATGTCTAACTTCTGATTTCTTACTTCGGATTTTTTTGAAGCCTATTTTCTTGGTGAATTTTTAAAGCTTCGTTTACATTATAGCGAACATAAGCGAACGAACGAACGAACGAATGGATTCGTTCGTTTGGTAGGGTTCACCTCTTCTTGTTTACACTTAGCAGAGCATTCGCAGTTGTTGATGATCCATACATTCGTAAGCATCATGTGGGATTCGTGTTGCACTTTTGCAAGGAACTGCCGAATGCTCGTCTACGTATTTAAACTGTTTACACAGAGCACGAATTTTCTTTGATGATTCGCTCATTTACCGACACCGGCCGGAACATGACCGATTGCGAACAAATTCGTTCGTTCGTGCACTATTCACCGTTTACATCTAGCGAATTGCTACGAACGAGTTCGTTCGTTCGCTTATGTTCGCTATAATGTAAACGAAGCTTAACATATCCTGCATTCTAAAGCGAATAAAAATGAGCTCATCCGTTCGGTAGGTATGAGCGGACCCGTCACCATCCACAAACAGACATTTTTAAATAAATAAGTTTCTGGGGGTCCGAAACGCGTATTTCCGACAAAAAAAGTGAAATCGAAAATGTTTATTGAATCAATACTTTCTATACTGAAAATGTGAGAACGTAACAAGATTACGTTGCTCTGTCAACAAATAGTGGATGATAGAGAAGGGCAATTATTTTTCAATTATTAACGCACCTGTAAATAAAGAAGCTCAGATTCGTATTCTACCGTTTGTCAATAGTCGATTTGCGTAAGCGCAATATCTCTGTTACCCCTGTATCTCCTACATCTTTTAGAAATTTAGAAAAATTCGACCCAAACGCGATATAGAGATCAAGAGAACAAAATTTTATTGTAAATATTTCTAAAAGGACCAATTTGAGTCCAGTTTCTATTACAATTTTTGTTCTAGTACCACTTTTTTCTTTCACCATTGCTCAATGTTTTAAAATACACGATTGTCCGTGTTCCTTATTTTCTTTGCGTAAAAATGAGGTTGGCCTGCCAACAAGTAGTAACTGGGTGTGGATCTACTTACTCTACTACGGAACAAATAAACTCATATTTTACAGTTAGCACATAATCAACTGAAACAAGCTCTGTGTGCATCGCCTTTTGACCCCACAGCCAGTTTTTAGTTATTTTGTGTAATTTTTGCTTTAAACTTTATAAGAAATATATGGCATGTTCTTTGGTCAATATTCTGAAATAATTTTTATACTAGCAATTACCACCTTTTACTTTAACCGTGATTCAATGCTTTGAAATATACTCTACGTGGACAATAATTTTTCCCCGGTTGAAATAGCGAGAAAATAGCATTGATCTGCCAACCAGTAGTGAATGCTTAAAGTCCGCCTTCGAAAAATAAGCAGATTCATATTCTACTGTTATCATATAGTCAATTTGGACAGGCTTCTTCTAAGCCCTTGTGGCTTTAGTTGGGTCTTGGCTTTCTCAATCACTGCCCTTTGCGCGGTCTTTTACCCCCACCAACAGTTTTTAGCTTTTTAGATACTGAATACCCGTTTTATCGCAACTTCTTGGCTTCTCAGAGTAGGCAACACATGTTGCATGTCATAGGTTGCTTTACTGTTAAAATGTAATTATATAAACGAGAACAATAACTTGCTGTGGATAAAACATCCACCTTTGACTTTTTTTTTAATGTACAGTGGGATATACTCACAGGAAACGATTGTTCTAATTTATAAAGTTATATTTTAATAATAAAGCAACCTAGGACATGCAACGTGTGTTGCCTGCTCTGAAGAGTCGAGGAATTACACGATAAACTGGGCACCCTGTATCTAAGACTTTTTGATTCAAACTAGGATTTCACTATAAAAATGTTTTATACTTGAATAAAATTTATAAAACCTTCCGGGTTGTTTCAATCTCTAAAGACATTTTTTTCGGAAGTTTCGATTAAGTGTTAAAATAGATTTTTTGAAGAAACGGTAGCAAAAGTAAATCGCTTACGAGACTGTTTTAAATCGGTCTGAATCGAAAGTAACTGGTATCAAAGGCGTCACATCACATTGAGTTACATAATACATGATAAGACCCTTGGCATGGCTGCGATTGTTATCACCCTCTTTGCTCAAAAGCCAGCGGGGCGAAGCCACCCCTCGATTTAAGGGGACGATCGAACCGGCCTCATGCATGCTCAACCCGGCATCTAAGGGGCATAGAAATGCCTCGTAAAATTTATCGATTGACCCATACATGGTTAGCGTTTGCGAGCAAATTATTTTCTTTTTCTAGAACACGCCAAATTGCTTTAAATTTCTTATCAAATGCACAAACT
Source organism: Ctenicera cuprea (assembly GCA_958336395.1). Classification (NCBI taxonomy): domain Eukaryota; kingdom Metazoa; phylum Arthropoda; class Insecta; order Coleoptera; family Elateridae; genus Ctenicera; species Ctenicera cuprea. Next base: position 10,943,758 of record OY284496.1, on the reverse strand, counting down.
GCACAATTCGTAAAAGACGCACGACTCGACGCGTTCGAAGTGCTAATCCGAACTTGAGATTTCTTTAGGAAGAATTTCTTTTGTTGTATCTAGAAATTTCTTATAAGTTTGTTATTGCTGTCGAAATTCATGAGGTTTCAAGAGGAAATCCATTCGGCATCTTTTTGTGTTGTAAAAATAAGTCGAAAGTAAGTTTGATTAAAGATTCGAACGATGCCGCAATATAAGGTAATATTCTCTCGCAATATCGTCGTATCCCGCGAAATTATAGTGACCAGAGACCAAGTTTTACCGTCGTATAGCAAATATGCATAACGATCGATATATCGGAACGATATGAAATCAACTGAAAGCTTTGAAGAGCCAGACATTCAAATTAACCACGGAGTTCTAGCGGAGAACGCTGGGTCAATTTTCTTCCCAATTAAATGTGGACAACTCGAATTAGCTCAATTAGAATTTTCCGTTTTGATTTGACGGAATTTAACTTTTAAAGCTTCTCAGTTGGAATATCTTGACGCATAGCAAATTTGCGATGTTTTATAAATCGCTTGTAATCACGATACGCATATGTTCTTGTTGTATTCATACATACATTTAAAGCGACCGTGCATGTGACGGTAGCGTTTTATCATCTCGAAAGCCTTGTAATAACTTCCTTCCTGAATTTCAAAACCATTGCGTATAAGAATCCTTAATGTAAAACTTTCTTTTATTTATATTTGTTTTCGTCGAAAAGGATAACTGACAGATAACCACAAGGGTGCGAAAACCCAATTCCCATTAGAGACAACTTAACATACTACGTGACATTCCATATCCTGAGATGCATTATTTTGTATTTTCTTTTCCCCGACTCATTAAGGAAATGCACTTAAATTGGGTTCGGGATCAACGTACGGTTTGTACTCCATACGGGATTCAACAAACTCTTGAATGTTGAAACTAAAAACTGACTTTATTATAAATTAGTAATTGCGCTAGTTGCAGAACCGATGTACATAATTTTGGCTGAAAATATACAAAAGCGTACGATGCTATAAATAGAAACCTTCAACAAGAGCATTTGAAGAATTTTATAGAATCTCAGTATTTGCTTTATTAATATTATGTATGTTATACTGACCATTATTGGCAAATAGTTTAGCAAAATGTTATCTTTATGATAACAAGATTTTGAAATTGACTTATTTATTGGAAATCAATGCCCTGAAAACTCGCCTGACTTAAACGCTGAAGAGTGAAGTTTTCAAACAGACTGTACAATCTACAATGTGTGAAAAACCTGAACCAGGAGGTTATTCCCAAGAAGAGCTGCATCAGCATATTGAGAGTGTGCTCAAAGAATTAGAATACGCAACGAATTTATTTGAAGTTCTACCCTAACCGTTTGAGCGTTGTACGTGAAGGCAATGGAAAACATACAAAATACTAATGTGTAGTAATAGAACTGCCTGAATAAACTTTCAGACTATAGATTCTAATTTTATTTTTACCCCTTAGCAAAACTGATGTGGTATAAAAAAATTATGTCCATCAAACAAATTCAATTCTCACATTTTAAAAATTGTGTGTTCACAATTGTATTCTTATAGATACATACAAAAGTTATGTCAAAACAGACAATTTCATTACTGTTCCTGGATGCCCTAATACGATTACAGTTCCATTGACATTCCACTCTGTAATACGTTGCGTAGACAACCGTCCGCAAACGTATATGGATATCCGTGTGATCAATTTGAGTTAACTAAGAACTTTCCGCCTACTTCAAAAATGTTTTCAAAAATACTTTACATTATAATGTTATAGCCCCAACGTTTAGCAGCTAGTCACTCGTAATGCTATGTAAAGTACTGAAGTAATCACTACCATGTCGCTTAGAGATGGATTATAAGAATACGAGTGTTCTGTCAGGAAATAATTGCGCAAACGATATTTCCATTTCAGTATCCCTAAGAGATAGGTATTGTATTTGTTTTTAAAGAAACGGATAGATTGAAGTTAAAAACCACCGGAGGGGAGAAAACTAAATAATAACCCAGTCCTAATTCTATTAGCTTACAAGATTTAATAATATCACGCGGAAAATTTTATTGATAGAAATACTTTTTATTGAATTATTAAAACTTTAAAACGCCTTAACTTTTCGTGAACTTTTACGCACTTTTAAAATGTTTTAAAAATATTTTACGTCATAACGGTATGGCCCCAACATTTAGAAATTAGCCACTTGTAATGCTGCCATTACTCCTAAGAATGAAAAACAGAAAACATTTTTTTCCTTCCAGTATAACAAAGAGGAAAAAATTTTATTAGATTTTTAAATATTTTTAAATTAAAACTAAATAATAACCCAGTCTTAATTATACAGAACAATCAAATAAAAACCTAATTGCAGTCGCCTTTAAAACAAGCACGGCATGTCGTTGATTAGTGTGCAAATCGTGGAGCTATTATAATGGTTGCGGGGTTTATTATTTATATTAAATAAATATATTTATTATTTGCATTATGTGTGTTAAATGGGTACTGTTTACAACTGACATTTATCATGCACGTTTGTAAAATTAAAATAGTAAATACTAAAAATGCTTACTTGCTACTTGTTCAAAAATGTTAAGTATGAACAAACGAACAATTGCGGTGCAATAATAAACCGCGGAACTATGCTAGTAGTTCTACTATTTGCAAATTAATCATCGACATGACGTGTTTGTTTCAAAGTCGACTTCGATTTAGTTTTTGTTTGATCGCTCTGTATCTGCTAACAAGATTTTAAACAACCGTGCGGGAAATTAAAAAAAAATGCATTTTTTTCTGTTTTTTTTCCAAAACTTTAAAGCGCTTTATTTTCAATAGTTTTTTTTCCTTTCCTATATAAATTTATATTATAACGTTTTTCTTTTAGAAGCATCGCCGTATCAAATTTTTTTAATTTTTCTTTGAAAATCATAGTCTGTTTCATGCTACGGAGTTCCGTAAAAATGCGTTAAATTTTGCTTCGTGTCTTCTGTCTGATCCAGATTTGTAAAATTTTATTTCAAAAAAAATAGCACCAAAGATGAATTTTTGATATACTACTTACTTAATTTCATCAAAATCAAACCAGGCAATTTATATTTGTCGGCCCCTTTTCTGCAAACAAATAAATTATGGAAATATTATTAACTATGATTAGAAAAGAAGGTACCTAGAAATATGTTTAAAGTGATATAAAAAATATCTTTATTATTTTGTCTATTCCAGTTATTTATTATGGGTACTGAAAGGGGATGTCAAAAATTTTAACAAAACGGAATTGCGTTATTTTTAATTATACTTAATCATAATAATAATAATAATTCGTGTTGGGTGTGGTGCTGCGCCCACCGCACTGAAGCTCTAAGCTTATTGTGCCCCAAAGATTCTTTTACTCCATCAGTCCAGTATTCCTGATAAAGTTCAGGATCCTGTTGATGGGTGCTTCCGCTATTTCATCGGGTTCCGCAAATTGCACCCCGAAGTGCGTATGCCTTTTTTCCCCTAAAGCAGGGCATTCACCTAAGATGTGAATTGGTGTTTCATCTTCTTCACCGCACAATCGGCAGGTGGGGTCCTCTTCCACTCCCAATAAATTGAGGTGTCTTCTGAGGCCACAATGTCCTGTTAGTAGTCCTATTATTGGCCTCATTTGTTTCCTGCTCAGTTGCAGAATTTCCTTTGTTTTATTTCTGGATGGTTTGTTTATAAGCATCCGGGATTGCCTGTGTCCAGGAATGTCATTCCAATGAATACAGTGTTGTCTGTGTAGCCAGTCCTTTACCGTCCCCTTTGCGGTCTGATATGATATCCCGCATGTGGGTTCGGGGCCGACTAAAGGTTGTTCCGCTCCCAATTTCGCCAATTGGTCAGCTTTTTCGTTTCCGTCGAAGCCCTCATGTCCCGGCACCCACTCCAGAACTACTCTGTTGTGTCCTGCCAGTGTCACAAGTGCCTCGACGCATTCTGAAACCACTCTGGAGTGTATCGCTACCCCCTCCAAAGCTTTTAGTGCCGCTTGGCTATCGGACATGATGTAGATTTGTCTATTTGCATATCCTCTCTCCACCATTGTCTGTGCACACGTTGTAATGGCTATTATCTCAGCCTGGAACACGGTAGTGAGGTTACCCAGGTTAATGCTAATGCTATCCCCTGTGTCTGCCTCAAAGATTCCCGCTCCCGAGCTGGTTTCCGTTTTGGATCCATCCGTATACCAGATCGATCCTCCTCGGCTCCTCAATTCCTGTTTTCTTTCTTCGCCGCCCCTCTCAGGTATTAGTACCCTGAAAGGTTTTCTGAAGTCGAAAACGGTATTAATTCTATCAGAATGCATATTTAGTATGCTATTTTTATTCAGTTTGTCAAAGATTTCGGTGTGGTCCCCTTTTCTGTGGAGGATTCTCCCGTATCCGTTCACCTTCACTCTGTATGACGCCAGAAGTGCCTGCGCTTCCACTACAAAGTGTAGCGGAGGCAGGTCCAGCAGCGTCTCCATTGAGGCAGTGGGTGTCGATGTCATCGCCCCTGTTATACTTAAACATGCAAGTCTTTGCAGCTTGCTAAGTTTGCTCACAACAGCTTTGTTTCTGGTTTTATGCCACCATATCAAAGACGCGTAAGTTATTGTTGGTATCACCACCTTTGTATAAAGCCATAGCACCATTGTTGGTTGTAGGCCCCATGTTTTGCCAATCATTCTTCTACAGGCCCAGAGGGCCCGTGTCGCTTTGATTGAAATTCTCTCCAAATGGGAATTGAAGGTCAGTTTGGTGTCAAGAGTGACTCCCAGGTACTTCACTTCCTTCCCCATTGTCAGTTCTTGTCCGCATAGTTTTAGTCCCTTCAGGTCTTGAAGGTTTCTTTTTCGCGTGAATGCTATTACAGAGGTCTTTGCCGGGTTAACGGATAGGCCCTCTCTATTGCACCATCTTTCTACGGTTTTTAGGGCTTGTTGCATCATGTTTGATACTACTCCCCCGTATTTCCCGCCTACTAATATGGTTAAGTCATCCGCGTAGCCTTGTGCATACACGGCTTTCTCTTCTAATTCCAGGAGGAGTCCATCAACTACCAGGCACCACAGCAGGGGAGATAGGACCCCCCCCTGAGGACAGCCTCTAGTGACGGACACCTCCCTGGTAACAGAGCCCAGGGAGGTTGTTATTCTTCTTCTTCGAAGGGTGGAGTCAATCCATTTTATTACGGGTCTCTTTGCTCCCCGCCCTGCCACGGCCCTTTTTATCGAGTCGAAGGAGGTGTTATCAAAGGCCCCTTCAATATCTAAGAAGGTTCCTAGCATAATTTCTTGGCTACTGATAGCTTTTTCTGCCCTGTGTGTTAGCTCGTGTATAGCCAACTCACAGGATTTTCCTGTTTGATATGCAAACTGGTTTCGATGCAGTGGGGCATCCCTTAGTACATCGTCCCGGATATGCCTATCAATCAGCTTCTCCATTGTCTTCAGGAGGAAAGATGTCAGGCTGATTGGCCTGAAGGATTTAGCCTGGGCGTATGATTCACGCCCTGGTTTTGGTATAAATACTACTCTAACGTGGTTCCAGCTGTGTGGTACATAACCAACAGCTAGACTTGCCCTGAAAAGTGTGCAAAGTGGCGTGGCTAGTACATTAAGCCCTTGTTGTAACAGAGCTGGAAATATTCCGTCTGTTCCCGATGACTTATACGGTTTGAAAGAGTGTATCGCCCATGTAAGCCTTGTTTTATTAACTAGTTTATCCGCCAACCTCCAGTCCTCCTTGTTCGCCCGTGTTAACGGTACTTCCAAGTGTGGATTGTCATTTGTGTTTCCGTCTGGTATGACTACACTCCCCGGGAAGTGCGTCTCGAGCAACAGCTCAAGAGTTTCTTCCGTGGTACCAGTGTAGTCTCCCTGTATTCTCTTTAGAGAGCCCACCTTTCCTTGGTGTTCTCTTACTAATGCTTTCTGGAGTCTTGCACATTCAGGAGTTCTTTCGACCTCCTCGCAGTACTTCCTCCATGAGTTATTTTTGGCTGCCCTGACGGCGTATACATATTTAAGTCGGGCTGATTTGTATACCTCCCATTCACCGGTCCTTTTGGCCCGGTTGAAACACTTACGCGTCTCTGCCCTAAGTGATGAGAGATCGTGGTTCCACCATGGGCACCCACGTTTCTCTCTTCTCACCTTTAGCGGACAGCTGTTTTCATATGCGTCCTTTATTGCTGATGATATTAAGTCATTCATCAGCTCTATTCCCGCCGGTGTTTGTGGTCTCATTTGACAGTCCTCCAGTCCCTGTTCTAGGTTCTGTCTATATAGACCCCAGTCACAGGTTTTTGGATTCCTGTATGTCCCAGCTTCGCACCGTGGCGCTTCAAGTTCGAATCTGATGTATCTGTGATCTGAAAGCGATGGCTCGTTAGAAACATGCCATCTCTTGATCACGCTGCAAGCAACTATGGTTCCGATTGTTATGTCGATAACTTCCTTCCTCGTGGCAGTCACGAAGGTGGGTTCATTACCGCGATTGGCTATTTCTAGTTTGTTGCTAAAAATGAATTCTAAGAGTGACTCACCTCTTCTGTTTGTTCCTGTGCTGCCCCATACAGTATGGTGAGCATTGGAATCGCATCCGAGTACCATCTGGGTTTTCTTGCTTTCGCAGGTGCTAACTAGTCCTCTGAGCTCCTGGGTTGGAGGAGGCCCTGGCTCGTCATATGGGAGGTATGCGGATCCGACCACCAGGTCCCTCTCGCTCCCTCCGATAGCAGCTCTCATCGTGGCCGCCATTAGGTCCCTAGAACAGTGCCCCCAAAGCGGCATCAAGTTAAGTTTTTTCCTTGCAATAATGCAGGCTCTAGGTTGTCCTTCGGCTGGGCTGATTAGTTCCCAGTCTCCAGACATCCTGAGTCCCCTGATACCTCCCCTGTAGATCCAGGGTTCTTGTATCAGAGCAATATCTACGCTTTTGTGCATAATGTAATTTTGTAGTGCAGCAGATGCTGCCTTACAATGGTGTATATTTACCTGAAGGACCTTTAGGCCGATGATCCCTCTGTGGTGGTGAGAGGTTCTGTTTCCAGCCCCTCTTCATCCATTGGCTCCACCGCCGTTGTGGCTGATGGTTCGGGTAGAGGTGTCGGTGAGTTCCGTCCCTCTGTTACCACTTCCATCTTTTCTTCTTCCTTTTCCTTCTTTTGTCCCAGTACTTTAAACAGTATCCTGGAGAAGTTAAGGTAGGGCCTGTACTGGATTTCTTGGAGTTTCTTCCAAGATCTCTCGTCCATTATAACGATAAGTTGCTGTCCTTTCGGATCCTGCTTCTTATCGACTACCTTCCAGGTCTCCGTTCGCAGCCCTGGGTTCTGAACCTTCAACCGTCTTAACACTTTTTCCGGTTCCTCGTGGGGTCCCGGAATCCATGTCAAGGCTCTTACTGGTTTAGGTACGTCCTTGGCGTCAATGACGCTAAGTTTCGCACCTTCCCATGGTACGCATTCTCCAATTGTCCCTACCAACCAGTCTCTGGTAGCCTGGTCGGCACAGGAGGCATGAAGAATACCCCCTCTTAGTTTTAGTTCTGAGAACCTGGGTGATGGTCCTCCTTCTTCAATCTCATCCAGCTTCCCGATAAGCGTTCCTCTAACCAGGCCCGCCTGCTCTTCGCTGATGATTTCGTCTGGATATCCTTCCGGTATCACAGCCACCCGGATATCCGTCATTGCGTCCCTAAACGACCTAGCAGATTCTACCTCTCTGCTTTTTTTAAAAGTTCTTGCTTTTTCAGTGGGTGTGCTCCCATCCGACCGGTTCCGTTTTTGGCCCCCCGTCGGTTTACTGGTGCTTGGCCCAGGTGTCGAGGTGCTGGTTCCTTGAGTGGCCCCTGCAGATTTCCCTCCGAGCTTTTTCAGCTTGCGCCGAGCAGCCCCAGAGGGTTTCTTTTCGGGTGGATCCTTCCTTTCGGAACCTCCTCCCTTTTTATTTTGATTGTCCTCAGGTGGATCCCTCCTTTCGGAGCCTCCTCCTGTTTCGTCTTTTGTTTTAGTAGTATTCATAAACTGATCCCACGAGTATGAGAGATAAATGGTCACTATACCCAATGCTCTCTGTAGGTATAGAAGGCTATATACAACGGGGTTCGCCTGGTGCCCCGAGGTTTGTCGCTAGTGACCGTGCTTCCCCACGGCCTTGCATCCCAATGGGCGCGCACAATACCCTGGGAGTTGGAAGGTTTTTATTGTGGTGCCTCATCCACTCGGTTCAGGCGTTTAAGCCCAGACCCCCGTGCCCCCTTTCACTACTATCCATAGTTTTGAGTTTCCCCAATGTCCCACGGAGTCGTTGTAGTGAAAGGCGGTTAACGGTGTGTGCCGTGAGCTGGTCCGCGGCGACGGCTTTCACAGTTCCATACGAGGGTTTAATCACGATGGGACCGCTTATGACCGCCACTAGCCAATCCCAGACTCCGGTTCAGAGCCCCGGGTAGGTCATGGCCGTCCTCCTATCCGCCACCTGGAGACGCGCCTGATGGGTAGCTCAACCCCGCAGGTACTTAATCATAGTCTAGCTTTAATTGTACACAAAGGATGGAAGTGATGATTCTTGACGTCAGGTGTGCGCACGCATGTACCGTAGTAGTAATGCCTTGGGCTGTGATATACCAACCCAGTAGTAGAACTGACTTGTACTACTACTGTGAGTAGTAGTAAGTAGGAGTATAAATAAACCTCACTTTAATTTTTCGTGCATTTCGAGTGTACTAATGAATAAAAGGATAATACAAAATCAACAAAAAAAATAATTTTTACGCCCCATTTTGTGTGGCACCCACAAGTTTTTCTGTTCGCAGATCTAACTCTGCACCCACCAGACAACTATTTTCGATTTTTGACCCCTTAACGTATTTGTTATTACAATCTCGAAGTGGAGCTGTATTAGGATTACAGTAAATTGGATGACCTTCTTCGCGAGTTTAGAACTATCCGACGCAGAAAATAAATTGTTTGTACTGTTGAACAGATCAAACAGACCTTAGCTGTTGAGTCGTTGTAACCCTAATACATAAATCTAGAAATAAAAATTTTATAAAATCCATACTAAAAGTATGGAAAATTAAACATATTTTTTAAAGTATAAAAAGGATACACAATTACAAGTTTATTACATGAAAACCAGTTTTAGGTTTCCTGTAAATCTGGTAATTAAAATTAAGAATTGCCTTATTCTCGTTAATTTCGCATTCTCTGCGTAATTTTCTGAAATAATATTTTAAGATTAAAGTGAAATAATGAGAAATCTTTAGAAAAGCATAGAACCTTAGCAATGAATAACTAAAAATATAAAATCGAATTCGTTTATTCGTAATATTTAAAAGTTACGTCGATAACAGAGCTTGCGACGTTGTTAAACCGTTGTAAGGCATTACATGAATTATATCTGGTTTTACGTTTAGAACTTGAGCGGCTGTTGTACTTTAATTCAACTCATCTCCCAAAATAAAAGTTGGGCTTATAAGGGAATGTAATAACAGTAATAAAGGTAGTTTGCTCCTACATCCCTTTTAGTTGTTCGCGCATTTTCTCGACAAATAGGATTTCATATTTGCCAGTGTCAGTGGTAATCTGCGTTTTCTGCGAAACCTATAAATATGTGCACATCGTCCCGTATTTTCCGACAAGACAAGAAAACCCAGCCTATTTTCTTATTCTCGCGTTGAAGTGGCAAATCAAAACACAAAACAGAACCGATATCGGTACTAAAATTTATAATACGATTTCCTGAAAATACCATAGCAATGCCAATGCGGGTGTGAACGTTGGCGGTTTAATTTCAACGCGAATTATAATATAATCTCCATTTCTTGTTGCTTATCATTGTCCTAATCCGACCCCGTTAATATTCTCGGCGTTCATAAACTGATGTTTTCTGTTAATTTCTTGTTAAATCAAGAATCAAAAGCGGATTGCGGCGAGCACTTTGTATGAAAAACAAGGGTCTCATTTTCCTCATTTCCCTAACTGTAGATACTTTTTCTTACGTGCAATTTGATATAAAAGGAAGACAACTGAAATCTTTACCTGCCGTTCTTCAAGCACTTGAATTTGTGGTCTGAAAGAAAGCGCCGTTTTATCTCGTTCTTATCTCTGTTCAATATTTCTTTTGTCAAAGCCAATAAGTACACGGTTCCAATCGACTCGTGTACCTACATCGTCCTGCGGCATTCAGATAGATTATAAGGTAACAAGATCAAACATTGTGACCTATAATAGTTTCCAGTATCCTTCAAACATTATGGAAACCACGTCGCTGAACACGGAACTACCGAGATTATCCAGCAAAACCTTTTTTGAATATTACCAGTCACTTAATAGGGGATGGGCTTATCACACACTCGTGGTTCAAGTTTGCCTTGTTATTCTCGCATTAATATTTAAGTACGTCCGCGTATGTACCAACATGCTTATTACATAAATCAATACAAAAACCGAATTGAAAATAACAGAATGCGTAGCAGAACTAAGTAAGCAGTTATAATATTTTTCCGAGCGACGGCACAATCGTCGCAATCGTAGCGCTGCAAAGACGCCCCCGTTTTGACACCGAAAATATTTGGCAGGAAAATAAACGTTCCTGTGAAAAGTGGATAAAATGAAACCTGGCCTACTTTTTGCATTACGTTTTAAAGCTTTTATCTACTAACAGCTTTAGTGCACCAGAAACCAAGAGCGGATTAGCAATGGCTGTTGTTGACAAAGCACAGCAGGGATATTACTTTCATGGAATATGCTTGATGATTAAAAAATTTCACGAGGCGACCGTCAAAAGGAAATTGTTACTTTAGCTTCATTTTTGCCACTAGCAGATTACCTACCATGTAACATAAATCTAAGCATAAATATGTCGTTTCAAATGAACAATTAAACCGCGTTTAATTATAAATTGTAAATATAGATGTCTTAAGAGGAGCAAAAAATTAACATAGTAAATTCAAACTTCAGCAAGTACGATATTTGGTAAATATCGAGCGGCACCTGTGCTTATTTTTACGCTACTTGATATTACAGTTATGTGGTTAATTCGAAAGATAAAAATATGCCCGCGGTTTCATTGCCTGTGTTTACGAGTTGTGTTTATGAAAGCCTTTGTTATACGTTTGGTTCAACTAGAAAACGAAATTATTATCATCAATCGATAAAGCAACCTCGCTTATGTTATTGGAGAATTATTCCACATTTGTGAGTTTAATTTTCAATAACATTTCAATTGTTATACAGGATTAATTATTATTCATTTCTGATAGATTCACATACATTCTGCAAAATCACAAAGAGAAACAACTACAAAAACGCAGCCTTAACCAAACGCGTGGTATAACAGTGCAAAACTGCATAAAAAACTGCAGATTAAAACAACAACAGACTGGTTCTGAATTTTACATCGAAATATGTGTTAAATCAACTGGGAAACATTTACCTGTTTTGTATGTGATACAATTTTTCAATTTTAATTTCTAACTTTTTTTTATGTACAAAAAACAGATAAATGTAACAATACAATTGGTCAAAACGATACTGTTATTTTAAATATCAAAGTTTTAATACAGCTAAAGCATACAATGCAGCTTTATTTTATCGTAAACAAAAACAAGAACTTCAAAAACTGAAAACAATTAATCAGACAATGTATTACGAAGTCACGTTTTCATAGCATTACAGTATCTATACCATCATGAAAACAATTTTTCTCTTTTTTTTTTAATTTAGACATGCACTGCGGGGACGGCAGCAGCTGTGATTATTATCCCCCATCTAAAACTTAAATTGAAACGTCGCTAAACATCCAAGTTAAAGCTACCGCGAGAATTGAACTCGATATTGTAAAGTCGCATATCCTAGGTATGTTCGTTGTATGATAATTCGTTGCAGCTTCGTAATCTGAAGTAGGTTGACTTTGATAAATAAAACAAGAAGAATCGTTTAACACATTTGTTAAATTCAAAAATGCATTCAGAAAAGGTTCGTGTAGATATTTTATTAGGAATTGCCAAACGCTAAATGTAGGTTTATTCTAACAACGTACTCCCCGTAACTATGGTGCTCTCAGACGCATCAAACATTCATCACTTAGAATATCACCAGTATTAACATGAAAAGCAAAGCAAATATACATTACTACATAAGCAAAGCATAATCAAAATGTGTTACTTACGGGAGAGGTATTTCTCTCCGTGGAAATCTCACGTAGCCTCTAGTAGTTAACTCTTCTAGTATACTACAGCAGTATCTTCAGTGCAGCAACTCAACATACCTAAACACCTATAATAAAAGGATATGACGCTTATCACGTCGGATACCGGTTAACCGGTTGTTCAACCGATTCATGGAAATCGCATCCAAGTCAATGTGCTCACAAATCGGGGGCCCGCCCACCCCGAAAGTATGCGCAAGCCCACAGGGAATCTATGAAGAATATTAGCCTTTTTTTTGCCGCTTCCCCCACTCCGCGCGTACATTCTAGAGTCATTGGTTACTACTTTTTTAATTAACCAGGTGGAGAGATCTCAGTAATTATGAGCTTAATTACGAGATTCTAAGCATACAAATACTTGTCTAGAGCTAAATAAATTCTCTGCAACAACAGACATCAACAACAACAACAATCAACAATCATATTAAGACATCAACAATACATCAAACATTATTGCCACAAAACCACTACTTTATACACAGATACCTTCAAACAATTAAATACAACCACTACATTGTTATTTGGATTATGGCAATATTTTTTAATTTTATACAAAGTACCCGTAATGTTACCACCCTGATTTAAGACTGAGCTTCGTGTCTCATATTTCGTTCTTATATTTTCTTACCCGTAAGAGTATTTTGTACATAAATCTTGTCACGAATTATTTAGTATATGCAACGTTTATTCTAAAATAGTACAAAATTTGATACAATGAGGTGTAAACAGTACAATATAATAAAGTGATTTGCCTCTTCAAGAGAACGTATTTCTACATGCGTTCAAACAGAATAGGGCTTGAGGGTGGCGTTGAACAGGTAAGTGGAAATCAGAGGGCCTAGAGGAGAGCTAGCATAGGTAATCGGATAAAGCGGGCGCCACGGTTAAATGGCATAGAGAACGCAGCCGGATAAACCAAGCGCCAGATATGGTACAGTAAGATAAGAACCCTTAGAGATGTGCAGAACCTCGTTGTGGCAGCTGAACTTCATGCAAATGGAGGGCTGATCGGCGATAGACTAGTGGTTGTTCTAAACGTTACAAACTGACGTGACTAATGGTTCAAGAACAACAATGTTAATGCGTTCCTCTTTGTAAGAAACTCCTACTTATATATACAAAGCTGTGAAAAACATAGGACATAAGTTGACATAGCAAGTGGCTACAGAACATACAAAAAGGAAGCCTTAACTTTTCAATCAACAAAATTTGTGAATTGACGCCACTTCAGCGTCAATTTATAAAACTAACTGCGAAATTAACCAGAAACAATGAATTAATACTAGTAAAATATGCCTAGATTGGTTCAAAAACGTAAATTGAGATGTTGGCAAAGCCAACTTACAGTAACTGTACAATCGCAAATCAATCGTTAACAAAATATAAAAGGTAAAATAAACAAACAACACAAATACAATACTAAAAGTGTAAAAGTATCTTCAATAACGTATTCAATAAAATCTATTCTAGTTATTCAAATAACTTGTTTTATAAACAATATTAAACGTCTCGCCTCGTAAGCAAAGAATTTGAAATGAATTAACTATTGTGAAATAAAAAAAAATTCAAAAAAAGAGACGGTCTGGGATAGATCCTCACATTCTCCTCTTTTGTGGCGATCGCAATAAGAGTATCGCCTAGCGGCGCAAACAAATCCAGGAGTGTATGTTTGTGGGTTCCTTTAGTTGAAGTTAGATTAAATAATTATTACGAACTAAAAGCGGCTAGCGGCCGGTCCTCACCCAAGCTGTGGTGAAGTAGAGCCAAAGCCAGCTACCTTAACCACTAGTCTACCGCCGATTCCATCAAAAAATATTGAATTTAGTTTTATACGGTATACGATGTTCGGCGGAGTGGGATGATTCAAGCTTATAGTTGAAGTTCTGTTTAAGATATTGAAACGGTGATGAAATAGCACTACTAGAGAGCACGTCTTTTCAGTGGAAAAACTTGGACTTAGTACCTCTAATTATGTTTTTTTACATTCTTTTTACAACGGCATAATTATTACTAGCAGAACCCGTGGGCTACGCTTCACGCTTTTTTTGTAACCTATTTTAAGGAAAGAAAGTATTTTTGAACAACTTTGGCTATTGCTAGGTTTTTATGACTACAAATTAGATTCTCGGGCCTAATTTCAGTTTTTCGTTTTATGCTTATTTCGGTAGCATTTTTATTAAGTTTTACATCAAAAACTCACTTTACTGACCTCGCGAACACGCGTTTATACGCAAAAATTTATTTAATATTTATTACGATTTTGCCACCATCTGTAATACACGTTAAATAAATTTCTGCGTATAAACGCGTGTTAGCGAGGTCGGTTAAGTAGGTCTTTAATTTTATAGAAACAACATATTTGTTCGAAACGTAGAATATAAAATATAAATTTCATTTATTATTACTTGTGGTATCGTAATTAGCCTTTACGTTTCACTGCTGGGCTGCGTCATACCAAATGTTAAATACATTCTAGTTACTTGCTGTGGCGTGAAAAGTTATTTTTTACTTTTCGCGCTATATTAACTTACAATAGGCACAGCTTTACCTCAAAGTATTATATTGAGAAGCTCATTGTTTGCTATAGAAACAGCAAATATTATTAAATTATTAAGGAATTGTTTGGCACTACAGTTATCTCTTTTTATTATATTTTACAGTTGCAATTCTTGCTTTAGTTCTTTTTTTGATAACATTTTGATTTTACTTGAAATTGTAACTTTTGGTTCCTAAAATGAAATTTATTCTACCTTCTTGCCTTCTTATTTTTAATACGTATAGTGCCTAAGCATCCTAGCCCTAGTTACAAATGCTGTTTCTAATAAAATTTTAATAATGTTTTCTGTGCAATGCTTTTCTAGTATCTGTATAGTTAATCCAGATCCGTTCCCTATTTCTCAACTTTTAGTGACCGCGCATTTACTAACATGCCTTACATTTTGATGTTTATGTAAAAATCACGTAGGCTGGTTGGGGCCATGAAGCTGCGATACCTAAGATGTGTTTACAATTGTTTTTACGATAAAAGCGTGGGTCGTAGTTTAGGGTTCAGCTAGTATTAAAAAAAATAGCAGAACCCGTGGTCTACGTTCCACGCTTTTTTTAGTATCTTTTTTTTTTAATAATAAATAAGCTGTATCGAGGTGCAAGAAATTAATTGTCACGTTTCCACTTCTAACAACAAAAATTAATGTATATCCCTGGTCCTTGTTATTGGCCATTAAGTGGAATTTTTTTAAAGAACCAGTGGTACTGCAGTACCCGAGGGTAATAAAATAATTGTAGATAATACAACTACATTTCTAGATATTTTTTAGTGAAATATGATTATCTTTGATCGCGTGGTTTGACCTACATCCCTCTCCTACGCCGTGTTCAATACGGGAACCAAAGGCGAGTGTTCAACATACGTTCTCCCCGTTGAGCGAGATGTGCGAATGCCAGCTATCGTCAGATTCGTACAACAATACACACAAACTGTCGACTTCTAAGGTGGCAAATTGCTGTCAAATTCAGTGGGCGGCTGTACAAACAAATTTTAACCGTATGCAGTTTACTCGTAAATACGTGGTATCTATCAGGGGGAGGCTCCCTCTACTAAAAGCTGAGACAAAGGAAAGGGCTGCGGATTTAATATTTAGATTATAATATTTTACACGGGACTGTTAATATAAGCTGGATGAACCCACTTTTTAGCTAAATAGTTTACAGTTTTAAATCCTTCCTGGAAACGGCTCTGTTATTGTTTGTATTTTTTAGTGATTCTGTAAGTTTCGCGAAATGATATTTTCGAAGGCATTTCATAAACTGTGTGTGCTAACGTAATTGACCGTGTTGTGTACGAAGCAATTTATAGTTGGCAGCTTTTACTAAAACGAATTCAAAAAGTTCACAGATTCTTAGTGATGTTAACGCAAACATTTACAAAAACTCGGGCAAAAGATTACATTAAAGGATGGAGTTACACAGGCAGCTAAATGCGTTTGTTTTCAGACAAAACATTAGCCGCGAATATAACAGTTACTTTAATGTAAGTACTGCGTAAAGTTTCTTTAACGCATTTGATGTAAATAATTTATTTCGATTTGAAATCACGTAGAAAACCTCTAAGAGCACGTGATTTACTCACATAAATTAGTAGTGACTGGTTAAGCGAGCTACTTAATTTTGCACGCTTAAATTAAAAGTTACGTTTAATAAAACTTCCCTCAGAATTTGGGTTAGACACATATACTTAGCGAGATTCCATTCCTGCTACTTTTCCAATTAAACTTATCTACTTTTCAAACTAGCATTTTTTACTTTGTCGAATAGAATACGAGAGCTGTTGACTAAATCTAGAAAGAAATGGAATTAAATTCTTTATAATGTTTGTTTTTGACTACAAATTTAATCACTTTTTCACATAAATTTTTTTATGGGAAATTTGGGTGATAACTTAAAATTATTTAACAATAAGCAATTATTTAAAAATTAGCACATAAATTTGTAATAACCATATAACCCCATAAACTTTATTAAATTATTTATTTCGTATTTCGGGAAAATTGATAATTCAGCTATTATTAAATTAGTCAATTTACCGCATGTGAGAAATAATTTGTAAATTAGAATAAAGTTAACAAAAAAAATTATATTTAATTTAAAAAACGTAAAAACGTTGATAAACTGATAAACCAATTTACTAAAAACAGTATAGCTTTAAGTCGAATTAAAAATGTTTTTAAAGACGCTCATAAATCGCCTTTTATGAAATAGTGCACAGTGACTTCGTATTGTCTTAAATTCTAGCGCTTTACTACGTGGGAAGTCTGTATGAAGTTATAATTATCCAAACAATAGCAATAAGATTTATTTAACGCTGGTATGAAATTCTGCTAGATCTACTTCCCGAAACTTGTTCTATTTGTGATGCTACGTATTTAATGTTAGCAATTTTACGTGAGAGTCCCAACTCTAATCAGAACTTTGTTGACTCCTGTATTGCTTTACCTTAGTTGTGCTATAAAGACTAACATTTAACATAAAATTACAGTATTAGATTGAAATCTAGTGTAACGCTAGTCTAGCTACTACTAGAAACTACAAAAAAACGATAATCTTAAGGTACAGGTTTAATATCGATTCTTAATACGTTCTATTATGTATGAATGTTTGGTCTATCATCCACAAAAGTTTTATCGGGAGCTTTCTTTTTATACAGGATGATTCAAAATAATTTATTGAATAAAATATCTGAATAAAAGTTTCTACGGGAAGTTTCGCAGTAAATAATTAATAAAAGTCTTGTAACGCTTATCACGTTTCAGGAACATGATGCACCAGGTATCACGTAAGGGAGATGAGAACAAGTACGCTATCGCTAATAATATATTACAACCATATTATTAATAATGTATTAAAAGAAAACCATAAAATAGAACTAGAAAATACATAGCTGCTTGACCCTGCTATGCGACTGCAGCGCGTTTCAACGGCTGAAAAGTTAGAAATAGATTGTTCAATACAAGATGGAGCAACGATCTATTTTTTTTTTAATTTGTTGTCTATGAGAATAAGAAGTAGAAGTTTCAGCCACTTTTATGCCATTACACATAACACATACACATTACACATACACATTACACATAACAAAAAAAATTTTGATAAAAATTGTAAAACTTTGGAATTGTAGTAGGCCCTGCATTTACTAATAATAATACCCTGTACATGAACGTGGGCACTAGTCGGGAGTTAAAAACTAATTCCTAATGTAATGATAACATCGTCGCTAAGATCGACTTTTTAACAGAATGAATTAAGCCATCTTATCTGTAAATTCAGCTCGAAAAGGTATTCTATTTTTCTCAAAGTTTTTGGTTATGAAATGGTACAATTTTTTTCTACACTACCAAAAACAAACATAATAGTGTAAAGAGTATGGCGGTAGCTTAGAGATTGAGCGCTTGCCTCTACCGCTAAAGGTCTGTGGTTCGACTCCCCGCCTGCAGCAATAAAAATCTGTGCTGCAACCCGCCATTTAAATTCTTTAATCCGGTGTATGCAGCGATGAGGCTTTAATGCTAAAAACCTTCTCTGGTATTAGTCGTTCGGATTTCACGTTAAAATGTAGGTTCCCCGTACTCCACCTTAGCGCTAAGGGGAGCACGTGGCAGAGAAGAGTGCTAAAGCCCCGCATTGGGACGTAAAGGCTGGTTCAAATGATATGAAAATGTTAAAGAGCAAAATGAGTAAAAAAGTTTTTATTGAACGGCACCAGAAAATGTGTATTGTTCTGTATAAAAAACATCATCGACGCCATTGATCAGAAACAAATGAACATAAGAAACATCTGACAACACCATCGAATAGTTCATAAAGAGCTTGTGATTTTTTTAAAGTTTTTTTTCGTGTTCTCGTAATAAAAAAAGTTATTTAAAAAATACAGACCGTTGCCCTCCCCCACCCTAGCATATAAAACGACAGAATCTGGTCCCATTCTAACAAGATGGTGCTCTTCTCAAACTTTCTTCTTTTTTCCTGGTCTTATAGACCTTGGAGGGGTCGTTGGCCGCTTTGGAAATACCTGTCCAGTCTTTTATTTCTTCATCTTCGGATTCCTAGTTCTCGTAGATTTGTATTTGAATTGTCTAACCAACTGCTTCTTAGTCTTCTCCGTAAATTCTTCCTTCCGTTTTACTGTAAAGGGTACTCTTTGGTTGTTTATCTTCTTGCATGTTTTACACATGGCCTAGTGGTTTATAATTTGATCAAAAGTACTTACTGTTTTTTCATTTGTAGCAATTACGCACTTCTGGTTAGATCTTATTCGCTAAGTATGTGCTTCTTTAATAGGTTCACATATTTTTCGTAAGATTCCCTTTTCCCAAGTGTTGAGTCTTATCTTTTCGTCGATGTACCAGGTATCGCATACGGGATAAGCCTGCTATCGCTCATGATATATTAAAATTATATTACTGATTATTGCGATAATTAATTAAAGAAACCCATAAAATTGGAAATACTTGACCATAGCTGTATGAGTACAGTAGATTTAAACAGCTAAGAAGATAGGTGTAGATGTCGTTCCAATATATACAGAATTGCATATAAAATTACAGAATCTGGTTTTAACAACATGGCGCTCTTGCCAATTATAGATGCCGTATTCGTTCACATATCGAAAAGATAGGGCACATTGTAAGTGGCCAGCTAGGTTTCCAGATCTAATTTTATTAAATTCATTTTTGTAGGGCCATCTGAAAACTAGAGTTTACCAAAACTTCATATTTTCTCGAAACTGTCTACATCGACTTGCCCAGCTATTTATGGATAGGGCTTCAAACTTTTAACTTGAGTTTATTGAACATCTGGTATTGATTTATTTTTTAATTTATCGTGCGTAATTTTTGACATTTTAATCAAACTTAATGAAACCAAATGTGCCTGTTTTCACTGAATAAGTTATTGTTTACATATTTTTTGACAAAATTAATTTTAACGTCAGACAACCATTATTTTATACCATCTAGTTACGCTGTACATAAAATTCTCAAGTGTTCAAATATTTAAATGTGTCCATACAAACTTAACTTATTGTTGAGACATTGAAAAACATCACCAATCAAATATTACCAACCTACACATACAACACCCACTTAATGTTCTGTTCTGTTCATTTTGATTCTGATAATCCCTTCTTTGACAAGAATTCCGAGATAGTAGTTCGATAACTACCATTAATTATTACTTTGTGCGTCTTGTATTGGAAAAACAAAAAGTAGCCAAGCATCTTAATTGCCATACATGTTTTATTGCTGTTGCTTCCATTTCTTGAACCCCAAAATGGTTGTGCTGTCCTTTAGGGAAACGATAATCGGTCATCTGACATCAAAAGCTCAATAAAAACAATTTACTTAACATTGTCGTTTTTGCCAAATCCAAAACGATCGACGTCTATCCCTTTGGCTTTCGAGATCTTGATATTTGAAGTAGTTATGTAAGGATCTGAATGCGGAAAAGTTTACCTCACATAGGCATGATTACATTCTATATATCACAATTTTTCATTTGAAAAAATACATGGAAATTTAACAGCTCACTTAATAGAGCGTTTAATTTGGTTACATTCTTAAATTATTATTACTGATGATGTTGATAGTGCAGTTGTTAGAAAAGGCTTATTGGCTCGTTTTACTGTTTTGGTATGGCTATTTTGTAGCTTTCCGAAGAAACAAATAAATTCATTTGGAAATATTGGATGAAAAACAAATGGTTGTTTATGTACTGAAGTTCTATTTCCGATCAAATCCACCACAATTTCTGCTTTTGTATCCGTAAAGCAGTAGCCCATCGTTATTACTAAATATAAATTTGAAGTATTGCTTTCATCCTCAAATGGTTCTCTAGTTAGATTTGTTTTTGTACCTTATTATTCAATTTGCAAAGAAAATACTACAAAGCTTTTTATCTCGACAAACTTTTATTTAATCGACTTGAAAGCATTTTTCTTCCATTTCTTTTGACGTTCCGCCATATACAATAGAACAAGAAGCCAAAAATTGTAACAATAGCAGTATCTAAAAAAATAATATTATAAATTTATAAGGTTCTGTTAGGCGGCGCCGTTGGTCCATTGGTTCAGTGATTCAAGGAGTTTGATATACGACGTGGTTGATGAAATGTATTGAACAACTGCATTGCATATGAAACAGATTTCGCTAAAATTTAAAGCGAACTGGTCTTCTGTCGACGGTGGTTAGCAGCAGAAACAAGTTGATGGTGCATAAATACAATAAAAAAGTTGTTTGTCAGTATGATTCTTAATATATGTTTAGCAAAAATACCACAAGTGTACAAAAATGGTTATTTTTTTCATTTTGAAGAAATAACACACTGATCCGCACTTATAAATATGCCTCAACAATTTGCCTTGTATTGGAAATGTCTTGGATTCGATTCTGGTGTCTCACGATAAATAAATCAGCTTTCTTAAAATTTACTTTTACTTTCCTTCAAACCCCGAAGCCTTTATACCTATATTATCACATTTAATTTTGGGTCATAAAAAGCGTTTAATATTGCAAATGAGAAATGATTGAAAGTGAACAAAACTATTCAAACCTAGTTATGTTAGGTGTGGATCTCCACAAAATTGGAATAAAAAATTGTATTTTTTTGAAAACAAACGTCATTTACTATATACCTAAAAATATATCACCTCTACCTCTTTTTGAAAATTCATAGGTATCTAAAATATGCTACTTCCCAGACCGTCTTTATTTTCGACGGGCGTGTGAATGTGATAGGTAATTTAGCCTCATGTACTCAGATTTTGAGATTTCTGAGAAGTGTTCGTAACCCAAAATACGTATAATTCGCGGCTCCGGATGACCACTCAACTATAAAACAGACTATGGCTCGAAATGAGTGGGGTTCTTAGGACCTTATTACCTTTTCCTCAAGGATTTTCTCGACCTTTCCAGAAACATTCGTGTGGTAGCAAGTCTCAACTTGTCTGAGGTTTAGGTTTATTTTAGCAAGGAGAAATATTTTCCAAATTGATATGCACTTCTCGTTGACTGGTGTAGGTCTGAAATTTATTTTGAGCTTTTTGTAGAGAGGTGGAAATGAATGTCGAGCAAGAACGGAAGTAGCAAAAGAGCGGTCTACAGTAAAACAGTAGAAGGGTGTTAGGTCGCGGAGTTTGTGTTGTTTTGTATGCAGCTTAGGCCGTAAACGAATCAAAGTATTTAAGGGGTTGGGAGGTCGAGCTCGTAGCTTAGGTCAGGAAAGTCGGCGCGTGCATCTGTGTCGAGAATCAGATGCCTACGCCAACGAAATGCTTCACATACGAGGGAAAAGGAGAGTAAAGGAACTTTGGATCAATACAGCACCTTGAATAATTATAAAAGGCAACCTGGTCTGCTTGACGGCAGCACTGTTCCACCGTCCGCCGAGTGTCTCCGCTGTCTACTCTACTACCCCCATTGTATATTTATACAATGACAACCTTTATTCTTGGTCCTCCCTATCGCTAGCTGCTTCACAACCCCCACGCTTAATCCCGAGCATACCGAATTTCACTTCCTATTCCCAATTTGTCGCTAGTCCGTTGATCTCGGTGAGTTTCCGGTGAGTAAAGAGATAGATACAGGACACGTCTCCTTAACACCTCGTTCTCCAATTATCCTAACAGGACTTTGCGCGGCCCGCGCGGTTCTTTCATTATTAATGAAATATTCACCACAATAAGCAAAAAGCTGCTTATAAAAAATGCAGAAAGAGAAGCTCGTATTTATAGCGATCGTTTCCGAGAAATTGTCTGAATTGGGTCACTCTGGCCTACCTTGGCTACGTGGTTATTGATTGAAATACTCAATGTACTTGCTTTATGGTCGAATTAAGCATAAGAACCCCCCTGAGTGCTTCACGGCTCGCTGCACGGATGCATCGTATCGTTCTTTAATAGACTTTCTTCCGCAAACACAAAAAAGCTCGCCGCGCTTATGTTGTATACATTCCGACGACAATGCTCCCGCAAAGTTTCAAACTTGAGAGTTTGCACATAAACTCCAATGCACTTTGTAAGTCTCGCAATAATGTATGAGAAGTGATTTCTTGATTTATACCAATTACCACGTACTCTACTACGTTAACTTTATCAATTAGTACCACGTTGCTAAATAAAGATTTAGTTCCTACAATGGCTCGTAAATCTACTAGCACGGTTTTTCATGAATGTGGAAATGCGCGCTTTCCGCTTTTATGCACTCGCTTTGACCTTTGAAATAATTTCAAATTCAAGAGACGGGAACTAACCAGCATTAGATTCCCCACAAGAGTTGCATTATGCAATATAATCATTTCGATATATTATAACCCTACTTCGACACATTTATTTCTATTGTACTGGAGTGCCACTTTAACGGCACTATATTTTGCATGAGAATTTGATTCAAGCTCTTATTACCATTCAAAATGCTCCTCTGTCAAATTTTAAGTAAACCTCTCTAACTCCCGACTTTAGACGCTTTGAGTAGACACGATTCTAATGTTTCATGCGTAATAAATGAATGCTCTTTCTTACCATGAAACCTTACTTTCCCTGTGTCACTCGCTTGAATATTAATTGATGTCCAATAAAAATTCCAACGGCAAGAACTAAAAATTCGGTCGTTCTGCATGCAAAACTAATTACTAGAATAATTACTAAAATAGCGCGAAATATGTAGTGTTGGCATTTTAGAGGCAACACCGCTACGTTCGTAATATCGATCGGTTTTTTTCGATAAAAATAAACATTTGGACAAATGATTATAACACATGCATTACAATAATTGTTCAATTAAAATTATCCGCGATGATGCCTTGGTTTGTTTGAGTAATTAAAGGTGCAGCCAAACTAATTAACAACAAAACAAAAAAGTTTGCTGAAACTAAAAACATAATTACGACAATGTGGCTAAAAGCAAATTTAATTTTGGAACTTAAAAGATTATTCTTTAATTTTTACGCCGGAATTACTGAGGGAAATATTTAGCTTATATATTTGATGTTGTGCTTGATGCATTCCCCCAGCGTTTAAGGGATCAAGCCTTAATTATTATAATTCGTTTTAGAGATATGAGGGTTTAAAATTTTGCTGTTAAATTCTAATAACTTTTCCTAAACTTCCCGACCAGAGTTGACGTCAGTTAAATTTAACATTTACCATTTTTTGTTGTGCTTACCAAGGTCTGTCTGACATCAAATAGATTAAGTGTCTGTTAATTACGAGGTTAATTAGTTTTTAAAATATAACACTTTACATTTTTTAATGCTAAAATTTTCATATTTTTTTTACTTTGAATTTTCGCTGCACCTCCAAAAAGTTCCTGTTTCTCAATCCATTTAATTAGAACAATTTTAATTACGTTTTGTAATTTTTTAGTACAATTTATAATCAAATACATTTGGTTGGTAAAAAACTAATTAAATGTCACATTTTCATTATTCATCTGTAACAATCAACTCACGTACTCGTTGTGAACAACATTAATGAGCATGTAATAATTTGTATGGATAACTGCTAAATTTGAATAGTACTGTGAAGATGTCCATAATTTTGCAATCTAATCATATTAACTTAATCCCTAGAGTAGGCGGTTATGATTCTCTGTAAAAATTGTAGTTAAAAAAGAAAACTGTCCTAATAAAACAACAATAAAAATAAAAGTATTTTTGAAGTTTGGAAATATTCAAATAAACATATTTTAAAACTTTTTACTATAATCTCAAGCCCTTAAAGCTGCAGCTTTTACACTGGAATACTTTATCATCATTTGAACACAACTGTTTTTGTTTCACTTAGTTCTCGTATATAATTCTGTTACGTCTCTTTTTTCGGTTTGGATAATTTAAACACGAATTTACATGTGAAACAGTAAATTCGTCTTTATGAAACAATACATAAATATCGGAGTAATAACTTTCATGTCACTGTAACTAAAAAACTTTATTTAAACTGTATTTTATTTTACGCTTTACATACTTCTTTATCAGGCGGTCATAGTTTTATTATATATTTCCTGGTTGTTTTTCTAATTTAATTTATTTTATTTTTTGTTTTAAAGTATTTTATTGCAGTTGAAATTTTTATCTTAGTTTTAATTGTGTATGAAACGGAAGTAAAGTAAAAGTTACTGGCGGCTGGTGAACATTTACTACAGGTGGAAGACACAATTAAAAAAATACATTTTAGTTAATAGTTCTAAAAATGGAGTTCATAAACTTTTCTTTATAATTCAAAAAATGGCCAGTCACTAATGTCAAAATAGTCAGTTTCTTGAACAATGTTTTTTTACCTTTTCACTTAAATATTTAAATCTTGAACATCAGTCGCTAATAAACAGGATAAAACTGAGACACTTCATTATTGCAAAAATTAAAAAATAATTCATTTCTCACTTCGCACTCGCAAATCCATTCAACGGATTTATACATATTGATGTTACACTTATTATACAGCCTGAGTCAAAAAATACACGTTTAAATATATTGCTGCTATTTGAGAGATAAGTAAAAAAGTTGCTAATAAAAGTTATGCGAGGTGTGTAGTATGTGTTGCCTAACTACCCCCGTGCCAAGGTGTGACGTATATGTTATACACGTAGACGAAAGGTAGTATCAGTTATTAGGTAGCATCTATCGTATAGCTAGAAGAAACGTGCTTATCGGTGGACATGTGTAGGTGCAAATTGATTCCCATATGAGTGTCATACTTTTAGGCAACCGGTGGCGGCTGGTACAGAGAGGCCAACGGGGCACTGACCTCCCAGCTATTTGTTATGAAACTAATGTTTTTGGAACATCAAGTAGCCTGGACGTGTCAAAATATAAATTTTTACTAATACAATAACTGGCTGCCAGATCATGGCTGATTCACATCTCGTTTGAAACGGCCAATGAGGGCACTAAATACAATTGTCTTATATTATCGCCAGTTTCGCCCGCTGACCGCTATCACCTTATCGCAGCAGTTTAGCATACTAAAGACATATTAAACACCACCGTATGTACAAATCACATTTAATAAAAATTGAAAAAGTTCCGAATACGCACAAATATAATTTCGAAGCGAAAATAATTCAGACTGCGCTCGCATGTAGACGTGTTTCACTCAATAAGTTCTCGTTGCATTGTACCTATAAGTGTCTTATTGTTTTAAATTAATTGCTGGAAGATTTGGTAAACAGTATGGTTAAGTAAATTTAAATAATTTTATCTGTGATAGCGTTTAAAACTCAAGAACCGCCACTGACCCTAAAGAGAATAAGAACTTTTACTAGAAATCAGGAAAGTAGACTGTGGGCTTTATCGATGTGATCAATTAAAAAAAAACTTTTAACTACTACTCCAAATTTTAATGAACCAGTAATAAAAATGCTGTTCATCGAAAAGAAAGGCGCATTGATTTTATTTTTAAACAAATTAATTAAGGTAAGTGTGTTAAAAACTCAAAAAAAAGTGTTAAGACTATGCAAAAAGTTATTACCTATCACTTTACTGTTCAAATTTAAAATTGTAGGTACTCCTAACGATATGTAAAATTATGCATTTTTTTTAAGGATACCTCAAAATCTCATGTGCTATTAAAACACGTTCAAATACGCCACACCTATTTTTGAAATAATTGCCTAAGGCCCATTTTTCACATACTCTCATAAATTGCCCTCCCACCATGCTAGAACATGAACCGCCACTGGGTATAACACGTATATCGGCGAGTATGTCTATAACGGAAAAAAAGTCATGAAAGATCGCATATCTTTTATAATTTTCCAAACGAATACAGCACCTTATCTGTACTTTGTATAGCGGCGAGTAAGGCAACAAATTGCACTTATGTAGTATAACTTAAACAATATTATACGTTTTACAGAAGTTAGAAAAGTGAAGTATATTATATGTAATATGGTCCACTTTGCCTTCTTCACGAGTCCGCCACTGGTAAAACTTGGCGATTATAACTTACAAAAAAAATATTAACCAACATTAGATCAATTTCGAATTGTATACCTATTTAATTTGCAAAATATATAAATTAGTAGTTTCTTAAATATACAAAACATTTTTGTACTTAATGCTTTTACTAAAAAGGTTTTAATTAATGGTGTAAAACTCGGTCTTTGTTGGGATTCTTTCAGAGATACGAGGATTTAAATGTGCTGTTGGTTAAATTGTTTTCTAAACAAAGCGGTTTTCTGTTTCAGAAACAATATCCACTTTAAATAAAAACAAGGGAAAAAGCTTGCATTCTTCTATTCTTCATTCGACAGTTTGTTTCGTTAAATTTTGTATACTCTGCTACAAGTATAATAATAATCATTAATTTCAAAAATAACTGTTTTGAATGTTTTAATTTTCTCGCGAAATTATTAAATAATAATATTATTATGAATATATATCTTTTCTAGTTTTGTTGTAATGTTTAAAGATTTTATAATTTAAAAAAGTATTTTCTCAATTTTTTCACTCTTAAATTCTGCGTGTTTTTGTTACTTGACAATTAGCGAGACCACGTTAATGAACAATTAATTAAAAACACGTTTTATTTCATTTCTAGAACCTGTTCAACGTTTAACGTTTCTTGAAGCGGCAACTGTAAATTAAACCAGTTAAAATAAAGAACTAAATAAGTTCCCGAGCTTATATATACTGTACAATTAAGAAATTGCTGCTTAAAACTGAAACTGAGTATCTTTGTTACTTATTTTTTATACGTTCTTCATAGAAAAAATTGATTTTATAATAATTTGAACAAACTGTCATAATGTAAAACTATCTGAGGAATTACAAACCATCAAAATTAAAAATTTTAAATTTAAGTTTAATTTCTCTGTGGCGTGCTTTGTTAATTTTTGAAATTTGGTATTTAATGGAAAAAAATATTTTTTGTCTTTATTTGGCTTTCTAGCTGCACTTGTTTGTTCCGAGTCTAAGCGAGTACGTCAGCCTGTCTTGGCTCTAGTTCGTCTGACTGTACTTGTATTCTCATAGACATGTGTCTAAGCTAGGACGATGAGTCACTGGTTTTTTCTCAAGCATGAACGAGAAGTCAAGTTTGGTGCTACCATAAAAAAGTATCAAATCTGGTACGAATTTTTCTAGCAATAACTCAGTGCGACTTTTATCATGCGGTAAGTTCAAAAACGTAAAGTGTCAGTTTTTCTAACCCTATAAAACTGAAGGTAGTAAAATACAAAATGGTGCTTTCAATATTCGTTCACTTTCTTTTGCAGATGCAGAGGTTAATAAAAGAAAACTTCGTGCAACGCGAAAATTGAAAGAAATATATAAATTATCGATTTATGCTTTGATCAAATTATCTTATTTCCTCTATGTGCGTTTCTTGGTCGGAAATCTCAGCTACCTTGATGGAAATTGCTACTGAAATAAATTCCAGTATCTCGTTTGACATTTATTTGCTCATAATTCTTAAGAATCAAGTTTCAATCTTTTCAGAATCTTAAATTGCAAACAAGAGCATTTTATTTAACGGATTTTGGAGTATGCCGTTTTCATTTTTATAGTTAGGAAACTGCACTTTTAATGTCGTAAACTACACTAGAGTGTTCATAAAACATTGACCTATAAAAGTGTTTATGAAACTATAAGATATAGAAAGCTATGTAAGAATTTTTTATCAGATAATGAAGCATGTTTAATTGCCATTTAGATTTTTTGTGCAGATTATTGCTGCTTAGGAATGTTCACTGGAGCATTATTTCATTTTTGGTTGTTTTTTTTAATTTAGGGCTCTAAAATTTAAACTTCATACGCATGAAGTTGGATACTGTTAACCGATTACCTACTGAATATTTAAAGTGCACACTACCGTTTCTAAATCTAAAAACGTGAACCAAACAAGACAGTCTTAAAATCGTTTGAAGCGTTTGTACACGTTTGAGTGCTTCTATCTCTGCTTGTATGCATTTTATTTCAAACTTTAACTCGTATGAATTTTATACATGAAAAGTGAGTGAGATCTGAACGATATAATAAATGTCTCGAATTTTACAGCAGAAAGCGCGAATCGAATATACATAGAAAACACGATGTATTTTTTATTTTTATTTATTTCCTGCATAAATAAACTTGAAAAAACGCATTTACCGATTATTTCTTTGAATGGAGGAATATGCCAGTGCTATTTTTCTAACTCAACAAGAAACGCGAATCATCCTGCTTTCTTTGTAACAACGCTAAAACTAAACTTGACCTTTTCTACACGCAACTTTCAACCAAAAATTTATTGTGAATAAACTGAAGTGAAATTAAATTTCTATTCACATTAGTTGTTGATGATGTGCAACCTCTATCCAACCGCTGCATTAAGTGCACCGCATCACCGAGCTCGTATAATTAATCATTCATCTTCCGCTATTGTTTTTTTTTATTGTTGATCATTCACAATTGTTAGATAACAAAAACTAAGTCATCTAATTAAAACTTGTGTTTGTTACAATTACTGAAAATCTGGAAACGCGTTCGGAATGTAACTGAAATGTATCTTCCATTTCCTTTTGAAAAATACAAAAAGTTGTCTGAAATAATCAACATATGTAGCCGTTTCCCTCTTGTAATAACACCAAACAAGATAAGACGTAAACAAGGGAAACTTCTTAAATTCAACACGAGCTCTAAGGATTATAAATATTTTAACAGTTGCTAACTTTTTCAGTTGCATGCTCAACCGTGACTGTAACGAAATGCCAGGCCGCCCTTCGTACCCTACAAGCTTTCCCATTCTTCAAGCCTACATGTTTATGTCGAGAGCCTCACGTAGATCCAGAATGCAACTCCTTCAGAGACTTTCTCTTCGATCACCCTTGTGTATTTGTTCTCAAAAAAGGTAAGAGGTTTTGAAGTTATTACTGAGAAATAAAAAAAAATACTTAAATAACCTATTACGCATTTTCTTTCTTCAGGCAGTTTTCAGTTGCAACTTTTTTGTAATTTGTAACCCCTTCATGACCTCCTATAACCTCGAACTAGTCCAGTTTTCCATCCCATCCTTAACGGAGCAATAAAGTTGAAGTTATTCTCCCTTGCACGGCGTTGAAATAGGAAACAAGATATCAGTGGCGCGTTTTTCTCTTTGGATGAGTGCAACTTTATATCGGTTCGATATGACGTCACTTACCCAGTTAAATTGGATTTGTCTTTTAATTCGTTAATTTGCGTTGTCATATAATAACGGATGGATTTTTGGAAATTGTAAATTACAACGTAATTCTTTAGGGCAATCGTTTTATACTCGTAAGATCCAATAAATGCGCCTTCAAAGGTTCGATATCAATTTGGCTTTAATTTATGATGCCGTTCTATCGATTACTAATAAATCTGCGTGCTTTTGAAAAAGTGCCGAGCTTTATTAATTCGTCAACTAATAAAAGCTGATAATATCCGGAATTTTAATTTGAAATCTTTCATTGCAGCAGTGCAATGGTGAAATGGCGATGTGCCTGAAATAACAGATTAGACGCGGTCAAAATAGTCCCATTTCCCATTCCACCCTCACGACGGGTTTTCCGCAGGTAATTCTCGTCTCCGGCCAGGATGCATTGTTTTGTATACCCACGAAATCTTATGCAAATTAACTCGTAGATCGAGGATTATATATTTTTATTTAATCTCTGGGTCGCGGTAAAAAAATTGTTTGCAGGTCACTGATTATGGTCCAGCCAATAAAACCAAAAGTGCAAGTTACGGAATTGCCATTCGTTAAAGTTTGCATTTAATTTGTGCTTCCCTTCGGGAATCTACGGCTATAAATATTGGCTAGTCACATTGAAATAGGCAATTGGCCGTCTTGCTGAAACGTATGTTTTCGTTGTTTTCCACTTCCGTTCGTGATCCAAGCCACAGTCCGAACTTTTAATACTTTCTTTTTATTTCAACTTGTTTGATAGGTTTGCCGTTTCTTACAATTGGCTGTTTGATTTAATTCTATATTAAGAGCCTGAATGAGACGAGACGATGTTTTTCGCAAAACTGGCGATGACTTCTTAATTAACTCTTTATTTTACTTTACCGCTTTATTAAGTTGTAATATGCACCTGGCACCCCCAGCAAAATGTTCGTTAAATACCAGTTTTTTTTTAATGGGAAAAAGCGAATATAATTTTGATTCAGCGGTTTCTATTTGTAGAAAAAGATCCATATCCAGTGGATGCACTTCCTACGTGCAATCACGCGTTATCCGTTTGCCAGCAAGAGCGCAAATGCATAAAACTGTTCGAGGATTTCAAATTGAATTGCAAGGTGCGAGATAACAAATGTCGTATGGAGGATAGGTAAGTAAAAGCACGCGTCAGGTAACACCACTTGCAAAACGATCATCTGACGTGTGTCTTCCAGGAATCTCTGTCACGAGTCCTGGACAAACTTGCGCCGATCTCCGATGTTTGGATGTATCTGTCCCAACAACAACATGAAACGAAGATGTGATCGCATTTTCAGCTTGGTAAACCACAACCCGTGTGTGGGTAAGTTTATGCTCTTGCTGTCTCCCTAACCACCTTCCTATTCTCCCTTCCTTCTAGCCAATCTCCCTCCGCAAACAAGCGTGCCATTTATGTGTCATTCAATCGACACTGTATGCCGCAAAGACTGTCGACTTCCAAAAATCCATTCAACGTCGTGTAGCCACTGAAAAGGTGTCTCCGAAATCCAGGAGAGTTTGATTATTGATGTGCAGCACCGTAGTATTTGCGGCAGTCTTAACTGGAGCTGACGACAGCCAAAGTGCATGTTTATTTTGCAGCCGACCACTTACGTATACGGTTGCTTTCATTTGCATATAGCTGTATCGACTTCTACAAATTGTGTTGCATGCTTAGATGTCTCGAAACTGCACTGGCCGTCACGTTCCTCCTTATTTATCCTTTTACGTCAAGTACCACCAATTTTCCCAACTGGCCCAGCACCTGCACTTATGCATGTACGTGTTCTCGTGTTGTCGCCGCGCTCTCCACGTCCATAATATACTCTTCTCGTTTCGTTTATATTTCAGACTACTTTCCGCTATTTCCTGGCCCAAATTATGAACAACCCTCTCGTCCTGATGGCCCCGACTTTCGGCCGCCCACTGTCACTTTCCCGTCCTTTTTATTCCCTCCTTCATCGGCACCCCCATCGCACGGCACTGCTCACGCCTCCGGCACAAATCGCACGCACCGCACAGACACAGGCACTGGCACTGGCACTGATTTCCACGCGCCCGTAGAAGAGACGCTCATCACCTCCTTACAGTTTCCAGAGTTCGTCGGTCCGGGTGAGAGCGACTTTCTTTACTGTTTTGTGTTCTTTCTGTTCCGTTATTTCTTTTATCGCATTCTTAGTGTAGCCCTGTCTGATTGGGAGTACTGGACTTCTTTTCAGTTAAGGTGATTTCAGCCCCGGACAATGCGTCTGCCTCGTTTGACTACGGGATAGCCAATTCCGTAGTCGAAAACCCGCTAGTAGACGCGGCCAACGGGCTGGAGGCACATTCTAACACCGATCACATTAGCGTGAGCGTATTAAACAGCAAGGGCAAACAGAGCGCTTTCTCTAACATCTCTTTCGATGAGGACATGGACACCAAGCTCGTCTCCCAGAACGGTCACCGAAAGCATTCAAGTAGGTATACGAGCGCCTGACCTCTCGGCGTCTCTGCAATGCATCTTTATCTCTCCTCTATTCATGGTATTCATTTGTCGCATGCAGAGACGTCCGGAGATTAAACCGTTTATGTGCGCTCTTCCTTCAGAGGCGTCCAGAAATGGTCGAGGCGCTAACCGTTTAAGTCAAATCGAGTGGCCGATCCGCTCAAAGTGCATGCAATGATTAATTCGATGATAGCTATAGCATAAGATTTAAAATACCAATAGAAGTTATGTGCACATGACTGATGCACTTGGTATTCCATCCCGGCACGTAGAACCATATGCATGGACTTCCGTTTGGGGATCGCACGTTTTTTATTCTTTGATATCAGATGCTCCATGCGCAGTGGTAACCCTTTTTAACGCACCGATCCCCTTTATCAATTTCCCCTTTTCGACTCGACAGTTTCGTCGGCTGTAAATATTCAACACACTGCAGATTAATAATAGATAACTATTGATTGAAGTTGGAATGTAGGGACGACTCCCCCGTGAATTTTAAAATACGGAATCTAAAATTATACTGAAAAATTATTCTTTGCGATTATTCAAATGCGAAATGCAGGTCCTGGGAGGCATGCTATGTATTTATATATTAGGTGTTAGGAATAAAATAGGCAAACAAAATGTAAAGTCAACAGAGTCTGAGTGTCTGGCAAACGCAAATAATCGCGATGAACACGACTGAAAGGTCCGCTTTCAGGTTCTACGGATCACGGCCGTTCGGAAACGAACGAAATAGCAAAGACGATATTTCAAAGCACTTGCCATTTAGCAATGGAAAGCTGCAATAACAACTATAACTGTAGAATGGCAATGGCACCTATACTTCATCATTGTGATCTCTCCAGATGTAACCGAAATTCCTGTATGGAAGCTTTACAAGGTTTTTACAGGAGATCCTCTTTTCCCTGGAACTTAGAGATTGCATTCTGTTTGTGCAAGTGAGTGTCTTAGACAGTTTCCTCTTGCGTTTTTTGTAATAGTTTAATTTATTTCAGAAAAACCGACAATAAAAACGATGCTTGTATGGTTTCCCAACAAAGGCTGCACCCTGTCTGCGCGCAAAGAATTGAAGGATCTCCTCAACCTACTTGTCTTTCTTTAGCAGAAGTATGTCGAGAGGATAAAGAATGCAGGTTTGTAATAACTCACGAAATAAATAAAACACTCTGTTAAATCCGTATATTTATAGATCTAGACTCGAGTACTACGAGCAATCGTGCGCGGTAGATAGTGTCACCAAAAAATGTGCAGGTCCCCCGTCGGAATGTAGAATGGCCATGTTAGGTATATTGGGGACGGAACTACGAACAACTTGTGCTTGCAAGGGAACGGATATGACCCAGTTATATGAGTGTTTGGGTTGGCAAAGGCTTCTCTGGGTTAATCCATGTGTAGGTAAGTTAACAAATTCTTTTCGTATTCGTATTAGCTAATCGTTCACGTTAATATTAACATGTTTGAGTAGTTCCCGGAAAGCAGTTTTTATTGCTGGAATTTCTA
The DNA here is from genome assembly GCA_958336395.1 of Ctenicera cuprea. NCBI lineage: Eukaryota > Metazoa > Arthropoda > Insecta > Coleoptera > Elateridae > Ctenicera > Ctenicera cuprea. Next base: position 10,909,828 of record OY284496.1, on the reverse strand, counting down.
CTGCATCTGATGGTTCATGAGCATTTTCACAAGTTTTTAAAAATGTCTGTAATCGGAAAAGTTGTCTTCTTATCGTTTCTAGTAAATATTGCTATTATAAAACGTACAGAAGAGTTGTGAGAAAAATGCTTTTCTTTAACTTACAAGTTGACAAAATTCTGCGCATGGCATATTTCAAACGACACTCGTTCGTTTCAAAGACAGAGTAACAGCAATATAATCGCAGATAACCTTCTGTTGAATATTGCAACTATATTTAATTACAATAAAGTTGAACATATCCACATGGCTACATGAATGTACGTGTTAGTATGCTATAATGACGTTCTCCATGTTTAGAACATGTAAGAAAATAAAAAATAGAACAGTTGCAAACAAGTTGTGTATTCTTAGGTTTATATGTGTAAGAAGTTTGTGGGAGTTTTAATATCAAACAGAAACCTCTCAAGGAGCTCAGCTACAATCTTAGAACATCGTGAATTTCTTTTCAACATCAAACAAAGCGAATTTTGAAGACGAACATATTCTGCACTTCTACTTATCCTAAAATGGCAATACTTAATACTTTATCCTCTATATCATAAATACATTCAACAATATTTCACACATACATTTCGGAAGTGGGAAGTACTTTCAACACTGTTACTTATTAAATTTTCTAAACAGAGATTTTGGAGATAAAGAAAAAGGTACATGCAGGAAGGTTGGCGTAAAACTAATGTCGCTCTATCCGGAAATCGAACCCAGCACGTTTGATAGACTAGTGTCTACGCCAGCGGACTTAATCACTGCTCCACCGCTAGCCCCAAAAAAATATTAAACACACTAATAATAAAAACTCACGAAAGTTGAAGAAATGAAAATGTTCTAAAAACAAAAATTTTATTAAAAAAGCGAAATGTGTACTACAGCTGCCTAAAAAATGTGACACAGGCTGAATTGTATTGATTAAACATTTTTTCAATATTTAAAACAACTTTCAATTTCGGATCTCTATTCTAATAAAAATCTTATCAGATAAATGTTTTTCTTACTTACAAAATATAAAAATAAATTTTGATTAATGATTGCATATGAGAAGTATTAAAACCAACAAAGAACTCTAAATTTGAGGTTGCAGGTAACGCCTAAATATTGTGTCGAATAACTTTTCCTGAAAAAATAAGTTTCTAAAACAAAAGCAAAAGAAAAGATTTATTTTGTGTGATTCCAACATTTCATGTTAATTTACTAATATTTTGAACTGTATAAAGAATGTTTATCGGATAAAAATGTATCTTCCATGTTTTTCCAAAAATTGATAATGTCTACTTCTAATATTTATAACTACAAAATCACTGCTTTTAAGTAGATGATTTCAACTATTTTCTATTTAATGCTAAAGTCATGAAATCTTTAATATTGCACATTTTATAGAAAGCCCCTAGAAATGGTTCGGCGAGACACGAGGTGAACCCAGGCTATAAAAAAAGAACCTTCCAGACTTAGGATTCGAATGCTATAACCCACAAATGCATAATTTATTGTACTCCCAGGAGAGTCTCTATGCCACAGTTTTACGATTATCATTTTTTCATTGTCGCTTCAAAAGGTCGATTCATACACACATGTATTTGGAAAAAAATCAGGCTTTGAAAAGGCAATGACGCTATAACTCGACGCCCTACACAAAAAAGATTTTTTATAGGGTCAGGTATATATTCATAGCGCCTTTATAAGAATTCAAAAATCCCAAATTAGTTAGAAATAATATGGAGATATAATTTTTTTGCGCAATTTTGTATTTGAACATAAATTGATATTCTGCGCAGTATGCTTACCTCTGACGTTAACATAATTTTGCTTTTAAAGGCCCTTTGGTGTTAGGGGAATAACAGATGTATTGCGGGAAAATCAAAACATTTTCATCAAACTTAAGCATTGGTAAAATTTCTCACAAAGACATCAAAGCTATCTAAAATCAAAACACACCGTATTATTTATACAATGTGTTTTTAATTTAAATTCAGAAAACATTTTTCTCTGTAAATTGATCATTATTAACACCATTTTGCCTTACAGTTGAATCTCAAAAGGACTTTCACCGTAAGAAAGCAGCAGAAAGAGCTTTATTAAAAAGTACAGCTTTGCCAACTACTACTACTACCACCACGACTACTAGACAAACTCCTGCTAATAGTGCAATGGAATTTCCTATGGAACAAATAACAATAATAAGTTTTACTCAAGCTTCGGTACAAACGAGGGACAGCACAGTGGCTGAATATATTGCACCACCATTTATTCCCACTACAACCACCACAACGACTACAACTACCACTGTAGGCACTACAACGATTCCTCCACGTAAGAAAACTATTTATTTTACAGAAGACCTCTGTTTTCTGCTTATGAGAAGTTCACCATGGAAACGCATTTGGGAATTACATGGTAATGGCCAAGCAGCCAACAAGAACATTACTTTGAGTACCTACACATTTCAAATGTGTTTCCACAGTGACTACTTCAACATTATATAACGTGAGACCTACAGTGTAATGCACACCTTTATGTGTTTAGTGTACCGTCTTTGTACTTAAAAAAATAGTTCTTTCTTTTAGGATATTGTGTTTTTCAAAGACACGAGTTTCCAGATCAGTATATTAAAGAAGGGACATTTAAACGAGTATGTATAAATAAGTATATTCATCATATGGATATTAATTTTAATTAATTGCTGTTCAAGATATACCATGAAGATGAATCTGACTGTTCAGAAATCTGCAAATGTGGTAAACCAGAAGAATTAGTTTGTAAAACAATGTGCGTGGATAGAATGCCATGTAAATCAGAATTTGCATTTTACAATCATGCAGCTCCTGCTTTTCAAGCATATCGTGGCCGATGTTTATGTTACTCTGGACGTTTCATATGTATGAAACCCGCTCCTAGTGATTACACCCTCCCTCAAGGAATATTTCTATTTCTTGGATATAGTGAAGTAGATGAGCAACAACTAAAAAATCATACAGAAATTGTGGTGCAAGATGTTGTACATGCTTTGCAGGAGTTTATAGCCAGAGAAGCTGTAAATGGAGTAAGCCAGTTTAGTTTTGGTTCATGCTGTAACAGTACCAATAAATGAATTTTTTTAGACCTTATGTTCTCTTCAACTATTTAATGTAACGTCAGAAAATGTTATAATTGCTGGAAAATTATCTTCTGATGAAGTTGATTATAATATGTTATCACCCAAAGAAAGTCTGGCTAAAGAGAAGGTAAGCAAGTGTTCCAAGTCATTGCCAAAACTAAACGATTTTTTTATGGTAAGCAAGCTTATAGTTTAACACGTCTCAAACATTTCTTTCTCGTTATTTTCTCAAGTGCTCATCTTCCTGGTGATAATACTAAAAATATAAACAATATATAAACTTCAGAAACGTTTATTTTCATAAAGTTTAGATATGATATATTGGTCTGAGACATTAAAACTGTAGTTTTTATAATTACGCATATACAGGGTGAGTTATTAGTACGAGATTGTTTTCTAACGTTTTTATTACAGCAGTTAAAAACAAATTGTTCAAGTTGAGTTACTGTGCATAACCTAAAATTATTACCAATTATACTGGGTGTTTAGTTATTCCTGTACAGCACATTAAAAATCTGTTTCAATATGATATAAGGTTTTGCTTACCGGATATTTTATATCTTAGTTTTTCGTGTTTTTTTTTATTTATTTTTTACGAATTGCTGTTGAAAATAGGTCTGCTATGAAAAAAAATCTATTCTATAACATTTAAAAGCGCTATTCTCCCTACTTATAAACTATTGAGAATATCAAAATTTTGTAATGAGAGTTGTTTGTTACCTAATAATCTAGTTTATGCTGTAATCCAAAATATGCTGGGACTGTGCAGTGACGTCATCGGCCATTTTCTTAAGTGGCAATATAAATTAAATATTTTGTTATTCACTTAGATGTTTCCTTTCGTTTCAATGATATAAAACATTTATTATCTTAAATTATAAAAATTTCTAGAAGAGTGTAAAAATTGTTTCGAGTAAGCAGGCTATAGATTTAAACAAACACACTTAAAAATGTTTGTTCATTTGCTTAGCCATTTTTTAGTTAATGTTCGCTACCTTCTATCAGTTTTAGATCTTATTGTCAAAATGGATGATAGCCGTTTTCGTAAAGTATCCTTATTACCAGTATTCCAATGAAACAAATTTTGAACATTTATTAAATTAATTTGGTTGGTATTTTAGCATTTCAAGTGTTTTTGTTTAAGTCTGCGGCCTGCTTACTTGCGTTAGCTTTTTTTTTACATTTTTCTTCAGAATGTTTGTAATATCATAGTATGAAAGTTTTATATGATGGAAACGAGAAAAAACTTTCTACCCGAATATTTTAGAAAATATTTATATTGTAATTTAAAAACATTTTTGTTTGCAAATAACTCGAAAACCGCTAATTTTAAGATCCTTAATATTTTTCTATCTAGAATTGAATGTAAAATCTAAGACTGCAATAATATACATGATGTTTTGTTTCAAATAACGAAGTAATGTTATGTACAGGCATAACTAAACCCTTAGTATAACTGGTAATGATTTTAGGTTATGCAAAGTAACCCATTTTTTCTGTGAACAATTTTTTGCGAACTGCATTAATAAAGACGTTAGAAAATAATCTCGCTCTAATAACTCACCCTGTATATTGTAGGCTTTTGGTGAAATCCGCCTTTTTATGAGATGCTCAAGCATGATCGCAGTCAGATAGTTTAATTGGGAATTTTTAGACTTTATGATTTTTTTTTAATAATGTCTTCAGGGTGTTTGGAATAGTTGACGAAACAGATAGTTTTTTTTAAATAATTAGAAAAACTGTCATGATCGGCTTTGAAATTTCATAAAAATACGTATTTCACTAAAATCCTACGATATACATATCATTGGTAATATGCACCTAAAGAAATTACAACTTAATAAATAATGCATTTTATTGGGTGAGTCAATAGTGCATATTGTTTTTATCCATAATTTATTTTTTCAAATAGAAAGACCGGGCAAAGCACTTCTGCCGGACATTTCCATTTTTAAAATTTTATTGTTTACCGTATTTTCTTATTTTTGAATTTACGTTTTAGTCCCAACAGTTACTATACATAAGATCACAATACACCTAACACTGCAGGGCAGGGCAATTAGTCAGCGGGCGCCTGCATACCGATAAGCTCCAACAACTAGAAATCGATTTTCCAGAGCATATTTAATATTCATAAATAAATAAATATTCCTTGGGATTAAACAACACCATCATATTTTATATATTATACATCAGCACTGCGGGCCAATGAGGCCCATGGCTTGGTCCTGTTCACTCTAGGTTTGGCTTGTTGCTATGTTCCGGAGGGTAGTGGGGCCCATTGGGTCTTTAACCACTATGCCCCCTCAGCTTACGCCAAACCCTTGGCATTACATTTACTCATCCATTTACTCATCCATCTATACTTCGTAAGGGATTTCAACCCCACTAACGACTGCCGCTTTGTTAATGCGACATCCGGGACCACCTATTAGGGTGCCATTCCGAGAGCACCAACCGCCGTGTTGACTCGGCTTTCGGATACCCATCCAAGTACTGACCAGGCAGAGCTATGCTTAACTCTGCTGATGGCACTCGAACGGGCATTCTAACCGCGCCAACTCGGGACTCAAAAAAATCGATTTTCCAGAGCATATTTAATATTCATAAATAAATAAATATTCCTTGGGATTAAACAACACCATAGAATAGATAAAATATACGTCAGCCAATAAATGGAGAGAGGGGAAGGTTAGCCTCCTAGATAATTACATTATCCAAAACTTTACCTTAAACAGGCATATTATTTCTTCCAAGATTATTAAATAAAAGGGCGCTAATTATCAAACTTCAAAAATTCATAGAAAAAGTCGCAAAGAAATTAGGGCATTGATACCAACACTAATTTGTGGCTGTTTTATTTTAACTAAGTTAAAATATCGCCGATGTAAAGGTTTGCATAAGGGCATTTAATAATATTGCTCTGTACACCAAGAGTCGGTTCTTTTCAATTTTAATATTCAGTACTTGCCTTGCTTATTGCTTGCAGCAATTTCAAATAGAGTTTTGCGAACTAACTTGTACTAGCGAAACTTATATAATTTTATATAACTTTATATTGCTCAATATTTTTATATAATTGCAAATATTTGAAAAATAAATTATTTTAAGTAGAGGAGATTTCACAGTTTCAAAAACCCAAATAAATAAGGAATCTAAAAATGCATTAGCATTGAAGGCGTTCTATTTAAAACAAACAAAAAAGCTGAATATTTCCACGTCGAAACAGAACGGTTTGTATTATGAACTATGAGCAACGAAACAGTTTTGCTGTATACACTTTTTCTTAATTTCGAATAAGAAATAAGATGTAGACAAGTAGCGCACAAGAATAGTGCAGGTGTTGTCAAACAACTTCTGTTAAGGGCAAAAATCAATTTGATAAACGGTTAACAAAAGCTCGCTTGCGACCCACAGGCGCCTGCACATTTTGCCCTGCTCTACATAATGTGACCATTTTTTTTTGACACAAACTTATGACACTTTCTATACATATCAAAAAAACACAAACCTTTTCTGTAAATCGTTATTAAAAGTACGCTTCCATCGTTGTTTTATAAAATTTAAACAGCAGCGTTCGATCAAGAGATAAAATCCTGAGAAACTATCAACGTTCATCGCCAAGAAGCGTTAATATATCGTACATAACTGCATATAAACATATGTGAGTAATGTTCTGGTATCAGTATAGTCATGTGCGAGCGCATGCCTAGGCTGGAGATCATGTGACTACGAGCTCAAAACCATATATTAAGGCTTAATCAATCGTTTTAACACTTTTGAAAAACGATCCTAAGAGTCCGAGTGGTCTAGTGGTAAGAAGACCAGACTCGCACAATGCGTTAGTCCTCGGTTCGAATCTCGGAAGAAGCAGAAAACTTTTCTGTAATTCTGTGGATCGGTATCGAGCTCGGTAACCATTCGACGATGAGTTACAATTAACGGAGCTTGTCTTGATTACTGGCTGAACAAGGCAAGTAACAACATCCAAAGAAACACATGTGTGAATGGCATTGAATGAATTTGCATGAAGGGTGGCATAAGCTTCAGGAGCACAGTGGTTTAAAGACCTTAAAGTCCCACTACCTCCTATTACACAATCAAAGAACCAACCCGGAGTGAAAGACTTCGACACCCAACGCCTTAAGAGCATAAAAGGATGGCTAGAGAAGAAGAAGAAGAGAAAAACGAACCTCTCTCGAGACGTTACCTTTTGTTTCAATGTTTGTTATGAAAATAATAAACAATGTAACTTTTTATAAAAGAAAAGGATATTATATAAAGCAGAAAGAAAACTCTGTAAGAGAGTTTTCAAGCGGAAGAAAAATGGGAAAAACAAGATCAAGCTCTGATATATGGATTTGGGCTCCTATGACTCTATGAGTGTAAAACACGGAGACATAATTAATTAAAAATAACAATGCGGGCAGTTTTTTTACGCACTATATTACTATGTACTTTATATTATGAGCTTAAAAGCAAGCCATTTTGGCGTCTCGGCAGCTTTTACGAGGAAAGCGGAACATGGGTCTGCAAATTGGAACAAATGGTCACCTTAACTATGCATATCACAAACTAGAGTAGCATTTTTTTAATGAACTGTGCTAAAGCTGGCGCCAATTAGTCGCGCCACAAGGCAGGGGATTTTTCTGCTTTTATCTAGTTTAGGCACTGTTACCAGTTGTATCGTCCAAAACTTTTTTATGTATACTTGTGAAGCCTTCTAATTTTTGAATTTTTGTATACTAATTGAATTTGTTGATTGTAGGAAGAATGTGCTGAACTGTTAGAAATTATAAGCGAAAGAATAAATTCGCATAATCCCGATTTCAGCTCTCATCTGCTACTTTCTATTTTCAAAATGGCAGAAGTTGAAATTGTTCAAATAGAGCCAAGCTCTGCGTCTGAAGTGTTCTCAGTTAAAATATACTTAATAGTAATTACTTTAATATTACCAAGTATTTTACAAAGACTATTCGTAATGTCCTCGTGACATTAAAGACTGTATATTCAAAAAGCACAATTACTAAAACATATCTTTTTACAATGAAATTAGTCAATATGAAATTTTAAAACTGACAGTGCGTACACTGTAAATGATTCATTTGACCATTACTTAAATGTACATATATATCAGTGTTGACTGTTAATCTTAGTATAAGACTTAGTTTTTGTTAGCAATAACGTGATTTATGTGACTAGTCATTCCATGACCTTATTAAAATGATGCTCAGCTCTGTCACATGTCCAAATACCTATAGTAAGTACATATGTGAAAGAGTAATCAGCTTAATGTTATACAGCGATATGTAGAAACATGTCATCCTTTTTGTTACATATCAAAAAAGTATCTTGTACAATCTTAAAATGTCTTCCCATGTGAGTTAAAGACATCGTAACTCCAACACGCCAGGCATCTAAATTTAAGTTGTCATTCTTAATTGCTTACATAAATACAATGTCTTGGCTTACATGCTAAAAAATGCATATCATGATAGCTTTAATATATTTCATTCAAATTACAAGGCCAGAAGTAAGTACACTAATCTTTAATTTTAATTCAACGACTGAATTTAAAACATATCGTTTATAGTGAGTAAGTATTTAGTATCACCACTGTAGGTAATCATACTAAACAAGTGGTTAACGTTGAAAAAATATCACTTGTATGATGCACTTGTAGACACAGTTTTAGATATCACGTTGTTACATATACACATTTTATGCTTAAAACTTAATTGTTATCCTGAGATTCTCAGTATTTGTTATAAAACTTTTAGGTACTGTAAATTTTTAAGTGCACAAGCACGTTTGAACCGATAGAAAATTTTGAATGTGATAAAAGTATATTTTTTACAACCTTTTATAGCTGCAACGTGTAAGTTTTTAAATTTTGTGATGTTTTAGTAGCGTTGTGTACTGTAATATATGTAGAAATAACAATAACTGTAAAGAAATGCATAGTAGAAACCCGTCCAAATATTAATTTAACTTTATTTGAATAATAGTCAATGAACTGAATGTATATGAAGCTTTGACACTTTAGGTTCTTTCGTGCCTGTGTATTTAATATATAGATGAGGATAGAACCAATGTCTAAATGCAATGTGTATTATATATTTTAGGTAAAACATTTCATTTCATACTGTTATAGATAAATATTATTGGCGGTGGGAAGGCCATCCCATTGCGAATAAGCTCTTAAATCATTGTAAAGTGAATATCATTCCCAAATTTTATTGCATCTAAACTCGTGGTATAAATAATATAAGTATATAGCTTCTAAGATGCAATAGGGTTTTATTTGGCCAAGTATTGGTGGTGCATAAAATTCAAAATAATTAAGTGCACCTGATACTTTTAAAATAAATGTTCTATACCTTTATTATGTGGTTCATCGCTAGGTCCACATAATATGCAAACATGACTCAGTAAAATGTTCTGTCACTATTTCCACACGCAAGTAGTTGCCTTATATGTTGTCTTGCTGCTAAAAGTACTCGAGAAATTTCCAGTTGATGCTTTGCTATTGTTGAATAAGTACTGAACTTAAAACTTGAATTGCATCACCAACTATTGTTGTATAACGCCTTTGAATGCCAACAATTTTTCAATGCAACGTTTAGTTACATTAAAAATATTTTTGTTGTAAACTGTAACTTCTTAAAATAGAAAATGCGGAGAATAAAATGTTGTCTGTAACAAGCTTTTGTTGTTATTTATTTACCTGTAGTTATGGATTATGTAATTAATATATATTAAAAATTTTCAACAACCTTATACCGAATACCAATATAAAGACGATCAATCGAAGCACTTACAAACTTCCAACTCAGTATTTTTCGATATAGTTAAAGAAATGATTATTTTAACATTAGTAAATCTCAAGCAGAGTCATTGAATTTTTAAAATTTTGAATCACAATATTATTTTATGCTTTCTTAAATTTTAAATATCACAATTGGTTTCATTAAAACTCCCTTCCTGAACTAGTTGAATTTAAACCTAAATTTGTCTACTATTTCAAAATTATGATTGTCATAATATTTCAACATAATCAAATTTTTAATTATAAAGCTGTGATGCTTGTAAAATTTTAAAGTTTCGGTTTAATGTTTTTTTTAAATTATCACTGTGTTGAATATTCAGTACAGAACGAACAAGAATTGGTTCTTAAGGTAGCAAATTATTTGCTACATATTGCTTTCACAACATTTTCAAAAGTACATAAATAGCAATTTTTATGTTTTGGACAATTTTTAACAATATGGTTCTCTATAGCTTGAACCTTTTTATATCATGATGTTACCAGATAGTTTTTAAAATATACGGTTTCTTTAATAAAATGATGTTTTTTCGATTTTATTTGTAATATTCATAACATTCGTAGATAATTATTATTAAAAACAATGTTATTAAAAAAGCTTTAGCGTGTGATCTTATACTCCTTCTCCCTACCTCGGTAGCATACGGTGTATAGTTTATGTTCAGTGTAACAGCAAGCACGGATTGTAGATTTTGTTCTGTATAAGAAATGACTCAACTGGATTTGTCGATTAATGTTTGACAAGTGACAACTCAGTGACAAAATGAGTAATGGTGTTGTATTTTTAATGCCCTAATTTTGAAGATCCATGAAAAACTAAAAACATTTTGAGAAAAGGAGTATATTTAACTCGACAGAATTTAGTAAAGGTAAGCTATTGCTAATATTCCTTTTTAAAATACTTAAGATTAAGGTTTTGGTTATTTTTTGTAAGGAAAACACCCTGCATATCTTTTTGTCATTGCAAAGGTAGATTTTTTAACAACAAAATATATGTACAAGGATTTTATGCAAATACTAAATATATCAGCAAGGTTGTGCTATATTTCCTAGCTACTCCCTTGTGAATAACATGATTAAATTTGTTTACTGATGAGATGTTTACTTTTTTCAACAAAGGTATCAGCTGCTTATATTTTTATAATTTTGTTGTTTTAGTTTATAATAATTAAGAAACCATAATTCTTTTATTTGCTCATACAAACAAGAACGTCGAACCTAATTTCTCACATACGCACCATGTTAATGTAGTGCTTGAATAAAAATTGAAGTAAATTCAATAAAACGTGTTGGGTTTAGTCGAAGTCTAACCCATGTAACATATTTTTATAAGCAATTTACTGAGGTGGTAAAATATTTTTATTATTCTGGGAAAATATTTAGAGATGTATTTACATTCATGATGCTGACCAGCAAATTAACTTATTAACCCATTTGTAAGTAGGTGTGAAACACTTTATATGATGTCAATTGGTTTTTAACTGTTGTAGGTATCATTGTGCTGCATGTTTTTTTAAAATTGTAAGCTGAAAAGTCATTGCTAACTGCATACGTATCTAACTCCAATAGCTCAGTAGTATTGTTAAAAATAAGCGAAGCACTTCGTCTGAGCTTGCCTATACTTTACATATTAATTGTTACTAATGATATATTCAAAAGTATCTTATTAATGTGTTACGCCCCAACATTGACCACAATCACATCCCTATACTCTTACCACTCTGTACCTAGAGCATAGCTGTATAATAGTAATAATATAAGAACAAACTACATGATACTAAAGCTTTCATATAAAAATAATAGTATAAACTTAGTGAGAATCTTTTCATTTCTTCAATTACTCACTAGAAAGAAAGAATAGTGAAGCAAAAGTTGACAGGTAGCTGTATTTGTGTAGTTTGGTCACATGCCGAGAGACTTTGGTCCACGCATGGGAGTAAGAGAGAGAGTGAGTGAGTGATATTGTAAAGTAAACTGATAGTGCGCTGAATTTTGTCCAAGCTTTTTGTGAAGCAAATTGATGTTTTGGAAAAAGATTCATTGGAATTAAAACAACCCCAAAACTGAAGGAGAAATTCGTCTACCAAAAATTTGGGTGAAAGGGGGCAAATTAACCCCCCAAAATATTGTCATATGTAAAAATTAAGTTAAGAAGTTTATTCTACTATCACTCATGAGCAATTTAGTCTGACCATAAATTTTTTATCAACCTCTGTTCATAAATAAGTGGGTAGGAATTTTCGATTTTCGAAAATTCATATAAGGTGTTGGCGGACTGAGACACGGACCAAATTGTCGCTGATTCATAGCTCAATAAGTATAGAAAATTAAAAAAACAATCGTGCGGCCGGTTTTTGAGCAGTAAGCTTTTAAAAAGTAAAATTTTTGATATTTTTAACATTTCACAGTTTTAGTAGTTCTAAAAGTCTAGCAGCTTGTAACATTGTGTACTCTTAGAGTATTTCCAATATTAAGTATCATCCCGATCCTATTACTTATTTTTGAGTAAATAGCAGGGATGTGCATCGTAACCGAAACGAAAACCTGAAAAAACCGCAAAATTTTCCGAACCGTAATCAAAACGAAAACCGAAATTCAAATTTTTTTGAACTGTAACCGTAATTATTTTAAGAATTAACCGGTATTTTTTCGTTCCGACAAACGTAGGGCCGACATGTTCAGCTTTTTTGGTTGTAGCCAAAATACTCCCAAGTACTTAATTTTTGTGTTATTGGCAGTCAGTGAGTGGACAGTGCGCACATTGTTGCGCCTACAGCTGCGGCTATCGCTCAAGATTTCAGGGAACATAAACAGTAGCAAATAATCATGTACACAACAGTCAACAACAAACAATAGTAATAACGTTTGTGTGTACCTAATTTTCAAAAAGTAGTGAAATTAAAATTTTTTAAATGTAACATTTTTGGGTTTCTGGAGGTCCAAAACATGTATTTCCGTCAAAATCTCGAGGTCGAAAATTTTCATGGAATCTATACTTCCCTATACTGAAAGTATAGGAAAGTAAGAAGTAATCAATTGAACCAATTCTTTAGAATTATAGCAGCATAGTTGTTGTTTTTATTACATGAGTATGACTTTTCTTACAAATGTCGATAACAAAGCCTGGTTGCACAACCAATAAATATTGAAATAGCTAAGATTTAGTGGGTACTATAATTAACTTTTAAGCTAAACACACTCACTTATTGTGTTGTTTGAAGTTGTTCAGGTGCTTGAATATTTTAAATGGGAGCTATTAGCCTTGGCCACCTTTAGATGTACAAGAGTGAAAGTTAATATGCAAATAATTAATCTGATAGTAAGTACTATTTAATATACCCTCTAAACTGTAAATGTTGAACAATAGGTAACTTTTTATATTTTGTTTTAGAATTTTAGTCATGATCTTATTTTGTTAAGATATCCAGATTTTTTACTAAATTTGTTTTAACTGTAAACGGTTTATGTAAAAGGGCATACTAGTATCCATGAACAGGTTTCTCAATTCTTTCAATAAATAAGTTTCATCAACATGATTTGATTTAATATTTCTTAAAGAAATTATTGAAACATTGTGTTGCCCAAAGAAGTTAATTAATCTTTGCTATAAAGAAATTCATAAATAAAATTTAAGACACCAATATAGGTAATTCCCTTTGACTATTACAGTCCAATATAAAATAAATTTTGCCTAAAATAGGAGGAAGTACCTAAATTGTTTCAGTAAAGATTGCATAATTTCGAACAAAGTTTAGGTTTTATACGATAGTTAAAAAAAAACCTACAAGTCTTTAAAACGCATCAACTTGTTATATAAAATATCAGCTCTTGGGAAATTATTTTATCATCGAGAAACATTTGTATCACGCTAAGCGGAATTTAAAACAAGTTTAAATATTTTAAGTTTATGGTATAACTTTTATGGACAATTTATCAAGAGAGAATTTAAAAATTGGCCAAGCACTTCGGATGGACTTTGCCAAATCTTAAAATTAATTACCTTTTTATGTTTTTAAACATATTTTACAGCATACGCATGCCGTCAGTTGGTCCAGTGCTCCCTTGTATAATGTATCTATGTATTAACAAAGCGTTTATTGTTATTATACCTATAGGGTTGGTAAACAATAAAATTACTGTTTTACATGAGAGGAAAAACTATTTTCAAATTTTTACGGAAAAGATTGCTAAAGATTAAAGAACACCAGCGAGAAGAAAGAAATGCCAGGAAAGAGATGGAGGGGGAAATGCATACTGATGAGCCTGCAAAATTTGAAAAACAATTTAGGCCAACTTCTAAAAATTTTCAAAGTTTTCTAAATATTTCACTTAACATTTTTGTTGGTTTCAAAAATTCTTGCAAATAGTCACATTGTTATGCTATTTGAATAACTAAAGATTTAGCCGATCTGAAAAAATGCTTAAACCAAATTTTTTTAGAAGAAAGTAAAAATGAGTGAATCACTTCTCCTGTACTTTCCTATACGCTTATTTCTGGTAGTACGTGATACAGAATTATAACCAGATAAAACTTCCACATAATGTTGGCCATATAAAATGGGCAATGAGGACTTTTTTGGTCACTACCGAAAAATATATGGCGGCTCTTCGTGGCCTGCGGCGCCCTCAAAGCTCTAGGTTGATAATTAAAAGACCTACCGACTTAGATTTTTTTTAACATGTAGCCCATTAAATGCCCTTAATTTTGCTATATAATTTATATGGTATAAATAAATACACGAATGCAAAAAAAATCTTGTGCACTTTACGAACTCTAAACTAATTTTGTTAATTTTACAGTTTTCATGATATCAATTTTGTTTTTTGTTACATACAAAATTTCGTTACAATCCAAAGAACATTTCGTCTCAGACAATGTATAGTCGCGTTTCAAAACTAACCTCGCTAGAGCTCGTACCTTGTTGGGCTGTCCATATTGTGAAAGGTCAAAGCATAAGTGCGAGAAGGATGTACTAATACCGATTGCTGGGCGTCGAAAGAGTAAGAATTGTACGTATAATGTTTATCTTGCGGTAACAATAAATCAATCACGTGATGCGAATATTTGTTTAAGAAACATAATCGTGCAAAACAGCAACATTGCAATAAACATTTGTCTGTAAAAAATGCTAAAAATAATAGAAAATAAAATAATGTTAATTTAAGAACTACAAACGGACAAGATCCTGAGAACGAAATCAAATATCAAAATTGTCTTCGAATATATCATCCTCGTCTATTTGCGCGTTTTACAATTTTTGCATCATTACTTGCAACATTTCACACCTTCTTCAACACAAATGCAGTAAAGAGCTTATAAATTTCTTTAAGTTTAAAGGGAAAATCGCTTTCAGTAAGAACACGTGAAGAAATGTGCTCGGCGTACATCTGTTTTTTTAATAAAACAATTTCGTATTTTCATATTTACGCCGATTGTTTATGTACAAAGGGAATCTAAAGCAGGTTTTTTTTATACTTTAAGTTGACAGTATCTGGTTTAAAATCCCCAAACAGTTTTTTAAATAAACATTGCCATAATACAAGGTATGGAACAAAATAATTCAAGAAATGAGGAACAGGAAAATTAAGAAAGTGCGAGCAAAAAACCGGGCTTAAAATGTTACGTAAAAGAAAGTAGAGACTCATAAAAATCTGGGTTTATTAATTCCAAGTTAATTATTTTAAATTCATGTACCTAACGTTGCATTTTAACGAAACATAACTGCGACAAAATATTTTGCATAATTGACTAGAGAAATATTGAAAGCAAATTGTTACGAGCAGAACACGTAATTTCCCCAATTTTCGCGAATTGTGTACAAATTACAAATTAAAGCTTTCGGTTAATTTGTTTATTTGGTATATTGTTATGGGTAAAAGCATGCGCGTGTTCTGAATTTGGGTTATCTCTCCAAGCGCCTCGAAGGCTGCAGTCGGTTTTTCAGCACCCGGAGCTTATCTACCGGAAAACGGCGTGGTGAAAATTCTAATCGTTTAGTTGTGAGTACTGTTAAGCGAAGTTTATTACACTACGTATTATAGCGCCTATTATGGAAACTTTGAAAAGGTAATCGTAGCTCTTTTCACCACCCTTTGTCGTTGATCACCTGTTGGTATATTTCCAGTTTTTGTAAATATGTTTACAAATGTTTGGTTTCGCATAAATACATTACACATTATTTTATAAATATTTTTATTGAACTCTCATTTATTTTTAATTCCTTGCATATACTATTCTAGTGTTAAATTCATGTTTTAAATACTTAAGTGTAGTCAGACTTGGCTATAGTTTTTCAGCCCCGTAGAATATTGAATAGCCTTAAATCTAAAGCGTGATAATTAAAACAAATTTCAAAATTGCGGGGCGTCTCTTATTAACTACAGCGGATTATGAGAATTTCTTAATTATACAACGCGTAATTTTGGGTGTGCAGGAAACAGCCACTGCTTCTTAATTTTTCATGTTTACGCGGCTCTATCTGAAGCTTAAAAAAATGAAACCATGTATGAATATAATACAGTTTTTAACTTTTAAGTAAAAGGAGGCCTAATGCCTAAAATTTGCGCTCCTTTCACGTACTGTGTATTTTGTTGAGTACTGCTGGCGGTTGCTCGTTAAACTTGTATGCAATATATTGTCTTGGCACACAAGGGCGCTATTTCCCAAGGGATAAGATCACCGAACGGGAAAAACCGCCTCCTTCCTGTTATCTATAATACAAACGAGACCTTACACACCTCCGCTCGCGTGTTAAAGAGCTTAATATTTGGCTTCTTTTTGTGGTTTTGTTTTTCATTGCACCCCTCCCCAATTAAGCTTCTAAACGTATACCATACCTTAAAGAATTACATGATAGCACCTGCTACCTGCTTGATATTGGCATCAGTCACGTCCGTGATATCGCGTGCTTGGATCATATTGGCCGAACTCAACTTAGCTCTTATTATGGCCGGCAGAAATTGCAAAACTCCAGTAAAACGTAAGATATAGAAACATGGATATACTCGAGTTGGCTCTAACTTTATTTTGAACACATCCAGGAGACCCACTTTTAATTTTTGCCTGAAAATATTAAAGGGAATAACGCGGTATAAAAAAATTACGCCGTAAGGTGTTTACCGATATTGGGAAAACTAATTTGCTGCGTGTACATTAGAGTACAATTACGTTATATTTTTGCAGCTCGAAAAACAACTTGGCCAATTTCTGTATTGATTATTCATTGATATGTTGTTATAGCTCAATTAGTCAACATTATGTTGTATTACCTTACTATATTTTCTTTTGTTTGCTATTAATCAGACCTTTCACTAATTCCCGTAAAAAAAGGGAAAAAGCTGCCGAGCAACCGCCACAAGACCTTCCTCGCATTTATGGAAATTGTATGAATAATAAATGTATAATAATACTAATTTTGAAAAATGTTTGAAATCTTAAAATTTTGATACATTTTATGAAAATTTCGAAACATTTAAAAACTTTGTAAATTTTAAAAATCGTAACATTATTATTGGAAATTATAAAAGTATGAAAATTGCAAAAAAAAATTTACAATTACAATTTACAATTTGTTTGGTAGCATTTTCTTCGGTTAACGAATTTTCTAAAATGAATCCGAGAATGCTATAAAAAACCTTAGGGCAAATCTAACACTTTTTTGCCTTATTTTCTAGTTTCTAAATGACGACTGCTACAATTTTTTGAAGATTGACTTTAGCGGCTTATTACTCAAAAAACAGTTGACGGATTAGGTTCAAATTTTCTATCGTAATAGCTGTACAGAGTTATAATGTTACTGTGCACAAAAAAATTTCGAAATAGGTACTAAAAGCTATGATATGTAAAATATTTTCAAAATTTTAGAAATTTTCAAATACATATTCCTCAAAAACTAGCTATACGATTTTTTTATAATTGTATAAGCTTAGAGAGCTAAAAATGAGCTGCATTTTAATTTGTGTCTCAGCTTGCTCATTTGTATGTGACACCCTTTTTGAATCTTTGAATATTTGTGTTTTATTTTATTTGAAAACATGACCAACGACAGCAACAGTAATCATTTCTTAAGTATAGGAAAGTTCAGGTTTCGTTCATTTTTTATAAACAGTTTTTGGGTTTCTTGAGCCCTTAAACGTGTTGTTTCGTTAAAATTTCAAAATCGAATATTTTGAAAAAAATAACGCTTACATACACTGTGTCCATAAAGTACCCCCCCCCCCCCCCCCCCCCAACTAACTTTTGAACGACTTGATATTTTTCTACAAAATTTGGTGTGCTGTAATGGCAAATTAAATACTATTTGTCAGACTATATTAAAATTTCATTCAAAATGGCGACTGGGCGCCATTTTGAAATTTTTTTTTAAATAGAAAGGGGGGTCGAGTGTTACCTCATTTGAAAGGTCTTTTAATTCTGCGTCTGATCCTAGAGTTTCAAAGAAAAATATTGAGCCATAACAAAATGGCGGATTGTAAACCAATGGACTCACTCAGTTCAAAATTATTTTGATTTTCTTATCCAGTAGTCCACTTATTCATTTGCAGGACAAAATTTACCCAGAAATATCTCAGGTGGCTTGAAATAATATTGAAAACGTTATGTTCCAACAAGACGGTGCGCCGCCTCATTATTATAGGCCTGTTTCTGACTTTCTCAACGGACATTTTCTTGGAAGATGGATTGGTAGGCGGGGGCTTGTAGAATAGCCGGCTCACTCCCCAGATTTAACTTCCTTAGAGTTTTTTCTATGAGAATATCTGAAATCGAAAGTGTACAGAACCCGTCCAGAAACAATTGAAGAACTGGAGCAACGCATTACCGAAATTTGCAGAAATATCACTCCAGAAACTTATGAAAATGTAAGGCAGGAATTTCATAACCGACTTTTTACGTGCCAAGAAGTGACTGGTAAACATTTCGAACACTTAATTTAATTAATTTAAGCTTTAATTCTTAGTTTTTTTTAATAGAGTTCTTTTTCTTCAAACATTGTCATTTTGTTATGGCTGAATATTTTTCTTTGAAACTCTAGGATCAGACGCAGAATTAAAAGACCTTTCAAATGAGGTGTCACTCGACCCCCCTTTCTATTTCAAAATGGCGCCCAGTCGCCATTTTGAATGATATAAAATTTTGATATGGTCTGAAAAATAGTATTTAATTTCCCATTACAGCACACCAAATTTTGTAGAAAAATATCAAGTCGTTCAAAAGTTAGTTGGGGCGGGGGGGGGGGGGTTACTTTATGGACACAGTGTATACTGAAAGTAGGATTGAGTAACAATTGCCTAAAACTTTTTAATTTATATAAATTTAAAAAATATTGCTTGGACGAGAAAATACAATCATGTTCTAGTTTAAATATTTTGGGAAATTGATTTTATTGCCGACAAAATTCAGTAAACCTAAAATAGTGCAGTTGAAAAAATATTTAAAACAAGTAATTTTAATCAAGAAATGTAACAACACAAAAATCACCTTATAATACAGATTTTACCGAATTCAAGAAGTCAAAATCTATTAAAAATCTATAGACATTCACATGCATGTTCTTTTTTAAAAAGTGTCGTAAATAAAGAGCTTGTCATCGCCAATTATTAGATAAAAGGCGCAGTCAGTATGCGATAAACCCTCCTTTTCAATTTTATTATTTTTGGCTGAAAAACCTTTTGCGTAAAAATTCCGCTCTATTATGCAGGTGTTTAAACTGCAATAAAAGTTGTCAACACCAATTATTTAACCATAATATGCAGGGCTGCAGCTGTACATTATCAATTGTATGCAACCCTCTATTTTTAGTGCTTTTCTAGGAATTAAGTCTACTTCATTCATAAAAAATTATTCGTGTAAATACAGGATGCTTTGATTATTTTTATGCAAAAAAGCAAGAAAAATATTATTAAAATTATTACTTTGTATAGAAATATTGTTGTAATGCGTTAATCAGTCAGTATCGTTATCATTGTTAAACGTGGTTTAAATATTTAAAATTAGTTGCGACGTTTGACACCACGTTAACAGTATCGGTCTGGGAGATATGAGCACACGAACGAACAGTGAATATTTTCCTAAGCGTATTGAAAGAATGAAAAAGTGAAAAAAATGGATTTAAGGATGACAAACTATTCCGCGCCTTATTTTTTTGCTTATAAAGATAAGAACAAATTAGTATTACAAATAAAAATAATAGGTATATATAAAATGGGAAACGTTGCTAAAAATCTGAAAAACTAAAAGAAAACAGATTAACCTTCAGTGATACAATTAAAATGTGTCCGGATACTTAGTCTAGTATTTAGTCAGTATTGAAAGTATGAGACAATAAATTAATAATAAATTTCTGCATAATTGCTGTGAATATATAGATGTAGCTTCTATGCAATTTTAAACGAATTATCTGGGGGATTACTACAGCATCAAGACTACTATATGTTTGACCTTATGCGAGCTCGTTAAGTTAACTTATTATTTATTTGGTCAGCTGCAGTTGATGCTTGTGCAATAGTAAAATAACATAAAGCCGAGTTTATAAGCGTAGAACATCAATGGTCACGGGTTTTGAAAGTACTACACGAAACAATTTAAGAATTTGACTTTTAATTTGTCCACTTTTATCTAATACCATTCCCCCCCCCCCCCCCCCATTTCACGATGCTTCATTTTTTTCTCAATCTCAAGATGCCAAGAGCAGAACCTCTGGCCTAGCTTAATAATAAAGTAACATTGAACAAAACGTTGTATCTCAAATATTTCAGTTGTAGTTATAACAAAACCTTGGAACATCGTGCAAAATATTTCACGTATTTTTGGATTTGAGTACGCCCATGGTTTTTATTTATTTATTGAATTTTAACGAAATTTTTTGCCGTTTTGGGACTAAAAACCCGGACACTGATACACAATCAAAATTAGAAATAGCAATTCCTAAAATTTAAGTGAGGGCCAGCGGGTGGTCTAGTGGTTAAAGTCCCAGGGTTTGAAACTAGACTTCCAACGGCAGTAGGTTCGAGTCCTTTGCCCGTCGGAAATTTTTCTGAATAACTTACATCCGGCGTGTCAATGGATGGGGTGTGTGGTGTGTATGTTGGGTTGCATGTCTTTCAGGGGTGGGGTATTGTGAATAGCGCTGAAGTGCGCTGAGCCCGGGTAAGAAGGTGGGATGGGAATCATGGGGTCGTGCTCACGCACAGCCGGCCTCATGATTCTTTTAAAAAAATTAATACCTATTACTCACCTACTCATGCCCTGAACGCAAAATCGTGGTTACATTTGATCTCGGTTTTCAGACTAACATATATTATCAAAATCTTTTTTAAAAGAATGCATGTCAAATTAAAATTGCTGATTAGAACACGTTTATGGAATGCCGTTTTACTTTTTATTATAAATATTTATTGTTGTCAAAAATATTTTTGACGTCAGGAAATATGACTTCACAAAATGATTTATAGATGTAGAAAAATCATTTAATGACGCCAAAAATATTTTCTGACGTCAAAAATTATTTTAATTTTGAACGTTTAGAACATGGTTAATAATTTTGTACATTTAAAAGTAAACAGTGCGATAAGAATTAGAAATTTAGAAAATTTTGGGATTATTTTAAGTATTTTTGAAAATTTTGAAAAATATTTGAAATTATTGTATATATTATTATTATACACGGGACTTTCCAGGCATTAAATGAATTTTTTTTTAAATTTGTAATAATACCTTTTAAAAAATTTTTGACAATTTTATGATACTTTTGTAAATATTGAAAACGTAGAAAAATTTTCAAAATCTTATAGTAAAACTGGCGTGTTAAATATGTCAAACGTACATTAAACTGATCTTTGTGAAATTAATACAAAATAAGTTATTGTTTCTAATATGAAAAATTCTGTTTGATAAGAAAAAAAATATTATAATGTTTATGTTTTATGTAAAATAAATTATTACTAATAGTGAATGCATTCAGTTATACCTAGTATGCAAAATGAATGTGTATTTCAATGTAGCAGATGGTCGTGTAATTAATGTCATGCAAAAACCATTACACTTTTTTTCTTCCAACTGGGAACATTGATTTAAATTTAATTAATGTGGAGGAATAATTGGTTTTAGTTGTTCATACAGTCACATGCTTATCTAAGGTGTTTTTAACTAGCAATTTAAATGTTTTATAATTTCAGAACTGACTGCAGAAGCAACACCTTAGTCATAATGGAATTGTCACACAGTCTCACACTAAATGAAGAAGCGTTGGCTCAAGTTCCACCAGCAAAAAGACCAGTTTTTATATTTGAGTGGCTTCGGTTTCTCGATAAAGTATTAGTAGCTGCTCAGAAAGTAAATTTGTCATCAAAATAATGTTAAACATATTTTAAATACTTACTTTTTTTTTAGAATGACATAAAAGGTTGTCAGAAAAAATTGGTAGAACAATTAACAAACCACATACAGGAATCTCCAGGACCCCCTACTCGAAAATTAATCGCAAGATGTCTGGCTACACTTTTTTCTGTGGGAGATACATTTCTACTTTTTGATACTGTTAATAAATGCAACGATATACTAAAAAATAAAGATGATTCTCCTAGCTTCTTACCTACAAGATTGTAAGTGTTTATTTTTGTATGTTTGTCAGATATTTCTTGTGCATGTTATGCTTTTTTTTTAAATAGAGCTGCCATATGTTGTGTGGGATCAATGTACGAAAAATTAGGTAGAATGATGGGTCGCTCCTATGAGGAAACTGTTCAGATATTAATACGATCTTTGCGAAGTGCTGAATCACAAACGCGAATTGAAATTATGTTAACGTTAGAAAAGGTATGTGTCCAGTTTTGGTAAGTTAACCAAGCGATTATTATAGTCTTGTCTCTATTTCTATACAAGATAAATAGTTCGTTAGTTGGCTATATGTGGCCAAAGTGCCACTTGCACTTTTTGAAAATTTTGACTGTAATAGTGGTTTGGTATAAAAATAATCCTCTTGTAATGAAATAAAACAACAAGAAAATTGTAGGTATGTGCAGGAATGGGTAATGCAATATCAAATGTACACAAAGAAATATATAAAGCTGCTAGACATTGTCTCATTGATCGAGTAATGGCTGTTCGGTGTGCCGCTTCCAGATGTCTACTAGAAATGTTAAACCATGCTCCATTTTTATATACAACTGAACTTGAAAGTTTAGCCACTTTATGTTTTAGAGCATTTGATGGTTCAAATTATGAAGTGCGATGCTCTGTAGCTAAACTTCTAGGCACTTTAATTGCTACAACCCAGCAAAATCAAAAAGCAAACCAGAATTGTAAGGAAAAATTGCAACATTGATATAACCATAATTTCACTTGCTTTTTGTAGCACAACAACTGAAAGGTGTAAAATTGGTTTCGTTAGACGAAGCATTAGGTATATTAATGTCGGGATTTTTGAGAGGTGGTGTTGGTTTCTTAAAAGGAACAGGCGAAATTATTAAAGGTAGTTCTGGTGTTAATCGTGAAGTTAGAGTTGGTGTTACTCATGTAAGTCAACAATTTTTTAATTAAGATTTGTGTTAAATAGTATCATTTTAGGCATATGTTGTATTTGTACAAATCCTTGGAGGAGTATGGTTAGAAAGAAACATAAAAGCCCTACTTACACATGTTTTGTATTTAGTTGCCAATCCCAAAGCTGCATCATCACATGTTGATGCAGTGTATTCGAGGAAGTGTGTAAATTTTATTTTGCGAAGTGTACTTGGGAAAATGTTAGGTGAAAAAGCACAGTTGTCTGCGTGCAAAGAAATAGCCCAAATTATTGTAAAAGAAATGAATTCCATTGATTTTAATCCTGAAAATGCTAAGGACTTTAACCAAGAGACATTATTCAGCCAACATCTCTTGGTTTGTGCTTTACAAGAAATAGGGAGTTTGGTACTCAATTTGGGAACAACGGCACACGATTTAACTACTGATCCCTCGTTAAGTAAGTATCTAGCTTTTAGTATTAAAAAATGTTTATTTCAATTTTAATTTTGTAGATTTAATAAATGCCGCTGTCAGTGTATTGATTCATCCATGTCAAGCAGCACGCCTAGCAGCAGCATGGTGTTTACGGTGTATTTGCGTAGCTGTTCCTAGTCAAACTACTCCTCTGATTGATCGTTGTGTGAGTGGAATAGAAGATCTAAGAACATCTCCAGAAGCTATTGCAGGTATAGTCTTCAAAATTGTATTTTTAAGAAAAAACTTTTAAAAAAGGGCCAAGCACTTCGCCTGGACTTCCCTATACTTCAGAAATAGTTACTTATCATGTTTTCAAAAGTATTTCACTGTTAACGTCTTACAGGCCAACAGTGACAAAATATAATTGTAAAATTTAAAATAATATATACAGGGTGAATCCACCACGCCGCGGTATTTAAAATACAGAAAAATGTTTTGAATAAACGTTTTAGGGGACCAAAAGGACTACATTTTAAAATTATTTTAAATTATACAGAGCGTTTCATATAAGAGTAGCATACCAACCTTAAGTTTTTTTTAATAGAACATCGTATATATTTATGCAGATTTTAATTCGCTTTTAAATTGCCTTTCGGAGTTTCGTTTTTAAAATTAAACTTTTTCCTATTAAACCGTAGTCGAGACCATTGGTTAAACCATGCAGTAGTCGCTGTCTTTTTCTGAATCTGAAAATGAAATCTAATAGGTCTTGGGGCATACGTAACACTTTTTTCACTTCAAAATGACGGTTTAGTTAAAAACAGACTCTTGAAATATGAAAAGACAATTTGTAAAGTATAGGAAAGTCTAGGCGAAGTGCTTTGCTCATTTTTCCATTTTATTTATACATTAAAATATTCTACGGAATTGTTTCCAAATTATGAAAAAAATGAATTATGAAGTTTTGACAAAACCCAGAAGTAATTTTATGACAAAACATATGTTTTAAAATATCAGAAATTGCTGGATTAATTTTAACGTAATTTTGCAATACCTCAAGGAAAAATCATAAAATCATTTTTTTTTCAAAACGAAAGTTGGTTATGTTTTTGGTATCAACTTTTTCACCTATGAAATTTTGTAATTACAAAAACAAATACTAGTAAAGGAATTCGTGATGAATAAAATACATTTTTGCCAAACTCTAAAATGGCGACTGCCACGATTTTATTCATTGAACTAAGATCAAATACTGATACCTAATTTATCAGGGGTAATAGAATAAAATTCTATACTGCTTTTGTAGATGACATAATATTAACAGAAACTAGTCCTCCCCTTCCCGGAAAAAAATCGTTTTATGCTCTTCTTAACTTATCATTGAGGGTTACTTTGGAAAGTTTAAACATCTAACAATATTTGTATTTTTATAGGCATTACCAATCTAATCGAGTGCTGCAAAGACTTGCAATTTGTGAGTTGAGCATGTTAAGAGCGTTCTGATCAGACAGGGGCTAGAATGTTGTGACGTAAAAGTGCTTTTCCCACTTTTGACAATTATTTTCTTTTACAGGTTACAGTTGTGCATTAGCAGCAGTTTTAGGAGGTGTTCATTTATCCCCTCTTGGTGTCCCGCATACAAAGGGAAAAGTTATTTTCAATACAGCCGAAGAACTTTTACGAAGTGCCAGTCAAAATAGTAGATTGTCTATCAACAGAACACAAGCTGGTTGGCTTTTAATTGGTGCTATAATGACGTTAGGTAAATATGCTTTGCTTTTAGCATAAAAGCTTTTAATTTTAATTTGATTTTCAAAAATCGTTCATTACCAATATTTTAATGCAGGTGTTCCTGTTGTTCGCGGATTGCTACCCAGAATGTTACTTTTGTGGAGAAATTCTTTTCCACGATCTTCAAAAGAACTCGAATCGGAGAAAGCTAGAGGAGATGCTTTCACATGGCAGGTCACTTTGGAAGGTCGTGCTGGAGCACTGTCTGCTATGCACAGTTTTGTTCAGAATTGCCCTGAATTAGTTACTGAGGATATCATAAGGCGATTACTTACTCCAATTGAATCAGCACTTGCGATGCTTGCCAAGTAAGGCTTTATTTGATCAAAAATTATATTATTTATTAATGAGTTTTTTATACTGCAGCATATCAAATGTGCTTAAAAGTTATGGACAACAACTTAAAGCTCCTGTGGCAATGGTGCGATTGCGGTTATATGAAACTTTGTTACTTCTTCCTCCTCAGTCTTTCGAAGGTAATATTTCTGTGATGATGATTCATGATTTGCTCAATTGTTGTGATGATATATAAGTTCATAAGTTGTTTGTTTTAGGTTCATACACACACTTACTGCGAATGTTAGTTGCTGAATTTACGTTAACAGAAAATCCTGCTAATACAACTACATCGCAGTTACGAACAGTATGTCATGCAGATGATTCTGTTATTTTAGGAACATGGCTTCAAGAAACTGACCACAGAACTATAGAAGATCAGGTAAATTTAATATTTCTAACATAATCCTTTACCCACTGTAGATTAGTATAACTTCTAACAAATAAAGTTTTCCGTTGAAGTATTTCTTGTAACACATCAGCTTGTGCTTACATATTGTTGTAATTACCACACGGCCATCTTATACTTGCTAATGCTATGCATTTCTGTCTTAATCATCATTTCTTGGGACGTTGGTATAACTTGTATTGCACTTTTCTTAGATGGAACCAAATCGAAGGGCAGATGGTGAACATGTGAGTAAGAACATAGACGATGAATAGTTTAACTTTTTAAATGTAGCTTCATGATTGGTTTGCTATATTACATGCATGTTCTGTTAAGTATTTGCCTTTCGTATTTTTTTCTCCTGTTAATTTTATCCTTTTTTTTTAAACATTTATTTTTTTTTTTTGTAGTTGCAACCCAATAGTGCAGCAGGCTCCGGTGCTTTAGAACACGATCCATGTTGTTTGTACCGACCTTTGTTAGGAGTAAGTTACATTTCTTTAATCATGTTTCTATCTTAACCATATTAACCTACAGGCTGAGACAATACCAGGACCATTACCATTAGGTGTAGCTGTTATAGATTTATCAGTGGCACTATTTGGTCAGATCTTCCCGAGAGTTGCCAATAAACATAGACTGCAGATGTTAGATCATTTTACAGAATGCATCAAGCATGCTAAGAGTTCCAGACAAGAAGCAGTACAAATGAATGTGTTTACTGCATTGTTAAGTGGACTAAAAGGTTTAAGTGAAGCTAAAACAAGTTTTGGGCAAGAGGACGTGAAAAAAGCTGCAACAGCATTGATTATTGGAGCTCTTACTTCAGCTAATCCAATTTTACGTTGCGCTGCTGGCGAAGCTGTAGGAAGAATGGCTCAAGTTATTGCAGATTCGAGATTTACAGCTGAACTAGCGCAAACTAGTTTTGATAAATTAAAATCTGCTAGAGATGTTGCCAGCCGAACCGGACATTCTCTTGCGTTGGGATGCTTACATCGTTATGTTGGTGGTATGGGTTCTAGTCAACATTTAAACACCAGTGTATCTATTTTATTAGCTCTTGCACAAGATACAACTTCTCCAGTGGTACAAGTTTGGGCATTGCATGCATTAGCTTTGATATCAGACTCTGGTGGTCCTATGTTTAGGGGTTACGTTGAGCCTACTTTATCATTAGCTCTTAAGTTGTTGTTGAACGTTCCTCAGTCGCATATTGATATTCATCAATGTATTGGTAAGGTGTTGTCAGGTTTAATAACTACTATTGGACCTGAACTGCAGGGAAATACTACAACAATTTGTATGGCAAGATCGTCATTTTTGTGTGCGTGTGCTATTATGCAGGACCACCAAGATCCTTTAGTACAAGCTGAAGCCACTGGATGTTTACAACAACTTCATTTGTTTGCACCACGCCATGTTAATTTGTCTTCCTTGGTTCCCACACTATGTGTAAGTACACCAAAACATTGATAATGGGTTAGTCGTTTAACGTATGTCTTCTTCTACAGAGAACATTATCAAGTAATCATCTCCTATTGCGTAAAGCTGCCATATCTTGCCTGAGACAACTGGCACAACGAGAAGCCAAAGAAGTATGTGAACATGCTATGACATTGGCCAATGAAAGCCGAGATACAAATACTGTGGAAGGACTGTTAATTACGGAAACAGGTTTACCAGGAGTTTTATTCAGCATGCTTGATACGGAAACTGATTCAAGTTTAATTAAGGATATCCATTTTACACTTAGTAGCATGTTACAAATGCTTGCTGCAGATAATCTTTCTCAGTGGCTTGGACTATGCAAAGATGTTCTTACTATTGCTGCAGGTATTTATAAAAGTCATCAGATAACAGTCATGACTGTTATACAATGATTTGAGTTTTTGTATGTAAATGGGGTGTTTTTACCAATAAGAATATAACACTTCATGTAAAAAAAATTGCAATCAATAGGGGCCCAGTCCACTTTGACTGATTGGTTAATCTGACCCTGATTACAATATTTTTTAATCTTAACTTTATATGTCTTCTTTCATTTACAGATAGTACAAATTCTGAAGATCAAATAAGTGTAACTGCAATGGAAGGAGATGACAATGAAGATGCAGAAGCTGATGATGATCAAATTGAATTTCATGCAGATGAAGACTCAAATACCCACACAGCTGTTCAACCAAGATGGCCAACACGGGTATTTGCTGCTGAATGTGTTCGTAGAATAATAATTTCTTGTGAAGGCAACAATAAAAATGCACATTTTGATTTGGCACAAGCAAAAGAAATGCAGTTCAATAAAGGAAAAGGAGATTTCTTAGTTTTGCATTTGTCTGACCTAATCCGAATGGCTTTTATTGCTGCAACAAGTGACTCAGATCCTCTTCGACTAGAAGGATTAAAAACACTGCAAGAAATTATTGAGAAGTTTGCTAAAGTCCCTGAACCTGAATTTCCGGGGCATTTACTTCTGGAGCAGTTCCAAGCACAAGTAAAAAAATCTTAAGCACAAATTTTCAGAATTGATTTAAATTATTTTTAAGGTTGGTGCAGCATTACGACCAGCGTTCTCCCCTGAAACGTCGTCCCATGTGACTGCTGCAGCTTGTGAAGTGTGTTCCACATGGATAGGCTCAAGTGTGGCACGTGATTTAAATGATCTGCGTAGAGTTCACCAACTTTTGGTTTCTTCATTAGCCAAGTTACAGAACAGAACCAATACAACACAATTATACAACGAAAGCCTAACTACTTTAGAGAAACTTTCCATTTTGAAAGCATGGGCAGAGGTATATATAGTTGCTATGAATGGGAATGGTTCAGCTCCTGGTTGTACAGCTTTAGTTGGGTCTAATAATTCAAACACAGATGATGAGTTTGGGGATTTTGAATACAAAGGTGAAAGCTTGTTGACATTGGTTCAACCAGAACTTGTTAGTTTGTCACAGCATTGGTTAGCAGCATTACGTGACCATGCACTATTGTCTTTACCTACTGGTAAGTGTGAAACAGTTCAATAAACCATTAACTATTTAATTAATGTGACCAGTTTTGAGCTTTGAGATTATGAAATTTTTTTTAGAATTTGCAAGCCAACTTCCTCATGATGGTGGAGCGTTTTATACAAACGATACGATGGAGTCATCCAGACCTCATTATGCGAATTCATGGCCTCCAATTTTACATGCTGCTACTCTCTGGTTAAATGCAGGAAGTTTTAAAAATACGCAAGCACAAGTAGATACAAACAATGATAATGCAATCAATAATAATCCATCAGATTGTGGCTCAGATAAATTTCATTTATTATTTGGTAAGTAAAAACGTAATTAAGAAGTTAATCTAAGTTGTAGACTTCCACGGTCGTTATCAATGGCATCTTGATTTCCGGGTTGGAGGCGCATCATCGGTGCAGTAGTAGCACCGATGACGAGGCTCCAATTCGGCAGCCAAGAAGTCAGTAATTTAATTAATATTTTTTTTTATTAAATAACTATCTTATAGGTATTTGTATGGAAGCTCTATGTAGTCCACGATCAACTGAACCCCTTGAAAGTGTTATCACTTGTTTACAAGCATTGTATACCCTCCTCGATTCAGCATGGGCCAGGGAATTATTAATGGTTGATAAATCATTGGGAATCGAACTTTGCAATGTTTTACATCGATTACTTTTAACCCGAGATAATCATGATGCACAGTTATTATGCATGGAAGTCTTAAAACAGGTTATCAAAGCTGCACAAGAACAATTTGAAACAATCAAAAAGAGGAAAATACGAGGTAAGTTTTTGTTATACTTACTAACTGCTAGGGTCATAACTAACATGGCCAAACGTATACACACACTCACCTATTGCTAGGAAATGAACCTAGCACCTTTGGTAGAGCATTGCCAAAACCAGCAGCCTCAACCACTGCCTGCCACCCACCCAAAATGTTGGTTTATTTACAAATAGTTTTATTGATTGTAAAGGGTAGTTTTCAGCTATGCATTTTTGCGATGACAATGCTTGCGACGGCTTTCTCATTGGTGGGTTTAAAAACGCGATATGGAGTGCTTTACAGAGATGTTCAAAATGTTTTTGGATCTGGTTAGACATTTGCATATAATTCCAAAATGAAATTCGCCCGTATTCATATAATTCAATTAGCAAAGAATAAACAGGTATATTTTACAGGGAAAGCTCTAGTTGCGTCGTATTGAACTTGCCTGTATTTATGCATTTTTGTCCTTGTAGATGTTTCTAAAATTGATAACACAGGAAACTATTTTATTTAGGTGTAACCAAATTTAGTGATTATGGGTCTATAAACATTCGCTCATAGCAATAATATTATATAGAAGAAGGAAGAAGATACATATGCTGTGCGAGATAATGATATAATTAATACAAACTGATGTAAACGTAAATATCGAAACTTGTCAACAGATGATGGTTCGCCAGCGTGTTATAATGATAAATCTTTCTAAGATGCAAAATTTAGTCTTGTTGTTATGTTGAGACAGTTACGGATTTACCACAAAGATTTTTTATTACCAATAAGTAGAATTACATAGATAAATAATAGATTAGAAGTTTTAGTTTTCGTATTTTATTACGTCAAAACTAGTTTAATGAACACATTGAGACCGGTTTTAAGACACGTTGTTTTAGACCAATTTTTGAAACCGATGGTTTCAGACCAGACCGGTTTCAATGTGGTTTTTTTAAAATTCGTAGTTGACGTTCCTATAAAAACATTGATCGATAAACGGTAAACAGTCGACAGCACTAATTACATATAATTGCACCAAGAATACAAAACAACCATTTCCGTGAATCTGTTGATCCTGGAGTTGCTTTCAATCGAATCTTCATCAGTTGTATGTTGATATTGCTATGATCATCAAAAACGTAGACCAATTTGACGTAGGTTATGAAAATGTTTATAGTCAAAATACTCATGGCAAAATCATCCAATGAAATTGTAGTATTTCTGCTGTCAGCGCAAGAAAGTTCGTCCTAGTCGAACTTCTCGCAATGATCGAATATTATTGCACACTATAGAAAGTTGTAGAACCCTCTTATAAATCGACCAATGAGAACACCATTGCAAGTATTGCCATCGCAAAATCATGTAACTGGAAACTAACTTTAAGACTCTTTTTGTCTCAGAAATTGCTCCTGCAAACCAAGAGTCATATGCCACAACTGAAGTGGATCTCTTAGGAGAAGGAGGAGAAAGTGGTGAAATTCTTCCAGGAAAATCTTTAGTATTTGCTGTTTTGGAAGTCTGTTTGTGTCTGCTAGTTCGTCATTTACCTGCATTGAGTCCTTCACCTAATTCTACCATTGTAACATCACTACGTGTTATGCAACCAACGGAAGATTCTGGGCTACTTATAGCTTCTGCTGTTACAAGTATGGAGAACTTACACAAGCTGTGCTCTCCTAAAGGTGTGTTGTCACATTGATTGTATTTTTTTTTTTCAAACTGTAATGTTGCGTTATATTTTTAGGGGCTCTTTCCATTCTACCAACAATTTTATATCTTACAACCGGTGTTGTAAAAGAAGTAGCAACAAAAAATGTGAATGACACCACCATTTTAGCTAATAGTGCTGCAGTACAAGCAGCTTTACATTCATTAAAAATTTTAGCAACCGATCGTTATAGTAAAGATACAACATGTTGTGAAAAGTGGCAAAAATTGTTACAAAGTGCTCTTGCAAAAGTAATAGATTTAGCTAAAACAGGAAGCGATGAAAATAAATTGGATGAAGTAACCATGATGTTAGCAATTGCTGTGTTTGTTCTTCATGCTCCTTCTCACGTTATTACAGCACCCAATTTGCAGTATCCGTGTATAAACCATTTTCGTCAGTGTTTGCAAAGTTCTAATACTGCAGTAAGTGATTGTTGTCCATTGTAGCATCGCTTTTTGAAGCATTACTAACTTTTAGATTCGTTTAAAATGTGTCCAAAGCTTAAAATCAATATTTTCACATCCGGATCGTGCGGTTGCTACACCTTATATTCATGCATTGGCACCAAGATTAGTTGAATTTTTGTATTCTGACTGCGCACGAAACATTTTTACTGATGGAGAATTATCATTAACATTGGAAACCATTGTGACTGTCGAGGCTTTGATTACATTAGCCGAGCCTCAGAACCGTAAGTTGCTATTTTTATTTCTTTTGTAATTGCTTGTAAATAATGGTGTATTTTAACATTGCTTACTTTAGGAGATATTTTACAAGGCAAGTATAAATTTAGCAAAACTATTAAAAACGTTTTAATAAAATTTTTATAACAGGTATTCAAATGCTAGCACTTCTAGTTCCTGTTTTAATAAGTTACTTGCTAGAAGGACAGGCTGTACGTTCTGCTAACAAGCATTCCGTTACTCTTCATGAAGTCAGTTTACAATGGCTTATGAAAATAGGACCCAAATATCCACTGGTAAGTTAATACAAATTTATCATGTTAACATTTAATATAAAACATGTTTTAAAATAGGAATTTAAGAAATTAATGAGTCAGTCGACTGAATTACGTACAAGACTGGAGAACGCTGTGAGAGTTAATCAACAAATGCAACAACGTGTTAAGACAGATTGTAATATTAGCAAACCTTTATCTACGCAAGCACCATCTATTAAATTAAAAACTGATTTTAGTAATTTTTCCTAAACATTCATTTGTAGTTTGTCAGGCCATAGTTTGACCTTCTTGGTCGTAATGTAGCATTTAATTAAATTTATGTTTATTTAAACTATTAATTTATTATTATTGTATATAACTTAAATATTTTATATACTTTAAATAATAGGCATTCTTAAACTTTGGAAGATATTCTCTATAGTAGTGGCACCCAACATTCCTTTCCTCCCGATCCTTAAGTTTAGATGTCAACCACACACGTCTTCTATTTGTCTTACAAAAAAACAAAAAAAAAGCTTAAATAGTATACTGTATATACAGGGTGCGCCACAAGTACGGAATACTGGCTGTAATGTCTTGATTTGTAATATTTTCAACAAATTCTTCAGGGAGTATACAAATTTTTATGAAAATGGAATATAATGTAACGACATTTAACAAAAAATTTGGGAAGCCATTTAGAAATTATGACGTTATCGTCGTTTTTTTCAAATGGAAAACGTATATCTAATTTGGTGTCGTTGGGTAGAACATTGTTTTATCTGTTCAATGATAAACATTTCTGTTTTTGTTATACCTGAAATTAAAAACAAAATCTCAAAAGATGAACTGAAATACTGCGAACATAAATTAAATTCAATGACTTTAACACCATAGGATTTGAAAATCATTCAATTTTGCAATTAGAATAGATAAAAAATAGTGATTATAAAATAAAACTACATGAACTAACGTTTTTATGTAAAAATGTAACATTTGTTTTGAAAGCCTACTATGTCATTGAATTTAATTTATGCTCGCAGCATTTTAGTTTTTTTTTTGAGATTTTTTTTAAATCTACATTAGAACTAAAAAGCCAAATATTTATATCACTAAAGAGCTTAAAAAAAATTCTCTTGGGCAACACTAAATTTGACATGTTTTCATTAAAAAAAATGTAACAAGACGTCATAATTTTTTAATGGCAGCCAAAAAAAATTTTAATGTGTCATATTTTTTTTATGAAGTTTTCATACTTCTTGAAGGATTTATTGACAAAATTAATAATCAAGACATTATTCCAGTATTACGTACTTGTGGTGCACCCTTGTAAGTAGAATACTAATAACGTTTGCTTATTTTAATGCCCAAGACTGGATCGTTGGAGGTAATTTGATCGATTTTTGTTAATATATTTGAATAAGTTCGAAATATGTTTCTGCTGTTCTTGGTGACTTCCCGAAAGTTTGCAACGACCCCCAGGTTGCTCACTGCTGTACTATGGCACAATTTTGTGATTATGAGAAAACTAGTTCAAGAACACATGTTTTTACAGCTATGTGCATCAGAAGAAAATTTGAAGTGTATTGTATTTTTGGCTGAAGTTCTGCTTAGAACTATGCACCTATAGTTCTAAGCAGAACTTCAGCCAAAAATACAATACACCTCAAATTTTCTTCTGATGATGACAACATAGCTGTAAAAACATGTGTTCTCATAGTCACAAAATTGTATACCTCTTAAAGAATTTTTTGATAAAATTAATAATCAAGACATTAATGCCAGTATTCCGTACTTGTGGTGCACCCTTGTAAGTATAATACTAATAACATTTGCTTATTTTAATGCCCAAGACTGGATCGTTGGAGGTAATTTGATCGATTTTTGTTAATATATTTTCGAGATATGTTTCTACTGTACTTGGTGACCTCCCGAAAGTTTGCAACGAGCCCCAGGTTGCGCACTGCTGTACACTGTGACACAATTGTGTGATTATGAGAAAACTAGTTCAAGAACACATGTTTTTTACAGCTGTGTTGTCATCATCAAAAGAAAATTTGAGCTGTATTGTATTTTTGGCTTAAGTTCTGCTGAGAACTATAGGTGCATTAAATTTTCAAAACCTGCTATCTAACATATTTAGTGACTTTTACTTTTCTACGGTTCTAGAACTAGTTTTTTCTGCTCTTTCTGTTGGTGTCATTCATTTAATTTAAAACCCGCTTAAAATGCCCTTCAAACATAGCAATCAGATGCAACCATTCACATGAACATTCCCTTCTTGTTGTAAACATATTCAATTCTCATAATAAATAATAATTCTTGTTGTGTGTTTGATTACTGTGTAACTTAAAACATACAAAGACGTTGAAGAAAATGATTTGAATGTCTAATAATTTTTTATTTTATTATTTACATATACTTTAATTTGTTTAATAAAATATTTTCTTATAAAAAATTATCTACTAACTTGAATTTTATTTCAAAACCTGCTATAACACACAGTTGGCTTCAAAATCCTCTATCTGCATTTTTTACATATTGTTTTTTCACTTATTTACAATTTTATATCAATAATTTTATGTCCATAATGTGTCGAATGAATCATCACTTAATTGAAAATACACCTATTTTGAAAAATCATCTGTAAAGAGACTAAAGGATTTTGAAACTAGATGAGTTGATTATATTTTATTACTTACTTAAATCTACCAATAATAGTGTGGACTGTAATTTTATAATGCTTAAATGTTGTTATTATCTCGACAACTATAATTTATTAATACTAAACAATTCTATGTATAATCATAATTTTCACTGTATTTATATATCCAAGACACTTTTCTTCAGGTGGGGCACATATGACCTAAAGTTTGCATGTTCAAAGGATGATTTGTTTGTACTATTTATACTAGCTGTCTTTATAAGTGGAATCGTCTAGTATTATTGACGTAAGAAAAATGCTCACAGAAAAGCCTTTTCTCAAATTACTCTAAATTTGCGAAAGAAGCAAAGTACTTGCCAAGCTTTTAAGAATGCCTATTTTGAAGTATTAGTATTATTAATTGGTGCCTAATGTTTGTTTTGTAACTATTTTTTAGTTTGTATATATGTATTAATTTTCCCTGGGTAAATTTTTAAATATAGCAAAAATAAAGACAAGTAGTTAATTTTGTGCTCCTTGTTAAATGTTGTGTATGTGTTACGCGTAAACTTGGAAATTGTGCAGTAAGCCAATGAAACATCCACAGACGGATGGCAAACATTTTTTAATTTTTTTCTTTTTATGAATGATCAAACCCTTGTAGGCGGCATTTAATTCAATTGTTGTGGCAACTAAGCCTCAATGGAATCCCGCCGCCGAGGGTATAATCTTTCATCGAAAGAAAAAATGTTTGCCGTTGAATTGTGGCTGTTTCACTTGCTCTCTGGGCAATTTTGGTGTTTAGGCATAACATAAACATTTCCAATAGAATTTCACACCTGTTTTTGTTTCTACTTCCAAGTAAATCGTTGCCAATATGTATTTCATTTAAAGGAACCCCAACTAGATCATAGAAATGAAATAAATGTACTGATTATTAAAATTTCAGATGTTAGAATAACATCTTGCAATAAAATATCTAATTAAAATATTTGTTTTATTTAAATTCATTATTGTGCAGTTTTGTATTTTTTTTTGTAATAAAATGAAAGTATTTTTTACTGTTGTAGTTACAAACGGCAATGAGTTTAAAATTTTTTATGTATGTAATTTGATTTGATTTTTTTATATAATTAGATGTTCTGATTGGTTTTGGTGAATTATTGTGCTTTCGCAAAATAAGACAAAAAATTGTAGATGTAATAATAAAATTGGTGAATTCAAATTACATACATATTGCATAGGTAATATTATTCATATCCCGTGATGTTGAGTTATAAAATTTCCACGAGTGGCTTGGAAACAGTACCGGTCGTAAGTGAGCTGTTACGAATTTAGGCTAGTAAATATGTGTTTGTGAAGTATGGAATTATGAAGTTTTCAGGCATCTATTTTTGTTTATTGGATGCTATCGATGATTTTATTACAAATTTATCAATTTTGCACTAATTACTTGCAAACTGCATGTCGCCTTTACGATTGGAGTAATTCCTTATACAGAGTGGTTCAATGTATACTTTTCAAACTTCTTAAGGTGATTTTAAGAAAAAAAGTTTCATCAACATGTGTCCTAAAATGCTTCTGAAGGCAGCTACGACCCATGAAGGGGGCGGCGAATGAAATTTAAATTTTAAATAATATCTCGGACGCTCCCTAATGTAAAATAATGAAATTTGGAATATGGTTTAGCACTACTAAGTGCTACTATCTAAAAGCATCCAAATAAACTTATTTAAATCAAAAGCGTCAAACTGCGGGGGGCAGGGACATTTTTGCTTATTATTTTTGTAATACTCAATGTTTTTACCAATTTGACTCGGTAATATGATTCTACGTTAAAAAAATGCATAGAAATGGAACTTCATTTTTTTTGTATGACTAGCCATTTTCCAGAAAAAATCGCTTAAAACATTTTTATTTTTTTAGAAAGAAAGCATTTTTTTATTTTGTACTTATTTGTTAATTTTGGATTCAGAAAACAGAGAAAATGGATTTGTAGCGCCTTAATAGCAGTGATAATTTCAATTTCCATACATGAGTCTGAAGTTGGGCAATAGGCGGCAGCTCGCATCTTACTCAAACACTTTCTATCCAATTTTCACACAAACATGCACTCGGTGCAGGCGCACTCATAATGTCTTATAACCTGATGAGTTTTGTCGACCGAGCTGGTAGATTGATAGCAATACTAGCGGTATATGTCTAGCTTCCACTAGTCAGGGCACCAACATATTTATGATCCACTATTATTGTAAAAACTAAAAAAACAAATATATAGCTAAAAACGTTATTTAATGAAGTACCGTAAAGGATAATTATTTAAAACGATATATTTTATAGCGCATTGTGAGGCGCCGTAGGGCTCTAGCTCAATTATTTAATGATTAGGGTGGTACTGAACGTAGAATCATATTACCACGTCAAAGTGGTAAAAATATTGAAGATTACAAAAACAATAAGTAAAAAATGACCCACCCCATCCAGTTTAGGGCGCCTCTGGTTTAAATAATTTTATTTTAATGCTGTTGGGTAGTAGCACTTACTAGTACTAAATTGTATGCCAAAATTCATTATTTTATATTAAAGGGTGTCTGAGATATTATTTAAAATTTAAATATCACTTATTCAATTTACTTTTTTTCAACATTAATGTTGTAAATTCCTCAAAAAATTAGATTAAGTTGGAATCTATATGAGTATGTTTATTTCTACTGTGTTTTTATTTTTAATATAACTTGCAACTTCAAAAATTAGCATTGAGTAATATTGAATAAAATAATAGCAAAGTGAAATACCCCCAAAAATAGTGCTAGTTAGCACAACATTATAGAGAGGGCGTCATACGTAGATAATCAAAAATTGACTATTCCAAACCAGTAGCGCTAACATTCTCTGTCAGTTTAGGTTCAGAAATCTTTTCTATTTAACTCTATAAAGAGATAATTATGATTTAACTCCATAATTATATATTTTTGTACACCTATTTAGAAATTATTCTACCAATAAATACACTTATTGTAAAATAACAAAATAAATATTGGCTACTTATATGTATGTGCCACATAATAAAAATAAACAAATCTAAAATATATTTCATTTAAAAATTTTTCTATCCTTTTTGAAACATGCTTTGTCTTGTGAAATATCTGTTTAGTTTTAAAAATGTATCCTCGCGGTACCTGAGGTGACATGAACTTTTTAATAATGACAAGTTATACAACTTTTTATAACGCAATAGTAATAACTTAGAATTAATTTAAAGGAGGTAAAGTAGCTATTATTTAAAACTGGAAAAATTGTTTACTAGGAAACGGTTGAATGACACCTACGAAATTGTTATTATCAGCTTTTATTTTTTCGTACAGTGACTGAATAAGAACAATAAAAAGTTTATTTAGTTTTGTAGTTGTTTTGCTTATTCAAAAGATTAGGTACGTAATTTAAGATTAAAAAGAAACAAAAATAAAATTTGACATTTGAAATTTTAAGGATTAAACGTGAAGGTTTAAACTTTAAGCCTGTAGCTTAAATATATAAAAATTAGTTTTATCTACGAAAATTGCCGTTGTATAAATTTATCTGAACATTGATGATTATTTAAACAGCCATGATAATTATGTCGATTAATTTATTACATCGAATCCATAATCACAATAGAATAAAGTGTTTAAATACATGGAGCACGTCCGAATCATACGGAATAAAATGCGGACTTATCATGATGTAAGACCATTTTATAGCTGATTTCGACCAACGCATATTTTGAACACTCGCCTGTTTAATACCGGGTTACCATAAATTTACTATTGAACCACTTCAAGAACTTCTTCTTCCCAATCGTAAATGTCTTCACCTTTATCCACACACTTTAATCTCTTTGTTTATACTTGGATAATAATAAAAGGGGCGCACAGAAAGCAATTTGTACGAAGCTGTCAAAGAAATAATTCATTTCTTCGACCTTCGTATTATATTATTATTATTATTCCCGTTTAATTTCTTATTAATTTTATAGTCCACAGGGTAAATTAAAGTTTAATTTCAGTTAAAACTCGCTCATTACGGTAGATGAACAAAACAATTTAACAGTATATAATGCCAAAAATTTATTGAAAATGTTCTCAATTTGTTTAAGAAGAAAGTTCTGAATTCCTTCCCAATAAGACTGTAATTTTAATCGCCCTGTATATTTACATACAAATGTGTGTGTATTTGCGTAAAACAAAATATTAATTAAATTTTTAGTATATAGTTACGTTTTTATTTTTGTATAGTTACGCTGAAAAAATGAACATATTTATTTTAATTTAAATAATAAATTATTTATGCTTATGCTATTAGTATAGAGTTTCATGTAATTTAAGTAACTTTGTCCAGTTGTGTCGAGGCTTAAATTGGAAACGTAAAAGATAAAATAATCAAAAAATATACGCAAATAAAATAAGTGATGAGCGCGATACTCGTCGGTAAAGAACAGATTGTAAAAGTAATCAAAATACTTTGTATATTTTCATAATTACAAATAAAACTAAAATATGCATAAAATCTCGCATACTTAGTACCGTCTTGTCCGGCCGTCTACAGTAATATAATAAGTTGAAGTAAGATAATCTTAAGTTATGATACAGCCCGTGGGTACGCGAAACTCACTTTAGGATAAAAAGAATCACGTCGATTTTATGCTTGTACATTTCACGTTGTAAAATTTGAATTTTTCTTTGTTCGTTGTGATTTACATAAAAACGTCGGCTTTATTCCGTTAGAAAAAAATTTAAGTTAATAATATTTAAACATGTTAATTATAACTAGTTCGGCAATTACTTAAACCTCAAAAATTTATTTCATTTATAGACTATTGTTTTTGCTTCCCTATACTTTCCGCATAGGGGTATTGTTGTCATGCAAAATTTCCAATTCGAAATTTTGACGGAAATACGCGTTTTGGATTTCAGGAACTCAAAAAAGTGATTTTTTAAAAATGTCTGTCTGCGTGGGTGGGCGTGTGCGCGCTCGAAAACTCGCAAACGAATTGTCCGATTTCAGTTAGCTTTGGAATGTACGGATTTATCAACAATTTATCGGAGAAATAAGCTTTAAAAGCGGAAGTTAGACATGTTTTTATAATAGCGTTTTTTAAAAATTGATTTTTTTAAATATGAACGCTGAATCTAATAGAAGACTTCAGGGCAAATCCAACGTTTTTTTTTCGAACTTTCTAGCTTTAAAATGGCACCCGCTACAATTTTTTGTATATATTCATTTTAACACCTTATTACGCGAAAACGAATGGACAGATCGGGATAAACTTTTTATCGTAATAGCGCTACAAGAACGCAATGCTACTGTGCACACAAATTTTGAAAAAAAAACTACGATCTGAAAAATATTTTCCACATTTTGGAGATGTTCAAAAAAATATTGCTTAAAAACTGGCCACTCGATTTTGTTTAAATTTTGTAGCTTCTTTAGATAACGATTAATAAGTTTCATTTTTGAAAATTACCCTTCTGCCTCTGCGACTGTACAAGTACATAAATTCTTTATAACTGGATACAACTTTTTAGTTATTTCTATAAAAATTTAAAAAAAAAAGAAATTATGTGGCAGTTTAGGGCACCCAAAACGTTCTAGAATGCTTTGCCGCTCCCGCGGTTGCGAGCCTCGCGGTCCCATAGTTACGCCACTGGCCCGGCGTCACAAAAGTTGAGACAGGTGGAAGGGGCCGGAATGAGTACCTATACTGATTGCTTAAGTAAGCTTGCTAAATAATATGAACTAGTTTATTGCATATTCTTATAAATAGTCGTGTTTTCAGAATGAAAAAAATCTCAGCTCTTCTCATGAGTGATAGTAGAATAAGGTTCTCAACTTAATTTTCCTCCTCCCACCCAATGATGTTTTTCCGTTTTTGGTGTTGTCTCACGGCACTACCTGGTAAAACGAGTCGACATTTGTTTCACTACTGTCTCTCTTTATGGTCAGTAGTTGAATCAATAAAAAGATTCTCAAAAGGTTTATGCTATTATTTTTATATGA
Source organism: Ctenicera cuprea (assembly GCA_958336395.1). Taxonomy (NCBI): domain Eukaryota; kingdom Metazoa; phylum Arthropoda; class Insecta; order Coleoptera; family Elateridae; genus Ctenicera; species Ctenicera cuprea. The sequence continues at coordinate 10,868,346 of OY284496.1, read as the reverse complement.
AAACTCATGTAGTAGTATGTTCTTATAATATTACTATTACAGTCGGTACAGTGGTGGGATGTTGGGGCATAGAACGTTAATAACCAAATACTTTTTATTATATGATAAAAACAATATCTAAAGCATAGCGAAGTTTAGGCGAAGTGCTTCGCTCATTTCTACTTCCCATACCTCCGGTATAGAGCAGTATTGATTTCATGAAAATGTTCGAAATCTAGATTTTAACGGAAATACACGTTTTGTGGCTCAAGGAATCCAAAAAAGTGGTTTTAAAGAAATGTATGTCTGTCTGTGGGTGGGCGAAAGTACTGGACCGATTTTGATGAAATTTTAAATCACGAGGTATATCGAAAATTGTAGTTCTAGTATAAATCCAAAACCGGAAGCGGAAGTTAGACATATTTTCTTGTTGGCGTTTTTTCAAAATTTATGTTTTGGTAATTTGAGTACAAAATCTGAGAGAAGGACATAAGGCAGATTGAAATCATTTTTCACCGAACTCTCTAGCTTCAAATGGCAGCCGCTACAATTTTTTAAAACTCTTGACTTTAACTCCCATTTACTCAAAAAGTAATCTGATCTGGATCAGCTACAACTTATTTGAGAGTCTTTTGTGGGTGGTATACGATGAAACAAAATTTCAAAAATCTGAAACAATTCCAATGGCGGTTCTACACATATTTGAAAATTTTCAAATAAAATGCTTGTTAAAAATTGCTCGCATGATTTTTTTTAAATTTTGTAACCTGCTAGAATCAAAGATTAGGTACAATTTGGATTTGTTGCTGAAAGCTATAATTTCACTGTGACGTTTTCCAAAATCTAATGTTGGTTTTTAGACACTTTTATGTAGAAAATGTAAATTTCAAATATTTGAAATTTTCAAAATAGTATTTCTCAAAAACTGACCATACATTTTTTTTTAACTTTGTGGTCTTATAGAACCGAACATGAGCTGCAATTTACCGAATACCACAATTCCACTGTGACAGCCTCTATGAATGTTTGAAAATCAAAAATTGCTACCCCTTTATTTATTAAACGTGAAACAATAAATAGTAGAACCAAAATCTAATGTAAAATCTAAATCAAATATACGTAACGTCACGAACTGACAGCAAAGTATGGGTTGAATGGAGTGTTGCCTATATAGCTTGTTTTCTTAGAAATCCAACAACCGGTGAACTGTATAACGTTATAAATATAATTTAAAAAATCACACTTTTGAAAATACGGTGTGTATTAATATGCATAGTATGGGAAACTCCACTCAAAGTTAACACTTTTATCACGTTTTTTATTCCATTGAAACTAAGTTTTGTAGTTCACAATTTTTTTTTACTAATCCATATACATATATAAAAGCTCAAAGAATTTTTTTCTCCGGTTCCTCCAGCGGCTACCGCTTCACCAATTTGTACCATTTTTTTTTCAATGAAAGGTCTCTATGCTCAGATGGAACATGAAACATTTTTATATTTTTATTCTACGTCGATTTTTCAATAATAATTATTTTAATTTATAATATATATATGAAAGTCTGCTAGACGCGCTTCACTTGAGGCGACATCTACACTAACGTCGCTTCTCCCTTATGGAACTAATGCATCACGTGACTTATCATTTAGCCGGTTCTGTCAACGATCAGTCTGTCAGTGCATTGTGCGCTGGGGTAACACTAGTATTTAATAATAGTATCTACAGAAAAACTTGAGCATGTATATTTTGACTTAATTTAAATTTTTAGAAAGTAATCTTTAAAAAACTGAGTTTCTGTATTTTTTAATGGTCATGCTTCGTAGTGCGTGTAGGCAGACACATTCATGTGTGGGCAAGCAATAATTTAAATTGTGGAAATATACACCTATTTATATTTATTTACAACGAGCTTCTGTAAATGTAAAATTTGGAATTTGCAAGCTCGTAAAAAATACTTAAACTAATAATTTACCTGCCGTCAAAAAGGTAACTACAATAATTTATTTAGAGTGCTTCATTTTACATTGTTCCCAATATTCATACAAATTTTAGTAGGGGACAAGCCTAAAAAAGTACTTTTAAAGAAAAAGCTGGTTTTTAATCATGAGACAAACTTGAACAACTCTTACAAATTAAAGAAGCAACTAAAAATAGCCTATAATTTCCTTAAATAACTCAACAAGAACGTAAGGTTGCACCTTACGATTTCAGGGGCGCATCTTTGGGAAAACCCGAGGGGTTGCGCCCCTTCCAATTTTTCACCATAGTAAAAAAGAAAGTTTTGGTTATACGGATGGATATTCCTGTAAAATCTAAAAAGTTTGTAAATATTTGTTGTTTATTAGTTAGGCGTTCAGATTTCAAGCTTTTCTAAAAATCCAAATTGACTAGAAATCAAAACTGCATGCATAAAACGTATGGAAATGGTTGGGAAATAAATGCCTGAAACTTATTGACTATGTATGCCACATAACATTATTCTAACAAAAATATTTAAAAATGTTTGTTAGATATTCTATAAGCGTATGCTTAATTTCGAATAGTTTATTTGCCTATAAATATAAATAACATTAAAATCCTTTAATTTCAAAACTACATAAACAGTATCATAATCTTCTTAAAATCATAATAACAAGTTAGCATTAATAAACTAGCAAATTCCTTGGGTGAACATGCAGCTTACGTGAATTACGAATATTTTTATATTACACGAGTCGCCACTGAATTATTTTGTTCGGCGAGCATTCTCACTAAATCATATCCTTTCAATGGATTTATTTTACTAGGAATAAATATTCTCAAACGAAAGTTTCGATGTTTATGGTGTTATAGCCGGTTTAAGCAGTGTTCAACGGTATTCAGTTTTTGTGCAGAGAATATTTGAATATAAGTTATTGGTTTTGGTCGGATTTATATGCCCTTCAGTTAATTTAAGAAATTTTAATTGCGACAGTTAAAAGTGGCGGCCTCACAACGAGCAATAATTACGTTGAAAACCAGTCGTAAAAGATGTAGTTTTTTGTCAGTTTTTGCGGTTGAAGAAAATTTGCGGTTGCTTTCTACAGCATAAAATTGTTTCTATGCTACTTATTAAAAACAGACAACGTTAGCTATTTCTGAAGACAAAGGTTTATAACGTACGTACCTTGCTAAACATGAGAGAACAAATCTTTTGTTCTACAATGTTATTTACTGCATAAAAGTCCGAGCTTCAAGATTTACGCCTGCCATAAGGTATTCATAGAAATCAAGTATTTTCTGATGACAAAAGAAATATTTTCTATTTTCCTCCAGCCGTTCTTTTTCGTTATTTATTGTTCGTTTCTTCGCTTTTTATTTCTCTTATTTGTGTTTGCTGTTTATGCTTTACTCGCTTGTGTTATTATTATTACTCAGCTTACATTCACTTGAAATTAAACTTTAGGTTGTATTTTAGTTTTTGATTTCAATTACCTTCTCATGATGTTGAAATATAATTTAAAATTATTGTTTAAAGTTGCGTCGGATAATTTCAAATTATGTAACTTTAGTTTGCTTTTTGCAAAACCTACCTGCAGTTGCGCATGGAAAAATTATGGACCACTCAGGATTTAATAAATTGGCTTTTTTTAAATATAGAAACTTTTAACCATTATCTCTATTTTTAGAGAAATACACGTTTTGGAACTCAATGTTATAGTTTTAGAAAGCTGTCTGTCATTCTCAAGAAATAGTGCACCGATTTTAATGAAATCACAGATATTAATGGGCTTGGAGCTAAATCGAATACTTTTAGTACGAACCTTCTACATTCAACCTGGCGACCGTTAACAACTGCACCGATTTTAATGAAATTGCATTGTTAAAGGCTAAAATCTGCGAGATTTTGTCGGAAATACATGTTTTGGACTTCGTCGGGAAAACAAGCTTTTTAAAAAATTTCGAAGCGGAAGCTATAGAAACGTTTTTTTGGCAGCATTGTTTTGGGCAAACTTATTTTTCAAATCTAAAAACAGAATCAGATAGAAATCTTAGGGCGAAGCGAATGCCTTTTTCAACTTTCTAGCTTTAAAATGCCGATACTACAATATTTTTAAAATTTTGAGTTTAACGCGTTATTGATCAAAAACGAGTTAACAGATAGGGCTCAAATTTATTATCGAAATAGCACTATAGAGACAAAATGTTACTATGTACACAAATTTTCGAAAAAATAAAAACTATGAAGTAAAAAATATTTAAAAAAATAGTGTAAATTTTCAAAAGAATTTTGCTCAGAAAGTGTAGCCACACGCTAATAGAGCTAATAGAGCTGAAGAGTTTTAATTTGGTTTGGCCCGTTTGGGTTCCAGCTCGCTAATTTCTTTGGGATACTTTTTATGAATTTTTGAAAATGTTGGTTTTAACGCTTATTTACTCATAAACGAGTTATCAGAGTGGCATGAAATTAATATAAATTCGCTTGGGTTATACAATGTTACAAGCTAGGAGAACTTTTAAAACTGCTAAAACCAATGTGAAAAACAAATCAAAATTTTGACATTTTCAAATTTTTTTTTTAATTTTGGAGGCTCGTAGAGCTGGAGATGAGCTACAATTTGGTTTATGTCCGAGTTTGCATATTTCTCTACGACACCTTCTATGAATTATTAAAAATCAAAAATACATGCTTCTTTTTTTAATAAATAAGGGACGTTAAGCTAACTTGCTCATGAGTGGTAGTGGAATAAGATTCATTACATAATTTTTAATTGCGGCAATACTTAGAAATGTTAATTATCGCTTTCCTACCAAATTTTTGGAGGATCAATTTGTTTTTTCGTTTTTGCGTTCCGTAAATCTTAAGAAATTTTTTCCTACAAATTTGTTTTTTCCGAATAGTAAAACTTCGGTTTCTAAATACAATAAAACATATCCCTCAGGCAAAGCATAACATTAACTTAATTGACGCTGTATGCTTGCGTGTTAGCATTTTGGTCCACTCGTGTTCGGTGCTGGGTAGTGTTTCTCTCCTGTATGCGGGAATAATACATGACTAGTTCCGTTCGTTTGTAGTACACCGTAAATACAGGGTGGTCCAACACCTATTATACTCTTATTTAATTCTCAAAACGGGTCAAGATAGAGAAAAAAATGTTATTAAAAGTGTTTTGGTAACGTTCGCATTCTGCATACTTAAAAAACAATTTTAACCAAAGCTGGAGGCGCTGTGATGCATCGTTTTAAACAGCAACCCAGCATTGTTTTGTGTTAGTTAGTTGTTTGTATTTCATAGAGACTGTTTTTTTCTTTTCAGCGGTATAAATTTGCACACCCTTACAAAACAACATCAAACACCAGCCTAAGATAACCGCAGCAGTGTGCTTTGAAATTTATTTGTTATCTCTTAACAGTTAAAAACAACAAAATGTGACCGTGATAGGCTGTTGTTTGAATTTTAGAAAGCTTGCAATTTTCTTGTGTAAGGTATGCAAGCTTTACAGCATTGAAAAGAGAAGAAACAGGTACAGTGCTATTTATAAAAAAATTATGATGGCGTCACAGTGACAGCACTTAAAATTACTTAAAAAATGATTGAAGTAGGCACAAGAAGATAAAATGTAATAAAAACTTCCATATAAAGCATTGTTTTGTAAAACCAATATTTACGCTACTAGAACCAAAATTCCATACTTTTGATAGACCGTGTATAATAAACTTGTACTAATTAGGCATTGTTGGCAGCACTGGCATTACGTTCTTTCAATTGTTTTTGATTGCTAAGAGATTACAAATGAATTTCAAAGCACACTGTTGCGATTATGGTAGGCTGTTATTTGAATTTAGCGTCTGCTAATATAAAAAACTTTTTCTGGAAAATTTTATGATTTGAGGGTATACCAGTTTTATACCACTACAAAGAGAAAACAATTCTCTTTTAAATAAGAAAAAAAAATGGTAGGTTGCTACTTAAAAAAAAAAGACGATCGCGTCACAGCGCTTATAGTAAGTATTTGTTTAAATTTTTTTTCACATATGCAGAAAAGTAGAAGCTGGGAAGGAGACCTTACCAAAAAACTGTTATTAACATTTTTTTTTCGATCTTGATTTGTTTCAGAATTAAATTAGGGCGTAATACCTGTTAGACCACCCTGTATATGTTATTCAAAATTTTACAAACAGATTTATTTTGTCATTGTTGGCCCGTAAGAGGTTATTACAAAAATACTGTTGAAAACATGATAAGTTACTATTTATAAAGTATAGGAAAGTTCAGGCAAAGTGCTTCGCTTATTTATTCAGTTTGTCAGCTGATAGAGGTTGGACAAGATTACGATTTCATTTTGTTCCCAAAGCCGTAATTTCCTTGTAAATTTGTGAATTTTTAAAATTTAATATTTTTTTAATTTAATAATCTGAGCTGACAAAACCCACAATCAAGCTGAATTGCTGATTGAATGACTGATAAATGTTGGTTTTTGATCTCTGGTGTTTTTAATCCTAGCCACCTTTTTTGCCGAAAATAAAAAAATAAATATTTTGCGTTTGGTCCGTAAGAAACTTATCTGTGTTTGTTTTCAACTTTTAACCACACTTGTTTTCGTATAGGCATTCCGAGTCTAAGTGGGCAATACGATTTGTTTATCCGTTGTTTCATGTGCCTGTCCTTGTATTTTTATAGGCGTCCAAAGTATAAGTAAGGACGATGAGTCATAATCTGCTTAACCACCTTTAGTAACGAAACCGATTTTTCCTTTTTAATAAAAGAAAGTTTTTTAAGACTTTTTAGCGTTCTTTTTGGATTTTTCTAAATTTTTAAACTTTTATAATAAAATTAGTTGTTTTACTTACCAGAAGTAAAAATGTAGCTATTAAAAGCTGTATACGATGTATTTTAGTAACATTTCTAATAAAATGAGCTTTTATTGCTTGTCAAGTAAGAAGTAAACAAAGTAGAGGCATCGTACGCTTTAGGGAGTTCAGAATTTTATGTAAATGGGCGGACTATATTGGCTAAAAGCATTCTTGTGTAAAGTAACTGGCCGTACGTATTACCTGGCCCCATACTAAACTAGCTTGATAAGACAATGAATTCGGATAACATTTTTCTTTATTGATCACTTTTCATTGGTTATTTCATTATTAAGGTAATACATAGTTCGTAAATTGTATCGTTTTGTATCTTACTTGACCTCGCGTGGGAGGTATTAAAAAAATTTACTTCACTTAAAATTAATTTTTTCCTGATTTTAATTCAGAGATACGAAGAAATGTTGGTTAAATCCTCAGTTTTTGCGCTTCCTCTTCGTAGGCCCTCAAAAAATAGGCTCCAGGGATCATAAATTACAACCCTTTCATTGCTTTTTATTAAATTAAAATTGGGGCGTGCATTTAATTTATTCTGCAACAAAATGAAAGTGGGATTTTCTCTTTTGGTGGGATCACGTCATACCACTTACGTCAAATATTAAATTTAATTTAACAGGTGCATTCTTTTGCAAATTTTTGTATAAAACTAATCGAACACGGATTTTACATTGTAAAACCGTTAAAAGATATTTACCGTATCTGTTGATACCCGTAACATATTAGTAAATGAGGCGTAACTTATAAAGATATTTGTTGACTAACATTTTTATATCTTGCCTAATGACTCTTCAAAAAGGAATGACATATTCTTGAGTGCGAGGGACTGGATAAATCAAAGATAATAAACTCAACGGATGCCACACACAGCTAGCTTTAAAGACGTAACACACCGTCGTGTTAATGGATATGTAAAATAATCTGATCGCACTTTTAAAAACCCCATTGAACACCGATACCTAATAGGATTTAATTTATTTATGATTTTGTGACGTTTTTTTAATCCTATAATGCTGCACAAATTTCTCGCCTCAAAATAGCAAATCGTTTACTGAAGCCCACAAAAGTTTGCTTCATTTGATTCGCGATTACTTTTGGATATGAATAAAACAAAAGCGCGTTTTTGCCTTTATTGGAAAGGTCCTTAAAATGAACCCTAATTGTTGTGGGTTTGGCCAGACAGTATTAAAGTGTGAAGTAGACGTATGAATATATGAATGTGAACAATCAAACCCCGAGTGTCGTTTACCCTTTTTTATGGCCGACCGGGTGGCGTAATTCCATGGATAAAGAGGGATCAGGACTCACGTGCAATTCACAGCTCGATTCGCAAAAAAATGCAAATTCAATATGATTGAACTGGCAAATAGAAATTAAATTGAATTTTTTTTGCGTGAAATATGAACATTTTTTGGTGCCGTATTTTGACGGAAATTTAGGCTATTGCGTATTTTCCTCTAAAAACCCAAAAAGCACACTCAGCATAGAACACATCGTAGAAAAACGAGCGGATTCGGAAGGCTATGGAGGGGGTCATTACCCTTTCTACTAAGGATCAATAAATACCTATTTTTTGCGTACGAAAAAAACTGTTATTCAAAAAACTAATTTGCCAAGTATTAGCGTTCAAAGAATGTAATTTAGAATTTTTTCCCAGCATATAGTTCAGTGCAGTAATGACGACTGCAATGCTTTAAACAGAAATAAAGTTGAGTGTAAACAAAAATTCAAATTGTTGTTTACCAGCTTCTGTACTATATGAATAACGTTTGTGGTAAAAATTTTGGCAGAGAAGTTTTAGTTAATTAACATCAATGGAAAAAGATTTTAAATTGTAGCTCGAGCTTTAATCATCTGCCTATTGAAAAATTTCTACCTTTTTTGTAGAGCGGAAAATTTCCGATCATTTGAGATTAAGAAGTATTTTTATAAATTTAATAGTTTGGGCCGCAAAAATTTATTAAAAGTGCCTTTGGAACGCTCTGTTTGCCGTGACTACAGGATCAGCTCGGTTAATAAATAATTGGGTAAAAAAATCTAAATGTTGATTAAAAATTATAAAAAAATTACATGTTTTCTACAGATTATAGAAAAACGTTTAGCACCTTTGAATAATTTATATTTATTAAATTTTAAACATTTTTGTAAAAATTAAAAAATTATAGAGTTTAATGTTTTTGCTATCTTGAAAACTTCCGCACTCTGATGATTATCGGAAAATTATGATTTTTTTTATATTGTACCTGTTTTATGCTCTTTATCGAGAAATCTAAAAATATTTTTTAAGTGCCACCAACTATAGAAAACAATCAAAAATTTCGTTTTATGGTTGAAAACATTTTTTTGTTTAAAACATGACATGTCGTCACCTCAAATCATTGCAAAAAAAGGAATATTAAAACAATTTCAATAATTCTTTTCCAGGTTTTGTTATAATAAATTTGTTATTAATAATTTTATTTAATATTTCAATAAGCCATATACGAGGGATGTGCGGTTACTAAGGTACGTTTGCTCGGCAAACCGCATACGTTGATCCGATCAGGTTGAAACATGCACGCATTTTAGATGCACATATGTACTACATAGGTGGCTGTTGTTATTGCCTTAGGTTAAGTACAACGTGCTCAGTGACAGCCGCAAAACGTCACTTCCGATCGAAACATGCTCCAAGTTTGAATTGCGAGCCGTCATTCGATTTTTGCATGCAAATAATGAAAAACCTACCAAAATTCATAAAAAAATACCGAAGACTTACGGAGAAGGTGTTATGAGTCGAAAACAAGTTAGTGTTTGGTGTAATCAGTTCAAAAGTGGCCGCACAACACTGAACGATGATCCCGAAGGTGTGCGACGAAAACCATCAACAACGAAAACGGATGAGAATCAATTAAAAAAATTCAAAGTTCAGCAGTCTGCTAAAAAGACAATGGCCAACAGTTCGCGCTTTTATTTAGTGTATGTTTGATTTCTATAAATAAAGTAGTCTGTCTGTAATTCACAAATGTACCTTAGTAACCGGACATCCCTCGTAGTCAGAGTTGTAAAAAATATTCATTGTTAAAAATTACATTTTTCTAATTTATTAAAACAATGAAAGAGAGTATAATATTTTTATTGCAATTTTCATAAATAACTTATAGTGTTTTCTTCACAGATCATTTAAACAATTGTTAATTTAAAAACTTTAAAATTCTAACAATAAATATTTTTTTACAACTTTGATTATGTATGTATGGCTCAAGTTTATAAAAATATAAAAAATTTTTCGTGTTATTAAAAAATTATTGAAAATTTCTAATAACAAATTGTTTATAGCAAAAATTGAAAAAAACAAGTTTTTAAATTGTTTCAATATTTCTTCTAGTGCAATGATTTGATGTGACATATGTTTTGAACGAAAAAATCTTTTCAATCAGAAAACAGAATTTGTTATTGCTTTTTTTTTATATTTTTTAATAGTTGGTGGCACTTAAAAAAAGATTTTTAGATGTATCGATAAAGAGAATAAGGAAAGCAACAAATTTAAAAAAAATCATAATTTTATGATAATTATTTAATGAGTAATGAAGTTTTTAAGACAACAAAAACTTTTCAATTTTTTCAAGGATGTTAAAAAAATTAATGAAAAAAATTCGTTCAAAGGTGTTAAACGTTTTTTTCCACTACTAGCATTAAACGATATCAATATTTACTTTGTTTTAGAGCCAAGAAGATGAATTTCTTTCCTAGTGGTTAATAATGAAAACAATTGCTACCAATCTTTAAATTCACCATAAGCTTTCATGTAAAAATCTTTTGATTTTACTGGTAATAACTGTTCACCACCACTTTCTGCACCTTCCCTAATTTCAGGAGGAGTGCAGTTTTCACTCAAATCATCAAAATTGGACATTTTATAACCACTATTATAAAATATATATTTTACATAAATGTCAATTGAAATTAACTATTCTCTTGTTTTCAAGCAAGGCTACTTTATTTTTGTGCATATTTGCATTTGTAATTTTATTTTTTATTAATGTAAAATCCATTAATTATAAAAGGAATAAAGGTGCTAGTAGTGGAAAAAATAATATATAAACCACGGTAGAGAAGACTTATCAGCCTCGCAACTTATTTCCCTCGATGCTTCGCATCTCGGGAAATAATTCTGCTCGGCTGAGAAAAATGTCTTCTCTACCTTGGTCTATAATATACTATTACATAATCTGTATATAATACGTAAATTTGTAAATTAGTTTATGCACAGTAACATTGTGTCTACATGGTTACTACAATAAATAATTTGAATCCAATCTGTCAACTTATTTTAAACTAAAAAGGCGCTAATGTCAAGATTTTCAAAAAATCGTAGCGGTTGCCATTTTGAGGCTAGTAGGTTCGGAAAAAAAATTTGCTTTGTGTTGAGGTCTTCTATCTAATTCCGTTTTTAAATTGATAAAATTTGGCTTAGGAAAAAAGCACTACCAAAAAAACATTTCTAACTTCCGCTTCCGGGTTCGGATTTTTTTAAAAGTGAATTTTTAATATACCCTCAGATTCCATAGCTCATCGAAATCCGACTATCCGTCCGATAGTTATGATGCAACACACATCCACAAACATACCCACATACAAACATTTTTTAATTTATGGAGGTCCAAAACATATATTTCCGTCAAAATCTAGATTTCGAAAATTTTCATAAATTCAATATACTAAAAGTAAAGGAAAGTAAAAACGGATTGTTTGTTTTTAATTAACCTTGATATTAATTCAAAATCAATGCTTGGTAGAATATCGTATGAGTATTATCGACATGCAAAATAATAAATTTGCGCGCTTGGTTTATAATGGAAAGTTTTTTAAAATAAACTGTTTCAAATTAAGTTATATTTTTAAATACACTTTGAAATGGCGCTTGGGATAAAAAACAAAAAGCGGTAAAAAAACAGGCCGCGTATAGAGTAGCTTGAAAAACACAGTAGCAACATAAACCCGGTGGAAAAAGCAGTGGGAAAAAAACTGACGAAAAAGAATTAGAGAAAGAATCCAACTGCAAAATATGAAGTTTATTTTTGATATGACGATGAACAATGTTTGTGTCATGGCACATGTACAGGAGAAATAACAAACTTGTAATTAGAAAAAAATATATTTTATGTTTTATAACTATCCGTAATAAACAGTATCTTTGTTTTCAAAGAATTACTGATTATGATAGAAATGTTTTCAATTATTTATACATAATTTTCATTTTGAATTGTATTTGAAATCTTTCTACATAATGCATATAGAATTTAATGCAAAGGATTAGTGGAATTTATCCAAGCATATTGAATAATCAAACAAAATTCATTTTTTTGCTTCGTAGTTTGGCAAAGTTATTTTTCTAAAGCTGTGCAATATTTTCAAGTTTAATTTTAACTGAAATAGCTACACTTTTTTTTATTTTTTTCTGTTGAAACCGAAAAAGTGTACTCAGTGTAGCACATTTCATATATATTTGGCTACATACCTATCACGTTCTCTGCACGCTTGATTAAATATTGTTATTGCTTTAAATTTGCTTCAAATTAGTTAAAAATGGTAAAATTTAGTTCTTCCTCAACTTTATTTTAATAATTTCTCACTTACAAAAGTTGATACGTTCGAAGAATTTGCGAAGCATTTCAAAATATCTTGCATGAGTTTAGATTCAACAGGAAGCTGAATGTAATTTTCTTTGCTGCATCGCAAGTTTAGAATTTAGATTGATTTTCTGATGCATTCAGCACGCCGTAGTGCACTAGAAGTATAGATTTTGACGAAGCAAATTACCAATTTTCCTAAAGGAGAAAGTATCCTAATTTGGCGAATTTATCCTCGGGGGATATAAAATTTAAACAAGGATTTCATGCAACGCGCTAACGAACTAATCACGCCAAACTGTCCCAGATTGAATCTAGTTTAAAATTTGACGAAGTTTAAGCACGTGATGGATTTCACCTCACCCTAAACTTTGTTTGTAGATTGACATTCAGCATCGATCGTGTGCCTTGAAATATTTTTAATTATAGATTAAGGTGCCTGACTTGGGACTTTATGGTTTTGGTAACTGAAACTTTTCTTTATGTCAAATTGTATTAAATTTTAGTCATTTCATCGACTGATAAATTCACGAAGAAATATTCTATTTTTTGCATATGTTCGCCCTGCAATTATTTTTAAATTTTTACTTTCCCTCACCTATACTGAAGTATGTTTTTGTGCAAAGTTGCGAATTTCTGATTTTAGCAGAAATACGAAACCCAAAGAAGTTTTTGAAAAAATGTCTGTGTGGTCGGTGCCTACGTTCCCCTATATCTCAGGAACGTTTTTACCGATTTTTATAAAATTTGATATGTGGAACTTTTTAGTTCTTTGTAACGTCTTTAATCTCAAACGGAACTGGAAACGGAAATTAGACATGTTTTTATGGTATAGATTTTTTTCTAAACAGTTTCTTGAAATTTTGAACATAGCGTTGTAATGCATCTAAAAACGAATAAAATGCTTTTTTCCCGAATGCGGTATCTTCAAAACTAAGGCCGCTACGAATTTATGAAAATTTTGTCATTATTGCCCTATTACGCAAAAACAAAATACCCAATCAATACAAATTGTCATATTATTTATTAGTCTTTAAAAGTATAATCAAATGACGTAATAATATTTTTGGAAATATGAAAAAGGTAAAAATTCGAGCCTCAAGATTTTAGACATTTTCAAAAAATTATTCCTCAAGAACTGCCCACACAATTTTGTTTAAACTTTGTAGGTCGATATAGCTTACTAACAGTGGACTACAAATTTATTTTACACTAATTTCCCAAACTTTACTCGGACGCCCTCCGAGAGTTTTTGAAAAAATTTAAATTGAGTCATTATTTATTCAAAATCGCAAACGCCAATCGTTTTAAACTTGACTATTTAAAACGTTTTATTAGGATAAAATTTAATTTTGGACCACTTAAAAAACAAACGATACGTTCTAATATTAACACAATAGGTTTTCCGAAAGTTGGAGAATTTTAACGCTTATCAATCAGCTTTACTTAAAACATATATTTCTCATTCTTTGGATATTTTTGATAACACTTCAAATAAAGTTGTTATAACCATTTTTGGCCCAAAGGCGTAAGCGCAATATCTGACTAGCGCCTTTACGCAAGTAGCTTTGCCGTGCCAACGCCTTGGGATCGGGCGCCGTATGTAAATTTCAATCGCTTCTTGACGCGAGAATGTTTAAAATGTAAAAAGTATGGGAAAGTACCAGCGACCTGTTTCGCCTATTTTTTCATTCTAGACTTAAATATTTTTTACTAGAAAATTACATAAAATTGATTATTTAATTTTATGATTCAAAATAATTAAGTTTTTGATTATACTTCAGTAATTTTGTAGTACAGTGTAACAAAGCGATTGTTCCCTTGTGACGCTAGTAGACGTGTTAACATGTTTGTTGTTTGTCTGGAGTTCGAAATCTCTAACTCATATGTGATACATTGTAATAAAGATCGTTACATTCTCCGTATTTGATAATGAATTATACATTTACATTTTTATGGCTCACACTGATTTTAAATATTTCAGAACGCGATGTTTCTGGAACTAACGCCAACTATGTAGTACAGTACAGTGGCAAAAACAACTTCGTTGTAAATTATAATTCAATTTATTTAACTAGAACGTAGAATGAATGCTGAAAACGCCTTTTAACTAAACGAAATTCAAGAACAGAAATTCAACTGAAAGTCAAATGCAAATTACAGTAACCGTGTATTTAAAAATAATTAATCTATATTCTTTGTATAATGAATAGATTTAGACAAGCGGGTGAGAATTTTTAACTAATTCTTTTTAATTTTCTGTGGATTTTTGACAATTCTTAGCCATGGTTAAATACTTTTATTGAAGAAATATTTGTAACGGCATTTTGTGCAGTGCGATTATTACTTCTTCATATGCATTATGACTACACATTAGTTTTAAATATAGAGTTTATTCACTGATGATAAAAAAAAATTGTCATATACAGAGTGGAAGATACACAAAAGAACAAAAAAATATTTTTGCTACATGTTGTTGAAACGCAGCTCTTTGTTATATGCTTTGTTTAATTATGTGTACACATGTGTATTTATTTCACATTTACATTGAACACAGTTTAAACAATTGTTTTTAACCGTATAATTATTTCAAAATTATAACAAATGTTTTTCAGGTTCAGTGTTTTTCTTTTTATTACAAAACTAAAATTTCATGATCATACAAAATCCAATAAGTACAGCACAAAACTTTGAGCATAATATCATGGTGGGTTGTTGAAAATTAATTTTTCTTGCCTTTGGCTTGTAAAGTCATTTAATAAATTTTCAGGCGGAAGATTCATTTCAATTTCATATTCTATAGAAATCATAGCTAATTCAGCAAGTTCGCTTCTCTCCTGTGACGTTATTGATCGCAAATGTTTTTTATTAATTTCAATTTTAGGAAGCTTCTCTCGCTGAAAGCAACTGAAATATACAGCCTCTGAACATTTCCTATTGTGCTACCGCTCTGAGCGGTCGTTATATTGCGTTTGTAGTTTGATTGGTTCTGGAACTTACGCCATTTTAAAATACAGAAAGTATGGAACAATAGTTTCACTTACGGTAATATTTAGTAATACCTTTCCAAATCTGCTAGAAGGTATTTATTGTAGACAGATCAATAACCAAAATAAGTTATTTCAATGATAAAAAAGTTTGGAGGACTTAATACAAACCAAAAAATTAATACAACCAGAAAATAAGAAATATTTACAAAGACCCATAAACAAAATTAATAATTTGAATTATACAGAAAGTTTATGTCAGATTAACTACACACGCAGTTTGCAGTGCCGCGAAAGATAGCAGTTTCCAGGGGCGTACAAAATAGCTACACCGGGAATCTGTCGGGTGTCTGGACCTCGGATAGCCCACCCTGACCACCGGGATAGGCCTGAGGAACCACTTTGCTACGAATTCCGCGTACTTTTAGGGTTCCGGATGTGTAGTTCAAGCAGACGGGATTCGCGTCGAGCTGGGGGCTGCTAGGTGTTAGGGATCCCTCTCTTCGGACGAGTGAAGTGGCGTCGAAGGAAGCGGGCTAAAAAGTTTGGGTGCTGGAGTTCTCAAGGGTACTGGAGGCTTCTGAACGCGTGGAGGGCGACTTGATTGTTGGACGAGGTCTCCAGGTTCATCCTTGAGGCATGCGTGCCACAGGTTCACGCGGCGAGGATGTGGTTGCGAAAAGGGGCCGGAATCTGCGATCCAAATTTGAGCGACAACAGTAACGTCCCGGCCTGCCAGCGTTGAATTAAAACTCTTTCTAGAGAGGAATGGCCAACCCAGGCTTGGCTTTACCTGAAGGTCTTTGAAAACGGGGTTGGAAGAAGTGGGTTTTTGGTTGTTTTAGTCAGAATTAAAGGGGTTATTTATAAGGACTACGGAATTTCAATCATACTGGTCTGAATGCTGTGAATCTAACCGGAGGATAGCGGCTTTAGGGGCTCCCGGGAACGGAAGCTAGTGCTTGATCTGGGGATTAATTTATGGTCGGAAGCTATTGCTCGATCTGAAAAACCGACTTGCTTCTTCGTGCTGCTTATTATACGATTTCGTTGCTAAGCAGCGCTATTACAATACAAACAAATGTCTGACAACATAAACACAACTTCCCGCGTTTTTTGTAAATCGCGGAGTTAATTTTTTATTTTTCTTATGACTCATTTGCTAGAATGTCGAAAGAAAGAGTGAGACAGACCGCGATCGTGGTGTAGAGAGAGGAAAAGATACAGAGCAATCTAGAGAGAAAGAGAGGGGGAGAAGGAGCGGTGTCTTCGTAGTTGTGCAAGATCACGCCCTCCCTGGACGCTTATTGGCTGTGAGGGGCACCAGTATGCTGGAGCTAAATAGTTATTTACGTCATTAGTCCGATAAAACAGATATATCGTACGAATAAGTAATTAATTCGGACGAGGCAAAGCCGAGTCCGAATTTTATTGCGCAGTGAGTACGTAATATCTGATACCGGAGGAATGACGTAACGCATTTTACTTCATACTGAAATTAAAATTTAAAAAAATTATAATAAACCGAATCTTATTCAAACTTCCGCCAATTTACACAAACAACCGCTAGTTGGCATGGCTAGAGGGTTGCTGGGGACGCTTAGTTTGTTTACTTTTGGCGTTCGCCAATAAATTAAAAATGAATGAGAAGCATTCCGAAGAAATTTTGCGAACATCTAAAGAAACTACGGCTAATCTTATTCCCGTGAAGTCGGAAGGGCGCGGCGGTATAAAAAAGAATATGACGGGTTTACAGAATGGCGTTGGCAAACGCGTATAATGCTGAAAAAACTGATGAGGATGTTATGTTGGCATATTTGTATGATTTGGTAAGCTTTTTTGGCATTTTAAATATTTGTATTACAACTTCTTTCATTTCTGATCTAAAAAATATTGTGGTACTTCTTTGTGGAGTAAATATTCCATGGTAAAGTCACTGTTGCTCGTGTTTGAGAATATTGACATTTCAACATTCCCGAGACAAACAATTTTTAAAACGGAGATCAGTTGGTCACCAGACTAAACAGGCACAAACTCTCAGCCGGGAAGAAATTTATGAATTTCTCAGAAATGCTCCGGATAAGGAATATCTTCTGACAAAAGTGAGAACATTTTTAAGCACTGCGGGAAACATCTTATTTAGCAAACGTTTTCTATTTTTAGGTGGTTTCCATGATTGGAGTTGCTGGAGGCTGCCGCAGAGAAGAACTTTACGAAATGTCTCTAAGCGAAATAGAAATCACTGTTTCTCAAATGCTTATTACTATTCCTCGAACAAAGACTAACCGGTCACGGGTATTTACTGTAATTAAAGAAGCTGAGGGAATTAAATTTTTGGAGCTGTATCAAAAATATGTCAATAAACGACCAAAAATTGTTAATCACAGTTAGCTGTTTTGGGACTACCGGCATGGACAGTGCATCAATCAGAGAGCTGGAATTCACAAAATTGGTGGAATGGCAAGAAATATATCAAAGTTTTTGGGTTTGAAAAACCATGAAACCTACACCGGACATTCGCTTAGACGAACAGGCTCTACTCTCCTCGCTGATTC
This sequence comes from Ctenicera cuprea, assembly GCA_958336395.1. NCBI lineage: Eukaryota > Metazoa > Arthropoda > Insecta > Coleoptera > Elateridae > Ctenicera > Ctenicera cuprea. The sequence continues at coordinate 10,850,388 of OY284496.1, read as the reverse complement.
TGGGGCTGATATTTCTGTTCTAAAGCGTTTTGGAGGATGGAAAAGGAACACCGTCGCAGAAAAATATGTTGAAGATTCTCTTGAAGGAAAAAACAGAATTACTCGCATGATTCAAGGTGGAGAAAGTTTTGCTGAAGTCGTTGCAAGTCGGCGAGAAGAAGCATCTTCGTCAGAAATTGTATCTGAAAGCAATTCAAACCTCAAATTTAACTCCACAAGAAATATGAGTATAAAGACTCAAGTATTTGGTACTAATATTCTATCTTTACCTGATTGTGTGGAAATTCCTTCAATCCAAATTAGTGGAAATGAAAACTGTACCATTAATTTTAATTTTGCCTTACCAAAATGTTCTTAGTTTCTTGTTTGTTTTTTATAAATTTGTTAATAAATTTGTTCTGCAAAGGTGGCTTTGAATTGAGTACTGTAAAAACCTACTGTACTATAATAACGCGTTTTGCAGTACGACGTAAAACGGTATATAACAGTACAGTATGATGTAAATAAATAGCGGGCACTAAATTTCTGAATCGTGTCATAATTTTATCACAAATACCTTAAATAAATATTATTCAGTTTCATACTTTTTTTTTATTACATTGACATCGTCAACATTTTGATAAAACCCTGTTTCTTCATAGTTTTATAGCTATTATAGTTCTTCCATGTTTTTACCTACAATTCAGGAAAGTGAAGTCTGAAGATCTGACTGGCCACCTTGTTCTTCAGATCAGATAAATGTATATAAATACTTATTTCAGATATCCACGAATATGTTATCCATAATAGGGAGAGGAGCCACCTTCATCAATTAGAAAATGGGCCATTAATTCGGAGTGTACAGTGAAAATGCTGAATATGTGTCTTTTGCACCCAGTGTAGATTATTACCAAATCTACGTACAATTATTTCATTTAAGCAAATATGTTTATTTAGAAAATACTGTGGAATGCAGGATTGGCAGTATTATTGCGAATAAAGTTAACGTTATTAGTGAAATGTACTTTTTAAAGAAAGAATTAAATTGACAGCGGCATAGTACGACCTATTTTTAACCGCACCACTTTAATTTAAGAAATTTTTGGATAAAATACATATTTACAGTAAAATCACTATTCCGTACTTTTTGGTCACCCTGTGTTTAACCAATGTACAAAAAAGAGTAAAAATTTATTTGACATGAAAATTCCTTTTAATTTCTTTACATCACTATGGCGGTTCGAAAGAATTATGTTCACCTCCGTCTATTAAACCTCAAATTAGTTTGAATACAAAGGAGATCTCCCCCCCCCCTCGTCTGGGCTAGTCCCATACTACTGTTTTCAGGTTTTCAGCTTCTGGATCAAATATTTCTAAGCTAAAGCAAAGGTGCAAAAAGCATGGCTGAGTAGACGGTGTCAAGTTTCCCAAATGTAATCAAAGCCGAATCCTTCTAATTGATCTTGTAGAACATGGCGTACAAGAAAGAAAGTGTCAAAGGGGCATGTGTTAAAGGCGGGTGCTAGTCGTATTTTATTGTTTTATTTAAAAGGGTTGGTAAATATACCAAAGCCTCCATGATGCAGGTAAATGAAATAAAAACAATAGAAATCTGCGAAGCTATTGGCGATTTATGGGGACGGCAGCCATAGTCGTCTCACATTACATTTCCAGATGCCTGCTCTCATTCTTGTAAAAGGCTTTAATTGTAACGACTTGTTTGTTTTGTTTGTGCATTTATGCGTACATCCTGGTGACTTCGGTTTTTGCTTGTTTTCCGTTTTATAAAGGGTGTTTCCATGGTTCTACATACTATGAACATATTTAAGATTTTTCTATTAGCTTGAAACTCCTGAAAAGTCGATATAACTCCCTGCTATATTATTATGAGCGTATAACTTTAAATGGGCTTTGAAAATACCCCGTCTTTTGTTTAAGTGCATTCGAGAGTTAGTAGATCTCTTGGTCCTTCCTTGAAAAGCGGACTTCATCAATGGAAACGAGCGATATTTTCCAGCTCGTGGTGATATCTAAGCAGGGGGATGGGGCTTAGCTGATACGCGATACCAACGCATTTCATCGCTTATAAAACTTCCTAGCTTTTTGTTTCTTGCGTGGGCGGTTATTAACATGGCTGCCGGGCTTCTGCAGACCCGATTGGCCAATGGCTGCGACGCTTTCATCAACACACACTTCATTATCTTAGTGTGAATACGTGCTTCTAACGCACAGCACTCCCCTTTATGCGTGCTTATACGCATTATAGCGGGTGTTCTGCTTTTAACTGTCGTCCCTCGTTGCTGGGCCCTCAACTGGAACACAGAACATACCGCCAACCTTTTAAATAAATGAATCCCAGGACTGACGAGGAACTTGACGAACTTAAATAAAATATTAAGCAAATATTCCTATCGAGACAACGAAAAGCTCCAAACCTATAGGTGCTGTCTAGTATTCTCTGTCTCTCTCTCTCTATCATTCTTTGTTCTCTCTTACTCTCTCTATTATTAACTTTGATATTTTAATCCAGATTGATTTTAAGCAAAATGTAGGTTTTGTAATAAATGGAGAAAATGCTGACAATCAAAGTGACGTATATTCGTTCTATAGCTTCCCCTAAACCTGGAGGACCTCTTCAAAGTCCCTATCGCTCCCCTGTGCGTAGCATATAACCCCGACCTATCCTACGGCTCCCACTTCTCGTGCTATCCTTCAGCAATAAAAGCTGACGTCATGATGCTGAATTGCAGCAGTGTTCACGCATCTCGCAGAAACTGATGTTTCTTGCCAAACTTCATTTTATTGATTTTCTTTACTTTTTAGTTTTTTTAATTATTCGATAAAATCAGCGTTTTGTTTTAAGAAGTGATTCTAATTTGTTTTATTTTAGGGCTAAACGAAATATTACAAACTAAATTTATTTTTTTGGATGCATTTTTACAATTATTTCCTCATAATATCCTATATATTTTAATTTTCATTAGCAAAATACTGTTTTGCTTCTTGTTGTGAAAGCTTAAAATCGTCATACATAGCCATTGGCAAACTGATACTCCTAACTAAGCTTATTATCATGTTCTAAAGATGTTTTTCGACAGAATGTTATACAACACATTGTCTATACAGAGTTAATATAGATGTAAGATGAGACTTTACTAGTGTGGTCGCATCTTGTCACCTTAGTTGTCTAACGGTGGTTGAAATACGAGTCCTCATTCTCTCGTAAAATACGGACGCTGTGATCTTAGGGACTAGGTAATGAAGTAAGTAAATCGGAAACTATTTTCAACTAGCAAATCAGAAGGTTCAAAATTTAGGTAATTTAGAAATAATCACACAGAACATTAATTAGAACAGGAATCAATTTACATACAGGGTGTCCCTAACAGGGCTGTAATAAATTTAACCACGAATTTTTAGGCGAAATAATGCCGATTCAACCTTACTTATACTTATATACAAAGACAGCTGGTTATGGAGGTAAAACTTTCTGATAATATGACAGTAACATCACCCTTTTACCACGTAACTTTGGCAATAGTTTTCTTAGAAGCTTGCTATTTTATTTCTGAGCAACCTTCGAAGCACCACACAGGACAGGACGTGAGAAAATGTGCTACACCTCGCAAGAGGTATACAAGCATAAGAAGAAGAGCACTTTCCATTTAGTGTAGTTTTTCTACTTATTTTTGTTTGAATAAGCGCACCAGCGGTATTTCATAATGGGGGGAGGGGGGGGAGCACATAATATTTTTTAAAAATATCTTATATCTTTAAAGTTTCTGCACTTTTGTGTATATAAAATCTTATTCTCTACACAAAAAGGTACTCTTGTTGAAAGTTCTAAATCCAACGGTTTTAGAGATAATTGCGTTTTTGTAGAAAACTAAGTTGCCAAGAAAATTTAATTGTCTCCTCGTTATAGTTTGTACAAACTTTGATGGTAAATTCTGCACATTAATAAAATAACATGTTCATACCGTGTTTTAAGCGGAAATTTGCCCATTTTTGAAACATCGAAAAGTCGTTGGTGGGGAGACACTGCGGGTTGCACGAAGATCGGCTATTCGACACATGTAGAATACGAATCTAAGATTCTTTTCCGAGGGCATATACTTTAAAGTTAGACACTCCCACACCCCCACCCCATCCCATGTTTTGAATCAGTCGAGTGGTTTTACGATATTTTGAGGTTTCTAATTGCAACTAATGTTTATCCATTTAAATCTCAAAATTTCATAATTTGGCGATAGCCGTTTTTTTGGCGATTGCTCAATTAATCTGTTCGTGTAAACGACCAAAAGGTGAATTTTCCCAATAGAAAGTTGTTTCTATCGTCATTTAACATGTTCATGCCGATTTTAAAGCCGAAATTCGTAAATTTATGAAAAAAAAAATCGACGGAGGGGGGGTGATAGGAAAATCACGTTTGCGCAGATCGGCCATTCAACATATGTAAAATACTAATCTAAAGTTTTTTTTCAGAGCGCGTCTGCATTGAAGTAGAGCGTTCTTCTCCCTCCCCCCATTTTTTTAATGCCCGCTTATGATATTTTGCATTTTCTAGTTGCTACCAATGTTTATACATTAAAATCTCTAAATCGATTTTTCACATCCTATAGACCTCTGGCTGACAGCCGTATTTTTCCAATCATTCAATTAAACTGTTCAGATAAACGACTAAAGAGAAACCTCTCAGTCATGTTTTCTCAGTGGAAAGTTGTTTCTATTGTCATTAAACATGCTCATATCGATTTTGAAGAACTTCGTAAATTTTTGAAAAATCAAAAAATCGATGAGGGGGATAGGAAGATCGCGTTTGCGCAGATTAGCTATTTGACATGCGTAGAATACAAATACTTCGGCAAGGAGGCTTTTCGGGATTACGTTTATAGGAGCTAGTTTTGTTGTTTTAATTTGCAGAGCTTATTCCTAAAATTTGTGCGTCTTAACGAGAAACTCAGATCTTCATGGCAACTTTATTGTCTACAAAAATTTAATTATCTCAAAAACTGTTAAAGACTTTCAACAAAAGTACATTTTTTAGTGTTTTTGTATGGGGAATAAGCTTTCGTAGAGCAAACTTCAAAAATTGTGAAAATTCTAACACATTTAGAAAAACATATTATGTGACTCCCCCCCCCCCCCCCACGAGACATTCAAATAATAATAAGTAGACACAATAAACTAAATGAAATCCTTAAAAATAAAATTTCAAACTCTTTTGATGCAACTACTCCAAAGTTTTCCATAAAAGAGTGATTCGACTGTTCTATATTCGAAAGGCGGTAGCTTCGTAACCAAGCGTTTTTGTATATAGGCAAGCTGGGTTAAATAAACATAATTTGCTGTTGAAGAATTCCAGGTTAAACTATGAGATAAGTCAGTAGCGTAACTAGAGGTTTGTTTTGATGGCTTAAGCCGCCTCTCAAGAGCAAACAATTTGCCGAGAAATCATCGAAAAGGTTTAGCATTTTTTTGAAATTTTATTGTTTAGCTGAGTTGTCGATATTTCTTTTGCACTTCAATTTTTAACCGACTTCAAAAAAAGGAGGAGGTTCTCAATTCGTCTGTATATATGTTTTTTTTTATTTTTTTTTTTTATGTATGTTCGGGCATAACTTTTTTGTTTATGAACCGATTTTAATGATTTTTTTGTGTTGGGTTCAGTATAGTTCCAAGGTGGTCCCATTATAATTTCATTGGTATTGGAGCTTGAACTTCGAAGATACTCCTCAAAATCTATTTTTTTAACCTACTTTTTAGTGTTTCCGTATTTCATCTTCCGTTTCAACTAACCGTCATTTCCTCATTCGAGAAGCATCCTTACCAGGTCTACCCATCACTTAAAATTGTAAAATAATTAACTTTAAAAAAAAAAAAGAAAACCGACTTCAAATAACACTAAAGTGACATCAGTTAACTAAAAAGCAAAAAATAAATGTTTTTTATACAACAGTTTAATACTTATTTGTTGTTCCGTTTAATGTAATTAAGAAATTGTTGTTTATTATATAATTATTAATTGTTTTATAATTTTTAAGTCGGTGCCAAGTAAAACATAAAAATTATATACCTTGCTGCAATAACAAATTAGATTCGAATTTTTATGTTTTACTTGGCACCGACTTAAAAATTATAAAACAATTAATAATTATATAATAAACAACAATTTCTTAATTACATTAAACGGAACAACAAATAAGTATTAAACTGTTGTATAAAAAACATTTATTTTTTGCTTTTTAGTTAACTTATGTCACTTTTGTGTTTTTATTTGAAGTCGGTTTTCTTTTTTTTTTTTAAAGGTAATTATTATTCAACCATTCCGAAGGTAGAGTGAACGCGCATTACTTTTCCGACTTCTATTCGGTACTAATTAAAATCTAATTTAAGCGCTCCCTGTAAGTGCCACAGATGTACTCATCAAATACTGCATCGTTGAACTCACGTCACTTATATGGAAAAACGAGTTTTCAAATTTATTTTCTCAGTGAAAATCTTCGATTTACACTGCAATTTTTATTCAGGTTCCTCAAAATCAATAATTACAATCTGACACTTATTTTATGGTTAATTCTCGTTTTTTAATTTATATCAGTGGCGTAACCAGAGGATGGCCTTCATAGCTTAAGTTTCCGTTTCAAGAATAAAAAATTTACCCATAAAATGACGTCTTGGATACGCTACTGACATGCAATATGTTTGAAAACTTTTTAATGTTATTTTCCCGATAAATTTCCTGTTACGATGCAATTTTTATCCAATTCGGATTAGCCATTCCGAAAGTACTAGCGTTATTCACCCGCTGACTAATTTAAATCTGACATTAATCTTATAATTAATTCCTTTTTTTTATTTTTCTATTAAGCTCACACAAACTCTAAAAGAAGTGGTTTAATTTTTATTGCAGCTGCATTCCTCAAAATTCCTCAAATGGCTGAAAAATTCCACGCTCTATAATAAATAGAATATAAATATAGAAAAGCGGCAGTAAAACTGGGATAAGTAATTTATGGAATGCCGATTGTCATCGCACCACCTATAAAATAATTACGCAAGACCGTAATTAAAGGAGATGTGGAAGTTTACAACAATCGGCCCCTATGAAAGCTTTCAGAATAAATACAAAAAATCAGTCATTATGAAGGCGTCATAATAAACACGCAGACAGGAGTAATGTGTAAGAGCATATGTGTAAGAGGCTGTATGACCTGGGGGTGCAGGGACATCAAGGGGTACGCAGCAAACGTAAGGGTGCAAAATCAATAAGTTCTTCAATGAGAGCGATGCAGTATTATCACTTTATACTGCACCTGTTTATTACCCGCAGTTTATTAAAAAAAACTGTTATGAATTTATGATATTTATTTAATTTGGTGATGATGATGCAACTTATATGTAAACTACTGTTATTAGGTATTTAGTAATAACCATATCGCAATGACAATAAATTAAAGCCCCTGGTTTGGTATTAATTAAATATTGAACATTATCGTTTATTACCTGCCGAATTTTCCGAGCGTTTCATTCATTATTTGAAATATCAAACACGAGGTGAAACATTGCGCATTGTTGGGTTGGAACGGTGAGCTAAAAGAAGTACAAAACAGTTTTTAATTAAAAATTCTGTTCAATATCCTACATGAAAAAGGCAACGAAATCGCAGTGAAGCTTCGAATTGAAACAAGAACCAGGACTACGACAGAATAAACTGTGAAGTTTGTACTTCACAAACAATGCTGCTAAACACCGGCGTATCTAGATCATCAGACGTCTTAAAGCCCTTTGTATGCTCAAGTGTCCTGATGAATAACATCTGTACGACAAGAGGCTGATTTGCACCTCTGCCGCCACACGAATGGAGTTTTCGAAGCACTTCTGTAAGCGAAAGAACTTGGTTGAATTTTTCTTTGTATCCAACCATTTTCATTTTTTAAATTATTTTATATTCTTTGGAAATTTTCAGAGAACTAATTAAAAACATGTCTTGTTTTTTACAATTGCAAACGTAAAAATTTTGACGCGATTTCAATGAAAATGTTATTTAAAATGCTTAAAAATGAAATTATAATTTTTAATCTTAATATTCACACCACTGGCGTATCCAACAAAACATTCTCTCCAAACGTCAGTGGGTGTCGTGAAATTTCATATTTATTGTTTTTAAATTTTCTTAGTTTTATAATTTAAAAACAATCTCGTACGCCACTGCTTATTCCGTTACTTTTATTATCCATAAATATCTTCTGGCTAAAATAATCTGCTGATATACCAGAGGTCAACGGAAAGAAAATCTTTTTTTGTAAAATGCTTCGAGAAAAAATCTACTATATTTTCGTTTACCATCAACGTCTGTGATAATCTAAAAATGAACATGTTTTCCTATTGGTGAAATATTTATTATTGCATTAAATGTTTAGGAACATAATTTTCTATAAAGATACCTTCAAACAGTAAACAAAAGTTTTCCAAATTTAAAATTTCGATTTATTACAGGCGTTTGCGAAACTAAGTTTTTATAGTGAAAACGTATAGTTGTAACCATCAATAAAACAAGATTTTTCCGCAGAAAATCGAATATAGACTGTTAGCTGTCAAATTTTCACGATTTTAAAACATTATTTTGGTCGAATTTCTTGGAACCAACCATAATTCTTTGATTTAAAAAATATTTCATCACTTGAGTTGGAATGTTTAGTTTTCTACATTCTCAGAGTATTGATTTCACGAAAATGCTCAAATTCGAGATTATGACGGAAGTACATGTTTTAGACGTATAGAAACCCAATAATTGGTTTTTATAAATTGTCTGCCTGTGAATGGGAGGATGCTTATGTGGGTATGTGCGGCTCATATCTCCCGAGCGGATGTGTTCATTTTGATGTAAAAATCATTGGCAAAATAAGCTTTAAAAAAATTCGAAACCAGAAGCGGAAGTTTAAATTTTTTCATAGGATTTTTACAGAGTTTTTTAAATTTGAAAATAGAAAATCTTAGGGCAAAGAACGCTATTTCAAAAACTTTTAGCTTCAAAATGGCGCCTGCTATGATTTTTGCAAATTTTGTCTTTAACGCTTTATTACCCAAAAACGAGTTGACAGATCAGAATTAAATTTGGTATAGTAGTAACTCTAAAGAGACACAATTTTATTCTTCTATGAGTGAGCCGATACAGCATTCTGTTTGAGCTAAATTGATTATGAGTGATAGTAGAATAAGATTCACATTTAATTCTTGAGTGTGGCAATATCTAGGGGTATTATTTGTCCATCCAATTTTCGTTTTTGGTCTCTGGTTTTCTTTAATCCCAAGAAATCTTTTGGCCGAAAATAACAAAAAACTAGTTTTTTTCTCACAAATGACTCTGTTTCAAACTAAAATTTTAGTGCGGTATTTGTTGTTTCTTTCTTATCGCATAGTTGAACCATAGCACGACTCAGTACTATATTCGTGACGCTTGCGATACAGTTACAAAACCGTTTGCAAGGCAGCGCTACTAAAGATAAAACAAACTTTATATTAATAGCTAGGGAAACAATATTTTGTAAATGTCAATCAATTATTCTTTTTAGTTAACCTTGTAATCTGAGGTATAGTAGGCGTACAACGTTGCCGCAAAAATACTTTTGAAAATATGATGAAGTAACAATCTCTAAAAAATAGGCAAGTCTAAGCGAATTGCCTTGCTCGTGTTTTACTATCAATCAATAATTTGTTAAAAGATGTAATGCAATATAGGAATTTTCTAGCTGTTTTTGCTAATTTGGAAATGTTTTTTAAACTCTATGTTGTATTACCCATTTTCGGCTAATTACAGATTTTTTTAAGTTTTATACCAACATTTCTACCAGTCTGTCTAATATACAGGGTATCTGACAACGCAGGACCACTGCAAACAATTATACATTAAACCTTAATACTATTTCAAATTTTGAAACTTTTTTGAAACAAATAGAGAATTATTTGGAACTAATAAAAACTACAATTACCTAAAATAACCAATAAAATAAAAGTAAATAGATACATCTGATTTTATTAAATACAAAAATAGAAATAAACCATAATACACAATAAAATAAGAAAAACCAACAAGCATTTGATATACCGATCCTTGTTTTCCCGTTTCTTCTATTTTTGTAGTCGAACACGCTTTGTGGATGCTCTGCGTAGGCAGTTCAAAACGTGCAATTTGTACTTATTTTTTGTCACGATCAGTAGAATTTCCAGAGCATTGGAAACAGAAAATTATTTAACATTTTTTATTATTTAATGGTATTTATTTATCGAGTAGCACAACACCGACAAAATTGGAAAAGCATAGGGGAGGCTTATATTCAACGAATAGAGAACAGCTGAGAAAGAAGAGGAAAGAAGAATGGTATTTATTAACTTTTTGTTTGACAAAAATAACATTAACTTTGTATAAATACAACACCTTGTATATCTCTAGCGGTATGTGTTTGTAAAGTACGTTAAATTTTATCGGTAATTATTAACTTCCTGTTTTAGCGGAAATAACATCAACTTTGTATTTTTAAATACAACACCCTGTATGTCTCTAGCTGTAGGTATTTGTAAAGTACATACATTTTTTTGGTTTTTTATTTTTATTAACTTCCTGTTTTGATGGAAATAATATGAACTGTGCATATTTTTAGTACAACACCCTGTATATTTTTGGTTATTTGTGAAATTGCTTTCTAACGTCCTTTTAACAAAACACCATATTAATATACATTTATTCGCCCAATATTAGCTCCATATTAGTTTAAAATATTAGTAGTCGCACTCGGATGAAACCGTTGGAAAACGAGGTCGGTCCGCTAAGAAGTGGAATAAAATGTCCCGCACCCGTAAAAGAAGTTGATGTTCGTATCTTACGGAGTAAGGGAAAATCTATGAGCTGATAGTCCGGTGTAGTAATGACGGTTGCAATGCTTTAAACAGAAATAAAGTTGAGTAAAAAAATAAATTCAAATTATTGGTCATCAGCTTCTATACTAAATGATTAAAAAATGAATAACATTTGTGGTAAACGTTATGACAGGAAAATTTGTTAGTTAATTAATATCAGTAAATGCTAATTTTAAATTGTGGTTCGAGATTCAATCATCTGCCTACCGAAAACTAAGATAAATATCGAAAAAGTTGTTCTGCTTTTTCCGTAGAGCGGATAATTTTCTATCATGCGAGATTAAAAACTATCTTTCTAAGCTTACTAGTTTGGGCTGTAGAAATGTATCAAAAGTGCCTTCGGAATGCTCCGTTCGGCGTGACTACAGGATCTGGATTAGGTAAAAATATCTAATTACTGTTTAAAATTCTAAAAAAAATTAAATTTAAAGGGTTGAATTGAATGTTTTTGTTATCTTGAAAATGTTAATACTTATTCATTAATTATCGTACAATTTATTATGATATTTTTTTTAATCTGTAGTTTTTTTTGTTCTTTATATGAAATTTAAAAATTTTTGTCAAGTGTCACCCACCAACTATTAAAAAATATTAAAATACAATAAAAAAAAATATATTTTCTGGTTTAAAATCCACTTGTTTGAGAGCTCTTCCTAGGTAGTATACGATAAAATAAAATTAATTTCGAAAATCCGAAGACGATCGCAATGGCGCCACTTCAAAATTTTGAATACGTCCAAGAAAATATTTCTCATAAACTGCCCACATGATTTTTGTAAAACTTTTTGAGCCGATAGAGCTTGCATTGAACTACAAATTTGTTTTCACTTATCTCCCAAATTTTACTCTGACGCCTTCCAGGAATTTTTGAAAAATTTAAAATTGATTAATTATTTATTCAAAACCGCAAACGCCGATCTTTATAAATTCTTATCGGTTCGATAAACTATTTAAAGTATTTTATTAAGATTTTCTACAATTTACAACTATTCTAAAAATTATGAAAAAAAACGATACTTTTTAATATCAACAACGCGTTGTCCGGCAGTTACGTTATTCAGGCTATCGCAAATTCAAATTCCCGCTGCTTGTGTTCTTAGAAATCTAATACTCGGTGAAGTGTACAACGTTATAATTATTAAATATTACATTTTTGCAAATACGGCAAGTATCAATATCTAGGATTGGCTACAATTTGTTTATTTTTTTAGTTTTAATTTCACTGTGGCACTTTCTATGAATTTGGATGGACGGAATGGAAGGTTATAATTATAAAATTTACACTTTTGCAAATACGATAATATTTTAGTATGGGAAAGTCCACTCGAAGTCTACATTTCAGCTTTTTCGATAGCTTTCTTAGTTTTCTATAAGCAGACGATTAAAAGCTCGAGCCACAATTTAAAATCTTCTTTCACTGATATTAAATTAACTAATACAAATGTGTCTGTCATAATTTTTACCACAAATGTTGTTCATATAGTATAGAACAATAATAAACAACAATTTGAATTTATGTTTTACACTTAATTTTATTTCTGTTTCCCAACTAACCACACTGAACTATGAGCAATGTTTGCATCAATGCTACGATAAAATAATACAACATATTCGTCTTTAGAGCTGCAATGAAAACTAGGATTTACGTGCTTTTATGAAAGAAAACAATTCGAAAAATTTAATACTCTACGTAAAACGTTAATAACTCACAGTAAAAACTTATGGAAGCTATAATGTTTTACTTGTAAGGGGCTATTTCGCAAGTTTACGAGGGTAACAAGGTTTTGAAAGTTTAATTTGATGAAATCTAAGAATTTGCGGTTTTGTTGTAAAAGAACACATGTTACCGCCGCTTTTGAAAGGTATTTTAACAAAATTTTGATTTTAAATATTTACAAATGTGTTCAGTGATTGCGTGTTTGCGGTTACATCGAAATTAGCTGCTTACATCTCATGTAGATTTTTAGTTGAGTTCGTAAGGAAAATTGATCTCCACTTTATAGTTATGTCAGGGGTAATCTTCTGCACAGTGGGACACGTAATCACCTGTCGCATGGAAACGCGCGCCATGTTGCCTCGGGCACATCTACTTCCGAGATTTTATACGGAAAACTAGCAAACGGGCATATTTCCAAATATCACGTGTCGAGTTGTCAACTTAAGGATATTACATTTCAGGTTCGTGTACTTTAGTCGGTTTATTGCTTTTTCAGATACACATACGAAAAGTAACAGACCGTGCAAAATGGCATGGTGTTAGAATAATTGAGGTTTATTAAATTTGCAACACTAAAAGTATATATCAAGTTTTGGCCGTTCATTTCAAGTAGGAGACTAACGATTTTGCTGAGATTTCTTCCAGATGTGGTTAAAAGTGACTGAAAGCTTGAAGCAACATTGACAAATGTTCGGGAAAAGTGGTATGCTACAAACGCCGAGCAAGTCAGTCGTTTTCTTTTTGGGTAGACGGCAGAAGCAGCATCGAATGGACATTCAATTAATAGCTAATGGCCGAAGTGCGTTTTGCTGTAGCTAACTCATCCTACACGAGTGTATTTACTTTCGTATCACCTTTAGGATTGTGCAGACGGCGTTCATAAAAAAAAACTTTCACTATTATCGCTATTAGTGCACATTAAGTAGATTCTCGGCGAACGCGGGGTTATAGCGACGACCTCAATCAGGATCAGCCGACGTTTATCCTTTTGTAGCGTTAGCCCGCGCTTTTATTAATATTTTACTTTCAAAGCGGCGGCAATGGCTTCAGTCTTCATTTAGCTTTTGCTAGTCCTTTATACGATACACCAAACTCATTTGTTTATTTTTTAATAACGCGATCGTATATAGCATACACGAAATTGCCAGTTCATTTCGCCTTTAATTAATTTACTTGCATGAAACATTTTCAGCGGATCACGGCGCTCACGCTCACCAAGGCAGCACTACGAAAACCAAAACAATATTTTAGAGCGTGCTTTATAGATACCTCTGCACCGATGAAGTTATGATAACGGATACCTTGTTAATTAAAATGTGATGATATATCTTTATCTAACTACCATCGAAACCATTCCATAGAGGTTCCAGCAAATGATTTATCGCCAAACGATTTTTACATGCTATGATTTAAATTTCTAATTTCTATATAAATTTATGTTTGCTTAAACGACACGTCAATTTATGTTTCGGTTATCTAAAGAGTATTTCCAAGGCCGTTTCTATCATAATCTATATTGGGTTTTGTAAAAAAAGTGATCCTGGGCAAGTTTTTTTTTAATTTAGTGAATTATTTTAAATAATGCATTAAAAACTTGATAAATTTTGAGTTACGTAGGTCAAGTTGAACTTTTATAAAAATTTATGAGTAAACATTTAATTTTTCCCAATGTAACTAATTTGCATATCAAAAAAGTGAGAAAAATTCAGAGATTCTGAATATAAAGTTAGTTTTTAAGGATTTATGCACAATATTTAAATATTTATTAATTTTTGTAAAATTTAGTTGTTAAAAATTGATGTTCAATTATTTTAAAAATGCTGTAAACTCAAAGACCTATCTTTCTTCGACTCCTAAAAATTTGTGAATTTTTTGATTAAAATTAAAAGTGGCTTAAATGTTATAAAAAGTTTTGTTTCGCAATTAGAAACTGTGAAAAGAAAGATTCTTCGTGTTTAAATTAAATAAAATTAATATTTAAAAGTGAAAAATTTAAGCTCACCAAAAAGTGGATGCTCCAAACATCGTCAATTGTTTTTAAGAAAGTGGTGGGAAGCTCCAAAGTTGGCGTCACTTTATGAATCTTGAATTCTTCTAAAAAATAATAAAAAACTGTCATTGATAAAATAATTAATGTTGTCTTCGATAAAATAATTCAAGTGGTCTTCGGAAAATTTTTTATTTCTAAAAAAAATAAGAAAAAAGTGAGGTTAGATTAGATAACCTTAAAATTAAAAAAAAATTTAATTTTAATTTAAGGAATAAATCAATCATTCAACAACAAAATATGAATATAAAGTGATTAATTAAGAAATAAATAAACTGGACTTACCATCGAACAAATGAGATTACAATTACAACATCTCAACGACAACGATCAGCTGTTTTGAAGTACCGGATCAACAGTGCAGAATCAAATTTTGGCAAGATAGAACATCGAGAACATAACCGAAACTTAATAAATTTCATAGTTTAAAGAAAGGTCAAGTAAGATAATTTTAAGAACATTTTAATAAAGAATATAAAATTTTTTTTGTTTAATTCTTTATTTATGTCAAATGTTGTTTTCATGCAAGATTTGTATTTCGAAAATGTTTATTGAATAAAAATATTTATGGGAAGCTACAAAGGTGTACCAGACACGGTAAATCAATATTGTTTGAGTTCACTTTTAATTCAACATGGCTGAAGTAAATATGAACTACATCGTAAAACAGTGTATTATAATTTGATTTCTTGCTAACATTTCTCGCTAATGAAAACGTCAAACGGTTTGAAATATTACGCAGACTTTGCTCACAATTTCAAAGAAAGTACACTAAAGAAGTTGAAAGTATTTGAATTGGCTAACCGTTTTAAAAATGGCCGTGAGACTGTTTGTAACAATCCAGGAAGATGAGGTTCAAACGTAATTTTTGTTGTCATTAAATGTGTTGTTGGTTTTCTCTACTATTTTAGACAGTTATTCCAAAATTTTTTTTTATCAAAACTTATAACAGCAGAAATAATTCTTGTTGCAGTTGGACATCTTCTTCCTAGATAGCACAAACAGTTGCACGGTTGTTTTTAAAACCGCTACCTCACTTAAATACTTGCGGCTTTTTGAGTGTATGTTTTATACTTGAGCTGAGCCTGCGTAAAATTTCAGTTAGTTTGACGTCTTTAATAAGAAGAAATTGAATTATATTACTCTGTTTCGTGATACAGTTAACATTTACATCGGTCATGATAAGTTACAAGTAAATAGTTACGATGACAACGAATGTGTATTGTTTACGGTTTAGAGTACGTTTAATAATGTGTATAGCAGATAATTGCATGAATCACTAATTTCCCAAAAATTAGCATATCAGTATCGATTCAAGACGGCTTGATTCGAAAGTCGAGATAAAAGTCACCCGACACGAGACGGAACGAGATGAAAATTCATCTCCTCCTCGACTAGCCCTTTTAAATACGACTGCATGTAAAGTGTAAGTTTAGAATCAGCTTCATAGCAATTTTTTTATGTATTTCTTCTTTATTTGGTATTATTGTACACAATAATAAAATTCACGGATGGCCTTGGAAGAAAACAGCTTGACTGTAACTCCATCAGAGAATAAAATTTAAAAAAAAACAATTATGAGACCACTTTTTTAAATGTAATTTTGCAGATTTATGGTTTCGAAGTACTAAATACCTCTTTATCATATCATTTTTACGACTTTTGCGATACTAAATTTTACAGCAAGCTATCGCCTCTTTGTTTAAGCAAACAAGCGTGAAAGCCTAATTTTTAGAAAAAAGTCGCAGCGGTCGCTATTTAACCAGCAACCAGCAAAGAAATACAGTATTATGGTATGTGTAGGGTGCGTATGAGCTAAGCGGGGAGACTTCTTCGTTAAGTTAACGCATTGTTTGAGAAAAAATCTGACATACATATTATAATACGCTCAGGTTAGTACGGCGACAGTCGAAGTTAAAGCTACGACGGCGACGGTAGGAAAGTGTGCACTTTTCTGCGTCTACGGCGCTATTATTATCGTTGAAAACATCCCAGGGAGCATAAACAGCTGTGTTCGCCTGTGCATGTTAGATGGGGGCTCATAACGCTGGTAGTAAGTCATGTTACAAACAAAATTTAAAAAAATATTTGTTTTTTTAAGTTATCCGTTCAATGCCACACAGTTTTTTCCCATCTTTTATAAGTTATCATTTTGCCAATCATTTCCCGTGGTCTCAGCCACACATATCTGTATTAAATATTCAATATCTAACACGCTAATTGTAATTAATAATTTAACTCTAATTAATCAGAAAACTTTGCGTCACGAAAACAACGAGAAACTGTTTTAGCATGCTGATATTTGGATGCAACATTGCATTCACTATTAAATAAAATTTTGATTATATTTTTTCTTCTCGACCGTTCTAATTTAAGCTTATTATTAAGCTCTAATTTAATTCCTAAGTGTTTGTAATTCTAAAACGGTTATAGCAATACCAGGAATATATTAAATGAAAATCTTTTGTGTCTTTTTAATTATATTTTTGTTTAAAATTGGTTTGACATAAAAATGCGGGTAAAGGTAATTGAATCTTGTTGATGGCTAATGATGTTTATTTTTGGCAATTTTAACATATTTTCCTTCGTAGATGTTTGATGAAAGCCAACCTAATTAATATGTTGATAACAATTGTATGAATTAATATTGCACCCACATAATGACGATTCCAAAACAGTCTTGAGCATCGAGCAGCATTGCAGGAAAAAGGCTTCATTGAAGTTCATTAGCAAAATACATGTTTGGTGTTGAATTTGCCCTTGATGCGAATTATTGCAGTTCAGGGTAAGGTTCGAAATTCACTAATGCTTTTAGTAGGCTTGTCGCTATGTCCGGACTAATTTGGAATTTAATCTTATTCCTGAAATATAAAACTCTTCCTTATTAAGCAGGGATGTAATGTGCAGTCTGTGGAGAGTAGATTTACTTATTAGAAGGAAATTCTTGTTGTAATGCAGAAGTTCGGTTTCGTGACTTGTATTAAACGAAGACTCGGGCTGGGAACCAGCAGATGGACAATTCACCCGCTTTGGATGTAAAACCCATCCTGCATAAATACTTGTTATAGGTAATTGACAATGATAGATCGACTAGTTATTGTTTTATGTAGTACAAACTACGAACTCCTTTATACTGACGTAGACGGATCGACCGCGTAAGTTGGTCGCCGATAGCTACCAAACATAAAGTCCGATTGAGTAAATATGTATCCCCCTTATTGGATTTATGCAAATTAAAAATCCAATTTCTCAACTAACTAGCACATTTTATAAACTAAGAAAAAGTTTCTTCAGTTTAATAAATGTGTGCATGCGAGATAAGACCTATATTCCCAAATTAACATAAATTTGTTTTCTTAAGATACCTAAATTGAATTTACCCTTTCCAAAGTACCTATCAATACGCAATCGTTTATGAGTCTGAAAACTGCAACAAAAGTATTTGTTCTTTATCTTCTTAAAAAAAAGCAACAACAAATTTCCTTTCGTTAAATGTATTTTTTTTAGTTTTCTGTAATGGTGATAGGGCCGGCGTTAAGCTCATATTTGCCACAGGCAAACTCTAGTGTTTGCTGCGCCCCTATCTAATACTCATTATTAGCGTTTTTTAAATAAAATAATATCGGTTATAACGTTTTATGTATGCAATTAACAGTTATATCGATAATTACTAACAAATAAAACTAAATCAAGTCATAAAACTCAAAAAATAACAATTAGTTATAAAATAAATACAGGATAGTAATAAAGCATTCCGTAATCAAGTGGATTTTGTTCATTAAAAATGATGAATGATTAGTATTTAATTAATTTTGCACGGTAAAAAGTTGAAAATGGCCTGTAAAACATGCACAGTATTTTTTTAATTCTGTACAGTATAAAGTGCACGGTAAAAAATGGCAGATACACAGTATTTTATTTTAATTTGCGCATAACTATAAATTATAAATGCTCAGTAAAAGGGGTGGTAACAATGCGTTTGATAATTTAATAGATTTTGCCGAATAAAAAAAATAAATGCCCGATACAAAGTAATAAATGCACAATGAGTTTTTATGGCTGACCGATATTTTAATACGTTATGCATTATGAAAAAAAAAATAAATGCATGATATGTTTTTAATTACTGCTTGATATTTTAATCGGTTTTGTTTCCTGTAAAAAAGTCTCAACCACAACCTCGTGTAAACCGCCTAGAACAATGAACATTGTTTTAAAAAAAATTGTGTTTCCATTGTTTTCTGTGAAAGATAACTAGTCTTAACCATAACCTTGCATAGACCGACTAGACTAACAACATTGTTTTAAAGACACATTTGTTTTTGCGTTGTATCTGTAAAATATAACTGGCCTCAACCATAAACTTACGTAGACCACCTAGACCACCAACCTTATTTTAAAAAGGAAATTTGGTGTCGCATCTTTTTTTCTGTAAAAATATAACTATTCTCAACCATAACCTCGTGTAGGCCGCTAAAGCAATAATTATTTGTTTTGAAAAAAAATTTGTTTTCACATTGTTTTCTGTAAAATATAACTAGTTTTAACCATAACTTTGCGTAGACCGCCTAGACCACCAATCTTGTTTTAAAAAGGAAATTTGGTTTTGTCTTGTTTTCTGTAAAAAGATAACTATTCTCAACCACAACCTGGTGTAGACCGCTACAGCAATAAACGTTGTTTTAAAAAAGAAATTTGTTTTCACATTGTTTTCTGTAAAATGTAACTAGTTTCTGAGTTTCATAACTATTGTTCTTCTCTTATTTATTATTACTTGTCCTTCGTGCAATGCAGGATTAGCAGGTGTTTATATTTAAATATCCTACAATTCAAAACAGTTCTTAGTTAGATGTGCTGTAATTATTTTGGTTAGATACACAAAACTAATTATTTTGTATAATTATGGGAAAATCCAAGTGCTTCGCCAATTTTTATACTATAATATGAGGTTTGTGTACGGATGTTCTGAGAAATAACTAAATAATCAATAATCATTTAAGTCATTTTTAGAATTAGTTTTTAAACTTCATAGGAAAATTCGGGTTTTGTGAAAGCAATCAAATCGTAGCCCGTCTCTAACGTTTTAAGTACATAAAATTTTAAAAATGTATTGCCAGTTTTGCAAAATAATTTTGTGGAATGTTGTTAAAGTTTGGTAGTTTTTTAGTTTGTTGGTAATATATAATTTTCACGCAGTTCGGAAATACAGCCAGTTTGTTAATGACTTTTTGAAATGTTTTTTTTTTAAATTTTAGTTTTTATCATTTTTATAAAATATGTCGTTGACAATCGACGTTAAAAATACAATTAAAAGAAAAGCTACAGTGGTAACTTCGAATGGACTTTCCTGTACTAGATATTAAACCTTGCCGTATTTGCAAAAGACAAAAGAGTAATGTTTAATAATTATAACGTTGTACATTTCACCGACTGTTAGATTTCTTTTCTCTCATTTCACCGTAAGTAAGATTTCTAAGGAAACAATTTATATAGGCAACCCCACGATGTCGCATACCGTATAAGAATAGTAAGAACGGAATAGCTGCTTCGGATTTTGAACTAAAAATAGATATAAATGGTTTACTTCAAAAGTTTAAAACGATCGGCGTTCGCGTTTCTGCAAGGCATCAGAGTAAAATTTGTAACATTAGTAACAAATAAATTTTTAGTTCACTGCAAGCTTTATCGGTTCAGAAAGTTTAAAATAAATAGTGTTGGTAGTTTTTGAAAAATATTTGCTTGAAAAGTTTTTAAATTTTGAAGCAGCACCATTGCTATTGTTTTCGGATTTTCGAAATTAATCTGACTTCATCGTATACTACCTAGGAAGGGCTTTTAAACAAGTTGTAATTGATCTCGATCAGACAACTACTTTTTGAGTAAATGGGTGTTCAAGTCGAGATTTTCAAAAAGTTGTAGCGGCCGCCATTTTGAAGCTAGAAAGTTCGGTAAAAAATTTTTGTATTGCCTTAAGTTCTTCTCTCAGATCCCGTGCTTAAATTTCCACAACTTAGTTTTGGAAAAAAACGCTACCAAAATAACATACCTAACACCCACCCACACAGACAGACATTTTGTAAAACCCACATTTTAGAGTTCCTTGAGCCCCAACACGTGTATTTCCATTAAAATCTAGATTTTATAAATTTGCATGAAATCAATACTTCCCTATACCGAAGGTATGGGAAAGTAAAAATTGAAGCAATCGCTATTTTGAACCTATATTTGCCTCAATTACTTGGGCTTTCTGAGATGTCGATGCGTATGGGACAGTTAAAATTAGGGCGCATTTTTTGGAAATAAATAAAAGTTAAAAATTATTAGCAAACCAGAAACGAAACAACGCTACGTAAAATAATGTAATGTGTTAAAAATCAAATTTTAAAACAAATTCTACTAATTTCCACTTATGCGGCCCAATCTTAAATTTTAGTTTGATACGTAAGCTGCGCATAACTAACATAAATGTCCATTTTAAAATGTATAGAAATCATCAATTATAGCTTATAATTTATTATAATACATTACTAGTACAAACTAATCATCAAACCGCAATCGCTTTTGGGGGATTTAGTGCCAGTTTGACTACGCTACTGTTTCTGAATATTTATGAGGATTAAAAGTAACACGTTTTCTTGATAAGGAATTTAAAAGATTAGTACGAATACAAGAATTAAAATAAAAGGTAACAGCTTAAATGTGTATAGTTATGCTCATTATTTAACATATTCGAAACATTTCGTATACAAATACGAAATAATCGCTCGCCTAAAATCACACGAGAGCCGCACACATATTTTCACATCAAATCTGTGCATGTTAAAAATGTTTCGGAATGCTTTTCAGAACGCTCGAAAACCTTGAAGTGATGGAACTGAACCGGACGCGTATAATTAACTACTGTATCGGTTTCCTTGTTACTGCAGTATTTTGGTCCATTTATAACTGCCATGTTAAAAAATGCGTGTTTGCATATTTTTCCCAATATTATAAGTAAAAAGTAAATCGCAAATCATCATTGTGTCCTTTTCTGAAGGTGATTAATGGATCCTTAAAGAATACTTGTCGTTTAAAATGCATACAAACAAGATTCTTTCAGACCGTTTGTGTTGGTAGTTTCACTGAACCAAATTGGAGACAAAAGTTCAAAGCGGAGATAGAGTTCCTAAATATGCAGGCGGTCTTCGGGCGCAGTAGCACCAGACAGCTAAGATTTAGCTTTGATTAGAAGGATTCAGACCGCGGATTCGAACAAGGATGTAAACATGAATGTTGCATGAGTTTTGGAGAAGTGGCCACTCATAATTCACTAGTCAGTGTCAGAGTTAGTGGCTCCGTGGACATGGTGAACGAGTTCGTCACCGGCCAGCCACTAATTCTATTTTCGGGCTCGGTTTTTATTTGGCCCTTTTGACGTACCGGTTTGGACTTCAAAATCGCGTTAATCCGCGATGATTATAACGAAACAGTTTCGGTAAGGTGTATTTATGAATATATTCGAGGGTATAGTCATAATTTAAAGGCTCAGTGAGCTGCTTGGTGGCCCACGTTATTGTAATGGCTGTCTGATACATCACTGCACTTCGACGTCGTGGAATTTTGTCCGAGACCACGACCTGAGGGTCAGGGGTGCATTACAAAATTTCACTCTTCATCTTTCTGTCACGATTTTTTCCTAATCCTCTTTACTACATTTCCATCGACAAGACGTGTCTGAAGTTATTTCAAAAGCATTTAATTATAAGGAACAACCAGTTCGAAATAGGCACGCGTGCTGTTCCAATGTTTGCTCCGAATCACGAATTTTGGCGTAACCGGGCGTTTCTCAATAGCACCCAAATACAGATAGTTGCAATTTAAAAGACTTTTACTTTTTTCGAATACACGCTTAATATTTCACTAAAGACAACTCTGTCTTCATATATATGGTATGCCGTAGATTTCCCATGATTTTAATCCTTAACGTATGCGCACATAAGGGACTGTCAAAACGAGCTACAGACAATAATATATGTTGAATGAATTCGCCTGCATTCGTAATATAGGCACAAACATGCATGCCATAGTACATGCTGCACGCATGAGCCGTCGTGCGCAGTATTTTTTTGTTACAATTTTCTCTTGGTTTTCTTACCAGCACGAGTTGCATAAGTCGCTGCTTCAAAACGACAAGCTTCTTAAAGAATCCAAAAACGGTTCGTTTACGTTACTGGCTTTTTGCATTTCGACTGCTGGACAAAAGCTTTGATACTTCGTAGCATCGTGGGCGGTATATCGGGTGATATCTTTCAAGTTGCTTGAATTCGTGTCCTTTTGTTAGGCTTTGCTATCCTCCCTTTTAATGTGAGGAGAGCAAATGTTTAAGCAAGTGTATAATTTATATTCTCAATTTATCCATGGTTAAGTCGCTCATCGTTATCCCTTCACACAAATGACATTTTGTTCCAGGATGTGTGCCTAATTTTTTTTAATTTCTAAAAATCTTATGCTCCAAAATGTTTTTTTCTAGGAATCCCCCGTGTACCATGCCCCACCCCGAAAAATCCAACTTAGCTACTAAGCTCGTCCCCGCTGCTCGGAATTATAAAAATCTGAGCCCGAACTCGGGTCGACCGAATAAAATTGCGAGCTCTGCCTCAATAAAGATTTTTTTTTACAATTTGATATAATTTGATATAATAAGTTCAAAAAATCAATTTTAACATTATAAGGGAAATCGTTACTCCCCAATTCTCTTTTTAAATTTCTTCTTTCCCATTTCCTTACCTCTTTCTTAATTTTTCCTCTACACCTGATCTTCTTTATCTTTTTTTTATCCCCCATTCTCTCTTTTTTATTAGGTTATTACCAGGGGCGCCGTCAGAATTTACTTTAAGGAGGAGCAAACTCAATAGTGGCTTTTTTGACGGCAGGTCGCGTCAACTCTCCCTCGTCCTTTTAAAAACTGTTAATTAAAATACTCAAATTACAGCTATTGGAGGGCGGGAGTTATTTCTAAATAAACCGTTGCGATAACCATGAATTTTGTTGTACAACAAAATTAATTTAAAACCTGTGCAAGAAATAGACATTTATTTTAGAACACCTTCATAATCAAAATATACAAATATACAAAGAGTCCTGTAAGTAATAGGGCAACGTTTAGGCGTAACTTCCTGAGGTCAAAGTAAAGTCAAATATTAAACCAAACATGCCTTAGTAACAAGTAGTTTCTTAAGAAATAAGGCCTTAAAGATAAAAATTGTATTTCTATTTTTGATTAAAACTCAAAAACTGCTAATCAGCTCAAGTTAAAATTGAGTATGATTATGTCCCATAAATCTACAAACACGATGGTGCTACTTATTTTTTTTGCTGTTTGTAGAGCGCACTAGTTACGGCACTTCGACTATATATTTTGGCACATAACTTTTTTGCCGTTAACTTTTTGAAGCTTTTGACTACACGTTGAAATGTAGAATTTATATTTACGAAAAAAAGATATACTTGTTAAAAGTTGATAACACCAACCGTTTTTGAGAAATACTATTTAAAGTTTCAGTGCACATCAGCAAATATAATCACTCAATGCATTTTATCAAATAGGTATGTGCCATTTTAAGTAAACAAGAAAGATAAAAACCAAATAAACCACCAACACTACAAAACAACAACTTTAGTCTCATTTTAATGTTCTTTTTAACTTACTCGCTATACCGATTATAGCTAAGGGAAGGTATATTCTTATCGTCAAAATTTCAAAATTTGTGATTTCGACAGATTATTATTATTATTATTATTATTATTACTATATGCATGTTTTAGGGTTTGAGAATACCAAAAAACCAGATTTCGCCATGTGTTACCTAAAATGGCATATACTTACTTGATAAAACGCATTGAGCAATTGTATTTTTTGCTGTGCACTGTAACTCTTTAAATAGTATTTCTCGAAAACGGTTCATGTTATCGACTTCTAACAAGTATACTTTTTTTTCGTAAAATCAAATGATACATCCGAATTTCTAGTCAGAAGCTACAAACAGTTAACAGCAAAAAAAATATGTGGGAAAATATCAAGCAAAAGTGGCGTAACTAGCGCCTTCTATAAACAGAAAAAAAATAATTAACACCATGGTGTTTGTAGGCCTATAAAACATAACTATACTGAATTTCAACTCTATTTGATTAGTACTTTTTAAGTTTTACCTTTGATTATATACCTGTATAGTATAGTCAATGGTTTTACCCAAAAATAGAAAAAACAAATTTTGTCTTTAGGGCTCTATAACTTTTTAGTAAAGCACTTTTTATTAAAGCATGTTAGGTTTAATAGTCAGGACGCTATAACTAAACGTTGTTTCATTACTTACGGGACACCCTGTAGATAATAATAATAATGTCATTGTAATTCCAATAGCTGCAATTTTCAATCCCATTTATGTCAGAATTCTAGAGTAAGCTTTCACAGCTCAAGTTTTTAATTTGTTATTGTAATCACATGACAAAGGCTTGGGCAAAGGAGAGGTCCTAATATACTTATATCTATCTTCAAGGAAGTTGTAAGCTTTAAGTATTTTAAAAATACGTTAATTATTAAATTTTTAATATTTTCAAGTTCAGCACAGCTTTTGTACTCCCAGGAAGTGGTTGTCTTCCCTTGCCTCTCTTTTCTGGCACCCACGCCTATTGCCATTACAATAATATCCCCCCTCACTCCTAATTTATCGCCTTTTAACCCCTCTTTTCTTGACAAACCTGCTCCCATCCTCTTCCTTCCTCCTCTCCTTGCGTCACTTTTATGATTGAAAAATTAACAGAACCAGTTTAGTCGCGGTTGACCAAACGTCTAGGGATACTAGGTAATTTTTTAATTTTCTAAAAATTATTTTTATTTTGAATTTTACCCCGGTGATTGAGCGGTCCACGTCGACGGTGACTGAATTAAGCGGAGACCTGATTGAGCGGTCTGCGATTCAGCGGTTCCCAAGTGGACGGTGACCCGATTGAGCGGTCATTATATAATACAAAAAATAAAAATGAAGAACTTTTATTAATCAAATTCTGAGCACTTATGTGCAACGAAAATTGATTGGGTACAAGAGTTTTTAAAAGAAACCGGAAACGAAAATTAGGCACCGCTCAATCGGGTCACCGGTTAATAAGGTTACGCCCAATTGGGGATTGCTCAATCGGGATGCCACTCAATTGGGTCTCCGTCCAGTCGGGTCCCGCTCAATCGAGGACCGCTCAATCGGGTCACCATACAATTGGGTCATTATCAAGTCGCTCAATTAAGGACCGACGAATAGGGGTTATGCCCTATAAAAGGCAGTGCTGAAAAAAAAGTGAATACAAAGGAATGTTATTGTTAAGTGTGGATATTACAAAGTAATAAGCAATTAAGATCTCTCTGCATGCCCGCTTACTTTTTGATGTAAGAGTTATAAATTTTAACGTAATAATCGTGCTTCAGGAACAATTCGAGCGAGACTATTTTTCCTAATGTGCAATCGGGCCACGCGGATGCAACGTTGTGGAGTATGGCTTTAAATCAAGCTGCTCATAATTCTGACAGTTCATTTATAAGCCAGTTAAAATCTGCCCCTTCCTGACACACCATCGTTGCATTTGCGCCGCGAAGTTATTTGTTAAAATATCATTTAATTTTTTACAGATACTGACATGATTGACTTATGACTGACCGAACACGGTGTAAACCGTAATTCATACCTTTTCATTGTCGCGTTTTTTTCAGTGGTAGAGACATTTTAAATGCACTGTCTGTTAATCATCTTTTCTCTTTCATTACGTTTCTTTTCGAAGAAGTAGAATATGGAATTTTACAGCTGGTTTAAACCGCGTGATTTGGTCTGTCACCGTACATATTTTATGATAGAAAATCATGCACGCAGTATCCTTGGTCAGGATAATCTTGCATTGATAATTCGTGTAAAAATCCTGCTCGCAGTAGACGGCCTTTCTTTCTAACATACAATTTACTTTTTAATTAATAAACGCACACAGCACTGATTTTCACAAATAAGGCGGCACTTTGTAAATGAACTTAATTTTAAGATGTTTTTAAGTCCTGCCTGAATAAATTAGATACGAGACGTTCTGCGACAACGACAGTTTTTCACAAGGAAGTGAAAATAACGAGTCCATTAGAGAGCACAAAGCATGAACCTAAAGCGCACGTTATTCCAACTTGCTCTGCTAAAGAAGGTGCGTAGCTATTGACAACGACTGCAATCAGTCGAACTTTGCGAAAAATGAGACTTCATAAACGTGAGCTTTTTCAACAGAGGAAGCCTAGCGTAATGCTAAACCCTTAGTTAAATTTATGCACTTTTGCTTTGAAGATAGAACTATACATTTACGGTTGTACACTATATTTGCATACTACAATGTTTGTTTAATTTGTTTGAAATTTCATGAAAACTTAAAATAACCATATCATTTGTTTTGTTTTAGTTTTATTATATAATTAAACACATGTAAATTCTCATAATTTTAAAGAATTAGTTGGCACGAAAATTCTAAATCTAAATTTTATTATCTGTTCTGTAATGTTTATTATCATTTTAATTTTTAATTACAGAAAAGCTTCCTCTCGAAAAGGTTATTTTAGAATTTATCTTTCATGCGAGTAGGAATAATGAAATTTATGAAAATACGTATAAAATTATTATTAAAATTACGTCCTTTTTAAACTTATCAAGCCTACAACACGTTTGCCCGATGTGAGGCTAATTAATAATTTTTTAAACAGTCCATTGAATACGGTTTGTTGTGTAATGTAGCATTGAAGTCTCTCGGGGATGCTTAAGTCACATGCATCATTTTTCGTAATTTTTTAAGTATTTTGTTGCTTTTTCGTTTATGTGTCATTTTAAATATAGTTGCCAATGTGTTTCTAATGAGTTCATAAAATTAATTTTAAAAACTAGCAAAAAAGAAAAACCCAGAATACTTAGTTTCAAATTCTCTTTTAAACGTTAAGAGAAGAACTGTTGCGTGAGCAATGTTTTTACAAAAAATCAATATTTTCTAGAAAATTTCTTTGCAAAAATGCTGCTGTAATTAAAAACGTCTGAAAAAATCTTGTGACAAAGTTTTGTGAAATTACTTTAATTTTTATTAAATATTGATTTCATGAAAATTTTCAAATTTGAGGTTTTTACGGAAATGCATTTTTTAAACCTCCGGATTTTTAAAAATGTGTCTGCAGGTGGGTGGTTATGTTCGTTCTCTTATATCTTCGAAACAGTTGGTCCAATTTTGATGCAGCTGGAAATGTGGGGGTATACCAAAAATCTATTGACATATTAAACTTCTGAAAAAATCCGAAACCGGAAGCGCCTTTTTTTTCGAAACTTAATTTTATAAATTAAAAACGGAATCCGATAGAAGATTTTAGGATAAACCCAACGCCTTTTTCCGAAATTTTTAGCTTTAATGGCGGCCGCTACCATCTTTTGAGAACTTTGACTTTATCGGTGCCGTATTACTTAAAACAGGTTGACAGATCAAGTTCGATTTTTTAACGTAATAGCTCTATAGTGAGTAGTGACACAATGTTACCATGCACACAAATTTTCTAATAGTTAAAAGTGAACAATATTTTAAATATTTTGGAAATTAAAAAAAATTATTGCTTGAAACTGGCAATACGATTTGTTGTAACTTTGTAAGCATATAGAGCTGAGGATGAGCTACAATTTGATTCTCGTCCCAACCCGCTGATGTCTCTGTAACGCTTTCTATGAATTTTTGAAAATTTGGGTTTTAACTCCTATAATCAACTTGGGATGAAACTTGATGTTGGAAATGCCCTAGGAATACACAGAGTTAGAAGAACTTTTGGAACTACTGAAACTTATTTTGAAAAAATATCAAAGATTTGACTTTTTCAAAAACATATTGCTCAAAAACTAACAACACGATTTTTATTTTATTTCAAGGGCTAATAGAGCTAGAGATGAGCTATAATTTCGTTTGTGTCCCAGTCTCCTAATTTCTCCATGACACTTTATATGAATATTTGGATTACGAAAATTTGTGCATCTTACAGTTTAATAAACAGGAGACAATAAAAAATTTGTTTATGTTAAACTGCTCATAAATGATAGTAGAAAAAGAATGACAACTTAATTTTTAAGTGCACCAATACTTAGGTGGGGAAAGTAATTTTCCTTCTCACACTAATTTTTTGTGAGACAAATTTATCTTTTTGTTTTGGTTTCCATAAATCCCAATCATTAAAAAATCTGTATAGTTACCGGCGAGCTAGTCCCTGTGTTTTATTTAATAAACAGCGGACAATATAACATTTCTGTTTAAGCTAAATGTTAAAAACTGATGAGTGACAGTAGAATAAAATTTACAAGTTAAATTTAGAGTGCAGCAACATATAGAGGGAAGCTAGCTTCCCCGCTCTCACCTAATTTTGCCTGACGAATTTTTTTGTTGGCTTCTGGTTTTCGTTAATCTCTAGGAATCATTTCCAAAAAATCAAAAAATAATTTTACTTACCCTCAAACAATATTTTCAGCGTACCGCCAGTTTATTTTACGTTTTTCATTAAAGCTTATAAAAGATATTCCGTAGACCGAAGCATACTAACGGCACATGACTGAATTACAAACAAGTTACTGTTAAAAAGAGACAGTCTTTGCTTCAGCAGTTTTTCTGTGTAAAGCCAACAGTTGAAACAAATAAAAAGTTCTACAAGATGAATACTTTTTTTACATAAAAGCTTTCTTTAGTATTGACACTATTTTGGTATCGGGTAGTATGTTCTTACAATATGGTGCGATTTTATAGTCGCCGTGGCGCGTACAATTTGTATATGAAAATAATTTTGAATATATGCGATAAGTAACCATTTTTAAAGTTCAGGCAAAGTGATGCGTTTTAAGATCTCATTACTGAAAGTATAGAAAAGTAAAAATCACGTAAATTTTTATTTTTTTACATAACTTTAAAAACAATTAAATACTTTCGATATTAATAACATCTTGATGATTAGCGAATCGAATCGCTTCTAATACATAACAACAAACCTTGTCTTTATAGCCTTGTATGTATAACAAGACCGCTTTTTGATTAACGACTTACTTTTTTGTACATATGCCATACTCTAATTTGGTAAGTAATTAATTTTAGTATTAGTAAGTATTTATTAGCAAAATAAATTGAACGTCGAAATTGAAGCGTGGCACTGACACTCAAAATAACTTGAAGTGTTAACTTATTAGCTTTTTATTAAAATCTCGTCTTAAGTCATTTGTATGAAGAAATATAAATTTTACTGTCATGTTTTTTTTACTTACAGCCTTGTTTGGAGTTTCATTTTTCTAAGGATGTCTGAACGCATGAACGTTTTTTTTTCGTTTCGTCTATTTGCTTCGAATTAAAACCATTTTCAATTTCGAAGTATACAGATTTTGTCCATTGTTATAAATATTCATATTATGCATTTGTGTTATCGGCCGCCTTTGTTCTTTGAACAACCCAAGCAGTCGTAGCTGTAGGCGTGCTGTTCTCGTTCTCAAACGCAGTGATATAAATAAAACAATCAGAACACAAAAATTGTTATTTTCTGTGATTTTCATGCAGTCACATTTTGTTATTCTATAAAACAAAACTCAGGCTGTAATGTTAAAAATAATACTTGTTTTATTTTGTTATCGTATATTCAGGACTGACTGTAGATTTTATTTGTTTCCAAGCTAGTATTAAATGGCTACTAGTGCCATTTTTTAATGACTTTTAGGGCCGCGAAAATTTAGAAAACGTTTTAAGATAATTCCTTAAAAAAAACTTTATAAATCAAAATATAAAGAAGCACCGATTTTAATGAAATTGGGAATATCGACTTATAACAAACCCAAGATTGTGGAAAATTGAAATGCTTTTAATAAGGAAGGTCAAAAATGTACAAACTTGTTCGGCCATCATAAATATAATATAAAATAAATCTGCAAAACATAATTTTTAAAAGGACCCGGATACGAAAACGGTACTTCGACAACTATTTTGGTATTATAATTTTTTCCATTAAAAATTTTGGAAATACGAAAGTAGATATTGATAATAGACTTCGAGGCAGATCAAGTAATGTTTAAAGCAGAGAGAAACTGTAAAGCAAAAATAATGAAAATTTTTAAATTTTCATTAACCATATTGTTCAATATTTGGTTAAATCTCAAAAATGTTGTTTGTCTGTAACGCCTTGCGTGAATTTTTGATGTTAAGAAATTAATGTCATTGTATTTAATAAATTAGGACCAAATAACCATATCTGTTTCAGCTAAATTACTTATTAGTAATAGTACAACAGGACTTGTAACTTAATTTTGCGAGTTTAAACCGCCTCGCCCTCCCCCCCCCCCCGGTTTTTAGCTGACAAATTCTCTTTCTGTTACTGCAGATATACTTTAATATCGTTTAAATCGTAAGCAATCTTTCTCCCAAACATAAAAAAATGAACTAAGCAGTTTTATTAGACTTTGCTATACTTAACAAACGATTACATAAGTTGGATGTATCGTGTATTATATTGTTATATACCGGGTGTTAATGGAACATGACGCACCCCCTTTTTTTTGATAAGATAAACAAATTTTAGTATGTTTTATAGGCCATAAAAGCGCATTATATGGGCTAAGAATTCATCTATATTTACTTCCAGTTTCACAGGAAATGACATCAACTTGCTTATTTGTAATGTAAAACTTTGTAAATTTTTGCGACTAAAATGAAATTTTGGCATTTCAAAAACATTTTTTTTTGTAATTTTTGTTTAGTATTGAGAGTGATTTGCACCACCCAACTCAATTCTAGTCAATTTATATAAGTTATTACTTGTAAATTTTTGTTTCGTTTTAACTATTAAACCTAATAGCCATGCTGCTTGTGTTTTTTATTTGTTTCGAGAGGTCTACTGCATTCAAGATGGTTAGGAATTATAATATTAATTGGGTGGGTCAAAGCACACTTAATAGTGTACAAAAATTATTAAATAAATATTTTTGGAATTTTAAAACTTTACTTAATTGCTCTAGACAGATTTCCGAATATGCAAAAATATACAAAGTGTTCTATTGAAACTAAGAAAGTTGATGTCATTTTCGGTAAAACCGAAAGTGAAAGTAGTTAAAGGTTTAGCCCATATCGTGTGTATTATGGTTATTTCTTTAGTGTGTTATCAGCATAATAAATGTTTGATAAAGGCCTAAGCTCAGACCGAAACGTAACCTAAAACTAGGCGAAGCACTTTGCTTGGACTTTTCCATAGTTTCCTTTTTACTTTTAATATTCTGCAGAGTATTTTTATACGGAATTTTAGCACCACTAGCAGTGGCGCGTTTACGCGCGTTTATGATATTTGATTTCTTGTTTTATTTTTTTGGATTACTTTGAAGAATCTATAAAATTTTCAGATGGTGCGAAAGAAATTATTTTTTACATTTGTGGATCGCAAAGCATTGGGGACATTAGGCGCGCGTCGAGTATACGTGCACTCACCACGCGCCTAATGTCCCCAATGCTTTGAGATCCACAAATGTAAAAAATAATTTCTTTCGCACCATCTGAAAATCTTATAGATTCTTCAAAGTAATCCAAAAACAAGAAATAAAATACCATAGCATATTAGTTGCAGCAAATACAATGAGTAGTAGTAAAGCGTTCAGTAATCAATTCGATTTGGTTCAGTAAAAAATTATGAGTGATGAGCACCTATTTATTAATTTTTAAACACTAAAAAAATTGAAATGATCAGTAAAATATAACATTCTCCACAATAAAAATTAAAAATGACCAGTAAAACATGCACCGTATTTTATTATACAGGCTGAGTCAAGCTATACACCTTTTTTTTAGAGAATTAGTTAGTAGAATAAAATTTAAAAAAATACACAATACAGAAAAATAAACTTTCGAGATTAGAACAACACGTGTGTGTGCACTTCAACCACACACAAAACCTGACACAATAATAAATTTTCATCCTCGTTTTCTAAATTTATCAAACACAGATTTCAATGACCAACAGATAAAATTCCTAAATAAGGGTTTTAAGTTTGCCCCTTTTCCAAAATTTACCAATAATATTAAAGAAATTTTAGCAGTCAATTCTGAACTGATTCTTAAAGAAAGACATTTCCTATATGCAAAATTTCAAATTGCTAATTTATTAAAAGAGATGTCAATCAATACCAATAAATCAAAAAATAAAATAAATAATCAAAAAATAATGTATTAATTAAATCGATTAAAGAAAAAATTTCAGTAAATAATCTGATTTCTGTCAAGGCAGATAAAGGAAACACATTAGTTATATTACCCAATGACATTTACTTACAAAAAATTAATGATTTCATAACCAATTCAAACTTAAAAACTTTAACTAGTAATCCTACCAAAAATTATCAAAAAGAATTAAAACAAACATTAGAAAATTGCCAGGTTTGTTTAACAGATTATCAAAAAAGACAAATAATAAATCCAAATCCACAACCACCAAAACTATACGGTTTATTAAAAATACACAAACCCAACATGCCCCCTTAGACCAGTAGTATCATACATAAATGCACCCAACCATATGCTAGTAAAAATACTAAATAATATAGTTACCAGTTTTGATTATAAACCAAAATATTCAGTTAAAAATTCTTCCGAATTAATCAAAAAGTTGTCTAACTTACATTTACCACCACAAAGCAAGCTAGTTAGTTTTGATGTTACTAATATGTTTTCTTAAATACCTCCTCAAGAGTGTATTCCTTTGTTAAATGATATTCTTATTAACAAAAATGTTGAGTTAATAAAACGGACTGAGTTGATTCAATTATTTGAACTTTGCACCAATCAAAATTATTTTACTTTTAATAATAAAATTTATTTCCAAAAAGATGGTTTACCCATGGGAAGTCCAATTTCACCTCTTTTAGCTAACATATTTATGGAAAATCTAGAAGATCAAATATTCGAATCAAATCAATCTGAGAAAGTTATATTTTGGTTTCGTTATGTTGATGACATTTTAGCATGTTTTAATAGTTCATTTGATTTAATTAATGAATTTTTAATTTTTATTAACAGCTTGCACCCAAACATAAAATTTACACTAGAAACTGAACAAAATAAGTCCATTAACTTTTTAGATTTAAACATAAAAATTAATTCAACTAATAAATTTGAGTACTCAGTTTATAGAAAACCTACACAAACAGACATTACAATACCACACGATTCTTGTCACCATAAAACACATAAATTAGCAGCATACAGGTCCCTGATACATAGGGCTTTGACGGTCCCTTTAGATGAAATTAATTATAATAGAGAAATTTCAATTATTAAACAAATTGCATACAGTAATGGTTATAATACTAAACTTATTGATACATTAATTAAAGAAAAAGATTATAAATTAGCCATTCAAAAAATTTATCCGAATATCCTAACTTCGTTCGATACAATTAAATATGCTTCGATCCCATATTTTGGTGAGAAATCAGAAATATTGCTAAAATTATAAACAAAACAAATAAATATAAAGTAAGCTTTAAAACAACTAGGAACATCTTAAACACTTTGTTTAATGCAAAATCAAAAACAGACGATTTGTTAAAATCAGGCATTTACAAATTAAATTGTTCGCATTGTAATTCGGTTTATATAGGCCAGACAATCAGAAATTTTGATATTAGGTATAAAGAACACGTACGTTGTTACAAATACAAACACCCACATAAATCCAATTACGCTAAACACTTACTAGAACAAAATCATTCAATGACATCTAACAACACCATAAAATGTTTACACTTTTGTGATGATAAACGTAAGTTAGATATACTAGAAGCTTTTGAAATTCACAAACATTTAAAAACGTACCGTTAATGAATGAGCAAATTGATCTCTTGAATTCTCCTCAACTGGACATTTTGGAATAAGAAATCAAGTCATCTGCAGACGATTACCAAGATAAGTAAAAAATTTCTATTGCTATAACAACACTAACTGTTTACCTTCCTATAACCTTTGACAATGGCATGTAAACATGCCGAAATACGTATAAGGTTTAAATAAATAGATATTGTTAAAGTGATTAAGTATTTTATATACAGATACTCATTATAAGATTATAAACTAAACAAAATTTAAATAAAAAACTAATTAGTTTTTATCCAACAAGAAACTCGAAGAAGTGGAAATGTTTACTTACAAGCAATTGTTTCATCAAAAGTTTACTTATTTTAAGCAAAAACATGGTGACGCGTGCGTACGTACCGGCCTACTAGACTAACATAATGAATGCTTATTTTACAGTCGAATCGTAAAAATTATGAAAAATTCAGTAAGGATCATATTGTAAACATCATACAGCATCGTTTAAGCCAAAAAAACTGGTACCGTTCCATTTAAAAATAAACAGTTGAAAATCGCTATTTTGACATTTGACGTCCAATCAAAAAACTGACGCCAAGTTGTAGAGCACCCTTCGAAACACATGCATACCAAAAATTTTTAATAAATTCCTAATAATAAACTCACCAAGAAAAAAGGCGTATAGCTTGCCTGTATTTTGTACTGTACAAAGTGCACAGTAAAGAAATGGTAGATACGCAGTTTTTTCACATTTTCTTCTGTAAAAATGTAACTGATCTTAACCATAACCTCGCGCAACCCTCCCAGTCCAACAACATTGTTTTAAAGAAGAACTTTGTTTTCGCATTACTGAACAGTTGTAAAACAAAAATAGCTAAAAAAACGAATTTTGACAATAAAGATTGCTTGAGATTTAAAGAACATTAGCATAACCCGTAAGCTACGCCTCCCAAATGTTTTTTGGTCATTTCATACCAGGCACTCGCCACTCCGAATGTTACCTCCACTGAGTCGGTTTTGAGGATGAGAACTTGTCCCGGATAGAAAATCTCGTGAAAAACAGAAAAAAGACCGGAAAAAACTAAGAAAAAAACTGAGTAACAGCTCCAAAAAAGGTTTAAGAAAGAAAAACCCGTGTAAAAGCTCCCCGTAATCATTATTGTATTGGTAGTGTACGACGCCGACTCCGACGGTGACTAGATGGAAAGCTGCTTCAATTTCCGATTCCAAATCTGAGGAGTTCAAAATGTTTAACAAAATAACGCAGACTGCCTATGCCGTCATTCACGGGGTTTGCGAAAGCTATACATTGTTAATGTATTTTACTTTTTAACTCTGCATACCAATTTGGAACATTTTACGTCACGCCGCGCCGTCTGGCAGGTAAAAATAGAAAACGCTTTAATGTTAAATGGCTCTAATTTCGTTACTTTGCAATTTTATATATAAGAATAACGATAATAAAGCTAAAAATGATTTTAGTTTTATTATACACATAATAATATACAGGGTATCTCCAAGCTCCGGCATAAATTTAACCAAGACCAAAATATGTCGATTTAACCAGACTTCGCTATATCCAAGAACGTTTCATTATGGGGTTACAGTCTCCAGACAGAACGACAGCTGGGATATATTTTTTAAACAAATACTGGTATACCATATTTTGTCTTTGCCATTTCGTAACCCCTAGTTTGTAGATCATCTATTCAATTTCCATCTTCCTCGGAAAATTCCTCCAGTTTATCAATATTTTTTTCTTCTGTTTTTTTGAGTTTTCCTTACACATTAGACAGCCTGTTCAATTGTTCATCTTAATCTCGATGCTTTTAATATTGCCCTAACATTTTCTACTGTCAAGGCTTTTTTATAGTTCTACATCTTCCTATGTTCTCTATCTCTATTGATCCTAAGATGGTTGCGATTGGAGGTGTCTGTGTAGGCGCCGATAAATAAGCTACGTCAATCTGTATACTGCACATGCGCCGACACATGAGTATTAACTTAGTTTTTATTGTATGTTTTGGCATTTTTCCGTAAGGTTCTCTGTAGCGCAGTTGGAAAATGCGTGTACAATTTGTTGTTGAACAGCTGGTTATGGGGGCTAATCCTGAGGGAGCCTAACTTTTTACTTTAGTTTATACAGATTTTTCAAAACAATGTTGTCGTTTCTAAGCAGTTTACGCGAACTTGCAGTTGTAAAAAATACGGAAACAAAGTTTTGTTCGCTAAGATCCAGCGAAATAAAATCAGGCTCATGCGCAGTTAAACGATTGGTGTTTTATTGGCTCTTAGTTTCTAATTGTTATACCTCATTATCGATGCCCTACGATTATATTCCAGGAATACATGAAGCCTTAACATCTCCGAGTTGCTTGTTATCAATTTTAATACACATTCAATATACAGGGTGTTATTGAAATAATTGCAAATATTTTAACCTCTAGTAGAACTCATCAAACTGAACCACTTTTCTATTTATCATTTTTTCAAAATCGCATTTTTTTTCAGCATTCGTCTTTCTTAAATAGTAAATTCCGTTTAGAAAAGATGGTAAAATATAAGGTCGGATTAAACACAATGCCAGCTCACACATGTACATAACATTTTTGTTGATGGCGGTGTTCCTGAAATGCATTCGGATTTTCATCTTACCAGATATGGGTTTTGTGGACATGAAAAACTTGTAAAAATATTATTTCGTCGGTAGACAATATATTTAAAGAAATTCGGCTGCTCCTCAACTTACCTCAAAACCTATCTACAAAAAACTTCATGACGTAAAGGATCTCCTGGCTGTAGTGCCTGCACCAGTTGTACGTGATAAGGGTGCAACCCCTGTTTGTTCAAAGTACATCAAATTGCAATCTTCGCACACTAACAGTCGCTTCTGCTTCTAGTGCTTCTAAAATTTGCGGTTCGGCATCCAAAATTCGGCCTTCCTCGGTGACGCACGGGGTTTAAACTATGACCACGTAAATGTTGAACGGCATTTGTAAGGCTTTTGCATTAGGTATTCGGCAATTAGCAAAACCTTCCACGTCAAGTGCTCTAGTAGTAGAAATATTTCCGCCCACTTCAGCATACACAAGGCCGTGTGCGTTATTCATTATTGGCAAAAATCGCCATTTTATTACTAAGTAACGAATATATTGCATGCGATCAAACACGTACAGTCGTACACAATGAATTAATTCACCACTATAGTATATTTATGTTAGTTGCGGGTCAGGCAAAACAAAATCACGTGCACTGCCAAACGCTAAGTTTACAGTAGTGCAGCCCGTTTCCGTTAAACTGAACGCAAGGGGTGGCTGCTTGATTATTATTTTAAGATAATTTATTTGCTTGTACGTAGTATTATTAAACATAATCACAAAATAACATAACATTAGCCAAGTGCATAGTTAAAGAAATAAAGTAGTTTAATTTGGAAATCTACCAATGTGGATGCTTATCGAGTATCCCTAAATTTTATGGCTCAACCACCAGCGCGCTGCAGCAGCGATTACGTGTTAATCACGCTTATTTGTTTGTTTTGTACAACTTCGAAAGTAGGATAAATCTAGTATAATCTAGATGAAGTTTTAAGTCGCAGTAGCAATTATACAACTATTTATCAGTATGTACCTATTTTTTGCTGCTTTATAGTCCGAAGTTTTTATTGTGCTGCATCAAATTGAAATACAATTCCAAAGGTGGGTACACACATTTTTAGTAAAACGTTTTTGTTTTTTAACTCAGTTTCGAACAATGATAAATAGGAAAGTGGTTCAGTTTGGTAAATTCTATTACAGGTTAAAATATCTGCACCGTATTTTAATAACACCCTGTACAGTGTTTTAATTTAT
This sequence comes from Ctenicera cuprea, assembly GCA_958336395.1. Taxonomy (NCBI): domain Eukaryota; kingdom Metazoa; phylum Arthropoda; class Insecta; order Coleoptera; family Elateridae; genus Ctenicera; species Ctenicera cuprea. Next base: position 10,811,990 of record OY284496.1, on the reverse strand, counting down.
AAATTTTAATTAAAATTTTTGTACGCAAATTAAACAAAGTATTTGCACCGTGGAAAGAAAATTCATTTAATACACCGTTACCACCATATCAAATAGCTAAATATAACATTTGTAATCATTGCTTTTTATTCCTTTTATAATCCCCTTACTGCTTACTCGTATAAGCGCATTACGAACATCGTCTTTATACCTTATTACAAATTAATCAATTATTTCATCTGCCGCTGCGACTCTTAGAGGATTATTAAGGCGACCAGAGACAGTTGTTGTAATGGTAGATGTAACGAAGTAATGTTTAGTAATTACACGAGTTCGACAACATGAACAACGTTTCACGCATTATTAGTCGTGCCCGCTTGTAAATTAAGAAACCAATTAGTTAGTTGATGTTGGTTGGTAGACAGCGACGCTTCTTCAAACTATATTACACCCACCACTGTTCGCCAATTTCCTCAAAAGAACGCACGGAAACTGAAACTGACAGTGTAGGCCGCTTACGTTACCTGAGTAACCGTCTAACAGCCTGATACAAAGGGAACAAAATGATACAAGGGCCTCTATATAAATGCCAATTAGTGTGGTCGTCTAATGAAAAGACGATACCGGACATAAGCGGATGAATAATGGAACCATACTCCATTAATGTATTATACAGCTACTTACAGAGGCTACTAAATATGTACGCCATTAGTCCGTAAAATTTTCCAATCAAAAAATTGTTTTCATAAATTAAGAATTACACCAGCAGCTCTTCTGTCCCTACGTTTTTAACATTTTATTTTAAATCATAAATCAGGTTGAGTATTCATTACGGGGAGGTAATTTTACGACTTTGATTTTCGCTTGTTTTTTAGTTCCATAAATCAGTTCTAATAATTTTTTGCGCATTTTCATTTTATCCTCATAAGCAGATTTAGCATTGCCTGCACTATTAATAGGCATGTAATGCTCTTGTAAGCAAGAAGCTTGATGGTAATGCGCTGCGATTCGCGACCTGCGGATCTCCGGCCTTTTACCTACGGTTTACAAAAAAATCTTCAATTAATTTTGTATCGCTTAATTCCTGTGTGCATTAAATTTTTTATGCGGCCACAAAGGAATTCTTTATAATAAGCGGACCATACAATTTTCGCAGCGTGATTCAAATGAAATTATTCAAATGTTTCTGTTTAATTGTTTGATATTAATGATTTTGATTAATAGCTGGAAATACTTATATCGTATTATTCTTACGGCATCACTTTATTTATATCATTATTCCTGCAATTATCAATCATTAATAAATTTCGAAAATCTCTTACTTTCATTCAAACGAGTTTTTTGACCTTCTGTTTTTAATTCTCGGCTCATTTGGTGTTATTGTAGGCACTTATAATTAATTTTAACTGTTTTCAAAGTAGCCGAGCCAATGAACGATTTTTTATCTGTCTAATGATTTAAACTTGAGCGTGTATGTTAATTTTCTATATCTATTGTTAGGTGTTTTCCCCAAACTGGTTTCCATTGAAACCTTTATTGTCAACCGTACAAAGCACTGTTTTCCGCCATGAAAATTAATTTTAGCTTGCAAAATAAAAGCGCCCAAATCGAATATTATTTTCGACCTGCTGAATTGTTTACGGCTATTTTTTGTCTTTTATTTGTTTTTCATATGGTTTCATACTACAACATTTATATACCCATCGTAACAATATTTTTAACAATTGTTTGAGTTTTTAAATAATTTAACGTCAGTACGACAACAAAAATTAAAAAACAAAAACATTTTTATCGTTCTAGACTCGAATACATGCATTAATTTCACGTATGTTTTCAATTTCGAGATTTTAACAAAGAAGTGTGTTCTGGACCTCAAGGAACTCAGAAGAGAGGGTTTTTGAAAAACAGCTTTTTTAACAAGTCGTAAGCCGGAGACGACTATTTAGTTTTGTTTTTTAATAAACCGAATTTATGTTCTTTGGGGCTTTCGCGATTTCTCGCATTGTCAATATTACAATTTACTTTCGGCTTAGACCGCGTCGTCATTTGCGGACTACACCCAGCATAATCAGGTAAGGACCGACCTGTAGCTTGTCTGCCTTTACAAGCATTTGCTCTAGAAGTTTAAGCAATATTTGTTTGTAGGCCCTGCCTGCCTAAACAGGGCCGTGTACTTAGATTATTTATTTATTTGTCCGCCCCAAGGTTTAAATAAACTAAGCACACGGCCCTGCTTAGGCAGGCAGGACCCACAACCAACTATAGCTCAAACTTCTAGAGCAAATGCTTGTAAAGGCAGACAAGCTACAGGTCGGTCCTTACGTGATTGTGCTGGGCGTAGTTCCCAAATGACGACGCGGTCTAAGCCGAAAGTAAATTGTAATATTGACAAACCGAATTTGACAAGCATAAAAGCACGATATGATCTACTAAAGAACGTTGAAACAAATCGAATACCTCCGAACTATTCATTTCAAATCGAATACCTGCGAACTACTCGTTTTAAATCGACAAAAGTTACAATTTTTACTTTCAGTATAGGGAAGAATTGATTTCGTGAAATACATCTTTTGGGCCTCTAGGAACCCACAAAAGTAGTTTTTAAAAATAGTCTGTCTGTGGGTGGGTGCGCCTCATAACGCAGGAACGGATGGTCGAATTTTGATCAGATTTGGAGTGCGGGGTGTATCAAAAATTCTTCGGAAAAATAAGTTTTTGATACGAATTTGAAACAGGAAGCGCAAGTTATACAAGTTTTTTTTTATAGCATTTTTTTTTCGAAAAGCGAATTTTCTAAATTTGAAATTGAAAAAACGGGAATCCGGTAGAAGGCTTAAAGGGAAATATAATGATTTTTTCTAGAACTTTCTAGCTTTAAACTGGCGGCCACTACGATTTTTTGAAAAATGCGATTTTAATACCTTATTAGTAATAAGGCATTAGAATCGCATTTTTCAATAATAAGTTATTACTCAAAAACGAGTTAGCAAATCGGGATCAAATTTGGTATTAAAATAGCTCTAGGAAAGCACATTGTTGCCGTTTACAATATTTTTTGAAAAGGTAAAAGCTGTGAAGTGAAAAATATTTTAAACATTTTGCTTAGTTTCAAAAAAACCTTCTACAAAAAGTGGCCACGCTTTTTTTTTTAATTTTTTTAACTCTTAAATTTTAAGATAAGCTACAATTCAGTTTGTGTCCCAGCCCGCTAATTTCTCTGTGAAGCTTTCAATAAATTTAAAAAAAATTTTGGATTTAACGCAACTATACTCAAAAAAACGAGTTGATATGTCGGCATCAAATTTGGTATTAAAATAGCTCTAAGAGAACACAATGCTACTGTTTGCAATATCTTCTGAAAAAGCAAAAGCTATGAAGTGAAAAATATTTTAAACATTTCACTAATTTTCAATAAAACAATTTACAAAAATTCGCAATTTTTTTAAATTCATAAACTTAGAAATGTGCTACAATTTTGGTCGTGTCCTAGCCCGCTAATTTCTTTGCGACGCCTTCTATAAATTTTTGAAAATTTGGAGTTTAACGCATCTATACTAAAACACGAGTTCATAGATCAAGATAAAATTTGCCATTGGAAAATCCCAAGGAATACACAATGTTACAAGCTAAAAGAACTTCTGGAAATAGTAAAGTTGTGAATTAAAAAAATATCAAATTATTAACTTTTTCGTAAAATATTGCTCAACAACTGGCCACACGTTTCTTTTAAATTCTATAGGCTAATAGAGCTAAAGATGAGCTATAATTTAGTTCGGGCCCCAGTCTGCCAATTTTTAACGTTAAAAAAAATCGAAAACTTATGCATCTTTGTTTAATAAATGGGAGATGATAAAACAAATTTTGTTTACGCTAAACTGCTCATGAGTTACAGCAGAATAATAGTCATAACTTAATTTTTAGCTGTAAATTTTTTGGTGGAACATTTTATCTTTCGTTGTTGGTTTTTATAAATCCCAAGAAATTGTTTTCAAAAAAATTGTTTTTTTGTTTCAGAAAAGTTTTAAATAAAATAAGACATTCCTCCAGGAAAATATAACTTTAACTTTTATTCGCCAAAGAGTACAGGAGCAACTCCCATTACTCGTCAGACCTTACTCTGTAGGACTTTGTGTGTAGCTGCGAAGAGGCAATAATTTGAAGAAGATGGCACTGGTATAACAAGTCCTAGGTTAAAGATTTTGTTCTTTTTTTTAACAGAATTTTATAAACACGAAAGAACGATCTAATAAAGGACGTTGGAACAAATAAAGTACCTTTTTCCGAACTCCTTAGCGTTAAAACGATGAAAGTTGTGATTTTTGAATTATCCTAAATTGTAACGCTTTTGTACTTCAACAATAGTTGCAGATCGCTATATTATATTTGGTATCGTAATAACACTAGAAGAGTAAGATATAAGAATTTAAAATTATTTGAAACGTTACGTTACGTTATGTGTTTTTAATAACCAATTTAATTAACAATTAAATTTTTTTTTATTAATTTGCTTTCTATTTGCAATCTGTAACATCATTACAATAAGCAAGAGTGATGTGTAGTAAAAATGACATGAATTTACATGCGAGTTTGAGTCCAGTGACCCTAAACCCTAAGTTTACTTAAAACTATTCACAGCTTAATCTATTACTTAAATAATACATGGGCCGGCGGGTGGTCTAGTGGTTAAAGTCCCAGGCTTTGAAACTAGACTCCCAATGGCAGTTGGTTCGAGTCCACTGCCTGTCGGAAATTTTTCTGAATAAGTTAAATCCGGCAGGTCCATGGATGGTGTATGTAGGTGTGTATGTTGGGTTGCAATGTCTTTCAGGGGTGGGGCATGTTAGACCGGTGAATAGCGCTTAGTGTGCTGAGCCCGGGTAAGGGGGTGGGATGGGAATCATGGAGTCGTGCTTACGCACGGCTTCATGATTCTTTAAAAAAAAATAATATATTTTTACTACTTTAAAATCTATGTGGTAATATAATTAAATAAAGGCCGAATTGCTTGAGAAATCAAGTTATTATGTTAAGGTCAATGTTGACGCAAAAAGCGTTAATACAAAAATAATTTTGAATGTTATGTGATAACTGATAAGTTACAATTTCTAAAGTATAGAAAAGTAGTTTTCTATAAATACTTTTCTGCTTCTTACATAACACTATATTTCATAAAAGCTTTTTTATGCCGTGGTGTAATTAATTATATAGCAACATATCAATGTTTAGATTCATCAAATATTTCTTCTATTGTTTTTCACCTGGAAATATTTTGGTTTTTGTACAGCAAACCCAAAATAAATTAACTCTATTGTTTGGAAAAATCGTTGATATGTAATAAATATTTTAACAGTACTTCACGACAACACAAAAAAACGCCACGTACGTAAATTTGAATGCATTTAATAAAATATGCTGTCGTAATTGAAAATGTAACTAATTGCAATTTGACGCCGAAATTCTACTCAACCGTGATCTGTAATCCGATAACGGCGCTTCGTTTGAAATACTATTTTAATCTGTACTAATTAAAAGTAATTCCCTTTTATTCGTTAAAGCTTTAATTGTAGTTTTTTGATATCCCACTCCCAAATGTCTGCGACTGTGTATACAATTATGTACTGTCTACCATTCCTATAAACAGGAAGAGTATTTTACTAAATTAAACACAACCAGCGCAAAAAAAAGTTGTGTATGAATATTGACTATTTTGTAGACAAAAATAACTGCAGGACACAAAAATTCGAAAGATTTATTTTCGTAGCGGTAATGAAGAAATAATTGATAAAAACCTTCTCCAGTAAATTTTAAATACATTTTTTATTTTTGATATTTTTAGAACAGAGAAATGTTTTTGTGTTTAGTTTAAAATATTACATTCTTCTTCTACTTACACTGCCATACCCTATTCAGGGCGTTGGCTACCTCTCTCCTATGTCTGTGTTTGGTGCGCGGCGATAGATAATTTGCACAGACAGACATAGGGGACCTACAGTTTAACGTGGGCTCCGAACCACAGGAACTGCATGCACTTCTTCTCCAGAGAGATTTTTCTGGGGAAAATCCACTTCGCTGGTTTCCCGTTGCCTTGCGAGGAAGAACGACCGGGCCGGGAGTTGAAACCGGATCCGTTGCATTGGTATTGGATTTTAATAAAATTTAAAATATTAAGGTATGGTGGAAATGAATTGTAAAAAACCAGTTGTTCAATTGATAAGCAACAGGGAAAATGTAGGATTTTCTAAATTCAAAAACAGGTATTAATAAAGAATTTTGATATAAATCGAATACTTTTTTTCTGAACTTTCTAGCTTCAAAACTACGGCTGCTGCGGTGTTATTAAAATTTTTGGCTTAACAACTGCTTACTGAAAAATGGGTTGGTATATTTTGAAAGCACTAGAAACTTTTGAAAAGTATCATAACAAATTTTCAAAATTTGACAGAACTTTTTTTCTAAATTTTGTCAGCTAGCAGAGCTGGAGACAAGCTATAATATTTTTGTTTAAGAACTTTATTTTCTTGTGACTCCCGCTATGAATTTTTGAAAGCAGTTAAAACCTAATTCAATGAACAGGACTGGCTCAAAAATCTGCGACCAAGGTGAACATCTTATCAAAAACAGCAGAATAAAATTGTAGTAACATTTAGGAGAACTAGACTTCCCCTTACCCCCCATTCGTTGACTAACAAATTTTGTTAGTTGGTTCTGGTGTATTTTTTAATTCTAAACTAATTTTTCGGTGAAATTAAAAAATCAAAATAATTGCTTTAATTTTGCGATACAGGGAGGATATAAAATCTGTGACCAAGTTGAATAACTGATCAGAAACAGCAAAATAATATTGTAGCAATATTTAGATTAACTTGGTTTTTTCACCTACTTTTTTCTGACAAAAACATATGGCCACTTGGTTTCTGGCGTATTTCTTAATTTCAAACTAAGAAAGCTGAAGTTTTAACTTCGAGTAGACTTTCTCATACTAGATATTAATACTTGTAGCAAAAGTGTAAATTTTTTATAGTTATAACGTTGTACAGTTCACCGAGTATTAGATTTCTCTTCTCTCATTTCACCGTATGTTAAATTTCTAAGAAAACAATGTATATAGGCAACTCTACGATGTCGCATATCATATAAGAATAGTAAGAACGGAACCGCCCGCTCTACAGCTGATTAGATGTGCTTCGGATGTCGGAAAAATTCGATATAAATGGTGTGTTTAAAGATTAATTTTTAAAATACTTGCACATTTTTGCTGGTCCTAATAAAATGCTTTAAATAGTCTATCGAACTGGTAAAGATTTGTAACGATCGGCGTTTACGTTTTTGAATAACTAATTAATCAATTTAAAATTTTTTTAAATTTCTGTAAGGCGTCGGAGTAAATTTTGGTAAATAAGTAAAAAACAAATTTATACTTCACTGCAAGCTCTATCTGCCTAGAAAATTAAAAAAAACATGTGGGCAGTTTTTGAAAAATATATTTTTCATCAAGATCTGTCCAGTACTTTCGCCTTTAGAGGCGTCACACACCCACCCACAGACAGGCATTTTCTAAAAACCATTTTTTTGGCTGAATAGCTTATCAGAAACCACACAATAAGATTGTAGTAATATTTGAAAATTACTGCCCATTTTTTGAATACAAAATTTTGTAGCTTGGATTCTGGCCTATTTTTTCAATTCCAAAGTTTTTTTCGGGATTCAGGGAGCACCTTTTAACTTCACTTGTATTTATAGTATATTCCGTGTGATCGGGAAGCTGTTAAATATTTTGTTAAACATTTTTTAAAAGTAGTATGGAGTTTGTAAATAACTAACTATTTCTTTCAAATTAAAAGAAAACTAATTTGATGGCGTGACAAATGAAAAATGTCATTACATTACATTACCATAAATTGTAATCAAATGTTACATAATCAGTTGTAATCAAAAAAATTGGTAACATAGAAACGTTATTTCAGCTTTTATTATCAACTTTGTTAACATTTTTCATATGTAAATGAGCTGCAATACAATGACACTTGGATTGATGGTTTTTAATAGATTTCACAGCAATGAAATTGTTGGCGTACAATATAAGAACCGTATAACTCATTCCGGCAAGGATTTAGTGCGTTGTTATTTTTATAGGCAAGGCGACGTCGCTTCAATTCAATACAACGCGCCGTTTCAAACTGTAAACTAAGTGCAATTGGCTGTATCATTTCGCGAATCCAATATTTGCTTTAGACTGATCAAACCAAGTTTGACGCTCTCTTACAACAAAGTAACGAAAATCGACGCAAGCATTTATCCCATGTTTTTTCCAGTGACAATCAGACTTTTTACTTCCCTATACTTTTAGTATAGGGAAGTATTGGTTTCGTGAAAATGTTCGAATTTGAGAATTTTTGACGAGAATACACGTTTTGAACCTCCAGGAACCCAAAAAAGTATTTTTATATAATGGCTGTCTGTGGGTGTGTATGTATTTATTTGTATATGTACGCCTTATATCTCCTGCACGAATGGACCAGTTACCTTCAGAATGTGAAATGTGAATGAAAAATGAATCGACAAAGTAAGCTTTTAGAAAATCCGAAACTGGAAGCGCAAGTTAGACATGTTTTCTAAGTCTGAAAACTTGAAAGGAGAACGAAGTAATGCAAGACGAATGCTTTTTTCCGCTTCAAAATGGCAGTCGCTATGGTTTTATGCGAAATGTTTACTTTAGGGCTTTATTACTCAAAAATGAGTCGACAGATCGGGATCAAATTTTTTATAGTAATAATCGTATGGACACAATGTTACTATACACAATTTCTTAAAAAAGTAAGAATTATTTCAACAGTTTAAAGATTTTGGTGAAAGCATTTCTCACAAACTGGTTACACGATTTTTTTTTTTAAATTTCGTAAGCCAATAGAGCTAGATATGGACAACAATTTGATTTGTGTCTCAGCGCTAAAAGCCTATTTACTTAAAAATGAGTTGCCAGATTTAGTTGAAGTTTGGTATTGCCGAACGTAGATGCTTTAGAAGTACACAATATTTTAAATTACGAGAAAATTTAGTACTAATAAACACTGGGAGTGTAAAATTTTCAAAACTTTGAGGTTTAAAAACAATTTCTCAAAACCGATTATTTTTAAATTTTGTAGGCTTATAGAGATAGGAATAGGCTACAACTTGGTTTGCATCCCAGTATGTTAATTTTGCTGTGACCTCTTCTATAAATTTTGAAAAATTAATTCACACTACATTATTTAGTAAACTTAATTATTATGTGCAGTAACATGTAAGTGGAATAATTTTCCCCATCTTAGCTAATTTCTGATTACAAATTTCCTGTATCGTTTCTAATTGTTTTTAACACCAAGGAATATTTTTCCAAAAATCAAAAAAAAACGTATTTTTCTGAAAAAATATTGATTCTCATGAACTTTATAATACTTAATATGGGCGGAACCTTGCATAGCTGCAACATATCGGAACATTTATGACAACGTAAGAGTGCACGAAGTGCAGGGCAGGGACTAGATGATTCGACGTCTGGGGCAAATAACAAAATTGTGCTCTCCATCATTTAACGGAAAATGTGGATAAATATATAAAGCTTAATTCAATTTTTAATTTAATTGCCGTGTAAAATATAATTTAAAGATATTACGTCCGGATTCCTTCCACCTGCCTCACCTTTTCGCGACGACCGACGAATTCTCCCATCGCCAGAGTTTTACAAGTCTATTATATAGAACGCATATTCGTATGAACTGCTATGTATCGGCCTACCGCAGTTTTCGATGCGAATAATAAAATTGGTTTTAGACTATTTGTTTGTATTGTTGCAACAGAATCAATCGTAAAATTGAATAAATCACGGTTTGATTGCTATTGATAAAAAAAATCAAATTATTGTTTAAAATATTAATGAATAAAATAAAAACAATAATAACAAAAATCGTAAAATAAATACTAAATTTGCATTCTCCTGGTTTTAATTGCAGTCTAATCATGTATAATATGTTCAATGTTATTATTTTTAGCTGCGTCGCGTTAAATAGACAAAATGCCTGTATTAGATAAGTTCTACTGTTTTAGAGATGATCTTAAACAATTGTTAATAAGCTTTAGTTTACTAAAGCTTCTTTTACATAGCGCTACTGTAGCAGGTATTCTTAAAATATCTTAAAGTCAATTCGACGTTTGGGTAAGGTTCCGCTAAATTATAATAATGGATTTACTATAAAATTTGTAGAGCAGACATGATATCGGAAAGTACTATAAGCGCCTGGTACTTAAAATGAGCGATTTCGACTGAAATATCTATAGTACGAAAAAAATACTTTATTACTTCAACAATATTTATTCATTTTAACCTTATACATTTTTCGACATGTTTACATAACCTTTGATAATGGCATGTAAACATGTGTTAAAATAAATAAGTATTGTTGAAGTGATTAAGTATTTTATTCGTACTGAATATGACCTTCAACGAAGTAAAGCTAGAACTTATAAATAAAATGAAATCTGTTTTTTGTATTTTAATGTTAAATCAATTTCAGGTTTCTGCAAATTAAAAATTCCATGTAGCTAATTTGTTTCCCAAATGGAAATCAATAAATTGGTACTACTTTCTTCAATTTTTTGAATTTTCAAATGAATATCTTTAATTTCGAGGTAAAAAATTAAATAAACAGTCTCTTGAACCTTTTATCTGAAGCGGGTACCTCGGTCGCCTCGCCCTAGCCCCGGCTCTATCGAGGTGCCGACAGCAAGTCGAAATCGAAAAGTGTTAGCACAATCATTTTATTTAACACTTCCTCTGACAAGCATGCAGTTCAAGGGCGTTTGACTTGTCTGTAGGCCAACCGCAAGCTGTTAAAACGAGACCGCTACTGCTTCAGCACTTTCTGTTTATAACACGTACGTGTTTTATATGCACTTCAGGCAATATGCAGAAGAACACCATTTTAAATTTGGTTAACGCTGTCACCATTGTAATAAGTTTAATTTTTTTCTAAACTATCTGACGCAGTGGTTAACAGCTAACTTTTATAATGTATACGTTTCAAAAAATTTCGGAAAAAAATGGAATTATGGGAACTTCAGGCGAAGTGCTTTTCCTAGTTTTGGCTTTGATTCTATTTGTTATATGCGGAAAATTTGTAGGTTTATTTTTCAGGATAAATAACAGAAATGCAAAAAGTCTGCTAGGATAAATTAGGCGGAACATCCGTACATCAATTATAATTATACCCTACAGGTATTTTTAAATTTTCATTAGTTAAAACGATTTCAAGATTAGATTACAAGATTATTATAAAATGTAGAACTGAAACCCAAATAAGTCCAAACAAATTTCATATTGGAATGTTTTCACTTTGGTTGGATCAAAGGTAACTGAATCGGGGTTGCATTTTTATCTGTGAAGATAAGAATCCATCTCTCGATGTATGGACAAGCGTTATGTGTATAACGCAGTGGAAAATAAAGAAGGCAACAAGAGATCGGTTGAAGTGTTTAAAGACAGGTTGAATGAAGCGTATTCTAATTCGACACCTGTTTTCGCGTCAACTAGAGCGTCGCCAGGCGTAAGCGAGCAAGTCGTCGAAGCAACATTTAATACTTATAAGGTGCACTGACGCGACAGGCGACATACTTAACGACTTACCAGCCATTTTTTATCCTTGGGAGAAGACTATGGGAATACAGTGTCATATGTCTCTGTACCTATCCTGTATTAGTGGTTGTGGCCGGGTAGCCAACTGTTATTTACGCTACCGTTTACCAACCACGAAGAATTCCGCGTTTTACAGCAATTTTGTAAAAATTTGTTTTAGATTATTTTCTTGGATTTTATTAGCTTTTGCTATACAACAAATTGAATTTTATTACCTCTGCCTACGTTTACTAATCGTCATATCGCTAAAAGAATTTGCTCTTTCCGAACAACATTACAAATATATAAAATTCCACGTGAATAAGAAATTCCAATTGCATTATTTCTCGCAAACAAATATACAGCTTCACAATAGAATAAAAAAAATTATTAGGAACATCGCCAAGAACGCTTTAATTAAAAGGAAAACATAATGCACCAAAATGAATAAAAATGACTTTTCCTTATACCGCTACAAGAGAATCAAAGCACTGGGACTTCGAATATTTAGCCATTATTTGGATTTCTGTAAAAGTTAGTTCTAAAATATAATTTCACCATAAAGTCATGTTTATAAGCTTAAGGAATCGAACAACAGGTTATACAGGAAAATGTCTTTTTTTATAAAAATTTCAAAAATTCACAGTGCATGTCAGAGGATAAATGGAACTGTCAGGACATTACATTATATCCATCTTTGGCTTTTCCGCAAAACAAATTAAAATAAAAATGCGTTTTGAAAATAATATTTTGGAAATTATAAACATTTAGAAAAATTAAGTTTCAAGAATGCTTTTAACTATATAACGTCGCGGTCGATACCAAATTTTATATCGATCTGCCCCAACACATTCGCGAATAAACAAGAAGTGTAATTTTCTGAATTTACCTAAAATAGTATTAGCCATTCTTAGTCCAAAATACGTAATTCCTTTAAAAACATTTCACGATTACAATACTTTCCGTGTCGAAATAACGTGAAAGTGAAAAGTAGGTTTCACGATCCTATTGAATACAACCTTAAACATACCTTTATTTTTTACTTTGCCATACTTTCAATATAGGAAAGTGATTTCATGAAAATTTTCGGTTTCCAGATTTTAACGAAAATGCATATTTTGGACCTCCAGAAACTAAAATTGTTTTTTTTAAGTATTTGTCTGTGGGTGGGCGTGTTGATGCGTTCGTTATCTCATATATCCTGAACGGGTGGTCCAATTTTGATAGGCTTTGGAAGCGGAAGTTGACACGTTTTTATGGGATCATTATTCTTTCAAAACTTTCTCTCTTTTTTTCTGTTCAAAATCAAATCTTTTATATGCTGGTCACTACCATTTTTTGAAAATTTTGACGCTCTATTACTTAAAAACGAGTAAATTGGTTGGAATAAAACTTAGTATTGCAGCACTCCTTTGGGAGATATAATATTACGATACACGGCAAGTTTTAAGAGTACAAAAACAGTATAGATCAGAAGCTGGCTACTCGTTTTTTGTTTATTTTTGTGGGCTTACAAAACTAAAGATAAGCTGCAATTTGAGCTATAATTCGCTAATTAATGCTTTTTTTACATAATAATCAAGAGTCAATAGAACACTTTTGTTTAAGCTGAATTGCTCATCAATGATAGCAATTATAGAACTCAGTAACGACTAGAAAGGTTAATTCCCCCCCCCCCCCCCCTCGACATTATCAGTGACGTTTTTTCTGGTTTTTGGGGTTCTTTATTCCAAGCATATTTTTTTTCGATAAAATCAAAGACTGAACTCGTGACCTTCGCCTCACGCTATTTTACATCTAGATGTCAGACACGTCAGCTCCGCCGCTGCTACATAAACATTCGTTTAAAACAATAAAGAAGCTGTATCGCGATATAAAAGCGTGTCGTGTTGTGGTGAGACAGTTACTGATTTAATATATATATATTTTTTCGTTTTCCCTAATTGGCCTTAATTTCATTTAAAATACTTTCAGCTGCTAACTAAAGGTGTTATCTCATGCCTGTGTTCCGAGCCGAAAAATCGGTCGTACAAATAAAAACAGTCTAGTAACCTAGAGCAGTGGCTCTTAAATGCGGCCACCAGGTGATTTTAATAGGCCACTGTATTTTTTTGAGAACAAAAATAATGTCAACCGACAAATACAAACCTGGAAGCAACAATGAGGCTTGCAGAGTGCACAAGAATTTCTCTGTCAAAACGTATTGAAAAAAATATTATATCATAAATTGCATATGCTATTATCTTTACATTAAATTCGAGTGTCTTTCACCTGTCTCAACTTTTCGTAGAGAAGCGTTCCCTTTACTAGCAGCCACATTGTCCGTTCATCATTAAAGGTGCATATTTTTTTGTACAACGGTCCGTTACAGTTTTCAAAGCATTTAATCAAAATTGAATGTATACGTTTTAACTCAAATACTTACTTACCAATTACATTTCAGCTGAGATTACAAGAAGGCAGATATCTGAACATGTTGTTTCATTACCTACAATTATATTATTACCCTCGGGTAATAGATTACCATTTATAATTTGAAAAACAAAATTTTAGCTAAGATTAATTTAACCGATAAGAGCGGCCGTAGCTCAGTGGTAAGAGCGCGGGCTACCAATGCAGTGGATCCGGGTTCGATCCCCGGCCCGGTCGTTCTTCCTCGCAAGGCAACGGGAAACCAGCGAGGTGGATGTTTCCCCAGAAGAACCTCTCTGGAGAAAAGTGCATGTACTTCCTGTGGTTCGGAACCCACGTTAAACTGTGGGTCCCCTATATCTGTCTTTGCAAAGTATCTATCTCCGCGCACCAAACACAGACATAGTAGAAAGATAGCCAACAGCCTGAATAGGGTATGGCATTATAAGAAGAAGAAGAACTTAGCCGAACCTACACAAACACTATTAATAGGAATCACTCGCATGATTTAGTAGTTATGCATGTTCAGTTCAGTCGCTGACTTTGATAATTTACAATCCTGCGGAACGCTTTGGTTAATGTCTTGCATTTCGACACAGCTTATTTATTACATTTGAAAAACAGTTGCCAAAAAAAGCATGGGGCGTAGACCACGAGTTCCGCTACCTACATTTACATTCTTAAATAATTCATGTTTTTGCTTCTTTAGGTATGTAAGCCCTGCGGTTGTCAGCATTTTAAAATCACTTCAAAATTTTATTAGAACACTGTAAACTTTAAAAACATTCTAACGTTTTTTTTTGTAAAATACTTTTATCAAGAATAGAAAAGAAAGGTGGTGTCTATTTGAGTTATATCAATATGAATGTTAAAGAAATAAGAAGAAATATCTTTTTAATTATTTATAGTGATTAAAAGATATTGCTTTTTAAAAAATGAATTGTTGTACAGTAAATATTCATACAGTGAATTCTAAATTAGGGGGAACACGCTAGATTATTATGCAAAACTTGAATAGCTGTGTTTTATATCCCTACAAGAATTTGATTACTTGCAATCACTCTAAATGGAAAGATAACATTTTTTACATCACTTGATGCTAATTTTTTTGAAAACTCAATACAAATAATGCTTTAAATAAATTATTTAATAATAGTCATGCTTCTAGTGTATTGATACAAACGGTTGTGTAGTCGATTTTTAGATGTCTACGTTGCGCGCAAGTAGAAGATTTGCTTCGTAAACGAAAGGTTATGAGTTGAAACCTTGATGAGGTCTACTTCTTTTTATTTTTTTAATTAGTGCAATAAGACAATCCGGTTTATATTCCTGTATTTACTAACTAAAAGTAAGCATTTAATTTGAGTCTTAACAACAAAATAATTTCAATTTAACTTAATTAGTTGTAAAAACTTTATAAACATTAAAATAATAAATATTCGTTTCACATAAAATAATGTAAACCTGATTATCTTTTAACAGTAATAAAAAAAACAAGCTTCATCAAGGTTTGATCTCATAATTTTCTGTCTTTACGCTACGGAAACATCTCAAAATCGACTTTGAAACCGCGTATATCAATGCACTATTGGCTTGACTATTATTAAATAATTTTCTTAAGCATTATTTGTATTAAATTTTCAAATAAAATATTATTAGGTAATGTAGTGTTCTATTTAGAGTGACTGCAAGTAATAACATTTTTCTGGTGGCATAAAATACAGCTATTTCAGTTTTTGCATGTTAATCTACCACGTTACACCTGTATGTAAGTATAACTTTACAAAAATAAGTTAAGTGTCACTATTATAACAATGCAGTAACGTTAAAGTAATTGAATTCATAGTAAATGTACCCGCAGCGCGGTCCTTTGTACAGAACATGCGCGTGGAGAGTGCACATAGAGAAAATGGCAAGAGAGGCAGCCTTCGCGCTGTTTTCTATTGAACATTGGTGGAATATTTTGCAAAACTGTGAATGATGAGTTAGTCATAACTTTAATTTGTTTATAGAATTTCTTGTTACGATGTTAAGCATAAAACTACGGAAAATTATGAATTATTGCGTAGATCATGTAGTTAGGACTCACGGATCACAAGTGATCCGCGAACCATAGACTGGGAACCACTGCCCCGATACACTAGTTCGTTTATCATCTATCATTTCAGGTATTTAAAGTTTAAAACCCGATACGTTATAATTACAAGGACTAATAGTTGTATTAATTATTCAGTAGTAAACACATCAGAATTGCAGTTTAAAGTAAATACCTTTATTTTTAATTCTTATTTGAACAGTAGCTATCGGGGCGTTTATATCAAACTTTTCTGTAAATATAAAAAAAAAATTTGTATTTTCCAAAAGTTAACGCCCAATTCAAGTGAGTATTTACTTTCTCAAATAGAGGCCGACATCGTTATCATATTCGAGTTTTTACAAGAAAATCTAATAACAAAGATTAACTTTGGACATTGTTTACTTCTAAAACATTTGTCAATTTATGCTAAATTAAAGCAGACATTATTACAAATCTACGTTAAAAAAACGAAAAGCAACAAATGCGAATCGACACTATTGCGTTTGTTCAAAATTAGAAAAATACGAACAGCGACGTTTTTGGATGACATGCCATCAAGTCGGACAGTGTTAAGTCTGAAGCGATATAAAACAATAAACCGGTGCAAAAACGCGGTCTCGAGGCTTACAAAGACGGGAATTCGTTCGAATAGGGACACCTTGTAAATGGTAATAGGGACGGAATACTGACAAACTGTTCAGGAATTCAATGCAGGCCAAACTTAAGAAATCACATCTTGTTAGGTCGACTGATAGCTTGCTTTAACATCCGGCTACAACCAGTGCCCGTTTTCAATGTAGGGATGGTTTTCAGGCGCCTTGTCCACAAAAACAAAGTTCTGTTTATTGAAATTGCAATGGATTTGAGGACCAATCAATTAATTTGCAATAGAAGGAATTATAAATTAATTTTTAAAAAATCGTTGCGTTTTTAAAATGCACGAATTTTTGTGAATAAAAAGTTATGAATAAAAAAATTAATAAAACTACCAACGCCTGTCAAGACCAGGCGAATGTTTTCACGCTCAGGGTTTGCACGATATCAATGTCCTTTTGTTTATGTTGTGCGTAAACGAAGATGTAATTTAATCGCCCCACGACAAAGCTACTGCAAAGCCTGTAGCAACGGATGAAAGGTTCTTATACTTACATCCTTCGACCCTCCACGCTATAATAATAAACCTCGCCACGTCGCGCCTAAGTTTATAGAAGTGTATTAATTCATACATTCTGTCAGACCTAAATTATTGATGGATGTGAATAATTTATGCAATAAACGGGGCTGGGACCATTGAGGGGTATACTAAATAAATTTATGCCTTAGTTCGTGGACCGTGTTATAGTTTGAGCGTATCCGGTTACACACTGAATTTTTACTGTCCATTTTGCAGGTTCTTTCAAACAGACACGATGTGAGATTCTAATCTTAACACGTAAATTAGAACGGACAGATTCGTCTGTGCATGTACACCCTGTATACAAAAACTGGAGACGTGGACTCCCGACTCCCGAAACCAAAACAACTACATTTTTGTTTTAACGACAATGCCGCAATATTAACTTGACCATATAGACCTGTTATGCGAAGAGGAAATATTTAACACTGGACTTTGTAGTTTTATTTTTGTTAAGGATATGTTTCACTTAAACCTTTCGGCATTTTATGCCATGTAAACATATTACCATAGTGATCAAAACAGGATAGTCGGTTCGAATCTCGCTGATGGACATTTTCATATATTCAAGAAAAATGTTCAGCATAATACAAAGACGAAGTAAAAAAAATTAATACAATTATATATTTTACCAAGCTACGTCTTATATTATCAAAGTAAGTTTGGTATTACAAAAATTGCCGTTAGTATCAAGCAAAGGAATGATGCTATGTTAATTTGATGCATGTCATACAGATAATGTAGATTACGTTGTTGTATCTCTAGTCCGCCATTGCTTCATGCAAATCTAAATCACGAATTAGGGCAAAGAACTCAGTTTGCAATTTTAAATTAACTATTTCCGTTATAACGTTAGAAAATACAATCTATATTTGGATTTGTTCAGACGAGATCATATCACGCTGTTGTGAAACGGGCCTAGAAAAGTTAATGAATACCACAAGCAACAAATTTTTAAACGAGCTCGAGAAAACTTCCACTTTTTCAATAACAAAAATTATGCCTATAAGTTATACAGTGTGTGGATAAAGTATGGAACACATTTAATATCTCTCGAAATATTACTTTCAGTAATAACGCTCGGACACATGAACTTCAGTTTTATCTCAGCCAAATTTTAAGCATATTGTTGTTGCTAAAGGCTCACGTGACTTGGGGCAGTGACTTGATCCTTAATTTTTTTAAATGGAACATTATGCCGTGTGCGGCTCATTTGAAAGCTCTTTTCAAGAGGAATTCAGAGCATTAAATTTACTAAATCTATAGATTAAATCTCTAAGTATCTTACCATAACAGCACTAAATATTGCATCTCAGAAAGATTCATCATATTTTTATTATTAGACAAATTCGACTATTCGTTGACTTACAAATTGCGAGCAGTGGCGTTGAAAGGATGTTTTAAGCATTTTTTACCGCAAATACGCCACTGACAAAGACTGAAGAATTAGCTGGACGTTTTCTTATCGGTAACCCCATGTGGCCCTTAAATCTTCGGGACCCTACCACCTTGCGGCCACTGGCGCTATGATAGCTACGCCACTGGCTCGACTAGGTTCCACTTATTATTAAAAAGTGTTTACTCTAATACTGTTTGCAACAAATTATAAATTATTTTCTAGGAACTCCACGTTTATTAACGCATTCTTTACACTTCTTACATCTCCAGGCAGCGCAGATATTTTTATTCTAGACAAGTATTCTTTCCGCACACCAGAGAGATAAAAACAATTTTTTAGAAATGATTACTTGGGATTTATAAAAACCAAAACCGGAAGGACAAATTCTTTCCCTTCAAAATTAGTGTAAGAGAGAAATTAACTCCTCTTAATATAGCTGCACCTAAAAATTTGGTTGAGACTGGGGACTGGAGCACGAACTAAATTATAAATCATCCTCAGCTCTATTAGCCTATAAAATTTTTAAAAATCGCATGACCAGTTTTTGAGCAATATTTATTTGAAAAAGTCAAAATTTTGATATTTTTTCATTTCGCAGTTATAGTAGTTCCAAGTTCTTTGAGCTTGTAACATTGTGTACTCCTATGCCTTTTACAATGTCAAATTGTAAACCCGATCTGCAAACTCGTTTTTGAGTATATAGGCGTTAAATCAAAATTTTATTTATTAATTCCAGCTTTACTTCGTTAAAGTCCATATTTAATGAGTATCTGTATATAAAATACTTAATCACTTTAACAATATCTATTTATTTAAACCTTATACGTATTTCGGCATGTTTACATGCCATTGTCAAAGGTTATATGAAAGTAAACAGTTAGTGTTGTTATAGCAATAGAACTTTTTTACTTATCTTGGTAATCGTCTGCAGATGACTTGATTTCTTATTCCAAAATGTCCAGTAGAGGAGAATTTAAGAGATCAATTTGCTCATTCATTAACGGTACAGTTTTTAAATGTTTGTGAATTTCAAAAGCTTCTAGTTTATCTAACTTACGTTTATCATCACAAAAGTGTAAACATTTTATGGTGTTATTAGATGTCATTGAATGATTTTGTTCTAGTAAGTGTTTAGCGTAATTGGATTTATGCGGGTGTTTGTATTTGTAACAACGTACGTGTTCTTTATACCTAATATCAAAATTTCTAATTGTCTGGCCTATATAAACCGAATTACAATGCGAACAATTTAATTTGTAAATGCCTGATTTTAGCAAATCGTCTTTTTTTGATTTTATATAGGCCAGACAATTAGAAATTTTAATATTAGGTATAAAGAACACGTACGTTGTTACAAATACAAACACCCAC
Organism: Ctenicera cuprea; assembly: GCA_958336395.1. NCBI lineage: Eukaryota > Metazoa > Arthropoda > Insecta > Coleoptera > Elateridae > Ctenicera > Ctenicera cuprea. The sequence goes on along the minus strand of OY284496.1, from coordinate 10,791,931 downwards.
ATAAATCCAATTACGCTAAACACTTACTAGAACAAAATCATTCAATGACATCTAATAACACCATAAAATGTTTACACTTTTGTGATGATAAACGTAAATTAGATATACTAGAAGCTTTTGAAATTCACAAACATTTAAAAACTGTACCGTTAATGAATGAGCAAATTGATCTCTTAAATTCTCCTCTACTGGACATTTTGGAATAAGAAATCAAGTCATCTGCAGACCATTACCAAGATAAGTAAAAAAGTTCTATTGCTATAACAACACTAACTGTTTACTTTCATATAACCTTTGACAATGGCATGTAAACATGCCGAAATACGTATAAAGTTTAAATAAATAGATATTGTTAAAGTGATTAAGTATTTTATATACAGATACTCGTTAAATCAAAATTTTTAAAAATTTATAGGAAGCATCACAGAGCAATTAACGGGCTGGCACACGAACCAAACTGTATTTCATCTTCAGCTCTAGAAGCTTACGAAATTTGAAAAACTGATCTATTAACTTGTTTTTGAATAATAAGGCGCCAAACTCTTAATTTACAAAAAATTGTAGTGACTGCTGTTTTGAAGCTAGAAAGTTAGGTGAAAAAACGTTGGGTTTGCTCCAAAGTCATCTATAAGATTCCCTTTTTATGTTTAAGAAATTCCGCTTTGAAAAAATGTTACTAAAGAAACATGTTTAATTTCCGTTTCCGGCTGCAAGTTTATTTTCTCGATGTATTTTTTACACCCAGACATTTTAAAACCGACTTTTGTCCAAAAGATGTATTTCTGTCAAAATCTCGAATTTGGAAATTTGCATGAAAAGTAAAAAATGTAAATATTATTTTAACTAATTTAAATATGGTAATTTTTAGGGATTTACAAAGAAACATTTTTTTCCGAAAAATTTATTATGGAAGCATACAAAAATTGTACATCATTTGTAAAAAAAATTGTCTTTTCAACAGCATGTTAAAAATAATAAAATATATAACAATATTCGGTTCTGTTTAAATTTAAAAAAAATACACCAGAATGGTGTAAACGGCATTACATTTTAAAAATTTTATTGTTCATTTGGATTAAGCAATGAAACTGTTTTAAGGCCGTATCTCTTAAATAAAAAAGTTATACGGACGGAGAGTATTGACGGATCTGATTTTAAGCGGTATACATCTATACAAGTCATGAATAATAATTATTGGTATTAGAACGTTGTGATACAAAATTTTAAAGGTGAACCTTTTGCAAATATGGCAAATTTTATTTTTCCCGTTTCTGACAATAACGACAATGAAGTGATTCGATGTGATTTTATGGCGGAACATTTAATTGTGAAACTTAAGTAGGAAGTCGCCCAAGTCATGAATTGAAACTTGGTTATCATTTACTGTTTTTGTCATTTATCACTTTGACATGTATTTAAAACTTCGCAAAGGTTCTTTGTTTAGAAATACATAACACAATCTGCAAATGCACTTAACGACTGTAAACCGATGTACTAATTCTTAATTAACAACAATGATTATCAAGCAAAACATTAACGCCTACGTAGTCCCACGAACTATACCCAATTTATAATGTTGCTTACACTGACTAGGTGGAAACAACAGGAGGATTATACTAACCAATTAGCGGAATAAATTATAAACCCAACAGGTAACAAAATTATAGCAATAATAATAATGTTCGTAACTTCAATAAACGCTTAACGCTTTTATATTAAAGTTTTTATTAAACTAAAAGGCAAATGCATTACTGGTGATTAAAATTTCATGGTTAATCCGTTGAATGAAAGTTTAATACGAATTACATATTTACAGCGCAGCTCTTAGCTTTTTGCCGTTGATGGAAACGAATTCAAATATAAATTTACTTTATTTTCATATGTTAAGCAAACTATTTCAATAAAATGCTTTTCACTTAAGATTTACATTTATAATTCAAGTCATAAAATTACCGTGACAAAAATGAAGCAGTAATTTATTAATCGATACAATACATGAAGGCAGTTATCGACTCTGTCAGCATGTGCTTAAAATTCAATAATCCTACTTTTTACAGAAAGTTGCAATTAAGTTTGCATGCCTCACGCACATACACTGTTGTTTTACACCTAGTAACTTGGAAAAATTCGTTTTCTCATGATACGCGGTTAACATTTTTCTTCCACATTTTTCAGAAAATTATGTTACTGTCATAATAGTTCTTAATAATAATTAATAACATAAGAATCAAAAAACCATTAATAAAGTATTATGGAAAATAAAATAAATCAATTGTTGGTGAGTTTAAGAATGACTCGGCAGCTAAGGTTATGTCGCGTCTATTCAACACTTGCAAACGTTCTTCACGCTGACTTGATTGTCAGTTTTGAACTGTAGACCTACAATTTACTGAGGGCTTTACCGCTACTCTATTAAGGACAATTTTCAGTTAGATTTTGAAAATTATCCGTATCGGAGAAAATCGTAGAGCTAACAGCCAGAAAATCTGCGAACCGAACGCTGCCAGATTTGAAAGCACTGCGCTAACATTCATTTATGGTAATCTATATCTTAAATATGGAGCCTTTACCTTTTTTTTCTTTCGGTTTTTAGTGGTGGGAGACCCCGCCACTCGAATTCACACATTTACAAGGGTATGAGGTGAAAACCCGACTTCATATTACACAGAAATTGGATCCTATGATGTTTACTATTATTTCGTATTATTGGAATATAATCTGCTTCTGTCATTTCGAACACAAACAGAGGATGAAGCATGCAGCTCTAAGCTGTTTATTTAAAAGGCGCAAACAGCTCTTCATTTTAATAGTTTGCGAAAAGTTAGTGTTAAAGATACAAAGCCGCGCGCTGTGACATTCTTATAATAATAATCATATTTGACTAACACCCGGCAAACACTAACATCGCATAAAAAAAAGGCTCCGGTAAATACATGCTCCAGTAAAAACATTTTCCGAAACAAACAAACCCGGAAAAATAATTTCCCGAAGAAAACAACTAGCAAAAAAATCCCTTAAACAAAAGCGCGTGTATTTTCTTGCTAGTGGATCACTGCATAATTAAGAAATAGATTTTCCTGAAAAAGATCAGAGTTTTTTGCCTAGTTGATCAATTTATAAATAAGGGCGGGTGTTATTTGGGAAATAGATGCAAATGTCCAACAAGATTTCGTTATTGCGTTTTTATTGTTTCCAAAAACAGTTTGGAAATCTTCGTTAAGGCACTCCCCAAGAAAAAGAGAAAAGTGCTACGTTTAACGGTTTAACTAACGTTTTCCCGCATTTTTCTAAAGAAATTGTTTCTGGCGCCGTGATAGAAATTGTTACGGGAGACATTTTTCTTGGGGATTTTGCAACAGTTTTCTTTCATTTTTTTTCTCGAAACTTTTCGGTTTGTTTCCGGCCTTTTTCTTTGCGGGAGCAGCTGTCATCCTAAGACCGGCTCAGCGGGGGAAACACTTAGAGCGGCAAACGCCGAATATAAAATTACTAAAAAGAATTAGGGGGCTTAGCCCACAGGTTCTGCTAATATAAATAATGACGTTCTGCGGCGTTTCCGCGACAATTTGATAACAATCTAAGTAAACTGAACATAGTCTGAAAAAATTAAATGGGATTACAAAAAATAAAATCACGAGTTGCAGCAAAATTTTCCAAGCTCACTTTTTATTTCAACGAATTTATTCTGGGAATAACGAACATTATCGTTTATTGAGAACTGCTTAGCATATTATAGAAAAAGTGGCTATTACGTTCAGATTTCTGAGAGAAGCATTTTAGGGGCGATCAATATTCAATTAGCTTTAGTAAATAGAGTGTCATTTCTCATGTTTTATAACGCGCCACCCTAAAATATCATTTTTTTAATATCAAACCTACATCCAAAATTGTTTCATATCAACATGTGACATTTGTTATATAAATCCGGAAAACAACTTTAATTTTTTTTCGTTATTTTATCAATTCGAGCTCATTAACGCTTTGAAGTTACAAGGCTTAATAATACTGAAGGATTTCATTTGCGAGAATTGATTAACCAATTAGGATTGGGTATCTAAAGGTTTAATTACATTTATTTAGTATAATGCGTTTTATTATTGCATTTACAAAGAGTATCGATTAGAGCCAAGGCATGACAACTAGGAAACGTCTAAATATCAATGGACTATTGTGCCAAAACCTCCAAAAGTTCACGTTGAGCTCGCTTCACAATGCGATAGAACAGAGAAAACAAGGTCCTATTGAAAACTGGAAATCGTGCTTTAAATTTTCGTTATGAATAAACTTTGCGGAATGTAGACTTTAATGATAAATCATCTCTATTATTTCAAGGCGCGAATAAAGCCAAATAATAGTAAACTGCATTTTCCCAGAAGCTTTTAGAACAGAACTAATTTAATGAGAACGATTATTTGCTCACGTTTTTGTTTATGAACTTTTTTGCATGAATTTAAATCCGACGTTTTCTTGTCAAAGGCATTAAACTTTTTTACCACATTGTGCATCAACTCGAATTTAATTTCCATATACTTATCCGCCACTATAAAGTGAGCTTTAGATCGGTCTTTCTTAACCTTTTTATTACACGTTATTGATCACCCAAAGGTTTTTGTAGTGATCATTCAGCTCTAGATGGTGTTTTATTGCTTAAACATTACATTTAAAAAGATAATGGAACTTAAATTAGTTCCTCTCGGTATTGCTACTTTATTTTCATTACTATTTTTGTAGAATGACTCTCTTAAACGGTTATCATTGACAATAAATTGTACTTATCGTTATAAATATATTAAAAAATCAAGCAAACTGGGTTTAAATAATCAGTATTTTTAGAATTTTATTGTCAAATTATAAACTCCACCTCTTTTATTTTTAAGTGCCATACGTAATCTAAAATGTCCTTCCTTTACACCTATCTCTGTGCTAAAACGCCCAATAAATATTTCAGAACATTATGGAATAGTTAATGGTATTAGCAGCATAGAACTTGGTCTTCCCGATTTAGCCTCATTAATTCCTAATTTACTTTTCATGATTGGCTAGTTTGCTAGTCCGCCCATAACTGTCGCCTTGCTCCTCCAAGCGACAAATCATTACAAAAAGCGAATTTAAAATTACTGATTGAAATTATAATTAACGAGCAATTCCATGTTATATGTTCATCTGCCTATCTTCTAATCTTATTTCAATTAGCCGATATTTTTGCTGTTTTATTTAGTGTAGCCATTTCGTTTAAGATTCGCTTGAATTAACTACAAAAAGTGTTTTTAGTTTATATTTGCGACTTACTTATACACTGAAAATTAATACATAAGGCCAGATATTCAATATGTACAAGGTGTGTACAAAAAAAGTCGAAGTTATGACATTACATTTTTTTATTGTGCACTACGAGGAGTTAACTGATAGTTATTCGGTCTCTTCTCACATACACAGACAAACCCCCATAGCAAGACTGGGAGTCGAACCTGAGACTGGTTGGCTCCTAAGCATATCCTCAGTCCACTGAGCCACCGCGGCTGTAATAACTTAGTTACTTTCCTAAATTTAGATTTTTTGGCATATTATTATGAAAAACTGTAAAATGAAAAGTATGAATAGAATATTTATATAATGCTGAAGTCATGAAGGTTTAACGGAAATTTGAGGCTATTATAAAACAAAAACAGCAATTTAAAAAATATTAATAATGTTTGTATCATAGGCGGTGGTGGCTATTGCACGAAGAAGCTTTTAAAAATAGTTTTGGTAAAACCACAAAAGTCTAAAAAATTATTACAATTTATCAACATTTTTAGTAAGGCCCTGGATGGTATCTCGTATTTAAAGCACCGTTAATCGCAAAGTGTGCATTTTGCCGCGCCTACTGCGCCGTTATTATCGCCGGTAACATCCCAGGAAGTATAAGCAGTACAATTCCATTATGTACATAATAAAAACCACTTACAAATTAATTTCAAAACAGTGGACCTCTACCAGGGTGCAATCTGGCTGTTACCGACACTGTACATGCGGTTTCTACCTAAACTAGCGGACTGTTTATCCCAAACGCTACAACATGGAATATAAACAGATGACTTGTGTAACTTACAACTAACAACAAGGCGGATAATACCCCAAATGGGTATACGCTAATAATACCGCCTGAATAATAGCGTCTCTATAATAGCGCCACTAACAATAGCACCATCAAAAATAACGCACAAAACAATAGCGCCAAGCAAAAATCTCGCCTGCAAAAATAGCACATCCAAACATGGCACCGGACAAAAAAATCATCGCCAAAAATAGCGCCTATCAATAATGTCGCCGTCAAAAAAAGCGCCGGCAAAAATAGCGCCAGTAAAAATATCGCCGGTAAAAATAGCGCCGGTCTAAAATGTCATCGGCAAAAATAGCACCTAGTAAAAATACGCCAGGCAAAAATGTCTCCGGTTTAATATGTCACATCGAAAAATAACGTTTATCAATAAGGTGGCCGGAAAAAACAGCGCCATCAAAAATCTCACCGGCAAAAGCAGCGCCATTGAAAAATTTTGCCGGCACAAATAGCGCCCATTATAATAGCGCCTGCAAAAGAGTTGCCGGTCAAAACTGTCGCCGCAAAAATAGCCCCTAATACAAACACGCCAGGTAAAAATAGCGCCCATCAATAATGTCGCCGTCAAAAAAGGCGCCGGCAAAAATAGCGCCAGTAAAAATATCGCCGGCAAAAATAGCGGCTGTCTAAAGTGTCGCCGGCAAAAACAGCGCCTAGGCAAAAATGTCGCTGGTTTAATATGTCGCAACGAAAAATAGCGCCTATCAATAAGGTGTCCGGCAAAAACAACGCCGTCAAAAATGTCGCCGACAAAAGGAACGCTATTAAAAAATGTCGCCGGCAAAAATTGCACCCATTAAAATAGCACCTGCAAAAGAGTCGCCGGCCAAAAGTGTCCTCGCAAAAATAGCGCCTAACAAAAATACGGCAGGTAAAAATGTCGCCGGTCACAAATGTCGCCACAAAAATAGCGCCCAGTAAAAATATCGCCAGGCAAAAATGTCACCAGTCAAATATGTCGCCGCCAAAAATAGCGCCTATCAATAATGTCGCCAGGAAATAACGTCCCCAACAAAAATAGCGCCTGTAAAAATAACGCCTATCGATAATATAGCTGGCAAAAATAGCGCCTTAGAAACGTCTGTCTTTTAGTAAACGAAGATCCAACTCCAGCAATAATGCAATTACTTCTTTACCTTGATTTCTTAATTATTTGATTTTCTAAAACGTTGTACAACGACCTACAAAACGATATTTGGTAATTGTCTATGGCGGGAGGGGGGCATTGTATCGCGATATGTCGGAAACGAATAGTCCGATTTTAATGAAATTTGACATGTGAGAGTATATAAAAACTTCATTTGGAATGATAACTTTGTGACTCATAGCATACAGTAATTTCAGGATAGATTTAAAATTTGAAAAAAACGAAACAGCTTCTATAAACATGCATTCGAAAAGCACCTGGTTACAGAGGTACAGTTTCCTGAAGATGAACCAAGAACCAGTTTAATCACTTTTTTGTCGCAGTAGGTGCACTTAAATTTTAAATTTTTATATGTCAACATTAATTCCTTAGCTTAGTATTTCTACTAATTTTGGTTTGAATAACTGCACCAGAGGTGTCTCATGTGGGGACAAAAAATATTTTCTTCTAAATATTTCAATTCTTTACTGTTTTACATTTTTTTAAGTTTTATTCTCCACACAATAATACTCAAAATAAGTACTGCAAGTAAATCCAACAGTTTTCGAGATAATTCAATGTTTTTAAGAGTACCTTTGTATAAAGAATAATATTATAGAACTAAAACAGCAAAAACGGTAAAAATCTAAAATATTTAGATAAAATATTATGTCACCCCCTCTCCTATATGACCCCGCTGCTGAAGCTATTCAAATAAACATTAGTTGACAGATTAAATGAAATGATTGTCGCTCAAACATAAATTTTGAAATGTTAGTACAACTATTGCGAAAGTTATCGTCAAAAAAGTGACCGGTCTGGTCTTCTTTAGGAGGCTGTAACTCCGTTACCAAGCGTTTCCGGAACAATGTCTATAAGACCTGTTTTAAATTATTTTCAGATTCTAAATCTCTGTTGAAAGTGTGTCCCGCATGTCGTGAATCGTACAATATAAAGGTATTCCCGAGACCGTCAAAATTAGAGATTTTTAAAAGTTTTCAATTGCTAATTTCGTCGGTTAAGAGATCTACAAATAGGCTATAATTTGGCAATATCTCTACTACTATTGTTTTTCTGTGACGTCTTCTGCATTTTAAGCATTTAAAATTATGAGGATGCTTAGGATAAGTTTGCATTAAAAAACTGCAATATACGCATGCAAATTTAAATTAAATCACTAAAAGTATGCAGTAATAGAGGTGCGTTCCTTTTATAAGTATATTTCATGCAAAAAGTGGTTTCCTAATATACATTAATTAACATTAATACATTATAGATCAACTTTTATTTTCTATAAAATACATAACAAAGCTTACCGTATTGGAAATTACTTAATTATTGTTACCTAAATTAGAAGTCATGTTTGCAGGATACGTTATATTAAAATTTCAAATGTCAATTTAAGTCTATTGTGAGCAAGATTATTTGTATTATACATGACTGGATAGAGCTTTCCTCTTTGCTATTTTTAGGATTTAACAGTTTAAGCAACAAGAAAGCGTTTAAATATTGTAGAATGCTGACTCTACAACGTCAATTTAAAATTCCAGAACGTCCAAACAATTCCTTTGCTATCTAATGTGTGCACTTTACAACAAGAAAACTAGATATATATTCAATTTAAAACAAAACAGACCGTTTCCCACCACCAATAAAAAGACATTAATTTTCAAATTTCAATAATTCATAGAGGGCGTACAGAAAATATTTAACGATTTGGAACAAAAAGTTGATTGCAGCTCATCGCTAGCTTTGCGAGCCTATACAGTTTTAAAATCCTTTTGGCTAGTTTTGTATAATACTATTTAAATCCAAATTTTTGAAATTTGTTTACTTCGTAGTTTGCATATTTTCAAAAAGTAATAATCCTCTTAGAGCTATTACGATACGAAATTACATTGGAATCTGCCAACTCGTTTGAGTAAAGAGGTGTCGAAGAGAAATCACCCAAGAAAATGTTAGCGACGGTCAGTGGCTGCTCGTCAGAAAGGCTGCGTGGTCGACGCCCCCTAACAAATACGTAAAGCAAAACAAAATAATGTAGATATATTATTAATTTATTATAATGATCTTAAAAAATTATAGGTTTGTACTGTAAATCTATTTGAATTAGAAATATCTAAGATATTTTTAATTATATAAAAATATCTCTCAGGTAATTTTAATTTTAAAAATGACTCCGCGATATTTTTAATTATCTATTTAGATATTTTAAAATATTTAAACGAAATTTAAATTGAAAGTATCTTAGATATTTAAAATAAAAATTACACAATAAATTTAACTAAAATTATCTAAATTTTGAAATAAAAGAATTGTCGAATGTTTAATATACTCGGAAATTACCGCCATCTATAAACTTTGTACTAGCGCCAAGTCAAACTACGTCGTATAACGTTCCGATTTGCGTGGTTATATTACAACCTCATTTAATAATGCATTTATTTATATGTTACCCCGCCCAAGCTGCCCTGCTAAGTAATAGAAAATAGTATATGTTTTGTGACTGCAACAACAATTTGCAACGATCTTGTTTTGCAGGTTATGTGCATCAGCCATGTGTAAACTTATATTCATATTAATACACGGTTTTTGGTATTTGCGATTTCCGATATGTGCGGAACGTATTAGTTATATCATTATATCTGTTTTAATAAATTTGTGGCTATGTTTTAAGAGAACGGTGAGAGGTGTAGTAAACTAAATTAATTTGCAAGTGATTTAATTATTGTAACGTAAATGTGTGCGTTTAGAGCAATGAAGTGTTGAATTCCCAGCGTATTTATTTGTTTATTTTATAAATGTATGAGCATAGATCATTCTCGTGAGTGTTGCATGGCAGCTTTTTAATAATAAGTGTTTATTGTTTCCGACCCTCAGAAGTAGAGTAAGCCATAAATAACCAAATTATAGAAACGATAGTGTCTGGAAAACAAACAATCAATAAACTGAGCCGACATATGCAAGGAACCACCGGCGTGTTATAATGATAAATCTTTCCTAGATGTAAGATTCAGTCGTTTTGTTATAGTGAGACAGTTACGGATTTAATACATAGACTCTAAGTCTACGCATCAATTAGAATAGAATAACATTTTAACTTGAATTTTATTTGTAGTCATATTTAGGAAGGCTATTCCTGCCTTTTTCTAACACTTTTTGTGCAGCAGATTTTATTTAATTCTGTCCATTAATATCAATTTCTTTGCGGGAGAAAACGATTTTTATAGTTAGTGACGTTTTAAGAGAATTATTTTTAGTATGATAAGGGTAGGTAAGGTAGTAATGATTTTTAAATATTTGGAGTTAGATATTGGAATGTCCAACCAAAATACTTCGCCCATTTTTACGAGTGATTGTTTTGAGGCATTCCATACCCACGCTTTATGATGTGTCATTAATTTGTGTCTTGACCAATTGTCTTGCAAAATAAAATTTGTTTTTTCTTTTTGCATTAGTTCTCGTTTCATTATAATTAATGTTACCTGATGGCAGATTCAAATGATATTTGCTGGGGAAATACTGTTATTGGACGATTTAATCGGGTATGTAAACACGAATTTACATAGGTGTTTAGATGTATCTAAACAAAGCGACATGATTAGTGTTGACTTATTTATTGTTGCTAAGACTGGTGATGAGCAAACAGACAGCAGACGCTAAAAGCCAATAGCGTATTTGCGTCACCGATCAGATACGGAGAGTAACAGAGTCGCTAAGTCTAAACACATGCTTTCGCTTGTTATCGTATCTCCTTGACAAAATGTGATAAATATTTGTACAAAACTGAAAAACCGCTTTTACGGTTCTCTCTAATTTGAATTTTCGCGTATTTCAAAAAGCAAACTTAAAAATGCGTTACTTTTCCGTGTGTATTTGATGCTGAGCTTATGATTTATTAAATATCATGTTGACTGTTTGAACTGTTCCATTTAGTTTTCCTGTTTTTCTACGTCTGATCTTAGATTTCCAATATGAAAGCCCCCCCGAGACCGAAGGAGACCAATTCGATCTTTATATCTCCATCACCTAACTGACGGTTTGGTTATCTGCGGAATTCGGAGTTTCCCTCGGGGCTATCGCAAACAATGGCCGAATCACACGGGTACAAAATGTTACTAAACCTATGTTGCGAGATGATCATTTTGTCACAGAACCCCGAGCAGTTTCTTCCGAATATTTTTATAAAAGGGATATCACGTAAATAACGGATTTTAAAAATAGATAATTTTACAGTAAAATACTTATATTTAGGGATGAGAAATAAAAACAAAATTAAACACATTTATTTATATAAATATTTGCATGGAGATGCCATGTCAGGGTGTAGTTGTTTAAATGTCGAAAATGAAACAGCGACGGTACTACACGCACTTCATCGTCCTTAATTTTAATTGGACCAATTATCGTATAACAGAATCCAGGCTTTTCTGAAAATTAATTCATATACCTACGCGTTTGCGAAGGACATTGAGAGGGTCATGAATGGTTTCCAGCTCACGTTATGATGTGATGAGTGTGAAATTCAGATCGGTATGGAAACCCTCCGCATAGTTGAAAATGTTTTCTTCAAATCCAGCCACCCTTGACTAGCAAATCTTTTTGATGCCGAAATTCGTTTCTTGTGGGATAAATATAATTCAGGATTCGTAGTAACCTAATATTTGAAAAGGTTTTAGTTGTAAAAGAAAATATTGTCCCAACGTAGCGCGTATTATTACCGGAAAAAGGGGTAGTGCTTTCGGAGAAGGGCTAACTGTGGAAATCGAAGAGGAAGCGAGATATCGCATGTGCGTAGTGAGCTCGATGCCCAATGCTGTGACCATCAGCGTGAAAACGCGCTTGATAGCGTTGACAGCAGCAAAAGCGGAAATATACATCACGGCTTCCATAGTCGCATTATATGCACCGGATTCCTATCGCCAGTAAGATCTAACGAAATACCCCATTTATTTAAAGCCAACATATTTAAAATTTAAATACCTTTACACATTCCGTTTGCACGAGGTTATGTTTTCAACCGCAACCGCATCATCTGACAATCGGAATTAATAATCTTGAGTATTTTAATTGGAATTATAACTAATAAAACCAGCCATAACATGTACGATTACTATCTCTCAGATACACAGTTAAACATACGTAACTTATGAAATATTTATACTCATTAAATTATTATAATTTTTTCGGTGTAGATTTTTATAATTCTTTACATCAGAACCCATTTCCCACTATTAAACATAATAAAACTACATCTTTTAAATACGGCTATTTTCATACTCAGACAACCAATAGCGCGTGGTATGTTTCAACTTAATACGTGAACATTTCCAAAATTACAATCAAGATTCTTAAATTACATTAAATATTGTAGAATTTTGTCTTATATAATTAAAAAACCTTTTTAAAATTAAAACAAGGAACATATATCTTCATGTAATTACAACAACTACCTCGTATAATTAGAGTCCTAAATTGTCCAAATTTGTGTAGGATGCGAAAGGCGCAAAAGTCAAAGTTTAGTCTTGCTGCTTCATCCATCATGTTTGTCGATAGTTCAGGAGTATGTTTAGAGTACGCTACAACAATTCTGTAGGCGTACCTTGATTAATCCTGAAAGACAAAACTGTTTCTTAATAGCATCCACCAATAGGTTTGTTATGGTCATGTAATTATCCCAATCGGAAACTCATGCACTGATTTGGCCAATTTGTAAGTGAAACTTTGCGGAAACAAAGGCTAAACCGCACTATCCGCATGTTTTGAATTGGGCTATTGCGTCTACATTGTTAGATTATTCAAATTTTAGATTAATCGCTAACAAGAAGTCAAATTATATTTAGTCATAAGTCACAAACACTTAAAAGTCTAAAAACAACATAGATAAATACATTTCTTTTTTTAAATTTGTCAAAATAGGTTTCTTTCACCTACTTTGCAGAGATAATGTATTGGTTTGTAATAGAAAAACTCATACGATTTTGGGGATTTGTAAAACTATTTAATTTGGCGCTAGTATTCTACAAAGAGTCTAAGACTTTTCTTAACTTGCAAGTTTCTAATTTTTGCTAGGGCTACTCAACAGATGTAAGAAATGCAATCTTAAATGTAGAGTCGTTTTTAACAGCTAACTATTTAATACGTTCCCACAGTTTCAATATCAAAAATTATTGATTTTATTATAAATTGCGTTACAACAAATAATTTTTCCTCCCAGCCCTCTAGTATGGAACCGTTTTACTTTTCACTGGAGGTGAATTTCAACAAAATAAAATTATCTATTAACATATTTCAAAAAAAATTTATTATGAATATCTTAAAGAATTATAGGTTTTGACTGTAAATATATTTGAATTAAAAATATCTAAGAGATATTTAATTATGTAAAAATATCCCTGAGATAATTTTAAATATTTAAAAATGTCTAAGAACTTTTTAATTATTTAAATATATCTTTGATATTTTTTTAACTATCCATTTAGAAATATCCTATCGATATTTTAAAATATTTAAACGCAATTTGAATTTAAAATATCTTATATATTTTGAATTAAATTTATTTTCTCAATAGCTTAGATAGCTAAAAATTATTCTTTTTTCTAAATATCTTCGTAATTTTAAATTTTTAATATAAACTAAGTTTAATTTAAAATATCTTAAATATTTTAAAAGAAAAGAAATGTTGAATATCTAAGATATTCGGAAATCACCGCCATCTATAAGGTTTTTACTACCGCTACGTCAAACTACGTCTGGCACCGTAGCGACTTGGGTTGTTATATTATGACTTTATTTAATAATGCATTTATTTATGTACAATGATTTTTCTGCGCAGGTTATGTGCACTAGCTATGTGTAAACTTAAACAAAATTTAATTTTCTTCAGCGCGCAGCATCCGCGTTCAAGGCTGCAGCGGTTTATGTTTTAAAATACTTAAGACATTTTAAAATAGACCAATATTCAAATATCTAATATATGTTAAAAATGTCTAAGATATTAAAAATTTCATTTTTTTTAATATCTAAGATAATTTTATATAAACATTGTTTTAAAATACCTGTAATATATTTAATAATAAAATTCAATTGTCTAAGATATTAAAACTTTCATTTTTTTAATATCCAAGTTAATTTTATATAAACATTGTTTTAAAATACCTGCAATATATTTAATAATAAAATTTTTTTAAATATCTTTAAGATCAATAAAATTCCTTTAAAGTATCTTTGAGATAGTCCTTACTAATTAAATTTAAAATATCCTGGACACACTTTTAATTATTTATTAATATTCTGTAGATATGTTTAAAACACTAAGCCTTTTAAAAAAGGTTTTTCATGATATATATTAATATCTAAGTTGCTTGGAATATAATCGACAAAAACAAATTAAAAATTACTCATCTACGTCCCTGATTAATGGATTTAAACGAATACAACTAAAAATGTTTATCATCACTAGCAAAAATTTTAATCAAATATCTTAATTTGTAGCGGAGATAATAATTAAAACCTGATTAGATTGTTCCATCTTCGGGAGATTGTAACTCCGTAATGAAGCGGTTCCGGACCTATGTTTAAATGAGCTTTTTTGAAAATGTTTACATCTACTATCCGTCCTCAAACATTTGCTATAATTTTGGAAACACTTTGTGTATTAAATTGTCCGACTAAAAATTTAATCTTATTTGACTAAAATTGGTATGACATATTATATATGTTCATAACATTTTATTGGAGTAATATAAATTTTTTTAATACAAAGTACTTTATAAAAAATGTTTGAAAACGCTGGTTTAGAGCGTTTTCGGCGAAATGGCACATGTGCGGTTTTAAGAATCACAGGATATAGGACTAAGTGTTCCCGATTAATTTTGAGTTAAACCATTATCATTTTCCAAGAAAAATTTCAAAACATTTAGTAAACGTTAGTAAAAGTTAACATGTTTATTAATGAAAAAAACGTTTTCGCAGAAAATCTATTTGAAAATACATACATTGCATTGTATATAAGGCAATATAGACAAGTATGGCATAGTGACGTCATCCAGAGGGCTACGACTTACGAGAGCCATGAACACAAAGACGGGGCTGGGCAGTCGGTCACTGTGGATGATTTTTGTCAGGAGGCTTCAATTTCTATTTAGTTTTTCTTGATTGATTAAATTAATAATATAGGCGTAATGTGCTCGGTACAACTTAAATTCCAGACAAAAATCTAACACACGCATAAACTTTGTAAGTATTTTTACAGTAAAATTTGTGGAAAGTGAGTTGCAAGTTCACAATTCATTAAAAAAATTGAAGTTCTTGGGGGGGGGGCGCTTTTGCGTACACGCCACTGCCCACTATTGTGGCCGACTTGAAACATATTTTAAAAACCGTACTCTTCAACGCACTCAAAAAATCCTGGCGACCCAACGTCCCTGGTGTTTACTCAAGAACAAATTGGCATATCGGCGTAACATTTGTTGCGATAAAGACGGTAAAATCGTATAATATAAATATATTTTCAGAACTTGAAAAATGGTCAAAATTAAAAAATTTCAAAAAGCGGCGTGTTTTTTTTGTATTTTTTTTGTGATAATAGAGATAGAGATAAGGTATTACTTAATTTTTACCCCCCTCTATGAATTACTGCAATTCAAAATTTAAAGCCTTTGTATTTAATAATATATGATGATAAAACATTCTATTTAAGATAAATTGCTAGTCAGTTCAGTAAGTTTTAATGCGAGTGGGTCATCCTTTTTTCGCTAAAGCTAACAGCAAATAGATTCCTTGCGTCTATTTCGTGCGACTTAGATAATTTATAGTCATAAACACATAAACACTTGTATTCTACTAAACGTTCGAAGTCTAATCTAATGTGGTGATAAGTAACAATTCGCTACAGCGTTAGGAGGTGCAACGCGTTTGAGCATTTTAATTTTTTACTGTTAGAACGTTGATATAAAATACTTAATTCAGAAATTGATACTTTTCATATAATATTCGATAGTTATTTTTGTATCTAGTGCGCGCAATGCCTGTTTAGCGTACGAGAATAGAAAAGCGCTAAAGTCATTTCACGCACGAGGTGCACACACTGTTTTTTCTACAACTGAAAAACGCAAAAAATATGTTAATTTCATTGCAAAAACTTAGATTTCGATTTTAAAATAAGAGTAACTTTTTGTTAACTAAGAAAACAGTCATATTGTACATATGTTTAAAGGGGTTTATGCCTAAGCCCACAAACGTGAAAAAAGTGTTTATTGCACAAGTGCGATAAAGACTTTCGCACAGGTTCTCAAGGGTAACGTTACAAAACCAACCTCGTGGCAAAAGAGCTACTTTTCACACTGAAACTCATGCGTAATGGTCAACCTTTTTTGCCAGTTGTATAAAAAAGTATTTTTGTATTAACGTTTTACGCGTCAACATGAACTATAATGATCATTCTTACCACTACACCGAGAGTATATGTACATTCTAAAAACGTACTACCTACATGATACTAAAATAGTGTAAATGCTATAGAAAGCTTTCATTCAAAATAATAGTATACATTTTTTGAAAATCTTTCATTTGTTTTAACTGCTGGCTATAAATACAGTGTGCTGCAGCAAAGGCCGAGTTTGCTGGGTAATTTAGTCGTCCGCCGTTAGACTGTACGCTTCGGTCTTAACAGCAAACGGAAAAATTAGTTTTTTGATTTTTTGCAGAAGTATTCCTTGGAATTGAAGGAAGCGCAAAATAACAGGACAAATTCGTTAAACAAAATTTAGGTGGGATGGGAAAAATTGACCTTCCTAAATATTGCTGCATCAAAAAATTAAGTTGTAAAGTTTTTGTGTTACCGTTTTCAGGGTATCGCATTAAGAAAAATAAAGTTAAATTTTCAAAAATTCATAGAAGGCGTCACAGAGAAAATAGTTTACTGGGACACCAACCAACCAAGTAGTAGCACATTCCTAGCTCTATATATATAAATCTACAGATATTCGTGTGTCTATCGAAAATACTTAGGCAAAGTAATATGCTGTATTACGATACAAAATTTGATTCCAATTTGATCACGCATTTAAGAGAAATTTTGAGTGAAAATTTACAAAAAATCGTAGCGGCTTCTATTTTGAAGCTAGGAAAAAAGCTTTGGTTTTGTTTCGAGGTCTTTTATGAATTACGCTTTCAAATTCAGAAAATTCGTTTTGTTAAGAAAATGCTACCAAAAAACACCTTGATTTCTCTCTTAAAGCGGATTTGGACGATGACGGCTGACGTGTCTAAGTACAACATTTCAAAAAAAAGTATTGAAATTGGCGTAAGAATTCAAAACAGTTTTAGTAATGTAACAAAATCAAATGAGAAAGAGAGAGATAGTGGTATAACAAAAATTGTTGTAAATTCAGTGCAAGCTGCACAAAAAGGAGCAAATAAAAATAAAAATTCTGCTGCATTGTCAACGATTTTAATAAATGATATGTGCTTCTTTATTGTCTCCATAATGTCATATAAAAATATTTTGTCCGTTTCTTTGTATTATTCCGAAATTAAGAAGAAATCACAAACCACGAAACTGCTTCTCACCAAAACACTTTAACTGCAGTCTGACTACATGTGAACCACCGAAACGATGCGCTTTAGTAAATTTGTGAGAAGTTAATTTATTAATCAGGAATAAAAATGATTTATTTAACTGCACATGAAGAAACAAATTATAAACATAAAAAGCAGCATAAATAAACCGTATAAAAAAAATTAAAACAACAATTTCCTTAATAGTAATCACAATGTGACCCTTTCCAAATAAATAAAAATTGGCTCGAAAATTGCTACTTTATTTAAATCTAAAGAGGCACACTTCTCGCAACTTTACCATAACTGACGGCAATAAATTTTACTTAAATATACCAATTTTCTCAAATTAATGGAACGTTTTTCTCAGTGTGAGATCATTTACAATCAAGCTGAATTCATCTCCAGATTCGTCTTTAAATTTTGACTTACGTCACATTGTTGAAATAACATTCTACGCTTAATTTAGCTGTAGTAAATATTTAAAAGTGCTAATCCTCCTCACTTTTTTATTTAGGGCATTTTATTTTGAGGTTTCTAATGTTTTTTAATCTCAAACTGTCCTTTACAAAGTGTGTATTCGCCGTTATTATAATGTCT
This sequence comes from Ctenicera cuprea, assembly GCA_958336395.1. Classification (NCBI taxonomy): domain Eukaryota; kingdom Metazoa; phylum Arthropoda; class Insecta; order Coleoptera; family Elateridae; genus Ctenicera; species Ctenicera cuprea. Next base: position 10,773,545 of record OY284496.1, on the reverse strand, counting down.
TTTCAGAATATTTAAAAATGTTCAGCTTGTAAATATGATTACTGACTTTCGGCTTAAACAACATCGTAATTTGAAAAATCCATCCAGACTTTTTCGGTTTGGTCCGTGTCGGACAAAGTAGTATCTTGTTCAATCCGTATTGTGCTTATGACCAATTGACTGGTCTTGTTTACGTATATGGTGACTGATAACATATGGGACGCACTTTCAGAATGTGTTCAGAATCTGAATGTAATGAAAAAACTCGTATAAACATGGACCAGGAAATGCATTTCTTACGAAGTTACAGCCTTCCGAAAATGTGAGAGTCTAACAACTATGTTGTGAAAACTTTTGCATTAGTTGCAGTATTACTCATTTAGCTTAGCATTTCTGCTAATTTAACAATTTTTGCGATAATTTAATTTTTGTGTAAAAGTTGTCATGAAGGTGTGAGTGCTCCTCGAAGATGCGAAAATCGTTGGTCTAAACTTTGCATATAAGCTCTACACATCAAGGTAATACAAGAAGAGCAGAAAAACGCTTGCTTATAGAGTTACAACCTCTGAAAGAAGCAGAAATTGTTGAAGCTGTTCCCACTTTTGGAGGTTTGCGGACCCATGTTTATAAGAACAATTTTTTTGCTTTGATGTGCAGGATTTATCCTTAAAGTTTTGTGAACACTATTTGAGCATCTTGAAAATAGTTAGACCTTCATGGCAACTCAATTTTTACAAAAACAACTCACTTGTTTCAGCATTTTACTATTTTTTTAAAACTGCACCAGATGTGTCTTATAAATTATTAAAATGTTGTTTAAATAATATTTTTTTCGAAATATTTGTGATTTTTACACTCTTCAAATTTTTGTTTTCTTGTTCTCTTTATGCAAAACTATATAAAAAAAAGAAATTTTTGTTGAAAGTCCAATAGTTATCAATTCCCAATTTAATAATCCATAGACCTGCTTAGTCAAAAAGTCACGGCTTGTATAAAGGAAGTTTCTTCGTGGTGTCAAAAAAATGGCTTGGTGTTGAACGCTAATAAAACAGAACTTTTGGTATTTTCCCCCATAGGAACCGTTCAAGATTATAGTTTACTCGCGCGTGCAGATTCTCAATCAATTATACAAAACACTAACACAAAATTTTTAGGTATCCATATGGACAACAAATTATCGTGGGATACGCATATAAACAATCTCATCAATAAGCTTGCTAGCAAAAGTTTTGCAATATTACAGTTGAGGGAAGTAATAAGTATTGATGCAATAAAGAACTACTATTTCGGCTGTGTACAATCCATACTAAATTACGGAATTTTATGTTGGGGTAACTGCACCACAATCCAAAGAGTTTTCATCTTCCAAAAAAGAATTATTAGAACTATGTTTAAGCTGCATCCCACTGCTTCGTGTCGACCATACTTTAAAAATCATGGTATTCTCACTGTACACTGCTTATATATTCTACAGGCAGTATGTCATGTTAGAAAAAATATACACAATTTGCCAAAATTCAACGACATCAACAAATATAGTACTCGTAGGGCGGATGACGTGTATGTCCCCTCGCATAGATTAGTGCAGACAAAAAATGGGCCTTTGATAACATCTATTAAACTGTATAATCATTTGCCAAATAGAATCAAAAGTCTTGTGGATTTAAAGCTTTTCAAGGCTTCGGCAACGCAACTGTTAAAACAAGAATGTTTTTATTCCCTTCAGGAATATTTAAATTTTTTTGAATAATTTTTCAGATCAATTTTAATTAATGAAACCGTGTGAATATGTATAAAGACTGTGAGTATGTATGTATGTATGTACGTGTGTGTATAGGTGCGCATGTGAGTGTTTTTGTATATGTTTTAATATAATAATAATGTACATTAACGTTATATATGTTTATACAAATTTTCTTGTTATTTTCTTTCCAATTGTGACAATTCTAACACCTATGTAAAATGGGTCGAAAGAAATAAAGTATTATTATTATTATTATTATTATTATTATTATTATTATTATTATTATTATTATTATTATTATTATTATTAATTTTTATGAAATATGTTGAAAATCTCAGTCTAACAATTTACAAAAGCTAAATCAAAAGAGGGTTGTGTAAACATGAAGTACTGCCTTGCAAAACTCATTTTAAGTATTTGCACGTCTATACAAGTATTTTTTAAGGCAAAAATTGTAAAAGTGTTAAGATCGAAAGTATTTAAAATAAATATTGTGACCCCTACATATGAGACACCTCTAGTGCGCGTATTTAAAACAATAAAACCAAGTGAGTAGTGCCCACATACAAAATTTCAAAATTTTAGTGCCAAAATTATCGACAAAATACTACTACATTGTTTGTCCTCTAGCTGCTATAACTCCGTAAGGAAGCGTATCCAAGTTCGTATTTATCGAAACATGCTTACTTATTTAAACTACCCATCCTGAACTTAGCGCTCAAGCTTTTGTTAACACCCTGTATATTGTGTTTAACAAAATTACTCCGTAGTTGTTGAAAGAAAAATTAATTTCTGTAGTAAATAGCCATGATAATAACGTGTGTAATTTTTGTATCGTTGATTTTAAACATTTAGATTAGAAAAAAAGCGCTTATCTTTCTTCGTATCGTTGACTGTCAATTTTTGCTCTGTTTAAAATTTATATTAAATTTTTCAGCATTTGTTGGTGATCAGATCCTATCGCGTGTCATCGTCAATTTGGGAAGTTTAAAAAAACAAGAACACTTATTTTCCCATTAATTTTAACAAGAAACCTTAAACTTAATTGTTAGATTAACAATTATTTTGTGACCAAATATCTAATTAATGAATTTAATTATTTAGTAGAAGAATCTGTCGAGTTTAGATCTTAAATCCAACAGTGGTTATCCGAATAAACCTGTATAATAATTCGCATTTAATTTGCATCTTTCCAGGGACTAGATTTCTAAACGAGATATATCTTGTTTCAAATCAACATTATTGGAGCCATTGGAGAAGGTGTACGTCCGAACTTCTGCAGGAACGTGATGCCGGTATTACATCTGACGATCATCGATTTCGAAGAGCCTTTTAGGTTAATTAATGGTACTTATTATCAAGATGCTCGACGTAAACCATACTGTGGTATCCATAAACCAGTATGCATTCTGATCCTGCAAGTGATTGCGGCTGCAGACATGATTGTATGTTTTGCCGGTGAAGTCTGAACGGGGCGCACGTTGCATACCATCCGAAAGCCGGTCCCAGGGTGGTGTAGCGCAGGGTTCTACCTGGGGGCCCGCGCATCACCTGCCTGCCATCGGGTTCCGACCGAACACCGAGTAGCGGGGAACTTGCGTTGCCGCTTCGCGCACCACATCGTCGTCGTAGACGGATGGGCCACAGCCACGTTAGTTTATAAGCGCCAGTCAAAGAAGCAGCGTGTTCAACGCTGGCGTACTTCCACGCAAACATCGCCATAACAAAACTTACTCGATCAGAGAATGAACCCTCATATCTATTCATCGAATCACCCTTAAAGTTAATTCACCATTTTAAAGATAATTCGATTAAACTTTTCCATTCTGAGACTTAGCGGAGCTAACGGGTTGAACGAACCGTCTTCATGAAGACAAAACTTCCTCAAACCTTTTCGACGGAGTTTCACCAATGGATGTTAAAAGACAATCCGAAGAAGATACCTTGATGGTCTAAACGTGGTACGCGAGTGAAGTGCAGTTATTTGCCATTGAAATGGCCGTGTTAGTTAAAAAGTGCGGCTTAACACTGCCCGGTTTCAAAATAACTTCTTGTTTAACCGTGGTACTACTCATCTGCCTAGAAACTGTACTCCTCTGCACCGAGTCTACTTGCTCCAAGTCCTTTTACGTCCATTGGAATACGACAAACAGCATGTAAGTCTTCAAGTGTGTTTGTACATCTCTTTAAATAAAAAAAAACCAAAAAGAGCGCTTTTAATGTTTGGTAAAACCTGAAGAAGTTTTCGTGTTTGGGTTTTATTGGGATTACGAAGAAGTCTTTCAGTTTTAGTGAAGGAGACTTAATTATAGTCTCCCAGATTGCGATTTCGAGTCCGTCGTGAAGAACTGACGGCAATTTCTTGCGGGTTGCTGATCGAGGTGTTTAATGTGCCCAGTCGCGCGTTTGGCGGACAGGTTTTTTGCTATTATGTTAATTGACATTTATGCACCTCAGTATCGAGCAATACTCACCTTCATTTTAACTGCCGTATTTCAATAGACATCACTTTATATCTTAAAACCCGTTACTGGTCTCGCTTATTTCTTCTTTTATTCCCGGCGTTATTATTTATATCGGTCTTAATATGAGGAGACAGCAAATTGCCCAATGAATATACATAAAATATCGCTTTATTTTTACTCCTTTTTACGAGGCTTTAGCGCGGACTGATGTTAATATAAAATATAACAAACGGAACGCCTAATATAGGTAGGTACCTAGTATTTCAGTTCACACGTACGTTTATTGTTGGTCTAGCAGAGAGTTTTTGCTTAGATTAAAATCTGGTATAAATCTGAACATAATTAGTTTAATTACCAACCGAACCACGAATATTTAAGGGCCAAGTATGTTGAGTAAACTATGTGTTGCCGTGCAAATTCATGCTTTCAGAAGTTGTCATAGGGTTATTTGTTTTCACAAACTTGTTCCCTTTGTTAAAATCATTTACGTAATTTCGTTTTGTCTCAAAATTGCATAATCATTCCAATTGTAGTATGTTAACATTAACTCAATAAAGCAATGTTGTTTGGAATTTGTAATTGCATCGCTTTTCTATATTTTTTTTAATAAGAGTGTTAGGCAGCGGTTAAGCCATATTCCTGAAACTTATATGTCTTAAAGTCACAGCGTGGGGAATATTACACCCAGTATATTTCCTTTTAATTTTTATCTTGTAAAAAGCAATTTTTGTTTAAATTGAAGAAATTTCATAACAATCAGGAAAATTCAAACCAGAGACTAATATTCGAATGATCTATAAAGATTTGGATTTCTTCTCTCCTAATATGAAGTAGATGGTGAAAAATGCTAGGCTTAATGAAGCAAATCATGTTAATAAACGTTTCTATTTAGTTGTAAATTATGTGAGAGGGGCCGAAAGACGAGTGAATCTGTTAGTAGCGTGTGGTAACAATTATGCTAATTAAAACATGCAAAAAAACATTAAACAAATTCGAAATTGTAAAACACGATAGAAAACAATGCTCTCTAGCCGAAGAAAAAAAAGCTAATTTATATTTTATCGGAAAACGGCGTTCTTGTTGCAAATCTCAAATCATAAATCGACAGAAAAACTGGGCAACCTTGCCCATCGTACGTCAAACCGTCCATTTGTTCGTAGAAGAAGAGGATGTCGTATCTTTTACTCGGTTAAAAGTTGTTTTTAGGGCCGTAGAACATCTCGCAGGAATTCTGGTTTTTGGCACCTTACAAGTTGTGTTCTACAGACGACACGAAAAAAAAAGCCAAATTGCTGGCGACGAATTCTGTAAAGACCTCGATGACTTTTTTTGCCGTTTAGTTGTGTAAAATTAAAAGTACATTCGTTAATAGCTTCAAAAACGTTTTCGTCGCTTTGCATTGCGGCATTATATCGGTAATTGGCCAACATTTGCTTAAGAAAGAATTTCAAAATGTATCGATAACGTTTTTGATTTATTATTGTATGACGTACCTTGAAATGTCCATTAGGAAAACGCCCACAAGACAAATGTTAAACATTTGCAGATATTGTGTATCACTAAGTTAGTTACAGTTATTCAAAAAATTTGAAATTTACATTATACCCATGTTTTTACACAAAACTGCATAAATAATTGATTAAATCTATACTTCGTGCAAGAACGTGCAGGTTATGTATCATAATAATATAACAATAATAACATATCCATACGTTATTTATATCTGACAGACAACCAGTTGAAATTGTTACGAAACAACCAATAAATGTAGGTCAATTATGCCTTTTTCATGAAGTAAAGATCAATTTTATCTCCCTTTTTATATTTTCAATAGGTAATTATGTTATTCTGCATTACATTATAAACCAGATTCCGGTTTCTCATAAATGTACAGATGTTTTTCCTGCAAATTCTTTGACTTGCCACTTTTTTGAACTAAGAAGGGAATCTAATTTCATTATTCCACCAATTCTACAACATGCATTTTCCATATATTATTTAAATTCTATTAGCAAAAGAAGCCGCTTCATCATCTTAATAGGTCTTTATCCGCGAATCAAAAATTTGACATTTTAACCTTCAATATGCATAGAATCTCGTGTGAAATGTATCATTTTAGCAAATTACATAGTCCGCGTTTTCGATTCCTGCATTTAATCGAATTATATTTCGAAATCTGAATGACCCCCGGCATTTTGTAATAATAACTGGGTTAGTCGTCTGGATTTCGATAATTTATTTAGTCATTTAAATAATCCTTTGTAATACTTGTAAATTTCTTTAATACAGTCAAATTTTACTGTTACCCGTTACCGTTTAATTCCTTGATTTATGTTTCCGTCGACTTAATAGTGTTTGTAATAAGATATTTGCTTTTGGTGAAACCAAATTTCTAAGACAAATGAGTAACCCAAACATTATTAGCCATTATTAACACCCATAGGCTTAAATCCATAGTTTTTATTCAGCGTGTTCACGATAAAATGCACCATAGAAAACTCTCATTGCATTTAAAATGGTGGGCCAAAAAATTGGTGAAGTATTTTTGCCTATAACTTCAAAATTCTCTAGATTTTCAGAAGTATTTTATATCATAAAGTTAACGCTGTTAATGTGTGATATATGCTTGTGAGATTCGGAACGCTTGTAAGAAAAATGAAATGTGGCTAGAAGTTTAAATTCCCCTTCCCCCCATGCATACGTTACGGCAAATTTGTGAAATTGTCTATTTCACCTAATCGACGAAGTTTTGTCTATTTCATGAAATGAAGATTTCAAACGCTGGCCTTCTTGCCAGAAAACCCCGTTGTCACGTCTCCAGATTCTTTAGGTTAGTTGTCGGAAACAGGCAGTTTTGGCCAGACAGATCGGTATAATAACCTATTTCACGTTGTTGGTAACCTTTTGATATTTTCATAAAATAGGCATTTGGTCTGCCTATTTCATGATAGGCAAAATTTTGTCAATTACTTGAAATAGTCAATTTTACACCTTTTTCTTTACATCTACAAATTAAATCCAGATCCCTTCCACTTGTCTCACTTTTTAGTGACGACCGACTCCCGCTACTAGTAACAAGATCTTTACGCGTTTATTACAAAAGGCGCATATTTCTATGTACTGGTATGTATCGGGCCAGTACAGTTTTCGATGCAAATAAGAAAATTAGGTTTTGCACCGTATGAATAATTGATTGGAACGCAATGCATCTTTATTATCAAACTGATCTTCGCCGTGGACGCATATTAAGCCGGTCATCAGAATTAGGTAGCAATTAGGTATTTGTACAGTTGCAATACGCACTTACAAAATTATGTTACAAAATGTCGGACAATATTACTGAAAAATAAGACATTCCTTAGGGTACGTACAAGTAAAAGCAATAATTCCACAAATAGATATTGAAAAATTAAATTCAAGAGTTTATGTGGAGTAACCAATAAAAGCGTGGTGCGCAGCCCACGCGTTCCGCTAGTATACATTAATAAGAAAAAATACTCGTTTTTTGTAAAAAATTGGAATAAAGAACACTAATGAACGGATGACAACATTTGTCTGTCAAAAATGGTAGAAGGGGGAGGATTGGTCCAACTAAATAATATTGCATGTAACAAATAAGTTTAGAATCGTTTTAGATTCTAAATTAAAAAAATTCATAGAGGGCGTCACATTAAAACTAGGGTCGTGAAGAAAATATTACATTGTAGCCCGTCCGAGGGGTCTCCCACTGTCGGCAATACTTGTATACAATCTCGACAATACAGGGCAATATTTGGCACTCTGCAACACCTACTTATGCTGCAATACTCGGTAATATTCAACAGCATTTAAACAAAATTACAAATTGGCAAGAAACTTTAATTTCGGCAATACTAGTAAAATGTTTGGAGTAGCCCTTGACCCTGTCCCGTGTTCTTTCAAATGACAACATTTTAAAACATTGTTGTTCAAGGTTAATTTACCCAAATGTTTTACCCAAATAAATTCGCTAGTGATTTATATTTTTGGTAAATTATTATTAGGTACCCGTTGTATAAGATAGTACCTAATAATAATATTGATCAGAATTTATTTTCTAACAAAACTAATCTTGGTTTGTTATTTTTAACGGGTATATTATAATTTACAAATATTTTTATTACAATAGTATTCACTATTCAATGCAAATTATAAGAAAAGTCAAGCAAGTAAAAGTCAAAAATATATCATATATTATGTAGGAATAAGATATAGGTATATAAAATAAAATTAAAAGCAGTAAACTTAATATAAAATATTTATTGCAACAAAGTACAAGTAATAATACCGTTCGAATAGTTTGCACATAGAATAATTCAATTAAATTCGGCATTAATTATTTCTGCTGTTCTACATCTTCAACATCGAAATCGGAATGAACTTCAGATAGTTCCCATGGAGATAAGGATGTCTTTTTAAAGTTTTAGTGTCGTGATTTTTGTCAAAAAATTTGAGTTTGTTATAAAATTGTTGTAACTTGGCAGCAATTTACCAATATAGTGTTCGTAATGTACTGGCAAACTACGCTAATAACAAAATATAAATTACCGTAAATGATGGTAACCAATTTTATAATTTACTGCGCAAATTACAATTTTACGTCACTGGTTACAATACGCATTTTCTCAATATGGCAAAGCAAAAAGGGTCAAGTTTGATGTCCTGAAAATTTACCGTCGCTCCTTATTTGACAGAAAATGCTGCCTTAAAAAATCCCTAAAAAATTGTTTTCTTTAAATAAATAACAGTTTCTTTCGTTTTTTTTGAAACATGGAATCGGGAAATATTTTATTTCCAAAAAAAAATCAAAATGTTGAGTTTAGACAATAAATGGAATTTTGTAAACCTGCATCAGTTTTGCAATGTAAATGAGACAACAGATCTATTTAAGGCTACAAGCATCGTCTTATAGCAGTCGCATGTGTGAATGTAGCAATTGAAGATAATTTCAGTGTTTATATTCTCACTAATGGAAATTTTATAGTAGCCACTCCTAGTTGATTTTTTGTAGACGGGCGAAAACTACCCTGCAATCTTTATTGGTTTTGCCAATACAGATTACAAAATGCTCATAAGTGCTCGTAAAGCGATATTACAATAATGCCCTTACATTTCTTATTACTTCTGCATGAATTGATAATAGAATGTATTAGAAACGGTTGTGATTTAAGATTATTGCTCCGGTAGTTACACGAGCTTCGTAGGCTTGCAGACCTAAATTGCTGTCGCGCCATGCTTAAGCTTCATGCTATTGTGTATTTTTAATTTGTTTAAATCTCGTTAAAATCACTTCTAACTAATGCCAATTACTTACGACTAAACTCGTTATAATACGTGGATAACATTTTTGTCACATAATTGAGGATAAATATTGCTGTATAATGTTGATTTTACTAAATTAAACAATTTGTAAAGGAATCCGTCTGTTCAGAAGGGTTTTAAACTAAATTCGTTATTAGTGGACGATATCCAGCCTCGAATTTACTTCCAAACAATTTCAACAACGTTTGACCTTTGAATTCATCGATAAAACAAGCTTTTGTGGTGATTGGTATTTACCTGAAAATTTCGCAAAAAATGTGAAATTACCTAACTCCCTTGCCGAGTAAACGAACAGTTCGTTATAGCGAGTCATGTTCCTGATATATGGGTTAAAGTTAAAGCAATGTTCGTGATCCAAGCTTTCTCCTAGGCTATAGCTCGATTACGGAGAGATATCTTCAAATTAACAGAAATCATGCGAAAGCCTTTGCCCGAATTTACCATAGAAACGGATTTTAGTTCACACATAGATTAAATTTGGATAAATTGAAAAAATTTCGGGTAAACAGTATAAACCAATACAATAACATTTACTTAAGTTGTATTTAATATAGCAAACAAGCTCATTAATTTAAAGTTGTATAAAATTGAACATAATATAAAATAACTCTTGTTATAATGATGTAATCGTGGTTGAAATTACCAGGTGGTCAAAGTATATTTAACAAAAGACAGATTTATACACTACATGTAATCTGGCTATAAGTGGGTGCTTAGTTAGCTGTTCGTACCGGCGATTGCAGCAGTGATCTGATGTTGAATTTGTTTTCATTAACTATTTGCATTGAACCTCTAAAAGAGGTCCGAAGTTATCATTGATTAACTTGTATAGAACGACACCTTTCAAAATCAAACTCAATGTGGAAATGTGATTAGTGTATGATGTATAATCCTCCTATAGAAGCTAAGTCTTAATCCTGCAGTTGCAAAATTGTATGATTACATAAATTCGAGATGGAATCGACATATTTCAGTGCAACACGGTGAATTCGTGCAACATTAATAATCGGTGCTCTGCACATTGGTCGAGCCATATTTGAGAAATAGTCATTTAAATAAATTCTAAAGTTCAAAAAGATGATTTATCACGTTCTTGTTAACACAGTTTACAACATTCCAGACAATTTAAAATTGTGTACTTACTCGTTGAGCAATCAGAAACTATTTATTCTTGATCTATGAGAATAATGCGATTATAAACATCGAATGGGAGGTTTTTTTTCGGTTTTAATATCTTTAGTAACGTTTCACTCGCCTCCGCAGCAAATACAGGGCGATACTTTTTTTCAATGATTGCGTGTAGCTATCTGGGAAACTTTCAGATCGAATAAATTGGATAAAAATATGAGGTAGGACAACAATTTAATGAATTCGTTTTCTAAAATAACTATACATGAGATATGAGACGACAGAAATAAATTGATGTTAGGTTATCGAATTTCAATTATTTGTTCCTAGATGGAATAAGAAAAGAGAACTAAAAATTCTAATTATTTTTAATATTCTATTAGTTCGTATCGAAGAGCAGAATAATTGTATTCTTTACTTCTCCTAGTTCTAGTATGTAAATTACCGTGAACGCATGCGTGGATGCGGTTGTGTGCGTACAAAATCTTAAGAACTACTGCACCGATTTTAATGCAAATTGAAAAAGCCTGCAACGAAAATTCACAGAAAAAATATGGCTTTTGTGCTTGTTCTTGTATGTAGATCAGTGGTTTTCAAGAAATATTTTCATGTGGCCGCCAACGGGAAGTTGTCCGTGGCAAATGTACCAATAAACGCGTCTTTTATCGCATTTAATGACAATAGTCGGCGTGTGCATTAGCACTGTGACGCCATAGTAGGCGGCACGCGGTGTTAGTTTATAGTTCTCTGTATTTTCTTGCCTAAAATCACAATTAATCTGTAAATCAATGAAAACTGCATTTAACCCACCATTTCATCAATATTCAATAAAAACAGTACGGCCGCTGTCTCGCCCTCCATGTTCCTCCGCGAAGCACCTCTGTGCACTCTCCACGCGCATGTTCTTGGTGACACAAAACACCGCGCTGCATACTGCGCGTACATTCACTAGGGAATTAATTTGTCTTAATCATACTACCTGCTAATAATAGTCATATTTAAGTTTTTTTTGTTGTTTGTACTTGCACATTAATTTGTTTTATGCTATTTTATTTTATTGTACAATTGTTCATTTTTTAAAAAGCCGTTACCTCATTAATATATACTAGTAGAACCCGTGGGCTGTGCCTCCTGATAGTTTTTTTTTATTTTTTTTTAATAAATAAACTAATTGAGGGTATCGTAACTTACTGTGGATCGATGGAATTATTTAGCGAGTGCTGCCGTTCTTCTGAATTGCGAGCTGTTGGGGAAAACGCAGCACTATGTTAGCGACACGTTTGTTATTGTAACTTGAGCTTCCAATATTTGGGTCAATCAAGTTTGGTTTCTAATTATGAATTTCTAGCCTATTTATTTTTAAACATGAGCAGCACACGATGAACAAAATTAAATCGGTTCATTTCATCTCATAGCTGCACGTAAACCTGAGATTGCCGTATCTATTTTACAAATGTTTGAGCAAAAGTTGCTTGTAATGTAATTGTTCATTATCTATTTGTTCAATTACTGCTTTTACTTGTACATCTTATCTTAAAAATATTGTTGCATATTATGTAACACATTTTTATAATGGCGTAATGAATGTGTTCTCGAGTGTGTATAGTAACTTTCTGCTGCGCCGACCCGGCTAGCATCCATCGGCCGTGCTGTTCAAATGTCTGCAGCTCGCGATCTAACCATGTAGGCAAATGTTGTATACTCAAATTTGCTTATATACATTGAATATTATAGCGGGCTAGGGGTATTTCACTTCCCAAAGTAGATGTACACCAGCTCTAGAAGTGCCTCGAATTACTTCGAGATACTTCTCGAATTACCTCAAATTGTCATGAAATATTTGTGGAATTTCTCGAAATAATTGTTGAATTCAAATTACCGCAACGTAATCAAACTATTTTTCAAAGTCGTCACGTGAAATCTTTTTGAATTGCTTACGAAATTCGAAGTAGGTGTGCACAAGCTGTCGAAGTACTGCAAGTATCTCGAACTACCGCGTGCTCGAACAATTTTTCGAAGTCTTGGAATTACATCGAAGTAACTATAATTAACTTGAAGTACCTCGAAGTAACTTCGAATTATTTTGAAGTACATCGAAGTACAATAACAATTCCCATTTAACTGACTCTATCTTTAATAATAACAAAGATACCCTGCCCATGCTATGCTACTTCATTTGAGACACCCTTTATAGATAATAATAAACATGAAATTATTTCTATTTGTTTGTTTATGTAACTTAAATATACATCTCTCTTCTTAGAGGCCGTTAGAGAAAATATATTCTAAAATCAATATGCTGATTTTTTTGGGAAAATTTTGAAGTGGTTCGCAACCGAAAAACTTGTTGGAAACCGCTGCTACTCACGTACCTAAAGAAACGCAAAACTAAATTATTTGTGAATTTAAGAGCAATAATAAGAGATTCAATTTACTGTATCACGATATTTTGTTTTAATAGTATTTTACAAAGAAATTTCTGTAAGTTTTTTGTAAGAACAAAAAACAATAAGTAAGATACTTCGTTGTTATGGCAATAATATTGCTTTAAAACCTACAGTCTGTTTCATAGAGAAGTGTTAGTTTCGTTATCACAGTACTATAATAATCACAGAAACTCGACAGCTATCTACCACTTGTGGCACGCAATGTTTATATATGAAGTATTAAAATATGTATTAACCAATTTTGCTTTCAACGCCATTATTATGGATGTTTTTTCTGTAGAGGGGGTATGCTAACACAAAGGGTAAAACACTTATTCAACGTTGCCTTTACATTGGCGCAGATCCGCTCAGTATGACGAGTTGTAATGAGCGAAGAAAACAGTTGATTAATCACCTGAAAATTGGATACCTAATTTGCGGTCTTGGTATTTACCTAATACAGAGTTCCGACAATGCTGACAAAACGATTTTACGCATTTTTGTGGTTTTAAGCGATTTCGTGCTACAGTTTTGTTAGTAGCGGAACTCTCATTCGAATACATTTTTATTACTTTTTTTTATGCGTTAGTTGTCAGAACAATTATTTGCTTGTTGATAACAATAGCACCACCTGGATTTTTAAAATTTAAATGATCCTTTTTGGTAGTAATTGGTATCCAAATTGGTCCCGTGTTAAGCGATCGGAAACGCACCATGTACAAATTCTAACTTTGTTGAATTTTAGAAAGCCATGGTTAATTGGATCCTCCAATTTGCTTTATAATTATGCGGTATTCCGTATCTACCCTGTTTTCGTGTTAGTTCATTGGGAACGTACCGCCCGGTGTAAGTTTCCAGTTTTTAATTTCTTGGGGGATTCTCAAGTAAACTTGAAAATATTTTCCACCCAAAACCTTTAAATTAAGCTCAACGGATTATAGTAGCTAATCCAGATTTTTCAAACGTCCACAATTAAAATTATGTGCTGGTACAGTTTTGCGGAAGTTAATTTCCTAGCTTGCCTAGGGTTAATCTTTTTTAAATCTTTTCGCAGTATTGAAAAATTGCTACAGTTTTCGTTCATAATTGCAAACTACGCATACAAACATTTCAAATCTAAAAGCAAAAAAATAAAATAGTTGCGTCTTAATAAAATACTTTTTACTTCAACAATAGTTATTTATTTTAGCCTTATGTTCACATGCCAGCTTCAAAGGTTATATTAGAAAGTAGACAGTTAGTGTTGTTATAGCAAAAATAGAACTTGGTGACTTAATTTCGGCAATCGTCTGCGGATGACTCTTTCTTATTCCAAAATGTCCAATAGAGGTAAATTTAAAAGATCAATTTGCTCAGTTATTAACGGTACAGTTTTTAAATGTTTGTGAATTTCAGAAGCTTTTAGTATATCTAATTTACGTTTATCATCACAACAGTGTAAACATTTTATGGTGTTATTAGATGTCATTGAATGAGTGTGTTCTAGTTAAGTGTTTAGCGTATTTGGATTTATGTGGATGTTTGTATTTGTAACAACGTACGTGTTCCTTGTACCTAGTATTGAAATTTCTAATTGTCTGCCCTATATAAACCGATTCACAATGCGAATTAATTAATTAATTATGTTTGTTCATCCTAGGCGCTTTATACAACTAAGGCCAGTTCCAAATCGTCTGTTTTTGATTTTTCATTAAACAAAGTGTTTAAGAGATTTCTAGTTGTTTTAAAACTTGTTTATACTTTTAGCAATTTTTTCTGATTTGTCACCAAAATATGGGATCGAAGCATATTTAATTGTATCGAAGGAAGTTAGGGTATTGGGATAAATTTTTTGAATGGCTAATTTATAATGTTTTTCTTAAATGAATTATACGAATAACCCAAAAAAATTTTGTGAATACCTCACCTTCATCCGATACAATTAAATATGCTTCGGTCCCATATTTTGGTGACAAATCAGAAAAAAATGCTATAATTAAAAACAAATAAATATAAAGTAAATTTTAAAACAAGTAAAAATATTTTAATCACTTTGTTTAATGCAAAATCAAAAACGAATGATTTGCTAAAATCAGGCATTACCAATTAAATTGCTCCCATTGTAATTCGGTTTATATAGGCCACACAATTAGAAATTTTGATATTAGGTACAAGGAATACGTACGTTGCTGCAAATACAAACACCACCTAAATTTTATTACGCTAAACACTTACTAGAACACAATCATTTCATGACATCTAGTAACATTATAAAAATTTACACTTTTGAGATGATAAACGTTAAGTTGGATATACTAGAAGCTTTTAAATTTCACAAACATTTAAAAACTGTACTGTTATTGAACGAGCCACTTGATCTCTTAAAATCACCTCTATTGGACATTTTGGAATAAGACATTAAGTCATCTCCAGACGATTACCGAGATCAAGTCACTAAGTGTTGCTATAACAACACTAATTGTTTACTTTTTAAAATAACTTTAATAATGATAATAGCCCGTAAACATGTCGAAATACGTATAAGGTTAAAATAAATAAATATTTTTGAAGCAAAAAGTATTTTATTTATACTAAATAGATATGGACTTCAAGGAAGTAAAACTAGAACTTATAATTATAAATAAATAAATAGGGATGCAACGGATATTCGGTTATTATCCGTTATCCGGCCATTTCACCGAATATTCGGTTTGGCCGGATAATATGAAATATCCAGCCGGAGATTTTTCTTTGAGTAAAAGAGATTATGAATGCAATTTGATTTGAAAGTATAGACTAAAACAATTGAAAGTATGAGAGCAAAAAGGGGTTTGATCTGCAAAATACTGGACTTATGGGGATAAGTCCAGTATTTTGCAGATCTGCATAAAATTACTAGATTTATATTATTGAGATCAGCATTTATGCGAGTTAAAAATTTAAAATGATTTCAAACAACATAAATAAGTATTTATTTATTAAAACCACGAAGTAATGCATGACATAAGGAGGATGCATGAACCGCTTGTTGCTATGATATGCAGGTCTCAATTTTGCAGTACATGTGACAGAGAGATCCGAGACAAGGAACCCATAAAAAGCACTCGATCGTAAATCGTTAATATTTTATTTAAATGTCGATAAAAATCGTACATGTTTAGGTTATGTCAGTTGATTTCTTGATGGTGTCGGAACTATCAGGACAGAACACGTTTTAGTTTTAACAATTGTTGAAAATTATAAATTCTTGTTTAAATTCGTTGACAGATTTCCAATCTTAATTGTGAACAAAAAGTAATATTAGAGCTAATCAGCACATCCTTGAAATAGTACATTTAGTAGTTTACTTGTCTCGGTGCTCTCTCTCCAAAACACTACAGAATAAGGCCATAGGGTTCTGTGATTAAAACCTAAATTTTATTGCATTTAAGCTGAAACTACTTCGAAAGTAAAAACTGTGCCGGATAATCCGATATCCGGCTATCCGGCTGAGCAACCGGATACCGAATATCCGTTATCCGGCATTTTGAAAAAGTACTGCTCGCTGCATCCCTATATAAATAAAATAATGTTTGTTTCAATATTATTTTTATTGTTATTGCAAGTTTGTAGATTATTCTATACATGTTATTAGGAATATATTTTTTTTTGCCTTTAATAATTTCAGATTGTATTATGTGCAATGTGTACACTCTAAAATAAGGAAAATAATAAAACATGTCACAAAATCAGTACGTAAGTACTGCTTTGGAATATTTTCTTACTCATACAAACCGCATGAAGAGATATAGCTTCCATTAAAAAATAAATATTGTTGTAATGTTTATATTTCTTGTAATTTCTATGTTTCATTCGCATATTTCAAAGTTGATTTTAATACCGATAAAATGTATAAAGAATAAGAATTCTTGAACGATTAAAAGTGGTTGTTAAGGGTTTGTACGTACCGTGGTTCATGAATAATCATCGCCATGAGCTATGATTTAGTCATTTTAGAAGGGAAAGCGAATTCCTGCGGAATTATAAAGAAAACCAGTAGATTCCACCATGGCGATGTGTTAGGAGGAGCGGTTTTTTGTGCGGCATAGAAAATGAGTCACTCATCTTTTACAAGGTAAATGTATGAAAATAATACATAAAGTATTCTTACTTCTCGCAACTACACAATGATTAAGCAAGCACTTACCTTTACAATTTTTCGAAGGGTATAGAAATTTATGAACATTTCGTTTTCAAAGGAATATGAGTATTTTATGTGCAACGTCTGCTAGACATTCTCATTTGCACATGTGTACCGACGTATGATTTAAGAGACATTTATATTTTCTTATTTGAGAATTGCATCGGCTCCAACGAAATCGTTTTAAAAGAACGAGCTTTTGCGTTTCCATGATTAATGAGGCATTAATTATCTTCTAAAGTTACGAAATATTCAATAAAATTCAGCCGCATCGCCTTAAGAAGGGGCGTTTTCAATATGTATTGTTCTGGTTCGCCTTAAATCATAGAACGATTTACGTTCATGGAAGTGCCATTGAAACCGAAGAAATAACAGAGTGGGAGGTGTAGTATTAAACGCAATTAATAATTTTTAACACTCGAAGCTTACACCTTCAGGAGTTGAAAACAAAGCACTCCGCAGAAGTAGAAAGAACAACATAGCGTTCTATTAAATTTGCATTCGGAATTTCGACTTCTTGGCGAGCAAAATATTTGCATAAGCACGCGAAATTTAAATTTTGAGCCTTAATTATAAAATTATTAATAATAACACCAAATTTTCAGTCCGGGTAGCCCTTTTTGATTATACGAAAAGGGGTAGATGAATTTTAAACGCGATACACGGTACGGCTTCTGAAATATGTGGTCCCTATCATTTAGGGCGGTAATTATTTAATGGGCATTTCGTTTCCAAATCTTTATAGATAATTTTTAAAAACTCGTTCCTAATGGACATTTCGGTGTAATTGATAAAAAGCAAAACAAGACTATTATATTTTAATTATTTAATTTTTTTAATTTACGTGTGTGCGTACATTGCTGTCTCCTCATTTCAGAAAACCCGTAGATCAAATAGTATCTGAAATTATCTAGTTCTTCTACTGTTTCCCATTTTGAACGGATTATTGTTATTCAGATGAGGTTAGATTTAAATGAGTTTTGTAGCGATTAAGGCATCACGATTGAAGTTATTAAGCCCGTATAAACTTTATATTCATATTATCTTTGCTCCCTGCAAATTGGTATAAATTGCTAACTCGTACTTTATTCTGGTCCGACGATTTTACTAATTAACAAGAAATGTTGGCTTGTACATTATTCTTCTGTTTGTAGCTGTGTCTATCTGTGTGTAAAGAGTCGCTGAGAACAACAGATTGTCCTGCTACAACCAATCCGTTATAACCTTTGAGAAACTGGCTAACTTAACCCTCCTGTGTTCGTTGACCATATCTGCATTTGATGTCCGGCTGACCTTTAGCTGCCTTTAAAAAGTCAGGGCAACAATAAACTAGGTCTTTAATATTAATACTGTCATTTCAATGGAAAATATCAGGAACGAAACGTTACATATTTTTAATTGAACCTTTAAATTTGACGGTTTTATTTTCTAAATCCTGATTTCGTTCCACCGCGTAGGGTTCGTTCCGTTGCAATTATCGGACCCTCTAGCTCCGTAAAGTACACGGCAAAGTATCTGTTGTTTCTGTATCTTGTTTTGTCTTAATTGTTTTTTTTTTCGGGAAGTTGCTCCGTTATTTGTAATCTCGCTAGTGTAGCTAGTTGTGAATGGGTTCGTCGAGGGTTTGGCGTGTCGTCTTGGTAGACGAGTCTGTTTAGTTTTCTTGCATGTACACATGTATAAAAGCATGAAATTCCGAGAAGTTGCAGCTGATCCCGCGAAATAGCTGAATAATTGAACATCCTAAATGCGCCGCGCGAAATTTCCTTTTGTTTTCAAGTATCTGACACTCATCTCGGTCTCGGTTTCTTCGAATAAAATATTCCCCCGAATCTAATTCCTAAAATAGCGTGTAATTTATTATAATAGGAGGAAGATAATATATTTAATCCTAGTATTGACAAGCCGGCATAAATCCTTTATTAAATTTATAGTCGCCTTTTAGAGTTGCGCGACTTCTGTTATAATACCTTTTATTGCTTACGAGTTACGAGGCATAAAAACTCGCTTGACGTGCATGGGGATCAAAATATTTTTAAAATAGAAGTGTTTTTGAATATATAAGTTGTCGTAGCAAGTAGTTCGGGTTTTTATGTTGTCGTAAAATATTATGTAGCATTAAGTGCGTTCGCCTACGTTAATATTATAACCATTAAAGAAGTGATAACAATTTGGTGTAAACCCAGACAGGTTTCGAAATTTTTATATATGACAAATTTATTACTCACTTTTTACCCATTTTTCCAATATTACCACAATTTTCTCTTGGATTATCTCTAAGTACGGATCCGGACATTTCCGCGGCCGGAACACTACAGCGCGGTCCATTAGGGCGCGGGCCGCTAGGCACCGGCTTGATTTGATAGCTTATTTGTTTATATTATACTTAAATCTGTACAATAATTAGTAATAATAGACATTTAATCAGATCGTTTTTTGTTTTAGTGAAAAAAAGACACTCTAGGGTAGATGTTCCATGGCCAACTGTTAAAAATAGGTTTTTAAATTATTTTAAACATCAATTTCGGTTATTTTACAGGATTGGCACACATTGTTGAATAGAGAATAAAAAATGCTTTCTAAAAATGTATAGCGTCCATAAGAAAAATAAAAGTTGTCCATCACCGCTTGAAAATAGTGGGTCATAAAAAAATTCTGATTACACCAGTAAATTCCTTCTTATGTGTTACACCATCACTGCAAAAATGAATTGTTAAAAATTATAAACAAAAATGCTACGAGCAAAAGAAAAAAACGTCAAATTTTAGTTTTTTATTTGTATCTAGTCGCGTATGAATTTTTTTTAAATTTAAAAAATGGCAATAAGCTGGTTTCTTAAACAGGTAAATTTATCCTCATTTATTTGGACCTTGTATATGTTACCGTTTTCAAGATCCCAATCGGCATTTTCGCCAACCCTGCTTTCTGTTCACGTAAATCGGATATAGTGCCGAATATTCGGCTAAGTACCGATTATTCGGCCAAGTACCAAAAATATCGGGCTAACTATTCGGCTAAGTACCGACTACTTACTGGTAATCACATAAGCGAATATCCACAATTTCTAAAATTCTTAAAAAATATCCTAAGATTCTTTAAACAAATCCCCCAATTTCTAAACAATTCTCACAAATCCTAAAAATTTACACAAATCCAAAAAAATTCTCAAAATTCCTAAAAATTGTCACAATTCCTAAAGAATTCTTAAAAGTCCTAAAAATTGCCACAATTCCTAAATAATTTCCACAATTCGCTATGAGCGATGCGCGATGCGCATCACTTTTTGATGTTACTATGTTTGTTACACCTAGACCTAGACTAGTTGCCAAATAAATAGGCGTTGTTATGACAGTTCTATTATCATAGCTTTATTAATTTTAGTGCATAAATGGAAATTAGATGGTGTCATTAGACAACATATTTGTAAAAACGTTTAGCAACTTTGGGGTACTTGTTAAATTCAAATCTCAAATGTAATATTATTTTTAATTATTCTGGTTATTTTGACTCGTTCTTATGACAACGAGGCCAAATAATGGAGGAAATATATCGATAATATTCATGTCGCTTCGTGTCACTTGTTATATTATATCTGAATCAAAATATTGTCTTCAGACTAAACACACCGATAAGTATCTGTTACCCCCAAAAATAGCACGTTTGTAGATGTTTATAATTGACTGTACCTACATATTCAGTTAATCATAAATATTATTCAGGATTAAAACATGGAAACAGAACTCAAAATTATACAGCTTGGTGGACGTGAACCATTTATGTCCCTTTGTTTCTCAATTTATTTTTAGTATGGTAAAAATTTAGCACTGTTTTGTAATTTACCTGGGGGATAGTCAACCTGGCGGAATTCCGAATACATTAGTTGGCAACCCTAATGGCTACATATCCACGTACTTTATATCTCTAGTACTGACGTGAGCGTGTGGTTATTCATAACAAGGTAACAAAAGTGACACCTAAATTGTAATTGTCCGTTTGTAAATATTCAAGCAAGTCACGTACTTTCTAGGAGTTACCCCAGTATCACAGTACAATGTCTGCAATCGAATAAGCATTTCGTCTTGTTTCAGCGAAAACAAAAATTCCACTTTGCGCGTGTTTCTCGCTTGTATCAGGTTGTGTTCCGGCGAAATCCTTAAGCAAACAGTCAGCTTTTGCTACGCTGTGGGAATGCTATAATTTCACTCCGGGAACTATTTACTTTTCACGTTTATTCTCTACTCTTCGTATTATTCCGAAGCAATTGAGTGGTCTTTGTAGAGAAAGGTATTTAGACAAATTAGACAAAGTGCTATTATGTAAATCTCACCTGTATTTTCTTGTAAAACAATTTCTAGTCTGCGTTCTTATCGCTTAATAATCTAGTAACCTCAATTAATTTAATGCTTTATCATGGCTTACGTAAAACTGGTTGAAAAGGTTTATTAAAGACAATGGCGTCTCACAAGGGGGGTTTTGCGGTTTAACTACTTCCTCTACAATTTTAAGAATATGCTCTTAAATTTAATTGATTTTTAAGAGGTATTTTTGAAAATATCTCTAGCTCAAATCATTTCAAAATGGTGGCTAGTTATATCAAAAAAGCGGCCATTACATGAACTTTTTCCCAACCGCACATGAATTATTGTACCAAAAAATTTGTACTGGTCCTTAAATTCCATTAAACTAACTTACCAATGATGTACCACACCAGGACGAAAAATAAATGCGTGTACCCCCTCTCCTCTTCAAAAGAGCGGAACATTCAAAAGATATTATCTCAAAAATCTTAAATAAAGCGAGGGATAAAGTGATGCCTCGTTTTAAAGGTCCCATTAAACTGAACAATTTTTGTATTTAAAGTTTTTCGATATCTCTCACCGTTGAAACATCGCGGCTCAATTTATAAAAATTTACTTCCTATTATCGGACGAATCGCTCGCTCTGCCGCATCTAAGGCAGTGAAACAACAATTGTTTTGCAGATTTATAAAGTCTACTCACATAAAATTTAAATTCACGCGTGCGAGTTGGAATTGGACAACTCAACATCGCATTCGCACTAAACCTTTATTATACCTGGTGGGAAACTATTAATGCGTGAGTTTGGCGAATAGGATGTGCACCGTGTCGTGATTGTTTGAATGTAAAATGGAGATGCGGGTGATGGTGGTGTCACAACTTTTTAGTCGGAACGGAAAAATAAGAGTGCATGGTCGAGACACGGTATCGTAAAGGTTTAGTGCGAGTGCGATGTTGAGTTGTCCAAACTCCAACTCGCACGTGGATTTAAATGTTATGTGAATAGACTTTATAAATCAGCAAAAAAATTCTATTTCACTGCCTTAGATGCGGTAGAGGAAGCGATTCATTCGATAATAATAAGTAATTTCTTATGAATTGAGCCGCGATTTTGTAACGGTTAGAGATATCGAAAAACTTTGGATACAAAAATTGTTCAGTTTAATGGGACCTTTAAAATGGGGTATTACATAACCCCTTGTTGTATTTAAGATTTTTGAGATCGAATCTTTTGAATGTTCCCGCTTTTTTGAGGAGAAGAGTTATTTTTTGTCTTCATGTGGTACATTGTTGAAAAGCTAATTTAATGGACTTTAACGGTTAATGTAATAGCCGCTTTTTTTTATATAATTGGCCGCCATTTTGAAATGGTTTACGCTATCGATATTTTTAAGAAGTGGTTGGGTTTAAAAAATTCCTTTTAAATGATGTACGACTTTACCCACCTTCGCATTTGAAAATCTCGAGAAACCTCCCTAGCCCACCCCAAAACTACCTTTTTCGGAGCCCCTCTAAAATTTATAAATATTTTTACTGAACACCTCGTGTACGATTTAAACAACAGATTTTTTTATCCCAACCATGTAGGTTCAATAGTTTAGCCGTAATAGATAGTCCGTGGGTGTCTGTTACACCCTGTATAATAGAAACCTGTTCACGTTTTCAATGTCTTTAATTTTAGTTGGGGGAAAAAGTATGCTACCGCAGAGTTTGTAACTTTAATCTTGAGGATGCTAAGGGGGCTGCAACTTTAACATGGATTTAATTGGTCCGATATAGGTACCTTAGATTAAATGTTATTTATATACGTATTTTTATTTTGAGGATTTAGGGCAGTTCAGAAATGTCCAGATAATTCTGCAATTACCCAAAATCTGTGAAATTGGTCTGGTGGGTCAGGTAGGTTAGATGCTGGTGGAGATTTATTTTATTTTATTTTGAACAAAAACATTTAAAACGCTTGTTTCTTTTTCTGCATGGGCGCGGAAGCTTAGACAAGAGTCAGACAAGTTGCAAAATTAAATGTAAAAAGATTAAGAAGATAAACGCGTTACGCGCAATGCAGAAATAAACTATCGGAACAAAGTGAGATGTTCGCAATCAATACAAAACAATTCTAAGAAGCTGCGTTTAAAAAAATCAAAACAATTACTTAAACGAGGTACTATTATAGGAGATTGTGGGTAAGAGCAGAAAATTGCTAGAGAAGAACCGTCTTAGACACGGCATACTCCGCAACCGTAAAAAAAACTATTGTATGTACATGTAACAAGTTAACGAGCATTTCGTATTTGCTGTGCGTGATAGAAACAGTAATTAATTTCCCTAAATGTTAGAATTAATTATAAAAACAGGTTCTTATATTCTGTCGCGTTTCGTCTTACAACTGCAATAATTTTCATTTGAAGACTGCGAAACAGGACGAATTGGTTTTTTAATAAATTTCGAATTGTTGCGAGTAGTATGTAAGAAATGCCAATACAGCTATAAATTCTGATCGAAACCAACAAAATGAAAATAAAAAGAATCGCCGGAACTGGACACCAACATGGCGAGGGCATTATGGCGTTTGCGGGGCAACCGAACGAGTCAAGACACCCTGGAACGGGTTAACAAAACCGCCACAGGATAAGCACGGAGTTATTTACGATCTATAACCCAAGAAGTGTCTTAGGCGTTATTTATTTATATCACATTTCTCTTTAGCAACCACGGTGTAACTAACATATCAAGTGGATTAACAAAATAAGGGAATAGCTCGAACGTGTTAGATTTGCGTACGTGAATATCCGCTGTAAACATAGGCGTACGCAAAAGGGGGCTCTTAGGTGGCCCTAATGTTACTGGCCGATTGGATAATTTAAGCTACCAAAACCAGAAAAATTGGTACCTGAAATTTTCATATGCGTATATTAGCTGAAAACTTCAAATTTTTTAAGGGCATTCATTGCATATTTCAAACACTTCTTGTAGTACCTATTAACAGTCACAAATATTTGACTGTGGATACTTCCCCGATAATCGGAATACTAACAGTATTTTTGATAAAGCTACACAAGTCGCGTATTTATGTTCTACGTTATAGCGTTTACTGTAAGCAATTCGGTAGCGAAAAATGCGTGTACCGCCAGATCGAACCCCAGCGGGGGTCAACATATTTTAATGTTTGTTTAAATAATTAGCTTTAATTATTTAATTATTATTTCTTAGTATGTAAATGGGGTAATACTACTGCTTATGTCCACCAAAGTGCACAGTTTCCGACTGTCGTAGCTTTAACAACGCAGTTAGTACCCGGACTGTCGGAGTACTATCCAGGGCCTTAAATGTTTTGCCTTAGAAATAGCAGCACTGCTTTTCCTCTTGATTGGCCATCATTTAGAAAATTTTCCTATTGGATGCCCCTTGTTTATTAGGTACGACGTGTTTCTTAGAAATGCATGGCCAATAAATGGACAGTAAATGAAAAATAAACTCGGAATTAACATAGTATTTATTTTTCAATTGGCCGTCATTTTAGTAAAATTCACGTTTTTCACGTGTTTTGGAGGCGAAAATCATGCGCGGAATTTCTAATGAAGGGGGGGGGGTTAATTATTTTTTCCATGTCAGGGCGTCTATAAATACTTTTCCAGAAATGATTTTCGGGCGGGGGGGGGGGGGGGTGCCGCAAAAAACTTTCTTGTCATGTACTTGATCTTTTTGCAAAGAATATCAGCACTACAAAAAGACAAAATGAGCTAATCGCTTCCCGTGGACCTTCCTATACTTTAGAAATTGTCTTAACAAAGTTCGAAACTGTGTTTGTAATTCTGTATCGACGTTGTAAGGCCGCACCAGTGCTGCCAGTATACCGGCTTAGCGAGCGTTCACGTACGCTGGTAACCACCTGTAAGTCGTAACCCGCATGCGTACAACCAACCCGCACACTATAGTGTGCAAGGCATCAGATAATACAAAAGTATTATAATTCCGCCAATATACCCTGTAGTTTACCAGCTACATTTCAGACCGACTATGCTATTCCTGCTGGCATGTTTTTTCATAAAAAATTTTGTTATTTAATTTTTTTAGAGAAGCTTGTCTTGGGATTATGAAAAACCAAAAACGTAAGGACAGATTTTTCCCAACAATTTGGTGGGGGCTACAAGTTTTCTCTTTAACAAAATTCATAGCAGGCAGGCGTCACAGGAAAATTAATGCAATGGGATGGGACCTAAATTCTAATTGATTTATAGCTTTCTAAGCCTATATAATTAAAAAATAATCGTGACCAATGTTTTTTTTAAATTTCCAAAATTTCAAAAGCAGTTTTTGCTTTACAGTTTTTATTCGTTTACATGCTATAATTGTGTGCTCCTAGAGGTACTACAATGCGAAATTTGGTCCCGCTTTATAAACTCACTTTTAAGTAATAGGTAAAGCGTTAAAGCCAACATTTAAAAAAAATCGAAGCGGCCGCCATTTCGTAGCTAGAAAGTTCGTCCGAAAAAACGTTGGATTTGCCCTTGCCATATGGTCTTCTGTCAGAACTCGCTTAGTTCTTAGTTTCTGTTATAAATGCTATTAAAAAAACATTTTGTTTAATTTAAATTTTCGCTTATGGGCTTGGTTGTTTTTCAAAGCTTATTTTGTCGATTTTGTTATTTAGATGCCCCTACATTTTTAAACGCAGAAAAATCGGCTAAACGCTCGGTACCGCGAACCGTACATGAATACTGATGAATACTCGTTCTTGGGCTCAACAATTCCGCAATTGAAGCTCTTGCAATTCCGGGATTTTTGGGACCAAAAACTAGCCGATATTTTATTGCAGAGAATGCCGCTGATGTATAAGTTTTTAATGACATTCGGCGGACAGCTGTGGAGTTAGAAAGAATGTTTTCTGCTGTTGCTGGAGCATTTGGTACCAGCATCAGATTAGGACTTTGTGACGCCACTTTGGACGTACTTCTATTTCTGCGTCATTATTTTCAAAATTATAGATCTAATTAATTTTTTATAATTGTTTTTATTTTTCTGCCAAATTTCTTTTAAATAAAGTTTGTAGTTAATGAATAAAATTGAACGGGATTTCAGGATTATTCATTTTCGATCCCGAAATCCCGGGATTGTATTTCCTAACAAACACATACCGAACCCACTAACCCATCCACAGACGGACAGACATATTTACTGCATGTATAGGAAAGTAACCGAACAACACACAATTATACAACACTGCTGCGAAACTACTAATGCCAATAAAATTTTGAAATGCTGCAATACCATTTTTTTTTTAAATTTTGTATACCACACGTACAAACAGGTAGTTCGTCCTTTCGTAATTATGTTCTTTGGTATCAAACTTATTTATTGTTGAGAGCCTATTAACGACCTTAAAAAGATTACCGTTTAATCTCTACTAGAAAGTAAAAGTAAAAAGTTTTACGATCATATGGATTATCTCAGTAACAACATTTGTTTAAAGTATTCAAAATTAGCCAATTTATAAACGTTTCTTACCTACTGCAGATGAAAAATATTATTTTGGTATCATCATCAATACTTAATTCAAAAACAGGTCATCGATTTAAATTTTGCGGTGAAAATTGTAAAAGTTTTAAGTTTCTTCTAAAATGACTGCATGTATTCTCAACGGACGCTATTAAACTAGCTTTTTTTAATTTACCGGCTTCTGTTGCAGATTACTATACTTTTTTGATGCATACATTTCCGTGTGGATGATTTAAAATGACTTGAAAATTTTGTTTCCCTTAAATACCAATATTTATGTTCATGTTTTGGCGTATCGTTCTTTTGTCGTTTTCAATGTAACTTCTTAGTCGGTACCGTGAAATAAACTAAAAAATATTCATAGTACAGGTGGGTTTGGATTTAAAATATTACCAGAAGTTTATTTAGTATTTAGAAGTCTTGTAATGGAAAAACGGTTGAAGAATGTGTAATAAACAAAACCATGGACAATGACCATCAGTGTCCGAGCAGATTATGAGCGCACTAATCTCTAACTGATATACGACTGTTGGGCAAGCCCTAAATGCTTCGGTTGCCTGGTGGCTATGAGGTTCTCCGAACTGAAGAGGTATTAACAATATATCCCACTTTATTTCAATATACGTGGGTTGATATATCAGCCGTTGCAAATAACCTGAACATTTTAGTGCCCACCACCCAAATAATAAAACAATGAACTCGAGATCTCCATTAGGAACACAACACCTTTATGTCTATAGAAAAAGCTTTTAAAAGTCGATTCTTATGTTAAAAATGGCTTCGGAACTTTGTGTCTATGCACAGTTATTAGACGGACAATTCAGCTGTCAAAAAAGTTTAGAAAAGCTCCGCTTTCCGTTTAGGGTCCGAACCTCCTAACTTTCTTTGAGAAGTTTGCATCCGCAACTAAGCTGTCACTTAAATCCCATAATCCCGATTCTCATCCAGTCACCATACTAAACTGAAAGTATGGTTTTGTTGATTTGGTTAACCACGTGTTTAAAACAGTTTACTACCTGTCATCTGTAATGTACAAAATTGAGAAAAAAAAAACAAATGTATTTTGTACAGTGGTAAAGTACTAGACCGAACAACTTTTCTTTATGGGAACGGTAATGTCGTGGGTCCCCAATTTAAAACTGGCAATAGTCGAGAAACTTTTATGAAAATACCAGGCTCGTGAAATAAATTAATCATACTATTGAGTAGCCGCAATATAACCTTAGCTGTTGAGTCATCTATAATATATTTTTTAATTTAACTTTAACCAAAACTACCTTTTGTTCCATTAAGCTCTACATTTATTCTGTTGCTGCTTGATTTTCGAAAAACAAAAGTAGAATTTTATTAAACCAATTTGGTTCCAAGAGGAAAATTTTCTCCCGCCCCTCGTTAGTTCAAAGTATCAGAAATAATAGGAAGCATTCAGATATAAATATGTATAGAGGGCGTTCTACTAGCTATATTCATTACGCGTAGCGGGAGTAAATTGTTGTGAAAAACACTTATCTATCGCAGTTGTTAATTATAATATAAATGCTTACAGCCGTTGCTTGCAACTCCGCAACTAAGGGAAATTCGATCTAAATTCATACAACGGTTTTGAAGTGAAACTTCTTTGCCGGCAGGACTAACATTAGTTCGTGGCGACGGGAAACTGAGACGAAAATGCAGTGAGTTATGCACCGAGGTGGAAACTGTGTGAATTAATCATAGTTGTATTCCCCCGGCCCCCCTTGCCATGCTTCGGTCCAGTGTTGCCAGTGCCAGTACGTTTGTACTAGATTCAGTACTTTTCAAGCATTTTACTTGTATACGTCAATACGACTTTTTTTAAATGCTGAATTTCAGTACCTTTTTAAAATGGCATTTGTTTTACATAAATATAACGATTTCGCCAGAAACATGTAATCATTCTCTAGATTGCTTTAATTAGGAACTTGCCAAAAATTTATAACCTAAGAGTAATATTAATATTGTTGTTGAAAAAGAGTTAATTTTCACTGTGTTAAAAATACTATTTTTCTTTACATGGTGCTAACTTAGCAATAATATAGTTTATGTACTTTTGAATTTTTTATTGTTAAAAAACTCTAATTTAATCATATACTTTTAAAAAGTACGATACAGTATGACTTATCTGACTGTTAAAAACACAACGTGACATTTCGGTTGCGTTAAAAATTTAGTACTATTTTTACACGATTTCTAGAACAAAATTAATTTAGTATCTGGCAACACTGCTTCTGTCAGTATCACATGGGGTCGGGAAGCCGGTCAACATATTTCGTACGACTAAAACTCGTTGGTGGAGATGAAAATGCGCCATGCTTTTATCAACGATTATTTGGATATCTAAGCCGTAAATAAAAAAAAGGATCTCTTGCAAACTTGTTGCCTTCTTATTTGTTACCATTTTTATATTTTTATCTTACTAATAAACTTCAAAACAAAATAAATATAAAGCGCTAGGAAATATTGCATCAAGGAATTGAAATTTTATTACAAATAATATTCGTGGGGTTTGTGGCTGCTAATTACGAATTGTAGATCTAAGTTATAAAATTCAAGATGGCGGATTCAATATGGCGAAATTATTTCATAAAGTTTTCAGAATTGCGCATTCGTGGGGTTTTAGGGCTGCTAATTACGAATTCAGGGTCTAAATCATACAATTCAAAATACACTTTCAGTAAGGACAAGCGAAGAAGTTTTACTTAAAAAGTGCGTGCTCGGCACACTTAAATTTTTTTCTTGAAAGGGTATCAACAATCATATGCCAAAACATAGCAGAGCTAAGAGGTCACCCCGTATTGACATAGACCTGACAGATGTTTCTATATCGCCTTATCTTTTTTATAGTTGAATTTTTTATTTGTATGTACAGCATCATAATTTTTTTTTCGTTTATAAATTTTTTTGGTTCGCAGAAATTGTTGCGAACATGAACAGGACTTAGCAGTTGAGTTCAACGTTCAAATGGCAATTTATTTATCCAAAGCACATTTCATATTTATTTATACAGTTCAGTAGATAAGAGATAATACGAGTATCTGTTATCGAGTCAGATTCGAATGCAGACAGTCTGAGATGTTGATATATTTTACCATAAGGAAATTTACATTATCTATGGTTAGGAATTTTGTCTTTTTGCAAACTTGATTAAACGATCATATTCCATTGTTTGGTTTTTCTTTATATTTTAAACAGTGTTAATTGTTCTAAAACTTGCAACTCATTTGGTTATAAAAATGGTTTGGTTCTCCTAATAAATTTTAAACATAAATAATAGTGGAAACGTAAAAAACCAATTTTAAAAACAGACGATATAAAAAAGAAAATAATTTGGTATCGTGCATATCAATTTAAATCTCAATTTTATAAATTCCCTCTGTTCTTTTTCGATTGCGTGATTTAATTTAGTGGCTCCTCGCCCTTTTTCGGCGTTTTATTTTTGCTTTTCCTAACCCCTTCCGGAACGATTTGGTAGATTTGCGCACTTATTCTGCTAAAGCTAAACTATTAACCCGAAGTTACCTCATTTGACGCCACAAAATTCTCATCTTGGAGCTACTTTTCTTTTGAGTTCTTTGTATCTCGCTTTCGGGAATTTTGCAATGAAATTTGCATAATTGTTTACAAAAGAACTTTGGGGTATTATTGCGTGGACATATCTTTTTTACGCACCCGGTGAAAAGGCTTTATTTATATTGGTGCCATTTCTGCTCGTAAAGGAAGCACTGGAATACGTCAATGTTACGATTATTATTATTATTAGACCAGCTGGTGTTTGAATGGTGTTTGCAAAATAATTATTCGAATTAATCGAATTGTGCTTGAACCATGTTTTAAAAAACAATTACAGCGATAACTGTGTAATAATAACTATTTGCCTAATTGTTTTAAATGTTTTTATACGACATCATAACACAAAGCATGAGTCAGAGAATAATCATATACCTACCTAGTGATTATGAAAGAAAATTACGTGTAAATAAATAATTAATGGGATTCGTTACTACAAATCATGGTTATATGAGTTGGTGTTCTCGGAATTTCACGGGTTGTGTTTCACTAACGTACTAACTAATGACAACAATAATTTTCCTTTCAATTAGTAAATTTGCGGGTACGAAAGCATGTTCCATGACGGCACCAAAAACGTCAAACTTGACCAAATTACAAAAGCGTGATCGAGGGTTAATGAATGATAAGTGCAAGCTGTAATGTAATTGTGTATTGTTGGTTACCTGATGCTTTTGCAGTTAATGAGAAACTCGCTGCATATGAGTCGGTAGAGGAAGCAGATTGCAACAAAACACATTTTTTAAGGTAAGCTCGATTGGAATGTTGATAAAATACCTTGCAGCAAATCTACCTTTGCTCTTGCAGCTTGCGCAAACACACATGGGGTCGATCAAAAGAACGACGTTCATTTCGCTCCTAAAGTTAAAACAATCTCTCGCATATATAAGTTAACGTTCCGCACGCTTTTCTATCCTGTTTTTAGCTTTGCTGTCTTTGTAATTAAGAGCTGTGCTACTTCGCAACACATACTTTTGTATCGGAAAGAAAGCTTGCACTTTGCTTTCCATTAGATTCAGTCCCATGAACAAGAGGATCAAATTTCTCGTGAAACTGAAGTTTCCATAAACTCAAATAAAAACAAGTTTTGCTAGTCGATTTGAATGGTCCACGAAAATATGTATCTAGTAAATCTTTATAACTTCTACACATCATTTAAGCTGACTTCCTTATTTTTTTTCTTTCATCGAATGCTCATTTTTCCCTAAAAATTACCTTGTTTTTCACGATTTAGTTGATTCTTGATAACTCTGTTGGGATCAGAAACAAGAACAAACCTAGAAATAAAACGAATACTATTACGTATTGGTTTCCAAAATTCTGGCAAAGATTGCAGATTAAGGCGTCCTTCACGCTAGAGTTGTTTCTGTTTCGTGAATCAGTTTCCTCACAATTTTGGTTAACAATATTTTAACTGAACATTAATCGGCGCTGTTATTTAACTACAAGTATAATGGAGAGCTCGCGTTACATTTTGGTTTACATCGTATACAGCAGGCATGGGCAACCTACGGCCCGCGGGCCGTATGCGGCCCGCGTACTGCTTTTTTCCGGCCCGCCGGACATGTTTCATTTAACCATCAATCCGGCCCGCGAGACCGATTATTATTTTAAACTGATTAACGGCGCTTGCCTTCATTACTGGCTGACCAGGACAAGTAACAAAGCCACACACAACATTAACATACAAATAAAACACATGTGCGTATGGCTTGAATGAATGTGCATGACGGGTGGCATAAGCTTCAGGAGCGTGGTGGTTTAAAGGCCAAAACCCCACTACCTCCTACTACACAAGCGAAGAGCCTACCCGGAGTGAAAGACCTCGACACCTTCAGGTATATGAGGATACATTATGATATGATTATGATGATGACAAATAAACGACAGTAATGAATTATTTCTTTTGTTTGAGGAAAAAATGCGGACTACGCCGGCTTTATGCATAAATATTATGTATACCATTTACTTTTTGAATTTTCGCATTTTAAAAAATTTCTGTTTTTGTTGAATATATTTCTGTATACCTTCTTGTATTTACATATTTTAAAAATATTTTTCCAAAAGAATGTAGTTTTTTATCTTATTTACGGCCCGCGATACATAAATGGATCTTCACTTGGCCCCAGCTACTCAAAAGGTTGCCCAAGCCTGGTATACAGTGTAAAAATCTGAAAAACTAGGAATAGGTTCAGGATGAAATATACAGCAACTTTAAAATGAGATTAATATTTTTACTATAATTACAAGAAATATTCAAACAGTTCTCTTGCCGATCATCCTCCATTGATTATAGACGCCGATACACGGATTATTGTATCTTCTGATACTGCGACAGGAATCGTGTGAACTCTTAATACATATCCCCAAAAGAAGAAATTAGGGGGATTTAAATCTGGTGATTGAGGAGGCCTTGATGTTTAACCGCTTCACCGTATCCAACGCCTAGGAATATTCCGATTTAAAAAGTTAGGAAATTGTCCTAAGTGAGTGAATTCATGCTTTTTGTTTTAAATTTGCAAAAAATAACTTGAGAGTAGATCTGGAGATTGAGGTGTCCATAATGTTTAGCTTTTTCAAGCAACCTAATGTCCCGAAAAATTAAAACGTTTTTACCATATGGGCCCATCATGGTTAAAGTTTGACAAAGTAGAAAAATCAAATACATGTGCCTTAATTATTATTATTAATGTTGCAATTCAGCTATAAATGGGAACGTAATTGTCCCACTGTGAGATGCAGAAAAATGTTGATTGTTGTTGTTTTACAAATTTGAAGATTTTTCTTTTTCAGTTTTCTCTCCCTCAGGATAAATTTTCTAACTTTGAAAGTAGAAGCATTTTTAGGTTTTAGTGGGATTAATGCCAAATACAAATTTGGTAATGGCTTCCTTCCCTGCCGGGTGATTGAAATGGGAAATTGAATTTAATTTCAGCATTCCCGCCCTGGCAGAATTGTCCAGTACATCAAAAACAACAAAAACCAGTCAAACAAACAACTTACGTGCTCTATAATTTTCATATTAAACGAAAGAGCAATCAAACCAATCATGCTATAAGCGTTTCATTTGTGAAAACGCGACCGCGGGTTGAAATTCCGTCCTTTCATTATCCGTTCGTTTGCGGGATATAAACAAAGACAAAAACAGTACCGAGTCGCAAATTCTTTCATACAAAATCAAATAAACGATTGATTCTTTCAATTATTCCAATACTTTTCTCGTCGTATTAATCGAACCGATAAAACCGTACTATTACTGCAGCTGCATTAGTAATGGAATTTTAAATAGGTTTCTCGGAGGAAATCAGCTATTGATCCAAATATTGACTTCTCTGAAATACATATTTCTCAATTCACTTCAGTAGTAATTTCGCCTACATAATAATATGCTTGTATAGTTTCTTCTAATTCAAGAAAGAGTTGCAGGATTTTGAAGCTAGAGAATTCGAAAAATCATGTTATTCATATGTTCTTATTAGATTCAAGTTTACAAAATTTGAAGGAAGTTATACCGTAAAAATATGTTTAACCTTAGCTTGCGTATTGGTTTTTTAGAAGTTTATTTTTCTGGGTAATTTTTATTATACCTTTCAAATTTCATCAAAATCGAACCATCCACTCGGAACATACAGAGCGAACAAATTAAAACTTAATGTTTTTCGCCTATGAAACAAGCGCGGTATGTCAATGATTAGTTTGATAATCGTGGAGCTATTACCGTAGTTGCGCAGTTTATTATTTTACCGTAATTTCTCATAGTTAACATTTTTTAACAATCAGCAAGTGAGCGTGGTAAATTATTTTTAGTATTTATATTTATCTTACAAACGTGTATGATAAATGTCAGTTGGCAACCGTGACCTACTTAACTTACATATTGAAAAAAAAATTTAAACGATGTCTTGGTTTAGCGGCAAAGGCGTGGGTTTCTATCCTGGCGGCCCCAGTGAAAATTCTATGACAGACCTGTTTTTTTTCTTAATTTTTTGGTATTTAAGTGTCTTGAAAACACGATAAACCGAGTTCGTTTATGCCTAGAAACTAATGGACAAACCTTTTCAACATTTATTGACTATAGCGACTTTTAGTTGTTTCGTCACTTATGTCGTTTTGATTGTTTAATGCTTTAAATTTAAATTAAATGAAAACGTAGTTGAAGTTGCCTGTTTTTTAAATAAAACAAAAATAAAAATTAAAATAAATTATAGGCATAGGGCAAGAAAAGCAGTTAAGAAATTCTGGCTTTATTTAGATGAAGTATTGATGTATGAATACTTTATTACGTCAACACTATTTATTTAAATTGCTCTCATTGTAATTCGGTTTACATAGGCCAGACAATTACAAATTTTGATATTAGGTACAAATATAAACAACTGTATAAATCCAATTACGCTGGACACTTATTAGAACAGTATCATTTATTGACATCTAATAACACTATAAAATGTTTACATATTTGTGATGACAAACGCAAGTTAGACATACTGAAAGCATTTGAAATTCACAATCATTTAAAAACGTGCTTTTAATGAACGTTTTCGAATAATAAATCAAGTCGCCTGCAGATATAGATAACCAAGATCAACCCATCCAGTTCTGTTGTTCCTATAGCAACACTAACTGTCTACTTTTTAATCCTATCTTTGACAATGACATATGTACGAAATACGTATAAGGTTTAAATAAATACATATTGTTAAAGTAATAAGGTATTTTATTCATACATTAGCAGTTAAGAGATGTTATAAAATAAATTAAAAAAAATTAAAAAGAAAAACAAGTATGTCACAGGATTTGAACTGGGACCGCCAAATTACAAGCCACTGAACCAACATGTTGTTTAAATTTTTTCCCATTAGGTGAGTTAAATGGATTACAGTTGCCAAATGACATTTATCATGCACATTTGTAACATAAAAATAATAAATATTTAAAATAGTTTACAACACTCACTTGCTAATTGTTTAAAAACGTTGAATTCTACAACTTGCAAACTAATGATCGATATGCTGCGCTTGTTTCATAGGCAACTGCCATTAAGTGTTTATATAATAGCTTTGTATAAGGGAACGAACAGACATAGACAAAGTGGTTGCTTTAATTGGCCACCGAAAACTTGATTTGTTTTAAAAAGGTCTTGAAATCGAAAATAATTTTCATAACTGGAAGTTTAGAAAATTAACATTTAAGAATCCTTTCTGAAATTGTCTGAATTAAAATTTAAATCCCTTTTTTGAATTCGCTTGCGCATGAAATGAAAATCAAGTATATTTCTATACTTGATTTTCTTAGAATTTATTTATTATTTCCTTTGCACTTCCAGCGTTGTATCCGATATCAAGCTATTTTTCAATGTGTTTCTAGACAATTTGGTAGATTTTGCTAATCTTATATTATGGTCGTTAAAGCCGGTGTAGGTCATTATATTCGGTGTTGGTTATCCGATCAGGTTCTGTTGGTACTAATTTATTAATTGGACTTCGAAAAGTAGGTACACATATTTACTTAATATATTAAGTTCTATTTAAAAAAAACTGAATGTTCATTATTTATTCATGTTGGAAACGTTTCACGGAAGAAAATCAATCCATTAATAAACTAAAAATAGTTGAAGGAACTCCATTTTTAAGGAAATTCCCTTCGTATCGTTTTAAAAGAATACGTGGCTAAAGAATAATTCTTTGTGGGAGTAGATTAGACTTGGGGGGAAAATTGACGGGTATAGGGGTTGAAACTCTCAAAAGACAAAGAAATTATCCCTCGAGCTTGTCTCCTTTAAGAGAAAACAAAATTAAGTTACATATTGTAACATTAAGAGGATTGGACGAGCCTCTAGAGTAGATTGGTAAAAATCTCGTGCCCATTTAGTTTCGCTTTTTCGCGACTGTTGAGATTTTTCTCTAAAAATACAGAAGCGATGATGCTTAAATCTGGGCTTCAAGCAGTTATAAAGTTCTGTGGAGCATGTGGATATGAAAAAATACTCAGGAAAATGTAACGACACGAAACAGTCACGCATATTTTTCTAAATGCGTACGTGTTAGAATACGGACGCAAGTATCAACTGACGGGATGTTCAAAACCCCATAATCCCACAGAAGCCTTGGTAGTATATATAAACCCTCTTTAAATCTCGATGTGTGTAATTTTTCTTCTCTTTTCCAACGGACAGCCTGTTCTTGCGCTGGACTGAAAAAGAGTACGTTCTTGTCTAAAAATCGAAGAAATCCTTCGTGGGGGTTGTTTAGATAATTTTTTGCTCGCCAACAAAAACTTGTCGTGCAAATTGCATTAGTTCTAAGCTGGTTTCAGTTTTACCCCATTAATAAGTTATCTCAAACTATCGCTATCTCTCGAGATCTAAGAATTCTTCAAAATCTCGTTTCTACGTAAAGTCTAGTTTGTGTTCTTACTATTTGTGTGGAATTTATTTCGGACTTCGGTTACGCTTTGCGTGTGCGTTATCTAACAGTTGCGCGTTCTTATGTCCAACAATGTTCTTTGATAAAAATAGTTCGTGCTAAGCTTACTTATACATTATTATAATTACACTAAGCTACCAAATTTAATTTATTTCGGGCCGTTGTTCTTCATGTTCGCTGAAAACGGAATTTTATCCGCTCAGATATATTTGACACTTTAAAAGTTGAATATTTATATGCGCGTGTTTTCTTTCTCCGATTGGTTTTGAGATAACAAATTTAATTTTCTTTAATATGTACCATTCTGCCAATACTTGTTGAAGTTACTTTACTTGAAAAATAAATCAAAAATTAAACACGAAACATTCCAGCAATTTATTACTTATTATAGCTGCTGTTTCAACAACTCGGTAGCAAACATAGCAAAAATTTTAGGGAGGAAGGAGGTTAACGATGTACATGCTGGTCCTCATAAAGCGCCTGAAGGAATAATTCCTAAAGTATGTATTTGCTTGTTCTGATATTGTAGATTGACTCATAATCTAAAACCAATTTAGGTAGGTACATAAAAACGTTATACAGAGCGATAAAATAAAAAATTAATCGCAGTCGCCTTTGAAACAAACCCGCCATGTGGATGATTAGTTTGCAGATCGTGGAGCTAGTATCATAGTTTTTTTCCTTAATTTTTTTAAAATTTATTTTGTACATTTCTTACTACTTTCTTATCTTGGCCTATTTTTTTTAAATAAATACAGTACAAGAATTTAAAAAAATTATAGGCATGGGCCAAGATAAGATAGTAGTAAGAAATGTCAAAAAAAATTGAAAAAAATACAGGTCTGTCACGGAATTTGAACTGGGGTCACCGATTGCAAGCCCTCGCCTTTACCGCTAAACCAAACAACCGTCTAATATTTTATGTCTATGATGTGTGTTGAATGGGTCACGGTTTACAATTGACATTTATCATGCACGTTTGTAAAATAAAAACATTAAATAATAAAAAAAATTTACCATGCTCACTTGCTAATTCTTAAAAATGTGAAATATGAGCAATTGCGGTGAAACAATAAACCGCGCAACTATGACAACAACTCCACGATTTGCAAACTAGTCAGAGACATGACGTGTTTGTTTCAAAGGCGACTGTGATTAAGTTTTTATTTGATCGCTTTGTATATTTTTTACTTCTGATTTAACCGGAAATGACGTTAAATTTGTATATTTTAAATAGCAGTATATATTTTTTAGATGTTTATTTTGAATGTGCCGTTTTCCCGATTCAACCATGTGTCGCAAGTTACTTTTACCTGGGTATTCTAAAGAACAAAATCAGGTACAAGGTGTTGTATCAAAGAAACCAGTTAGGTACTTTTTTTGTTTTTCTAGTATGTTTTGGTCACATATGGTGCCACGCCACGTACTTGTAATTAGTCTTGCAAAAACTCTTACTCTGAAGGCAAGTCCAACCCCCCCTTTTTTGTTCTCTACTAATTTAGGTTTAAAATGGGAGCCGCTACGATTTTTTCGAGATGTAACGCCTCTTTACCCAAAAACGACTTGGCACATAGGGATAAAAATTGGTATCATAATAGTCCTAGAGGGAAACAATACTGTTTTATATACGGAAATTTGTGAAACTATGAAAGTTGTGAAATTGGACATTTTAAAATTTTGGATATTTTCAATTGCGTTTTGGTTCTAATACAGTAATTTCTCCGCGTCGCCTTCTATGAATTTTTGAAATTTCTACGAAAGTTTTTCGAACTACTGAAAAAATTTAAAAATTATATTTTCAAAAACATTTATCTCAAAAAACGTCCACAAAATTTGGTTTGTGTTTTATTCTACTAATTTATCTGCGACGCCCTGGATTTTTAAAATGGTAAATTCAAGCCCCTACGTTTATTAAGCGGGGAGCGATAAAAAGTTTCTGCTGAAGCTAAATTGCTTAGGAGTGATAGTAGAATAAGATCCACAACTTAATGTTTGGGTGCTGTAATATTTAAGAATTTCCCGCCTCTCCACCTAAATTTTGGTAGGCGAATGTGTCCTTCCGTTTTTAGTTTTCTTTAATTCCAGGGAATATATCAACATATATTAAATTCTGTTTCAAATACCATAAGACATGTCTAGCCGAGCCAGGGACTTTTAAGTTTATGCCGTTTTCATTGCACGACCGGTGCCTTTCGATCCTTGTGTAGTGCAGCAAATAAATGGGACATATCTGTGTCTTTGAAGTGTTGCATTTGGCTTTTGCGGAGTAGTATTAACTGCCGAGGGGCTACAACGTTGTGCATAAACACTTTTGAATACAGGAAAGTAGAAGTTTCTAAAAATATTTTTGGTTTCGAACATTTGAAAATTTTTAAAACTTTTTTTACAGTAGCGTAACGCGGGGTTGGTAGTAGGCGATTTTTAAAATTAATATTTAAATTTATGAACGCTAAAACGGTCTATTAATGAAAAGCGAGATCTTAGTTATAAGCTGCACAATTTTACGTGAAACTTATACACTTGCACCATAAATGTTAGTATATTTCCACTTCGATTTTATTTAATAAAATTTATTATATATCCCCCCATTTTATAGGTAAAGGCATCCCCAAATAATCAGGCATGGTTATATAGCGTGTTTGTAATGGTGGTTCGGCCACACCGCTGTATCGTGAATTACTTGCTCGTAATTCATGTTAATCTGAAATTTATGAATCAACCTGCTCTCACGAATACCCGGTTAGGACTACACAGCTTTTTAGATTATGCATTCAAATCTGAACATCTATCGTTTAACTATACTGTCCTCTCTTACCTCTACTATTGGTTTATCTTAGAGATTTTTTTAAATTCTTTATAAACGTTTAGAAATGTTCGTTGAATTTATCGTTATTATTAAAGATTTTTCAGTATTTAACATATCCACTTATGTGTACTGCTTAAAATTTTAAATAAAATACACTAATTACTAGGGTTTGTATACGACTCAACAGCTAAGGTTGTATAGCGTCTGTTCAAGCGATTTGTATCTTGGGCCTCATGAATTTTAAACCTATTCCAATATTGAACGGGGAACCCACGGCGTTACTGATAGCCTAATAAGGTATATTAAAATGTATAAATTCTTGAATGGTTTACGTTGATTCGGCAATTTTCATTGATCACGGCTACTAGATTTAAAAAGCTGAAGTGTTAACTTCGTATGGACTTTCCATACTAGATATTCATACTTGCCGTATTTGCAAAGTGTAATTTTTTATAATTATATTGTTTACCATTGTGCACTTTTCTTATAAAACACGCTATATACGCAATCTTACATTTAACCTTTATTACAGCTCAGTCAGTCGTTTATCGTGACGTCAGCAAACATGATGCCAACTTTTAGTACTTTTACCTGCTCGCATCCTAACTTGTCCCACCGAGCTGATGTGTTTTCTTTTTTTTGGTTCTTTGACAAAAAATTGTTTGCCATTACATAACATCTAGTCAAGATGAGTAATTCGTGTGGGCAGTTTCTGAATAATATTTTTTGATAATTTTCAAAATATTGAGGATTATTTCAGATAGTTTTCAGATTTTCGAAATTAGATTTGTTTCATCGTATACCACTCACAATGGGTTCTCAAACAAGTTGTAGCTGGTGCCGGTCGGACGACTGCTTTTTGAGCAAATGGGTGTTAAATTTGAGATTTTCAAAAATTTGTAGCGGCCGCCATTTCGAAGTTAGAGAGTTTGGCAGAAACGTTTTCGATTTGCCTTAAGCTCTTCTCTCATTTCACCGTATGTCGAATTTCTAACAAAACAATTTATATGTCGCATACCTTATAAGAATAGTAAGAACGCAACGGGCGGCGGTTACGGCTGATTAGATGCGCTTGGGCTTCTGACTAAAAATCGGTATAAATGGTTTATTTAAAGAGTATATAGAAAACAAATTTCTAGTTTACTACAAGCTCTATCGGCTCAGAAAAAATCGTGTTGGCAGTTTCCGAAAAATATTTTTTTTATTTTTCAAAATTTTGAAGCAGTGCCATTGAGATCGTTTTTGGATATTTGAAATTAATTTTACTTCATCGTATACTACCCACAAAGGGCTCTCAAACAAGTTGTAGCTGATTCCGATCAGACAACTTCTTTTTGAATAAATCGGCGTTAAAATAGAGATTTTCAAAAAGTTGTAGCGGAGCCTCCATTTTAAAGCTAAGGAGTTCGGTAAAAAAGTTTTTGATTTGCCTTAAGTTCTTCTATCAGATCCGGATTTCCAAAATTTAGTTTTAGAAAAAAAAACACTACCAAAGAAACATGTCTAACTTCCCTCTGCGGCTTTGGATTGTTTTGAAAGCTTAACTAAAACGAAAATTTTCGATCTACCTCTTTGTTTAAAATTTTATCAAAATAGGTCCAGTACTTTCACCTGTAGAGGCGTTACCCACTCACCCACAGCCAGACATTTTTAAAAAACATTTTTTTGGGCCCTTTGAGCCCCAAAACGTGTATTTCCGTTAAAATCTAGATTACAAAAATTTTAATGAAATCAATACTTCCCTGTACCGAAGAAATGGGAAAGTAATAATAAATAAAGTAATTTGTGGGAGAATCATGAATCACTCTGAATAGACAATCATCACACAGGCTGCTAGATATCATCTAAGATGTATACTTTGATCATATCATAAAATTAATTTAATATTATGCAAATTTTAGTTAACCGCAAGTTTAATCTTAATGTGGATCAGTTAGGAAAAATTAAAATTTAGGTAATATAATATGACGATATTCAACGTATGCTGATAAATATAACACTCTGAAAGGAAATACCGATTTTGTAACTAATACATCATTGTAGTGAATAGAGAAAGACGATATTCTTTATTAGATTGATAATTACTCATACGTTTACACACATACATTTCAAATATCTTGTTTATGGATAAATAAATATCGCCTACTTTATAGCATGATACAAACTTTTAATTGTTATTATGTTTATTAATAAAAAGTAATAGAACTAATTTAAAATTGTTTAGATATGTTTTCCTCCAATCATATCATTGCCTTTGTTAATACAGAGTGTTGCTTGACTTTTTGTACAAGCTTAAGGTAAGAGTTTTATATTTTTTCATTGTCCAAACCTATTATTTGTTGTTTTTTAGATGTTTATTTCTCCAAACAGAAACAAAACATACATGAATCGAGACCGGAATTGTTTCCATACCTTCGGCAACAGATCTTGTTACCTATTGCACAGTCTAGTAAACGCTTTGTTCAATCTGTACTCATTTAAGTGATCAGGAAGCATGACAATCTCTTAACTACAGTAGGTTATTAACAAATGAATTCAAAGCAAGCCGTACTTCAATTAGATTTTCAGTTATAAAAAGGAAAATTGGTAAAGCGTATTAGTCATTAAATTTGAAGGCATAATTAATTATCTTTCAAAAAAATTCATTTTCAGGGATTGTAAGAAAATAAAAATAAAAACATAAATTCTTTTTATTGCTGGAAAAAACATTAAATAGCAAACGCTCTGTAACAGCATATCGTCCCACAGTTACTCATTCTAACACTTACACGAAAGGCGTTTTAAAACTCTAAAGGACGTTTCTTAATGCATTAACGGCCCGATTGCGCACATTTTGTTATCTGTTTACATATTTTAATGTCTGTTTCTAAATTATCATTTTTGTTGTCAACGTAAAAATGTTTCACCGGATAACTTGAGATAGCTTACCATGAAAGAGGTATTTAATATTACTATAAAAAGTAATTTTGTTGTTGGTGTTTAAATTACTTCAACGTTTATGTTTCTAAACTGCAGTTATTAAGAGTCATGCAATCACGATCAGATATAACGAGACATTAATGAAAGGTTCGAAAGTCAAGTAAACATAAAGTTTTTTTAATGTTTTTAAATAGGTAGATCTGTTCAATATTAGTTACTCAAGTTTATAATTTAGCTGAAAGCGTAGGCGTTCACGGAATTGGCAGGACGTTAATTTATTCATATTCTATCTTGTGTAATAAATAAG
Source organism: Ctenicera cuprea (assembly GCA_958336395.1). Taxonomy (NCBI): domain Eukaryota; kingdom Metazoa; phylum Arthropoda; class Insecta; order Coleoptera; family Elateridae; genus Ctenicera; species Ctenicera cuprea. The sequence continues at coordinate 10,730,468 of OY284496.1, read as the reverse complement.
TTTACCTGTTTTAAAAAATTAGTAGATTCCATTAGCCTGTTTAGTTTTCACGAACACATTTCAGCTTATCCGATGTATTTTACTCGTAAATGCCAGTGGATTCCTTAACTGCTTGCATCCTAGTATTTGTGAATTTTATTTTATGAATACTAATTGCAAATACCTCGGTGCTATGTTAAACCGTATGCTTTCGTGCTGTTTTCCTGTCTGGTATCCTACTAAACTATTAATTAATGATATTTCCGACTACGTATGAAGAAAATTACAACTTATAGCCTCTATTAATAATTTTAATAATTAATAACTGGGTATTATACATCGGATAAAAGAACCATACGGTTAGGATAGAGAGATCGATTTTAAAATACAAGAAACTGCTTGTAATTTATAAAGAAATCTCATTCTAAATAAGAGGATAACAATCAATAAACAGTTAACTAACTCATAGTTAAAAAATTCAAGCATCCATAAAAAAGTGCTTAAAAAATAATTTTAAATTAAAAATAAGACGAGAAAGTTTTAAAAGTCTAGGAAAAGCTGGGTCTTCGCCGAGACTTTCTCGTACTTTGGATATTGTTACTTACCGTATTTGCAAAGCATATTTTTATAACCTTGTACCATACAATGGCGGTTAATGTAGTACTGCGAAGCGAGCGCAGACCGCATTAGTAAGCAGGAAAATGCGTGAGGTAGAAATCGCGTCGAGTCAGGATACCTCACTAAGATCCAACCGAAATTTTTTTAATCTATATATTAATATTTTTGAAAGGGATTCTTCGATATTAAAAAAAATCAGAAACGCTACAACAAATTCATTAGCCAAAAATTGGACTGGAGGTGGAAAATGAACTTCCTCTTAACACTGCTGCTCCTAAAAATTAGGTTAGGTTAATTTTATTCTACTTTCGCTCATGGGCAGTTTAGCTTAAACAGAAATATTTTATCAGGTCTCAGTTTTAAATAAATATTTTCTATTTTCAAATATTCATAGAAGGCGTCACAGAGAAATGAATGTACTTAGACAGGAACCAAACTGTAGCTTAAATTCCTAGTTGTGTACACTAACAAAATTTAAAAAAAAAACTCTTTACGCCAATTTTTGAGTAAAATATTATTGTGAAAATATCCAAAACTTTACAAATATTTTCACTTCATAGTTTTCACCTGTACAATAATTCTTTTACATAGTAATAGTTTAATCTATTGTAATACCAAATGTTATCCCGATCCGTCACCTGGTTTTTGAGTAATAAGGCGTTAAAGTCAACGTCGTAAAATAATCGAAGCGGCCGCCATTTTGAAGCTAAAATATTAGGAAAGAAAGCTTCCTAATTCGATTTGTCATACTATTTTCTGTTATTGTATATTTTTATGTTTTTTTAAACTATTTTTTTGGAAACAATAATACCATAAAAGGATATGCAATTTCCGTTTCGGGTTCTGGATCGCAAAAAAACTTTGCATTCAATGAATTCTTGTTGTACCAAATTAACAATCGGTCTAGTAGTTCCTGAAATTTTACTTTACACAAACCCAGACACATCATACATACATTTTTTGTGTTCCTGGAGGTCCAAAACATGTATTTCCGTCAAAATTTCAGAAATGAAAATTTTCACGACAAATAAATTCCCAAACTGGAAGCGTGGGAAAGTACAAACTTTAGGAAATCTCTAAGAAAAAAAAAACTTATACAATATTCAAAACAGAATTACGGGGAAGTATAGAAATATAGACAAATTTGGATTCTTTTTTTGGCTTTATTTCTTAGTTTTTCTCTAGGAATTTTACTGGATTGTTATCCAAATACTGAATTTTACAATGAACTTGAGACAAACAGAAAACAGAAAAAATCCAGGGAGAAAATTCTTTATTAGGACGATAACTAAGAAAGAAACTAAGATTTTATTCTTCTGCAGTTTTTCGTAGGTTTGTTTTCGAATACTAAATTCTAAAATAACCTGCAGAAAAAGTAGCTGGAAAAAATCTCAGGAGAAAATTTCAGATGCTGTTCCTCGTGAAGAAAACTCTTTGAGAAAATTGAGCATGAATCCTTTATTTGTAGGATAAAATCTATACAAGGTCAAATTCAAACAAAAATTCCAGATTGTATTTCTTTGTGTGTTTTCTGAAAGTTTTCTTAGGATTTTGTTTTAATTTTTTTCTGTTTTTGCTCAATTAAAAGTTTATTAAATTAGTTTACGAGAAAATTTCAAATTCTGTTATTTAAGAAAAATGCACTAATTAAATAAACAAAAAAATGTCTGAAAACTAGGCGAATCCGTGACCTTATCCTCACAGTAAGTTGATAACGTTGAGATGTAAGGCCTCTAATTGCGCGCCGCGCCGCCCCATGGGACCGCTACATAATCATTCGCTCAAAATATTAAATATGCTGTCTGGTAATGTAGAAGTCCGTCGTTATGGTGAGACAGTTATAGATGCAAGGGGTCTACCACTGCTTGTACATAAATAAAAATCAACAAAAAAATCTGAAATACTGTGCAGTTCTTGAAAATACCCAGCTGAATTCCCATTATATCTTAAACAAAATTGCACAGCAATAAATAGGTAGTGGGAGACCTCTGTAAATTGCTTGAAAAACAAAAAAAAGTCCTAGATTTTCTATTCCGAATTACACGGAGGCAAATAACCTAAAACGGTAAAATGTGCGGTATTTCACTTAAGACGCAAAAGAGCCACCTTTTTCAAATTTCATCGGTTTACTTACAAACTTTTACAAACACGGTTTATGGTGGTGGGTTTATTAGACTGTACGGAAATTGCTCAAAACTTGGGATTAGTCCTGCTATTTAGTTCACTTGTCAATATTGGAAAAAAAATTCTATACATTTTATGATTAAATAGTGCCCCTCAATAAATTCAATATTTCAGTCCTAGACAAACGTAGGTTTATTTAAACCCCCAATAATCGTAAAATTTTACACCCAGATCCAGAATCATGGAATTTTTGTCCTTTATGCTCAAGCTAATGTAATTGCTAGCAGTCTTTTTTGTTGGTCCCCCGGTTTTGAATAACTTAAAATGTTTCCTTACCTATGGGTCTGAAAAACACTATTAAAAGAGTTTTACCTCACAGAGTGTAATTATTAAGACGATTGTTATGTATTGATTTGTCAGATGTATCCTAACGTCATTTTATTTTAATTTTAATAGAAAAGTGTTTTGTATGATGAGAATCATAGGGTTAGTGTGAGATCATGCGTGTCTGAACAATTCCGTTAGGAGGATTTCTTTGTTGTGACCATTGTAGGAATTGTGTCGAGTGAAAGTATGTTTTAAAAACATTTCAGATTCCTGTCCAAGATAAATCCTGGAGCTCGAGATAACTGTCTTATGGTGTGAGCGAAGGGCTGTGAAGTACGAACAAATAATAGTGAAACGTGCGTATGCAGTACAATCTTGGCAGGAAAGAAAATCGTATCATTTCTAGTTCTTACGCTTTTTATATTCTTTTTCAAACCACTACCTCTTGTCAAGCTGTCATATTACGTGCCAGTTACCACATGTATTAGGTACTGATGCTGCTTTTAAACTTTGCTCTTTTTCCTTGAATTTATCTCAATTTTACCTTTAGTCTCGAATATATTCCCCACTTTTCCCAGCAGGTTGTTTTGAGAACGATCTACGTGATATAATGCGAATTATGTCGCCAAAATAACAATTAAAAAATGTCTGTGTATATGACGAACTACTACCTTAACAAGACGAAAAACTTTTAATGTCTGTTCAGAACCAGAATCTTGTTTAATTTGTTGACAAGGGGTTCGGCATTCTTCTCGTGTTTCGAGCGGCCGCAATGATATCTTTCGAAGAATACGACTTGCCTGGCTATAACAAGAACGAACGACAAAAATATTAATATTCTTAGGACCGAAACTTTACGTTGTGTTGTACAGTTCATAAGAGAACAAGAAAGAATAAACTTTGTGTTTACTCTTTACTTTTTGAAAGAGTTCGTTTGTTTGCACTTAATTAAAAACTCTTTTTTAAATGCCAGGTGGGCAATTCTTTAAAATTTAAAGAAAATTTAAACGTATAATTTATAAATTTCTTATTCAAAACCATAGGCGTACGAAATGAAATATTTTAAACAATAAAATTCTCCTCATTTCTCCGAATTTTGTTATAAGACGGCACGGGGATTTTTTTGCAAGTTCAAAAGTCAAGGAACCCCTCTCAGTTGCTGTAGAGTACGGCAGTCTTGTTAAAAAATGTATTCAAATATATTAAGCAAAATACACGTGTTAGGTATTTTCTTCAGTAAATTTGTATTAAATTCTATGCTCTCCTACTTTTAAATACAGTTATTGATTTGTGGATAGCCTATGAGAAATTATCAAAGCCTTAAGTGTTTAATGCATATTGCTTGTTGCATTTAATTGTCTAAAAATGCAACAAGTAATATGTCTTAAATACTTAAAGATTTGATAATTTCTTGCAAGCTGTACAAAAATAAATTACTCTATTTAAAAACAGAAGAGCATGGGATTTATTACAAATTTACTGAAAAAACAGTTTACTCTGTCGACGTAACAACACAATTAGTAAAACCGCGAAGAAAAATAAAAATTGTTATTTTCTATTGACACTTACCTTTTAAATATGAGCATTTGTCTGTTACAAACTTTTTCAAAATTTTGAGAAATAAAGTAGTTTATTTTATTTATAAGTTCGAGCTTTACGTCGTTGAAGTTAATTTTAATTAAAGAGAAAAATTATTAAGGTAGCTATTCAGAAAATTTATCCAACCACTTCATCAGATAAAATGAAATAAGCGTCAATTTCATATTTTGGCAACAAGTCCGAAAAAATTCCTAAACTATAAGCAAAACAATAAAAAACATTTTAAATACTTTGTTTAACGCTAAAGATAAAACAGACAATTTACTAAAATCAGGCATTTACAAACTAAATTGCTCGCACTGTAATTCAGTTTATATAGGACAAACAGTTACAAATTTTGATATTAGGTACAAAGAACACGTACGTTGTTACAAATATATACATCCACATAAATCCAATTGTGCTAGACACGTATTAGAACACAATCATTTAACGACATCTAATAACACCATAAAATGTTTACACTTTTGTGATGATAAACGTAAATTAGATAATTTTTACATTTTTGTGATGACAAACGTAAGTTAGATATACTAGAACCATTTGAAATTCACTAACATTCAAAATCTGTAACTTTAATGAATGAATAAATTGATCTCTTAAATTCACCGTTATTGGACGTTTTGGAATGAGAAATTAAATCATCTGGACGCAGATATAGAAAACCAAGATCAAGTTATGAAGACTTTTAATCTTGCCTCTAAAAATGACATGTCGAAATACGTATAAGGCTAATATAAAAAAGTTAAGAATTGTTTTAATTACAATAAATTAAAGTAGTTTATTGTTGTCACTTCATTTTTTGAAATTTTACGCCAAACCGTAAGTCGAACCATTAATATTATAGCCCTACAAAAAGTTTTAGAGGATGCACAGGATTTTTAGAGTAAAATATTTTTCGACAAGCCAATAATAAAAAAGTTTTCCATTTGTTGCAAACTTTTTGGGAACGCGTACATATAAGTACCTACTCTACAAAATTGTTTTACAGAAACCCCAAAAACCTTTCAGCGTTTAATGTACCATGCTCTAGATATTTTGTTTTCTACAACCCAAAATATACATTGCAGGAGCATTAAACAGAATACACCTTTTATTATTTAATCAATTTTTTACGTTACTATACTTTCAGTATAGGGAAGTATTGATTTCATGAAAATTTTCGAATCGAGATTTTAACGAAAATGTTTTGGGCCTCCGGGAACCCAAAACAAGTAGTTTTTAAAAAATGTCTGTCTGTGGATGGGTGGGTGGGTGTGTATGTCGGTGTGTGTGTGGTGCATCATAACTATCGAACGGACGGTCGGATTCGCATGAGTTATGGAATCTGGGGGTATATCAAAAAATCACCGACAAAATTAACTTTAAAAAAAATTCGAAACCGGAAACGGAAGTTAGACACGTTGTTTGACAGCATTTTTTTCCTAAACCTACTTTTAGAAATTTGGCGAAATTTTGGAAAATTAGAATCTGGTAGAAGACTTTAGGGCAAATCCAACGCTTTTTTCCCGACGTTTCTAATTTAGACAAAAATGGTGGTCGCTACGAATTTTTGAAAATTTTGGTACTTTAGGCTTATTGCTTAAAAACAGAATTACAGATCGCGTTTAAATATTATATCGTAATAGCTCCATAGAGACAGAATGTTACTGTGCACAAAAAATTTCGAAATGTTGAAAGCTATAAAGTAAATAAAATTTCTATATTTTCGGAAATTTTCAAAAAATTATTACTCAAAAACTGGTTACACGATTTTTTAAAACTTTGTAAGCTTTTAGAGCTTCAAATGAGCTACAATTTGGTTTGTGTCATAGACCGCTAATTTTTTTTCTGGCGCCTTCTATGAATTTTTGAAAATCGGAAGTTCTTTAATAAACGGGGTACAATAAAAAACTGTATTTAATCTTAATTGCTCATGAGTAATAGTAGAATAAGTTAAGAACCTTATTTTTAAGTGCAGTAAGGTTTAGGGGGGTTAATTTTTCCCATATTTACTTAATTTTAGCGCAAAAGTTTGTTTAGTAATATTTTTGCAGAAAATCACAAAATCTGTTATTTCAAACAAAAAATTCCGTCGCAACTTAATCGGCATAGTAACATCGATAAAACAAGGTAGATAGCGAAACATGTAGTAAGTGAGAGAAAAAAATTTTGCAAAATCCCAAAACGGAAACCTTTCTTAAGTTTTATAATAATTATGAGCTTTTAACTACAATACGATATTATACACGGGGTTTATAAGAGCGTTTTCCAAATTTCAGCGCCCTGGGCTATAGCCTAGCACTAAATACATATACTGTCCATGTTTGTAACTAACATTCTCTGGTTAAAAAATCAAATTTCAAGAAGTATGTGTCTTTTAAATTGTTTTTGCTCCAAAAATGGTGGAAATTGATTTGATTTCTCAAAATGGAATGATCAATGCACGTCTATGGAGCTAAAAATCAAGGTGAATTAGAAAAACGTGAGAATTTTGATGGAATGGGTGTTTTGAAGGTCTAAAAATCGTTTGGAAACGTCAACGGCATATTACAAAAGTCTAATAACAAAAGGCGGTAACGAATTAGCGAAGAATTAAAGCAAAAGTATAGTTACTGCTATAGCTTGTGAAAGACTACTTTGATGTTCTCTCAATTTGTGTGACGGCAGTTTCGTGTCTGTAGGTTGAAAGTAATAGTGGCATTATTTATATAGAAATTAAAAAAGTCGTTCCAGTTACGCGAAAAAAGGTAACAATGCTTGGCTTCATATTGTTTTATTTCAGTCCGGTCTGCATGGTTTTGTTTTGGACTTTCAGTTATGCCTGCGACGTATTTATTATTTTATATTTCATACAATAAAATGTTACGAGCATCATAGAGTTCACAAACTTTCGACATTTTTGAGATAAGCCCCGAGATTGTGGAATAAACGGCGGTAGGCATTCCGAGACTCGTTTTACTTTACAACAAAAATAAAATCTACGTTTTGGTACATACGTAAAGTTAAATTTTAAATATTGACTTAATAATAATTTTAATTCGCGATTGTAAAGCGCTTATGGATTCGTTTCGAGATCGGTATCGCTAACCTAAAAAAGCTGACTAGTCTCCACTCAGATTCGCAGTGGGAAGATTTAACCGTGAAGTGGTAGGAACGGCCTTCGTACCATCACCTCTACCTGCCGGTTTGTGCACCGTCGCGCCGTCGTCGGCCAGAACCTGAAATTTTGGAAACGCGCAATAAGATGCAAACTGAATACGAAACCCCAAACTGTTCGTTTCTGATTTTTACAAGGTACAATTTGGGAATTTCGGGCATTTTTGATTTGAGTAAAGTTGAAGTAACTAGATTAGTATCGCCGACGTGCCGGATTTTTTGGTCAACGAATTTTTATTTTTATGAGCTTTTTGCCTCGCCGCCTGTAGCCTGTTTGTAAAACTGTTGTTTTATGTATGAGTTATTCAAAATAATTCGTATCGCAATAATATACACAATTTGATGCGAATCGTCGTTGTTTTAGTCAGGTTCTATTGTATGGAAATATCTGCAACTTCTGTAAACTCGGAAACAAGGTTTGATCTCGCGTCGTCATGTTCTAACGGTCAGGACTTATTTTGCCTGATAAATTTGATCAGAACAAGCACTTGTAGCACAGTCGAGGGAAAAATACCTCAACTACACGTTTTGAAACTTTTGTCTGTAACATTGACAAGTGGAGTATAATTTAATTTTAAATTTTCGTCATAAATATTTAATTTTTATATCACTTCAAAGACACAAAATTGTATAAATAACTCAAACCCCCCAAATTGCCCTAACATTTTCCTAACTCGAATACGAAGTTTTCACAGTGTTTTATTACCCCCATACCTAATATTTTATTACATCAAACCCTGACACAACTACCCGGTATAACCTTAAATCAAATTACCCCAATTTTAAATTTCACTTAGAAAGTTATTTAAAATTTCACATTTTAAATTAAACTTTATAAATGAGGCTCTGTTTTTCTTGGGATAATTAATAATAAAAGGTTATTATCAAAAACAATTTAAAAAGTTATTTTTTGCGGCAGTCGTTTAAAAGTGGCCATAGACCAACATCAGTTTTATAAGCAAGTTTGAAGAGCACTTCCTAACCAAAAAAAAAGTAACAAACAAAATTTGAATTTGCGTTTTCAAGATGACTGCCACCGAAGAAAACAATATTTTTTTAAAAGAAACAATATTTTTATACAGAATCGCATAGTCTTGTTAGTTCTGAATAAGAAATAAATCTAGTGGGATGAGATCGGGCGACCTCGATGGCTACTCTACTAGGGATGCAACGGATATTCGGTTTTTATCCGTTATCCGGCCATTTCACC